>JAEBUN010000001.1:0-2400000 GCA_023014365.1 Lepiota brunneoincarnata | reverse complement strand
CCAGTAAGATCTGTTGAAGCAGCAAGGGCGTAAGTGTAGTGGCAATGGAACACCCACATTGTAGCTAAGAGAGTTCCTGAGAGTAGATAAAAGTGAGTTGTAGAGCAAGTAGATTGTTCTAAGGTAATACAAGAAATGTAGAGCCATATTTATACTCATAAGAGTTCACAGAATGTACTACTCATTTAGAGTGTTGAAACAAGCTCAAAAGGGTGAATAAACAACAATGTATATTGGCAAGAGTGAAACAACAGTGAGGTGGGGAGTAAACAGACAAGGGTATCTACTCATAGACTATGTTATGAACAGCCTGGACCAAGAGGAACAGGAACAACTATTTGACTTTACAAGATGGGTACAGGAAACCACAGATAGTGCACATCACAGGTTTGCAAACCCATGCAGGTACATGGGTATGGGTTGGCCAGGTGCAGGTGCAGGTCTAACATCAGGTACCCACATGAAACCTGTACCCGTGGTGCGGGTCTGGTGGGTTTTTTTGAGGCACTATTATTCTAATCACCACTACTGTACAGTTTACGCCACAAATATTTTTGAGACAGTTGACTCCCATCAGAATGGCTCCAGCTCTATCAAAACTTGCAATGTGTCTCACAACCCAACCTGAGATAACTACACAACGGAAAGTTGCTAATCTACTATCTACGACGTGAACCCGTGGTGCCAACCCACACGGGTTTCCATACCTGCGTAACCCGCAAGTACCTGTACCCATACCTGCCTGTACCCATACCCACAAGCACGGGTATGGGTTTCACACGGGTACAGGTACGGGTAGAGGTCAAGTGACCTGTGGGTTACCCGTGACGTGCACTAACCACAGACCAGTTGCAAGCACAGGAATATGAAGACAAAGAAGGGGAATATTACAACACCATGCAGGACTTGGCAAGAGAAGCAGGAATGGAGATAACTCTGGAGGATATTCTGGAATACTCCAAGGACAAAGAAGACAGCCATGGATCAACCAATCCAACCTCCAATATGGATGGGAGCACTGAGAGGATGGAGAGTGAGAATGGAGGAGAATCCATGGAGATAGAATTGGAAGAAGGAAACTATGAGTCAGAAGAAAGCAATGGAACATTGCACAGCAGTGGAATGGAGAACAAGGACACTGACTCATTGTAATATATAAATAACAGTAGGATGCCATCAGCCAGGATGCGCATGATGGTCAAGACTGTGCAGGACAAGTAGAACAGCCCAATAACCTATAATGAGTATATAGTATCTCATAGGTATATGAGGCCTGTACAAGTAGAGATTAAAGCCTTAAGCTTTAATCTTGTTAACAGCAGTCATTAACCCTCTCTGCCTTAACTTGGCGTGTTCCCTCGTTATCTCATTGAGTGCAATCCACTAAGCTCTGCAAGGCCAACTGTCTTGGACACCTTGTAGAGTGATTGAAGGCCGTCTCCAGTTATCCTCAGATACAGAAGGAGCACGGATCATAACATTAGATTAAAGCTTCCTTTGGACAACCTCCATTGTACACTCCATGGTATCGGTATGCCTTGTTGCTACCCTTCCACACTGGCAGACGATACACTTTATTGCTACCCAAGTGCCAACTGTATCTGACAACATGCCTTGTCGCTGTCCGGTGATACACCCCCATAGAGCAGGCCACCATACCCTCTGCACCCTTGGTCAGACGCACCAAAAGCATTGATAGGTCATCCACACCTTTAAGTGTTGATTGGGATAACGCACCCGTAAGTGTTGTATATAGGTCATCCGCACCTTCAAGTGTTGATTGGGATAACGCACCTGCAAGTGTTGTTTATTCACCTTCAACCCCACCTTCACCTTTGACTTCTTCCCTCTACACCCTGTCTACAAACTGAAACGACCCCCTTGCCACCAACTACAAAGAATCTAACAGTTCTGACTGGTCAACAACCAACTCCGAACCCGACTTCACACCCCCTCCACCACAGACCATAAAAAGAAAACAAAACCTATACCCCTCACTTGTTCACCCTCTGGTTCTGCACTGTACCCTACACAACCTACCAAGAGAGTTCAACATTGAACAGAAGACCTAGGATACCCAGCACCCCCAGCACCAGTTCTTCAATCCCTACTCAAACAACCACCACCTGAAAGAACTGCCACCTCTATCTGCTCAAAGCTTGGGGAGCCGATTCATAGAACATCTACCCCATCCTCCGGTCCTCAACCCTCAACAAGTACAAGAACTTGCAACAACACTTCGCAACAGGAACCCCCAAGAACATCTTCACCCCTCACATCACCACTTAGATCACCAGTACACTCACCACCTCAATCCAGTTCCCCTGTACAATCCAAATCATCCGAAGTTAGCCCCACTACTGGGTCTATTCACACTTCTGATGAGGAATCCACAACCTCTGACATTAACGATATGGCCTCCTCTGCAAAGATCAATACACCCCCAACCTTTAATGGAGAGACCGACTACTACTGCCTCTGGAAGGACACAGTACAATTATACATCGATGCAAAGCCTGGTGCCTTTTCTGATGACAAGACCAAGATACAATTTGCCCTTTCATACATGTCCACTGGCCCCACTGCAACATGGAGAGGAGCATTCTTGGAATCAAACAAGGAAACTTGATGGAAGCCAGAACCTTCCAACATGGAAGAAATTCCTGGAAGGACTTGACACATCCCCTTGCCCCAAATAATGTCCCCTGCAGACACAATGGACAGAATCCGCCACCTCAAACAGAATGGATGATATATCGACGATTACATATCCCAGTTCCAAATACTTGCCTATCAGGCCAACCTTGGAGATGGAGTGGCAGTGGTCAACTATTTCAAAAATGGGCTGGATCGCCCTGTCGCAATCAAGACAATTAGCCTCAATCCAGGAAACAAACTCAATGACTGGTTCAAACAAGCTCGAACAGCATATCAAATATTACAAACTCAATGCGACTATATGCAAACTCGAGGAGCTCCCTCATTTCCAACGACTTCGTGCCCTCACTCATTTAAAGGGAAAAGAAATGGTTTTACGCACCATGTCCCACTCCCCTATCAAGTGACAAACCCTAATGCAATGGATATTGACCAACTTGCCTGAAGCAGTCTACAACCTCAACTTTGAGGAAGAGCCAGATCTACTCACCAGAGGAAGCTGATGAAGACAAGGAAACTGAAGAAGACAGACTCCACCAGTTGGTACAGGAAGCACACCCATGAAGCCCTCAATGCAATCCTCACAGATGCCCAGAGAAGGGATCTCAAAGAGAAAAGATGCTTCAACTGCTGCAAGACTGGACACTTTGCCCGTGAATGCCCCACCAAGAAGACCATATATCGCCAATCTAAATTACCCTGCAATTTGGATACCAGAAACCGGTCAAATGCGATATCCAGAAGAAGACAAGCAAGTTATAGGAAGAAGAATTCCCTATACAACATACTAGAAGACACAACCAACGAAGAAGTCAAGGACATTTATGAACACTTCACAAATGAATCCAACCACCCAGATGCCCCTCTGGTTAAGGATTTTGCCTAAGGAGACTAGCCACCACATCTAGCCCTCCACAAAGACCCCCTTCCTTTCCTTATCCACAAAATGATATTAATGTTGTAAAACTACAGGAATCATCAGCATGTGTAATACATCTACCCTGCCGAATCCAAAAACACAAAACCACTAAGGAAGGACCCTAAAAGTGTGGAACTACTCAGCCCTACTCGACTCAGGAGCAGCAGGAAATTTCATTGACCCTGGAATGGTCAGACAACACTCATTCAAGACAGTACCCCTCGATCTAACCCATCGAGGTATGAAATGCCGATGGATCCATTAATGAAAATGGGACAGCCACCCATTACATGACTCCTTAACCTAACAGTTACTGGAAAGGATATGGAGATCAAACCAAAAGTAGTCTCCCTTGGAAGCCCAAGACTCATCCTTGGATTCCCTTGGCTCACAGAACACAACCCAGACATCGACTGGGACGTCAAACAATTACTGCTGGAGAAATGAACAGTTGGGACAACACTATCTTCTGAGAACTCATCCAATCTATGGAACCCAATTGGATCTACAATGACCAACTCAACCACATCTCTACCCTCAAACCTACAAGCTTCGAAGAAATCAACTTCAAGGCCTCAGCATCACAATTCCTTGCTGTACAACATGGAGAAAAGAAGAACAATGACCCAAGAAAAGTTGTACCCAGCAGAATTCCACGAATACCTCCCAGTATTCAGCAAGAAACAAGCCAAACAATTCCTCCCACAATGACCATGGGATCACAAGATTGAACTCAAGGAATCATTCAAACCAATTGCCATGAAATCCTACCGAACTCTCCTTTAACAAAGAAAAGGAACTTGACATGTTTCTTGAAGAAAATCTTCAGAAAGGATACATCCGACCATCTGAATCACCAATGGCCTCACCTTTCTTCTTTGTAGGAAAGAAAGACAGGAAAGCTATGCCCCTGTCAAGACTACAGGTACCTCAATGAACATACTGTCAAGAATGCATACAACCTTCCCCTCATCTCACACATTCTCAACAAGCTCTGAGGATCAAGATATTTTACCAAACTTCAATGTATGAGCAGGGTATAATAACATCCGTATACTGCAAAGGAGATGAATGGAAAGGAGCCTTCAGAACACCCCTGAGGATTATTTGAACCTACAGGTCATGTTTTTCAGAATGTGCAACTCACCAGCAACCTTCCAAACCATGATGGACTCACTATTCCAAAAACTCATCAATAATGGAGGAGTAATCATTTACATGGATGACATCCTCATTCATGCAAAAACAAAACAAGAACTCCGACAGTCTTACAAGAGAAGTACTCAAGATACTTAAAGACAATGATCTATACCTCAAAACTGAGAAATGCGAATTTGAATGCCAATGACTCGAATATCTAGGAGTTATCATCACTCCAGACTCAGTCTCAATGGACCCAGCAAAGCTCAAAGGCATTGCTGAATGGCCAACACCGACTACCCATGCATATGTACACAAATTTATAGGATTTTGCAACTTCTACCTGGAAGTTTATACATCAATACGCCACATGGGCCAAACCCCTCAATGCTTTAATGTCCAAAACCAAGAAAGTTGAATGGACAGAAGAATGCCAAAATGCCTTTAATACCCTCAAGAGAAAATTTCAAAGTGAACTGGTACTAATGGTACCAGACAGAGACAAGCCCTTCGAAATTGAATGCAACACATCCCTATTTGCATCAGGAGCAGTCCTCCTTCAATGCAATAATAATGGAGTTAAACACCCTGGTTGCATACTTCTCAAAAGAATTCTCACCAGCCTGAATGCAACTATCATTGCTCCAAACAAGAACTCTTCACCATAATCCGAGCACTTCGAGGAATGGTGCCACCACATATGTAGAAGGATCATCTCACAAGACCATTGTATGGTCAGATCACGATAACCTTCGCCGCTGGAGAAAACCCAAGGATCTCAGTAGAAGACAAGCTCGATGGATTGCCTACATGCAACAATTTGACATTGAAATCTGGCACATCCCTGGAAAGAAAAATGGACCAGCGGATGCTCTCTCAAGACGACCTGACCATGAACCCAAGATGAAGGACAACAGACAGATTGTTGCCCTACCTGATAAATTCTTCACCCCAGAACGATCACAGCACATCCATATTATTGACTGAAACTACCAAGCATGAAATACAGGAGCTGTGGAAGAAGAAGAAACAAACCAACATTGCCCAAGAAGATGACTCAGGACACCCATGTGTTCATGGAAAGCTATTTATACCTCAAGATCTACATCTCAGATGCTGCCTGCTGCAAAGAGTACATGACTTCACCAACCGCAGGACACCCTGGAATCACAGAAACTACCAGAAAACTCCAGGAGTACACCTATTGGCCTGGGATGCGATCATTTGTCATGAACTACATCTGAGGATGTGGTGCTTGCCAACAATACAAGATCAATTGCCACCCCCTGAAGCTACCGCTTCAATCTATCCCTGGACCCCATTCTACCTATCCATTCTCAAATATCTCGATGGATCTTATCACAGACCTACCCCTGGACGGACCCCATGATTCTATACTGGTTGTAGTTGACCAGCTTACGAAGGGGATAATTCTAGAACCTACTGCAAAAACTGCCAATGCAGACAAGATTGCACCGAAATTCTTATCAAACGGCTATTCTCTAGATTTGGCCTTCCTGAAAAGGTTCTCAGCGATCACAACCCCAAATTTGCTGCCAAATCCATGAAAGAATTCTATAAACAACTTGGAATCGGACAAGCACTCTCTACTGCCTACCACCCTGCAGACAGACAGACAAACAGAGCGATTCAATCAGGAAATAGAACTATACCTTGGCATCTATTGCTCATCAAACCCGAACAAATGGGCAAAGGCACTCCTACTCCTAGAATATGTTCACAACTCAAGACACATGCTGAACGCCAACATACCCCATTTGAACTCCTCTATGGATCAACCCCCAAAGGATTTCTGACCTCCAAGGAGCCAATGAACATTCCAGCAATAAGGAGAAAAGTTTAAATACCTTGCCAAGATATGCCAAGAAGCTCAAGCTGTGCACATGAACAAGCCAGACTAAAAATGGCTGCAAGATATAACCAGCCAGATATCAATCTAAAAGTTGGACAAAAGGTTTGGCTAGACAACTGCAACCTCCCAATTCAGTACACCTCAAAGAAACTGGCCAAACTGCCAAGAAGGTCCCTTCACCATAACAAGAAAACTCAGACCTGTTACCTATGTACTAAAATTACCCATCAAATGGAAGATCCACAACAAGTTTCATGCAAGCCTCCTAATGCCTGCAGAAGAGAACGAACATACATGGGGAATACAACACAGCCCCACCTCCTGACCTTGTCAATGGAGAAGAAGAATATGAGGTCAAGTCAATACTACACCACAGAAAATTCCAGAACAAGCATCAATTCCTAGTCAGATGGAAAGGATACCTTCCCACCGAGGATTCCTGGGAGCTGGAAGCAAACCTGGAGAATGCCAAGGAAATCATTGAAGAATATAAAAGGGCCCACAAACTAGACAACCCCTACCAATGACCCAACCTACCCTAATACTCGAGCAACCACTCCAGACCTCCCAGAGCCAGACAATGATGGATGCCTTCTCATCCAGGAAAGAATCATATCCCTGGTGAACCACATCACAGGAAATAGCCAACCTGGCCCTGCCACCGATACTGTTGACAACCAACCAGACAGGACCAACAGTCCTTATATCATCCAGCATACCTTCCTTCCCTCCAATCAACCCAAAATATGATCCATCCTTTTACATGAAGTTCCCTTTCATATTACTGGAACCTGTCTTAAACGCAGTCCAGCAATGGTACCCCTGGTTGACACCTGCTGGAAGACATTTACTGCTCTTCTGTATCACAAGTGCCTTGTCTACAACCAAACAACAGAATTCCAAGAACTATGTATGCACCACTATTCTTTCTAGCACAACAGAGGAACAGGACCGCACTACCATTTCTGCCATGTTATCAACCACTCTCACCAAATTCCCATTTGAGAGTCCAATCCCAAGCCCAAGCAATGGAAGCGGAAGTCAGGACCACCCTGTCCTACCTATTGGGACCACCACCCAATCTTCCAACCCTCCCATGGTGGATACGAATAACCAACCACCAAGTGCTATACAAATTATATCTGCTTCTAATGACACCCCCACTGGGACTACTGCCAATCACTTATCCAACACCAGAACTCACTGCAATTGCTGCCGTCAATTTGGCCATATCAAGGCAGGATGCCTGCACTACCAATATCGATATTGTTGAAAGATTGCCCCTGGCCATTACGAGAAGCACTGCAAAAGAAACCCTTACCAGCATCAATCCACAAGTATGGTACCTGGCTTGTATTGCCACCCACGAGGAATACCAAGCAGAGCTTGATCCCTCACATGTGAAACCACAAACAACAATATTTGACACATTATTGCAAACACTAAGCAGTGCCCCGCCTCAGCCAGACCCCTCTGCACCCAAATTCAAGGGGCCCCCGTCATCATTCTGGCCACCAATGCCACCACCACATCTACTGGCAGAAGCCACTGACTTTCTGAATCGGTCCTTCAACGCACCCGTCACCACTTGCTCCAGAGAACCCCTCATCATTGACCTCACCCAAGACCTGCCATCCCCAGGCCACCAAGTTATTGAAGTGACTCTCCAGAACCCTGACCCCTACTATGACTGGGACCCCTGTTGCTGAATCAAACATCACAGGAGAGCTTGTCAGACTATACTGAGGATATGTCTGATGAGGACATCAGACCTTATGAAGGGGATAATGTTATGAACAGCCCAGACCAAGAGGAACAGGAACAACTATTCAACTTTACAAGATGGGTACAGGAAACCACAGACCAGTTGCGAGCACAGGAATACGAAGACAAAGAAGGGGAATATTACAACGCCATGCAGGACTTGGCAAGAGAAGCAGGAATGGAGATAACTCTGGAGGATATTCTGGAATACCCCAAGGACAAAGAAGACAGCCATGGATCAACCAATCCAACCTCCAATACGGATGGGAGCACTGAGAGGATGGAGAGTGAGAATGGAGGAGAATCTATGGAGATAGAATTGGAAGAAGGAAACTATGAGTCAGAAGAAAGCAATGGAACATTGCACAGCAGTGGAATGGAGAACAAGGATACTGACTCATTGTAATATATAAATAACAGTAGGATGCCATCAGCCAGGATGTGCATGATGGTCAAGACTGCGCAGGACAAGTAGAACAGCCCAATAACCTATAATGAGTATATAGTATCTCATAGGTATAATAGGCCTGTACAAGTAGAGATTAAAGCCTCAAGCTTTAATCTTGTTAACAGTGGTTGTTAACCCTCTCTACCTTAACTTGGCATGTTCCCTCGTTATCTCATTGAGCACGATCCACTAAGCTCTGCAAGGCCAACTGTCTTGGACACCTTGTAGAGTGATTGAAGGCCGTCTCCAGTTATCCTTGGATACAGAAGGAGCATGGATCATAACAGACTAGGTGCATATATTCTAGCTATGACATGGCATCTGCAAGGGAGTCATGTGATCTTGGAAGTTGGCATTCCATCAGTTTGTCGAAATCACCAATTCCTACATAGAGATGAAAGGAGTCATATGTATGCATAATGAATCATAGAGATCAATGCAGTCAGAATGAGCAAATAGCAGTTCAAGCTCAAGACTATGTATGACTAGGCATATGTCATAAAGTGAAAGGTGCAAGCACAAGACAGTGTCAGCAACCAGAAAAGGAAATCATAAAGGATTTTCAACATTCTCCCTCACTCAGACATCAGGAAGAGGAATTAAGAGGTAGAGTTAGTAAACTCAATACCTAGTAAAGGACAGAAACATTCAAACTTCATTTGACCAAGGTTTTTTGTGAAAAGATCAGCAGGATTTTCATTCCCATCAATCTGAGATACCACAATCATTTTATTCTCAACACATTTCCTAATATAATGATATCAGATGTCAATATGCTTTCAAGCATCTTTCCATAGCAGGATTAACACTCAAGAAGATAGAACCCATATTATCACCATTCAAAGGTAAAGTGGGAAGTTCGAACATGAGCTCACTTAATAAGGAGTGTATCCACATAAGCTGGTGGCTACAATCAGAGAGAGCCATATATTCTGCTTCAGTGGAAGAGAGTGTGACTGTTTTTTGCTTTTGGCTAAGCCAGGAAATGGTGCCTGAAGCAATATTGATGAAATTCCCAGTTACAGATTGTTGCTTAATTGGATCTGATGTAGGGGTGCCAAAGTTCAGTTCAAAACTTCGGTTCAAACCTGAACCTCCTGAACTGAACCTAAAAGTTCAGTCCAGTTCAGGTTCAGGTTCAGCCCCTGGCCTGTTGGTTTGGTTCACAGTTCAGGCTTAAAGATGATGGACCTGACCGTGTCCGAATGTGTTTGAACCAATAAGTTAGAGCCTTGCAGTAAATACAACAATTTACAACAATTTTCCCAGTAGAAATGGGAAGATTGATGTATATCTCGGGGACGACTTCAGGAATCAGCAAGCGGTTTTCGCCGTTTGATAGCCCCTGCCAACACCTCTTGAACGCACCACTTCATGCCCCAATTGACCCACCCCTTCCCTCGTCATTGCCATCAACATTGCCTAGATTCATTCCTCATTTCGTAATTTCACACTGCACCATTCCTCTTACTACTACCACCGTTAGATGCGCATTTTTAAGGGCTTTCCAACACCATATTGCATATTCTGGGAAACACTCTTTCAGTGAAGTAAAATGCGTTTTCCTTGCTGGTCACCATCCCCACACAGATGTCTCTGTTCTGCTCTGTTCTGGGGCCATTTCTCAACGCCTCGGGATACAGTTACTTACATCTGGAAGGTCTCTCCAATGCCCTTCCAACAAGCCCACTCACGTTTGGTTGCGCTTGGCGGTTGTCTCGAAAATTGAGGACCTTTGTTGTCTCATCACTTTGCCTCCTTGCAGGGCTTCTGGGCCCACTGCCTTGCTCCAGCATGCTTGGGCTTATCTTTTTTATGTTGGAAATAAAAACCAATTGTGAGTGTCATGATGCACAGGGGGTCCAAGCATTGACTGCTTGTCCCTATGATCACCCACCTCCCTGTGGTTTGGCTCCTGAGCATTTTATTTCTCTCATCCTCTATGTAAAAGGTAGCCAGCATGCCAGGATAGTTATCTACTCATTCTATTGTTCTGGCTTTACTTTAAATACCATAGCAAGAATCCCCCTGCAGTCTCAATTCTCACAGAGTCACACATACAAGTTTCTGAGGCTGCAAGTAGTCTTTATCACTTTCCTCTCATGATTATTACTTATGTTGTCTGTAGAACAATTACTTGTCTTCTAACAGGTATTAAATACATCAGTTCTTGCATATATGAGTTTCTGAGGCTAATGATCACTCATATTCTAACATTTTACTCTTATTCACCCTTCCTACCCTTCTTTGGTTATTTGTACCTGTTTTTTTCTTTTTTTGGAGGGGCTAATATAAGTGTATGGAAAAGACTGGGTACAAAACTGGACTTTTAGATGGAGGAGCAGAAGCAAAGAAATGGAAGCTCAAGGAATGGAACTTTGATTAGTTTATTGCCAATATAAACACTTTTTATAACATAGTACAAAAAAGTTCAAGTTTGAGCTTGTTCAAACCCTGAACTGAACCTTCTGAACTGAGTTCAGGAGGTTCAGTTCAGGTTCAGGTTCAGGTTCAGGCTGAGGGGGTGCTGAACTGAACTGAACTGAACTTTGGCACCCCTAATCTGATGCCCAACCTGAATCAGAGTAACCAATTATTCCTTCACCTTTCTTACCATCATAGTCAATTTGATAGTTGGGTGTGCCAAGCAAATAGCAGCAGATATACAGTGTGTTATCATAATGCTCTTGCTTAGGGTTTGCAGAAAATTGCACCAAGTTGGTGATGGCATATGTGGTATCAGGTTGCATGCCAATCATAGGGTACATCAAAGAACCAATGATCTGGTGGATACTTTGTATGGAGTTCTGGATCAATTTCTCCATCATTGATAGATGATTGGTAACCAGTAGGGAGTAGAGTGGGAGCAGGTTGAGCAGTGACTCCAAAACGCTCTAAGACCTTTTTCAAATAACTCCTTTGGTCAAGGTATATCTTTCAACTCTTCCTATCATGCATAATGCACATACCAAGGAATTCTTTGGCTGCACTGAGATCACAACAATCCCAACACTCCATAAATTCACCTTTCTTCTGTTGTAGAAGGGCAGAATTATTTCCCATGAAAAGTGCATCATTAATATAGACAACAGTGATCACAATATCACTGGTCTTTTTATCTTGATGTATATATACTCCGGCATCAGATTTACATTGCTTAAAGCCAAGTGTCTGCATAGATTCAGACATCTTGTGCCACCAGGCTAAGCCAGCTTGCTTAAGGCCATATAATGTATGTTGTAACCTCCATACCATATTCTCTTTACCAGGGATGCAAAATCCCTCTGGTTGTTCCATATAAATTTCTTCATCCAGCTTGCCATTAAGAAAGGCAGTTTTTACATCTAACACTTTGATATCCTAGTCTTCAAGCACTGCCAACACAAGAAGTATTCTAGTGGATTTCGTAATGGACAACTGGAGAGAATAACTCATCAAAATTGATACCTTTGATCTGAGAGAAACCTTTCACCACTAAGCAAGCACATTTGTGGCCATCAGATTTTTCAGCAAAAACCCAATGGTTTTTGATAGCCTTTCAACCTTTTGGGAGTGGTATCAAATCATATACTTTGTGCTTCTTTAAAGCTTCTAATTCCTCAAGGTATGCCTTTAACCATTCATCACATGATGCTTTAGAAAGCTTCATTAAGTCACAGAAATTGGTGGGAATACCTTGTTTTGCAGTATGTTGCACTAACAAGAACTCTATGAAATCAACTCCTTGCTCTTGGCAAAGCTGTTGAACATTTGGTTCCCCCTAAACTGGATATCCTGGTCCCCATGGGAAATCAGGAGGAGCATGCTACATGCATTGTTACCTAGGTTAGGGGTTTGCTCTTGAGTAGCACAGCATTTGAGGCAAGATGTCTATACAGACTTGGTCTTGTCCTACTAGGTATGACTTGGAGATGACAGAGCACTATAAGTCCAGCCGGTTTAAAGGCAAAGAGATATAGGAGGCAAGAGCTGTATAACACTAAGATAAGGATACAAGGTACAGTACAGTATCCTTCTATACTACTATGTGTGGCTGTGCTCCTACTATATATATCTGGACCCAGGTAAGGTGAGTCATACTGAGTCAAGGTCTTATCTATCTATGTAATTATAGATTGTTCTGATGTGCACTTCTGATTGTTTCAGAGTGACAGTTCTTCTATCTATTTATATACTTGGTGCTTCTGATAAGAGTTCCTTCTGGACAGGTTTCTGATTGGGAATTCTGATAACATTACCCTGTCTTTAAGGTTACAGTGACCCACAAAACCATTCCAATGTTTTGTACTTTTGACTTAAAGTAGTAATAGCTCAGTAAATAAAATAGCTAAATTTGTGGATATATTTATAAACATAGCCGAAGATGTCATATCTGACCCTGCAAAGTTGCGTCATGTAATACTTCCAAATGAAGCAATTATGAATTTTGTAAGCATTTTAAGTCATTGGAATGGTTTTGTTAATGGTAATTTTTAATACTAATCCAAGCAATCACATGACTCCATTGATTGTGAATCAACAAGATCATGTGACCATGTGTCTTTGACATATAACTAGATGTGCTGACAGCCATGTCCCATCATTCTCAACCCTCCTACCTACCATGAAGCCATTATCTTCTACTCTAAAGCAAACCATCCTCTCTTTGCTAAATTCTCATTATTCCTATACTAAAATTGAGGCAATTACTGGTGTTGGGTGCAGTACCATATCCAGGCTAGCCTCTAAAAATTGTTCCAGCCTTACCAAATCACTTGGAGTGTTATGAACAGTCCAGACCGGGAGGAACAAGAACTATTGTTCGACTTTACAAGATGGGTACAGGAGACTACAGACCAATTACGGGCACAAGAATACGAAGACGAGGAAGGGGAATATTACACCGCCATGCAGGACCTGGCGAGAGAAGCAGGAATGGAGATAACCTTGGAGGATATATTGGAATACCCCGAGGACGAAGAAGATAACCATGGATCAACCGATCCAACCTCCGATACGGATGGAAGCACCGAGAGAATGGAGAGCGAGAACGGAGAGGACTCCATGGAGATACAATCGGGAGAAGAAGATTATGAGTCAGAGGAGAGCGATGGAACATCGCACAGCAGTAGCGAGAGTACTGACTCATTGTAATATAAATAACGCTAGGATGCCATCAGCCAGGATGTGCATCATGGTCAGGACTGCGCACGACCAGTAGAACAGCCAAGTAACCTATAACAAGTATATAGCACCTCATAGGTATATAAGGCCTGTACAAGTAGAGATTAAAGCCCTAAGCTTTAATCTTGTTAACAGCGGTCGTTTACCTCTCTGCCTTAACTTGGCGTCTTCCCTCGTTATCTCATTGAGCGCAATCCACTAAGCTCTATAAGGCCAACCGTCTCGGACACCTTGTAGAGTGATTGAAGGCCGTCTCCAGTTATCCTCGGATACAGAAGGAGCACGGATCATAACATGGAGGACATCCTTCAAAACTCTCTACCACTAATATTCAGCATGCTATCCATCTTATCTCTGCTGGAAAGGCTGAAACTGCTGTAGATATAGCTAAATCTCTTGCTCCCATCATTGGGACATCAGTCTCTTCACAGACTGTGGCAAGGCATCTCAAACAGGCAGGAATGAAGGCTGTAGTCAAGCAAAAAAAGCCTTTACTCTCTGATAAGCATAGGAGGGCTAGGCTGGATTTTGCTCTGACACACCAGCATTGGACTGTGGAGGACTGGAAGCTGGTTGTATGGTCTGATGAGGCCAAAATTAATCATTTGGGGTCAGATGGGAGGAAGTGGGGATGGAAAAAGAAGGAAGAGGGGCTTAGTGAAAGATTAGTCAAGGGAACTCTGAAGTATGGAGGAGGATCAGTGATGGTTTGGGGCTATATGCCGTGGGATGGCCCAGGCTATGCAGTGAGGATTGATGGAAGGATGGATGCAGAGTTGTTTGTACAAATTTTGGAGGAAGATTTGATGAAGAGTCTCCAGTGGTACAAGCTTAAACCCCAAGATATTATCTTCCAGCAAGATAATAACCCCAAACACAAGAGTACACTGGCCAAAGAATGGTTTCAAAAAAATCATTTTAGGCTCCTAACCTGGCCAGCACAGTCAGCTGACCTCAATCCCATTGAACACTTATGGGAATATGTGAAGTAAAAGCTGGGAGAGTATGAATTTCCTCTCAAGGGTATGGAGGAGTTGTGGCAGAGGGTAGAAAAGGAGTGGGATGCTATTCCAGCTTTTGAGGGTCAAAAGTTAATTAAAAGTATGCCTAGAAGAGTAGCAGCTGTACTCAAAGCCAAGGGGGGCTACTCTAAGTACTAGAAATAATAGGATAGCCTAGTATAATATGTCATTGACAAAACTCATAATTGCCTAATTTAGAAGTATTACATGACGCAACTTTGCAGGGTCAGATATGACATATTTGGCTATGTTTATAAATATATTCACAAATTTAGCTATTTTATTTACTGAGCTATTACTACTTTAAGTCAAAAGTACAAAACATTGGAATGGTTTTGTGGGTCACTGTATATTCCATTATAACTGTTACATCTTTTTCCTTCTGTTGTGTTAGAGTGGAGTGTTTTAGAATTCTCCTACTGGTTCTCCACATATGTTGGACATGGTGATATTGTCATATCCATTGTCAAAGTCATCTTCTTCAGGGTATTTGAGTCCTAAATATTGGTAGTGAAGGGATGAGGTGGTTTGAGGTTAAGTTGCTATGGGTCTGTTGTAAGGTGTGTGTCTTGTTCCTTTTGAGGGGCATTCAGTTTGTTTGTGGCAAGGTTGGAATACTCCACAGTGCAGGCATCTATATTTGATGCAGTCATATGAATAGTGACCCAGAGCATATTGTTTGCAACCAAGGCAGGTGAATTGGGGACAATCCATGGCCCAGTGTCCAATTTGTTTGCATTGAATGCATCAGGATCTGTTGTTGGGTTTAGGGTTTGGAACTTGTTGGATGGGAGCAAGGGAGTTCTGTAATGGAGTTTGTTTGGCAGTGTTTTTACAGAAGGGGTTGTTAGTTCCAACAGGGTTCTTTCTTCCCAATGTGGGAGTTGGAATGATTTTATTGGTGGGTGGTGTCACATTGGGTTGTTTCTTTCTTGGCATTTGGGACATGAGTCCTTGGTGTGTGAGGAGGAATGCCTCATAGTTTTCAGTCCACTTTCATTGGGTGTGGAAGGCATTGTGGAGGAGTTTCATTTGTTTAATATGATGGGTATAATTCGCCCATACTTTTCTGTTGTAGTTGCTGATGGGAGCACTGTTGACTTTGTCAGTGAGGAATTGGGTGGAGGTGATTGTGCATAAGTCTTCTATGCTAGTTATGATTGGTTCTAAGCTTTTTACTCCAGCTGTGTGGAAATTGATGGGTAGGGTGGCTACTAGTTCTGGTTTGGGTATAGCGTTGGGGTTAGGAGTTTCACCTCTGATGTTGGTGAAGGTGTTGGAGGGTGTGAATGGGCATGGCCTTGGGATTGGAGTTGGGGAATTTCTTTCAACATTGGGATCATTGATGATGACGACAGAGGAGGTGGTGGAGGAAGAGGAAAAGGGGGGAGTGGATTGGGGGCAGATGAGGTCAAGGTTGTTCATGGACATTTTTGAGTACATTTAGTGGTAGAGCAAAGTTGCTTCTGGTAGGTTCTGGGTAGTTCCTGGTTGTTGCTGTTAAGTTGATGTTCTTCTTTATACTCTTCCAAGTATTCATCAGCATTATTGCAAAGTTCTTCTTTGGATATCCATTGGTTCTCCATGTGGGAGTATCCTTTCCAATGTATGTAGTATTGGAGTTTTCCATAGTATTGGCGGTAATTGAGAATAGCTTCTATTTCATACTCTTCTTCTTCATTGATGATGTCTGGTAGCAGTGGCATCGGATGAGGTCTGTATGCTTCTGTTTCAGTGTATGGAGTTAGGAGGTTTCAGTGGAATACCAGGTGTATCTTCCATTTGATCAGAAGTTTTAGTTTGTATGTGAGTGGTGATAGGACTTCTGAGATAAGGAAGGGTCCTAGTCACTTTGGGGATATTTTGTTGGAGATGAAGGGGAGTTTGAGATTTTTGGCTTCTAGCCATACTTTCTGATGTGTTTCAAGGGGTTTGACAGTTCTTCTGGTTCTTTGTTTCATAATATTGGCAGAGATTTGGTGTGCTGTGTGTGCTTCTTTTCTGGCATCATCAAGGAGTCTGATGTGTTCATCTACTGATGGAAAGTTTGAAGTTTCCATGACCATGGGTATCAGTGGAGGGTTGTATCCCATGATTAGTTCAAATGGGGATTTCTGTCTTGAAGCATGTATCTTGGAATTGTGTGCAAACTCAGTGATAGGGAGGGTTTCTGACCAGTCAAGGGAGTTTCTGGTGCAGTATATGGCAAGGTAGGTTTCAATTTCTTGGTTGTATTGTTCAGTGGAACCATCTGTCTAAGGATGGTATGCAGTTGAGAATGCTTGTTGGATATTTAGGCATTTGGCTAGCTCTCAGAGGGAGTTGGCAGCAAATCTGGGGTCTCAATCTGATATGATTTTGTTGGGTAGTCCAAACCTAGTGAAGACTTTTTCTATTAATAGTCATCCAATGTTGTTGGTGTTTGACTGATCTGAGGTTGGGATGAAAATTACCCCCTTTGTAAGGCCATAGTCCACCATGGACAATATCGCATTATGGCTGGTGCTAGGTGGTAAACCAGTAATAAGATTCCATGAGATTTGAGCAAATGTGTTATGATCCGTGCTCCTTCTGTATCCGAGGATAACTGGAGACAGCCTTCAATCACTCTACAAGGTGTCCGAGACGGTTGGCCTTATAGAGCTTAGTGGATCGCGCTCAATGAGATAACGAGGGAAGACGCCAAGTTAAGGCAGAGAGGTAAACGACCGCTGTTAACAAGATTAAAGCTTAGGGCTTTAATCTCTACTTGTACAGGCCTTATATACCTATGAGGTGCTATATACTCGTTATAGGTTACTTGGCTGTTCTACTGGTTGTGCGCAGTCCTGATCATGATGCACATCCTGGCTGATGGCATCCTAGTGTTATTTATATTACAATGAGTCAGTACTCTTTCCACTGCTGTGCGATGTTCCATCGCTTTCCTCTGACTCATAATCTTCTTCTCCCGATTGTATCTCCATGGAGTCCTCTCTGTTCTCATTCTCCATTCTCTCAGTGCTTCCATCCATATCGGAGGTTGGGTCGGTTGATCCATGATTATCTTCCTCGTCCTCGGGGTATTCCAATATATCCTCCAAGGTTATCTCCATTCCTGCTTCTCTCGCCAGGTCCTGCATGGCGGTGTAATATTCCCCTTCCTCATCTTCGTATTCTTGTGCCTGTAATTGGTCTGTAGTCTCCTGTACCCATCTTGTAAAGTCGAACAATAGTTCTTGTTCCTCCCGGTCTGGACTGTTCATAACAAAATGGGCATTTGGAAGATAATGGTGGGATTAGTTGAGTTGGTGTGCGATCCAGTCTGCATATGATTTTATGTTGCTGACATTTGGGACAGCCTTTGATGTAGTTCTTTATGAATGTCAACATTCCTGGCCAATATACTTCTTTCTTGGCAAGGCAATATGTTTCTTGTTCTCCAGGATGGCCATGTGTAGGGTGGTCATGGTATCTTGCGATAACATCGTGTCTGAGTTGGAGATCTTCTGGAATGATGACACATTCTTGGAACATGAGGAGTGGACCATTTGGGGTTGGGACTGTTCTGAAGTCTTTATTGGTGGTGTTAGGATGGGATTCTTTGAGGAGTTTGAACACTTCAGTGGTTCTAGCATTGAGAAGGGTGGAAACATTCATGGGTTTTAATATAGATAAATGGCTTGTTCTCACTAAGCTTAGTCAAAATTCGATAAGCTTAAGTTAATACAAGTAGTATGAGATAGATAATGAACAGTTTCGTCTTTTAGGGTGTTCTGGGGGTGCATTCTGACAGCAAAATTCAAGAGAATAGTGTTTTTAGAGGTTAACAAACAGCTGTTGAAGTTATCTTAGCCATACGGTGCAACAGTGAAAGGACAATCCCTGTCAATTCAAAGCGCAGGGTCTCTAGTCTCTGGTCTCTGGTCTCTGAACTCTGTTCTCTGTCTCTGTCTGTCTCTAGCACTCTGGAACTCTAAACTCTGGACTCTGTTCTCTGTCTCTGTCTCTGGGTTAGTCAACGACCGAAGAAATCACACTTAACAATGCACACTAAGTAGTCCTCTGAAACCGTTCTTAATCACGGCTTGCAGACTTGCGTGTGGAAGCAGGGTTGAGACCTCCTTCTTCTCCACGAACAAGTGCGACCGTATTTATATTGTTTAGATACATGCGAGAGATAGTAAATATGAAATAGAAAACAATAAGCTTAATTGTTACAGGTACTGCAGAATATTTTGGAAGGTTCAGCAGCATTTCTACCTTGCCCTGGGTTATGGGTTTTTCTCTGATTGACGAATGGCAATCCAGCCAGATGTGTTCCATGCTCATCTGCATTATTCTGCATCCATGCAAGCACATTAAGCCTTCAGATCAATTATGATTGGAATGTATGGCATATGGACAATCCCTTGATCCGTTGTAATTAATCTCAGTCAGGCAATATGCCAAGGTGCCAGGACCCACAAAGCACTTGTTAATTATGAGTCTTTGATATGTCTAGGGTTTTGGGCATTGGGTGTTGCCTCTTGAATGTTGGACATTCCGTTCTGTGGTCTGGTCATCATTATTGGGCTCGCTATGGGTGTAATACACCTGCGACAGCCGCTATGTACATTCTTTAGGTTCCAACAAATCCGAGTTCATCAGAAAACTGCTTGTAAGGTCCCTGGATGCGACCGGAGTATACTCAATAAGCTATGTAGAGTCCGGAATCCCTTCAGAGAGCATTCTGATAGCTTGGTTCACTAAGCTTAGTAATAATGAGCTGGTTTGAACACTTCCGAGGCTCGAATATCCTTAGTTCGGTTGAACTGGCTACTACGGGACATAGTACCAATCCTCTATAGGGTTCTTTAATGATATAGCCAATGATTCTATGTAGAGAATTGTTCCAGAGTATGGAATTCATGTATAGGTGTGAAATTGGCATATCAGCGTCGTATTTGGGTGATTCTGTGATTCTTTCTTGAAGTTCCATATCAACAGTGGCAATAAAGAGGTGTTCTGGGAGTACTGTGATCATGTTTTGATCTTCTAAGTCAGCTGTGGTGACAAAGAGGTTGTCTGGAAGCATGGTGACATCTTTGTTATCATTATCTTCATCAGGGATGTGGTCTGGACCTCTTGATAGGGCATCTGGTGCAGGGATCTTTGATCCTGGGATGTATTCTAATTTGAAGTTATAATCAGCAAGGGTCTGGACCCATCGTGCTTGTCGGTGGTTGATTTTCTGGGGTTTACACCAGTATGTGAGGTTTTGGTGATCCATTCTGATATGGACAATATGGGGGCTGCCAAGAAGGTAGTGGTGCCATTCTTTGAGCGCTTGGATAATAGCAAGGAGTTCCCTGTCATAGATGTCATAGTTGCGTTCTGCTGGTCCAAATGTCTTTGAATAGAATGATACAGGTTTCCATATTCTGTTGATGTCATATTGGTATAGGACAGCTCCTAATGTGAATTTGGAAGTGTCAGCTTCTATTTTGAAGGGTTTTGTGGAGTCAGGCATGAGAAGTACTAGTTCTTTTAAGAATTTGTTCTTGAGCATTTCAAATGCTTTTTGTTGTTCTTCTTTCCATTCAAATTTGGTTGATTTGGATAGGAGTTGGTTAAGGGGTTTGGTATGGTGGGAGTAACTGCAGATGAACTTCTGGTAGAAATTACAGAATCCAATGAATTTCTGAATGTGTTGGACCATTTTTGGCACTGGCCAGTCCTCTATTCCCTTGATTTTTCCAGGGTCCATTTTAATTTTGTCTGGTGTGATGATCATGCCAAGGTATTTGAGTCATTATTTGTTGAACTTGCATTTCTCTGTTTTGAGGTAGAGGTCATTTTCCTGCAGGATTTGCAGTACTTTTTCCATTAGTTGGTCGGTTTCTTCTTGGGTTTTACTGTAAATTAGGATATCATCCATATAGATGATGATTCCTCCTTTCTCCATTATTTCAGAGAATAATGTGTCCATCATATGTTGGAATGTCATGGGACTGTTGCAAAGTCTGAAAAACATTACAGTTGGTTCAAAAAGACCTATAGGAGTCTTGAATGCTGCTTTCCATTGGTCGCCATCTTTGATTCTGACATTATTGTATCCTAGGTGGATGTTGAGCTTAGTGAAGTACTTAGCTCCTTTGAGTTTATCCATGATAGAGGAGATCATGGGGATTGGGTAGGCATTTTTGATGGTGTGATCATTTAGATAACAATAGTCTTGGCAGGGTTGGAGGTCTCCTCCTTTCTTGGCAACAAAGAAAAAGGGTGATGCCATAGGGGACTTTGAGGGGCAGATGTACCCTTTTCAGAGGTTTTTGTCTATAAATTCTTAAGTGCTTTTTCTTCAGCAGGTGCCACTTGATAGGGTTTTATTGATTTTGCTTCAAATGTTGGTTTTAGTTTGATTTTGTGATCAAATGTTCTTGATGGTGGGAATCATTCAGAGGCTTTCTTGTTGAATATTTTAGCCCATCAGACAAATCTCTGAGGGATCTTGGGTGGTTCCTTGTTTGATTCTGGTTGTTTTCCTTTTTGGTTTGCCAATTTTGTTGGGTTGTGTTGCTCATTGTGGAGCATTGTGGTATGTGTAGCTTTGGCATTTACTTCTAATTGGGTTAGAAGCATCGGGTTCATTTCTCTTTCTAAAGAGAAGGTATTGAGGTCAACATTTGAAAGGTTGATGTATTCTTCTGGGTTGTCTTTGGGTTGGGAGGTTTTTCCAGCCATTATGTCCATGGTGATGGAGTGGAGTTTGACAGGTTGTTGTAAGGTTCTGAGGAGTTTGGAGAAATTCTGGTGATCAATTTGGGGTTTCCAAGAGAATGTCTTGGTCTTCCAGTTGATGTTGGGGTTGTATTGTTCCAACCAGGGAAATCCAATGGTGAGGTCTTTCTCACTGGTATTTGTGACATATGCTTCTAGCATGCAATCTCTTCCATCAATGATGGTTTTGATTTTGATATATTCATGGATCTTGCCATGTTGATTGTCAGTTCCATCAATATTGCTGAGAGGGATTGGTTGGTCCAGCTGTTTGGTTTGATAACCATGTTGTTCAACAACTTTGTGGGAGATAAAGTTCCCTTGGGCTCCTGAGTCTATCAGGGCGGTGATGGCCATGGGTTTTGATGTCCATTCACTCCAAATCTCAATGGGTAAGTAGAGGGATCATTTATTTGGGGAGAGTCATAGTTGTACAGAATTTATTGAGAAAGTGTCCTTCTGAGAGTGAGAATATATAGAGTCCTTCTGGGAACAAGCAGGGGTGCATTGGTCTGTGTTCTATTTCAAAAATCCTGGAAGGGACACATTTCTGGGTCTTTGGCTAGTGCAGAGTGGAGTTCTTGTTGGAGTTCAGGGTTGAGGTCATTGACCATTTGGCACATCTGAGATGCTACTTCTGCGACCACAAGGGAGTACTTGCATTGGGGTGATTGTTGGGCATTCTGGTTTGGGAATCTGGGATGAGTGCTTTGTTGTCCTGGGAAGGGATGGTTGGGGTTTCTTGCTGGGTGAGGAGGGTTTGTACACATTCCAGAGAAGCATCTTGCTTGAGAGGGTTGAGGGCATTTGCTAACCTAGTAGTCTTTTGCTCCACATCAGAAGCATTCTTGGTTCTGATAGGCTTTTATTTGTTGTCCGGTAACAATGGCATCTAACTCCAAGGAGTCTTGAGGTTCTTCTTCAGCATAGTCTAGTTGAGGGATTTCTGGGTAAGGGTCTTTGTACCCTTCTTCCATTGTGGCATGGTCTATTTCCATGGCATGTGGGTTGTGTGGTGTGAATCATGGAGTGTTGCTCCTTTGGTAGAATTGTGCATAGGGTACATTGTTGTTTGGATGGCTTGGTCTGCGATTGGGTTGGTATTGGTTCCTTAGTGTAAGTATGGTACTTACAAATCACATACTAACAATGCCAAACATATATATAGAGGAACACACTTGTAATCTAATCTCTCTCTCTCTTTTTCCTTGATAACCATCTCTTCCCTATACCACCTTATTGTACCAATATGCGTATCTCTTTTCACTTACAAACAAGACGATGAGAATCATTCAATTGACATGAGCCATAAGTTGTTCTTTGTTATTCTTGTGAGCCTGCACTATGGTACAGGCTTTCACTTTTTTTTTGAATGATTCTTCATTAGTCATGCAGTTCTGCAACAAAAGCCTAGTATATGAAAAGCAGCTACATTCCTCGCTGTTTACATGATGATTGGTGTACAACACACATAACAAATGCGCATATAGTCTCTTTTTTTCTTTTTTTCTTCTCCTTATCTCTTTATCCCCCACCTAGTGTACAAGCACCACATGTACAGATGCATATACAGGACTCTAACAGGTCTGAGTTCATCCTTCTGCATACAGATGCATATAAACACCCACTTAGGGATTGTTTACCGCACATATTGTGCTGCATATATTCATGTCACAGGTAGCTGACAACCTGGTGTTTCCTTTAGACATTAATCTGGTGTCGAGGTGTAGTCAGAGGATACAGGCCTGGTCACCACAGCCTTCACCACCTCCTTGTGTAACAGGTGATTATACAACCAGCTCCTCCCAAGAATAACAAAGAACAACTTATGGCTCACGTCAATTGAATGATTCTCATCATCTTGTTTGTGAGCGAAGAGAGATATGCATATCAGTACAATAAGGTGGTATAGGGAAGAGATGGTTATCAAGGAAAAAGAGAGAGAGAGATTAGATTACAAGTGTGTTCCTCTATATATATGTTTGGCATTATTAGTACATGATTTGTAAGTACCATACTTACACTCCCCCCCCATCTAAAAAATTTCAGCAATGGTCTGGGAGGCGAGGTAAGGTCATAAAAGCTTGGCTTTCTTCAAATATTGACCCAGGGCAGCTGTGTTATGCAGCTCTGCCTTTGTTTTCCACTCATTGTGCAAGTCCAGGAAATCATGCCACTTCACCAGGAAATGGTAACCTCACCTTGACTTTTTATGCACCACCACATCTTCTATATAGTATTCCAGGCCCATCAGTGTCTGAACAGCTTCCAGACCTGAGCCAGACCACCAGTGCTCATGCTCCTCCATTGGAGTCACAATGTCCGGACCCCCGTAGAGTCAGTCATCCTCGTATTCATGAAACAATTTAATTAGTGAAGTGTGGAAAACCTTACACTTGTTACTCAGCCCAGGGATGTCCAGGGTGACTGTACTGTGTGCCTCATCCACCACAGTAACTGTATACAGCCCCACAAATTTAGGCCTAAGTTTCTTAACCGAGTGACCATCAGGGTCATGCCACTTCAACTCCTTGTTCATGTTTACAGTGGACAGAAGAACCTGTGCACCAATGAAATACAGGAAGGCATCCACATGATGCTTGTTGGCCTGATGTGCCTATAACACCTTGTTCGTTAACAAGTTATCTGCTGCATGCCCAACATCCAAAGTCAAATGCTCAACAAATTCTTCTGGGGTCTCAACTTGGTCATCAATAACATCCCTAACCAAAGGTGGTACTAGCCTGGGCAAAAAACCCAAACCAAGCTGGAAACCTGAGTAGCCCATTGAAGCATTTTGCATATTCATTATGTTGAAATGGATGCAGGGGAGCACCTTCACCCAGCCCCACTATCTGCCATCCACAGCCATCCGAAGACACTGGTTAAGTGTCTTGTTTGTGCGTTCAGAAGCACCATCTGTCTCCAGATGGAAAGCAGTCGAAAGTTTCAGTTTGACACCCATAAGCTCATGGACATGCTTCCAAAACCAGGACAGGAAAAGGACATCCCTGTCAGATATAATCTCTTCAGAAAGGCCATTTTCACAAAACCAGTGGTCAAAAAAAATGTTAGCTAACTGCTGAGCTGAGATGTCTTTGCGGCAAGGGATCAAATGGATATCAGCACCCAGCCTGTCCATCATTGACAAAATGTACATGAACCCTTCTTCCTCTGGTAGGGGACCCACAAAATCAATCGCCACTGAGCAGAACTGGGCTACAGGAACTGGTAAGGGGTGCAATGGGCCCACCAGCTTTGTCACAGAAGCCTTTGCATGCTGACATTCAGTGCAACCTGGGATATATGATTGTTCCAGGAACATGTGCATGCCTGGCCAATAGAAAGCATCATGCATTGCCACATAAGTTTTGTTAAACCCAAAGTGTCCCAATGTATTGTGTGCCAATCCCACAAGCATCTCACGTATGTTCCCCACACAAGGTACAACCAGGCAGGAATTATGAAAAAGGAGCTTTCCTCTACACTTCAAGCCATCCATCTGAGCAGCCAAGGCCTTTATGCACCAAGGATCTTTCTTGTAACCTGCAATTATGGCTGAGTAAAGTTCATCATTGCCAGAGATCTCCAGTACGGAGTCAACTTCAAGGTCCACTTTGGCACTTGTGACCAAGATGCCCACACTGTCAAAAGGGGAGGCACCCTGTGGGCATAAGATAGAACAAACCGGTACATCCAATTCATCAAGGCAATCAAATAGTGTCATCCTCCAGGCATCAACCTCTTTCTGGGCATCTGCAAACTGTGTCCAGGATAGAGCATCCGCCGCTGTATTCTGTTCCCCTTTTACATACACAATTTCAAAGTCATATTGCTGGAGTAATTCCATCCAGTGCGCTTGCCTTCATGACAAATGCTTTTGTGACTCAAAACATTCCAATATTTGGTGATCCGTCAGCACAGTAAACAGGATGCCCAGGAGATCAGAACACCACTTGGTAAGAGCACGCACAACTGCAAAGAGCTCCTTCTCATGAACAGGGTAGTTAAGTTCTGCACCGTGGAGGGGCTTGGAATCAAAGGCAACCAGACATGAGGATTCCCATGTCCTCCCAAAACTCAACATTGCCCCTGTCTGTGTATCTGACCTGTCCATGGTGACAAAAACACAGTATTCCGGCATCAAGGAATGATCAATGGTAGTCAGACAGTCTGTACCTAACACAAGGGCTTTGATATTCTCAAATGCCACTTGGTGAGCTGATGTCCATGCTGGGAAATTTAGGTCACAATCTTTTGACATCAAGGGGTTAAGGACTTGTGTTGAGTGAGCCAATTGGGGTAGGAATGCCACCAGGTAGTGTACTATACCTAGGAGCTGATGTACATCCTTCACAGATGAAGGAACTGGCCAGTTTAATATACGCTCAATTTTTTTGTCATCAGGCAAGATACCCAACATGCTTATGGTGTGGCCCAAGAAATGAACCTCCAACTGAAACAGTTTCATCTTTTTAAGGTTACAGTATAAACCTGCCTCACACAGTGCCTGGAAAATTTGTTGGGCATGCGAACAATGTTCCTCCACAGTGTCTGACCAAATTATAATGTCATTGAGGTAGATATGGCAGAATTTGCCTATAAACTTGCACAGGGCCTGGTTGACACAACATTGATGTATTGCAGGGGCATTCCGAAGCCCCATAGGCATCACATGCCACTTGTACATACCAAAAGGTGTAGAAACTGCTGTAAGTGAGATATCAGAAGGTTTCATACATGTTTGAAAGAATGCATTTGTCATGTCTATAGTACCCCATAGTTTCCCCTTAGCACAATCTGCCAGTATATCATCAATCTGAGGCAGTGGATACTTATCAGGCATAGTGTTCTTGTTCAACTGTCTATAGTCATTTACCCAACAGGGCAAGGCTGTGGGGTCCACCTTTGGAATGATAAAAGCCGGGGAAGTGGCTGGAGCCACTGACTCCTGAATCCTTCCTGCATCTAAATGCTGTTGTATCAGCATCTGCCAAGCAGCATGGTATTTACAAGGACAACTATATGTCCAGGTTTGGATCACTTTATTCACATCTTTCAGCTTGATTTCTGCCAACACATCTGAGGGAAGCCAATCAGCATGAGGGATTTCTCCCAAGACTTCCACAAATTCAGAGCAGATTTCAATATGGTGCTGTTCAAGCTCAGATTCTGTCTCAATTGCTAAAATGCAGTTTGCAACTGCTGCAATGAGGGCTTCTGGAGGTTGGGAAACTACAGCCTCACCATCAAGTTTGGCCTTCACATGATGGAGTTTCCTCCGTAATTCCTCAAGCAGGGAACATCTATAGCTATGTGTCATTTTCAGTGCCATTTGCATCACCTGGTTGTTCTGGTGTGGCCTGGCATGTTCTTGGTAAAACACATATGTTGACCTGCTATCTCTGACCCACCCCTCTGCAGCATCAATGGTCATGAAATTCTTTTGGAGAAAAAGCATCCCTAGTATAATGTCATTTGAAAGACTATCACAGATGACTGCTTTAATGGGTGTCACTTTGTAAGAAAAGTTGGGTGAAGACAAGTGGAGGTAGACATAGTACAATAGGTATTTTCATGATTTCATAGCTGTGAGAATGGGCAGGGGTTTCACAAGAGGATGACATTGCAGGCACAGACTATTCACAAGACCCTTCTTCACCAGAACAACTGCAGCTCCCATATCAATTAGAGCATGAGCATCGATGAAGGCCTTGCTATAATTTCCCATAAGCTTATATGTCCAAATCAGCTGTCTGCTTCTGGGCAAACTCACCTGGGTGCCAGACAAATTTTGTGAACCAATTTGGTTGGACACATGGGATGGTGCCAGATTATGCACAGAATGGTTTTGCATGCTAACAGATTTGGGGTGAGTTTGCCCATGCTCAGGGGCAGTGTGAGCAAATGATGATGAAAGTGGGGGGAGCAAGCCAGAAAAAGAATCATCCAGGTCCTCCATCTGTAGGAATGCCACTGGAATATCACTATTGTCATCATCACTATCCCAGTATACTGCATTGACTGGGCATGGCCTTTTGTTGACACAATCACCATCAATCTCCGGATGGTCTAGACATTTGTTTGTATAGTTCAAGTTGGCATAACTGTTCTGGACAGGTGGGATCATTGAGGTACAAGAGGACAATGAGTCAAGAGCCAGGTATGCTACTGGCTTATACCTATCACCAGAAGGAACTTAATTTGTACATTTCCCTTGGTGCCCATGCTGAATCTGTCTGCACTTGGTACAACCACTGTTATCAACCAGAATTGTCCATTCCTCCATCATCAGACGTGGCGGTGCTGGGACACCTGAACCTGGTACAAAGGCAGATTGAGCTTGTGCTGAAACAGGCTTGCACTGACCAGGAGGACGTTGCATGTAGTAAGGGTGGCTCCAATTAGGCATAGCTCCTATTGTAGATGTGTGCATAACAGACTTGGCCACCTGGAACACATCATTTCGATTCTGTGTCAGTGTGTTATTAGAATGGGAATGCATGGCCAACACACATGCATCAATATGTTCATTGTCCTCTTGTCGCTTTTCATTGAGCTTTGTGACAGCTAATTGCCAATCACCAACAGTCTTGTAAGTTTCTACATCAAACAGATGGTCATTGCACACTTGTTGCCATAACGGTTTACACATATTTGCACCTATGATCATAATGAACTCAACATTGGATAAGTGGGAGGGAGTGCCCTGCAGGCAATTGTTGACCCCAATTAACTCTTCACACCAGAGAACAAACTGCTCATCCTCCTTCATAGTGTGACAGATCATCTCCATCTGTAGTTCCTCATGCCAATCCTTGCATAAGAATCTCACATGGAAAAGTATCATAAATTCTGTGAAAGACTTTGTAAGGAGCATTGCACCCTGGTTGTTAATCCAGTTATGTACTGGTGGACAACCAGTATAGCAGCTCATTATACGAGGCACCCAATGTGGTTCATCATCATCCTTTTTCTTTTTCCCTGCAAAATGTGCACAAACACCCCACTTAAAATCCGCAAGCAGTACAGGCATTATCTTGTTCACAGTGATGTTTGGAAGAAGAGGAGGACCTCCTGAAGGGAGCATGACACCTGAGGGGAGCATGATAGAAGTCATATGAGCAGCTTCTGTGCAATTTGTGTCAGAGCTTGAGTTCAACTCGGAGTCAGAGAGTGGAATATTATTTGTTTTGGTATCTTCATTGGGATTGTCCCTGTGGGGTGTGGAGTTGGATGTAGAGATCAACATAGTAAGTGGTTCTAATGCAGGTGTCAAAGAAACAGGAGAGATGTGTGATATCTGGGTTGTAGAAAACGGTCCTAGGGAAGGTGTATGTAATCCCAGAGATTGTGAGGTCGCCTCCTGTATGCCAAAGGGGTGTGATTCTGAAGCCCCTAACAGTGAGTCCTCACTAAGGGAGGAGCTGGTCATATAATCACCTGTTATACAAGGAGGTGGCAAAGGCTGCGGTGACTGGGTCTGTATCCTCTGACTACACCTCGATGCCAGATTAATGTCTAAAGGAAACACCAGGTCGTCAGCTACCTGTGACATGAATATATGCAGCACAATATGTGCAGTAAACAATCCCTAAGTGGGTGTTTGTATGCATCTGTATGCAGAAGGATGAACTTGGACCTGTTAGAGTCCTGTATATGCATCTGTACATGTGGTGCTTGTATGCTGGGTGGGGGATAAAGAGATAAGAAGAAGAAAAAAAAAAAAAAAAAGAGACTATATGTGTGTTTGTTATGTGTATTGTACACCAATCATCACATAAACAGTGAGGAATGTAGCTGCTTTTTGTATACTAGGCTTTTGTCGCAGAACTGCATGACTAATGAAGAATCATTCAAAAAAAAAGTGAAAGCCTGTACCATAGTGCAGGCTCACAAGAATAACAAAGAACAACTTATGGCTCATGTCAATTGAATGATTCTTGTTGTCTTGTTCGTAAGCGAAGAGAGATACGTGTATCAGTACAATAAGGTGGTATAGGGAAGAGATGGTTATCAAGGAAAAAGAGAGAGAGAGATTAGATTACAAGTGTGTTCCTCTATATATATGTTTGGCATTGTTAGTACATGATTTGTAAGTACCATACTTACACAACATGTTTCTGGGGGTGCTGTAGAGGGCATTGATTCGGTGGAAATTGTTGTTGAGTTTATTGGCTTAGGTATACCAAGCGGTGATAGTTGTCAGAGGATTCTCCAATTCATCGATCTTCATGGCAATGTGGCAATCAATTGCTTTACAGTATAGATCAATTAGGGCATGATCTTCAGTGAGTCCAGATTGGCAGACAAGTTCCTTGAACTGAGTGTTGAACTCAGTCATTGGTTTACCTGCTTGGTGCAGGGTTTGGAGTTTGGTATGCACATATGCATGTTTGTCTACCAGGATGAAGTCAGTTCTGAGTCAGGCAGTGAAGTTGTCCCATGTTTCCATGGCTATGGGTTGTCCTGCTTGGGTGTGGGCATTCCTCTCATGGAGGTATTGTCTGGCCCAAGCTTGGGCATCTCCTGATTGCATTGTTGAGAGGACAAATAGGGTCCTGGTGAGATTGGTGTTGTAGGTGGTTGCATTAGCAAGCATGTAGACTTCACATTGGAAGATCCAGTCTTTGAATAATCTTCTGGTTCCATCAAAGGCAATGGGTTTGAGGAGGCCTAGTTCTTTTGGGGTTTGTACAACAACCATTTGTAATTGTCCAGGTGGTGGCAGTGGTGGTGTTGGTGGTTGCAGCAGTTGTATGGGTGGTGCTGGTAGGGCTAAGGGTTGTGTTGGTGCAGGTAATGTAGGTGGTTGTGGATCAGGTTCTGATTTGTTATCATCTGTAATGTAGACATCTGAGTCATTGTCTACTGGGATTTTTCCTAAGTTGAGTTTGACAAAAGCTTCATGTCTTGTAAGGAGGTTTTCTTCAGAACCTGTGAGTTCTCTTGGTTGTTGTACTGCATGTTGGAGTCTTTTAAGTTTATGGGTAGTGAGTTGGTTTGTGATGATATTGTGTTTTTCTTGTTCTTTGCATTGTTTTTGTCTTTCAGCTAATGCAGCAGAGACACTTGATGATGTTGATGCACATGGAGTAGGTGAATCAAATGGGGATGGAGGATAGAATGGCGATGGTGTTTGAGTGGGTCATGGTGTAGGGTTTCTTCTAGGGTCAGGGTTTTGTATTCCTGGTCCTGAGATTCTGTTTCTCAATTTGGGAGGAGGGGGTGATGGGGATTCTCAAGCTGAGAATTTCTTTGGCAGCATGGTGGTGGTTGTCTAGCAATTGATTACCACTAGAAGTATGAAGAATTGAGTGAGGATAACTTGTATACTGAGGTACAAGTTCCAAGATCTGATGCAACAGCAGTTGCAGTAGCAATGTATGAGTTCGAGTTCAACTGTAAGGATGCAGTGTGCTGAGAGTATGGCTATGGTGATGAAGGTCACTAGCAATAGGTGAGCCAGGTCTGCTGGCAAAGGTGGGATGGGGGATAAGAATGTAGCAATGGCTACAGAGAACATCGCAATTGGCAACAATGTCATATTCCATGACACAGAGTACCTTGATGCATTCAGTACATTGGCAGAGTAGAGAGGTGAGCAAGAGATAAGCAGCAGAGTATCTTAGTGTTTTGTTACCTGGGTTAGGGGTTTGCTCTTGAGTAGCATGGCATTCGAGGCAAGATGTCTCTACAGACTTGGTTTTGTCCTACTAGGTGTGACTTGGAGACGATGAAGCACTATAAGTCCAGCTGGTTTAAAGGCAAAGAGGTATAGGAGGCAAGAACTGTATAACACTAAGATAAGGATACAAGATACAGTACAGTATCCTTATATACTACTATGTGTGGCTGTGCTCCTACTATATATATCTGGACCCAGGTAAGGTGAGTCATACTGAGTCAAGGTCTTATCTATCTAATTATAGATTGTTCTGATGTGCACTTCTGATTGTTCCAGAGTGACAGTTCTTCTATCTATTTATATACTTGGTGCTTCTGATAAGAGTTCCTTCCAGACTACCACAGCATCCACACTTTCTCTTTGGCTCTTTGCCAGAAGAGTTTCCAGGATTCCCCTACTGCTGCTTTTGCTACCCCTGAGGCATGTTCTGCTGTTGCAGCTGCTGCTGCCACTGGGGTTTACCACCTTGAAAGTGGACTCTGGAATTGCAGGCTGCATTAGCAGTGGTGGCACCATTGTATCTATTCCACTCATTCATTATTTGGGCATGTACATTATCGAAGGTAATGCACAACAACTCTGTAGCCAACAGAATAATTCCCTGTACATAAATTATCCCATGAGATACCATTGATCAGTGTCATTGCTCATAAGAGCACTGGCACCTCCATGTTGGCTTCATGAAGTTGGTGGAACTTAGTGGCAAGATTCAAGATCTTGACACTTGGATTAGCAGTTCCAGACAACTGGAAATTGAGGGTGTTCTGGAAGATGATAAACATGGCTGAAGGGCCAGTTGTACCATAGAGTGCCTCAAGGTATGGCCATAATTCTGCAGTGGTGTCTTTACCATCCTTGAGCAAAGCATCAGAGAGATGGATCATCATGGCACCATGGGCTTGCATGATTCCCACACAGTGATTTCATCTTGGTTTGTTGTGGTAGTCACATTATTCATTGTGACTGTAATCCTCAAGGGGTGAGGAGAATGTCCATTAACAATGTCCCAAAGCCCAACACACTTGAAAGCAGCAGTCATGCACTTAACCCAAGTGTGGTAGTTACCAGCACCTGTGAGAATGGGGATAGAAGCAAAGATTGATCTGTTAGAGCTAGTAGAAGACATAGTTCTAAATATAAAACTTGTTAGTGATCATGCAGCTAGTAAAGTGCAAACAATGCAGAGACAAGCCCACAATCATCTGTAGTGATGAGGGAAAGGACATGGTGTGGACTTGTTGAGTTGGAACAACTCTCAAGCTCACAACAGGGCAATCCAGCTTGTTGGGGTGCAGTGTGTAATCACACAAGCCAACAGGCAATCATCAGGGCCCATAACCTGTTGAAGCAGCAAGGGTGTAAGTGTAGTGGCAATGGAACACTCACATTGTAGCTAAGAGAGTTGCTGAGAGTAGATAAAAGTGAGTTGTAGAGCAAGTAGATTGTTCTAAGGTAATACAAGAAATGTAGAGCCATATTTATACTTGTAAGAGTTCACAGCATGTACTACTCATTTAGAGATGAAAGAAATCATATGTATGCATAATGAATCATAGAGATCAATGCAGTCAGAACAAGCAAATAGCAGTTCAAGCTCAAGACTACATATGACTAGGCACATGTCATAAAGTGAAAGGTGCAAGCACAAGATGGCATCAGTGACCAGAAAAGGAAATCATAAAGGATTTTCAACAAGATTGTCCAGGAATTTTTGAACTTACAGCTGTGTTGGATCTGCAGAACTGCTTAGAAAGAATGTGGAGAACTCGTCAGTCCAGTTTTAAGCATTTATGCCGGCAGGTTGTATTTGTTTGGGCGTCGGCATCATGAGCGATTTGTTTGCTCTTGTTATCCATTCTGTGATTTTTGCTTGACTGCCGCCATGCTAGTTCGGAGTGCTCGAGGTTACATTCCTCGTCATCGAAATGCCTTGCACGCACGATTGCGAACCGCAAACGCTCACCAGAGGTCGCAAATTCACAGCGAGGAAGCAGTCGACTTCAGACCGCCCTGGGTTTATACCATGTCACGTTTAATGACTTTCACCATTATACCCGGTGAGCCTCTCCTCGCTTACAGGATCTTGCCTATAGTAACCAATGCAGGCATTGTCTTATACTCTGTATTCTTTTATGATTTTGGGAACAGAGATCATGTTTTCCAGCCAGTCAGAATCAAATCTGTTTTCACACACTGGACACTATTCATATGTTCTTCAGGTCAGGAAATGGGCGTTAGAACAGAAGGCCGCCTTTTTTACCCTTTCTCCAGACGAGGAGAAGGCGTTCAAGGTTACCAAGACGAAGTTCGGCGCATGAGGTTCCAACGATCGTGTTTCGGTGCCGGTGCCGATGCAGGGTTTACCGATTTCGCCAGTTGGTGAAATCTCATGGGATGGTGTTTTAGAGGGAAGGGAGGAAGACGGTCGGGGATCGGGAGAATGCAATGCCACACTCGGAAAACTCGGTCAATTGGAACATCTTACTCTGCTCGCGTTGTTTGGGCCCCTTTCCCGTACGAAGTGATCTCTTTGTGAGGTTATAGACGAGGTTAATTGTTTCGTACCGATATACAGATTCGTATGATTGCAACTGGTACGCTTCGAGATTGAAAACCATGAGCATGAAGGTAAGGTCCTTCTCCCTAAAACACTGCTTGCTGTTGTCCGGTGTAGTTGTGCTAGCACAAGGCAAGCATATACATTTTTGGCAGATGATCGCACACCTGAGAATGGGTTCGGTTGTAGCTTTAATTTTGAGTACTGCAGTGGTTGTTCCCATACACCCATCCTATTGTATTCTGGCCGATTGTTATTCCCTGCGTCGTACACCTCATACTCATCCGACTAATCAGATGGACGTAGGAGATATTATGGCAAGAATCAAGTGTGTACTGGAGGATTCACAACGCATTCATCGATGTGCGGAGGAAATCAAGAGGAGGGACGGGCGCAGCAAGAACAGAGGATAAAGGAAATGAGATTGGTCCTTGAGGAGCTCGCGGTAATTGAAACTGATCTCGAGGACTCAGGAATTAAAAAAAATCCGACGGAAGAAGCGTGAGTGGTGCAACACGTGATCGCCAGGGTCTCGAGTGTTCAGTCCGACTGTTTCCTGGCATCGTTTGCTGGCTATGGCTGCTGACACTCACCATGCCAAGTCTTCTAGGCAAAGCTCGCGCCCTCCCCTTATCACCCCCTCGGTTTCTCCACCGCCTAACTCATGGTTCACACAAGTCGATGCTATTCCACCACACAAACGTCCCCGATGGGCCTCTGTCTCGCGTTCTTCTAGTGTGCGACTTTCGTCCGGTGCTGGCGGACCAGATATTGATGTTCAGAAAGAAAGAGAGGCATCCCGGGTGCGACTTCTTGATACTTGGTCTCAGCTGGCCGAACGGTACTCGCGCAGACTGGACGAAGATGATATCGTCGACATACGAACCGGAGAAATCATCAAGGACAATGGGTTTTGGAGGAACAAGCCCACGTTCACCTTTGGCCAGGCGCTTGTGTCTGGAGAAGCAGAAGGAGACGGAGGGGGCGAGGAGGCAGAGGAGGTCTCCGAGGACGACGGTTCTGACGAACTTGACGCGTTCTCTGAAGGTCATGATGTTTTGGGGGACACGTTTGCAAGAAACCTCCAACTTAGGAGTAACATGTTTACGGGAAAACAGGGACCGAGCGACGCAGATGATTTGCAGGAATTTCTCAAGGCCGAAAGACGCAGAAAGGAGGAGTTTGGAAGTGATCTGGATGAGGGGTTCGAACCACCCCAGAACATTGATAGAGATACGGCGCTAGTATCCCATCTAGTAACGGAAACCGACCTTGACGACGATGACGGCGAAGATGGCGCTAATGACGATGAGGATAGGGAGCGAGGCAGTCGTTACGACTGGGCTGGTGCCAGTTCGCCTGTGTATGAATCAGCTCCAGAGGAGTTGGTGTCGGGTGATGAACTTGACAACTGGGAACCTACGGAAGCTAGTATTGTCGTCGTCACAGCTGATAGCCAAGAGCCTTCTCAAAATGACTCCGAGTTGGAGGTCGAGATTGTCGAACCGTCAGTCCCCCAAAAAAGATCTTCACTATCTGGAAAGAAACAAAATCCTTCAACGCAACTTCATACTCCCCCACATTCTCATTCATCTGTTGACCTACTGAACACAGACACACAGCTTTCCTTGTCATCCCCCGTTTCATCCCCCACTTTCCCGTCATCTCCTCTTCCCCCGAGTGTCCCACCTACGTGCATTAAGAGTGTTTCTACTTTATCCGCCAAGTCTCGCCTACAAAACTCTAAAGTCCAACCCCGGGACCATCGTATAGCATCGCAGGCGGTCATTGAACTTTCAGATGATGACGATGATGGCGATGTCCACGGTCCTGGTCCAAGTCAATCACCATCTTCTTTCCACTTAACCCGTGCTCGCAATCGAGACCGCAGCATCGCTCCGGAGGTCGTCATCACTACCTTACCTCCTCAGTGGAATTGGGACAAGAACAGCGTTGCTTCCGGCGGCGCATTTGAAAACTCTCGATATAGGGCTTCGGATGTAAAAGAGTCCTCTCCCAAGAAGATCGAGAACCAGTCAGGCATACGAGATGGTCCGAGAGTTGTTCGTCGGATGAGATCTCTACAGCCGATCGGGGACCAGGCTGCCCCGAGGCAAAGAACACCTAGCGAGGCAATCCGGGAAACCAGTCCAGAGATCTGTGAACCCCCCCTGTCGCCGGTCCGCTCTGCGCGGAAATCTGTGAAATCTCGTACAAATGAGCCTACGGCCGCCAAGCGGCTCAACTCATAAGCGAAAGCGCTCCTCGTCTGAACATGCGATACATGGCCCTCTCCCCCAAGCCCTTTCAGGGGACAAAGAAAAAGGCAAGGTATTACACAAGTCTAGGGGAACTACCGGTAAGAAGCAATCATCTTTTTCGTCCTGATATTTAATGTGTTCCCAGGTAAAAGGAACAGTGCTGTGCGCCAGCCTGTCATCCTTCATCGCTCTCGGTCTCGATCAAGACATGCCGTTCCGTCTGATGACGGCCATAGCTCGAGTTCAGATGGGGGGCTCGATCATCGGCGCCGTCATGCGTTCCATCGTTTCCCGTCCACTCCGGCTTCCTCCATCGCGCAACACGCTTACACTCCCCATCCAGTCCCCGCATATCCTTCTGATCTTTATCCATCTGCTGCTGATCCCAGAGCACAGCAGATTATCACCCAAGCTATGCAACAACTTGCCACATTGCTGTGGACTCCAACACATTCGAATTCACCAAGCTTGTTATATCATCCTTCTACTCCAACCCACAACAGATTCTCGTCGGCTGGGCCAAACTTCATACACTCGACACCCAATCATCCGCACCCTTACCCATTCACATTTGATCCATCAATGTCAAGGGCCACCATTCCTCCCGATTCACCCGAACCACCTTCCTCACCCGTCAAACCCAGGGAGCGACGGAAATCCCTCGTTACAAGGAGTCAGTCTCGAGGAAGGAGGGTCTCCTTCCATCTCAAACAAACTATTAGTGATCATTCGGAAAGTAGCATGTCTAGGTCGCCACGCAGTGAATCTTCTGGTCCGTCAGCCAAGCGCAAGATCGATAAAACGGTCAGGATCCAGAATCCCAAACGCTCCAAGGCGAAGGGCAAAGGGAAGGGGAAGGCCGTTATCCAAGATGTCCCCTATTCCGAGTCCGAGGTGGATCAGGACCATGACTCAGAGGTCGAAATACTCCGACCCATTCCGATTGTGTCAGAACGCGCTCAAACCCCAGCTCCTGAGCGAGGGCCTAGGGGACGAGAGTCCTCTGCTTCCACATCGCGGCTGCGCCCCTCAAGGACCCCTTCGCCGATGTATCCTCAAGATGGGTATCCCAGCGAATAATCTTGTATGTCCATGCTTGTATAGCCAACCTGTATCTCCTGTTTTCCTCGTGTTGTGTCTGTACCAATGGAAATTCTTATCACGTGACCTGGGAGAGATTTGAGCAAGCTACGAGAATACTTCGGCCTCTGTGCTCTGTCTTATGCGACGAGAGTTATTTGAGGCCCCTTCTTTCACTTACTTGTTTGCACCCCTTCCGACGGTATCCAAACAATGTCGCCTGTACGGGAAAGGCACAATACCAAGGCTAGGCAGTCCGCCGGCGGAACCAGAAAGAAGGGAAAGCTGAGGAAACAGAAGGGAAAGAAACCTGGGAACGACGCAGATCCGAACGCGGAGATTATCATTCCGAAAAGTGTACAGGAAAGGGAAATGGTTAAGCGGGAGCATCTGAGGCAAGAGGTATCGTTGCTAAGACGTTGGATTTATTATACCGAAGCTCATACCGCATCTCCACAGCTGCGTGCACAGACCGATAACTGGAGCAGTAAGAAGAAGAAACGGCTTGAGAAATACATTGTTCGTCTGACTCTTTAACATATGTGCCTAAATAGAAATTCACGTTCTTATAGGACAAGAAGTTGAAGAAGGAGGAACGGCTTCAAATCTTTGAAAAATTGGCGTAGGTATTTTCCTCACAGGAAACGAGGAAAATTTGACGGGTAACAGTAAATCACAAAATGGGGACGCTTCAGCTTTACTGCACTCTTCCTCCACACTCGGAACTGGGAGAGCCTTGACACACAAAGCGCAGATGGACAAGGAGGAAGATTTACAAGTCCGACGTGCTATGCAAGGGCGGGTGGGGAAGGGGAAGAGAAAGCGACGGTCTGGGGTTTTGGATCCTGTTGACTTTGCTGGTGCCTCAGAGAGCGAGGATGAAGAGCTGGATAGACTAGGTCTGATCCCTGAAGGTGGACTCGAAGCCACTCTAGCGGAACCTTTAGCGGATGACACAGAGGCTAGTTGCAGTAGGTTCATCTATACTGCCTGGGACGCTGACGACAACACCAAGTGCCCCCGCAGTGGTTGGGAGTGCCTTGCGGAAAAACGGCGATGGGACCGTGGTGGCTTCTATTGTCAGAAAGAGGCAGAAGAAGGTTATTTCCTCTGACTATATACCTGATGAAGTTTTGACAAATATTGCAGACTGACACTGAAAAATGGAAATCATTACGCTTTCAACAATCGCTCCAGGACAATGCTTCGCAAACTTCATTTGACAGCTCGGATTCTGCTTATGACTCTCCATCAAGCGGAGAGCAAGGCGGCGACAAGGAGCAGTCTAAGAAAGGAGAAGCAGAGGACGAGGGTGGTGAAGATGGGGAGGATGTGGGTGTAGGAGATGGTGGACTCGACGGGAACTCTTCTAGTGAAGATGAGCCCGCACCGGAAGAGCAGGTCAAGCCGAAAAAACTCGGCTTCAAGCAATGGGCGATCAAACAGCTTGTTTTGGCCAAAGGGCACACCGCAGATCCTGCCTCTCTCAAGGATGAACAGGTAGCTGCCCCTGAGGGGTCACGTCCGATGAAACGAAGGAAAGTCGATGACGCGGATAAAATGTGGGGACCTCTTGGCCATGACCTTGCACTGCCAACGACAGCTTTTGCACGTCACATCCTGGACAAGGGAAATTTTGAAGGTAACAGAAAGGCCTACACCAAGAATATTGGTATAAAGCGCCCCCCGGAAGTTGCGGACACGCGCCCTATGCTTCCTATTATAGCGGAAGAACAGGTGATTATGGAAGCCGTTATGTTGAACCCAGTGGTTGTTATCTGTGGAGAAACTGGCAGCGGAAAGACGACTCAGGTACCCCAGTTTCTTTACGAAGCTGGGTTTGGGCATGTTGGTAGTGGTAAGACAGTCTAATACTCCCCTTGAATCCATTGACGTACGAGCTAGAAAACCCTGGTATGATTGGTATTACACAACCTCGCCGGGTGGCCGCTATTTCTATGGCGAACCGAGTTGCTCACGAGCTATCGTTAACTTCGTCCCAAGTTTCCTACCAAATTCGATATGATGCGACAGTGTCTCCTTCGACGTCAATCAAATTCATGACCGATGGTGTCCTGCTGCGGGAACTGGCGACAGACTTCATTCTCAGCAAATACTCAGTGATCATTATCGACGAGGCACATGAAAGGAGTATTAATACTGATATTCTTATCGGAGTTTTGAGCCGCGTTATCAAGCTACGAGAAGACATGTGGAAAGATGGCAAGGAAGGAACAACGGTATGATTAAAAATCCGAATCTTTGTTTATTCACTGATGTTTCCATGCAGCCTCTCCGCTTGATTATCATGTCTGCAACCCTCCGCGTCAGTGACTTTGTGGAGAACAAGACCCTGTTCCCTGCACCCCCACCAATCATCAACGTCCCTGCTCGTCAGCACCCTGTCACTATCCATTTCAACCGCCGAACCCTATCCGATTACGCTGCCGAAGCAATAAAGAAGGCTTCTAGGATCCATGCTCGTCTACCACCAGGGGGCATTCTAATCTTTCTCACAGGACAGAATGAGATTATTGGCGTTTGTCGACGTCTTGAGGAGAAGCATGGACGCAAAGCCATACAACGGAGAAAGGCTCTACGTAACCGCCACTACCCTGTTTTCGGACAGCTGAAAGAGGAGACTCATAAAGCGGTCATCAGCCCAACGCAAGGTGTGCTAGTTTCAAGGTAGATTCAGTCTCTTTTAACGAATTCGACCTATTAGCCGACGTCGAGCCTGAGGATCTTGACTTCGATATTGAGGACCGAGCCCAGATTGACATCGATTTCGAAGATTTTGATCATGATGGCACGGATGATTTAGCTAGTGACGCCGATAAATCTCTCGACAATGAACTAGATATTGACACTGAAGCAACGGAAGGTAGGTCTCTAGAGCGAAGGGTGTGCATATGTTGACTTTCCCACAGTACCTATGCACATTGTTCCATTGTATTCTCTGCTTCCGAGTGATAGACAGATGGAAGTGTTTAAACCCGCGCCTATAGATGCGCGTCTTGTCGTTGTCGCTACTAATATTGCTGAGACATCTCTGACGATCCCTGGAATCAAGTACGTTATTGATTGTGGTAGAGCAAAAGAGGTACGATGACCATGGATGTTGTTGATTCCATAAACATTCTGAACTTGTTAACAGCGCAAGTACGATGTAACAAACGGCATCCAAGCATTTCAGGTTGCTTGGATATCAAAAGCATCGGCTGCTCAAAGAGCCGGCCGCGCTGGTCGTACCGGCCCAGGTCACTGTTACCGACTGTATTCCTCGGCTCTCTATGAACATCACTTCCAGCAGTTCAACATGCCGGAGATATTACGAGCGCCGATCGAAGGTGTTGTTCTGCAGATGAAGAACATGCACATTGAGGCCGTCGTCAACTTTCCCTTTCCGACCTCTCCTGACCGTTCTGCGCTCCAGCGAGCAGAGAAAGTGCTTACTCACCTTGGCGCTCTCAGACAGTCGACCTCAATTCTACCACATTCCAACTCAGTAGGAAATCAGATCACCGAGCTCGGCAGGACTATGGCATTGTTCCCATTATCCCCTCGTTTCTCGCGGATGTTGGCAGCTGGCCAACAACACCGATGTCTCCCCTACGTCATTGCAATTGTGTCTGCCATGTCAGTTGGAGATCCTTTCCTCCACGACGAAGCGATCGAGATGGATGGGACCTCTGAGGCCGAGGGTCTATCCCACCTAAGAAACGAAGCTGTCAAGGCCAAAGAGATTAGACGGTTGCGACGGAAAGCCTTCTTCCAGATACAGCATGTATGGCTACTCGCTTTGAATCTCACCGAAGGCTCATATTTGGCTTGTTGCAGAAACATGCTTCCTTAGGAGATCACATGAGCGATAGCCTCAAAACCTTGTCCGTGATTGGAGCCTACGAATACCATGGCGGAGGAGCCAGTTTTTGTGCTGACCATTTTGTGAGATTTAAGGTAGGATTCAGGTGTCATCCATTATTTTTTGTCTCACCGGGGGTGTTCCAATAGACAATGGAAGAAATCCATAAACTTAGGGCGCAAATTAGTAACATTATGCAGATGTATTTTCCCGAGGCAGATTCCCACTTCGCATCCAAGTTACCACCTCCCGACAAGACCCAGGTATGTTAGATCCTATGGTCGACGGTTTGATGTTGATTTACTACATTTCCTTGAGATAAAGGTCCTAAAGCAGCTCACAACCGCGGCTTTTATCGATCAGGTGGCGGTCCGCAAGGATCTTGTGCGTCACAGCAGATCGTCTGACGGGCCTCAATACAGTAATAGCCACGGTGTAGCTTATCGGGCCCTCGGCATCGCGGAGGACGTGTTCGTACATCCATCCTCGGTTCTGTCGGATAGACCACCGCCAGAGTATATTGTCTTCCAGGAAGTCGTCCGGACAACGCGCGTGTGGGTCAAAGGTGTGTATAGGTTAGTCTGGGTGCATCAAGCCCTCTGCTCACAGCTTGTACAGGGTTGACCGTAGTCAATCCTGCCTGGCTTTCCTCCTTAGGAAAGCCAGCCCTTTGTACCTATTCAAAGCCATTCAAGAAAAGCGATGGTGTTGTAATGACTATTCCTCGTTTCGGGCCCGAGGGCTGGGAACTACCACCAGTGAAAGCTGAAGGCGTTTTAACGAGTTAGCGGTTTGATTGCTTGAGTCGTATTGATACATGCCAGATAGATACAACTTATAAAATATGCCAATCATTAGTGTGCTATATATATATTCATCTAAGTTACCGGGAGATAGCTACGATGATGCCTTAGCCGTGAGTCCGATGTTGAGGTGATATGATACATACAATGTTATGGTTTTTTTTGTTTGGGTATGAAGATGTTTGGGGCCTTCTTTGGACGTTTTGTCGGAGGTGCCTTGACATTGGCTCGTTCGTTTGATGACGATGTAGACGGTTCTTCAGCTGGCCTTTTTGCCCCTATTTTTTGCGGTTTCTGAGAGGGGATGCTATCTGTAGGTTTATCGCTAAGGGCGCCGCTTGTGTCCGATTTGGTGTGAAGCGGCCGCTTGGTCTGCTTGACGTCTTGGGGTTGGAATAGGTCGAGTGGAATGGGAGGAACAGGGGTCGCTTTAGTAGTCTGCTTCGATAGTTTGGCCACACTTGGAGTGCTTTCAGGCACAGTATTGGATTTGCTGAAGTACGAAGAATCCGTCTGGATTTTTTTGAGTGGGAACATTGCTCTCGGGGGGGGGGGGGTTAAAATTACCTCGATAAGGAGAGAGCGGGATCTTGCGTCACCCACAATTGCACGCCAGTTGGAATCGCTTCTTTCTAGAGTCGCTGTGTTCCCCAAGATGAAGAGGGAAGACTTTGCTCGCGTCAGGGCAACATTCATTCGTCTCGTATCTAAAATGATGCGTGAAATTATGGGCATAGGGGGAGCCAATTAACTTCACCTGATAAGAAACCGACAGTCTGCAAGCCAGGACCTGCTCTGACACACGAAAGGATGATGATATCTTTTTCCTGACCTTGAAAGCCGTCAACTGTGTTGAAATCAACCCGGCCAATAATGTCTCTGCCAAACTGTCGCTCAAAATGTCGTTTGAGCTCTACAATTTGAGCTCTATACATGGAAACAACCCCGACGCGGTAGTCTAGGTTAGTATTCGCGTATTCGGTTTTGAGTCGATGGAAGAGAGCCACGGCGATACGACACTCTGCGAAGTTCTTGATAGAACGACCGCTAGGCTCTTCCAAACCTTTAGACACATTGAAGAATTTGTATGTTCCGAGTCGGGGATTGCTGTGCCATGGTTGGGTTGTCTTTTCGGCCATGTTGGGGCCGTCCTTGAGCCTGCCTTGGTAAAACACTCGACTTGGTAGTTTGCTGATGTCGGGATGCATGCGGTATTGGATACTAGGCAGCCACACTTAACTCTAAGCTGTAGGGGCTTACTGAACCATACCTCAGGAGGTGGACGGCATCGGGCTGAGACTTTTGCATTCGAACGAACAACGACTGGTTGTAGCGGAATCTGCATGCCTGGAAACAAGTTAGAGAACGGACCCAGCATTGCAAACAGCGGCACACCTCTTGCGAAAGTACTGTTGGCGGAAGTTGCTGAGGATCACCAACTAAAATACAGCGCTGACACTTGTACTTCAGTGGAATCAGTGTGCTGAGCTCAATAGCTTGAGCGGCTTCGTCAATGATAATCATATCGAAGTCGAGTTGCTCTATCATTTCATGACCCGCACCGGACAACGTCGAGCAGACCACATCCGCTTCTTGAAGTACTTTCTGGCGGGTAGCACGGCGCAGGGCATCCAGCGTCCGTGACGCTGACTTCTGTTCGTCTTTCAGTCGGTCTATTCGTCGTGTTAGATCCAACCTGCGAGCATTGAGCTCCGTGATTTCGGTCTGGAGAGCGATAGAGCGGCTGCTGTCTATGTTCTCCCGATCTTCTTTCATCCGCAGTTCCTTCTTTGCTTTGATCTCCTGAAGTTCGTTCCGTAGCACCGTTAATTCGCTGCTATTGTTCTTATCCTTTGGGGGATCTATCACTTGTTCAACCAGATATTCAAGCGAAATATCCTTGACCGAAATATTCATAGACTGTTCTGTGCCAATGCGGATGACGTTGATTGTATCACCGCGTTTCTCTGGTCCTCGGTACCCGTCCTTGATCCGACGGGCGATCTCATCGATTGCTGCGTTGCTTGGAGCGCAAAGAAGGACTTTAGGCAAGGGTGGTCGTCCGACTGGGGCAGAATCATTCCCAACTTGTATAGGTGCAACAGGACGTGGCCTCCTAGAAAGAAACAGAGAAACGAGTCCACATATCGTCGACGTTTTCCCGGTACCTGGCGGTCTGATCAGAGGGTCAGCCCTATTATATTCCCCATGAGTTGATCTTAATACCCTTGGATTAACGAAAACCCATCTGTCTTCATTGTCTTCAGGATAGCCGCCGCTTGAGGTTCGTTAACCTTAAATTCAGCCATGACCCTTTGTAGTTCCCTTTGTTCAGGAGGGGATGTACGCTGCGGACGAGGTCGGAGGATAGTATCAACATAGTCATAGTAAGGTAGGGACTTGAGGGCAGCGTATTCGCGGTGGAGGGTGCTCAAGCTAAAGGTAGATAAGTGAATTGTTAGAAGGGTAGAAAGTGGCACACACCTAAACACTTTGCGGATCCTCCAAGTTGTGCTAATTTGAAGGCCAGGGTCTTCAACACCATTCCTCAAATAGCAACGCAAGCATGCTTGAATGAACTGGTAATTGCTATGAAAGCTCCGCGTCTTCGCAAGAATGCACTTGTCGGTTTGTGGATGACGCAGTAAAACGATGTCTGTCTCCGTGAGGTAGTAGTCTCTGTTCAAACCACCCTCGAAAGAGATGTCGAGTTCAAGCCAATCGTCAACGTATTGCTTTGATGCGATCTTGCAATTATATGTCTCGGGGATTTCGTCCTTGGCCTGGGCGATTTGAGCCCAACATTCCAATAGAAGGAGTGGTTCGAATATACGATAGAAATGGCCATAGTCCATGAAGACATCAGGGACAGGAGCCAGGTTAGGCTCAAACTCTGGTGGTACAGGCGCATCATGATCATAGTCCCAAGAGAGAAGGACTCGGTGCAAGTTGGATATATCTGGTCGCATCCGCATTTGAGTCTTGCGTATTTCATCACGTCTGTTAATGCGAGCAAAGGTGGCATTCTGCACTACGGATATATCCAGGGTCTTGATTTGCCTGCGCTCGGTAGGTTTTTTAATCTTGGGCGACTTAACAAACCTTTTCCCAAGGCTTGCAAGACCACCGGCAGGAACATCGTTGTCAGATTCAGATTCGCCCGATTCTGAGGAACTTTCTGGATCTACAGAGGTGGTGGCTTCGTTCTTAAAGCCTCCTTTAGGTTCCGAACGCGACACCTGATGGTTTGTGGTAATGGTCATGGCTTTGTCGTGCCTTTTCAATGAAGGTAATGCTGGGGTGCGCTCATTGAGCTTGAGTTTGTCTCCTTCGTTCGAGTGACCGGGTGTAACGACACCGGTCTGATTCAAGACAACCTTCTCACGTTTGAGGGGAACGGACGCCGAAGGCTTGAGTTCGGTAGTCGACTTGCCCATAGATGCCTGCTCTTTGCGAGCAGCTGTTGCCGATTTGGAGATAATTTTCTCAGAAATGATTTGAATTTCGTCATCGTCTTCATTAAAGGCAGCAAGGGCCTCCTCCAGTGCAGAAAGACGGGATGCATCAAGTCGACTCCGTGTCTGGTGGACGTCTTTGCGAGCCGAATCAGCGTATCTGGCCAGTTTCGTGAGCGCGGCGGTACAAGGGCGCGTATCTGTTTTACGAAAGAGTTGGAATAAGGATTGCAAGAGCGAGAATGACTGATGTAAAAGCTCCTCATCGGTAAGTCTTAGCCACCTCGACAACTCCGTAAGAACATCTTGGAAACAGTTGATCATCTTCTGTCCTATGCTAGACAGGTTTTTATGTGAAGCATTGCTTTTGTCTTTGCTCCGATGCTGATTCTGGGAAAAGGCGTTCGCTGCAGCCTCTATAACCTGCCACTGGCCTAGCATATCTCGCCCAAAGATGAGAGCATCTCGCATCCACTCAATCATCTCGGCATTATCAAAGTAAAGCGACCAGGCGGGAGTACGCTTGAAAATGACTGCAATAGCCTTTGACATGAGGGCCCAAAGCTCGATCATCCGTGAAGCAGGTCCATTGGATTCTGTAAGTCGGAGATACTGGACATTACGAAGGAGCTCATCGGGCTTAGAACAGAGGGCCTCGATGACATCGGTAAAACACCGGACGAGGGATTTAGATAGAGAACAGGCTTCCGGTACGGCAGGTGCGTAGCTGCAAAATATGTCGAGGAACCCGGAGAGCCCATTGAATGCAGGGGATGGAAGGTTTTCAAGGAGGGCACGAATACACTCCAGACGACCGTCGACATCGAAGGCTTGACTGGTCAAGGTTTTGGCAGCAGTATGAAAATCGTCAACAGGGGAAAGCAAGAGAAGCATGAGTGCTTCGCCAACCCCAGGACGTTCGATAACATCCAGGACTTCGGCAGAAGTGCCATAATCGACGAAATTCTTGACGCCCTCAAGGAAACCAGTACGAATTGTAAGCAGAGCAGCATTGATAACATCAACCACTGCAGCTCCATTCGCATAGCCCTCCCCAATGTTCACTGCTGCGAGCATGGCTTCGAGGGTATTCTTGTTGATTGTGTCAATATGGGATGCCTTTGACACTAGGCACAGGACATTGGCGAGACCCCCGGGATCTTGACGATGAATGGATTTATAAATTCTTACCCACAATCCCTTGCGGACAGAGAGGGGAGATATCCGACCCAAAGGCTTCTTAACCATTGCTTGGCCCGCGACTCGACATGTCTCTGTGATCACAGCGGAGATGTTTTTCACGTCAGCGAGTAGAACCTTGTTCAACAGCTCGCGCGAAGCAGCACGAGCGCTTGACCACTGGTTTTGGTCGTAGTCACGATGGAGAGTGACCCGGCTTAGGATGCTGGCATGAATATCAACGGCCGATAAAATGGCCATCAAGGCTTTGTCTCGAGGGTCGTTCTTGCTAAGGGCTTTAGAGAAATTTGACGAGAGGAGCTGGAACGTGCAGAGAATGAGTTTATATATGGGTCTGGGTTTGCTCTTCAAAACTTACATATGCTGCGGACTCCATGAAGATTGGCCGTGCATCAACGAATCGCTCATGTTGTAACTCCTCCAAAAGGAAATTAGATATCTTTGCCACGACTGCTGCATAGATCACTTCCATCCGTTGCACCGTGTGAAAGTACTCGAAAATCCAAGAAAGAAACCACGGTTTTTCGCTTGATGGTTTGGCAGATCGAAGGAGGTTGGCAAACGTGGGGTTGTCCTTCACCGCGTCAAAAACCATCAGGGGATATTCCGACGCTTCATCTGCCCAGATACCTTCACCCAGGCGTTTGAGCAAGAAGATAAAGCAACGTAAAACTTCAGCGAAGTCTGAATCAATTGATGAGTGTAAAATTCCGGCAAAACGGGTCGAGACGTACGCATGCCATTATCACTCAAATGCCCGGACACCACTCTACGAATATCAACCATGCACTCTTGGTTTGGCCTCAAAAATTCAACTGGAATGAATCGCAGGGCCATGCTGAAACCTGCCCAGATGTCATATGGATCCCGCGCGAACGAGAAAAACGAGAATTGATCGGAAAATGGAAGTGAGGAATTCTTCGGCGCGAGACCATACACGAGTGCATTAAGAGCTTTCAGGTAGCCACGAACAAACTTTTCGGAAGGGAGAGGAATGCCTGGATATCTCGCAGCCTGAGAGCTCGCCCATTGTCGTACAATTGATGTCTGCTCAACGAGGAGAACAAGGATACCAGGAGGAATGGCCGCGGTAGGCCAATCCTGAAACGCCGTTCGTGGAGGTATCGCATGAATGATGGTCTGTATTTCGCCGTTTGAGAAGACTGCCCAGTTGGATACCATTCGCAGTACGAGAGGAGAGGGAATATCGGAAAGCGTCTGAACCATAGGATCCGAATTTGTGGGGGTAATTCCAAGGCGGCTTAAGTCTCCTAGTATTTGGCTAGTCTCCCATGCCTCAAACTTCGACCAGAAATTATCCAGTACTGTTGGAGAATACTTCGAAAAATACCTATTGGAAAGAATAAGTCCTACCTGAGACGTGTATGATATGATGACTCACGTCGTTCTAGAAGCCCTCTTCACCTCCTCTAGCTCTACCACACATTCGCAGCACCCAGATAAAGAAAAGTGCAGCTTTCCTCTCCATGACTCAGCCTCACTCCCGTCATACGCGAACAATCTAAGCAGGAAGGACGCAGCAGCTATGGTCGTAGAATCCGCACGGCTACAGAACCAGTGCAGTGCTCCGCCCTGATCTTTGGGAATACCCATCAGGAACGAGTAAACTTGAGCTAGAATCTGGTCGGTTGCCCCATCGTTGCCAACAGGATCGTCGCGTAGCTTGGCAAGGAGCGTTTTGACAACTTTACGTTCCATGCAGGGTATATTTCTATGGCCTTACGCGCACTATGTGAAGTGAAAACAAAGTGGACGTTGGGAGGGGGGGGGATTGGCCCCGCTAGCTCAGCGAGGTTTATATATTTCAACGGCAAGCCGTATATCGAATTGTGGATGCTTTAGCGGGGCTCATCACGTGCGATATGCCCTTCATCAGAACATCAGACACAAGCAACCCATTCCACCCAGAAACCATCGCTGGATAGGAGATTATGGATTTTGACGACGTAGAGAAGTTGAATAGGCTGCTTGATCATGATGCCGAAATACGAGAAGTACCTGCCCCCACCTTGCCTTATCCCCAGGGCGATGCTAGAGATTTCTTTCCTTCCAGAAAATAAAAGAACAAGTCAACGAGCTGGACAAAATCGTGCGTACAGCAGCCGGTGTCCTAAATAGGATACATTCTACTCCTCCAAACACACGTCAGTCATTTTCATTCGGACACAAATGCCCGAGGCGTTGAAACGCTTTCGATATCCCAGTGCCACCTCTATTGGACTCTGTCCGTCCTATAATCCATGGGTTCCAGGAGACTATATCAAGATTGACCTCCATTGTTCCAAAAAACCAGTTCTGGCGCTGGAAGGATATGTGGACAAATTCTCTGCGAACTGTCGTCTTTACTGTCGCCATGGTTGAGTACATGACGAAAAGAGATCTCGTTTCCTTTCAACAAGTCTCGGACACCCTTGGCCGTAAGGGACATTGTCATGCTTTCCCTGGCTCAAGATAACCTGAACCATTAGTCAAGCCGGAGTCGGTGGACCGCATGGCACTGCCTGTGGAAGACTATTTGCATGGACTTATTAGTCTCGTCAATGAGCTCGTATGGCAATTCCATCGCTAGAATCAGATGGCGGGACTCATACTCAATGTCAGTCGCGACTGGCTGTGAATAGCGTCACGCTTGGAAACTTTGAAGAGCCTATCAAGATCTCCATTTTCGTCAGGGACCTTTTTGCCGGCTTCTCCATGGTGACTTCTCATCTTTATGGAATTCAGTGGTAAATAAGCGAGTTCCTATAGCTCAACTTGAAAAACGATATGCTGCGAAGGCGATTCGACAGCCTAAAGTATGATATCAAAAAGATAGAAGAAGGTATATTCTTTATTGATGACGGGGCCACTGTCTAACCTGCACCATCAGTCGTATACGATGTGTCCTTGCGGAAGCTTGCAGCAGTGAGCCTGGATGAGGACGCCTAGTGCAACTTGACTATTTACTGTAATACATATCTTATCTGGCCGGAAATTGGCATCAGCGTAACTCCGAGCGGAGTCTGAAAGCTACAGGTCGAATTGGCACCTGTCACACACTTGCATCAACCACTTCAACGTCTGGTTTCACACAATTCATGTCCGGCCTCTGAGGCAACGTGCCGGGAACGACACGTTGTTTCACAAACACCGAGCTATACATGGACAGGCGGCGGGGTATATCCTCCAGGCCAGCTACTTCAGAGGGTGCGTGGAACCAGACTTTCCTGCCCTCTCACCCCTTGTCGGCGTTTAAAATGACACCGTCACATTCCAATATCCCCTTGCCTTATTCGATTCAACATTGCACCCACTCATACATGAATTTCTGTTCTCATACAGAGGTAGAATACTGGACACAGGCCGCAGAGGCCATCAGGGTATTAACAAATAAGTACCCGATCAGCTCAACGACGGAGACCATTGGCAGAGTCAATAGGATGATCTCTGCATGGCCGACCGATGACACCCTTCCTGCCGAAGGCTTTGATGCGGTCAAACAAACCTTTAAGCGACTTTCTAACGGTCTCCGTGAAATCGAGACCGCCGCACTACAAGAAGAAAAGCAAGTGACCTTCCCACGATTCGACTGGTCGTATGTTGACATTCTGCTGAAGAGCGCTCGACGATGCTATTGAGCGCGTAGAAATATTAATAGCACTCAGGAAGGCGCCAGAAGCCCTTCCACCAGGTGAGCTTCCATGGTGCCCAAATTTGAATCCTGGGAGTCTGGAACCAAATTGCAGAGAAACGAAACAAACGGCCGCGAGCACCTTCGCCCTCTAGTACCTCAGCTTCTTCTGGACTTAACTCCGTGAAGAACTCCGTCTCTATTACACTTCCTCCGAGAGGCTCCGTGGGACCAACACCAACAAACACCCACGGTCGTGATGCGAAGGCCAGAAAGGACGGTCGTGTCGACAAAGTACCACAGTTACAAGAAGGTCGTAAGGTGGCTTTCCATCCACCCCCCGGTAAAGGAGCCAGTGGTGATACCGACGAAAACACGTGGATATTAGCGCTTGTCACTAAATGCATTTCCCCGAATAAATACGAGGTTCAAGACGCTGAGCCGCAAGAAGACGGCCAACCTGGAATGTGCGTCCTCTCTTTTACACGGTTTTATTTTGGCCCTGGCTAATCCAACAGTAGAACATATAGCACCAACATCAAGTCTATCATACCGTTACCAGATCCAAATGCACCGCCCGGAAGCCAAGCACATGTGAGCGCCTACCAGGAGTTTCCAGCAAGTTCTACCGTGATGGCTCTATACCCTGATACGAGCTGCTTCTATCGAGCTGAGGTAATTGCTACACCGAAAGAGATGCACCCTGGCCGTGTAAGCACATGTGCTGTCGGAGGAGGAAAGCAAGCACTAATGATCTCCACAGGTCCTCCCTTCATCCAAGTATATGCCCACGTACAAGCTCAAGTTTGAAGATGACGACAACCAAGAGCATACTGTCGCTGCACAGTGGGTGGTTGAGTGGCCAGGGAACTGACACTGCTGCGCAGTGAACGATCTATCACTGTTGATATGTAAATAAAATCTTTGGTATTGTATGTATGTAAATAACAGACTAACTAAAAGTGTGCCCATGTTACGTCACAGATTGGCGCAGGTGAGTTATTCTGGAACTTGCCAGTCATTTCGAGCATGTTTCGCCTCGAATTGCCATTGCAGGCCCCATAGCAATGGAGTGCTACATATATATATAGGCGTCTATGACTGCACAGTCTTCAAGCAATGTCCATCGCACGCCAGCTCTTTCGCGAATTTCGACCCCTTTTCCGCATGCTGGATGAGCCTTTTGGCCACAGCCCAGCGTATTATCCACCCATCCCCCACCGGGACCGCGATTATTTTCTTGCGGACTCATTTTCAGCATTCAATATGCTCGCCCGTCCGGCCGTTGACGTGACAGAAAAGAGGAACGGGTACACCCTTGACGCAGACCTTCCTGGCGTCTCCAAAGAGAATCTTCAGGTCCTGGTTGGCGATGGTAACCGGAGCATCACCATCCAAGGTAAAGTGACAGAGAAATCGTCGTCGGGGGCGTCAGACGCTACGGCAGGGGACAAGTTGGACCCAAAGACTGACATTAACGATGCTGCCACTTCTGCAGAATACACTGATGGTATGTCTTTTTTTGGGAAATATAAATTTGAATAAGACCTGATAGAGCAATTTGATTTTTGTATAGCATCCAAGTCGACCTCTGTGGGAAAAGACAATATTGGGACACAGATTTCCTTGGAACGCCCGTACAGCAGGAACTACTCATTTACGCGGACTGTGTGGCTCCCGTGTCCGGTTGACCCCAACAACGTGACGGCCAAATTGCAGAACGGGGTACTGAGTGTTACCCTGAGCAAGGCCGTCGACAGTACAAGCAAAATGATCACTGTTGAAGACGCGTAGTAGACCCTATATCTGTACATCAATTGTAAAAAACAAAAGCTGGCCCGGAAGCGAAATCGCGTCAGGGCGACGGAAGTGTGTCTGAACGTGACCCGTCACAAGAGTACCCCCAAGTTATGCTCTTTATGTCCCCCTCCCATAACCCATACGAAGCAGCCCCCCCGACTCATTTACCCCCTCCTCTCCCCCGACCTACCCCATGAACCACCTCCCCGACCCCATCACCATCCAGCAGCTCCCAGATGTCTCCGACAACGAAACCATAGACGACTCTGAGCCCGACGCCGAGGAGGAGATCGACCAGCTCGACTCCGACTCGGAAACCCCACCCGACCAGCAACCCGACGCACCCATTCCCAAGAAACCCTCCCACACCAAAGCCAACGAGCGGCGCCCTGGTCAGACACTCTTACCTGCAGTGCGGATCGAGAACATCCTTCAAGCCGATGGTTTGCAAATTTATGGCTCCCCGTACGATCTCTGACCTATCGCCTTGTCATAGGAGTGCTCGGCAGCTTGAATCTCTCCAAAGAGGGTATATTTCTACTCTCCATCGCCACCGTATGTATATGCCATCCCACCGGGAAACGTATCCTTGGTAATCCCTACATCTCAGGAAGAATTTATCAAACGCCTTGTCAGGGCTGGTTATCAACGAGCTAGTGAACAGAATCGAACAATGGTCAGATACAATGACATGGGTATGAAATATCGAGGTGTGCATACATGGCGCTAACATGGTTTGCAGCTGCCGCGACGCAACATCATTACGAATTGAAATTCCTCCAAGGTTGGTTGCAACATCCTGGCTCCCGAATGATTCTGAATATGTCATTAGACACTATTCCAACACCAAGAACGTTGGTCAGTGCCTTGGCTCTGAGAGCAAGGCGAGAACAGGAACTGGTCGAGGATGACCCCGCAATGCAATTTCAGAATGGCCGTGCCCGACCCCAACGACAACCTGAGCCACCACAGGCCATGTCAACACCAACAACATCCGGTGACTCGTCTGTCGTGATTCACGAGCCGTCAGAAGACGGGCCCCAGTGTCCGAAATCAGAACCAGGATTACCCCTACTGACGGGTCACGCTCCTGGTTGGAGACCACCACTTCCAAATGCACCAAATGCTGATGCTGAACCCTTACCCCGAGAGAGGTCGCACTGCGCGCGGAGATCCTACACCCCGGGCCTCAGCAGATCACAGCAGAGAAAGAATGGTACGCTAGCCCCTCAGAACCCCTATCCAAACCCAAATACGAGCACGAACGCGATTACCGAACCTGCTCAAACCTGGGAAGAATGGAAAGAGAAGAGCCGGAGACTATACAGAACGGGCGACGATTCGCGTCGGAGGAACAGCCCATTAAACGGCACATCCTCTTCCCAACAACCCCCAGCCCCGCCAGAGGCCTTTTCAAGTGAAGATGCTCTCCGCCCACTCCTTTCGGTCAGCCAGTGGGATAGATCTGAAGCCCTGGTCAACCGCGGAGACCATGCCGAGGACCATCACAGCCCAGTGTACGAACACCAGAAAACACATCCTTCTGGAAGTTTGGCCAACGGAAACCCCAAAGACTCACCCCCAAGCCAGTTTGACCACTCACATGAAAAGCCTATGGTCTATGTTCAGACGACTCAAGAACCGTGGACAGGTCCTTTGACTGGTCCCGGGAGTGCCTTCCTTCAGGGTCCTGGTGGGCCATTCCCCCGCCCGCCTCCATCTACACCCTCAATCCCTCCGTTGATAGTGGGCCCGGCTTCTCCAGCCGCATCCACACCTGGACGGACGATACATTCACTGGATAATCCCACGGACTAGTTCCATAATAATCACCTTTCACACCCTTTTCTGCCATTCGAGCCACCTGTCCCTGGCCTTTGAGCCGCTCCTTAGCATACTTTTGTTGTTGTGCGGCTGGGTAGATAATAATTCCCGTTGCAGTGCTACATAAAAACAAATTGCACACAGAACAATGTCACAATACATTTGCAACAAAGATATGAGATGAGCAAAGCAGCGTGGAACACTGTTACCACTTACTCCTTTTCATTCTCTTCGTCCTTCCTTCGAGGACCGCGTTCGATTCCTTGAACAAAACCGAGAGAGCACTAAAGGCACCCCGCTGCAGCCACAAGGCAAAATCAACTACATGACAAAGAACACTGAAATTTCGATCTTTCACGGTCGCAGCGCAGGACTTTCCGGATTAAGATGGTTGGTTATTATCCTTCCAGGCTTTGTAATCACTATAATAGCTATACCTAGTCATTCTGCTCTCTGCTCCTCCAGCACTTACGTCCATGCTCGATGAGTTGCCGGTCATCGATATTGCTCCTCTGCTCAGCGAGAATTCATCCCCGGAATGCGATCTCCAGAGAAAGGAGACCGCCGCTGCGCTTCACCGTGCATGCACCGACTACGGGTTCTTTTATTTGAATATCGCCGCGTACGTGGACCCAGAAGAACCGGAGGAGCTTACGAGGCTGGGGAAGGAGTTTTTTGGGCTGCAGCAGGAGGAGAAGGATAAACTTGCTTTGAGTAACCAGGATTACGCCCGAGGTGGGTGGATGATTTTGTCGTTCAATGTAATATGGGCACTAGCAGCTGAAAGAAATTTGCTGTTAAATTTGTGATAGGCTATGCAAGACTTAAGGAGAATGTGACGAAGGGAAAGGCAGATAATCATGAAGGCTTGGACTTCTATAGACCCGTGGAGGTGCCCGATCGGACAAAACCGCTGTGGGGAGAAAATCAGTGGCCGAGCGTTCCGACCTTTAAGGAGAAATATGAAGAATGGGTGCGGAAGATGAAAGGATTGGGACTCATTGTGATGGAAGCGTGAGTCTGCAGTCCCGCTCCCCACACTGCAGAGGGGATTTGACGTGTTGATAGGATGGCAGAAGGACTAGGAATGACGAAGTCGGAGTGGGAGGAGCTTCGAGCTCAAGTCGATGACAGTTTCTGGGTGATGCGAGTAATAGGTGAGCTCCTACTCAAGTGCTCGTCTGAACATTCCCCCCTCAATAGATGCTATAGGGTATCCTCCACTTCCAAACGAGCATGATGGCTTCTCTTGTGGAGCACACAAGTCAGCATTTTCTGTGTCATCCGAAAGCTTACCCTTAATGCCTTTTGACAGGGATTATGGTTGCTTGACGTAGCTACATTCTCAAGAAATTGCAAGGGAGAAGGCTGACTTGAGCTTCCCCAGTTTTCTATACGCAGATCCTACACCCAATGCGCTCCAGGTCTTCTCGTCTCGACCAGGTGTTCAGAGAGCCAATACATCGGGGCTCCCTCCTGAGGAAGACGGAGAAAACGGTATTTGGATTATGGCCAACCCAATTCCCGATTGTGTGGTGTGCAACATTGGCGAAAGTAAGCCCCGGAAATGTGTAATGGGCCTCAGTGTGACTGACCTCGTGCGGCCAGTGTGGGAGATCTGGACCAATGGCCTGTACCGGTCTACTTTGCATCGAGTTATCCATAAAGGATCCAATTACCGGTACTGTTCCCTAGAAATCCGGTAAAGGTCACAACTCAACACGTCTTTATCCAGCATATCGTGAGTCTCTGAGAGGGAAAGAAATGTGATCATTGACTGTAACAGGATTCCATTCTTCTTTGAGCCAAATTTCGGCGCTCTCATCAAGCCCTTGGATGCTGCACTTCGGATTCAGGATGGGCAAGGCGAAGCAAGAAAAGAACCGGTGCGACAACCTATCGTCTACGGAGAGTTTTTGAAGAAGAAAGTGGGGAGCAACTTTTCGCATGGAAAAGGGAGATTCGATAACGATTGAGTGGAAATGCTATGTATTGCTATCCTGTAGACTTTGACTAGGGCAATCGCGTCACGTGCACTCTTTAAACCATGGCATTCTTGCCTCGATTATCAATTATTTCCAGATCATCGATATACACCTCTAGGCGCGCTATGTCTTCGAGTTTCCAAACCGCTGTTGCAAAGCTGCGGTCGCCGGTAAAGGAATTGATTAGCGTCGTCACTCAGAACGGTCAGATTTATGTAGGCAAAACGGTGGCTGATCAGCAGGAGGTGGTGAATTGGATCGAGAGAAGCAGTGAGATTGTCGCTGACGGCAGGATGAGGGTGAGAGTACTCTGCTGTGACTTCAACTGTCCAATAGGGCTAAATTACTTTATGTTGCAGGAACTTGATGCCGTTCTGCGACCAAAGACATACATTGCAACCAACTACTTCACTGCGGCAGATGTCGCTCTCTATGGTGCTCTATATCCAGTCATCGTGGGTCATTTCTGGGAGTTGAATACTATGATTAACGGAGCAATTTGATTCGTAGTCAAAACTTCAACCCATTCAATACTACTCCACGCCCTCTATTACCCGATACTTCGACCACATTCAAAATCGAAAGCCTGTCCGCGCTGCCGTTGCGCCGTTCGCACCCGTATTCCATGTCATTTACTTTGACTTTGAAAATGCGCCCGCTGTCGAAAGGAGAATGGACCCACCGAAGAAAGAAAAGGCGGTTAGGCAGGAGCCTATACCCGCACCTGCACAGGAGGGTACTACCCCTACTCCCGCCACACCTGACGCTGCGACTCCTCAGGAGACTGCACTAGTACCGCAGGATCAGGAGAAAATCCAGAAAAAGGAGAAAAAAGAAAAGAAAGACAAAAAGAAGGGTCCCGAAGACGATCCTAACAAGAGGAATAAGGGTGGAAAGGCTGCTCCCGCGTCAGAGGATGCAGGAGAACCAGTACCTTCCATGATCGACTTACGTGTCGGCCATATCGTTGACAGTGAGTAAGCACTCTCCTATGTGAGTATCACCTGACACCTCTGCAGTTATCAAGCACCCGGATGCTGATGGCCTCTACGTTGAAGTAAGTTCAGTCTATCATTTGTTAGCGGTTTCCTTTTTTTATTTTTACGTTTCTTCTAGCAAATTGACATCGGTGAAGAGACTGGGCCTCGAACTGTCGTTTCTGGTCTAGTTAATTATGTCCCAATCGAGGAAATGCGAGGCAAGTGTCTTGTCGTTGTGGTAAGACATTTCGTGGATTGGATGTTTGCACACCCCTGATAGTGTTGTAGTGTAACCTCAAGCCCGCTAACATGCGTGGGATCAAAAGTTTCGCTATGGTCCTCTGTGTTTGTGTTTTAGTTTGGCATAGCCCCGTCTTATAAGCTGACGAATCTTGTCAGGCTGTTTCGAAAGAGGGAAAAGAAGGGGGCATCGAGCTTATTCAGCCTCCTCCAGGATCAAAACCGGGCGAGCGTGTCTACTTCGAAGGCGCTGAATTTGAGAGTGGGTACTCACGTAGTAGGCGATGCGAGTTCGGACTAAATATGTTACCTCGAAGATTCTAACCCGCTTTCTCAACTGAACCCCAAGAGAAAGATCTTTGAGACAGTCCAACCTGGATTCACCACACTCGAGTCTCGAGAAGCTGCTTGGATAAACCCTGTTGCGAGGACTATTCATAGGATTCGCACAAAGGATGGCGTTTGTGTTGCACCCACGCTGGTCGGGGCCTCGCTATCATAAACTTCGGTATCTGTTAGAATAGTACTTTGTATCTCGCCCGGATAATACGCTATAGAACAGGGAGACGTTTTGTTTGGCACAGACCCCTGAAGTCAACAATCGCAGAAGTTCCAAACTTACTGCATAGCAACTTTGGCCTGCTCGATGCCACCACGACCACGGCTGGGCTCTCTTGTCCGCTGTTTCAGTACCTCTGCCTCCATCAACAAGCATGTTTCTCACATAGGTCGAAATCCTATCAAGCTTCCTCCCTCTGTTGCCCTCACACCCTCTCCTCACGCTCTTACCATTTCTGGGCCCCTTGGCGCCACCTCCGTACCCCTCCAGTCGTACATGAAGATCACCAACCCAAACTCAGGCATAATTACGGTTACCGTTGATGATCCAGGGGTCAAAGTCCAGCGCCAGATGTGGGGTACAACGCGTACCCTGATCGCCAACGCCATCCAAGGAATGACGGAAGGCTTCACAGTGCCGCTCTACCTTGTTGGTGTTGGTTTCCGAGTAACAGTTGAGGATGACCCACGGGCACAGACCTCAGGTGTGAAAAGCCAACGTATCAACATGAAAGTTGGCCACTCACATAATATTGTGGTGCCAATACCACCGCACATCCGGGTGGCGGTGCCAAACCCGACGAAAATCGTCTTATCGTGCACAGACAAGCATAAGCTAGGACTATTTGCGGCAAAGATTCGGGAGTATAGGAAACCTGAGCCGTACAAGGGCAAGGTAAATACTACACTCTCATATATGGTTCCGCAACATGCCGACTCAACTCCTGGATGCAGGGCATTTTTGTCGGGGACGAGAGGATCAGGATAAAGAGCGTGAAGAAGAAATGAAACATGGAAATAATTGTGCGCTCTAATCCCATACTCCTCGTATTTGCCACCATCCGAGGCAGTATCCAGCAGGGTGCGACTCTCAGTCATAGAAGACCTCCAGCTTGGGTCTATCATATCCTTATTTATGCGGGCTGCTAGTGTACTACGGTGTTGCAGTCAGTATTACAATGTCACAGTGCTGGTATAGCTACAAGCTGATTAAACATAAATCGTAAGGGTACGTAAGTGCTCACGGAAATCCGTAACCCATGCCTTCTGCACAAGCAATTCCAGCAAGAAGCCAAGACCAAAACGAGAAAAAAAAAATCTATACTAGCTTTTTGTCCGAGTCGGCTTGTTCAGCTTGCCTTTCTTGTTGGGTTTGACGTGTTCAACAATCGCAACATCGCTGTCTTCATCCTCCCCTTCTGCATTCTCTTGTTTTTGTTCTTCACGTGCGGCTCGCATCTGATGCCACTCATCCGAGAATCGCAAAATCTTCTGTCTGAGGTTGTCGCGCATGAGCGAAACTGATGCATCTTTCCAATCGACTCGTCTCTCGGGCATACTAGGCCGTTCCTTTGTCTGGATAAGATGCCTGAGTAACTTGCTTACCAACACTCGCTCGCTCGTGATGTGAGACTCACCATGATGATATGACAGTAGTGTTTGGGATCTGACATGAATGTTGCTGCAAAATGCAGGATGTACAAGCCGCAATCGCAATAATTAGGTTGAACAGGTACCTGTACACACAAGTCCAAATGAAGCCTAGAAATAAAAAGTGGCAAAATAAACTCACTGGTGCCATCTTAGTAACTGGCAATGTGATTGATTCTATTTTCTTCTTGTCAGACGCCTCCATCTCCAGCCATTTGCTCAGCTGTTTCATTGCTTGCGGATGTCGGTTTCCCAAGGAATCCAGGATGAAAATCTTGGTCCTACGAATCGAGGTGAGGGGCATTATCAGTAACAAGCCGCATGAAATCTAACCTCTTTAAGGTTCCTTCGTCGAACATGATAGGCTGTCCATCGGAGACCTTTCCCGTTCGCTTCCTTAAATACGGTTTTCCAGAGAAGCGGGCAGGAGTAACCTCAGGCCCATTGAGTAGGTCGGGTGGGAAGCTTTCGGGAACTTCAATAGGGGTGGTCGCACTACTGTCCACTGCAGAAACTGTTGCAGTGGTTTCTGCGGAGAACTCGGCATCATTACTCGTGATGTCAGGGTCGACTTCCATCGGTGAGCCAGGCGCTTCTTCCGGCTCAATGGCACCTGATTCCTTGACCAATTCCTTCTTCAGATTGGTCGCGGAATTGGTAACCGTTGAACCACCGCTTGTGATGGTGATGGAGCAAGATGTAGAGAAAGCTAGTTGTTCGACCTCGTTCTCACTTGCAGTCCCATCCAGCATTTCATGATCATCACTATCTGCTTGTGCCTGATAAATAGGTTCTGCCGGAGCCTCAACTGACGCCTCGACCGCCTGTTCCGATGTCCATGACTCGCGCGTTTGTCTCCTTGTCACTGGCGTCGACTGTTGGGTGGGGGAAGGTGGAGGGGACCGCAGTACGTGTTCAGGCTCATAGATTACTGCAAGGTACCAATGAAGGCTGCAACGAAAATAAGGATCAGTTGATGAGCTGTCGTAGTGATCAATTCAAGTACTTCTCATTAATAGGGATGATAATATATTTTTTGCTGAAAACATCGATCTTGGACGTCCACTTGCGGACACTATCATAGCCCTCTTTTATGCTGTTGTCGTGAGGATCAGGTAATTTGTCGTATGGCACTGGGGACGAACCTCCGTTTGTTCAGCTTCTTATAAAAGAATGAGTTGAACACGTGCACCTGAGCAGCGAGTGGTGGGTCAGTGACTTCCAACTCTTTGAGCCAAGATCTGTGGAACAATCAACGACACCGTTGACATCATCTCACGATCACCTACTTGAGGCCGAATTCAATCAGAGTATCGTTCAAGAACTCTTCTGGTTGTAGCCTATTAAGATCACCCGCTGTAATGTTGACAGCACCTGGAACACCGAACGGATACACTAAGGACCCTGGAAACCATTGTTATCAGCGGGGCCGGGCCCAGAAAACTGTGCTAGGCATCGTCCTTACACTTCATCCGGGTCGACATTTGCGGCCTTTTCTTGTTGTATTGATTGTCGAGTCGACCGTCGAAGGGGTTTGGCATCCTCGGTACGTTGCCGTTTAAAGCTGCTGAGGGAATTAATGCGAGGGATAGACAAGAAATTTAATGTGCACGGACGGAGGTTCGGTTCCAGCGTCTTCTACGGAATTCTTATTGTGGTGGAGAGGATTAGGGGACCGTTTTCGGAGGTTCTGGGCTGGTTCGCTAGGTGCCATGCGACGGCAAAGGTCCTCGACACTTTGCCTGAGTCTAGGTTGAGATATCAGGGAAGGGTGTAGATTGTTAGGTAACAAAGAATGCCGACGGTGATTCAATTAATGCTATGTCCGACTCTTGGCTTTCATCGTGCACGTCCGGCTTTACATCTGACTCAGAGATGTTGTTCTCGCGGGGCGTTCGTCCTTCGTCACCGCCAGTCGTATCTTTGGGTGATTGATACGCCGAGGTGTATTTAGTCTTGGACACAATTGACCACAGTCTTTCAGCGTCCCTGAAGAAAAAGACTTAGGTGCAATGAAGGAAATTGTAATAAGTTTCTCAACTTGGGACGGAGCAAAGAATGACTCGAAACCAATTTTACTACTCTGTTAATGCAAGCTCTATAAGCGCTCGCATCCCATCGTTCGTGTTCAGTATTAAATAGTAAGGTGATTTGCCCTTTGTTATCTCTGGAACCTAACTATTGTTAGCGATAATTCATAAGAAGAAAATATACGATAAAACCTATCTGGAAAACGCTATCGTAGTTTAGTTGCCAGGGAGCAGAAAGACCACTTCCTGAGGATCTCAGGAACAAGATTATAGGCTTGGTTATACGGCTAAGAGCATTGGAATCAGTGCACTTCAAGTCGTAGCTTCAGTTTGATGCTCGAAACAGCAAGTAACCACTACGTACCTGCGCCTGGTCAAAAGTTTCTGCCACACTAATAGGCCCAATCAATGGTTTCTGTGATCTCGGGCTGGTAAACTTGATGACCCCTGCTCCATTCTCGAACTCCATAAAGTCGTACTCGGGCAGATGCTGTATCCCGAGCACGAGTTTTGCAATAGGCAGAGACCAAACTTGTTGCCTTGCTGGTGCGCTGCCGTTACGTAGACCTGAGGGCTCGTTTAGAACATCCTCAGAGGCTTGCGAGGCAAGTTTCAACTGAGTCTGACAAATAAGTATGGGGGGAAATGGTAGACAATGAACATACCTTGGTGGAACCTGACTTAGGCTGCATCCTGCTCTTGATTTTGCGAGTCCTGAGGTCGATTATCGGAGTGATACGGTTCATTGAGGTAAACACCTTCGTCGAGGCCTCAGCCAGCTCCTCGTACTGAGCCACTCGGTCCTGGACCTTCGAGCTCGGGTTCGGCGCCCACTGTTCGACCACCTCATCATCCTCAGTGTAACTACTAATGGGCGAGGTATTCCGTGTCTGCTGGTGCCGTGCCTGAAGCTGCTTCGTATTGTCCCCATCCTCAACCAACGAAGGCCCCACAGCTGTCTTGCTTTCTCCAACTTTCCGCAAATCTGACTGAGCTTTTGAATCAAAGTACGGCGATTTTGTAAGTGGAGACCCGGGACTGAGATTGAGGTCGTCAGTGGATGCATGATCAGCATCAACATCGATTACTTCTGGAGACGGCGAGCGAAGGGAGGCTACAGATGGTACAACAACTTTGCCTATCGAAACAAAGATATATCAATCTCAATATCCCTCGTCCACCTATGTGACTGACCTTTTCCTTTGTCTCTCGAAGTTGTACCCAAAGATGTATACAACTTTGCGTCGCCCCGGCGAACAGTCTTCCGTGGTATATGCTGCTTTTTGCTTAATATTGTCTGCTTTGCAGTACGGTTCGTAGCGGGGAGCCCCACGTTCAAATATGGGTTCTTCACTGTAAGACGACCGTACTGTGAATGGTGGTTCGATTGTTGTTGGCCGATTCGAGGTTCGGGTATAGGTACCGGAGGATTTGGCCATTTACTAGATCCATAAGCCGGAGAGCAAGGGACCGATTGGGATAGACACACCTGTCACGGTCATGAGAGGATGGAAGCACTTTGGTCGTTGATGGAATGGCCCGAAGAGTTCGTATAGATTTTCTGTCATCCTGGGAGGCCATAAAGGCTCACTGAGTGCGCCAGGATGAAGGCGACATGCAAGAAGGGAGGGTGGTCGGCACTTCCCGAAATGGTATCCGTTTTGGCCGATGTTGCTAACCTCATTCTCGTGACTTTAGGGAGTTTTCATGTTCAATACAGATTACAATGCGCAACTGCACTAACAACCGTACACCTAGCAGATATTAAAATATGGTCTGTCAGTCATTTCAGGCATCTACAGGTACTCGCCGATAAAGTCGGCAATACATTCACCAGAAGGAAAGTGAACAGAGAGCACAACAGGTACACTAGGTGGCCTGGAGGCAGATAAATCATAAAGTGTCGTGAGTAAATCAACGCAAGTCAGTCCAAAGATATGCCATGCAAAACTAGCAACCATCGTAGAGACGGTTGCGCGGGAAGGTGTTTCCTGCTTGCGCCCAAGTCGTAAGATTTGGATTCGTATATGCCTGTATATGTCTACCGCGCGGAGGCTGAGCTTCGTAGATAGGGGGGCATGTAACCAACGTACCTCTCTATATAAGCTGCTGTTGGCCGGTTAGGAGGATTGCATGTAATGCCATTCTTCACGCCTTCCCGTTGATATATACGAACATAATCAATGTACATCTTGGATGGGAAGCGCATGTTTTTATAATCCTGCTGCTGGAAATGAGGTGCCAAGCCCAGGTTCATGACCAGATACTGAGAAATGATCTTTAGCTAAATTGTAAGTGATGTTAGGATTCACTCACCATCGGTTCTTCCGGGATGAGTCGAGATCCAACTTGGGATATCGGATCCGGTCCGGTCGTGGCAGACGTAGCAGTCCATGTCGGCCTTCCATTGCTGAACCAAGTGATGAAGCCATCCTCTCTGTGTTTTGAATCATACCACCATTCGTAGCCGTATGCGGCGTAGTCGGTGTCGTCATAAAATTGTGGTTCGATGTCCGTCACCGCCGAAATGGCCTGCTGGAAGACGCCTCCCTTGTAGGTGTTGTAGTGCGTGATAGAGGGGTTGTAAATCCTTGTGGCCGGTTCTGTGTCATCAAAATCGTATTTATAATTATACGGAGCGCATTGGTAACTTTGGGAGACCTGGCCGACGAATCTCGTGGTGTCAACCTGGGTCTCAATGATGTCAATTTCAGGAGATCCTCGTCCAGTATTGACACTCGGCCCAGGATGGTCAGACCCAGGACATGTACATGCCGAGAGCTTTTGTCCCGGGAGGAAGCTAAGAGGACCATCATTCTGTGAGCCTGTTGCCGCTGCCTGCGGAGTGCCATCTCGAGCCGTCTGATTAGGAAACGTTCCCAAGTCACAGGTATCATAACTGTAGGGCCACATTCCTTCCGTTGTTGCTCCATAACCAGCTCGCCCCTGAGGCAAGGATCAAAGATAGTGGATAAATGATTGGTGGGATCACTTGCCAAATTTCCCAGTGACCAGACACCTGTAAATCAAAAGCTTAAACCCTTGCACAAGGACACTGCATCAGAAGTCGAACCTGGCCATAAACCCGGTGCCCTAGGAGAGCCAGGCATACTAATTGACATCTCGACATAACCTGTATTGAAGCACATTTTGTTCCACGAGGTCAGCATCCCTGTGGTGAGCACACATGAGGGCAAGCTAAATGCAGAGAGTATAGAATGGTACCGCTCTCAAAGTTCAGGTCGTGACTCCTCTTCTCCGTCATTGTTATGACCAGTTTTCCGTTAGTGGTTGTGATAGCCTGAGAAAATATCAGGAGGGGCGGAAGAGTAAAGGAGAAGCACCTACACTTGGATCATACCATTCCAAGTCTCCGGTCGGCCTGCGCTGCTGAATAAGTACGAGATTCCCTAAAGAAGAGACGATCAAAACTGACCAGTAGTGTAAGTCGACAGCCTCCCAGTAAGGATCTTCACCAGGGTAAAATGTCCTACCCTCGACTTCAAACTCGTCGCTGAAGACCAGATTATACTTATTCCCATCATTCCCTACCCGAGTATACGCGCTGGACGGAGTGTCGGGGTCGATGAGAGGGGGAATTCTGAGGTCGGGAATTTGTCCCGACCCATTGATCCCACCCAAATTGAAACCTCGTACTTCAGGCCTGGTATGAGTGAAGTACCAGATGATCGGGTACCCAGCAAAGAGGGTTATCAGCCCGATCACGAGGATAATAAGGGTCAGAACATTAATCCACCCTCTGGCTGAGAATATTGTCCAAGAGGCGTCCAGTCGCGCATCTCTGACAGGGTCTGGTTTGTGCAACGCATCATCAAGATCAGGATCCTTGTCCCACAAGTATTGGGGTATTGACTGGGTATTTTGCACCGGCGGCGGTGCGGGTATTGGGACAGGTTCTTTTTCGTAGGAGGGCCCCGACGTAGCTAGCGACGCCTCTGAAGGCGCGTTACTGAACCGTGAGTTTGAGTATACACCAGCTTCTCGCGCCTCGTTTGGATTATACTGCAGAAAGAATCAATGATCTCTGAGCATCAGAATTCACTAGAAGACCTACAGAGTACGGGCCATAGCCAGCGCCAATTACCCCGCTCGCCACCCCCATTGTAATATTTCCTCTCCCAGATGCTCGACTGTTATGTCTACTGTTCGCAGACGGCGACCGGGGCGGTGGCGACCTCGGACCTCCCACATGAGACGTGTATTGCTGCTGTAGTGGGTGTTGTTGCAGGTATGGTTGCGGGTATTGCTGATGCGGGTATTGCGGTTGTGGCTGATATTGATAGGGATGTTGGTGTTGTTGAGCCGTATAGCTGGCATGCCGGCTGGGACTTGTCTGGGATACTGCCGCGTACTGCTGGGGCGCTTGTTTACGGGAATGGCGGCGATGTGCATGGGACATGGTGGAGGCGAAGGTAAACGAAAGAACAACCCCACCCTGCCTGATGTCCAAACTTGGGAGCCTCAGTGAACAGGGACAGTGACTAGTTCTCACGAGTCGACAGCGCGCTCGGCAGATCTCTACTTCAACCTACACCTATTAGCTTGGTGCACTGCTCGTGGAATTCTGGTGCCTCGAGACCATGAGACTGTGCCATTCTTCGCTGAAAGGCAGGCGTGCTCCAACCTCTCCTCCAACTGGATAAGTTCAGCAGTCCTCTGTTCCAGCCTTTCAAGTAGTCCCATTTGGAATTTGTCACAAACACGAACAATTTGCTGTTACTACTCGCACGCTCAAGTTGATTTTGAATGTATACCCCTTGACATGGGCGGTCGTTTCCTTCTGCCAAGTTTCGAAACCTAAGTCCCACCAAAGCTCGTGTACCCGTGTTATACATGACAGTTGCAACATCGGGCACCTATGGACTAGCGTGTGATGGACCCCTACAGCAACATGACATGATGCACGTCTTCTTAGCCATGTGTCGCCGCCCCATATGCCGGGTAAGATCTTGTGATGGGGTGCACCGGAGGGCATGGGGTAATTGATATGAGTGCCGGGCCACTTCTGGCAAGGGCTGCGTGGCAAGTGCACCGGTACTTGTTCCGGCCATTCTCAAGCGCCGTATACCAATAAAGAGACAGCTCTCGGATACTTATACGTCACCGCAATCAATGTTTAGCGTTTAACTTCTGACAATCAATCAATGTTGCAAACACAGCCAAGTGAGCAGTGAGAACGACTTGATCCCCTCGGAATCCTAGCACATAATCAAACTGGTGATCGCCGCCTAGACTTCAATGTTATCGATTCCAGAAATTGCATAGCCAACGCACACAACGTATTTATGGTTTGTCTTAGCTATTGTTATTATTACAATTTGCCAGATCGCTGGCCCGTCAGGATGCTCTACGAATCGACGTAGAAGAATACCTTACTCACGACCATCCAGTTTTCAGGTCAGGCGCGAAATCAAACAACCGCTGGGTTCACTGCAACGTATCCGCCATCGACAACAAGCTCCTGGCCAGTCATGTACGCCCCAGCTTTGGAAGCAAGGTAAAGTGCCGTGCCAGCCATCTCCTCTCCTCTGTGTCGAGCTCCCATTAATCCATCATATGCAAATGCCTGAGGCATAGAACTTACGTTCCGCCGCGCTCCATGGGTACAGGTGAGATCCCTTTCCCTATCATGTCCGCCTGTTCCTTGGTAATAGTAGCAAAAGTCATCTCGGACGGCCAAGCCCCTGGTGCAATTGCATTTATTCGAATTGGCAATTTCCTCAGCGCAAATTCCGTCGCCATCATCTTGGTCAAGTGCCCAGCTGCAGCTTTCGCGCTGTTGTAGCAGAACTGTACCCACAAACCCATCAAATTCCATCGGATATGCATGTCTTCAGATAACCTACGTGATTTTGAGCGACTTTAATGACACCACTGATGCTTGTGATGACTATGACACTGCTCCAGTAACCCTCGATATCTTGTGATCCTTTAACCAACAAGCCCAAGAAGGCAGTAGTAACAAAGAAAATGGGGAACGTGTTGATGGCATAGAGATCCCTCCAATCTTCAAGTGACTCGTTAAATAACGCAAGACCCAAAGTCTCGGCATCCTTGCGCTCTGGAGCCAAAGGTTTTTCCATGAACGGAGAAACGGGCCCCACCTGACCTGCGCTAAAAGTTGGGCCTTCATTAACGTGCCAGGTCCGAGATGAGCTCAAGACTTACTTGTTCACCAGAACATGCAATTTCCCCTCCTTTTCTTCGATCATCTTCTTTACCGTCAAGATACTTTCTTTATCGGTGACATCCATACGAATGCTATCCTCTTCTAGTCAGCCTCAGTTTCCAAAATTCTGCAACAAGTCTACTTACACTAACATCTGACCACCCTTACCCGATCGATTCCAGTCCTCCGCAACCTTCTCCAAGACCTCAACCCTCCGCCCAGTAATGTAGACTTTTGCGCCTGCTGCGGCGAATCCTCGAGCGATCATCAGTCCAATACCTGTCCCACCTCCAGTTACAAGGGCAATGCGGTCTTGAAGGTTATACAAGTTCTGTGGGGAATACGAATCGATATTCGCGGACATATTGCAGAATTTGGCCGGTGGTCGACCTTGAGATTTGAAAGCTAGGTGCTGGGAGGAGAGTGATGATCTGTACGTGTATGGAAACACAGTGAAGCCATCTGGTGTGGGGGAATTACCCCATTATCGTCCATTTCTTTCCCTCGAGATCTCATGGTCCCGCTGGAAGAGGTCGAAGTTGGCGGTCCGTCAATTAATGTAGACGGCCCGCCTCGGGGATGGCCGGAATCAGGTGCTTTCAAGCGTACAGTAGCACAAAGGAGAGGCATAATACATGGTCTTACAAGGGAAGTAATACAAGGAGTATGCAAATTACAATAACGATCAGAAAACCAGTGAAAAAGTAAACGAGTGTGGTAGTATGTATTCAACGCATACCATATGTCCCAGCTGACGTCGTTGCCGACCTATAAACAGAGGATGTATGCATGCTATACGGGTAACTAGCAGCCCTTCGTCGCTCTCCATATCCATAATCCTGATGGCTCACGGGTCCATTTATCTGAGGAGCAGCAGGATACACAAATCTCCCTGCGCGCTTGTTATGCTGATGATACGCGTCACTCCTTCTGAGAGTCGCGGCTTGCATCTCATTATAGATTACTCGTTCAGATCCTTTTCCTCCGCGGCGAACTACTACCTTTCGTAGCCTGGGTAGCGACTTGACAATAGGATCTACCATCCCTGAGTCAAACCATCCTCCTTCAATGTGAATGAAACGCAGGGACCTCGGGATCGCGTACATCCAGAAAAACGACTTGAGGTTAGGGAATGGAATTCGTCGACGGCCGGGATCCACGAACTTGAGTATGTGTAGAACCGGAGTCGACATATGTGTCAGAAGGAGGGGGAGGTCGTAGGGGATATCGGGAGAGTGTGGATCAAGTGCCAGTTGTAATTGTGTGAGGCAAGGCAATGATATCCTTGAGCTAGGCTGAGGTGGCTTATGGTACACTGGTGTGAGATTCGTGTATTGGTGAAGAAAGAGCAAACGGAGAGATATCAGTTTGGGGGTAATAGAGAGGAGGGAAAGGATCTCGTGGATGGCTTCAGAACCTGTGTTGAAGCGGTGGTGGGTATAATCGAGGTAAGTGAGATTGATGAAAAGGTTTGGAGCTAACGACAGTCTGAGGCCGTCAATGACGAGCTTCCTAAGGGATGGTGCATAACCGTTGAAAAGCACGAATGGTTGCGGGTCTTCGTTGAGCCGGTGAATTACGGTGATTTCTCGTAGGGAAGGAGGAGAAGGGAGATCAGCGAGAAAGGATAAAGCTGCATTCAAAAGATATGGAGACTGTTCCGTAAAGATAATGTCAAGTGAGCGCCATCGGTGTATATGCGGCAAGGCTATTTGCATAAGCCATTGCACAGGAAAAGAAATCCAGGTGCCTGCGAGGATAGTAGTACAGGGGTCGTGGGCGGACCGGTGACAGGGCAGTTGGGAGAAGTTCGATATCGAGGGTGCAGGCTCGCGCACGGCGTATGCGCTCTCGCCACATGTATTCATGCGGGCTGAGAACAATACGACGCCACAAGGAAGGTGTCGCGAGTGCGATCTGGCGCCAGGATCGACAGACTTGGGAGACAGAGAGTGGAAGGTGAGGATCATCTTCAGCCCCAAGGACGAAGATATGAGCCAGAAGTTCGATAGGAATTCGGTGGATAAAGTGGCGATTGGACCAATGATAGCAGGGTGTAGCATAGAGATGGGGCACAGGCACCGCCGCGCGTCGAAGATGCCGGGGTCGGCTGATACGCTGTGTTTGCTCATAGTCAAGAGAAATATAGGGATGTGACGACGACCTTGGGGCACTTGTCACCCGTAATTAGCATCGCTGTTTGATGAGATGAGGACGACACTCACCGTGATTGTCCCGTAAACTTAGATTTAACTGCATTGGCAAAGGAACGACTGAAGCTTATTGCACGATCTTGGGTCTTTCTGAGAGCGGAGGGCATAGTTTATGATTATGGCGGTAAGAAATGTAAAGGAGAGGCACAAGGAGAGGGATCCTTGTGCAGGTGCGAGGACAAGAGCGAAGGATTTATAAGACCTATCATGACGCCCTCATATCGCTGGGGAAACCGAATTGGCTTGGATTGGGGGGTTTAGCGACGCCCGGCTCGGAGGATCGGTGTTTTATTAACTACGTCGACGTTAGAAATCCCAATTGTATTCCCGAGGTGCAGTGCTGTGCTTCGTATGACCTCAGCAGCTCAGCCCTTCTTGCAGGCTTCCGCAACCTCGGGGCGTGAGGCTCGCATGGCTACCCTGATAGCACAAAACCAAGCAGCTGTTGGGACCTTGTTGTTTTGTATTGTGTTGTAGGTGAGGTTGCTGCGTCCATTCCGAGGGGCGTTGTAGTCCAGGCCGAGGACGATACAAAAGGGGCGCACTTACCATGTGGGGAAGAAATGAACGTTTGGTGGCGGTGCTCCGCATACTCTCACGTGATCAGGTGGGGTCTCATGGATTGGACGGGATGTAGGACCAAGTTCAACGCGTCATGGACGAGTCGCTTGTTGCCCTCAGTAATGTCCTTTCCGAGATAGCGGAACGGCCTCACGATTTGGCGCTGCATATTCAACATATCCAGCTTGCACAGTCTAACCCCAGTCTAGATGCGGAGCTCCAGTCCGCCTTGGAAATGCTGTCCGAGTTCCTGGCTGCCGATCCTGAGCATGTGTGGTTGCCGCTCATCCGGCTCAAAGAGGTTTCGCTAAATTTGGATACCGCTGCCGGTGTGGAGGATCTACTTGTTCTCTACGAGCGTGCTGAAGCAGACTATTTATGTGAGTAGCATTACACAATGGCAGCTACCGACACACTAATAACTGATCAGCCATCCCATTACTACGAAAGCACTTGCAGTTCGTTATTGAACGCTACGAGAAGTACCATGGAGATGACAAGGAAATGAAACCTGCAGATCTTGGGGAAATGTTTTCAGTTGAATGGACCCGAGAAGCCATTCAGAGGGTTGTTGAGAAGGGAATGGTCCATCTAACTCAAGTGAGTCCCCGTCGTACCTCCCTTGTCCGTGCTAGGATTTATTTGTTACGATAGAGTCATATATTATGGGATGCTCAGCGCGACTGGGAGCTTGAGGTACTTGCCGCAACACCACAGCCGGAGCAGTATGTATAACCCCATTAGTTCTGGCATACAGCAGATTGAGGTGTTATTCAGGGCAGCTTTGGTAGAGTATGTAGAAGAGTTTTTCATGGCTCGCCTGTGCCAACCTCATTCAAGTAAGTCTGCCCGGCCTTGTTTTATATCCCGTACTCAACATTTACTAGATCATGACGAAACCTTTCAGGCCTATTCCTCGTTTACAACAAATTACAAACCGCCTTCCGAATACGAATCCCTTTTGGTAGCTGCCTCAAAAAGTCGCTCTCAGGCTGTACGAGCATTCGAACGTAGGGAACATTACGAATCTGCTTTAGTATGTGTGACCTCGTTCTTCCGCTTCATGCAAAACGGTGTTAATGTTTCATTTAGTACCAGTCTCCATCGCTACAAGCTTATGCGGCTTATGTTGCTTCCGAGCGAAGAGCTAAAAATCCTAGTCTTTTCGTGATACGAGGTATATACGAACGGGCAATTACCGATGCTGCTTCGAGAAGGCTCAAAGGGGAGACTGGCACGGAGGAGGCGCTAAGGTCTTTTTGGGCAGGCTACCTGGATGCTCTGGTTAGCCTACATCTATTCCGTGGGGTAAGGATGCTCAAATATCATGCAGAGAATAAATGGCGGGAGCACAGAAGAAGAACTGCAAGTTGCAAGGAGGGCAGTACGAAGCGTGCCCGCGTCAGGGGAGGTTTGGGCGCGGTATATGAGGTTACTGGTAAGGACTCCGCTGTGGCATGATTATTTTGGTCTGACTAGAGTTCAGGAACGACTCGAGGACTCAGCTGAAGGGCATAGTGGTCAGGAAGAAACAGTGCATGCTATTTTCTCCAGAGCTTTGGAAACGAAGCTTCTCCCCAGGGATATCGATCAGATCGTACCAGTGATCCTTGCTCGAGCGGGCTACGAGAGGAGGAGGATTGAAAACGGAAAGGCTGACGAAGATGGACTAGCGACTTTGATTGGAACCTTAGAGAGCGGCATTGAAATGGTAGCACAAGGTATTGCCTCCCGTCTCCTACTCCATATATTGGTGTTGACCCTTATGTTTCAGCCTCGAAGACTGGAGATAGCAGACTACGACTGGAGAAATGCCTCGCCAATATGGCAAGTCGCTGTCTTTCCTGCGAGGTCACTACTGAGTTTCAAATAACATTTAGTACGAAAGGCTTGCAGAAATGCCTGAAGGCGCCATCAGCACATGGCAGGCAGCTACCCAACGGCACAAGTCAAGCTATCTTGCATGGACGAGCTATATAGAGACTCTAATGTGCGCCTAACTCCCCTTTATATTCACCCAACACTATTGACGCATTACGGGTTTTAGAAAATACCATAAGTACGACGACGCACGAATCACTTTCAGTGACATCTGCATGAAGCAAATTGACTGGCCTGAAGCTATATGGGAAGCATGGATCTCCTTTGAGTATCTCCACGGGAGTGTCAGCGATATTGAGGCATGCCTGGATAAAATTGAGAGGGCACTGTATCAGGTTAACGTGAGGAGAGCCAAGGTGATTCCCCCTTCCCCCTTTTCACTTAATGTAACGGGTTGACATGATTGGACAGGCAGCAGAAAAAGCTGCATATCAAATGCAGCTGGAAGCCCAGGCTGCGGAGGGTACGCAAGAAGCTAGTGATACGGCTTCTGTTCTAAGCGCCTCTGCTCACCTGGTCGAAGTGACGCCGAATATGGCGATGTCTATGGAGACTGATCCCCAAGAACAAGGGGCAACCGCAGAGGGCAGGGGTACGAAACGCACCGCAGAAGAGGTGTCTCCAATTGGAGAAACGAATAAGAAAGCAAGAATTGGTGCGTGTGTTCTCTGCCATTGGTCGTTCCTCTGTCTGATTGATTCCCGCGAAGAACCCAAGTTGCTACCCCTCAAACGGTATGCTGCTAGAGGTCGAGGTATCTCGTTGATTACCAACCGTTGCTCTCAGGGATCGCGAAAATTGCACTGTTTTTGTGGCGGATCTGCCTGCCGACGTCACTGACGATGACCTGAAGCAACTGTTCAAAGACGTAGGTGTCTTTCCACGACTGCAACTCTTTGCATTCATCTTGGACACAGTGCGGGAGCATTAGAGAGGTCAAGATTACGCCCCTTCTTAACGCTCTGGTGGCAACTATTGAATTTCTGGGGAGGGTAAAGCGTCGTTACGGAATCTCTCCTTGCCGTTTACCGATATTTTCACTTTCCAGGACAGTGTCCCTGCGGCTTTGACCAAAGACAAGAAGAGGATACACGGACAAGAAATTGCAGTCCACTTGGCCTGGAAATCGACATTGTATGTCACGAATTTCCCGGAATCGGCGGATGATCCGTATGTGCGGAACCTCTTTGGAAAGGTACAGTTCAGTGGCGGGTTAGGCGTGAATGCAAACTCACCGGCTGCAGTATGGACCGATATTTGATATTCGCTGGCCAAGTAAGAAGTTCAAAGCAACACGACGGTTCTGCTACGTACAATTCACCTCACCTGTGAGCATCTTTGCGCTTGTCTTGTCTGTTTTTGTTTCAACCAAAATTGATGGTTGCAAACCTACAGGCTGCCGCTGAGGCCGCCTTGGAGTTGCATAATCGCGAGTTGCAGCCAGGCCTTCCGATTCAGTGTGTATATATCCAGTCCAGAGAGAAAGAAGGAGAGAACCGATCGCGATGCAAATGAACGGGAGATCTATGTGGCAGGCTTAAGCAAATTCACGACCAAGGCGGACTTGGAAAAGGTGTTTCAGACTGTGAGTTGCCGTTGGATTCTGTTCTGTATTAGGCCTTGACTTTATAACATAGTATGGTAAAGTTAAGGACATCCGAATGGCCTCGGAAGAGGGTGGCAACGCGAAAGGATATGCCTTTGTGGAATATGAGAATACGGTGTGTGCCTATGTGAGAGCCACTTGAGCAGTATTAACGGGTCCCACAGGCGGATGCACAAGCTGCCTTGGCTGCGAATAATTATGAGCTTAAGAAGCGCCGGATCGGAGTTACACTAGCAGATTCTCGTGTCCGGGCAAGGCACAAGTAAGTTGATAATTGCCTTTTCCACGCTTTAGCCTACCCCCTTCCTCCAGAACCATTGCTGAAACGGGCCTGACCCGGAGAGGCGAGATCCAACAGCGCTCTATACGAGTACGCGGACTGCCCCCCGACACACAAGAGGGACTCCTACAACAAGTTCTCGAGAAGGCAACACCTGTTAAACGCGTGGAGGTATTTGAAGACAAACACGAGGCGGTAGTTGAAATGGAAAGCGCTGCGGTACGTGAATACTGCTGTTGGTTCCGACATCACCATAGTTGACGGGCTGTGCGGGGGTAGGAAGCAGGCAGATTGCTTCTCCGAACGGAGCCGATTGTGTTCAATGGACACAGGTTGCAGCTGAGTCAGGAGGGCCAAGATGAATCGGCAATGCCTCCTCCAAAGGCCGGAGGAATCTTCGTCCCGAGAAAGGTGGGGGCCTCGCGACCTAGGGCTGGGTTGGGATATGCACGGACCGCTGGAGGGAGCGCAGGGCCTGTTGCAGGAGGGTCCACAGGACCAGCAAAGGGGCCAGACGATTTCAGGAAAATGCTGATGGGCGGAGGGTGATGTCATAGTGTGTGCAGTATGTACAGTACTGTGTCCAATACCGTACATTCTCTTCGCCTTTTCGGGCAACAACCACTACCAACACCGGCAGTCCCAGCATTGCAGATGGACTCACGCGAAAACGATTACAATGAATCTGTCTCTATTACCTTTGAGTGGACCATTCGCAACCTCAAGCAGATATTCGACTCCAGCAGAGGTGATACAAAATCGAGAGTCATCAAATCACCACGTTTCGGCGGGGCTCGCTGGCAGGCAGGTAGACATTGTTTGGCGAGTGAACTGGTCTCTTAAATTCTCATTAGATCTTGTTCTATGCGAATGCGGGAACTCTGAAAGAGTCAGCTGGGTCGACAGATGGAGGGGGCTTCATTAGTTTGTTTTTAGCGTGCGAGGTAGAGTTTCACGCGATTGTTTCCCCTCCCCCACAAGTACCCTGCTGACACCTCGCAGCCCGATGCAGAAGAGAAAGAGGCTGCCCTCGGAGACTCGGGCAGATGGGTGCGAGAGGGTATCTACAGGTTCAGCTTTGAGCTCCGCAAGTAAGCTTTCTACTCCCGTCACGTTGACATCCCCTCCTCATGTCCACTCTAGTGTCGAAAAAACTATCCTACACAATCTGAAAGAGGCTGCGAATCACACTTTTTCCTACAAAGTACTGTCATACCACCACCCCACATTAAACTCTTCTGAACACCTTTACCCATAGACTGCGAACTGGGGATGGTACGATTCCCTCTCTGTGTTCTTCATAAGGCTCAATGCTCTACCAGGGCACAGTTTGCGCGCCGAGATGCCGTATACTATCAGTCGATCCATGCCAAAGCGCAAGATGCGTTCGTCATAGTCTGCACCATCACATCCTCGCCAACTCCTGTGGCCCTTGTTCCATCTACCCCTCACCTCTCCGTTCCTAAACCACTTCTCGATACAGTCGGATCCCTCCTGGATGACCCCCGCTACTCAGACGTCGAGTTCGTGATCCTTCGCCGTAATCACGATCATAAAAAAGCAAGGCGACTATGGGCATCCCGCAAAATGCTTCAGCGATCAGAGTACTTTGACGCTAGTATGTCGGCCCCAGACCTGGAATATATGTCTTTGACTCCTTATTTGCCAGTGCTTGGGACAAATTTTGCGGAAGGTAATATCGAGCATGATCCTTTACACACGCCGCGAGTGCCAACCCGATCCGTGGCCACTTCCGCCACCCAGAGCGAAGTGGGAGCTTATCCCGATGATTACATTGATTCTGACGACGAGGATGACGATTGCTATGGTGACGACGATGAGGACGAGGTATCCTCCCAAATGGATACTTCAGACAACGATTTTGTACATGCAGTGGAGGCCCAAGAAGACGACGACCTCGACAACGCATCTTTTCATCTCGCTGATGATGAGAGTCAACATAACGACCACCCTGTCTTAGGGCCTCACCCAGAAACCGCCCCTGCTACACTCACCACTACCGCTTCCCTGACAGTGCGCGACGAAGTCATAGCGAATGAAATCCGCCAACAGCACATTTCGAAACCCCATATGACCGTCATCATCAAGGATGTCGCTTACAATACATATCGTGCCCTCCTGTACTACGTGAGTCCCAATCTTTTAAGTGTGATGTAGACCCGGCAATGGATAAATCCACCCGTAGCTTTACACTGACAACGTTATATTTGCCCCCTTATCTTCGTCCTTTGCATCTTCACGACTCCGGATTCCCGCGACATCAACCTCAGCTGTTCCACCAACGCCTTCAGAAGCTACGCTTCTCCTATTGCCAAAGAGAAATGCTATTGTATATGCAGAGACAGCCGGCTCAAGAAAGGAGTGGATCAAGGAATGGATGAAGAATAACCCTGGGCGACCGGCTCCTTGTTCTGCAAAAGCGATATATCGCGAAGCTGATCGTGAGTTATATACGAATCTCCTCACCCTCGTCCTTACATTTGGCAGGATTGGACTTGAAGGATTTGAAAGCGCGTGCAGCTCAGGTGGGTTTTTGGCAATGCCTTCAGAGGCAACTTCGTTTATTAGGAAGCAGCATATATTTAAATCTTTGACTGTTGAGAACATCGCTTATGAAGTCTTCTCGCCTTTCGCTTCAACATTTGACGAAATTCGAAGGGCAAGTTACTCGATCACGCCAATTAGATCATTCATTGAATGATTGATTTCAGGTCGAAATCGACTTCTTTCTGAAACATTGGCAAGACATCCGCACCTCAGAGGCCATGAAGCACGTCTGGCAGCAGATCAGAAATGGGAGACACCCCGGTTTTGAAGAAGGTTGGTCCCAAACTCCTGAAAATATGTGCGCGGCTTAACCTGCCTTCCCAAGTTTGGCCAACCATTGCCATGAACCTCGAGTTCAAGCCCGCTGAACCCTCGTCTATCACACGGACCGCGAGAGGCGACCCGGCACAACAAGTCTCGCTTTAGATAGTGATTTAAGGGTACGCACTGACCAGGGCCCTGGCTCGGCAGACATGTCGCATGTATATCTTAGTCGCGTTGAAGCTGCTTGTAAAAGACACCAATACATATTCTTGTTTTCATTTGTTTAGTTGCGGAGATCTTTACATGGTTTTGCGCATTCGCTGCGTCTTAGAACAACTCCACCGAATCATAGACGAAGTTCGGGCTGAGGAACCTATCACCGGAGCTACCACTAATAACGTTGATCTGGATGGTGTTAGAACCCGCAACGAGAACGCCTACGGAAATGTGTGAGTAACCTATTGCCCTCTAGTTGAATCCAAACATACCAGAAGGAATCGGGAAGTCATCTGCGGATAGAAGTAAGTTCTATCGAAACACAGAAATCTCACAACCCAAGACACTTACAGACTTGGTTGATGCCTCTCCAGGTACCTCGAGTCACACTAGTTGATTGATGGTCAGCAGACAGGACGCTGCAATGGGGTAGGTATTACCCTCTAGAGTCGACGGTGGGAGGAGCTGGAAATTATCAGGTTCTGCATTTTGATCTTAAAAGGCAAACGCTACGCACCTGGAGGAGCAGAAGAGGTGAAGGAGTTGACAGTGATTTGGGGCCTACCACCAGCGAAAGCTTCAGTAGTACGAATACGCAGCGTCCGCGCTCCTACAGAGATAGAGCAAAGTGAGCATAGTTTATCTTGCTGCATCGAGCACAGTTAATACCAATTTGTGAAGACGAAGCTGTCCACCTTATTGTAGTCGGGTTGTTGACCTGACATCCAATTGTGAATCAGGCATCACTTTGCAGACATGGGAACCTCACGTACGGCCTTGAATTGCGCCATGGGGAAGGCAGACACGGAAGAAGAACCGACGGTGAACGTGGTGGGGCCCCAGTTGCTCATCCTTGTGTCTGATCTGTTGAATGTAGGACTGAGTTGGATGCAACGGGCGTGGGTCATTATGAAACTTACGGGTGCATGTGCTCGATATTGTTTGCATTGAGGAAGCTAACAAACCAAAGCTTGAACATTCATCTAGGAGAAGAGCCAAGTTGACAATCACCCTGCAGGTGTCCCATCGACGGTGCCTAGGTAAATGATTTTGAGTCTCCGTGCCTTCCGCTAAGAACTCGGGACCCACCAATCGACCAAATAGTACTCGGGCGACTGAGATTCGAGGTCAGACTTATCGTGGATGTCCGGCCTGCGGATATAGTGACGCTTCCTGTTCCGGCTTCGAGTTCACCCTGGTACAAAGTAACGGTGTAGGTCCCTGGTTTCATCATGTTCCTGGTGAAACTTCCTCTATTGATGATAAGCATGTATCAATGAAAGAGGCATCAGAACGTTGAATAGGCCACATACCCGGAACCTGCGATCCAATACTGAGCTGCCGAGCTCTGTGGCGAAGGGTCAGTATATGAAGATAAACAACTATGGTCACATCCGTACCTTGAAGCCAATCGTAACAGGAAGACCCGACAGGGTGCCGGAATAGCTTCCCGAAGCAGTACCACGTCCAGATACGGGAACGTAACCCTGGAGGCCAAGACCGTCCATGAAACTCGTGTCCAAATTTCCGGAGGGGGCTGCACCAGTTGTGATAGCAAGGGCATAACTGAAATGCGAGAGCATAGTATGTTACCAGTTCTATCAGAGAACTTGGAGCGTTCAAACACTCACGGTCCAAAAAATCCGGTTCTGTATGTTTCAGTCTGCTCATGGTTGGAGTTCATGTAGAAATAAAGCTCTTGTTGAGCACCACCCTGGTTGTTAATATCTGCTTAAGAATCAGCCCGGAGTGTGGGTGAGGATACTAAGGCTCCTACCTCTGAAAAACGGTCCACCAGAGGATAATTCATATCCAACACCAGGAATGATCATAAAAGCGCCAACACCAGAGCCAGTAACGCCGTGTACTTGGTCCTGAATGAAGCGTACCTGCATGGGGAGCTCGAGCTCAAGTTGAATCTCGCAGGTGAAAAAAAGGTACGAACGCTGGAATAGAACTTAGAACGAGTTTGGCCGTTCAACAAGAAGACATCACTGCCTTCAATAGCAGCGGCACCATTGATTTCTGCCTGGGGAATGCCATTCGGGAGAGAGGATTTCGACAAACGTGCAATGAAACGAAGCTCTCCGACGGTCGGCTCCTGAGAGGCAAAGGTGCCCATATAAAGGGTATTGATTCCAGAACGGACGATGACATAGTGGGTCTATGTGGCTGGGGTGGGGATTTCTAACGCGCGGGTAGATTGATCTTCTGTACTCACGATCGTGCTTGTTCTGATGGTAATAACTGCAATGTTATTAGCGACAGATGAAGTCACAGTGGCTGAGCCTGTTTCGACCAATTATTATAGTGACCGCCCAACGTTTGAGCTTCCGTTACATACCAAGACCGGAGCTAAGCTGTGTGAACTTAGAAGAGTCTTGAAGCTGCTTTCCGTTGAAAAGAATAGAAGTAATGTCTCCATTTGTCGTATGAACTGATCCATTCACATGAGCTATTTCGTACGCTACAGCACGACACTGGACACTTACTTGTGGTGACGAGTCCAGCACCAGAATCCACAACCATATTACTTCCGGAGGTCGTGACGCCAAAGGCGGCGAACGCGACAGGCAAGCAAAATAGGAGGCTCAGCAGGTAGAAAAACATCGTGTCCAGGGGTAGTACCAGTCCTCTACCATCTTTCGTATTTATCTTCTTTGGACCTCTCCTAACAATGCAGACGGATATTCTTCGTGGATATCAAGCTCACCTCTGGGGTAATCAGCGATTTTTCAGTGTATAAATGACCATGCTAGGCTTAAACCAGGTGACTGCTCCAAGATTAGCGGTACTTTCAGCGACCGGGTGCGGGCCGTGAGGCGAAAGAAAAGAACAAGAAGGTTCGACGATTTGTCTCTTTGTGTTCATGGGTCAAATGTTGTGCTATCACGGGTCCTGAGCTTTCGACTATGAGCTTCCACCGTTGGAAGCAAGCTGACCACGAGGAAAAATTGCACAAGAACAGAAGGTAATGTCTGGATGAACAATATCAGCTGGCGTTGTTACTATTTTGGGCCGCGACTGGGTCCACTTAAGAAAGTGTGGCACTGGGTAGTAGTCACTACCGATTAGCTCAATTCAACCCCCGTGGTGGCATGCGTCAACAATAGTATTTGCCAACGCAAACAAATATCTCAAGGGATTGAGCACTGCTCCGGAGAACTTGTTGCGCGGTGTCAGTAGTGAACGACGAGTGGCCTTGTGTTTGACGGGCCGACGTCGACCATCTCTCCGGACCGTTCAACGTTGATCTACGTTGTGTGTGAATTCCAAGCGATGTTTTAGCGGATGAATTGGCTCGACGTTCGGAAACATTATACAATAATTGACTTTCTATCAATTCCTGACTGGGAGAAAATCAGCCTAAAATATAAATTCCACCATGAGAAGGCGAAAAACCTCTCAAGGTGCTATATGGGCACTGAAAGTTGTGTCATCCAGGAAGCCCAATTTAGTCCGCATTATTTCTTGAACAAATATCGAGGCAACACGCGGATATTGTTGATTGTTCGAGCTCAGAATGGACTGGAAACAGAGGATTCTATGGAAGGCCCTTCGGAGAGGAAATTACATGAGGCCAGGTTCCTGAGGTACGATGGCATGAGGGAATGTCGAATGAGCGAAGCCGTGTCCTGTGGAGCTGGCGTGGATACCATTCATAGCACTTCGGGCGCTTTGCCAGTCCTGTGGTTGTGGCGCGTGAGGTTGGGCATCCGCAGGAACAAAAAGTTCTTGTTCCTCGTAATCTTCCTCCTGAAGTTCAAGAGGCACTGAACCCGGTATCCTATCCGCAGGTTGGGGAGGTATTCTGTGCAGCAGGCCAAACCTGACAGAAAAGAATAAGGTTGTCAAGAGCTTATTAACAAGGCCACGGAGTACACACCCGAAGACACATCCCAAAAGGCCCTCACCACCCCAGTGACGGTTGGGGATCAAAACAACCTCCCGCAGAGTGCTTTCTCACCATGAGCCTACATTTGCGAGAGGTGAGAGAAAAAAACCCACTCAAAATCGTATGAATACACATAAACTCGCAAAGGCTTGTCCACGTGCTGCATTATATTAAAACTTGTTTCTGCTGGGTTACTATGTATGGCTCACCGCTTCGACAAGGTCATAAAAATCGTTTTCGGCACTCAGGACACCTCCAGACCAACCTATTTATTCCGTCAGCGATACGAAATTGCGGGCAGTGGACCGCTGACCCAAAATCCAGTCCCCCATGGGTACAAGGCCGGCGCTTTCTGCCGGGCTTCCCTCAATGACATCGAGGACATGCCAGACGTTTTCACTGGCCGATTCTGGTTCGCAGATTCTCATGCTGAGACCCAGCAAAGAAGGCTGGGCATCGCTCCCACCGGCAGAAGGGTCGTTCTGCGACGATGACCAGGCCCGAGAAGGAACAATGGGTACGACTTGTGCCACAGTCAATACAGGCTCGACAGGATAACAAGGCGAATTTACCTCGTGTTTGCTGACTTTTGCTGCTCCATACGAGGAGATTGAGCATCCGGCCTTCGTGACTCTCAACTATTTTCTCCAGCTCAGATGCATTGATGTTGTTGTCCGAAGAGAAGGAATCCCCTTCAAAGCCAATGACGAAATCAAAGAAGGGCTCAATATTAGTCTGGGCGGCTGGAGACTGCGGCGTAACTCTGAGAACATGGAGACCACGCGGAGGCAGATGCGCCTGAGAAGCCGATTGTCCTGCACCCATGAGATCGAGGAAGATCTAAGGGCTGTAACACTGAGCGCGTCGTGTGGGTTTGTCATCGTTTGCCAAAAGCCCCAGGGCCGGGGTCACCGTGGGCCTCTGAGCCGGGAAGCGAGCATTGTGCTTGGGTTTATTAATGAGAGTCGCGACCCTCAGTAAAATATGCACGGAATACACAGACTCGAAAAGATGGGACTTGAGACAGGGGTTTGAATTTGGTGAGGCCCAGTTCTCCACATTTTTGTCCCTAGTACTACAGCTTGGGCTTGGGTCTGGTAGGTGCCTCAAGTGCTAAGCATTTGGCAGACGATGAAACAGCTATTCGTTCGTAAATCCACCACTGACATATTGCTAGCTCTAATTTGAAATGTTAATTACCCAAGGCCGAGGTGCAGCAGGCCTTGCCGAGACTGAAGCCTAAGGCACCGGAAGGGTGTATGAGATGGAAAGTTAGGCACATTTTACGCCCACTGGGCGTCTTCAGGTCTGCCGCCTGGCAGAACTTTGCAAAGAAACATAACAATAAGAGGACAGAATTAATCCCTCGAGCGTTCGGCGTTCAGCGCTCGACCCTCAGCGTACAGATGTTCCGGAGTTGTGACGGGTGACACACATCCACGTGATGTTCCGATTTTTTTCAGTTGTTCATGACGCTGACTGTGGACCATTTGGATATTGTTGAAGCAACACTCAGTCAGTCCAGACGTGAAACCAGGGTTCTAACTCCCAGAGGTGTATTGAGTCCTGCGGAATGCGGTACGTGCGCGGTTTAAATAGGAGATTCATCGAGCACGCTCACATGTAGCCTTCCGGCAGCTGACTTATGTTACTTTGCCGCCGTTTCCACTCCCCCAACGTCTACCTACTGAAAACCAACCGTTTTGCGTTAGCCTCAAGGAACAGATACCCAGGTGTTGCCCGAGCACCAGGTACCCACGATCAACCCAACCATCCCGATCTGTCACCCCAGCTCAACGCACTCTCAAAAAGAGGTAGTCTCTCTGGCTGTGTACATGAAGTTCGCGCAAATGTCGACGAAGGCCAGATGGAGGGTGAACCGCTCAAGACAGGGCTTATGTCTGGGACACTAGCAGGAGGTCATTCCCTGTGTGAGCGGTTACCTACCCAGTCAACTGCTGCTCGCCTCGAGCAGGCCATTGGCTCTGGTAACCTTGGTCTCACTGAAGATGTGGCGAGGGACGTTTTGGGACTCCCTGGGACTGAGAGCCCGCAAATCCAAGCTTTGCAGCTCCTCCTTCAAGATGACGTCGTTCGCGTCCTGTCACTCTCCATTGTTACAGCACTTCTACCAAGGGCGGCGGCTTGTTCCGTTTACCTTTCCGAAAATGCTATATGGCGTCTTCTATCGCGGTTGCCTCACGACAAGACAGAGGTTGCGGACCTGCTACCTCGTCACCTGCACCAACATCTTCTTTACCACCTTCGACACTCTAAACATGCTAGCCCCCGCTCTGTTTCATACACCCCTCCCAACGTAGTACAATCTGCCTTTAAACTTATTAATGCCCTTCTCCCTGATCGACAGGAGGAAGTTGTTGACATTTTCCATGTCCTAGTCGACTTGGGCCATATCCCGCCACATGCACTGGTTGAGTCTTCCTCGTCGCAATCCTTCGACCAAATTGTGGCCATTTCCCTGGTCAAAGCGAGTTTATACTGGGATTGGACCCTACTTGCGGAGAACATCCTCTCCCGGTTACTCCGGTCAAATTCTCCGCCTGATTCCTTCACCCTCAAGCATGCTACCGATTTTATATATGATCTCTTAACTTCCCCGTCTACCAGCGATCTTCGTCGTTGTCTCAACATCATCCGTATCCTACACCCCATTTCACCTGTTCTTGACGCCCTGGTGCGCCAATTCTACGATTGCGCAGCTGACCTGAACGCCACTTCACTGGCTGAAGAAATGTACAACTTCTCTAGGGAGCCTACGGTCCTTGATGACCACACTTACCCTCCACCTCAGGGGAGAGCTTTATCTTGGCTCATGCTATATCTTTCGTCCAAGAGCAAAAGGCTTCATTTAGCCCGGACATTGGCGTCGGATGTAGCTCAAGGACATATACCCATTCCCGTTAATACTCGCGCACAATTCATAGCCGCCACCGCCGAAGGTGGTTTTGCGGTCTCAGCACGAACACTCTGGGAGCGATATGCGACTGGGAAGGACAACCACATCATCCATGGAAGCTCTTTACTGATGTTGCGCATGGCAAACCTCTTCACTAATTTGGCTCGTATGATAGAGTCCAAGCTTGAGGATCTGGAGGAAGACGCTATGGAAGTAGTGGATTTGGAAACGAAATTATCGGACTTGCGCTCATTCGTCGACCACATCATCACGATGTACCACCAACATCACGAACCATGGGAGAGTGCGGACCACCGGGTTTTGACATCGTATGCCAGAGCCTGCTTCATCGTCGGGAAAAACACGGAGGGATTTGACACATTTAAAATCCTTCTAAATCGGAGGGAACTGCCCGATCTTTATGACGTCAACGTTGCGCTGACTGCGATAGCCAAACAAGACCTAAAGGCTGCCGCCAAGATGATTGAAAGCATGGCGGAGCACGACATGGGGCCTGACGCTGTGAGCATTGGAACAGTGCTGCATCATGCGTCGGCACAGAAGTCGACAGCCATTATGGAGCATATGATGAAACGAGCCTTTGCTTCTTATGATATATATTCCGACATGAAAGCATTTTGGACTGTCATCAGAGTAATGGTGGAACCTCAGGGCGACGAGTCGAGGGAAATTCGTATTCGCAAGTTGCAGGATGCTTGGAAGCTCGTTCGCCGATTTACACAAAGGGGAATGCCACCTTCTTTGCAGCTCGGTAATTACCTTGTTACACTGGCCATTGAAGCGCAGGATGCTCGTTTGGCGTTCAAGTTTTGGGATGCGCTGCTGAAGGAAAGCGGGAGGTGGGATGATGGCCAACAGCATCGGCAGCGGCGGGCTATCGCTCAGCTTACCCAAGCACAGAATAGGCGAGGGGAAATTGGAGGTGGACATAGTCGTATGATTATCTCAGAGTTACAGAAGCGAGATGTTTGAGGATATGTGGTGCCCCACCTATAATTAGGAAGGTTGGAACCCTCTTTCACGTGGCCCAAAGTTCGCAACGGGGCGAAAGGACCCGCGGAAAACCCCCTTGGATAGTCGGGCAGTTTAACGACGAGTGCCGAAAAGGTAAACTGAAAGTTTGAGTCGCATACGGTAGTATTCAAAGTACCGATTGATGAGATCGAAAGAGGCCAGGGCGCCAGGTTCCTGGATCCGGAGATTGGCCGAACCCTGGTCGCAGTGTGAATGGGCCTGTTCTCGTGATATTGATCCATGTTGGGATCCACGCGTCAAAGATTCGACTGTCGCGCACTCTTAAGTGTATGGCCGTCTTTGATCTATTCGATATAAATCATTGGAAGAAGTGTTTTGAGTTTGGACAGCGCCCGAGCTGTAAACAAGAGTGCCACGGGGACAACAAACACCCCATCGCTTCAAAAACTCCAGACGCAACTCTTCGCGAGTCTTGCCTACCCCACACCCCCGCTGCATCCTATACTCGTCCCTCTCCCACACGATCATGCCTGCAGCTCGACCAAAGAAAGAGAGTAGCTCAGCCACGCCTCCTTCCGACGATGGGTATCTGAAGGAACCACAACCCGAAAACAGCAAGAGCAAGAGAAAGTATGTCCCAATTGCCCGATCTTTTTCCGTGGTCTCTTTCTACACATTGGTCCTCTTCACCCCCGCATTCCCCACCCTTCCATCTCCCCGCACTTCGTCGCCTTCTGACATTGTTGCCAATACCTTATGTCTACTTCCCCTTCAATCAACTGGAACTGATCATCTGTCATGCTTTCTATCAGGCGACAATCTCAGAGTTCGTCTCACTGTTGCTCTGCCGCACATCCCCCCCACACCCCTAATTCTTTCTTCGTACAGGCTGTGATGCCTGCAGAGCACGCAAAGTTCGATGTGCGAGAGAAAATCCCGACGATCCCAAGCAGCCTTGCAAGCACTGTATAACACTAGGTATTCCATGCACGTATGACTATCAGCCCAAAAAGCGAGGCCCTCCTAATCTGTAAGTCGATATTTTATATGGAACATGTCCTCGAGTAACCGCTCGACAAGTTATCTTCGGCGTCTACAAGAGGCTGCTGCCGCTGCTGCTGCGAACCAACCAGAGAATCAGAATGAGCCTGATAGTGCCACTTCTCCCGTATCGAGCGCAGCAAGCCCTCCGAAAAGTACTGTTTCCCCATCTTTGGGTTCTAAGAGTCCTCCGGGGTATCTGGAGTCGTCATTGAACCCACTTCCTCCTGCATCGCTACCTTTGCCCCCCTCGCGCTATACAATCGCTGCGGACTCCTACCATCCTCATTATCCCCAGAATCAGGGTTCTCCTTCATATCCCAGCATTCGCCCAAACGAACCGACGACCAACGGTACTTTAATGTTGAGCTCCCATACAACCTCCAAGGCGGAAGAATCCCATTCATACAACTCCCAATCGGACCAGTACGGCCCCTATCCTCTGTACAACTGGCCCTATAAACAACATCCGGCACCACCCATCCCACCGCCGAATACTGTCCCTTCGTTATCTTATTATTACAGACCCCGGCGACTGGAAGAGATTGCACCAAGAGATACAATTTCCCTCATTATTGCCTTATTTTTCGATTTCGTATACCCCCTGACCCCTTGCATTCACAAACCCTCTTTTATGGCCGATCTCCACGCACGGCGTGAAGAGCGCGATCCGCTGTTTTTTGCTTTGGTCATGTCTACAGTGGCATCAACACTGGTCCAAGTTCCTAGGTCATATTTGCCAATGGAAAGGCCAGTCGTACGAAAGTTGGCTCAGGTACTTTCTCGCTCTCCATTTTGGGTGCCAACTCATGAACTGCAAATCAGACCTGTTACGAAGCCAGCCGGCATATCTCGGTGGCTTCTTATGATCCTCCGACTTCTATGCATGTAGTTATACGTTATTTGTGGGTGCAATTTACCGCCACTGGGTGCATTTGATCCTGATCGTCTGGTGAATAGTGACTGTATCTACCATTTCTGTGAAGGACACGACGCAACTCAGCATGCCGCTTTTGGTGAAGCGGCACACATTGCCGTCACGCTACGGATGCACGAAGAAGCTTCTTATGAGGGGTTAGACCCCATTGAATGCGAAGTCCGACGGCGAACATTCTGGCTGCTGTTCGGAGGCAAGCACCTGCTGTCATGTTCATCTTCCTCCTTTTGACTGCTTTTACAGCCGACAAATCTATGTCGATTCTTTTGGGCCGTCCAATATGCCTGAGAGACGAGGACTGCACTGTCCATTTCCCTAAAGAACTTGATGATGAATAGTGTGTTTCGTTCCATTCCCAGTCAATTCTTTAGCTTTACATATTCCTCCTAGTATTACGCCTAGCGCTTACCTTCCTCAGCCGCACGGGAAAACTGCGATCGTCTCAGGTCTTAATTATATCTCCAGAATATTCGCGCTACTCGGTGAAATCCTGGTGCGCATTCGGGTAGACAAGCGCTCCCCTCCCCAAGGCCAATTCGCTACCGCCAGGCTGGAGGAGGTACAATCTCTTCATTCAAGAATCCTTTCTGCTCTCAGCCACGCCCCGGAGCCCCTTCGGCTGAAACAGGCCCACACCCAGGCCCACATACCACCGGAATACGGAGGTGCTGGTTTCCGGCAGGCAACCTTCGCCGAAGTCAAGGATTTCTTTGATAATCCCAATGCTTCCCGCGCCAACGCGTTAAACCCGTTCCTTGTCATGCAAGCAAATCTGTATGTTACTCAGGTAGGGATGCATTTCATCTCATATAACAAATATGTAAATTCAAAGGTTTGCATAGCAACTTGTCCGGTTTGTCATTGAGCAGTATCGGGATGAGCTTGTCATGTCACTACAGGGCAACCTTGATGAACAACAGGTCGCTGAAGATCGTGAGGTCGTGGCTAGCGACCTGCTGAATATCCTACATAGGTACGTGCTACGCTTTCTCGCAGCTCGCATCATCAGCATCCTCACCTACCTCATCAGCATCCCGATCCAGTCCATTGCGACGAACGGACCAAGCTTGGTAGGCACATGAACATTCTCAATTGGCCGACCGCTGACACATCGTCTTCTAGGTCCACAAGGTTCGATTCGTTGCTTCGACCCTTCTTGACGCCGTACGGAAGGCAGAGACTGCGCCGGCCTCAGCTGCACGGGCACATGCTTACCTCTGTTAGCTGTTCCCCTTTCATGGTCCGCCCCAATTTCTGACAATCGTTCACAGGGGACTTCCTCAGCATCCTCTCAGAAATCGAACGAAATTATTTGTACGCGGAAAATATCATGACCTATTTGTTGAGGCTGATTTATAACCTCAGGCTCGATGATGACCGAGACGGAACATCTAGCGGTGACGGGATGACACTGGTAGGATGAGTTCGTGTTCGCCGATTTGGGACAATGGGCCCCCTTTTCCCGGATAATGATAATTCTGTCAAATGTCTTTCTGATATACCCTTAGCGAAAGAGCCGTATGTATTTTTTACATCTGTATCCCCAGCATCAGCCTACGTAGCCATCATTAATAAATTACTTCTAAGTATACAAGCTTCGGGGAACGCCGATTGTCGGTCAACCGCGTGATGTAGGTAACGTCTACGGCGCGATGGCCCTTTTACACTTTACTGCCCCCGTCGTTGGTCAAGTCGAACCAGATTTTGACCCCCTCAATAATCATACATCATGAACTCTTCGGATACTCAAGAACCTCAGTCCGCCCTTGCGGCGAACGAACTAACAGAAGAAGAGGCGACCCGTTACGACCGCCAGATGAGGCTCTGGGGCATTGAGGCTCAGCAACGGTAGACTTTGCGCAAGCCACGAAATTTCCTGATTTTCAGCTGACTTGGTTTCAGGATGAGAAATGCTGTCGTCCTAGTTGTAAAATTACGTGGTGTGGCTACGGAGGCGATAAAGAACGTGGTCCTTGCTGGTATCGGAAAGTTGATCATTGTTGACGGCGAGGATGTCGCCGAGGAAGATCTCGGTTGCGGCTTCTTTTTTCGAGACGATGACATTGGGCGAAAAGTAAGATTGCCGCGCGTTCTCTTCGGTCCCGGAAATATAGTGGTAACTTGTCGGGGCATTTCGCTCCTTTCAGAGACTTGACGTTGCCAAACCAAGAATCGAAAGTCTAAACCCCCTTGTGAATGTGGAGACAGTGACCGATTCATCCATACTGGAAGGGGTCGCTTTCGAAAATCTAGTCCAAAGGGTCGACCTCGTATGTGTTACCGACTATGACCGTAATAGTCTTGTATGTGTTCTCTCATATTGATTGGTTCTGGTTCGATTCAATATATCTACAACAGGTTCACATTAACGAAATCTGTCGGCAATATGGAAAACCCTTCTATGGAGGGGGTTCTTATGGGTTCTTTGGCTACATATTTTGCGACTTGCTGGAGCACGACTACCTCTTAATGTGAGTATTTTGGGATGTCGACCACTTGGAGTGGCAATGTAACCTTTCTGATACGCGCAGGGACCGTACTATGACAAAACAACTTCCCCGAAACGTCAAACACAAAGCAATCTACTGCCCCCTGACAGTAGCCCTACAACACAAGTGGACAGGGCTGACCAAACGACAAACCAAGGAAGTTAATCCCGCTTTATTCTTCAGTATCCTGGGTTATTCTTTTCTCCTCTCCTCTGGAGGTTGCGTATCTAAACATCTTGCCGTATCTAGGTCTCTGGCAGTATCAAGCTTCATACAACGAGTTGCCAAATAGTGACACCGCTGCTGAGTTCCGATCCATTGCTAAAGCCTTGGCCTCTACAGCCGATGTCAACAGAACGGGTTTACGGGAAGTACCTGTGGATCTAATTGAGTAATGCATGCTTCCAAAATTTCGACGATCGCTCCACTGACTCCGGAGTTTTCCCTTTAGAACCTTATCTAAAGGTGCTCGACACGAATTCAACCCGGTTTGTGCCATAATTGGGGGGGTGTTAGGTCAAGATATATTGAAGGCACTTGGTGGCAGAGACCCCCCCATTGCTAACTTTTTTATCTTTGACGGAACTACCGGGGGAGGGACTGTTTGTCGTCTCAATATGTCATGAGCACTGGATTAACAAAGACCTCTGGTTTTGCCTGGGTCGTTGGGCATTCTGGTTCTTCCGACATTGCGTGCAACTCTGGAAGAAACCGCATCAAGAAAATACCTGTTCTCCCCCCCACGCAGCTGACGTAGGTGTACGGCCCATGCACCATAAATGCTAACAGTCATGTCAGACCCTTCTGATCTTGTAGTATTCCATCATTTTCCCCCGCGGTAATGACCTCAGTCGATGACCTTCTTTCTGTCCACTAACAACCATGGTGTGATTATCTGGATAAATTGGGATGCCATGACATTGGTATGCTTGCCCATGTGAACAAAAAAACTGAGTAAAAGTAGAACTCATCACCTTCCCCAGTCTACTATAGACTTATGGCTGATGCAACGCCGCCCAACGGATCCGTATAAATCACGTTGAACAACGGCATTAGTCACGATGACCAGACGGTACCTCGCGGTGCCGACTACTTAAGGATGGGGAACGATTCCTGAGAATCTTTTCAGCTGAAATATCATGATTGTTCCAAGCTTCTCCAACAACCGACTGCAAACGGGTTTTGGAGAAGGGACAATATCGAATAACCATCCAATTCTCCGCGCCTCCCGGTGTGGGTTATAATCCGCTATGATTATGGGGTCTTAATCGCGGAGATTACCTCGACCGGAACGAGATGAGGGTGTTTTCGCTACTTATGGGAGAGGTTTTTCAGAAAGGTGGACTCTCAATCCATCGCAAAAAGGCCAGATCCGATCTGCATTCAGCATCCTCAGTGGTGAATCTAGGTCGCTTTCAAGGCTACCCTTGATCGAGCCCAATCAACATGCGTCGCTAAACACCTGTTCTGATTCGTCAGCGGAGCCTATGTCACCCGGCTTGCCCCCCAATTCTGTTTCTTGTTGAATGGGACACGAGGAGGAAGAACAAAATAAGCGCACTTTGATCTCTCACAAAGGTCGATACTACCCAAATCACAAATCATGAGTTCCTGGTTGCCAGTATTTCGGTATGCATTCCGTGGCGCTTCCAACCACGCAGAATTATGCCGAAGCCCCGAAGCCGGCTGACGCGCGCGGTTCACCCCCCATCTGATCTATGAAACTGCATATCCTGCCCCGACGTTCACCAAACCGAGCAAGTTAATAGATCTGATTACCCCTTGTCTCCAGTGTGATTGCTACCCCAGACCCCAAATTTTACCTTTTTGAGGGACAACAGAACGCGGGCGCCACGACGATCCGCCCCCTCTCGGAGACCAATTGCCTGCCTGGAAATGATGTCGCTTGAAGCTGGCAAGTTTCTATCTCAGGGAGCCATTTAATCTTCTGAATGATGAAGTTTAGTGGGGTCTCACGAGAGTCTTGACAATTGTTCCCACTGAAACAAGTGATGATCTGGCTTAATCCCGAGTCGTTGGCCCACGCACAACTCTCGAATATTCTCTTGGGGCCAAACAGTTCCCCGCAGTCTGGCAGTAAAGCTGAGATTTGGAGCGGTGCATTTTCGGGGGCACCACGCGAGGAAGGGCGAAATCAGTATTGAGCAGCCATCACTCAGATGACATTAATGACAGACCACACTTCGACTGCGGAAACTCGATGCGGCAAGGGGGAAATGTGGTCTTTCAATTTCTGTACATTGTGGTAACTGTTGTTTTGTTATATTGCCAGGGTGGTGCTCGTGCTGCATTGTGCGAGAATGAGACTCATTCGTGTTGGTCTTGTGCGAGGTGGTACGCAGTTTCTCGCGAACTTGATCACGCCTCTCTAGCCTTGGTACCTCAATCGTCTCGTCAAGTGATGCCTGTCTCGGGCCCATGATTTGCCCGTTGCTTCCATTCCATAGCCATCTCGCGAACCCCTCCCCCGTCCACACCCGCAAGTACGACGGAGGGGGTGATTACATTTGTCCATGTTAGTTCGTTCGACCCGAGTTGAGATAGTCCATGGCCTCAGGGCACCGATTTTCCAAAGTCCGATGGCGATAAATAGCTGCCGACCCGATATCGGTGCGCAAAGGACCCTGTAAACTCGGTGCCAATGCATTCTGGGCTGGAGCTCCATGCGTCGTGGAGCCTAGATGAAGCCCAGAAGACGGCCGGCAACCGTGTAGAACAAAGTTCTTGTAGTAGTCTCACCTTGTATTCATAGTCTTTGCCCGACTTCCTCCATAAGATCCCACAAACGCCGGTAGGGATTGGAAACCTGTTAACCCTTTTGGCTGACGGATATCACTTGCGGTTGCGGCAGGGCTCAATGGACGATGGAGTGAGCTTTACAGCATTTCCTGAGCGGTATGGCCCGCGTGTGCAGTGCTACTTGCAACATCTATGCTGGGTTAAAAAGTCCGAGACTCTGATGTTTTTGACAGACCACATGCTTTTAATATGTTTAAATCGTTGTTAATATCAGGGGGTAAACTGCCCCTGTGTGAAAAATGTGGAAAGCTTGATTGATCTGGGCAGTATGTTTCGACCATCGCCCGCCCCACACCTCTTTCTATACATTGGTATGGCGCCAACTCGGAGCGCTAGCAGTCATGAGTTTAAGGAACTGGTCTGTGTGATATGGCTGGAATTACTTGTTTTTAGCAGCAACTATAGGGGAGAGAAAGACCACATGGTTTGGACGCGAAAGTCTAAGGTAATCTGTGCCCGTCCAGTGATATTGTTCGCATTAGTCAATATCGTCTAGCGGTGGGACCAAGGTGGGTACCGACACGGAACTTGATCATATCCCACCAACGGCGGTGCAATGACATCCGAATACGACTGCATTGTAGTGGGTTCAGGGCACGCAGGATCCTGTGCTGCTTTTTCTGCTGCTCAATCTGGTTGCAGGAAAGGTGACTGCGATCTTGATCGTATCATTGCATGGCCTGAGATCCATACCTAGTTCTCATCGTTGATAAATGTCCACCAGAATGGGCGGGAGGAAATGGTTATTTCACTGCAGGTGCACACCGCACCGTTCACAACGGTCTGGCTGATATTCTCGGGTTGGTATCAAACGTACCTCCTTCTGAAGCTTCCAAAATCGACTTGGAGCCCTACACTGCGGAACAGTTCGCATCAGACATACAAAGATTGTCGAATGATCGATCGGATCCGCGGCTCGTTTGGGCAGTGGTGAATGAATCGAGAGCTGCTATACAATGGCTAAAAGATGACATCGGAATCGACTTTACGATGTCGTTCAACCGGCAGGCATATGAAGTAGGTGGTCGCCAGGTGTTCTGGGGTGGGATGGCTTTGAGCGTGAAGGACGGGGGTAAGGGCTTAATGCGAGCACATTCTGAAGCCTTGGCTAAGATAGGTGTCGAGAAGAGGTTCAATGTCAAGGCTGTTGCTTTAGTGATGGGCGATGGTGGGGTGGGGGGATTGAAGGTGCAAGAATTGGGTGGTGACGATGGACTAGTCCGGGAAGCCGTGTTGACAAGCCCCTGTATTATTCTCGCTGCCGGAGGCTTCGAAGCAAATCGAGAAATGAGAAGGAACTTCTTAGGAAAAGGGTGGGAGATGGCCAGGGTACGCTGTTTTCGGATCTTGAGGTCGATATGTCGATTAAAATACGGGTATAGGTTCGGGGGACACCATACAATACGGGCGATGGTTTTGAAATTGGGCGAGTTGTCGGCGCCAAACTCACAGGAGATTGGGGTGGTTGCCATAGTACGTGCTGGGATGCGAACGCATCTGCTGAGCAAGGAGAGCGCGAGGTCACGAATCAATTTACGAAGTCTGGCTATCCCTTGGGTATCATGGTCAATGCTCAAGGGGAACGCTTCGTCGATGAGGGGGAAGATTTTCGAAACTATACTTATGCCAAGTTCGGCCGTGCCATATTGATGCAGCAACAAGGCTTCGCTTTTCAGATATGGGACTCGAAGGTAATTAACAAGCTGAGGGACGAAGAATATGGGAATGGAGTAGTAGAGAAGGTCTACTCTGGGAGCTTGTCGGGACTTGCGGATAGGCTGGCCGGGCTCGGACTCGAGCCATCGGCAAGGGAGGGTCTAGTGGAAACCGTCCAGACCTTCAACGACGCTGTGGAGGCACACCAGCGGGAGAACCCCGGTGTACTCTGGGACCCTGCTGTGAAGGATGGAAAAGGAACGCTGGGCCTGGCGCTTCCCAAGTCCAACTGGGCTCTTACTATTGACGTGCCCCCGTTTATGGCTGTCAAGGTTGCGTGTGGGATAACCTTCACGTTTGGGGGGCTTGCGATTGATCCTTCGGGGGCGGGCGTCATGAGCGAGATGGGGGGAGTGATTGAGGGGCTACACTGCACTGGTGAAATGGTAGGAGGGCTATTTTATGGGAATTACCCGGGTGGGAGTGGGTTGACTGCAGGGGCTGTCTTTGGCAAGAAAGCGGGCCAGAGTGCTGCTAGGCGCGCACTGAACTTTGTACATACAAAGTAGCCTAGTTTCTGACGTCATCAGCGCCCGCTGGCATTTGAAACTGCTATCTTCTTCTCTCTCTGCTCCCTTCCATAACTCCTCGTGTGATTTATCCGCGCCATCGCTAAGCCATGTCTTTGGCGCAAGTGATTCGGAGCGCCGTCCAGCACCAACACTCCACACAGCCCCCACCTGCAGAAAACGGTGAACCAGGTGTCAGCTCATCTCCTTTTCTCAGTCCCCCACCAAGTAGCCATGACAGGAGCAACGGTCAACCGGTGTCAAACGGAGGTCAGATCATGCCGGAATATCTGGGTGTCGGGGACACCAGTGACACCATCCAAATCGATGTTCAGTCGTCCAACAGTCAGGGTCACAGCATCGGCCAACGCGTCTCCCACTACAGGTCCCCACCAAACACGCCCGCAACTAGAACGGGGCCTCCGCGCTCTCTTTCTTTTGCATATTCTTTTCCGCATTCGCCATCTAGGCGCAATAGTGACTACCAATACGAACGCACAGATCTTAATCCCAGCTCCTCTTATGACGATGCCGAATGCTCTTTTTCACAATCTGGCACGGACTTTCGTGGTGTTTTGGAATCCCTGCCTTCACGGGAACAGGTTCAGGGAGAGAGGAAGGGAAAGCGGAGGGAAAGTCGTGGCACTGACGATGGGTGGATTGGCCATCGCGTACGCTGGTCCGCGGAGTCGCCAAAGGATGATGAACACTTGAAGGGTGCCTTCCCGTGGGCAACTCAAGAACCGGAAAATATATGGGAGGGAGATGAAAATGCACCTCAGCAGGAGGATGGCGTCCGTGAAGATAGTGACCAGGGCGCGAACCCACAGCCCAAACTCGCCTCAGGGCCTGTAGACCACGAAAGACATTTAACTGGGTCGCAGGTCCGCGGGGGCCTGCGCCGTGCCTTTTCATTGCCTCATACACACTCCGAAAACAAAGCGGGGAAAGCCAGGTGGGCAAAGCTAAAGTCACTCCTCCCCAACCTTCCCGGCCACGACCAGGGAAGCCCTAACCTCCCAGGACCCTCCACGGTTACTTCTCAAGCAGTGAATATTACGGACGAGCTCATCACAGGCGGACTTTCCACCCTTATGCTTAGACTTTGGTTCGAACGGGACGAGAAAGGTCACAGGAGAGTGCCCATCTTGTTACACAGACTACGGATCCGAGTCAGTGACAGCTACCATCCGACGGAGGAAAAGAAGATGTCATTCAGGATTGAATGTGAATATGCGAATGGTGCTGCAAGATGGGTGATTTATCGTCAACTCCGTGATTTTGTTACGCTGCACACGCATTATGCGGTGTCCAACGTTTACAATCGCCTTGGAGATGAGCTCCCGGAGTTCCCCCTTGCTAGTGAGTATATTTCTGGCTGAGAAGAACAGTGGCTGAGGCAATTATCGCGAGTAGGTCTAGGTCTACCTTACCTGAAATTTCTCAAGAAGGAAGATGCTCACATCACCCAAGCCTCCTTCGCGCGACTTCAACGTGAAACATTGGAAAACTATCTCATCAAACTGATTCGTGCCGTGGTACCTTTGACCCTTGATTTGAGATGAAGATCTTTGCTAAAATTGAAGCAGATGTTTCATCCCTCGTCAAACCGACTTTCGGGTTTTCTGGAGGCCAGCGCACTCTCGATTGCTCTTGTGCGGTCAGGTGGAGCTCAATACAAAGGAGGATACCTGCAAATACACGCCATCAATAACGGGGGAGGTGGTTTCGGCAGAAAGGGCCTCAGCTGGAGAGTGAAAAAGGAATATCGGTGGTGTGCTGTTAGAGAGAGCTATCTTGTCGTTCACGATGAGCCTGGGGAGGTCAGTCATCGATGATCAGAAACGGGATGTCAACTGAAAAACATGCAGCTCACAATATGGGACGTCTTCCTTTTTGATCCCGACTTCAGAATTGAGCGACCAAAGAGGTATTATCGCCAAGGTCTTAACAATATTTTACATAATGAGCTCGTCATGGTTGAGCATCAGTTCTCGTCTCCGGACAAACCCCAGTCGGTGGAAAACTCCATTTTTCAGGATCAGCAGCTCAAAGCGCCTTCCGACAAGCACGATATCGATGGTCGCTCTATAATTGGATCCATTAAATCCCGCGTTTCTAAGATCTTTCATCTTGACTCGAACCACAAACAACAACGGGGTCATGGTATACAGCCCGGTGCGCGCAAAAATGAGACAAACAGCGAAACCATTGAAGCCTCGGTGTCTTCAAGTTCCGTATCTCTGCCCCCTCGCGTACGGACTCCAATGCTTGACCCGTCCACTACCATGAACCCAATGGCAGTGCCGGACAAAAAAGAGGATGCTGGCACCAATGGCCAACCTACGGGCCAACGCGAGAAAAAGAAGAGGGAGGAAGGAGATGTATCCAAACACACGTTTTACGTCGTTAATTCTCAAATGAAGCTGAAACTCTTTGCACGGAGTGAGGTGAGCTTGACTCGTGTTTTATTCCATCATTTCGCAGGGACTCATTGCTACCAAAGCGTCAAATGCTCCAGTGGATCACCGCACTGGAAAGAAGTGCATCCTCCAGTCACTATACTGGTCGGAATAGGTTCAATAGTTTTGCCCCAATCCGGTTGAACGTCGCAGCTCAGTGGCTCGTCGATGGTGTAGGTGTTACGTTTCTCGTATCCAGGGACCCTTTACGCTTAACAATGGCGGACTAGCGAGACTATTTCTGGAACCTTTCTCGTGCTATATTGCTCGCTCGGGAGGTTATCTTTATCCATGATTGGTGGTTATCTCCTGGTAACTAACCTCATTTCTGACCTGTGTCCGGATCTCCTACTTATCTAGTGTCTATAGAACTCCTCTTGAGAAGACCCAATAAGGAACAATATCGATTGGACCATTTGCTTGAGAGGAAGGCCAAAGAAGGCGTCAAAATATATGTTATTCTTTAGTAAGGGGTTTGGCTGTCTCTAAGTGGTGACACACTCACCATCTGCACAGCCAAGAAGTCTCCAATAGAACAACACCTACTGACAGCAAGTTAGCTCCCTCTCCCCCTCGTTATGATTACCGTCACCAATCTTTTTATAGCTACGCCAAGCAAAGATTAATGGGATTGCACCCTAACATCATGGTTCAGAGGTCTCCTTCGCATTTCCAGACGGGAACTTTCTACTGGGCTCATGTTAGCGATGCCGTCTTTCCGGGATCCTTGATCAAGTTACTTACTTTTCCATCATCAGCACGAAAAGGTCTGCGTTATTGATCATGCGATTGCATTTATGGGTGGTATCGATCTATGTTTTGGACGGTAACTCACCATTTGACGCTGGTTCATTGCACGGGGCTGACAACGTCAGGTGGGATACGGCACAGCACGTACTGGTGGATGATGTTGACGGTACTGATCAACCGGAGATTTGGCCTGGTAAGTTGGCCCTTTGCAAAAGCTACTTGCACCTCACTCTATCGCCTTCTAGGCAAGGACTATAGTAACCCCCGCCTCTGCGATTTTTACAATCTCAACAAGCCGGGGGAAAATATGTACGACCGCACAAAATGCCCTAGGATGCCTTGGTTTGTCTGTTATTGCACATCCATGTGCTTCGGTTTAATTCGCAGATAGGCATGATGTGGCAATGCAAGTGGTCGGTCAACCGGCGCGAGATCTTGCGCGGCATTTCGTTCAAAGGTACACTGGGCATTCATTCCACGGTATACTTGAAGCTGACCAGCCTACCTATAGATGGAACTACCTGCTGAGAATAAAGGTCTGTATATGTGCAGCCACTGCCACTGGTGCTTCGCTATTTCGTGATGGCTGACCACTATCGCCGGCCTCTAATCCCAGAACCACACGCGAGTGATGCCTTTCTTATTGCCCCCGCCCGAGTTCAGACCGGGTGAGCTGACCCAAATGGGTCTTACGGGGACATGTGAGATGCAGATATGCCGGTCCACGGGACCCTGGTCAATGGGCACACCGACGAAGGTTGAACATTCCATTCAGAATGCATACCTCAAAGGTTCGTTGGGAGTCTTATGTAAAAAGGGCATTTCAGTCTAATATCCCGTTTATGTAGCGATACAAATGTCGGAGCATTTCGTCTATATTGAGAATCAGTTTTTCATTACCTCGTGCGTATCAAACGCGACATTCTCTTTTCTTGGAGATGCTTATACAGCTGAACAGGACCGTAGTAAATGATGTCAAAATTGAGAATAATATTGGAGACGCAATCGTTCATCGCATCATCAAGGCACATAAAGACGGTACTCCTTGGAAATGTTGCATCGTCATACCCCTTCTACCAGGTTTCACCTTTGCTGTGGACCACAGTGATGCAAGCGCAGTGCGTTCTCTCTGAATTATAGAAGATTTTACAGACTCAAGGATTTATTAGATACGCATTATCCTGGAATGTCAAAACCGAACTATAGCTCGCGGGCCGAATTCTATCTTCTCGCGGCTGAAAAAAGAAGGTATCGATGTACGTTCCGAACATTATTACTGGCCGACAGTGTGCGAGTTCTGAGATACTCCTAATAGCCCAATGAGTACATCACTGTTTTTTCACTACGGAATTGGGCGAAAATGCGTGGGGAAGTCTTAACAACGGAGCAGGTCCGTATTCCCAACAATCGGTAGATGTAGCCACACTGACAAGTATCAGGTGTACATCCATGGCAAGGTCTGTATTGTTGACGATCGCTTGGCGATCATCGGCAGCGCAAACATCAATGAACGATCCCAACGAGGCGATAGAGATTCAGAAATAGCCGCCGTGATCAGGGACACAGACATGATTGATGGGTATGGAATCATCGCCTTTGTCGGTCGTCCAGTGCTGAATCCACACCCCTGTTACCCTTTCAGGTCAATGGCAGGTCAACCATTCAAAGTTGGTAGATTTGCGCACACACTGCGGGTGCGGCTAATGAGGGAGCATCTTGGCGTGGACGTTGATGCTCTTGATGAAGATGACCTCATGGTCAATGAACCCGTTCGACCGGAGCATGAACAAGAGCCTTGGGATCCAGAAGGGGTACAACAATACGGACAGGCTGAGGGGGTCACTGAAATTAAGAAGCATGATGCAATAGGTACTCTTGCGAGGGCTGGTTTAGTCACTGCCAAACAAGGTGCTCGGTCCGTCTATCCCCGGCCCCTCTATGCTCACGCAAGATTTTTAAGCCGGATTTGCTGTAAGCGAAAGTACTTCAACGGAAACGGCCAAGGAACTCCATAAAGGTGGCATGAAGCACGATACTATCGCTCATGGTGTGGGAGATGCTACATTAGAGGCAGAGCGTAGGGACTGCACTAAGGAAGGAAGGAAAGAAAGGGGATTTGCAAGCTCAGCCGTGCCCACAGTGGAAGAGAAATCTATTGCTGAAGACCGACACAGCAGCGAAGCACCGAGTTCTGCTAGAGCAGAGGACCAAATCCCGCTGGCAAATGCTCCCTATTCGGACAGCGAAACTTCTCATCCGCGTTCGGGAGGAAAGGACGAGGAGCAGGAGGAATCTTCAGCCCCCAGTATAATCCAAAGGCAACAGACCAGTAGGCTAGGGACCAAATGGGCTGTACCAATACCTCGGCCACACGTTGATCCGGACGCCTTTGAGGACCCAATCTCGGATGCTTTCTGGAGGAGTGTCTGGGTGGCGAGTGCCGCTTATAATGTTTGTCGCTCCCCTCTACTCCATCGTTTCGGTCCGTAATCACTTTACTAACCCTTCGCCTTCAAGACGGAGATATACCGCAAGGTCTTCCATGCCATTCCCGACGACATAATTACCACTTGGAAACAATACAAAGAATTTGTTGCCCATCACGAGCGCCTGAAAAAACCCGTATGCTTATTATCATTCTTTTCTCATGCATGGCTGATCACCATCCCTCAGGTTCCCGAAACCGGCGAACCAACTGCCCGGATCCCTTCGGAGACTGGAGACAACCCATGCCTGGGTCATGAGAATATTTTGCTTCAGGAAGTGGTAGACAGTTCCTCGGATAGTAGCAAAGAGAACTGCAGCGAAAACAACCCCTTGCGAGCGACTCACCCACCCAACGACAGTGACGAACCCGCAAGAAAACCGGCCAAAGGAAGCGAACCTTTTGAGAAACGGGAGCGGGACGAGATGGAAAAGTTGCTAAAGGAGCTGAACGGGCATTTAGGTATGCCAACAGTCCCCTTACGAACCAATGTGTCTGTCTCACTGTTGATGGTTCCAGTCATATATCCCACTCGCTTTCTGGAGGGTGAAGACATTGCCAATAATTTTTTGTTTAATGCAGACAGGTACATGGACTCCGTGTTCAAAGCAGGAATGAGAATCTCACCTATCGTTGCAGGCTCTTACCACTTCCCATCTATGATTAAGGCATTCCCGTCAACACCCATAAGATATTCTATTCATTTTTAAGTTCTCTAGTTAATCCCGCACTTCTCCACTATTTCGTCAATAAACGAGTTCAGTTGGAAACCTACTCTAACCTGAGTCTGCAAGTCTCACGAAATCCGACAGATGACCCACGAGCTCAGGCAGATTGCACTATTAAGGTATGGTCGATGATGGCATTAAAATAGTCCGAATTCGTTTGTAGTTGGTCTGCCTGCCAATTTTGTCCCATGTCTGATAACAAGACCCCCACCCTGAAGAATTCCCAGCCAATCGACTCCCAAGTCGTTCGACAGGCCGTGTTAAAACTTGGACAGCTCCATCAAATCCTGACTTCACGTCTGGTTCAGTCCCTACTGCGCCTCCACCCCAATGAAATCACCGTCCAGGAGGCGAGCGCGCCCAAGGAATGGTCGGAATGGATCGTCTGGGCCAGGGAGACACCCAGTGGGTGGCTGGATTTGGTTGATTATTATATGACCGGCAGTCCGGGGTACGTTCGCTATCCAAAGAATCGTGATAAATAAAATCAAGAACCGGCAGGAGGCTATTATCCATCCCACTCACTCTGCGAGGAATGCTAGACGAGGTAAGGCGATTCCAGCTGCCCCGCGATCCGGTCGCGCTGGAAGGCTTCCTTCCATCTATCCAAGAAACCGGCATGTCACCAAAAAAGGCCCATGAGGTTTCTCGCATGGTAGCATACATCCTGGAGGTAATCCGCACCAATGGCTGGGTTACTTCCGCGCTCAGGATCGTAGATGTTGGAGCCGGCCAGGTACGCAATAAATGCACATACTACCGTGATTGGGTAAGGACAATGACTGATCACATAGGGCTATTTGACACGAACGCTCAAGGCTTCTTTACCGGAGACTCAAATTCTAGCACTGGATGCAGACGAGGGGCAGACCGCTGGAGCACGGCGTTGGGAAGACCGTTTGCTTCCTCCACCTTCTGGTGACAATCCTCCTATTGCGCACAAAACGATACACATCACTCCAGAGGCGTTGTATGCCACCATTGATGGGTGGATTGCAGAGACTCCTGCTGCGCCCGCAGAGGATAATATTCCTGTTCTACTTGTCGGTCTACATGCCTGTGGTTCCCTCACCCTTGACATGATCCGTACGTACAACGGTCCGATGAGCGATCGAACCCGTTGGGGATTTGTAGCTGCTATCGTTGTTGGATGTTGTTACAACCTCATGAATCCTGGAGGTGAGTGTTCCACACCTAAATCAACCAAGATCTTGATCCGGGGTTCTGATAGACTTTCCCCTTTCTGCACATATGAAGTGTTTTTCCCCTACCATTGATCTGCCTACATCAGCGTACCACCTTGCAGCCCAGGTGCCTACACAATGGCTTTCAAGGCTTTCACCTCCAACACCCGTTCCCTCCGTGGAGCTTGCACTCCGCAAGGTGACTTGGCGTGCCCTTCTTGGGAAATATGTACGGCAAATCCAAGCCGACCCAAGTGCACCTGCTGCTGTTGAGCCCCAGATCCGTTTTGCTCCCGGACGACAACTTCCCTGGTCACGCCTACCCATATCGAAGACGTTGAGTATCGGTACCAATCAAGTTGGGACTGGCGCCACTCCTGAAATGCGTCGCTTAGGGAAATTAAGGGATGCTGCATACAGGGACTGGGGGACATTCCTAAGTGTCGCTGGGGGAAAGATGGGCGTGGATCTCAAGGCAGCGATTGCAAAGTGCGAGAGTGTGGAGCGAGATGGTTCACTGGAGCGACTTATCGAAGTCATTCATACCCTCCGATGTTTGCTGGGACCTGTGATTGAAAGCGCTATCCTCACCGATCGTCTGGCCTGGGTCGCTGAGGGCTTGCAGACCAGGATGCCCGTGAATGCCTGGTCCAGACAGAAGGTTTCTTTTGTTAACTTGTTTGACCAGGCCACAGGCAGTGGCAGGAATGTTGCAATTGTAATAGTGCCGTTGGTACCTTGAACACTTTGAGCTTGTCCGGCCCGGAAATCATCAACTCTGAGGTGCATGTCTCTTGAGAACGTCAAGATCATGGCGTGCCGAAGCACTGATGTCTCACTCACATTCGTTCTCCAACAATGCCCACGGACCTACGAAAGCTCACCGTACCACAGTTAAAAGCACTCTGCAAGGAGACGGGGGTTTCTGGATATTCAAAGCTTGCCAAAGCTTCCCTCATCGAAAAACTCACTAGCCATGGGAAGGGCGCTCCCACAGGGGCAACAAGCACTATAATTGACCAGGCTGTCTCTCGACCATCTGGTGTGGCGAGCGAAGGGAACAGACAGTCATGTAAAACCAGTCAGAGCGTCTCTCGAGCGCTCCAGTCACCTGCCGCAACGCTGGTGAGGGAGTCTCTCGCAGTGCCTCCTGTGGCATCGGAAGTTTTCGCAAACATTTGGTCTGTCTCAAGGTCTGACTTACCACGGGTTGGCAAAGCCGCCGCCCAGCCTCTCGATAATCCCCGAAATATCATTCAAATATCTCAGATTCAAGAACGACGGCAAAAGGAGCGTGGGCCACCATCGAAGAGGCAGAGGCTGAACGTGACAGAGATCCATTGCTCACAGGATGTTAATAATCCTCCGCGGGTTTTATTCGCCCAGGCAACGCACATCGCCCCAGGGACGGACCCAATGATGATCCGAGCAACCAACAATAATGGACAGAACATCACATACACAGCAAGGGACACGACAACAATGACCTCGAAAAGATATATTCCATTGGTAATCAAACCGCGAGATCAAGCCCTAGTGCCAGCAGCATACCGGTATCCCGCGACGAACTACCATGAGCCTCTTCAAGATGCCGCCCCAAGTGAATATCTCGACTTTTCTTTGACGGATGAGACAACACTTGAGATCGGAACCATCGCGTTCCCTCCGTCTCTGGCGCAGCGCAAATACGCCTCGAAGCTTGCTCTCATCTTGCGCGACATCGACGCTTGCGATTTGCCGAGCCTAGTATTGTCTTCTCGTCTCTTCAGGTATTCAGGACACCTTTCGGCGTCATTTCATCTCCAGAGGTGGTATCCTGGAAAGAGGCTTGAGAATGTTCTGAGTAAGGGCGTTTATGTGGATCGGATGAATTTGTGGCCTTATAGAATGGTGAGAGAAGCGGAGATGGGGAGGAGAAAGGAAGCTTTCAGGAAGTCTTTTTTGGGTAGGTTGACGGGAGGGGGTGTTAGGGTTATCAATGAAAGTATTTGGAAGAGTGGAGATTGTTCGAAACAGGCTGTTGTCGCTGTACGGTAGGTGGGTCATGCTTTGTTTTGAAGGAGTTTTACATTGATTGTTGTAGGTTTATGCTAACCATGTGTTATTTTTATGTGACCCTGGGCCGTCGTTTGGAGGAAATGCAGGGATTCGAGATTTTAGATGTGCAGGAGGTTGTACAGGGAATATGGTACGTTGCGACCGGACGCGAGGGCGAGGACCATAGTGTGGGATATATGAAGTGTTACGTCCTAGAAACGACCTGCGAAGTCATAGGAAGTCCGGTCTCGCTAGATGATTCTTTGCCAACTCGTATGGACTGGTCCGTATATATACAGAAGCGCGTATCCGAGGATGGGGAGGCGACAGCGGTAATGAATATCATGGACCATGTTCGGTGGTCTAATTACGAGGAATACGAACGTGGGATCAGCAAGCTATGGTTGAAGAGGACACAAAAAGAGGGGGAATCTGGAGAGCTCAAGAGGGCAGTCGCGATGCGATATGTTCTAGCGTGTACCATGGAAAACAGGTTTGAATTTCATCGGTAACATTCTTATGCGGCTGATCCATTGGCCTAGTTTGAGCGGCCGCTACATGACGTCGAGTGAAATGGGACAAGAGTTCAGAGGTCTTCCCAATAAAACGGAGACGAAGTTTGGCCAGGAGAGAAAAGAACCGAAAGTCAATCTCTTCGTACCTGCGTGGGTCACGTTCACGTTCTGTTTTGTTTGCAAGTCATTTTAGTACTCACAATTTTTGAGGCATCATCACGTTGAGAGCGTACATTTCACGGGGAGGTCGGGACGTGGGCTTCATCCGGCTTTGGCTATAGTTCAGACGCCATGGAGGGAGTATTACATTTTGAAAGACAATGGGATGCAAGTCGGATGCGAGGAGGAAGGGATTGCTGAGGTTTGGATGGCGATAATTGAGTGCAACGAAGCAGGAGAGCCGAGGAGCAGTAGTTGAGGTTTTTTGATTGGCGCAAACCAAGAATAGACAGCACCAACTTGACTCTGTATCCATCACTTTGTGCGGCAGACCCTCCACACACCCTCCGTGTTCCATCATTTTCTTGTCTGGGAGGCAGACACAATCGGCTGGCTTTCAGTGCAAGACGCCGTAGATATGATACTGGAAAATGGAGAATACGACCTTTCGAAGCTTTGGGCGCTAATCACAGAGTTGAGTGAATCGTTGAGCGAGAACAGGAGTTTGTCGGTGGCACTGTATGCACAAGCTGCGAATGTCAAGGTGGGTGAATTACTCTGTTGTTGGGGATGGGAATGATGCTCATGTAAAGTTGCTGAGTAGACGCAGGCTATTCATTCACAGTCAGGTTTTGTTCTACGGAGGTGGGTCTCACTGCGGCTGTTGCATGGCACTTATTCTTAGAGGTTGCCAGGTTCAATCTGGACAAAACGCAAGGTCTGGGATTTGCACTGTTGAGCAGGAATTCAAGTTGACCATGGACTTAGAGGAGTATGACGCGGAATTGGAACGAATGAATGCTGCTATCGCTGCTGAAAACCAGGGCCTTCAGCACGATAACAAGCAGCTAAACTCGCTCATAAAAGAGTATGAGCAGACGTTGGAGACTGTAATGAGTACGTCATGGAACACCTTGTTTTCATATACTTGTTGACAACTGTTCAGGTGCGTTTCGAAACCGGGCAGTATGTGGAATAGTTTCGGTGGACAGGGGTGGAATTCTGATGCCTACCTTCAGCGAGACGTGCAAGAACGGGAGCTTTCGCTCATTCGCGAATACGAAACAAAGCTGCTATCACGGGAGGAGGAAAACGCCACGCAGGAGCTAATGGCAAATACTGCAATTTCCGCGTCGCTTGCGCGGCTTTCACATGTGTTACGACAACTACTCCGGGCAGAATCCGGGGAGGATGCCAATGAACCTCCCGCAACGCGAACGATAGAGGAAGAAGACCGAGAGCCGTGGAACGCGACCCTAGCCGCGGACCATTCGATGTCGCGGGAGGTAGAACTTGCGCGGCTGCAGACAGAGAATGAGGAACTACGCCGGATGTTGGACCTGCTGCCACGGCGGCTGCCCCAGAGCAGACTGCAGGGGGACTACAGACAGGCGCTGAGCCTGTCGCGGGACGGCAAGTACATGCCGTATGGGCGTGGGCCGCCAAAGGCACCAGCACCAGCAGGACAGGAGTAGTATAATAAGAGGTAGTCGATAGAGGAATGAAAATGCCAAGTGATCCGGAGAGACCGAATAACCAAATTGAGAGATAATCATCGTCTCTTTTTCATGCAGGGACATTACTTTGTCCTACACCACCGTGTTACATACTTATGTCGAGCCCGTTGCCGCTGGGGCGCGGGCGAGGAAGCTCAGAGGACAGAGAGGGGAGAGAAGAAACGGTAGGTTTGGAATAAAATCTAAAGTTAGCGAACCGGGGCTGATGACCATCACACAGTCTTTCCCTCGTCCACACATCTCCCTCCTCCACCCACGCCCTATGACCCCCACTTTCCTCGCCTTTCGTTTCCGTGCCCACACCGACGCACACCCAGAGCGCTGGTCTTCCCAATCCAATAGCCCAAAGGCTCGTCGGCCATCGATGCAGGAGGAGCATCTAGCTGCGGTCGACAGCGACGAACGCAGCCGTCCGATATGGGCGAGCCATGGTTACGGTGAGTGTAGTCTGTGTTGTACGCAGGAGGTCCAGGAGCAGCCGATCAACTCAGAGCTTTTATACAGGGGTCATAGACCGCGATCCCTTTGCTTCGCCCGGTGTTTTCACCCCCCCGTCTTCGAATGATACCCATTCCCGACCTTCCACTAGCAATGGTGCTCCGAGTGCTTCGAAGAAGTCCCGTGGAAGTATCTTCATGGCCGCCTCTGATGCCCTCGGTTTCAAATTTGGTCGGCGAAGACCCACCATTCCCCAGCCCCCTCCCCCTGTCATCCTTCCGGATGTCATTGAAATCACAGCGCGTAAGCGAGATGAAGAGGTGGAAGAACGGAACCGCCTGCGCGCGGAAGCTGCGCAAGCGATAGGGTTGGACCCACTTCTGGTTGAGTCTGACGCCCAGTCCCATCACGATACCACCGACGAGGACGAGGCTGACGACTCAAGACAGAGAGACTCTGATATTGTAGGCAGTATAGCGGATTCACAATATCCGAATGTTTTGCGCAACTCTGGTTCGGGATTCACCTCTCCCCCAGGTGCTCCGGTACATGGATCGAGTACTTCTGTAGCCGCTTCCTATCCCCCGAGACCTGTTGGCCGCCTCCGGTCTGGATCACTGGCAACTCATAGTCGCACGAATTCTGCAAATTTAACGCCTATACCCACGTACCCCTCCACAATCACCGCTTTGACTCAGTTCCAGCAGCAGTCAGGCACTCTACCCAAATATTACCACCCATCTTCCCTTCGAATATTCGCCCTCTCAAACTCGAGGAACTGGAAGGAAAGGTTCATTTTACTCACTTCTCCGACCGCGATAGTCACGCGGACCAGAGGTCCTGCAAGTTCTTATCTCCATTTGTTCAAGGCAAACGGACCAGAGGAGAAGGAACTGGAGAGGTTGGAGATCAATGAGGATAGTGTGGTGTTTGTTTCTGATGACGAGGTTGGTGGTCGCCGGCATGTCGTCAAAGTTGGTGGGGTCGAGGTTGGGGCATTCAAGAAGGAACTTAATTATGAGGAGTCAGGGAGAACAATGTGGTTCTTGCAAATGGAAGATCCCACTGAATCTCAGCAATGGATTTCTAGCATCAAGAATAGCATACTCAATCAACGGTAAATTGTCATTAACGTTCCATCCCTTTCTGCCCGCTTATCATTATTCAGTGCCATTCGAGCTGGCTTACTCCCTACTACAAGTTTTGGGGTCAATGAGCCTCGTGGAGACATAGATGTCATGCTCTCCATGCGCGCCCAAGGCTTCATCACGTCTTCCACCAATTCTACTGCTCGCCAACACCACAGCACTCCTCCATCAACTGTTGTTCAGGCCGAGAAAAACTACGCTTCATCGATCTCTTCTCACTCGGTCCGCTCACAAGTTTCATTACCCAAAGCTCCTACATCTATCGCTGTCTCGACTCTCAAGGGTCTTTTCTCAGGGTCACGGCCCCGGTCCGCTTCTCGAGCGACATCTGTTGACACTAGCAAACCTCAGCATGATGCCAACGAAGATACGTTTAGCAACACGGGCAACAACCTCATGAGCATGCTGCGCTCGAATACACCCGATGTCCAATCGCAGTCCAGCGGAGCTACTGTTGTTCGTGCCAACTCTCCATTTGTGCCATCTTTCACCCCAGACATCGGCATTGACCGCAAAATTGTTGCCGATCGACAGCCTCTCCAGTTTGTTACAAATGATCCTACGTCCGCAATCGCAAAGAACAGAGGCACAAAATCGCTTTCTCTCGGTTCAATGTCTCTACAGCCACCCCCACGCAAACGGTGGACAACATCTTCTGTGACACCGGTCGAGAATCCCACCCAGCCCGTACCGGAAGTGTATCAAAACGTACAATACAGCGGTACAGCTGGCAGTCTTGGTGCCATGACATACTACAAGGACCAAGAGCCTCCGAGCAGTCCAACACATACAAATGGCTCTACGAACGACGCACCAGACCGACCTCGACCTCCCTCGTTACAATCGGTTTCAACATATGGCTCTAACGAGAACTCGATGAGTCTTGACAGGTTGAGTACCAGTACGAGGCGGAGCTCTGGCGCGAGGCGTTGGTCAAGACAGGGACCATTACCACCCAAGACGACGCCTCCGTTGGGGCCTCCACCGAATCCTCCTGGTTCGAATACCCGTCCATATCTCACAGCAGGGGATAATCGATCTGCTAGTAGTGCATCTTCGGGGTCTGGACAGAGTCAGCAGAGCGTAGTGTCAAGTCTTCCGTCGTTCTCGAAACGTGCTTCGGTATCGAGTGTTGGTACCTCCAGCACATCACAGTCAGTGGGCAGCAGCCATCTCGCGGGAAGGCCGCTGAGCTCACACAGAGCGTCGATGCCCCCGCCCCCAAGGCCAGCACCAACGTCGGCCCTCCCACCAGCACCGGGAGAAGGAGACCGTCCCAAATCATCTGATTCATTACCGAATCCTGTTCCACCAAAGGCCAAGCGAGCTTCAATCGCTGGGCGGGGCTTCAGGCTGTCCATGACTGCTCCAAAACCACCTCCGTCTACCACCCTCCCGCTGCGGCCTGACGAGGCCGAGTACAAACAAACTCAGTCACGGACGATGAGCGGCGGTAACAACCGTTTATCTCGCTTGAAACCTATACCTGCCTCACCAGACCCTGGTGCTGTTCTATCGGCTTCGCCGTTCCCTCCACCTCGGGGCCCTCTTCCCCCAACACCCACGGGCAGTTCAGTCGAGGGCGGTGGGAATGGCCATGCTAATAACCGACCCTTTACCAACATCGCACGACACACATCATTCAAACGGCGGCTACGTATCCTGAGTGCACCCTCATCATCTGCCGCGAATACCATAGATACATCCGTCAATACCAACACCGCCCCATCGGATGTTCCAAATACCACCCATATCCAAACGCATACCCGCTCAAACTCGTCTTCTTTCACCTCCCGCCTCTCAGGTTCCCACCATGCCCGCAGCTCGTCTGCAAGTCACACGCCATTCACGAACCCTTTCGCCAATAACAACAACGCTAACGATAGCAATAGCAATAGCAACAACAGAGCATCCACATCACCGCTACTGACATCCTCACCTTCATATTTTGGAACGTGTTCTCAACCAGGTACACCCATCGGAGAAAAAATCACATTATTCCAGAACGAACCGAGCTTCCTCCAGCTCGCCACGCCCATCATGCCTCCCGCCCCACTTCCCTCTGTACGACCACTCCCCGCTATCCCGGCCCCTCAGGAGATGACATCGCTCTCACCACCCCCACGTAGGAATTCCAAACACCTAATCGTAGCTGAACCCCCTCGCACTCCCCCGCCTCTGGTGACCACTCATGAAATTGCCCACATGGCCGGTCCGTTATTAACTCCTTCCGATACGCAGCCCTTGCCGTTGTCACTGCCCCCTTCGCCGGTGTTACGACCTCCGGTGGGGGACAGACTCAGTACATCGCCAGAAAGCCCTGGAGAGTGAGACACATAGGTCATCTTCACGTCCCGCTTCAGTTATCTCATTTGGTATGATGCCCATGTAGACTTTTATACCATGTCTGTATTTCCTTGTAATTTCGTCTCAGTGGGACTTAATGACCGCCTCCTCGGGTTAAACGAAAAATCCGGGGCGTCATTGTTAGGTGATAAAAACATTGAGAATATTAAAGTAAAGTAATACTGTCTATCAATACAAACTCGGGGAACGAGGTTTCGAATTATGCGAAACTATTTTCGACGTCGGCACTATCCTCGCCTTGCTCGAGGTTGGCAAACTAAGTAGCGGAAGTCAGTATTGGGGAAGAAAGGGTGATCAAAATACACGTACTGTCAAGAATGCAGCGGGCCGATGCTCTTCAGCCCAGAACAACAAGGGAGTGTCAAGTGTCATGTTGTAACTGATATTTGGTGACCACAGCTGGGTTAAACCAATACCATAGTTCCAGACTCGGCCCTCAGGAACCAATGTCATACCAAGGATACGGTCTGATAACAGGAGTTGCACACGCTCGGACATATTGGGGTTGAAACCTGGCGGATTGACTGACGTGTCCTGGTTCTTCCTGCCCCACTCAAACCCAGCGACCGTCAGGGAGTGAGCAGACAGTGACACAGATCCTGGTGTGAACGAAGCCGTGATACAGATAGACGAAGATCCCCATTCGGGATGTTCTGCCATCAATTTCGCTTGGGTAGTGACGTCGGTGGGGGATAGATGGGGAATCTCAAGGGCCTGTGTCTTGATACAACCAAGAGGTTCAAGGTCTTTCAAGAGGTCGTCTGTGGGCAAGCGTGTGGGAAGCTCAACACTGTTGTTACTACCGCGCTGAGGAGCCCAAGCAATAGCCTAGGGGAAGAAAGGTGAAAATGGAGCACTGATACTCATGTTTGATATCGTACCTTGATTTCCTTCACTTGTTTGTTATCCGGTGGTGAAACACCGTACAGGAAGGCAGCGACTTGAGTTCGCAGATCCGAGGCCGTGATGAAGGCCCTAAGGATGTTTTTAGGTAAAACGTACGTGAAGGATCCGGCATCGTCTTTGACATCGTCATTAGAGACGTAGATATGCTGCAGGCGAAGAGGAAGGTGCGTCGCTGAAATTGCCCTGACTCGCCAGTCCGACTTGCTGCTGAAGGTTTGTTGCTCATAGTTGGTTGTAGTAACAGTTTGTATAGCGTCACCATGAACGTTGGTCGTTTGACTAAAAAAAAAAAGAGTTAGACTGTGATCTGTCAAGATTTTGGAGCTTTGACCTACGTCTGGACAGCGGTGATCTGACTTTGAGCTTCTGTACTTTTCTCAAGCTCTGCCATTTGTTGACGTTGCACTGAAGGTGCCGCAATTTCTTGGCCGAGGATGATATCACGAATCTCACTGACGGTCAACGAAGCGATGTTGACGCTATTGCGTTTCCCGAAGTCCTGAAGGATGAGGTCTTTCATCGCGACTTCTACTTTGATCCACTCCTCATCACCAAGCGAGGGCCAAACGAAGTGCGGTTCAGTGATCGTAGACTTGTCTGGGTGTAAAATTATTTTGGCCTTCTCGTTATTGACGTGCAAGCCGCGGAGAAGTAGAGTCAAACGGGAGAAGGCGGTATAGCTGGAGATAGATTTGAGCCAGTCATCTGGGCAAAGGGAATTATAATCCGTCTCAGATATGCACGCCAGATAGATACGTACCATAGAGACTAAACAACACCATCTGAGGTTGCGTAGCGCGCTGGAAATGAATTAGTTTCGATAATCGATGACCTTAACGTTGAATATACATACCAAGATCAAATCACCGAATTTTTCCATTTTCATGCATGCTTGGAAGGGCAATTGCAACTCACTGCCCTTGATAACGATATTCGGGAAGTCAAGCAAGTGGACCTCAAGAGGATCTACAAGAAAGTTAGAGAGCGGAACTGATACAACCAAAATAGGTGTACTAACCAAGCATACCCTTGCGGGTGACAATGACCTGCTTGGGTTGTTCTTCAACAGGCAGAGATCGTACAAGAGCCGCAACTTCTTCTGCTGTCTTCCACTTCGCCAACTGACCGAGACGCTTCTGGCCAGCCCAAACACTCGTGTGAATGATCTTCAAGAACAACTGACCGGAACGAGGGTTGAAGATGAAGATAGCCCCATCTATTATTGAAGGTGAGTGACCTAAGTGTAGCGCAATCGCCTGAACTCACTGATGGGTTTGGTGGTCAAGTTCCCTTCGAAGGTCTTATGGCTATAGAACATCAGGTCAGAATGAGCACAGGATCAAGACCAAGAAACACAGACATGGTCACACGATATACATTAGTATCATCAACAAACCAGATAATCTGGTTAGAGAATAGTTCGGAGTAGTTCTGAAATCCAAATTAGGGATAACACCTGAGACGTCTATATACATACGTACCTGACTGTTGAGGTATGGTTCAGTCGGCTCAGAGGAGTAGAGCTGAAGGCCCTTGCGTATACGTTCACGGAGCACATGGCAAGCAGGGTTGGCTTTCATGATCTTAGCCATGGCCTGTTGAATAAGCGGTTTCATGCCCGGAAACCAGTTTCCATAAGCAGACCACAAGTTGTATGCCAAATCCATGCCGATCATGACGCCGGTAGGAGAAGGATAGATACTCATGGAATCAGAGACCTGACAACCCGTAAGTGCTCAGGCTATTCCTCTGGATGAAAAAAGCTACTCACATAATCCAAGAATTTGGCACGGGTGTAACGCTCGATATCGTGAGTATCAAAGTCACCCCAACGGAGTTGAACATCGATCCAGTATTTGTTGCTGGTAGTTCCATCGAGGACATCTTTAACCTAGTGGAGGTCAGTTCGGCTGCGGCAAAATTCCATCAGAGAGGGGTACGTACATCAGTTACCAAGGAAGGGCGAGATATGTTCCACTTATACGAAGAGAACAAGAGGATGTCAGCGCATGAAGAGTTCATCTTGTAACTCTTTCGAGGATGAATTGTCTCCTTTTGAACAGTTTCAATCTGAAGGGGCTCAAGCTCCTGATCAAAGACCTGACACAAGTCCATGACAACACTTTCGTGGACTAGTACAAGACAATGAGCCGCAGTCCGTGCGCCAGGGAATAAAACTTACTTTTCTGCCATAAGTGAGCACGGAAAATCTGAATCAAACTAATCTTCAATGTTGGAATTTTACCGTGCATGAAAATACCAGTCAGGTCCAATTGCACTTGGAAACCGACGTAGACATTGGCACGGTTAATGGTCGGACTCCACCAAAGTGTGAATCGACGGTTGGGGATTTGGTTCAAACCGGAACGTTGAGCGTTAGTCAACTTCTTGTATCGCATCGACTCCTCGAAGCCAGATGCCTTCTCCCAGAATAAACCCTCCCACGTCGGGAAGTATGTACCCTTGAATAGGGTGTGCTCGAGGATACCTTCGACACCTCCAAGGGCGGCTATAACGTCAACACGGTAGTTGTTGAGCTGCCAAAGTTTGCCATCGTGGCGTTGCGAAGTCCACCAAAATGGATTACTGATTCAAACCAGTTAGCAATATTGGACGGTATAACTGAAATTATACTAACTGTTTGAGCAGCTGATATTGCTTCCAATCTGTACGCACACGCCAACCACGGTCATATGCTAACCTGATGGGGAGAGTCAGCCCCAGCATCAACCAAATACTGGAAGTAACCTACGTATGTCGATCCTTCTGGAAGAGGGTGTTGATACGAGGAATGCCACGATCCCAGCTGTCCTCCAAATCTTCCAAAGTCAGGCGGCGGTTTTGCGCATTGGCTTCTTTCCTCTTCATCGAATACTCAGACCAGACACGGGCAGAGTCAAGAAACTCGGCCTCCCACGGTTGCAGATAACGATACAAATTGGGAATCAACTGGTCCTCCTCATGGGACATACCAGCTCGGAAGTGGGTGACTGCAACGTCGGTTTGCTTTGACCATCGGAGGTCGCTCTGTGGAATCAAGACGTGGCCCATAGACAACATTCCAAGACCGCCCAATTCCTATTCGTGAAATCAGCTAACCAGACGAGGACCGAGCGCAGATGGAGCGAACCTTGGGAGTGTAGAAGACAACTGGAGGGAAACGTGAAGGCATCTTACTGTTCAAGCCAATCTTGACACGGGTTTGAATCTTGTTCTCGGCCTTGACCAAGGCATCCAGTAATTCATTGGTATGAATGACAGCCTCGCGGTAGTATGTCATCAAACCAATCAACGCAGTGTTCCACTTGTTGACAATTTTCGAGAAGGTTGTCGAGCCTGAGCTCATAAGGACCTGGCGTATACGGTTGTTGAATTGTTGAACACCCTCGTCTGAAACACGCAGAAAGGCCTGAGCGGTGCGCTCTTTTGTTTGCTCATTGGTTAAATTCCAGACAGCATCCTTCAGAGAGAATTGTTCTCCAGAAATCGTCCGGATCTTGGGCAAGATGCGGATTTCGAAGCCACACATCGAGAAGAGTAGCTGAGGATTGTTCTGTGAGTAAACACTGACGAATGTGTCCTCCCATTCTATGGTTGTCAACGATCGAGGTAAACGTTGTTTGATATTCCAGTACACCGCTCTTCCGAGATTGACATCATGCTTGATGAGCCTCATGCGGCAATCACGAGGCCAGCAACGTTTGTTGTTGTAACCAATGACATTATTATTGGTAGGATCTGGGTTGGCGGAGAGGTAACGCTGAATAAGGTCACGAGCCTCATCAGCGGTGAACCGGAAGAGGATATGCAGCCTGTCGACATAACGGGAGTAAAGCCGAATGGGGTGGCGAGTCTCAGTTGTTGAGTCCCGATATTGCAAGAAATTGTTAGGCATTTGTGGCGGACCAGCCATTTCGCTGGCGCGCTGCAGACCGAGAATAAGGAGATCAAGGACCAAGCCATAGTACTGAAAGACGAATGCCGAGAACTGAAGTCCACGAATCAAACCGTAGGCATTCGTATGTGCCATATCCTTGTAGGTTAGAACTATATCGGGTTTTATCAGGAATGTTCTGGTCCAGATTAGGCTTGGGCCTACCGGTGTTGTTTTTGGCGGTGATGTAATCTGCCAGATTATGATCGAGAATAAGTCGCAAGAGGCGGTTGAGAAGAGTGAGATCAATCTTTTCATAGACCTTAGAAAGTACGGTCTCCATCATCACGACGCATTCGCCCTCACTTGTCTCCCAGATATCGGTCAAATTGTTGATCCCTTGACACCACTATTGGAAGGGAATCAAGGACCATGTCTTGATAGAGAAATGGGAAGTACACACCTTGTAGACGAGCAACGGGGGAGGCTCCGTATCCTGAGAACGAGTAAGGGCCAACGCGATACTATATAAGCATAAAAACCTACAGCAGGCTTGACCCACGCAGGGAACAGACCACGTTTGTCTGCCTCAAAGAACAAGAACTGATCCAGGTACTAAGAGAGAATCAGCAGCATACTACAATCCAGCAATGACAGACATACGGCATCGGTAATCTTCTCGACAGGTTCAATATCATAACAAGGAATTAGCTTGTCATAGGTGTCGAAGAACTCGATACCAGACTCCTTGAAAGCGCGCTGAGTCAACAGTAGTCGCTTGATACGAGAAAGGCCTTGAATACTAGGTCAGGTATAAACATGACTGCATACACACTGGGACTCACATTCGTGTGGATTGTCGTATGCTTGTTCGATCAATGCCAGCTCTTCACGCTGTGACTGGTTCAAACGACCCTTCACCGAATAGGCCTCTTTCAACTTCTCGAGGGCAAGAACAAGCAACTTGGTGTCGTGCTTATAAGAAAGAGGACTAATATGTACGTGAGTGATATGCCAAATGGTAACTTAACTAGGTGTGCTTACGGGAAGGGTATAGGAGAAAACTTGCGGCTTTCAAGCCAGTGGACAGTAGCTGTGTAGACAGCAACGGCTTCCTCCGCACTGATATAGGGACCATCTTTAAGGTAAGCGTTTTGACGTTCTTGCTCAGCTTTAAGATAGAGACGAGTCAAACGGCCAAGGTTTTTCTTCACGACAGCCTTGTCGACAGTGGCACCACGACGAATGCGCTCACGATTGTAGTGCGCAACCCTGGTCAGCGTAAGACAAAGGACCAACACAAGTGTACATTTCTACTTACGAGCACCACCAATCAGCCTTGCTCTTGATGTAACGAAGGATAATGTTCTCAATTGCAGTTGGCATTCCAGGTACCTTCCAGGGAATGTTCGCTTTCCAACACCTCCAAGCCTCTGACAAGTGCTGGAGGATAGTCTTCGACTTATTTTGTTTGATTGACTCGGGCATCATGTCAAGAATATCGTGCATCACAGCAGCTCGCAACTCGAGATCATAGTGAGACTCGACACGCTGCTTGGTGACAGTCTTCGCAATACCCTTGCTATTTCTGCCTTCGAATTGACGAGCGAGCAAGTTGCCCAACCTGAAGACTTCTTAGTTATTGACTATGGGATAGATACAAACCCTGCTTACCATCTCTCGAGCAGGGGAACAATACCGCGCATGAAGAAGAGCCAGACACGCCAACCAGGAGCCCAGAAACCACACCCAGGACCCTTTCCAACAGGGCCTGTGTTGAAGCGGTAGTAGATGAGATGTTTTAAATCCTTGGTCATACGCACTTGTCTCATGAGCTAGGTGCAACGTCAGCAAAATTTATCGATGTGATGTTTAGACAAACCTTGTACTTGTATCGGTACATACCCGTAAGGGCACCGATATGAGCAAAGATATACTGGAGAGCATCGGCAAGTTGAAAGGCATCAACATTGCCGAGACGGAATTGTACATGGGCATCGACGACAAGCTTCGTGAGACGGAGGATCTCACGACACAAGTGGAAGGCATTCCCGAAGCGAGATTTCTTTCGTTCCTTGGTTGTAAGCGTCCTGTTGATGAGACCTGAGGATACAATCAGGAAGCATGATAAGGCGGGGGCTTACTTGACCGGCTTCAGGTTCATGTTATAATCAAGATGAAGGTAGTTAAGGTTCTGTTGGCTTGATTAGGAGAGAGATCCGAAGGTGAGATGAGATGCACCCCACCTTGCGATGAATTAGAAGATTGAGCATGTTATAACCTTGCCTGCAAACTTGCAACCCAGCTTCAACCCAATCCAGCCTCGTCGTCTGGAAGAACTTGGTTGCTTTCAATTGGCGAAACAAGTTCTTCTTTGACATCGCCTTCTCCGGCCGTGTATGCAGTTCATTGAGAACGTAGCATTTAAGCAATTTCTGATACGACACCCGGACCTTGACAGGCTGGTTAGGAGGGCAGTGTTCAAGGTACCAATTCTTCACCAGTGGGATATCCTGAGCCCTACGCATGCGACCAGAACGCCGGTTGTAAGGTTCAGGTGCCCACCAAAGGGCGATACCATCAGCGGTCAGATCGTTCTCAAGTTCTTTGTTCGAGAGGAAAGGCCCGAGTTCGGGTAGTTCAAAGTCATCGTCGTCTGCACCATTGGGGCCGAAAATACTATCTTCGTGAGAAACCAGCGGGGCATTTTTTGGACTGAAACCTCGGAGGGAGATTGGATTAATTAAGGGATCAAAGTAGAAGGCAGGGAGGTCCGGATCGTCGGTGCGGATGTAGACGTTTTTGGGATAGTGGTAGGGTGAGATGCGCACAGAACGGGGAAGGGAATTATAAAGATGAGGGAAAGCGACCTTGTATTCGGTGCGGATTTGCTGCCGGATGATGACTTTGTTGATGTCATTGAACTCATTCCAGTCCTCGTCGAACGTATCCATATCTCGATACAAAGGCTCAAATTTGGGACCTCCTGGAATGGCCATGTTGAGCGCCTTGGCAGTGAAAAACGAATTCTTGTCAAACAAGTAACTCGCGTTCCTGTCTGCCTGGTCCGAGAGGAGTGTGCGACCAAGGCGATACAAGTTAGCCATGACTGGCAATGACAACGACCAGTACTTGTATGAAGAACCGTTTACGTCCTTGGTGTCGATGAGCGGCCTCGCGTCGTAGAACCAATCAATGATAGCACCATCCTCCTGTTCATCCATGTCTAATTGAATAGCTTCAAGAGGGTCAACGTCAAGAACGTTATCTCCATAATCCAAGGGAGGCTCTTCGTCGTCGAAAGGAGGGAAACGCATACGCTTGAAGTGTCGACGATCTCTCTTCTCTCTACGCATCGCCAACCACATAGTACTCCACTGCGCATGATATACCGGCTCGATAACACGAGGGATTTCATTCACGAACGTGATGGCGCCAGTTATATGGTACAGCACAGGTACCTCGCGGACCTGCTCCCAAGGATATGGGATGTTTTCCAACAACTTCATCACAGCGTGTGGAACATATTTGAGGGCACCAAGGTGAACACGCTTGTCATTCCTAAACTTTCGATTACTCATATCACCGTGGTCCTTGATAATCTTTCGGACATGTTCAGGTGGAAGGTCCTGTATATTCCTCATGAGTAAAGCGGGGTTCTTTCTCAAAGGATGCCATCACCACTCACCTGCTTGCCCATGTCAACATAACCCCCTCTCCTTTTTTCTCCGTACCGCTTCCTCTGCATCTGCACCCACTTTTGTGCCTTCTGCACGATGACTAAACGCGAATAAAGATATCAGAAACGCGAAGCTGGTGAATAAGACCTCTACGGACTTTCAGACGATAAACGCGAGGTCGATGCAGCACTCTGGGGCGGCATGCCCGGGGGAGGTGGAGGCATAAAACCTGGAGGAGGAGGAGGGAAACTCATCCTTGCAATGGTTGTTGGAAGTGATGAGGAAAGAGCCTGAGGCTGACGTAAGCAAATATTCTCTCTTAGCTTTTTGTGCACGGACCCAACTGCCTTCCACTTTGACCTTCGAGTCAAACGATTGGGAGCCTGATTCAAACAGCAACTGTCCATCACTCTGGTAGTATACTGATCAACAAGTCGTTATCTCCCTGCACACTGACAATTGACCACATGCCACATGCGAATTTAAAGAAATACCAATATTTTTTAAGATGTGCCATACCCTTCCTTGCTTCCAGACAATTCTGCCCCAAGCTTGTATCCCAATATCTAGCACAAACGTCAAACATGCCCACCTCCGCGGGATACATCATTGAAGGACGAACCTTGTCCCAATCCAACTTAGAACGGGTCATAGGCAGCGCCCTCCTCAAACTTTTGAAAGTCTTCTCCGACATCTCTTGATACGTCTCGCTCAACGAAGTCTGGTACTTGCCTTCCTCATCCTCAATAAGCGCAAGGATTTTTGGGGCAGCCGAGCTCTCAGGTAGGGAAGAGATACTGGGTGGCAACTTCAATGAAATATCATGTGTTGTTACCAATTGGACCTGCCTTAGATTTTAGCATCGGTACCTGAACGTGTTACTCTACACTCACGTTCCCCTGCTCGTAATAATGTACGTGGACAAGTATTTTTCCTGTCACTTGGCTGTTCTCCGAATCAATTATGTATTCCGAACGCCAGCGGCCAGCCCTATCTGAGCGTCAGACCCAACAACGAACACACGCAGAAGTTTACACACCAGTAATTTGAAGGATTATATTTGTTCGCGACTATTTGGATAATATATTCCCTCACATCATTTCCTCTTGCAAATACGGACGCCACACCATCATGGTAATGGGCCGCCAGATATGTCTGCGTCGAAGACTCAAGCGCCAATCTACACTCCCCCATAAAAAAACCTTATATGATAAATGAGGTTTGAATGTAGAGATCACTCACCGTAACGGTTCCGTCTCGGGGTCAAGCTCAAAAGGCTGGGGGTCCGAGGCTTCCTAGACTATCAGTTCGCTCACTTTCTTTCAAATCCACATGGAATCAACAACGCACCAGGCTTAGATGATCGAACACGAAGCTCGTCTTCGACCTCGGGTCCACGAATCTTTCCTCTTCTTCACTGCCAGGGCACCTTGCCGCTTCGCTGATGATACACTGATAAATACAATATGTTGTAATCCGACGCTAGCAAGGGAACGTTTAGTAGTTTACCTGATGGCCTACTCCGGGGATCTCTACGGTGATGAACTGTTCGAGGTTGTACTCGCGAAGAGCAGGCCTTACGCCTGTCTGCAAGGCGTCGTCGTCCGAAATGATGTTGCGAACATCTGGCGGTCAACTGTCAATCCTATTTGCATGCCGAAATCAAAGCGCGTCGGACCGTTCAAAACATCATTAATCTCTCCAGGAGGAGCTTGGAGAAGGAAGTCAGAAGCGATGTGAACTCGTTCCGACGTGTCCATCGCAGATACTGAGCAGATCAGGAGGTTAATTAGTTGCCACTGACCACCGTGCACACATTGTTCGGCGTATGCCGGGCAGCCATCAAATAAACGACAGCCCGGGGCATCCCAGGCCAACATGCAACCTCACACAGTCAAGCAAAAGTAAAGCCCAAAAGGTGTGTACAGATAAAATAATTATGTGTACAAATGTACTTTTACAGTGGAATCTATAAATGATTAGATCTTCAGAGCTTGGCGGTGAACTGCGTCTCCGTGACACCAGCGCCCATGGCCGCTGTGGAAGAAACACCACCAGTGACTGTCTTGATCAAGCTATCTGCGTAATCAGCACCAGACCACTGCAGAACACACCATGTCAGAAGAGAGTTGATCGGCGCTGCGCGAGGACACGAACCTTCTGGTGGGTGAGGACGTCTGTACCAAGCTCGCGCTCCCTGCGCTGTACAATCTCAACATACGCCTTCATGCCAGTCTTTGCATAGTTCTTGGCAAAGAGGTCGGAAATGTATCCGTTGGAGTGAAGACCACCAAGCTACGAGGGACAACGTGAGTAATGGCCTGCAAGATACACAAGTCCTGTGCTTACAGTAATGAATTGCCAGACAAACCCAAGCTTTCCGAGTTCCCAAACGTATGCCTGCATGTCCCTCTCAGTGAGACCAGCAGCCTCCCAGTTGAACGACGGCGACAGGTTGTAGGCCAACCACTTTCCGGGGAATGCGGTGTGCACGCCCTCAGCGAATTCCCTTGCTTGAGCAAGAATAGGCTTCTTGGTTTCCATCCAGAGAAGGTCGCAATAGGGAGCAAAGGCGATGGCGCGGCTGACAGCGCACTGAGTGCCACCCTGATAGCGGTAGTAACCCTCACGGGTGCGCGGACTGTCCCAATTCCAGTAGGGAACGCTCCTGAGACCAAACTCCTTCTGAGCTATAGCAACAGCCTGGAGGTAGGAGACATGTGCGACGCGGGCAAGGAACTTGTCAACGGTAGGTCTGCTGGCACCCTGTTGGCTCAAAGCGTTGGCGAGGGTAGTTGAGAAGAGTTGGAGGTTGGCCGAGGTGGTCCATTCATCTTCGATAGCTTGGAGCTCATCACCAGACTTTCCAGCAGCCTCGGCCTCAACCATGACACAGTTCAGGGGACGGAGAGAAACATTGGTGGAGCCGAGAATAAAAGGGTGGTCACGGTTATCGATGTTGGAGGTGATGAGGGTGGCGGCCTCGGAATCCGTGCGAGCGATAGCCAAGTTGTCGACACCCATGATATCGAATTGGAGACGGATGGCAACAAGACGGTTTATGTGCTCTTGAATGGGGACCAGGACCTTACCGGCCATATGACCACACTTCTTGGTTCCCGGAGCCTGATCTTCGACGTGGATGCCAGCAGCCCCCTTCTCGACAAACATCTTGGCGAGCTTCATAACAGCGGTCAAACCACCGTGACCAGTATCGGCATCGGCAATAATAGGGCGGAGGTAGTCAACAATCGGGGTCTTTGCGAGCTCAGTATCAGACATGCGGGAGCGGGCCTCACGCTGCTTGCGGTCATGGAAGAGCTGGGCCATGAACAAATGTTCAACCTTGTTCGGAACAGTATTGGAGGGATAATCTGGGGTATTGCTCTTCAACAATTCCCCAATATGGAGCAGGAACGAGTCACTCACCAGCAAGGTCCGGGCCTGGTTCGTTGGTGGAGGAGGCAGTACTCGATGATTGCCATCCAGACACATAGACTGTATCGAGATACTTGGCCATCTGTGTTACCTGGACAGGGTCGAGACTGGCAAAAGGTGAGCTCCTTGTGCACACACAGAGTGAATAAGAGACTCACGCTCCGTAGGTATGGGACGGAGTGCCATTCCTAGCGTGCTCGCTGAGCAACCCCCACAGTTTCTTTGCCTGGAGGTTGGATGGATACTCGATCTTGATGGTGCCGCGTTTTGTGACCACATCAGCAGCAGTATAGGGACGCATAGTTTGAGCGAAGCGGGGGTTCTGTGGGGCGCGATGAGGATAGTAATTGGAACACTCGAGGTCGTGTATGTACCTTCCACCACTGTTCGACTTGAGCGACCTCTTGGGCGAAACGAGCCTTTTCAGCGGACATGGTGGGGTGTAATGTGGGGGTAGGGAATAGGAATGAAGCAAGGCGTATATAAGACGTGTTTGCTCCGCATTCTAAATCTTTTGTCCTTTCAGCTGCTTTTCGGAACAGCTGGATGCGGGAAACATGTGATTTGTCCGAACCAGTCCAGGATCGACCATGCGGCGACCTAATGTTAAACCCGTCGGCTCTCCCTCCCGCCTCCAATCACAGCTCAGCGCTATCTAAACCCGCTTTCCCTCTTGTAGTTTACACTGACGTGTACCACTACCGTCGCTCTCTATGTACGCATTATCTCCTTCCTTGAGAGCTATACCACTCTCCTTGACTTCGTTTGGTGCGAGTGAGTGCGGATTTTCTGCGGTACCCGCAGCGAGATTTGGTTAGTTCGGGCTGTTTTATTCGGACGAAAACGCCAAGCCAGTTCAGTCAACAGCCTCCAAGTTTTGCCGACTCAGCAACTCTGCGAGAATACCACTTGACAGCAAGATACCATCCGACGTCTAATATCCAGAGAAACCCCAATATTCTACACACTAAAACTAACGTCGGTCCCCATCGTAGACTAAGCCCGCTAGGCCATAGCGCACGATGAATGCGAACATACTACCTGCGACCTGTTCCAAGCACGGAGCGTCAATGATCGCAAAGACAAGTATGTCAAATTTTCACACACCTGGGAGCACATCAGCACTTGAACCAGTCGTTTCTCGTTCATTGGCCCAAGCCGGACAAGGAAGAAATTCAAAATAGTCAAGTTTGATGCCTCCAGGATCAATCCACTTTGGGGATGAGTGGTAAGATCGGTCAGACCGACCGCAGCAAGTATGCGGAGAGCATATGTCGTTAGCTGGGACGGCGGTTTCTCAAAAACGACCCTGGAAGGATAAAGAAGGTTGGTATCTGCATCAAATCTACACGGATACAATAATATTCTGAGTTCCCGCTGTACAATTTTGGATCCGGCTCACCTTGGTACCCTGTGCCGGGGGCATGGGACAAGACCGAATAGCTGGGGACATGACAACAAAAAGTTGAAAATCTGCGGTATGAAAAATAGTAGCAAGGTCTTGGAGAAGTGGGCCTGGATCCCGACCACCGCAAATGCCATGCCTGTGACGTAGCATAGCGTGTCTCCGGGAAACGCGCGTGCAGGATACCTGGTTATGAATGACATCATCTCAGCTTGACGCCGACTGCTATGAAGTTAGGACCACAAAGAAAAACATACCAGTTGTGATACATGAAGCCGACACAAATGGCGACAAGCGGAAGCATGAAGTATAAACTGAACAGATGCCGCTCAACTAATTCGCGACTTCCATACGACATGCCAGCACTCCAGACACCACCGAATTCGACTTCGGCCTTATTACCCAGTAGATGCAGAGGAATTCGGAAGTCCACGGGCCAGGGAAGGTATAGGAGGTCATTTAGAATGACGGAGAAGGCGATTATGAGCGCCTGGCTCACTTCTGAGCCATTGATGCCGGCAAGAATGTTGATGCTATTTGTCGCAAAGGTTGAAAGCAAAGACATGTATACATAATATAGCGGCCCTGTTCGAATAAAATAAAAAAAGTTGACTCTGATTGCATAGAACATACATACCAAGATTAACCAGAGTCCCAAACAAAAATCTACATGGTAGTGGCACGACAACATGAGTGTTGCCTCGCTCTGCATAATATACCATCAGAAGAGGTATCGAAGCCACTATGGGGATCGGTAATTTGTGTCTCCACCGAATATCGAATACGTCAGTCGAGGAAGCCCAGGATAGGTTGCCGTTAGCAACGAGAGGAGAGACGAAAGGTAGACGGAAAGCTACAGGGACATTTAGAACGAGGTTCCACCGCATATATTCCGATTCTCCTTGCCTGATGGTGAGGAAAATCTACTATATTGATGCCTTCCGGCGGTTCGGCGGTGCTCGTGCGATTCATAATGGAGGTCGAGAAAGCAAATGGGATGAAGAGCATTAACAACACAATATATATCGCGGCACACACGAGACCCATGCTTTCCGGGCTAGAAGAAGCTTGAGGATAGCACACACAACCCGTTAGTAGTAAGAATATACATACATTGGATCGTTGTATGTTTTGAGCAAATCTCTCCCCTTCAGGTTAGCTGCAATGAACACCGGTCCAAGTCGTGGTACAAGGTATATCGTGGCTAAAAATGCGAAGATCGCGAGGCCAACGGACGCGTATAATGCAGGCAAGGGGGGTATAGGATCCAGTAGGGGTCTTGTGATGAACCAGGATGCTACCGGGACCAGTCCTACGAGTAGGAGAGTCGGCAATGGTCTAGGCCTGAGGGCCATGGTCGACGTTGTGAAGTCGGGAAATGGTCAATGCGATGAATGCCTGAAAAACATGGGCAAGAATGTAGCCAAGGGTTGGCACCCTACCGAGATCACACAGAGGACGTGTCGCTGTCACACGCTCCTGAGCGCGTCTGCAATTTATCTATGACACAATCTCCAGAATCTGAGAACCTCTCTCCAGGAACCCGGCATCTCAATACAACAGGAGGCATCGTCAGAGTCTCCTCAAGCAAAGGGAGAGGTGTCTATGGTGTGTCCTGACGCACCCAGTGTGTTGTAGGCTCGTCTCATGGAAATTGCATCGCAGCCTCCGAACCAATCCCACGAAACACCACCATTGAAATCAGTCCCGTTTTGTTTTTCCAGAACTCGGAATACGAAGAACGCGGTAATATACCAAACAACATCCCGGGAGCAATTCAGTATTCTCATGTTTCTACCTCTCAGGAAAGCATACCACGCTTGATCACTACACCTTCGTATGGCCGGACGGCCGCATGGCGCTCGCCCTGGGACTTGGTGAGCCACTCGACGCCCCAAATTTACCGCACCGGGTAAACTGATAACAATCGAAGGCTCGCTGTTCAATCACTCCGACCCTCCAAATGTTACTTTCACCTTTGACACAACGACAGATTCGATACAATATGCAACTACCCGAGATATTGGCCCCGGAGAGGAACTGTGCATATCTTATGGCCACAAGCTGCGGTCCTCTCCTGCAGATGCGACCTCAAAAAACAACTTCATTCAATTCCCCAACGACTTGCAACGATGGACGGGGTGGCCTATCCTTGGCTGACTACGACAGGTTGATAGAAAACGCGAAGACGTCTCAGGTCAATCCTTTTGCGCGTGGAGATCTAGATGAAACCTTACCTGAAGAGGATCTTCCGTTTAGAAGATATAAGCTACCTCCCAACGAAGAAGACTTAGAGTCAATACGCACGAGTAAGTCCTACCTACTTTGTCTGAAAGGGATTTCCCGTAATCGTGCCTTCCAAGTTCAAGCATGGGTAGTTGATGTACCCGACCCAAGATTAATAACCACTCTACTTGAGTGAGTCCCCTCTCACTCCATTAGACGGTAGCTAAAAGAATTGGCGATAGGTGGCTGAAGCAAACCAGCTTAAACACAACTGACTTGGCCCACCTCAAACGCGTTCGAAAGCAGAGCAATGCAGTAACCTTCCTGCTCGCATCTCGAACTACATTCCCCACAAGTCCACCTTTTCTACCGGAGGGTCTGGACCTCCCGCCCCCGCACCTCCATACGGTGCCAGCCTCATCTGCCCTCACCCCAACCCAACTTGCACTAAAAACAGCGCTATGGCCGACCATATACACTCCACGTAAGAAAGATCAACAAGAGAAATGGAGCCGTGGGAAGGCATCCTGGGCTTGGCTGGCCATGCGGGAAGCAGTCCAAGCTGCAATTCAAGCCCACCGCAACGGCGAAGTAAGATTCTATCATTCAATTTCATCACATCATATGCTTAACTTCCTCTCCGCTTCCGCCTCCTCACTCGTATCTTCCCACTCCCACCTCGTTGCATATTCCGATTCCCTCCTTCCTGAAACTTCCGCGCGCAGCTGCCCATCGCTGCGCACATACCTGCTCCTTACGAAGAAGCACCATCCTTGGGAAACCGACCAAAAAAACCAGGCCAGTGTCCCTGTCGGGGAATTCACAGCGCACGACACAAGAACGTCAACCAATCATCCGCTTCGCCATGCGGTGACCAACGTGATACGGAAGATAGCTGATTACCACGCTTCAACCGAGTTGGCCAACACGGGAACGGAGGCCCCGATTCTACCAGAAGAGGAAGACGGTGACGGCAGTAGCGCTGCTTTGCAAAATGGCTCGAACTATTTACTGACATCACACCATATCTTCACTACTCACGAGCCATGCATCATGTGTAGTATGGCTCTTCTTCACTCTCGGGTCAGGGAGGTTATTTATCTCCTCCCGATGCCTCACACTGGTGGGTGTGGTGGTATTGCTTGCCTTCCGACACTCAAAGATGTCAATCACCGATATACCATCGCACAGTGGAGACGGGACGAAGGCCCGGTGGTTGAGGAAGTCGACGCAGACGTTGATAAAATTCTTAACATAGAAACAACAATAGATGCGTGACGTGTGGCGAACAAAGAAGCGGAAAACATCAAGTCAGGCAAAAGGGGAGAGAATGCTTGCAACGGAGTAGGTTGAATGACCAAGCAAAAGACAATATCCAAAGGGTTCGTTCAGCCAATTCCGTGCTGAGACCCCTCGGAGGCGACTAAGTAAATGAGCGCACTCAATCAGGAGATAACGATTGATAAACCAGAAAACTACAGATGTGGCGAGCGGTGGCCGGTAGGCCGCCATTGGTTGGCTTTGATATGCTCGAGAAGCGCATCATCAGACAAGCTGCGGTAGAGAACATTCTCGTCAACGCCCTGACAAAACGCCAATGAGTCAGCATAAGCAATACACATAGGAGGGAGACACGTACATCCGTTTGTGCAGCACGAACGACGGTAAGAGCGATCTGGGCGCTAATATCACGAATGCGCGCGAGGCGGGGATACACCAAGTCTGCGTCCCTCTCCCTCTGGGTGAGGGAAGACGAAAGGGCAATGGATGCCTGCTCAACCATGGCGTCTGTAACATGCCTTGCCCTCGAAAGAATTGTTCCCAAGCCTAGACCAGGGAAAATGTACATGTTGTTGCCCTGCCCGGGCTCGTATGTCTTCCCCTCGAACTGGAAGGGTTTGTATGGGCTGCCAGAGGCGAACACAACGGAGCCACTTGTCCTACGGCTGTTTGTTAGCCTTGGCCTATATTCAGCGCTCGAGTACTGAGTGTGTACACCTACCATGTGACGGCATCAGAATAGTCGACCTCGCATAGAGAAACAGGGTTAGAAAGTGGAAAGATAATAGGGCGCTTATTTAAGGAGGCCATGAGCTCGACAACATCTTTTGTGAACGCATTCTATTGCATAATCAGCTTTTCCTCTCGAGGGTAGGAAATAAAAGAGTCCGCGTACCCGGATGGTGCTGAGACCAAGGAGGGCAGTGGGCTTGACATGGTTGATAATATCGACCAAGTCATTCAAGGGAGGACCACTGTAGTCTGCGCGGGCGAAGTCTGGCGGTGGAAGAGCATGAGCGCTGCGAAATGCATGTAATCAAACGTAGAATACAAACAGATCTTGTGTTCTTGCAGACCCTTCCTATCCGCGGTGATCAAACCTTTCGAATCAACAGTCTGCGGGGTGGAGGGGGTCGTCAGAACCGCTATTCAGTAATGGTCACCGAATCACCCACGTAAATCCTCTTCTTGGCTTCCCCTTCACTAAGTCCAAGAAGAGTGAAGAAGGACATGAGCTGCTTAGCGACCCCGATACCGGCAGATCCAGCGCCGAAAAACAGAATGCGCTGATCTTCGAGGGGAGTCCCAGCAGCTTGCGAGGCTAACTTTGCAGCATTGACGAAGCCGGATAAAACGACCGCACCTAAAATGCGAATGGTCGGCGCAAAGCTCGACAGTTTCCCAATCATGAGCGCAAAGCATTTACCTGTACCTTGGATCTGCCAACGGAGCCAAAAATCAGACTGTGCGGGCGGTAACACACGCAGGTAGGAAACACGCACGTCGTCATTAAAGACACGATAACTTGACCTAAACATATCCAGGTATCTGAAGGCATTATCTGTCGAAAAGTCCTCGAACTGCACGAGCAGCTGAGGGAACACTTCCTTCATAGCCGCCATGAACTCATTCATAAAACCATCCATCTGGCTCAAGACAATTAGGGTCCAAATTGGTTCTGTGATAACAGAAGCTACCTCTTCCGTGTTAGGACGTTTACGACGCGCTCCGAGGTATAATGGATCATCGAAAAATTTTTGGGTGTTTGTGCCGAGGTCGAGGCAAATGGGGATGGTGGTTGTAGGCTTGATTCCAGCACCCCCAACATAAAGTTCTCTGATAAGCCCAGGATTAGCCAGGGGTCTGTGAATGGAAAGGAGCTCCCCACAGCTTTCCAATAGAGATGGGTAGACCATTCGCACCAAGGTCACCAAGACCGAGGATACGGGAGCCTATACGACAAGGAGGGAAGTCAGAACCATGACGGAGAAAAGAGGAGAAATAACGGTCAACCATCGGTCACGACCGCAATCCTGGAGGCAACCCCGGCTGGCCATGTGCGGAGGATGTCCCGAATGTGCCCTTTACTTTCAATGGGAACATAGAGGCCTTCCGGACGTCTCCAGATATGGGAGTAATTCGAACACGCATCACCAACCTGTGACAGAGTCAGAGGCAGGATCACACTAGAAAAACCAAGCGAACAGTAGGAGTATAAAGTATGGGAATAATCTCGAGCATGTTGGCGAGGAGAACCTCATAGAAAAGGTTAGGGTCGCGCTCCTTGAGACCATTGAGATAGATATATTTCTCAAGACCAGAGGTCTTGCCTCGAAGCTGTATGAGGCAACGTTGATGATGATCAGTGTTGACGAAATAAGGAGGCACACTGGGAGCGAGGGCCATAGTGCTGAGAAAGGGGGGCAAAAGAGGAAAGAGTCTGGTCCGTGTTTTTATACTTGAAGGGGCGGATAAGGAGATCCTTGGAATTGAGTCTATTCGGAGTGCGCAACCAGTCTCCGAGCCTGCAAATGGGTTCATATCAAGTATCCCAACCTTCTACTTCCTTTTCCGGACACCGGCACTCCGCCACCTGGAATGCGCCTTTCCGCCCATGGGTGCCAAACAACATCGCATTCCGCGGTAGTATGTATTATCCACTCCATCAATACATTGTTCACCATAGTTCACGTCGCTTTCTGCGAATAGCCTGCACCAACGAGTGTCTTTCGCTCCATTCTGAGCGTGCTTCTGCGTGTTCCGCCTCCGTCCTTCTCACAATCTCCTTACGCTTCTCCGCCTTGAGAGGCGCCACCATCGACACAAAGGACCGTGTTACATTAAACATCCTCGCTAGCTCTCCTCGTGAGTATCTTGCTGGGTCGCTTTCCCGCAGCTCGCGAATCTTTGTGATGACCTCGTCTGATACGCGTGGTGGGGACTCCTTCTGGAGCCCTGGCCGGGCAAGCGGAGGCAGGGGCCCGTCTACGGGGGTCACTTGCTTGGCAAGTAAGGGGGATGCGGGGGAGGTAGGTATATGAATGTGACGTAGCGGCTGAGGGCGGCGGACGGTGAATGAATGTTAGATTCTCGTCTTCGAGCGCGGTGACGGTCGCCTTGGGATTGTTGACCAAGGGGTCTGGCGCATGATATGCTGGGCGTTCCGCGGTGCCAGGCTTTGGACGAGGAAACTTGCTTCGCGTGCTTTGTTGCGTATCCACGAGCAAGAAGCTGTGAGGATGCAAGGGCCCGGCTAATGTTCATGGTTGGCTCACGTCTGGCCGAGAACTGCAGAGAAAATTCGTGTGATTGCTTTCCCACGGGTCAACAACTATTTACGGGCCTGGTCGACATATCCGCTGATCTTGTAACCACAAATCTTTCACAATCCTTCATTGTGATCACCACTTACCGTGGATGACTGCAATAAATACCCGCTGCGAGAACTACCTGTTAACGCACCGTCCCACTAAGAAATTCCCAGCTACAGCTTCGCCTATGTACTGGTACACCCTTAAGATTCAGTTTTAAGTGGAATAAAAAAAACCTTTTTCCTTTGCCCTGCACGGGAATATGGAGTGCCGAGCTAGGATTGGAATCCACCCTAGACGGTAGTTTTCTCTCCGTTTGGCATTCCTACAACGTGCATATGTCAATTCGCTTCTGAAATCCGAAGCGTTGAGCGCTGAGCCGTCGTCTGGGACTTCCTCACCCCCTGTCGCGTCGCATAGCCCCCTTCATATAATGATCCGGCCCCGAGCGCCGCCAAGCGAGAATGCAGAGGCACCAGGCACCTCCGAAACGCACCGCTGTTCCATAGGTGTTCATGGTAACCAAGTCAGATCGGGACAGAGCAGCGACCTCTGTGTACTGATACATACTTTATCGAGATCCTCAGTCTCCACAAACAATGATAGTTTTAGTTTATGGGGACTCGTATCAACCACCGTCCTGATCTCGTGGACACAACCAGCGCTCCAGACACCAGACTATGATCGGAAATCTTTGCAATTTCGAATTTATGGTTCTCTTCTGATTGCTGTCCGGAGAATTCTATGTATATGCATTGTTACAGGACCGGAATCATCCCTCGATGCAAGACTCGGTGCACATCAGGATCATGATCCAGATTCCGAAGCTCCGCTCTCTCTCTCTCTCTCTCTCACACACACACACACGCCCTCCCGCAGCACACACTTTTTTTCGTGGATCCCCCGACTCTGCGGGAAGTTTCTCCATAAATAGCCGTCGGTTGTTGTTACCCACGATGATACAAATTGATGCCATCAACATCGATTAACGGTCTTATCTTTGTTGCATCCCAACAACACATTAAAGAAAAGTCTGTCACTTCATCCAAAAGTCCCACGGGGGTTTCACACCACACCGGGCAGAGATTCTACGAGCCACTATGTATCAGAGGATGTTGTTGTAATGCCGCAGCACTCTTCACGTAAATGCAACTCTACCCCACAAATCTAAGCGTCTAATTATGTACATACAACCCTCCGCTGCTCAGCGAGCAAGTCTAGAAACTCCACATGATCGCCTTCTCGGTTTTCACTTGCAAGTAGCGCCCCATCATCAAGTCGAGAAACGCCACCATCAGAATGGCCTAGAAGAATAGAAGAAGAGAGAATGAAAAAATAGTATCAATTTTTGACGACCAACATGTAGTACAAAGTTGAGATGGTAATAAATACATAATGAAACAGAACAGAGCTCTCGATTTTGAAAGTAGATGCAGAATGAGAAGGAAAGAGGAAAGGGAGAGCAGCTTGTAGAGAGAGGATTGTAACGACGGATTATGGCTATAATGATCCGAATGTTTCGAGGTTCAGGTACTATAGAGAGAGGAAACCGGCCGAGAACATTTCAATCAGTCAGATCGATATTAACTAGAAGCAAGGGAACGAGGGTAAGAAGGAGTGAGATATGGTTGGGTAAACCCAAGGATTAAGGATTAAAACCCGCTTTTGGTGTACCCTTGACGGGCCCGAGGAGAAGAAAATTTGTGTCACCAGAAAGCCCATCGCACGTCACAGCGGAAGGCAGTGCAGTTCGGATAGAAGTGGGAAGCGGTGGAAGAGCATGTCAGCGAAACGAAGAGCGAGGTCCGATTTGAAAAGATAGCAACGTCCAAGATCTCATACGAATTCGATGAAAGAAGGATACAAAACAAGACAGTAACCAAAAAAAAAAAGACTGAGATGACAGCAATAAACAATTTCGAGTCGTCAATCCCCATGTACACCAAGTGGACAGTAAACATGTACTCTAACAGCCACTACTCACTTGTTTTCGTTGGTAGGCGCGCCTGGTGGCGACATGGCAATAGAATTTCTGCGACTGCCTGGCCTTCTTGATGCCTGTTGCTGCTGCGTCGAATGGGACGAAGCAGAAGACGGCGTTGGTGGTGGAGGGAGTGGGCTCCTATTTCCGTCCGTATATGATAGTTGTCTGGTCAGACCGGGCCTCTGAGTCTCCCTCTCCCTCTCGTTCCGTAGGGTTCGACCATGGGAATCCCGAATGGGAGGAAGATTCTGATTTGAAGGATGTTCTCTATATCCTTGGGGCGGGGATGGGATACCGATGCTTGTCCTGGAATGATGTGGCGGTAACTCTGCCTCTCGAGGACGCGGAGGATCCAGCCGTGTCGCGGAAATCGAAGACGTTAGCCGCCTGGTATCATAAGGCGATGGTGACCCATTTCCATCGCCTTCACCACAGTGTGGTGGAGGGTTCCCACGAACGTCCCGTTCTTGGGCCCAGCCAGGTGATGGAGCGCGGCGGATGGGGTCGGAACGGATAGTGTCAGGTCGAAGCCGTGCAGGTTCGTGAGCAACGAGTGGGAAAGTATAGGGTTCCGGTGGACCAGGATTTGTACCATTTCGAAGCGGCTGTTTACCTTTCAATGCCCCGGCACCGCCAGTCACATCAGTACTCTGTCGGCGGCCTGAAGTAGGGTTCCGCAAGGCATCTTCCAAATCCTCGACTCGCCGACGCAATCCCATCATCTCTGTTTTCATGCCAGACACCCTTTTGTCCACCGCAGCTTCAATTGTCTCGTTTAGCTTCTCCTGTTGTTGTGCTAAGGATTGGATAAGGGCGTTGGACCGCTGTAATTGTTCACTCAGCCATGTCTTGAGCTGTTTTGAGTCATTCAGGGCGTCGTAAAAAATTTCAAAAGGCGCCAAAAATGCGCTCTTGTCACCAGAATACCCTGGGTGATGAAGCGATGCCGGGGTAGGTGGTACAAGCGTCGATGCAATAGGCACGCTTGCAGCAGGGGGCGACCGTCCGGAAAGTGAAACGATTGGGTTAGCCGTGGCGGCAGGTCGAAGCATGGAGAGTCTAGTGGGTGTCGGAGGAACGTTGGAAGCCACCCTGCGGATGTTATCAGTAGCACCAAGGACAGGTGGTAGGCGAGGCAGGGCCATTGATAGGCGGGCTGCTTGAAACGCCCCTTGACCAGCGTGGGGGATAGGTGGAGCACTCTGGATTGAGGGTTGTAGTTGATCTGAGGATTGAGCCTCGCGGGGACTGATTAAGATATCTGCGGGCTTTCTCTTGCCGGCGCCACCCAGGAGCCCTGCCCGACGGCGAGCAAAGCTAATGGGGGGAAAAGGAAGAGTCTGGGTTGGGGCAGGGGCGGCAGGGTTCTGCAGCTGAGGATGAAGCTGAGGCTGGCTTAGGACAAGGACGGGACTAGGGCTGGGTGGGCGTGTAGAACCTGTTGGTTGGCCCGGTGGAGCGACGCGGCGACCACCTGTGTTAGTGTTGGGACTGCGGCGGGACGGGCGGGGCGCGTTGGGATTCTTGGATGTGGGGGGGGCGGATATGCGTTCCTCTGATTGTGGTGGGGGTGGCGGGTTGTTGGTGGATGTGGTGGCGGTAGACATGGCACCAACGACACTACCTCGTCGCTGTTCAATCAACGCCTGCTGCTTCTGCTTGACGGAGATCATCGATCGAACTTTCTCCAAGGCAGCAGGACGGTCAATTGTGAATCCTATGACGACAGGGGAAATAGGAGTTGAATTTGTCTGGTCCACGGGGGGTCGCACATCAGTATTGAGGGGATGAGGAACACCGCTGACGGTGACCCTTCGTTTTTTCATGGGAGAAGCAATGGTGCTGGATGGCGGTGGCGCACCGGCATCGTCGAATGGGACTCGGAGGTCATTGGGTTTGTCTAGCGGTGGAGGGGATGGATCCAACATATCCTGATCCTGCTCCTCCTTGATATGGGTGAGACGAGGGGAGCCATGACTATCAAGGGATGAATGATGAGAAAGAAAGAAAGGAGGTGGTGGACGCACTCTGAGTCTGAGCGTTCGTCGTCGCGTGAAGAGGACGTGATGTCCTGGTGGGTGCGTTTTCTACTGGTTGCTTTCTGCTCGGAGCTCTCGTTAGAGGGCGGGCGGGAACGGGCGTGGGCTGAGGAAGAGTCGACGCGGTATGAGTCGGTGGACAGGCGGGACTGGATCGGGGGGAGGGCGTTGTTTCCGGTGGGGATATTGTTGAGGGAGTGAGGACTAAAAGCTTGGGCGAAAGGGGGAAGAGAGTGGGAGTGTGTGGCGACAGAGGCGTGGTTGGTGGACATGGGTTGTGTTGTGGAAGGAGGCGGGAGGAGCGGGGATGGTGGTGGGAGGAAAGAAAGAGAGAGAATGTTGGTTGCAAGTCGCCAAGGCGGATTCGTGCCGGAGATGGGAGTTAATTAAAAGAGTGGAGAAAATCCGATTCGAATTCCTTTTGGGATATGTGTATATACAGGTATGGCCCCAACCCGTCTGGGTTTCCCGTATGGCCCACCCCTGCAAAGCTCCCTTTATGAGCACAATGTACAATCCACCACCACCCACTGCGCCCTCTCATCGCCCTCATCAGGACCGCTGTCACTCTGAAACCCCTACAATCAAACATATCTGATTTCTTTTCTGCTCAGCCTTGTGCATGGGGTACGCTCTCCAAACTCGCACAAACACTCGAGCCCTGTCCGCCAGCCTGAGACTCCCATGATCCCCACCCGTCCCAGCTCTCATCAATATCGCCCTTGACAGTGTCCAACAACACACCGTGGGTCTGTCCTAAGAATATTCACCCATCTAAGGCTATTTTCTCCCATCCTCAGCCCATCTACTCAACACTTGCCCTCCTCCTACCGCCTCTATTGCCCTTACGGCACACCGAACTTCTTTCTCGCTCCCACAACCAAGCACCACATGCACACATCATTTTGCATCTGCCAGAACCCCCCCCCCCCCCCCCCTTCCCTTGAGATAAAACCTCCATTATTCTTTGTCGACTATGCCTAACCTTCTTCGTGCAAAATTAGGCCATCCCAACTCGAGTTAGCCTCGTCCTTTAAACCCTTTAATACAACCCCCCATACCTCTGAACCTGGCTTATCAGATTAATCAGTCTTCTCCCAGTGATATAAAGATACCACCCCCGTTTGATATGGATCACATACCACGAGTAGGTGAAGTGGCCACGGGAACGCACCTCGTACGACATAAATAGTTTAACCCCTCACCCGATGGACCCCGTCTCTACATGGAAACGGGGATCCAAGCAAGGCAGCAGGTGGCCCCGTATCTATGACGATACCCCCAAACGGGATCATCTCCCACCCAGATACTTAAACATATGTCTATGACACAAGTCCTTATACATTTGCTACCTGACATGTATGTGCTGTACATACATACATGCAAGCAGGCCAGCAACGTTGAATTGGTGGAGCAGTACGACAACCCGCAACCCTTCTCATGGGTAACCCAAGTGCAATCAACGTCTGAAAAGACACGATGCAACCGGAAGAAAAATTGAAAACGAAAAAAAAGGTTAAAACAATTCAGCACAAGCACCCTCATTCTGTTCGTTTCTTCTTCTTACGGGCGGTGAGCACTGTCACAGTTGGCACAGTCTGACCCTCTGAACCTTGTTCACGGTCCCCCCTACCACCACCCCGATACGCCGGGTCCGGAACGGGCTTGCTGACACGCACTGATCCATAAATGTGCGAGCGATACGTCTCCAGCGAAGCCACAGGCTCGGGGAAAGGGTTGGGCGTAACATCGGGAAACGATTGTTTCCTACTATTACGTGGTGGTGTGCCCGGTGGGGCGTGTAACGTGGACTTCGACCTCTCCCTTGGTTCTGGTGTGGTGGCTCGTCCATTGTGATGATGCGATGTGCCAGAAACCGGCGAGATGCCTTCACACAATCTTTTTATCGTACACTCCAGGGTCTCAGTGGCCTTGACCGCCCGTTCCGTAGTGGAAAACTCAACCCCCGTAGTCAACGCAGTCAGAACTCGCTTGTTTATCTGTGACGAGACCTGACCCGGTTGAGGTTCGAGGGAGGAAGACGTTGCATGTTGCAGCTGCTGCAATTTTGGTTGCCCCACGCCCTCAGAGTCCTGAATTTGGGTTTTTGTCGAAACGACCAAAGTGAAAAAGCCTGTGACAGCACCCGCCACGCACTCTTGTCGAAATGACATGCGTTCCCAAAACTCATCGGGGGTAACCTTTCCCAGTTCTCCGAGAGGTCGATCATCCTTCTCCCTCCCGTCCCCTTTGCCGCCGTTAGCCTCTTCTCGTGGTTTCGCATCGTCCACCGATGTTACTGTCCTAGCGCGTTTTCGAATTGGTGATTTGACCTCCCCCCCCGTTGTATATGCGATCTCGTCGAGGAACCTTGATTTAGGGTCATCGTCGAAATAGGGGATATAATGACCAAGATTTTTGGCTTGAGTGTCTGAGGGACAAGGCAAGGAAGAATTTTGCCGGGAAGTGTACGGGTGCCCGTACTCCCATGCAACATCTGATGACACAACTTTGAGCGAGCATTCAGCCTCAAGCTGGCTGAACCCAGGTAGCACATAATATGCTTGTATTCCCGCTGGTGACAGACAAACCACAGATCCAGAAGCCAGTGCTTTCGCCACATCCAAAACTACCCGCGATAGGACGTGTTTCCACCAGGCACAGAGCCTAACATCGTCCAATGGGCGTTTGCCCTCATATTGAGAGGAGTTGGGGAACAAATATTGTCCCTGTGCACGGGCAAAGAGTTGTATCCAGAGGTGGTGAGCATTGATAGGCCGGGTGGCAGGGCTGGCATAATAATTCAAGAATGCGCGAACAAGTGTCGTTGTCGGGCTCCTGCCCGTTGTCTGCCCAGTCGAGTCTACTTTGCAGACATACAAAATCGCGCTAGATGTGGTGGGAATATAGTACAAATTCCCCTCGATCGCGGTTACGAGCACGCGTGGTGCATCTGGGTTGGCTTGTTCCGACACAAGCACCAGGACATCCTGGACATATGTCCGTGGACGGGGTTTCGCGAATTGAAACAACGAGGTGTTTCTGCGGGGAGAAGACTGGAGAACATGGACATGGAATTCTCGGGTGCCTGGGAGGGTGCTGAGTGCGTCGAGGAGAGTGTCGCGGAGGATGGACGGTGTCGCCTCTGACATCGGGGTGCCGTGGGAAAATGCTACTCACACCCGCGTTGAATCATGCTCCCCGTCGCAAGTTACGTTGAGCCTCTCCCTTTGCTATGTACTTAGCTGACCGCAGTCCACTGTACCGTGTACCCTGTGTTTCTTCCATATCTTCCAGAAGATGCTCAGTGTCAGCGTATGTTTTAAATTTGTACATCCACAATCAACATCAGTTCCTGGTTCCTCGAGCAAATGGCGTCCATGCTGTCACAACCCAACCCAGCACCTCACCACCAAGACAACTGGCAATTTATGGTATTTCTTGTTCTCTGTCTTCCGTCCCTCATGTATTATCCGGAGCACCTGATCATCCCATTTTCTGCGGCTGATATCTCCTGAGCTTCGAGGTCCGCATTCACAGAAGACCCTTTCCTCGGCCGCAAAGGTTCCACTTACGAAACACACATACACTGCCTTACGAGCGCTGTCAGTATTCCGACTTGCCTGAATATTATCACGGAGCGCAATACGGACCCCGATCTCTCTCCATTAAAATCTCTTTCACACCCGTTAGACCAGATTTATATTCGTCTTCAATATTAGCTGTCTAACGTACCCATTAAAGAATTTCCGACGTCCACCAGTGAGGTCTTAGCGGTCGAACTCGACACTTTTTTTTTTTTTGCGTCCTACATGCTCCGAAGCTAATCGAGGTTCTCCAAGCCCAACGAATGCGACTTCGACTTCTTCCCACTCGGCTTCCGAATCAACAGGTGTCATCATCAATATGCAATCGCGGTTCTCGGTACCATTCTGAATCATCATACAAGTAGTTAGGGTGATCAATAGCTTGAAGGAAGGACATTTGACGGCTACGTCATCTCAAGCCGATGATTGTTCTCCTTCACCCACGAGCCAATGTTCGAATGCCACATTACTTCCTCAGGTTCAATGTCAGATGGATCGATAGACTCTTGTGGGCAAGGAACAACAGGGATCCCACAAGGCCGGCTAGCCCATTGTGTTGTCCTTGGACAACTTTTTCCTCTCAAGGTCCTATGGACGAGAGTCGATGTTTAGGGTCCATAATTATCAGAGCCGTAGACGCCTTAACACTTGTGACATGCTAAACACATATGTCGAATACAAAGGGTCCGAATTCCAGTAGCCCCTCTACATGCTACCGAATGCACATCACCCGAGGGAGGCGATTGGCCGCAAATGTGTTAGCCTGAGATACTGCCAACACATTTCGTACCCCGGAACGCCTTGAGGAGTCAGAAGCCAATTTCTGGGAAGAGCGGCAAAGAGGTGGCTGTAAGCTAAACGAGCGATGAGGTAGATTTGCCCGTTATGGGTGTGGTTGGCTGCACAAGAAATCCGAGGACTGTTCTTCAGAGCCTTCATCCAAATAGTGGACATAACAATACGCACTGAACATTGATTATGATCAAAATCACTCCTACTGAAAGTCTGTGTGTGCACATTAACCGCAAGCGAAACTGCACCCTGTCTTGAGTTACGACGGGAAGACTTGAATTCTAGCTGACTGGGTGATTCCAGCTGCTGCTCTGCCGTAAAGTGTGGGATGTTTGATAGTTGCAAGAAGGTTCCCTCTCGAGGTTTGGCTCGCTCCCTCAGAGAACCTCGGCTGTTCAACCTGATGCCCGCCACAGTCCCACGGTCAGGTTTCGAAAGGACGATAAAGAATGGATGTCACTCAACGCTGCCAGTAGCGAGTTGACGTAGCCTGTTAATTGTTCGAGTGAGTTCTATCGTCTTCGTGAGGGCGAATTACATGCTCGAGACCGGAAGTGTAGTGGATTTAGAGGCCAGGGGGGCAGGAATTGGGGTGATAGCTGAGAGGAGTTACAGATTACTCACATTTACCCATGATCCAGAAAAATGCGAGCCAGACATAGTTGGTGGGCATGGTCGCGAACTAGACGGAACCTATTCAGTGAGCCCAAGCATTGGAATAATAGCCGGTATGACGCTTGCCGTTACCACGCATATGAATGCCAGAACACTATGCCAGCCGTTTCAGATCTCTATTTATTAAATGGTACCGAAATGAGACTGGGGCTCGCCTGGTAATGAGGCCAGTTGTCAGGCTATAGGCAATGAGAGTGGCAATCAGGGAATCCGTCCTGTGGCATAGAGTTTCGTGAACACCGCTATTCTTGTGCGCGTATGCAAACCGCTTACCTCGTAAACCCTGTGCGGCTTTTTAGCAGATAGTAGCACAAAGCACATGCAATGATGACATCTGCCGCTGCCGCGCTACCAAGACCAGCGCTAGTGACCCACTGCAAACGCGAATGCCCTATATACACCAGCCGAAATGGGCCGAGCAGACGACTTCAACATACAATTAATTTGAAAAATCGGGTGTTCTCGACGAGAAAGAATCTTCATTTCACTGTCAGTTCAGCGGTCGTTCGAGCCAAAAAATACATCATACTCTTCTACGGTGAAAACTAGAAATAGGTCAGGATCAATGTGGGTGGCAAATTTAGTTGGCGCTCACCGATCCCCAGTCCTTGGTGGGGCCACTTCAATGGAACTAGCCTCCCCAAGAAATTAACAGAGGCTTACCAAAATGAATACAGGCCAATATAAACTTGGCATGTCAATTCGGGGAGCGGCGAGTTTGGGAGTTTGCTCACGATGATGACTGTCAAGATGGCATTTCCAGACACTGATGTCGTATCAGATAAGGGCGGTTTAAACCAAGTTCAGACAACGCACTTATCCACACTCGGCGGGCGAAGAAGCTGTAAAGGTTTGGTCAGTTGGGGTCTGGAACCGGAGAAAAGCCACACCATTCTACTATCAAACCTATCAAGCCCTGCACAAATCAGAAGCCAGTATAATCGCGCATATGATATCATTAACACACGTTGCAATCCGTTTGCAACTACGATGATATGGTCAACGCGACGTCATTTCCACGTTCAAAAACAAGGCGAGAGGTGACGGACATTCATGCTCCTAAAGAGGGTAAATCACAGCCGTGCATCTGACGCACCCAGACTCTTACCATGTAGTTTTTTGCAAAGCGTCACGATTCGAAAAGTTCACCACAAGATACCTGAAGATCTTGAATGTATAGTGTCACACTGGGATAGACAACTCACCAGTACATTGCCATTGTACACAACACCAGATGAGCAGTATCGAGGAACCTTGCAATTATTTCGGTCTCAAGAGGAGGACATAAGAGAGGGTATGATACCAAATCACAGCGACCTAAAAGAGGAATTTCCAGTTTGTTGATAAGCCTGACAGAGGGATACGGACCAAGGCCTTTGTTGCCGTTGGATCCTTAGGATAGGTCCTAATACAGCAAACATATCAATGCTCTTGCTGTATTCGTTCGTTATCTTGGTCTAACCTGTAGTAAAAAAACCTGTTGGGGGAGTAATTAGCCATTTGGTTCACTAGGCCATCTTGGGCTATGATATCGCAAACGTACGTCTGCAATAGGGTCACGCCGTACAGCCTGACCCGTTTTTTCTCGTTTCAGCGTGCCAGAACATCGCCATTGGAACAGAATTACGTACACAGCAGCGGCGATGAGACCGATGAATGCGGATCCATAAGTCGCGTCGAGTGTCGCCATTCCGGGGCAACTGGAATATATATCACGACCTAGCGATCAACTTGAGGACGCAAGGTTAATCTGGGATGAGAGGGAAGCAACTGCGAGGACGCTTTCCCTTGAAAAAGGTTGGTCATATAACCATGATAATGCAACCATTTCATCCAAGCTGGCGTGTAGTGGGAACCTGGAAGCACTGCGTGTGAGGCGAAGCCGCTACCCCGGTCGTCCTCCCACACGAGATCTCACGGGAATTATAATCCGTATGTAATGGTGTTTTCCTTGCTTAATGTCCAAATACTGCACTGGTGCTCGCAAGGGCGTGGGAGAACGGCCGGTGATTTAGGCCGAAACATGACCAGGGTTGGAGTGTCTGGAGCTTCTTCACGGGAACAATAAGCGGCAGGGTACTTGCCAAGAGTAACGCCATGCCCAACGAAGTGAGTGTGTGGATCAATGAGAGAAAACCATGTAGAATTGCATTTGGCCCACAAAGAGGAATTAACCGCTGGCCAGATGTAAATAGGATGCAGGAACAACTTACTGAGTATAGTCCCACATACAGAATTATTGGAACATACTTTACATGAATATTGTACAGTGGATGATGGGCGAGAAAAGTGAAGGAGGGTTAAGCCACATAGGCGAATGTGTCTCTCGTCTCCTGTACGCGTTCTATATACTCCTTTTCCATCAATGTATCAATGGCCTGGAAGGAAATTGTTGTTAGAAGCGACCATGGGCAGATGTCGTGAACCGACCTTCTTGATATCTGGTATTTTGGGTGCAAATTTGGGAGAGAGCTGAGTAATGACTTCCTGGATGAGCGCTTGGTTTTTCATCGTTTTTCGGGCCTTCATTATCCTGGTCGGACGTCCAAAGGTGAGTCATATCCAACAGGAATAAGGAATGGGGCATACCGAACGATGGTCGCCTGAACAACATATTTGCGATCTTCATCCACGATCTTGAGAACCTCGGTCGTTTCCGCCTTAGTTTCTGATTTGATGGGGAGGTTCAGGTTGACACGGATTTTCTTCGATTTGAAGCCTATTCAGCGTGTAAAAGGCAAACCATATAAGTTTGGGGAAAGCGATAGATACCTGGGTTCAGATCATATTGTTCTTCCTCTTCGTTGACAAGAATCTTGGCCTTCACGAGGAGAGCCAAAATCTGGGTCAATGGTTCTTTAGGGATTGAGGTAGCAGTCATGAGGTCGGAGAGTGACAAGGTGTCCTGTGTGTTATACTGCAAGAGGATGGCCGACTGGTAGGAACTCGTCATAAGAATGTATTTCTGATTTAGGTAGTTGGTCCGCAGTTCATTCTTGGAGTAGTTCCAAAGCCATGTGAGTTTTCTTCCAGAATGCTTCATCTGATAGTAGCGTTGAAATCGATCATATGTAGAAAGCATTTCAGTGGGGATGATGAACTCGTGTCCAGGTGCGTTCAAAGGCCAAAAATTAGTACCAAGAACCATAATGCTGAAGTTGATGTCCATGTCGTCGGGGTGATTTTGTTGCATGCGCTCCTTGAACTGGTCCGTCAAATCTTTGCTCAAGCTCATATCTAGACGTTTTTCAGTTATGTGTTGGGGCGGGACCGGGATATCCTACGTACCGGTGAACATCCGCTGGAGTTTGTTGGTATATTCAAACCCGCACGCCTCCTTCAACTTGGAAATCATGCTCGCTTCGCTCTCATCGGAAGCAGAAACCCCGTGGATGAGACGTTTCGATAAGCGGGTTGTGTAGAAGGACTGGAAAACATCCTTGTCTTCTATATACTTGAATAGGATCATCTAGAGCGGGAGATGTCATATCAGGGTCACGGATTTGGAAGGGCGAGGAGACGGACCACACGATTAAGGGCACCCTCCAGATCACCCTCTTCAGCCACCTTGTTGTTCTTCCGTAACAGCAAATCCGTGTGTTTGGCCAAAAGCTCCGGAGATTTTGATGACGAGGAACCAGTGGCCCTATTCTTGTTCACAAACTCGCGACAAGCCTTGTCCAAACTCGCCAAAAAGCCCGCCTCGCCACGGAAGCTTCTGTTAACGGTATCTGTATTCTTTTGGTGAACGTCTAGTAAGGCATCCACGTATGTTTTGGGATCCAATGATTCACTGTTTCCTCCCGCTTCTTCTACTAGCCTCAACACAGCTGCAAGTCCTGTCTTCTTCACATGCTCTTCGAACTTTTTTCGCAGCGGCTCCAGCCCTTCTGGTATTCGAGAGAGGAGAGTATACATTCGTTGGAGATCCTCGTCTTTATCATAATCAAGCAGCATTTGGAAGTTCTCCCACATCAATTCGGAATGTTCTCGGATGAGAACGTGCTCGCATTTGGTGACCAACGGTTTCCTCGTTTGGGTGTTGAGATAGCGATCGACTCGATCCTCCTCTTCTTTCAGACGCTCCTCTGCTTTTTTCAGGTAATCCGACATGGTGTTCGATGCGAGGAAGGTTTCGGATTCAGTGTTTGTAGTATTTCTCCGCAGTGTCGATGAACGGAAGCTCGAAATGGTCTCTGTAAACGTCCAGACACGCTTTGTTCGTGTCCGTTTCGTCAAGGCCTAGTGATACGAAAGAATCTACCACTTTCTTCACAAGTCCTTGGTTGATAATCTCTCCGTTCCGCTGCGCTTCGATGAGCCGCAGAATTGCGCCCGCAAGCTTGGACTGTTTGTTCTGAATCGGGATGAAGAGGTCATTTTTCCATTGAACAAGGGCGAGCTACAAAGAGCATGAAGCGGGTGAGCGGTGACAGAAGCGAGTGAAGCGACTTGCTGTATACACGGGATATATAGCCTTCCGACCCTCGTCTCGCTCCCGTCGTACCCAGTGCCGATTTAGATAAGTGAATAATCGGTTGATGTAGTTCGCTCCCGTTGTATAGCGATCCCATTCATTTGCGTAGAATTGGAGTAAATCCTCGTCTTGTAATGAGTCGGCTTTCTGAGAACTCAATCAGCTTTCAGTCTCAGGAGCCGCAAGCCAGGCTGGCTCTCACTTCCCGTAGGGACTTGAGGTGGGTAGCGAAATAGCGAATTAGATTGCTGTACAAATCGGAGCCCATCAAGTTTGCTCCCGCTGGGACGTTCATGATACGTGAGGCACGCGGTCTGGAGCTGAAAGAGTTGAACACATACTGCGATTGCCATGACCAATAGAATCCGATGATGAATGCCCCATGCGCGATGATGTGCAATAATTGTATGCTACCGTGTATAATGACATATACTAGGCACGATGAGATTCACGATAGCCAGACATCAATAAATAGCTCCGCCCACCTTGGAAAATGACACTCCAGTTTGCAGTTTGGTCATTATGTGGTCAACGCCCTCTTCGAGAAAGGCCCATGTTGTGGCAAGATCCGCCGTTGGAGAGGGCATCGGGACGGCATTGTGGGACATGGTGGTGGAGAAGGGAGAGAAGGTGACGCGTTAATCGCAACACAGTATCTCTCGGTGCAGAGTGATCGAGCAAACAAACCTCATTTGATTTATTCTTAAATAATCTATTATTATATTTATAAATATTATACCTTGACCCCGGTGTGTATACAGGCGATTCCTCCCCACATATTGAGCCAGGCAGCTCCATCAATGTCCTTCCCTGTTTCGAAGCCCGCACCCCTGATCATCTGCGCAAATTCTGCCTGCGGGGGAAATTTTCTGATAGATTCCACCAAGTATTGGTACGAGCCTCGATCACCAGTAAGAATCGTTCCGAGAAGAGGAATCATAGTGAATGAATACTGGTCGTACAAACTGGGGAAGTGGGTATTTGATGAGCGTTTGGGGAAAACGTGTAGTCGTGACAGTGAACCTACGTGCTTAATATTGGGTTGTCTACCCGGCCGAACTCTAGGCAGGCAAACGTTCCCCCAGGCTTCAGAACACGATATGCTTCTTGTAGTACGGCAGAGATTGATGTGCAGTTGCGAATACCGAAAGCAATAGTGTATATATCGTATGTGTTGTCAGGGAATTTGTCTTTTGGGAGCTCTTGAGCATTTCCCTCAGTGAAGGAAACTTGAGGGGCTGTGGCAATGTTGAGCTGCTAGTCCATCCATCATAATTACAACCTTCACGCACTGTTGTGGTACATAGTTTGCTTAAACCTCATGTACCCCTCCTTGAGCATTTGGGCATTGATGTCCACAATGTCTACAGCAGTCTCCCTATCCCCATACTTTTCTCGTACAAAGTCGAGAATACGGAGCGCAACATCTCCTGTTCCTCCCGCAACGTCAATGCACTTCTGAGGGCCGCGTCGCCCCGGTTGCAAGGATGCCACAAATTCGTCTTTCCAAAGCCGGTGCACCCCCATAGATGATGCGTCGTTCATGAGGTCGTACTTTGAAGCAACAGAGTCGAAGACCTCGCGGACCATGCCTTCCTTGGCCTCCTCGGGAACTGTCCTAAAGCCAAATGAGGTTTTTCGCGGTTCTGATGATGGGGGCGGTTGTCCTGTGTACATGGAACGTAGGCATAGGGATGCTTTGCGCAGTGTTTTTGTTGGCTGCCAGAAGTAGCGACCGGCGAGGGCCCGCATGGTATATAATGTTAAGTTGGGCAAGAAACACTGTACGTACACAGTGCAGATAGGTGCAGATGCATGAAAATATTTGGTCACGTGCGTCAAGTATTCTTGAACTGAAAGAACCTTGAATTTATGCTCCCCTCCTAATGGTCACAACAGCCGTAGACGTGGTCTCTCTCAAAGGAAAGGGGAAAGAGAGGAAAATTGGTATCTTTTATTATCTCAGTCATACCCTCTATGCTCAATGTTATACCAGGACTATCGGAAATCTCAGGCTCAGAGTCAGATTCAGATTTGAGTTGGGTTAGCGCGACCTCGGAAAGCGAATCTGAAGGGGAGATCACCCAGGAATACCTTCAGTCACTTTTACAACGCGCTAGGGAGAGCGCATCAACAGCTGCAGAACAAGGAGATACCCTGGAGTTACAAGACACCGAAGAAATTCTAATGCTAGACGATGCCGAACAACCGTATGTCCCCCTGCCGAATACCCTGAACGCATTAGCTCATTTATGGATCGAAGGCCTCTTCCGGAGCTCGACCCAGGATTATTACAACCCCCGTATCTCCAATCTGGTGAATTGCGAGGAGAAACCGGTACTTTAGCGCCAGACCCAGGAGTTGAGGGGGCCGAAAATAAATCTTTATCAAAAGCGACCGTTGCTCCTCCGATTCCACCGCCGGAGCTGACGAAAGCGGGGAAACCATTGACAAAGAGGGAAAAGAAAGAGGTTTGACCTCTGTCTCGCAACGAAATCGAGACGGCGCTGACGCCAGCATAGCTCAAGAAACGAACTGCGGGGCCAGATTGGTTTGACATACCAGCCCCTGCTGAAGCCGATTTGCCTCGCCTTTACCACGAAGTCGAAGCACTGCGACTACATAACCAACTGGACCCGAAGCGATTCTATCGCAGGGATGAAGGCGAAGGCAAGGGGATCAAAGGCCTACCCAAATACTTCACAGTGAGGCATGTCCTTCAACTTAGAATTGCCCATGCTCACTACCCATCCTAGATCGGCCGGATCTTGGCAACGGAGAAGCCATTCGGTGGTTCAAGTGCTGATAATCTTCCGCGAAGCCAGCGCAAGCGAACACTAGTGGATGAACTCGTCGACGACGCAGAGGCAAAACGATATGCAAAGAGGAAATTCAATGAATTACAGGTGGTCAGAGGCGCCAAGGGCAAAAACACCCTCAAGGCCAAGCAGGCACTCCGAAAGCAAAAGTGGTGAAGTCTAGGCCGTGTGCTCTAAGTCTTGGCCAAGCGTACAGCTCATCCTTGTCCGCATTGCTATCGACCATACTCTTGAGAAATCCATCTGCCTTCTCTAGCAAAACCCTCGGTTGATCAAACTCGACGATACGCCCTTCGTTTAGGACCATCTCCAACGTAATTGAGCCTGTAGATCGTCTATGTACGGTTGTAGGACACTCACAATTCTGTCAAAATCCATAACTGTCCGGAGGCGGTAGGCTACAGTCAATATGGTCACATCCCGAAGTTGATGTCGTAGGACCTTTTGGATCGCTGCATCTGTCTGGTAATCTAGAATACTGAGATGAGCGGACGAAGAGATGTTTACTCTCAGAGGATCCTACCTATCACAGATGTCGCTCGTATAGGAAGTGGGAATGAAAAAAGATTCCTGTATAGTGGATGCATCCTTATACCTTATCTTCGTCAAGAATGAGGATCTTGTGGCCTTGGAGCAACGCACGAGCGAGAGCTATAACTTGTCTCTGCCCGACCGAGAAGTTATCCCCTTTGCCTGTGACCCGAGAATCCAAAACGCCATTTTGTAGGCCATCACCCGTCTGGAATAGGTTCAATCCTATTGAACGCAATGCAGCATATAGATCCGCGTCATCGAAGTCGTGGAAAGGGTCAAGGTTGTCTCGGAGGGCGCCAGTGAAGAGATCGGGCTGCAAAGCATGTCGATTTCCCGGGGAACAACGAGATAGCTCGATTCTTACTGTCTGAGGTATAACTGCGAACTTGGATCGTAAAGTTATGACATCAAGCTCGCTAGCCGCTATACCGTCATTAATACACTTCGCCCTCCATGACTATGCACTGGAGGAGTGCAAACACGAGTGAACTCTGCAGATAGAGCTCTTAGGACCAACATGACACTATCTTCGTGTGAATGACTCACTTTTCCGGCTCCTGTTCGTCCAACTAACCCAATCGGGTGAAGGTAGCTGGAAGACGTCCTACAAATAGAAGCCCACCTATACCTATTCTTTCGCCGGTTCGAACTTCAAAATTGAGGTTTTTATGTAAGAACCTCCTCACCATCCTGCGTTTTTTTCAGCGAGTGATTGTACCGGAATGATCACAGCCTACCTTGGAATACTTGGCTGAGAGGTTAGTCACTCGGAGCTCCCCTTGAGAGGGCCAATGCGCTGGCGGGTCAATTTCGGACGACCCCCGTTCTTGTTCTATCGTTGTGTAATCATAGATCCTTTCAAGACTATCTAAGTGTGAGAATACGGCTTGCGAGACAGAAACACTGCAAACCTGTTGGCTGTGTCGCGTTGTATCGTGAGCTGGAGTGAACAAACCTATCCTTTGCAATTTGGCGCACCATTCAGTTCTAGACTGCTAACATCGAACTAAACCCAACTAGGAAGACAATAAGTGTATCGAACGATCAAATACAAGCGCAAATTACCGGCCACAGTTAGGGAAAACCCAGTGTTGGATGCCGAAGAGTGCCCACTCCCGTATGCCAGATACGTTGAGAGTCCTGCAGAAAAAAGTGCGCCAAGGACACCGGAACGAACGCCAACCCACCTAGTGGGTACTAAGTTGAGCATAGAGTGCGATATGTACCAGCGAGGGATATGATACCGATTCATCGTCCAGTAAGTTACGGCGACCTGGGTGTATGCATTCCCTGGTGCATTTCTCCTGAGCACCATATGCTCGGATAGAGAGTAATCGCATGGCTCATGAGCACGCCCAGATATATAAATCATTTACGCACACCTAGACCATCTAGGGTTTCAGAGAAACTATCAGGACAGCTTCGGCCGAGCCTTGCACGGCCTAGGAACAAAATAGAGGACCCACTGTGCTACAATAGGAGACTTTACATGCGACATGACCCGTCTGATCGGCAGCTGGGCCCTCAAGTAGAACCGGCCGTTCAGGATACCCAAAGTAATCATTGCAGCGGGGATGGCGTAAAGGGGGCTGGGTGTGAGTATTGCTCCGAGTTTGATTAGCATAGATATGTCGAGTTCCGTCGCTCTCCGGATGTTGAATGAGAGTGGGTCATCAACTACGACTTTCAGCAATGTACCAGAAAATGTATCGGGAAATCACTTACTAGTTCGCATGTCTTGTGTGGCTCGAACCGTGATTCGAGCGATCGGTGCCGTATCTAGCCACCTGGACATGGAAATGAATTTAGTAAGTTGGTAATCGGCAGACGGAATTCCTCACCTCCAACACGAACCTAGAACAGATTCGAACAACAGTGAACGGATGGTCCTCGAAGCTCTCAGCGATCCGGAGTTGATTAGCATACAATTAAGGATGCATAGGCTAATGGATAGGGCGAGCATGCACACGGGGACCAGAAGATAGCTGATGTTGAGGGTGTTTGTTTTCGAATTTCTCCGGAAAGATGGAAAGCTCACAATTATACCGAGACATCGGAGGGTGTATGCATCTCATACTGGGCCGCCCAGAATCCCATCCACCATGCCTGCATTACAAGACTGCCCTCATTGCCAGATAACAAGGAGAAGACCATGATACACAGGAGGATCGGATGATGACTCGTTGCTAGGATGGTATACCCTTACACGCTCCCCATGTTACGTGGTCTTGATTTATTCCTTCTCCGTTGGTCATTTGCGCAATGGCATCTTGTGCTCTCTCTATTTCCGGAGCATCCGCTATTTTGATATCACTTTTAAGATAGGAGCAACCACCTGGGCCTGTTCCGTCGCGGGGGCACTACTGATAGTGACATGCGCCGTCAGGGCTGAGGGTAAGAATCGCCGTGGACGCGGGCCCAAGCAATCCTATATTGTGTGTCTGGTATCATGACTGCCTGAGCCTCTTTGTGAGGTCACTAGCGAGTCGAGGAATAACTACCACCAGCAATACAATCCTGCCATGCATCAAATCGCCCAAAAATAATTGCTGTGCGATCCGGTTTGTTGTGTGGATATCCAATGCGGCTAACGTGTCGTCGAATAGCAAGATCTTCGCGCTTGAATGCACCGCGCGGGTCATTGCTACGCGGGCCTTTGGGCGACCAAGCTTCAATGGTGCTTTGCACAGGCGAGGCAGTCATACCTTCTGCCCGCCACTGGTTTTCCATTTGTCAATCTGTGGAATAGAACAATAGAAAACGTACCTTGATGTTAAACCTCTCTCTCCGATTTGGGTTAAATCACCATCAGGGAAAAGGACCAGATCCTGGCGCAGTCCGCACTGTAGAATTATTGTTAACCTCGGGCGATGCGATGGGGAGTAGGGGAAATTTAAATAATTAATACCTTCCTGGTACCGACCCTCGTCATTGCGAGCGCCGAACAGTATGCTTTCCCGGAAATCAAAATTCGATCACCAGCATGTCGGTGGACAAACCTCAGACGACGCGCCCTTATGGTTCCATTTTGAATCCACGAATCTTGCACGGCGTATGCTACTCCGTACCGATGAGGCAGACTAGCCCATGAAGAATTCGAGGGAGACACCAAATGCATTTTCTCCTATGCAAGATGCGCCGTTAATCTGTCTCCGGAGGGCCGGGTTCGTGGGTGCCTACCTAACAGTGCCATCAGCAGCGATGATTTTCCGGATGCGGTAGGTCCAGTTATCAGGGTCAATCCGGGTTTGAAAACGATCTCGCCACCGATTTTTAGACGAAAAGGCCGAGGGATCCGTTGGGGACCAAGTAAACTGGCTGTCGCGGAACCCAACTACATTCGAGCAATGAAGGTCGGTATCTGCGCTGTCACCGCTGTTCATGAGATCCGACTGAAGGTTTCAGTCGATCTTTTTCTAAGGGGAGATGCACGGACTCACATTTCCGACAATATCATCAAACCGGTCAAAAGATATCTTTACTGAGCCCCGGTCAGATCTTTCTCTTCCCTGAAATGACGTCGCTACCTTGTACGATTGCAGGAATCGTATTTAGAACGGATCGAATGTGTTGTCGGAGAGCTTCGAAGACCGTCATTGAAGGGAATACTCGCGGTGCTAGTTGCGATTGAGGTTGGAGACTTCATTGATATATTTCATTCGACTCACATGTAAGTTCACCATGGAATATGGTGGTCTGGAACGGACATCGGGGGACGTACAATCTAAGTTCAAAGAACGCGTACGTAAGTCGGGCAAGTCACAAGCATAGTGACGAGGGGTATCAAAAAGCTAGAAGAGGGTGCTAAGAACTGATTTGCGAAGGATTAGGTCTGGATACCGTGCTTCATGTTCGCAGTCCAAAGCTCGGCGCTTTCGTACTTTTTGAGTAATCCCAGCTCTTCCTGACGTACCTGGTCTATCTGGCGCTTTGCTCTGACCTTCCAACCGAGGAGTTTAATTGACCTCGACATAGGCATGATTATTGAACGTCAAATAGTGAGTGAATAGCTTCCATGTGTCAGGACAGTCTAGTCAGCTTCTACCTTCTAATATCTTCTGAATTCGTGCATCGGTCTGCACCGGAGACTTTCAGTAGAGGTTTTGCGCCATTATCGAGTAGAATATACCTTTCTGCTCCGTTCGTTCTGTAGCTTGCGCATTTTTGCCGTAAAATGCGTCGGCAGGGGCAGTATGAGGATCATTGCACCAAGACCAAGTATTGCACTGATAATCTCCAGTGAACGAAGTGTATGAGGGTCACCTACCTCTGTTCGAGGATGTTATAGAAGAACCACATGGATAGCACGAGCATAATAAAATTGCTGCCCGAATGAACGTGTGGGAAGTGCGGGGTTTTGGTTTGCAGTTACTCACCGATTGTGGTCGCATCGACACCGGCAGCAATGTTGGCGACATCAGTGGCCAAGTTGTTGATTTTGCCAATCTGATTGGCTGAATTCCTCTCCTTAGTGCGAGAAGAATCGTTCTGGAGGCGCAACCGAAGGGTATAATCATATAATGTGCGGGTAAGGAGAGCTTCAAATTGAACCATCACCTGATTCTGGAGGGGGTAAGCTAGCTTTGTTACGACGGTCATAGCTATCGAAACTCACAGAGACACTATAACACATTTGGAACATGACCGAGCGAAAGGAAGGTCCCAGAAATAGTATACATATCCAGACCCAAGGCCTAAAGTCTGAAGGCTTATCCTTTCCTTCGAGGTATCTAACGAGTCGGTGGTCAGCTGCGTGGAACTATTGTCAATCGCTCCGTTGACCTCAACAGTCGGTTGGTGCCGATGGGTCCAGTTGACAAGAGTGCTGACTTTTTTTAAACCTGTCAGCCGGGGAGCGTATCGCCCCACGTATGGACGTACGCGCGAAATCTGCAGTAATGACAGCTGCAAAAACTCTTTACCGATAAGATAGGAGTGGGCCAGACAAGCAGAGATATACGAACGGAATTCCTTATGTAAATAAGTGCCAAAATAGGTGCCTCTTTTCCAAAGTACCGTGATTGAGGATAGAAGGCACACCACTCGTCGGGTGGTCTGATCTATCTTCCAGAGTAATCGGTGGAATCAAGTCCTGCAGCGAGTCGGGTTTGGCCAGATAGATGAGTGGATCCGAGTAGCTGTACGTCAGGCGTGACCACATGGAAAGACCTTAAGAAGAAGTGGATGGAGCGGTCAACATTGATAAATTAGACAGTACGATGAAACCAACCTTGTATATTGCCTTTCTCAGGATAAAATCTATTTGGATAGGGAGTAATGAGCGGCAGAAGGATCCCCCCAATGAAGAGCAGTGCGATCTTCGAGAGGACCAAAGCATTGGACGAGTCACAAAGGTGCCAGGTGTATGTTGCCAATGGCCAGATGTCTTGATAGGTGTAAACAAGGAAGATGAGAGCGAGCATGGTATCGATATGCAGAAGGAATCTCCTCTTCCACGAGGCGCTGCTTCTCGAGGAGATGGTGGCCAGCATGGTTGCATAGAGCTAGTTATTTCAGGACTGACGTGTCGGCGACCTTGACGGGGAATGTCCGGCGTGCTCACGTAGCAGATCGTCTCGGGTGCATGAGACCAACGGAGGTGAATATGACAAAGAGACCCAACACCATTATGAAGATCCAGAATTGAGAGAGAGAAAAGCAACAGGAGAGCCTCGCGCAGGAGTATCCACAGCTTATTGAGAGTCTCGCATCTAGGGATTTGGTTTCGTCGAAAGTGGAATCCTCGCGCGCGCCTTCGCCTTCGGAAGGATCTCTGTCGGAAGCTGGGGGCTTCTGGAGTTTTTGCTGAAGGCGGCGCGAAAACAGCACGAGGGAAGAGATCAGAACTGCATATACGAAGTAGCATCGTCTAGATCTTCCTCCAATGTCCTCATCTTTTTGGTCAAGCGGTTTTGGAGGGTAGTCCTACAACAGGAGCAACTGCGATGAGCTCTGACCCCCTTTTGCCCTCTGGCTGCTGTCAAATTAGACTGACCACGAGCGTCGTTAGGAACTCATCTGTTCAAAAGAGTACTGCATGTAGGTGTTCAAACGGTAGTTCGGTTGCTGAAGCTGTTCCTACGAAGGACTCTGCATAAAAGATTTCCAACGAAATTATGACGTACGTGACATGGGCGCAAGACATGAGATAAGTAATTCCGTCTGGGTAGGGCGGTGAGCATGGAGTGCACCTCAAATAAGTCCATACATCAGCGCGTAAAACACAAGTCTTATGCAAAGGACGAGCAAATTGTGTAAGTAGTAGAGGTGTCACCCCAATTTAACGCTCTTAATGATTTTCGATATACCCGATTTCTCGCCTTCGTAACGACCCCCGGTCTGCATTAAACCTCCTTTGTAAACAGCTTTCTGGGATGCTAATTTTTTCTTCGCTTTGTCGTACTTCTGACGCTTCTTGACACGAGGGTTACGAACAGCCTTGGGACGCCGTGGCGTGAGTCCTTTGTTAGTAAGGATGGCACGAGTAAGGGATCTGGGTCCATCAGTTCCTTCCTCCTCAGGGATACTGGAAGGGAGTTAGTGAAATCACAAATCGTAGGCAGAAAGAGGCACTTGCCGTTCCGCGACTCGCGTAGCCTCGTACTCAGCTTTCTGCTGCTCCTTCTTGGCCTTATGCTTCTGGCTGACAAGCTCGTAGTATCCTTCGGGGCTGTCCGAATCTCCTTCGCTGTTACTGCTGTGCTCTCTCCTCCGTTTTTTGGATGTCCTTTCGAACACTTCCACATCAGCAAGGTCCTCCTCGCCTTGGGTCCCTATTTTTTTGTTGGCCTCTCGCAACAGCCTCGCTTCCTTCTCCTTCTGGCGCACACGATAGGGAATGTCGTCGTCGCCTCCCATAGCTTGATTTCGTGCAACCTGTCGACGGGCGCTAGTGCTTTCAATTTTGGCCGTATGGAAGTGCAGTGATCTTTTGCGAGCGCTTTTGTCGGCGGCGTCAATGGCTTGTAGGTGTGCGGCTTCCCCGTACATATCATCCACATCCGCAAAGTTCTGAGAGCGCACGGACTTGTTAGCCGAAGCAGTGAATTCCGGTTCTTCCAGATCAAAAATAGACTTGACAGGAGTTCTTGACACCTTGCGCTTTTTCTTGGGCGGCTTATCCTTTGATGGCTGTATCGCAGCAGGTTTGGTTTTGTGATGAAGCGATGCAATAGACAGCTGTGCGTCCTCGAGGAGGTCGGAGAGCTCTCCAGGCTCCAATCCTTTTTGGCGCTCCAGTGGCCATAGCTGCTGCATATCTTCGTCTTCATCTTCAAAGTCCAGGCTTTCGTAATCTTCTTCGTCAAATTCGGGTTCGGAATCGGAAAGAGTGAAACCAAGATCTTCGAGAGTTGATATTGACTGTTTCAGAGTCAGTAGTCGCTGCATAATCGGATGAGAAGTGAGGAGTTCGGGGCGTTGTGCGTATTTTGAGTTGGCTCGCAAGTGCAGGTAAAATGTGAGCATCGTGGTATAAGTCAGCAGCGCTTCTGAAGAGGCCATAAACTTGTGAAGCGCGCGGAGAAGAATGATTGCGACTGACGGTAGTGCAGATGTGCCATTCCTTCGGTCAAAGCATCGGTATCGGTACCTCGCAAGCTATAAGCTCGTGAGCAGGGGGAACGTATGTAATAATTCAAGCTGACTTTGCAATCTTTCGGCGTGTCCTCACCAGGGCCCAGGCTGTATCGTGCCAGTCACGAGCCAAGGCGAGAGCCTCTGGGTTTGTTTTTTCGAGGTGCCTGAGCAGCGACTGCTTGTCCTTTGGAAGTGACGGCAGGATACTTGGCAGAGCATCCACAGGCTCCCTATATTGCTCATGAAAAGAGTGCTCAACAATGGAAGACACGGTACTCACTCTGCTGCGCCTTGCTTTCGGAAAACTCCATGGTCATCGTTCAAACCGAAATCAGATTCATTCATGCCTTCCTTCGCCAGCTTTTGCAACCGCTTCGCTTCCTGTTCTTCAAGTTCATGTCCCTCCTCATCGTCCGATCCCAGCTGAGCAGCATTCGAGGAATAGTATGCGGCCTTTCCGCGTCCCCATGTCTCTTCCTCTTCCTCCTCGTCATCCAAACCTCTCTTCTTCTTACCCTTCTTCTGCTTGGACTTAGAGAGAGTAGTGGTATTTTCCTCCTCTTCTCCGTTCTTGCCACCCCCATATTCGTCCCCTGAATCATCCTCGTCCCTGTCCCCTTCCAGTCCTTTCAGCGCAAACACTTCATCATCGTCTCCTTCATCACTGCCGTCATATTCGTCATTATCCAAAAGAATTTTGTCTTTCGAGGCATGAACTACATCAAGGTGTCAACTTGGGGGAGAATGTGAACGGAATATGCAGCACTTACAAACATCTTCCTCGTCCAGAGGGACATCATTAATAGTCTCCCATCGGTTTAGTGTTGTACTAGATCTTTCCTGTGGTCGTAATTTCTTGATTTTTGCTTTTTTTGACGGTCGGCGCGGCATTTAGGAACAGAGGTGCAGGCGCCTCAAAATGTGATGGGTCAAATTACCGAACATTACATAATGCGACACTTCTCTAGTCGTTTCCTGTCCTTGTTATCTCTGCAACGCAGTTGACCAATGTTATTCCATTCAATTCGTCAAAACTTAAAGGAGTTGCAGAATCCAAATGTTTTGCCAACTACATATACTTATCAATCAACATGTAATATGTACTGTTGGGATGACAAACGCGAGTCAAGACGTTACAACGCAGCGTGCTTGGACCCACGGACACTACCATCTTTTTTTCTCATTCCCGATCTTCCTCTCGTCTATTATCTATCGAGCTTATTGTATACATACCAAGATAAATAGCCCACCTCCCCACTCACATACCTCAGTTCTCGCGTATATGAGCCTCTGAGGCTAACGAACACTCGTATTTCTACATGTACCTAGTAGTCGCTGCTTTATCGCAAAACTCCTCTATCAACTTTTCAATACACCCGAATCCCGCATAACGCCGGCTGCTATACGAAGATAGTTCCGTCCAGGTGCAATATTTCGTAATCACCCTTAACGCTCGACCGCCCCCTCAGTAGTGCCAAAATGCACGCACAGAGCCTAATCCCCCGTCAATGATTACAGACCAACAGGGATAAGTCAATAACCTTTATTGTAAAAGGGATAGTAGACGCACCACACAGAAAACCCAGCTTCAAGATGCAAAATCTGTCGCGGGGAATGACGGCTATTTGGTGGCCCCTTTGACTTTTGACTTTGAAGATGCCCTGTTTCGAATAGACGACCTGTTGTTGGGAATTGAAAAGACTCGGGCACTCGTGGAGACAGCGGCATCTCCAGGAAGGGACACTCACACTTCTGGAGCTGTATTTTTCATGATAGTTAGTTTGCCACTTGAAGGCTGCTGAGACCATTTGCTGCTCAATTGATCTAGTGATGGTTGTGTTCAGGGACTATTCATCTAGTCAGTGATAAGGTCCGTAACGCATCCGATATGGGACACTGACTTTATGCATCGCAGCCTGTCTGATGAGAGCTGGGTTTTTGGGAGGGATAAATTTCTTGCCCTTCCTTCGTCTTGCTCCTGCCTTTTTTGCTTTCCCTGCAGAATGCATCTTACTTTGAAGACCGTTGATCTTTCCTTGAACCATGACTGACGGAGCGGTCCGGCAAATTGCAGTGACAAGAGAGAGCTAAAATCGAGAACGAGCATTGACATGGACTAACGTGATAGCTGTCATGTGATGTTATTCCGTGACTGGTCCCGCCATTCACCGAACAGAACAGGCCAGACGTTCCCTGGCTTTCTTTACTTTTGAAGCAGGTAGATGCTGGCCTCAACCTCGAGAATGCTGTGCCTGCAGCGCACTGGAAAGGTATGGTCCTAAATACTCACGAATCTACCGAGTGTTAATCACGGAAGCTTGTTTTTGTCGACAGCGAGCCTACCATGACCTTGCTACACTCTCCACCCAGAAGCCAGTCGTTTCATATGGACCCCCAGGCTATAGTGCCGTCTCAGGACATACCGTGACCGTTTTTGGTGCCACGGGTTTTCTGGGAAGATATTTGGTATCAAAACTCGGTGCGTTTGCATTTATCTTCGAGGTCAATGTCCTTACTCTGGCATCTTAACTACGCAGGCAAGCAAGGAACACAAGTAATAATTCCATACCGCGACGAGGACGATGCCAGGATCTTTAAGCCCATGGGCGACTTGGGCCAAATCGTCCGAGTGGTAAACCCCCGACATCACTCGGTATTCGACCCGTGACTTATTCGTTGTCTTGCCAGGAGTGGGATATACGTGACGAAAAGCAAATCGCTGAGTGTGTCAGACACTCAGACGTTGTTTTCAACCTTGTCGGTCGAGACTATGAGACCAAGTGAGTGGTAACATCATTCCTGTCTTGATATTCCTCCCTGTTATTTTCTCATTGGTACCGGACTTTCGGAATGGTGACTTAACGTGTCAAAATCCAACACCCACAGGAACTTCAACTTTGGCGCTGTGAACGTGGAAGGTGCTGAACGCATTGCCAAAGTCTGCGCGGGAGAAGGTGTCCCACGTTTCGTTCAAATCTCACACCTTAACGCATCCGCTACATCACCGTCCAGATTCTATCAGACGAAGGCAGAAGGTGAAGAACGGGTGAAAGCTGCTTTCTCTAATGCTACCATTATTAGGCCTAGTGCCATGTACGGCTACGAAGACAAGTTGCTGAACAACATAGCTAGTGCGTTATCATGCCATACTCATGTAACAGCGACGGTTTTCGACAGCCGCTTTTAGTTTGGCCCATTTGGTGGAAGCTGAATCAGGCCGATACTAAAATACGCCCGGTTCATGTGAGCATTATCTGCGGTCTAATATATCTATATGTAGCGAATAATTGACATTCCATTATCTGACAGGTACTCGATGTCGCTCAGGTGCTAGCCAACCTGGTCTCAAACCCTACCCCTGGCCGCACGTTTTCGCTTCCGGGACCCTCTACGTTGACATATGAATACCTTCTCGAGCTTGTAGCCTCAGTGACCCTCCGTCCCCCATCCCGAGCTCCGATATTGCCCAGGCCCGTTGCTCTTGCATTAGCCAAAGCAGCCCAGGCGGTATGGTGGCCGGCACTTAGCCCTGATGAGGTTATCAGACGGTACATTGATGATACTGATATTCCCGGCGATTGGGACAGCGTTGGTGTGTTTCCCTCGGAAATTGAGTCTCATGCCATCACCTATCTCAGGCGTTACCGCTCTGCGTATGCTTTTCTGAGCTTGGACAGAAACTAGATATTGACAGAACGATCACCCTAGGGAAAATTATGTCCGGCCGATTGTGATCCCTCCGAGACCGTCTCCCAAAACTGTTGTAAGTTCGAGTTCTTACCAAGTTATGGAAATTTCCCTTCTGACATGCGATGGTTTCTTGTCAACAGATAGAGGAATATTAGTAAACTACAGCGGCTCGGCGTGTATCTTTTTTTATTAATAGACAACATTGGACGCGTGCCCTGAACCATAGGCGTGGAAATAGTGACAATTCCGCAGCCCATGAGACACTTGAGAATATAGCATAAGTAGGTGAAAGCCGGAGAACAGACACAAGGTCACACATGTAGTGGAGCGGGCACACCGACGTAATGCGAATGTGTCAATCCGAAGATAGCCTGGTATCAGGAACAGTGAGGTGAGAAAGGAAGAGGGAATGCTATAAGAGTAAGAGTGGGGGAGCGCTGGATGCATTATATTCAGAGAGCTAGTTCATTGTAATAATATCGCATGGCATGTCTAGAATCCGGGGGGTACAAGTGCTTTTGGTTGCTGCTGGCTTGAGCTCGGAGGGTACATGGAGGGGGCAAGCATCTACACAAGACGGTGGTGAACACAAGAAACAGGGAGGGAAAGAATGGCCGAATGTAAGCGAAGCTAGCACACGTCACATGGACACGAAGAACATACCTGCTGCGCGCCTTGTTGTTGGTCAAGCATCTCCTTCTCCTGAGCCACAATCTTTGCTTCGTCTTCCAGACTGAGAGCAAGGGGTAGTGCTACGAGGAGGGCGGAATGTGGTCACGATCCACACAATATTCCCTGCAACTTTGCCTCCCCTCTTTATGAATGAGGCGGTCTTTGAAATTTTGGAGAAAATGGAGTGACGTGTAGCGGGAGGGACGATGTCGACGAGGGCAGCAACACGGTCGAAGAAAGATTCGTCGACAGAGACGTCGGAGGAGATGGAGGAAAGAGATTCTGTCGAGCCAACGCGGGAAGAGGCAGGAGAGGCATATGGAGAGGCGCCGACTTCCTTTTCCTCGACAATTTCGACTTTGACCATGGTGTGTTACTAGTTGGCGTACACAATGATTGGCGGGCACTGTATCACCCAACGTGTTTGAAAAGTTTGAGAAAGAGTGACGTTACCTTTCTGTGACGGAGTCGGGCAGCGTGACCGTAGATGCTCGGCTCCGAAGCGGACCCTGTGTGACTATGTGACGGCGTGTGAGCGGCAGCGTGGGCCTGGGGGTTCTGGCTTGGCAAACGCAGTGTAGCCTGGGTGGACGAGAAGATGGGCAATGCGGGCGGGATTCTTGCAGCGATCCGGGTGATGGACACAGACGAGGGCAAGGGCTTGGATTAAGCGGTGGAGGTGGCATGATGTGCGGGTGACGGGGTTTGCCATTCCAAGTCGGTGGACGGGATGAGGATATATAAGCCGAGTGTTAGGTGTCCATATAGCTCGTATATATACTCGTCCTCTATCAATTTCATTTCCCCTCCCCTCACCCCTTCCCCTCCGCTGGCGCTCACCCACCATGCACAACGACGTTCCTTACCAGGCCAACTCACCCACCCCCTCTGTGCACCAACAAAGTATCGTTCTCCGTTGCTCCCAGCTATTTCCTTCCTCATCCCGCCTGCCCCTTAGACCTCAGTCTGCCTAACCAATCAATGCAGAACCATATACATGAACTAGCGAAAACCCTACCAGCACCTTCTTCTGCCCCCCGCAAGCAGAACACCGCATGCGATGCTTGCAGGTCCGTCAAACAACCAGGTTCTCTCCCTGCCCTTCTCACCCTACCATAGATCTAGAAAGGTGAAGTGCAACAGAATACCTGGCCAGGAAAAGGTACATGATTGCTCGTTCATTTCATTGCGCTTGGTTGATCTCGAAATCTGCAACCCAGTGTCAGGTATTTTTCATGTCCGCTGCTGAGATCTACTCACCGTCCTGATATGCTCGGCAGCATTGTCTGTCCAAGAACTATCCTTGCACGTCAGTTATCATTTCCGGCACCACGACTCACATTCGCCCTAACGCCCCGATATTTCACTACAGCCATTATGTGCAACAAGCTACCAGCGAGAAGAAACGCTCTGCCATTCGGAGACCAAGAAACGCGATTTCCAAGTACGTACTGTTGTCATTAGCTCGATTTTTCTTGTCCTCCTAGCTGGACTCGTTTTTCCGACGTGCCGCTGACTCATGAATCAATAGCCCTCCATATCATGGCGTCCTCAAGCAGTATGCCCCTGACATCGATCCCTGCGAGATGGGCGCAACTTATTCTGATCGTTAGGTTATCACCACCTGCTGAACAAAGTGGTCCGGCATCTTTTCTTGCTAATGGTTCCCAAACTCTTCCTCTCGCTGTGAGATATGGCTTTTGTCCGCCTATCACCCTTAACACTCCCACTCGTGACGTCCTCGACTACGTCTTTGCGCCTCCAGAAAGTACCAAGTACGTTCCTCTTCCTTCGTTTGACTCCTCATTCTGATTGAATGATAGCCAACCGACACCATATACTTCACCTACCCTCATAAAGTCACCTTATGAAGCTTGGGGTGAAATAGCCATTAAGCTTGACGACGACAAATTCAAGGCAGAGTAAGTTGCTGATTCAATTTTGCATTGATCAATATCATTTGAGATTCTATGCCACGTCCTCCTTGATTAGGCGTGGATTATCGTGACCCCAGTCTCCTACAACTCGATACTCCTCCCTTCCCCCCCCAAACATCATCATACTCACCTCCACACTTCAGGTTCGCACTTGATCTTGTTGAAGTATTTTTCCAAATTGTACACACTCGGCTCCCCCTGCTTAATCCCGCGCAATTCCGAAATCGCCTTCAACTCTATGCTTCCGCAAATTCTAGCACGACCACTGGTGACAAGCCCCTGCACCCCGCCCTGGTTGCCACCGTTCTGGCATGGGGCACTAAATTTTCTGAGCACCCGTTGCTTGTGGCGGACCGGCGGCGACCCGGCGGCCAGAGTTTGCTGGCAAAGACGCTCATAGATCGTGCACGCGATCTAGCTGAAGCCCTCAAAGTCCATCGCTTGGCCTCTCCCGATCATGTGGTCATAAGTCTTCTTATCGAACCGCTCCAGAACCGTAAGGACATCTCCTACCCCCTGCCCAGTATATATATGGGACTGATAGCCATGCATTAGAAAATCCAGATGACCCTAGCGGTATTAACTTCCATCGATGCAGCTAATCCAGTGCTAAAATACCATAGGCTTCCATGGATTTTGGCTGACCTGCGCTACTCGGCACCTACTAGAGTTGGGCGTAAGTCTCACACAACATTAACATAGTTCTCAAGCCGATCACTAGTGGATCCCCAGATCAATCATAAGTCCGTTATGGCGAATATCCAAGATCCAGAAAGTCGCGGAACCATGATTTTTGCGTGGTGGATGGCTTGTCTCTGCGATGCGTACGCATCTGCGTACTACCGCCGAAAACCTGTTCTCGATGATTTCGATTATGACATTGATTTCTACACCGTCGACCCAATCAACCCTGAATCAGCCGATGCTCATGCTGCGATGCCTTCGCCTCGGGAGCAATTAGAGGTACGATAATTTTAGTAACTCTACTATCCCATTCCTGACCTCTCCCACTTTAGTTTCTCGTAAGACCTTCGATGAGAATTTGGAATGATGTTGATTGTTCGAATTAGGGGTATTATCGGGCAGCACATTCACTAGCACGCACGGCGCGTCATATGTCCAAGCAACTATGGCGTCCATCAACGGATTCGGATGGAGTGCCATTTGAGACTCTCTGCGGTTTCATACAAGAGTTGGTAGATTGGAGGGATCAATTCCTCAATCTCGTTGGTGTTCCGAGTAACTTCGAAGGAGAATGGGACTTTGTTTCAGCAAGTTTGACATTCATCCACTGTACAAATCCTCGCTGACAGATTCCCCGCAGGCCGTTTCGTCGTGCGCGAGCGACGCTACATATCATGTCATGTGGATTATATTATTTAACGCTCTTGATGACTATGGGATCAAGGAGCTTAATTCGACCTTCCCTCCTCCCAACTTAGCCGAAATCGAGTCAGTTAAGCGAAGGGTGGCGGATGAAGCATTACACGGGGCATTGCGTATCGCAGGTTTGGTATGCATTTTTCTTTTTGAACCGCTGAGATGTCTTGCTTATTCGCTTTTCTTAACCCTGTTTCTAGGCAGGCGTGCTAACGTCGAATGGATATCTAGTAACGCCCAATTTCCATCTTCTCGGAAGCACGTCTAATTCTTTCTTCTAGCGGCTCGATCCCGCCGTCATGCACGTCAGCTGTATACAAGCAGGTACATTATTGGCACGGTTAGGTCGCCCCGAAGTTCAGAACTGCATCGCCGGATTGGAACAGTACAGCTATTCATACGAAGAAGCGGGAGACCAAGCTATGGAGATGCGTCGGTTATTTGGTTTGGTGCGCGCAGGACAGAACGAGCTGAATCATATGGGTCCCGTCACGAACCGTGTCACTTCTACCCCTCCTCCATCCCAACAATCCAATCATCTATCGAAAGAGATCGAAGACAAAGTCATGAGGAATGGCTCTCCCCATCATTACCCCCACCTCCATCATACACGCAGCAACTCACACGATGTCAGTACCCCTTAGCTTTCCGTCTGCTCTCTACTCGAGCCTGGTAAGCTTGTACCCCTTCAAGCTTGTGGCATTCTGCTTTCCTCCACCCAACCAACACCCTATCGTCTCAGATTATCGCGTTGGATTCGAACTAACTGGAAACACCTCTCGACCCCCATCTGCTAGACCTACCTATACGACAAACGTTTGCACGGGTGTCATGGATGTTGATGTCCGCCGGGTTGCTGTACAACTTTCCCCCCTCCCGCGCCTTGCGCCTCCCCCCACCCGAAACCATTTCTCCTGGATACTGATTCTCTAACGATTGACCGAATGAAGCACAGATCAGCAACGTTGGACAGATGATGGATTCGAAAGTCTTTTACTTTATGCCCATTTTAGTGTTATCTCCTTTTGACTTCATGGCATGATCCTCTTTGCCACTGCATAAGTGTGCAGATTTACCCCCCGAATATCAGCCTATAGTTTTGGTATCGAACAGGAGGAAGGATCCTTTTATTCGTGTATCACTGTGACCTTGTTATGTATACCAGCATGCTTAGTGCCACCCTGCGTTAGAAGAATCTTCATAAGCGACTAACACGGGTCAACGCTCATTAACATATCGTAAACCGCGTGATTTTCATTATTACTGATATATACAACATGCCAGTGGCGATCCTCATGACCTTGCTCTACGACGTCTTCGCGTCGTCGATTTCTGTTGTCAATCACACTCTCTAATATCCTTGACACGAGCTTGATAGCGTCCGCATCGGAGGACAGTACAAAGCGAGAACGCTATATTAACCTCCCAGCTGCTCAGAATCGATTCGGCATGAGAAATGAAGCCGATCCCTGATACAGGCAAGGTGAATCAGAAAAATGGAAGAAACATGGGCACAAGGGACAAATGGGTTCATGTGAGGATTTTTTCCCCCTTACCTCATGGTAACAAGCTCAGAAAATCAATGCCCGCATTACTGTTCCCCACCTCTCTCCAGCCTGCAAATCATGCTATGAAGCTGCGAACCTCCCTGGTTGACCGGCGTCCCTGCAGTATGTCGCCAACCAGAACCCATGTATCTCTGGACTTTGGAAGCACAACAAAGATCAGGAATGAGGTATACTTCACGGAGCCCGGGCACGTTTTCTAGAGACTATCCGCAACCTGATACATAGTGCGGGTGGCTTCCTGATGCATGATTAAACCGAAAGGGCGCTCATGGCGTCGGCATGACGCGGTGTGTGTTCAATGTGGAGTAATCATCCCATAGGAGCACCGACATCTGACACTTTTTCTGTTTGAATTACTATTATTGTGCTTATACGTGTGTGAACCTCCACGTCTATTTGAAGATTTGCGGTGCTCGAGGTTTCATTGAGAACTGGTAAAAGGTCCCTCTATTTACTAGGTTTGGGTCACAGCGGGGACGAGACAAGTCTATTCACAATTCAATACAGGGCCAGTAGTATCAGTAGAGGTTGGAGAGCTAGACATGCAGCAGGAATGCGACAGACCTCGGAACTCGGTCAGACAGAAAATAGTAAGAAAATGTACGATAGTTCATCATGTGCACGTATGAAAAGTAGTGTGAGATTGTGATGTCTTGAAGAAAGGCATGAGGAGAAAGTTGTAATGACATGGCTTGGAGGGAAAAGGCACTACATGGCATGATGGGCATAGAGGGGCTAATCACAGTCAGCGAAGAGTATGCACGGAACCGAGACCTAGGAGTGGTTGAGAGATGAGGGGTAGAGTTGAGGTCAGAGGTATCAACTTGGAGGGCCGCCTGGTCCCTTGCCACTGAAGAACACCACCTTCAATATCTCATGAAGCATTTCGCGGTGTTCGGGCTTGTAGCCAAGACCTTCTAGCTCTCCGACGTTGCAATCAAGATAATGAGTGAGGATATGGAATGCCTTCTCCGCTTCCTCTCGATTAGGCACACCCTTCGGTAGTTCCTCCACTTTGATGAGGTCCGGATGTGTCTCGATGTCCATTGGATGAGCCAGATGGTCGTGCTGGGGGTGGTGATGAATGTAATGTTCATCGGGGATGGTGGGGATGATTTCAGGCTCCTGGGAAGTCATTGGGGTATCCTCGATTTCGGGAGCTTCCGCTTTGGGCCTACCGTGCCAGACACCACCTTTCACATGGTGCCGACGCTTGAAATTCTCGATCCAGCCGGCACTGGCTTTGAAACTCTCGTCCTTATCCTTCCCCTTCTCCGACCTGATGGTGCCATGCTTCCTTCTGAGCGCGTCCGCAATTTCCAAGGCTTTCTTTTGAATCTTGGCATCTGTAATGGTTTCACCGATATCGCTAAGCTCCTCGAGCCATAGCAGCATCTCCTCTTCGAGTTTAGGGTGTTTTGGTGGTCTACAAGTCGCTTGCGATGAGCAAATCCACATTAAAACAAGGGCAGGATACGAACCGGTGGCGTGGTGGCTCAGCGATCCCATCCTCTATGTTGAGCCAGGTTTTCTTCTCCTTCAAGATCTTACTGACCGTGCTGCGCTCGACACCGAAGTGGTGTGCTATTTCCTCCTGTTTTTGGTTGAAATACTGTTGCTGATAGAGACAAATTTCTTTTCTCAGTGCATTAGTGAGTTTGGCCTTCTTCGGTTTCGGCCTTGGGTGGCAGGCGAGAGCGTCCCGCTCGAGGGACTCGCGAGAGAGTTCTGGTGTTTCCTTGGTGACCGGAATCTGAGCGTGATGACACAATGCTGAGGGCGGGCGAGGGAGGGCGGTGATCATAACTATGAGAGGTTGTGGAGACTTGGGAATGATTAGAATATTGATGATCGAAGGACGGATAGGTTGCCACAAGTGAACTGGGCGTCAAGGAGCTTGGTGTCATTGGTCGATAGGATTGGTTCTGCATCATGAGCGGCACTGAAGATGTTACGTTCATTCCGTATTGGTCATCTCGAGAGCAAGTAGGTGACTGTGGTCGGGATACCGATGTCTCATATGTAGATGAATAGTGGCGCTTGCGATTTATATCAGATGATTTATCAGAACGAGATAAAGGAGGGACCCACAGGGCTAAGGCCAGAATTTGTCCTTGGGTAGGGACTTTGTAAGCTGTCCCGACGTCTCTGACCTCTGTACTCGAGGCGTGACAATCTCCCTGGGGGTATCCGGGTATCATCAATATTGGATTCGACATAAGACGATGAGTAGCAATCGGTGGTTGGATGATCCTGAGCACTAGGTAGAGGCTGCTCTTGCGCCACCACTGTGTCTTGATGAGCGGTCCGTGAAGGCGATGGGATTGAAGATGCAGGCGAAGGGTAGCTCTCGTGCGCCTGACGTGAGCTAATGGTGGGAAACATCGTGGAAGAATCCACTTGGTCGAAAGACGGAGTAGTCGAGCAAGTATAACCTGTATTCCACGAAGAGTCGCTCATAATAGTGTTTAAATGACTCGTCTGCAGGTGCGGTCGTCGTATCGGCTGCCTAGAACATGACGGGGAGTAGTCGGGGGAAAATGAATAACTGTGCATGAGTTTCGGCAACATTTCACAAAAATATGAGCAGGATAAAGCCCCAGAGGGAGGTGAAAAACCTACGGAATGAAGCCTCAGAGTTGTCAACTTATAAGCAGTAAACAGAGGGGAAAAAACAAGTTCAAGCAGTTCAAGGAGCCGACCTCATGGGCAATGAGTTCATCTCAAAGGATTGCCTAAAATAGTAAATAGCACCCATTTCCGGAAGGAATGATGAGCACTATTTCTGTCCACATTTCTGTTTTGTTTTTTTGTTTGTTTCTTTTTCCGTCCGACAATGGACTGGCTAGCAATGCACAGCATCGTCAGTGCAACATGATAGAGGATTGTTACCCTCCACTGCTTTCAAGTACTACCATGTTATATTCTACCGCCCGAACACCACAAGAAACTAACACCAACTGGATGGGCTCGGCACTTTCGGATTCGTATCTTCTCAACGATCAACGGGCCCTCCACTTGGACAATGTGTACCGGCGTAGAAGTACACCCTCGGTGCTTATACATGCTATGGACCCTCGGCATAACCGACACGCGTTGATGGGATGGCGTCAATTATTCTTGTCCGATGGCGAGCCGCACGCAAGTTGTCCACATGAACTTTATCATCGCGGAATGGTGCTTCCAACCAGAATGCGGGGCTTTATTATCCCCCGCAGTCGGCGTGGATGCCGAGAACAGAATGTTTTCTTGGACTACCGCACATTCAGGATCGCTGGACGTTTCGTCAGTCAACCAAGCAAGTGGAAACGGAACGTACAACGATGATTCCCTCCTTTAAACGGCCTTCCATATTGGCGCTAGACTCATTCCAACGCCTGGTGTCTTTCCCTCGTGACTTTTGGAAGCTTGGCCGTAAACACGCAGTTTTTCCCTGGAAAATTGTGTACCGTTTTCGGTTTCGTGAGGGGCTTTGGCGCACAAAGTGGACTTTTGCCTTTCCTTCGTAGGACATGTGAAACGGATCTTGCCTTTCCCACACTTGGTGGTCGTGTTGGAGCATACCCTGCGCCACCCAGTACCTTTTTTCTTTTTTTCCAGTCGAAACCTCACTACGCGTGCGGGCTGAGAAAGTGTATGCCTCTGATCGCACTTACTACCGTTCAGACACCACCGTATGGTCACCTAACGTCAGTACTGCGAACCAGATCGTCGAAGCTAATCCGTATACGCTTGGATTTTCCCATGCCTAGGTTTAAGCTGCGACTCTTGGGTCTTCTCTCACTCAGCTTGCGATATTGGGAAGCTCGATCGACTCTCAACAGTTGCCCGAGTTGCGCACATGAAACGCAGTGCCACATCGCTAACTCATTGCGCCTTTGCAGGATGAATGCTTCCTCGTGTTAGCATCAGCCTCATGGCTTCTTGACGCTGGTTCCGAATATCTCCAAACTCATATCGCCGGAATACGCGGTTCTTCCCGACAGGCGAACCTCTCCACAAGCAGACTTCAACCATCATCGAGATCATAGCCAGTTCGATCCTGGACGGATCGCGAAACCAACATTCCCCGGACTCTTGCAACGGTGACCTATTTGAGGCACGAGCGTTATCATCGAGGAAGCCCCCATCCCATTACTTCTCAGATATTTCCTTCGTTCCCACAGTTTATACCCTGAACCACCAAAGACCGAATTCCTCCTTCAGCACGATAAGAATTAGACTGGTCCAAACCGTCCGTAGGGGCGCAAACAAAATAATGCACACTACTTCCGTTCTGGTATTTCTTACGAGAGCCATGTTCGTCGTCATCCATTCTGATGAATCTTGATAGATCTCTACAGAGCGGGCTCGAAATATATCAATAACCGGTATCAGACAGTGTGCTTCATGTGGTTCCTAATTCAACCGCGAAAGGATGAAGATACAAAGCACTACACTGTTCGGGGTTCCTAGACAATCTCTTGGCTTCTGTTGCCCTTGTCGTCACCTTATTCTTGGTCACAGCTACCCTGGTGCAAGGCCGGAAAGACGGTAACGACAGTTCAGAACATTTCATTGGCCGCGAGGTTTGACCACCTATGGCCAATGCCTTTTGTGATTCCGCGTGCAGGGTTCATCCGAGTCAATGGGGCTACCTTCGCTGTGCAGTTGGAGCTCGTCTGAATCAGAATAACGGGTGTACCGCAAGTCTCTGCACATTATTATTATCTGAACATCGTTATGCCTCGTGCCTGGGCTTTTGCTGCACAACCGGGCCCCGGCTAGCGGCTACCCAACGTCTCCTGGCTCTTTGCTAGGGGGCACTCGAAGGGTCACCGACATCGGCCACTTGAGCCTTCGACAGAGGCTAAACTTAATCGCGCCGGTGTCAACCTAGAGTGCCATCCAGGGGTTATTACTGCCAGAGTACTCAATAGTGTGCCACTGTCGTCAGAGGTGACGATATGCTTAGTACTTTGAGTGGGGAATTGCGCCTCCGGCGCCCAGAGTTGCTTACCGTCGGAGTTCGTCGGAACATCCAATATGCCTCCAGGGTAGACTAGGCGGATCAACGTAGGCCCGAGTACGTGCCTCAGTCGACGGGATATCCTATGATCCGACGGGCGGGGTGATAGACATCAATGGTAATGAGGCATGTCTTGGTGTGTTGATACCCCCTTCCTCCTTCACTGCGTCCCGTGAGCAACAGTATGGGTGCTGGAATACGCTTTGGCACATACGTTCGCTGAGTTCGAATCATCGCATGTCGGGGGTCGGGGTTGCCGAGATTAGATCACAAGCCGTCTCTGGTCCCCGACATGCATCCTCGGTGCCAACCGGAATGGTGACTCAGTTAATCGGGTTCCCTCGGGTTAGTCAAGTATGAGGCTATATATGCATTGCAAGACCCAAGATGTGAGACTCCACAAAAATGCTTAAAACTACCTTTTCTGCTATACGTCCTTCTGTTTTGTGCCATGCGGGGCTACCGATGCGCAATGTTGGTGCGACGTCGGTCATCCTGGGTCTTATCCAACCCTGCGGTCATACGTTCGTTACTTCGCCCCGACGAACTTTCCTCAGCTCGAGCAGCCGGCGTGTTAATCTGAACGATGCGACCGCGCACAAAGAGGCAACAGGAAGGCATTATCGTATGTTTTTTCTTATATTCGAATCTCTCAATGTCTTCCTCATATCACGCAGAGGACCAAGTCACGCCACCACTGTCGCCCCAGAATTCGTCGGAGCTCACGAAGCATACCGCTGTAAGCACCGTGCCGACTATGGTCCGTGGTGATTGGGTGCTCTTCCACCCCGTCTACTCCCCTGATGAGTCCCAGTGAGAAGTTGCTAGAACCTGACGGACCAAGGAAGAGCGAGAGGGATTAAATGGATGGAAATGGAAAGTCGCGTCGAGCCTGAGGGAACTTTTCGAAGACACCATCAATTGATGATGCGTCCATCGAGCTGTACAGAGCCACATCGACTCTCGCTGTCAAACTTGCCACGTAGACGATCTCGTCGACGTCGTTGACAGCGACAAAGTTATATATATCCTTTCCCCTCTACTACTACTATCCTAAAATGAAGGAGAATGACCAGCCATACCAGCCACAACAGCGAGGATTTGACCGAAATACGGCGAAATATTGGTGTGACTGTAGGAAATACTGCAAGGGGCAGATGAAGACACTTAGCCAAAGTGCTTTTTATGCTCATAATCCGGTTGGAGACGACACTCGAGCCAGAATGGAGGAAAGGAGGCAGAACCGGAAGAAACAGAGAAACCAGCCCACTGTGGAGCCCAATCAGCAGACGGCCTCAGCCTCTAGCTCTGCACCAGTTGCAGGTGCCCCGGGACAGGTGTGTTTATTTTCCACTGAAAGAATGCACGCCAACATTGTGAATTGCAGCCGCAGATGCGATTGGAACCGATTGAGCCTCAGTTCAATGATGCGCCAGATAATTTCCGGGATATCTTTGAGCCAAGCCCAGGCCATAGCCAGGCTTTTACGACTACACCAGCACACAACGATGAAAGCCGTCAATTGGAGGATGTTGATGATGTCCTGGAAAACCCTGATATTGACGATGTAGATCCCCTCGACCCCTTCACAAATTTCGATATTCCTATCAGCCATGATGAGCTAAAGCATGCGAGGGAGTTCATAGAACTACTGGACAAGGCAACTCTTGACAACTCAGGCCTATCTGAGGATGCTCTTGAATTTCTTCGTGAACCAAAAGAAACTTACGATCTCGACAAGGACCCAAAGCTTCGGCGAAGCTTTGAACTCTACCTCCTTTTGCAAAAATACCCCAATCGGCTGTTTAACCAGCTTCAGAAATGGATCAATTCATGGGCTCCTGAGGCTGGCCTCCTTTCGTTTGACCAGACTAAGCGGCGGATGCAAAAAGTCACTGGTGTATTTCCCATCCGGACAGACATGTGTCCAAATTCTTGCGTCGCTTTTACAGGTCCATTCAAAGATCGCGATACCTGTCCTGAGCCAAAGTGCAATGCCTCACGATGGGATTGGGATGTTCTAGAGAAACAGGGAAAGAAGGTTGCGGTGCAGCAATCATACACTATTCCAATTGGTCCCTCACTTCAGTCTCTCTTTGCAAGCCGATCATCCGTGGAGACCATAAAATACCGACAAAATTTCCTTTCCTCCATGCCTATCATGTCGTCAACAGGTTCTAAGGTCTTTACGGATATTTTCAGTGGCGAATGGTATCAAAAATGTGTGGAGCATGGTTCAATCAACAACGATGATATCCTCCTCATGTTCTCCATCGATGGTGCTCAGCTATACGAGCACAAGGCTTCGGACTGCTGGATATATATTTGGGTGATTCTTGACCTTGCTCCCAATACACGGTACAAAAAACACCACGTTCTTCCTGGTGGATTTATTCCAGGACCTGGAAAACCCAAGAACCTTGATTCGTTCTTGTTTCCTGGTCTTTATCACATATCGGCTCTGCAGAATGAAGGTCTCCTTGTTTTTGATGCCTCCACTCACCAGGTTATCAAAAAGCGACCACTGGTTGCCTTGGCTGGCGCTGACGCACTGGGCATGGCCCAAGTCTCTGGGTATGTTGGCCACAATGGTGCACGAGGCTGTCGTAAAATGTGCAAGTTTCCTGGGCGTCGTGAAGCAAAAAAATCAACATACTATCCACTCAGCAAGTGCCCTGGTAGAAATTATGATGTTCCCAACTCCAACCACGATGACATATCATTACACACTTGGCCAGTCGAGTTCTCTCAAGCCCAGTACAAACAGGACATCCAGGATTTACTGCGGACCCAAACCGTTCCCCAATACATAGCACTTCGCAAATTGAATGGTATCGTCAAGCCATCAATTTTTAGCGGAATTCAGACTGCGTTTGGGGTACCAGGCATTTTCCCCCTGGATTCAATGCATCTCCTTGCCCTCAACATCCCTGACCTCCTTCTCAGTCTGTGGCGAGGGAACATTGCAGTCAGACCTGGTGATAGTAAGGATAATTGGGACTGGGCTGTTCTAATGGACCACAATGTCTGGGAAGCTCATGGCGAAGTAGTTGCCAGTTTCCGCAAGCATCTTCCTTCCGAGTATGACCGTCCCCCCCGAAATCCTGCAGAGAAACTCAGTAGTGGTTACAAAGCTGCTGAGTATCTTACTTATGTCTATGGATATCTCCCTGTCCTACTTCAGGGTATTCTTCCGCAGCCATATCTGGGCAATTTCTATTGTCTGGTGCGAGCTGTTCGCATCTTTAGTCAACGCTCTATCACTGAGGAGGAAATCGAAGAGGGTCGCAAGCTCATTATATCATTCCTTGAAGGGTTCGAGGACTTCTACGTACAACGACACCCTGGTCGTATCCATTTTGTCCGCCAATGTCTTCATACCCTGTGGCATTTGGCCCATGAGACTCGTACATTGGGACCAATACAGTCTTTTGCTCAATGGGTGATGGAGCGCTTGATTGGTTATCTCGGCCAGGATATTCGACTCCATTCTGAACCATACTCAAACCTTGCTGAGTTGGGGATTGACCGAACTGCCATCAATGGTTTCATGGTTCGATACCCTCATGTCATTGGATCACTTGAATTAGAGATGGCACCAAAGCGACCCACAAAACAACAGGATCTTGGCCATGGTTACATTCTCCTACACCCACAAGGTCCAGACCAATACTACCTTGAAGGCATTGAGGCAAATGCTTTTCATGCATTCGCTTTTCAGCCACCTCCCGAAATAGGTGTCACTCGCTGGGCCCGCTTGCAGCTCCCAAATGGACAACGAGTTCGTTCTGCTTGGAAGGAGGACTTACGGCCAAACAGTCGTCGTTCCCGGTTTGCCAAGGTATGCTATTTGTTACACATCTATTGGATTTAAATGAGTCCTTACAAATACCCTTCTAGATCATCTCAAACAACAGTATTGTTTATGCCGAGATTTTATATTTCTTCTCTGCCGAACTCCAACCACTTCCTGGTCATGGTAGCTATCCAGGAGGAATTGAAACATGTGCTATGGTTTCAGTTCTCTCCCAGCCCGACCCAGAATTGCTTGCACAGTCTCATGGTGCACTGACCCTTTGCTATTATCCAGGGAGATTCAATTACCGGGTATACCATGCAAAAAATATTCAGGGAGTTGTTGCTGCTCTGCCTCACCCAAAGTTTAAAGGATATTATTCTATTCTTGAACAGTTAGGGGCTGGCCTTGAGCATGATACAGGTGTGAATGCAGACCATGGGGCCTTTACCGATGTCTACGACAATGAGGAAGCCGGGGAATAGTGGGATCAATTAACTGTATAGTTATTGATGCACCATCAGAAAACCTAGAATAGTAGTATACACAAAGACTGTCCCTTATTCTACTTGACAATTATCAGTATATCGCTTTCTGCTCCTCCTATTGCTATGGGATCATGCCATGACAAATCTGCTGAGCGTGATGCTAACCATTATACTCAAATTCTCTCTCAGGAAAATTCCGAGTCCCAACTGGGTTTATCAACGCAAGATTATCGGATGCTCGACAATTTTGCCAATATATTCCCACCAGGGTATGACCCTGACAATGACACATTTGATTTCACAAATATCTCACAGTACGAGCGTGATCGTGAGCAAAATTACAAGCCTTGGGAAGGCCTACCTCCCCGTCTCCAGGAGAAATTCCGTGCCGAGCATGGAGTAGCCACCAGCAAGCCTTCCAAAGAAGACAACAACAAGTCACCCTCACCGCACTCATTATCCCCTCAGGTAATGCTCCCAGCTCTCCAAAGTACCCATACTGACGTTCTATCGCAGATCCGATCCCTGTCTTCCCCAACTGTTGTTGCCCTGCCTGAGCCATCCCTACGCAACCCTACTCTTTCGATTGAATCATTGATCAAGTCTGGTAACCTTGCTGTCAGGAAATGTGTAGAAGCTTTGGAGGAAAGCAGGAGGGATGGACGAAGCCTCTCAAAGATGGTTGAGAAGTTGAGGATAGAGAATATCGAGCTCTCAGCCAAGTTGAGCCAAACTGAGTAAGTTAAAACATATCATTTTTAGCACCTTGCTAACTATTTATGACAGATCGCTTTATAAGAGCCTCCTTGGACATATCAATGACATCGGTGGTATACCTCCTTTGATTTTTGAGAAGCCGCTTCGTGAAATCAAAGCCCCAAAACTACATCATGAGCAGGTCAAACTCTTCTGGATACGATCGACCTGGCTGAGCTTCAAGTCCAATGGTTCCAGTTACAAGTCCCTTGATGCGAACATTGATAATGCCACCGCCTACTACATTGTCAATCCCACAGGTGAACCAGTTTCAAAGGCCGAAGCCAACAAAATCCGGGCAACAGCTCGTCACATCTGGAACGATTTCTACCGTGTTGGCGTCCTTCCTGAAAAGTTAGGTGATGTTGGTGATACGGTTCTGGATCATTACTTTGCTGTTATGGAAAAGAAACATCCTCTCCTTCAGCTGTGCGAGAACCACTGGAAGGCATATGAAATTTTCCTCGACAACTTCAAGTACTCAAGTTTTGCGAACCGTGACCCTATCCCTGCGCCTCAGGGTGGGTCTGAGAAGACTCGAGGAAAGAGGCGGGCAAGCACCGAGATACCTGGTGCAGTCGACTCACCAACCTGGAAGCGGTCAAAATCCATGGTACATCAGCTGCTAATCCTTCACCTGCCCCTTCTTCTAACCCAATCTCTCTAGATGCCACCACCAGCTAGAGCCTTGAAGACACCAGGACCATCGCAGGTGATGCCATCCCTGCACCAGCCAACCCCTTCCCACCCAGAACGTCAGTATGTAACACCTGCAACTCCCTCGGTAGGGTTTCGCAGCACACACCCCGTTCACACACCGCAACCTTCTCCAACACCTGTGACTCATCCAGCTCCAGCTCATTTGCTAGCACCTCATGCTCAGCCAACGTCCGGCCCAAACCCCAATTTCATGAACCACGATATACTGTCCAATCCCTCAGGCTTTACCCTTTGTCCTGGCCACAAAATGCCTGAGGTCCCAGCCTTTGTTGCTCCTGGGGGAGCGAGACCTGGAGTTGTGTTGACAGTATGTGTTTCCGTGCACTGGTGCTTTATCATCTGACAATCATTGGCAGAACAACTTGGTACCCCCATCACATCAGAAGCTCCCGCCCAAGTTGGCTCAGGTCGTCACATCGCAATCTCAAGAGTCGTCGCAGTCTCTTTCTCCGCGGTCTCAGGAAGATCCTTTTGCATCACAGCCTCGACAATCTCTACTCACTCAGTCTCTTGTGCCGCAGACTCAAAGTTTTCCCACATCACGGTCTCAAGCTTCTCTCGCATCACATTCTCAAGACTCTCTTACATTGCAGCCTCTCACATTTCAATCTTGGTCTCTCGCATCACACTCTCAGTCTCTCACACCGCATTCTCAGGCTCCTGCATCACAGTCTCATTCATCACCACCGTCATTTCCAGCTCTCACATTGCAATCTCCAGTTTCGACCCCATGTCATCCCACTTTTACTTCGCATTCTCCATCAATTTCAATGCAACCACAAGCTTTCGGACCGTCTCAGGTTAATAATCAGCATAACTGTATTATTCCACAGTCTCAGCAAGTTTCGTCGTCCCAATCTCACTCCCAGGTTTGTTGTCCATTGAGATTAATTTACTTTGAACATATCTTGATTAACGTGCTTGAATTCTAGCCATCACCAGCTGCCACCTGACGTTCCTGATGGCCCCTTCAATGCAAATAGTCACGCACGACATCCCAGTGTCGTTCCTTCATCACAACCTAACGCCAACGGCCTCCAATCACAAGACCTCACCTCAGCTCATCATCACCATCCTTCCCATGCTGTTGTCGTTAACCATTCACTCCATACTGGGGGAGAAGTTGTACCCTCATCTCAACTGGGTGAAGCCGATCCCCAAGCAGTGGGCCGGCAAGTCACAGATCCTGGCAGCACAACATGGGATCCAGCTTCAGGGGTTGCCCCGGACGAGCCCGAGCTCTATGGTGAAGCTACATCACTAGTTTCTCGACTCAATCCCAATCATAAATACAAGCCGAATGCAAAAAGTCATCGCACCGAGTGAGTGTGTTACTCTATTGTAATCATTCTATGTATTTTTGTATCATTTTAGGCACATTGCTGGTGTACGATGGGCACTCGAACACGCGAATGACAAAGAGAACAAGAACAAGCACTTCACAGCTTGGTGGCACGGTCTGACCCCAGTTGAGCGGCAGGTATGCTTCAATGTTGAAGTTCTCAAATATCCTCTGACTTTCGATGACTTTCGCCTTTCTCTGTCATGTTTTAGCCCTTCAGGGAGGAAGGAGTAAGTTGTTTCAGTTGCCACGTCATCAGCTTTGTTACTGACCATGTATTTATGCTAGTGCCAGCGTTATGTGGCAACCATGACCGCTTCGCTCACTGAAGCTTCGGGAAAGCAAGCTCAGAGTGCCCCAAAACAATCTCAAGCTCGTTCCAAGCAAGCAACACGCCGCGGCGGGAAGAAGAAGGCTCAGGACACTAACTGAACCCACATGGTGAGTGATTTACACGATTTTGAGCCTCATTCTCATTACGCTCGACTGACAGCATACTATATCATTATTCTCTCTTTACACATGGTCCATCCGAAGGGTATATGGTTGAGGGAAGGAGTCCGGTAGAGGTAGCGAGGGTGGGTGGGTACCAAAGGGGCGGGTGGCGGAGGTAGCCAGATGGGGATGGGTGGAGGCGCGGGGGCGCACGGCGGTTGTCGGGTCGGCATTACCAAATTTAGTTATTATGTAGGATGAGGAATAAAGGAGGCATTGGGGAGCGATACCGAGCGTGCCAGAACTAAGTCGTTGGAAGTCCCTACGAGTCGTTTGAGCCACCCGAAATTCCTGCCTCCAGGCTCCATACCGACTGTCAAGGACCTCCACAGACTGTTCTGCGTCAGTCCTTCTTGGTCCGTCAGGGTCCTGGGATTTTTCACTGGGGATGAGTTGAGGGCTGTGAAGGTATGCGGAAGTCACGTTTGACATGATCACATCACCAACCATTTCCAGGTCCTATTCAGAGAGAGGAAGTCAATTTCTGACAAGTTCGCCTATGGCCTTGTCAGGTTTGCCCGTACAATGTTCGACTGGGTTTCCGGCTACAAACATGTCGATGGTCCGCCTGATCCAAAAATGACCATCGCTGAGCTTCGTAAAGCCGGTTATCTTCTGGATGACAAAGCTTGGCTAAATGTAAGTGCCTATCCATTCGGAACCTCGTTGATGATGCCAACCCAGCTTACAGAGGATCCTGTTCCTGGAAAGTATCGCTGGAGTACCAGGCATGGTTGCCGCAACATTACGTCATTTAACCAGTCTCCGGCTTATGGTGAGTGCGTCCATCACTCTGGTTTCCGGCTGGCTAACCTGGTACCCTAGCGTCGTGACAGTGGATGGTCAGTGCTTTCAACTCCGAAGATCGCTCTCACGACTTATTGGTAATCCAGGATCCACACTTGCCTTGAGGAAGCTGAGAACGAGAGAATGCATCTCATGTATGTGCGATCTATTTTGTGTGTTGTAAGAGAATTTAATTTTGCAAACAGGACTTTCATGCACTTGCGGAAGCCATCGCTATTCTTCAGAGCATTAGTTCTTGGTGCACAGGGTGTCTTTTACAACCTGTTCTGTCAGTCCAATCGCTATCTTGGGTGAATAAGCAGCTCAATAATTCTCTGCAGTCTTATCGTACCTTATTTCTCCTCGCGCCTGTCACCGGTTTGTTGGTCACCTTGAAGAGGAGGCTGTATTGACATAGTAAGGTGTCTTAGTGATTGTTTGTGCCGATTCGTCTCTTACCGATGGCTAGCACTCGTTGCATTGCTGACTTGGAGGCCGGCCGGATCCCTGAATGGTAGGATCGTCCTCCGGCCCTTTCGGCTTTCGATTTGCTCACATCATGTTAAGGACTGATATGCCAGCACCGGAGATTGCAATTGACTACTGGCGTCTTCCAAAGGACGCTAAACTACTTGATGTTATTTACGCAGTACGGTCTGACGAAACCACGCACCGTTTCGTAAACCACAGCCTAGCTAATCTCAACCCAAATACCGATGTCAACCCCTTCGCCCTTCGTGAGCCTGACATGCATGTCAAGGGTGCTAAAGTCGAGTGAGCAGTTTTGAATTTGTTGGCACAGTAAGACAAATGATTTACTTTCCCTTTACAGGTTTGAACGACAGGAGTCTGAACATTATGTGCACGACTCGCATGAGATCATGAGGCAACAACTTAATTGGCGGAATCAGGAGAAAGATTAACATTTATATACTTTGTTGTATAGATTACTTGTATAATCATGTTCACGTGCTGTGCTGCATCCTTGAATGACGTTTTGGCGCTTAAGCTTGTTCAGATATCCTGCCCTTGGATTCCACTCTTGGTATGACCGCGGGCTCCTCCGTAGTACAATCTCGTATGGATAGTGGTGGCGGCTCGGAGAACCCGGACGGCGTTCCAATCGCAACTCATTTGCATCGAAGGGTGTTCATAGGTCCCATGCCGGAGAGTATAGTTTCTCAGACGGAAGCCCATGCTCACAAGCACCACCATAAGGGTGTCTTTCTGGGAAGAACATCAACTCCTGAGGGCGATTCAGATAGCCACACAGATGTATCCCAGCTCATCAGGGATCATGCTTTTCATTTTTTCATGAGCGAAGGCGGCAGGGCAGAGGACTGGGGCATCAAACAAGAGAGGGACAGAACCGAGGACCTTCTAAGGCACTGGAGAGAAAGCGAGTGGGGGGTTGTATGGCACAGGAGGCACGGGCAACGGCATGGTCATATCCGCGAAACGGCACCTAGTCGATGGATTGGCGGTAGCTTCGAGGTGGGACACTTGCTTGGGGTCAACGTCCTGGATGAACCAGCAGCACCCGGTGTTGTACCGCAAGACGATGACGTTCCTCTGGATGTTCGAGCACTGGACAGTAGTGAGCCGACTGCATACGAAGGTGCTTCTGCTAGCGCGAAGGACACATTTACGACAAGTTCATCGTCCCTTCAGCCTCGTTCAGTAATTCCGAATGCCATTGGAGATGATGTCAATCCTATCACTTCCAGTACTGGACCATTGTCATCCTCGCCGGCTGTTATCAAGGCCGGCTCGTCGCTTCATCCTGCACAACGGCCGGAGTTTCATATATCCAGTTCACCTGCGGATATTGGGGGCTCTCTGGGGAAAGGAAAGAAGAAGCAGGTTCACTATAGCGAGGTAGTTGAGGAAGCCTCGATGGTCCAGAGTCCAGTTTCTCCCTCGGAGGTACTTGGAAGGACCACGACCACCCTCGAAGGTACCACAAGCGCTGCAGCGAGTGTTCAGTCGCCCGCCAACACGCCCACTCAGGATCTGGTCTGGGGAGACGTTGTGCTCAGAGGTATGCATCATACTGGAATGGGTGTTGTCATCATCAACTAATAGCTACTTCCAAAAGACAGAATGCTTGTTAGAGTAAGCCGTACGAAGGCTGAAAATATTCATCCCAATTTTGATGAGTCGATGAATCGCGTCACGCGGGATTTGCAATACCAAGATTGGGCAGAGTTCGTGGTTGCATGGCGAGGGGACATTATTGAAGTTTATGAGGACTATGTGAGTTTGTTTAGCACATTGGTATGAATGCTTGCGTTAAATCTGCATCAGGCTACCTCCCTGCAAGAGTGGGTGGTTGGACATAAGCACCTCGCCTATATTATACCCTTGAAATCGGCACGGACACATCTATCCTTATATTCATTCGTGGACATGACATTTTGTATCACCTGCCAACCGATGCGGACGTATTTCAATTCAAACAAAAACAAGTGGAAATTCAGCAGCGAGCTTGAAGGCACCAATATCTATGTGTTCAAGACTAAGAGCAGATCGAGGGCCTATGACTGGACATGGCAGTTATGGTATGCGATCACAATCATCACCCTGCCTCGTCTACGTACTGACGAATCACAGGCGACATTTGGGTGGCCAAATTCCCAAAAGTATTGATGTCCGGAACCCACGCCTCGGTACAAGGGTCGCTGTCGACCTCCCAGCGCAGGCTATTCTGGACACCGACAAAGCGGCAAGAATGCTCAGTCGGCGTAACATTATTGCGTTGTGTATAAGATCGCTCAAACCGGTGCCAGGTTGGACCAACTTCGTCGAATACGAGAGACAGAGAGGAAGGACGTTACAACTTGCTTGGCGAGCTGAGACTCAAGTAGATTGGGTGTGGTTGGATCAGGATGCTGATGGCAAGGAGAGGGAATGGTCAGTCCTCTGCGGAGTTGCGTTTAGAAATGTAGGTTTTACATCGAACCGTTCACTACTATGCACTGACTTGTGTATCAAGTCACCTCAGGCGCCTGTGCTTGAATTGCGTGTTGCCGAACATTATCCGACTTTCCTACACCTGAAAGATGGCACTGTTCTTGCCCAGCCTCCAGCAGTGGAAGGTTATGTCGAACGAATACGACCCGGTGCACAAACCAAGCAACCCTTGTATCTTGCTAACTACCAAGACAACCTCTTCACGCTGGCAACTCATCAGGCACAACCTCCATCACCACCTGGTTCTGCGCTGATGTTAGGTAACATGGATGAATATAAGCAAACTATAATGAAGGTGGAGATTGAACGAGGGGTCTATCAAATTATGCACGCCAACGGAGTATGTGACTTGCGGAACGTTATTGCAGTACGAAGAGCTTTTCAAACCGTTCCGCAGCAACATCACGATCAGAAGGATGATCATCTGACAGAGGATAGCTCCCGGTTCAATGCCTGGTCCCGCGTAGATGGGAGGACAGACAGCGATGATGAAGATGAAGGTGGTGAAGAAGGTCTCGACAAGACCGCTGACAAGCAACGCTTAAAGATGAAGCGATCCTTTGAGCTGTTGCTCAACACAGGGTGCATCGTGCGATTCGAGGTATGTGACTGTTCGTGTTGTTGTATTCTTAGCTTCAAGTGAGTTGAGCTCATAGGTTCACTCTCGCCGCGTGGCTAATGAATGGGTGGAGAGACTGCGGGCTCTTGTTCTATATTGGAAGCAACGGCATAGGACGGACGCGAAAGACGAAATCGACCTTGCGCAAGCTAGACACCCTCGCGTTACACCCCAGATCAGGGTTTGCGATGAGCACCAAGTTCCTCCGGAGAATCCGGACCTTTCAGCGCCATATCCCGCTTTGGATGCTCTGTTCAACTGGTGCATTATCGATGGATGCCGGCCTATCGTAAAGGAAGGAAAACTCTACATGAGGAAAGGTCTCCGTGGACAATACAAGTACGATCTTCTTAGGCGTTTGGTTTCTTTGCAGAGTTGTTTGACCATTGTTCCCCCCCTATCTAGACTTGTGCGGCTGTTTCTGGTGGACGGGCATTTGATCTGCTTCCGTGTTGTGCCTCAGAACTCCCTGCATAAAGCTATGAAAAAGAAAGTTAACCTCATGGATGCGTATGTCTGCTCAGGTTATCTCGCTGCGCTCCTATTGCCCCAGGGACAATACAAACCAAATGCGCCCGCTTTGGCTCGACGGTACGAGGACGGACTTGAAGCAGATGATCGTGATGAGGACATGCTGTTTGTAATTTCCTATCGAAAACATGTCACGGTGGTTCCTCCGCGACCTATACTTGGTGCCGCGGCGAATCCTGCTAGCAGCTCGAAGTCACAGCCGGTTCCCCCTCTTTCGGAGAAGCATAGAGTTCTTGTGTGCAAGACACGCAGCAAGCTGGAGAGAGACGCGTGGTGTTGGGCATTGAATATCGAGATCGAGAAGCTAACAAGAAAGCAAAGGGAAAGGGAAGAGAAACTGCGACAGACAGGGACATTACGAAAACTTGATTGATACTTTTTTGTTCTACCTTGCTTTCGTTTTTGGGCCGGAGTGCATATCAATGTTATGGTTAATATATATTGAGAATAAAAGGCAGTAATAGTTAAGGACGGGAAATAGCCTTCAAGTTCGTGCAGTGACTATGACTTTTTGGGTTTTTTAACACTAGCGGAGTATTAGACAAAGAGGCCGAGAACCGGACACACTTGAGCTTACCCATATTGACTGCGGGCTGTACGTCGACCCACGACACCGTTAAAGTCTAGTGCACCTCGGACAACTTTGTAGCTGCATAATCGGACGTGTGGACAAAGTTCCTGCAGGAGGGAAGAAGGGAACACGTACCCAACACCAGGCAAATCCTTCGTATTACCACCTCTGACAAGGACTACGCTGTGCTCCTGAAGATTGTGGCCCTCTCCTGGAATATAAGCCAGTACAGAGTTTCCGTTGGATAGTTTGACTCGGGCGACTTTCCGCTTAGCCGAGTTGGGCTTTTTGGGCGTGGCAATGATCATGCGTGTGCATACGCCTTTCCTCTGCGGGCACACGTCAAGAAGCGGGGACTTTGACTTTTCAACTTTCTTGGGCTTTTTGCGGCGCATGGCTTGATTCATGGTGACCCATGTCGAGGGTGTAGCGTGGAAGGAGCGGAATGAGGCGGAGATATTATTGGAGGTGTGTTGATAGGGAACGAGGCTACGCGTGAATGTAGGTGCCCGTAGTAATGCACGAAGACTTGGGAGCATTTTGGCTGGCGATCAAACAGGTTGTGTGTGAGATTCGGAAAGGACATGCTCTATTTGGTTTGCATGCCAATACCAAACATCAACGCGTCAGTGGCTATGTCTCATTTAGATTGTGACGCGCCTCTGGCAATGCCTGCTACTTTTTCTTCCCGTCGGAAAGCCGCTCGTCGCCATGAGTCAGATATCGAAGATGATACGGTGCCCTTGGACTCAACCAGGGATGACGTCGAAGAGGGCGAGGTAGAGCCAAGTCGGGGAACAAGGAAGGAGAAAGGAAAAGAGCGTGCCCTACGAGTGGCGGATGAGGAGCCAGAGTCGGACGAGGACGAGATTATCGACGTGCGAAATTTCGGCGATCAGCCTCTGAAACGGGATCAGCTGGGTAAACTCCTCGGACTGGCGGATGATTGGGAGAAGCTCTCCCAAGTTATCGCGAGGCCCACCCAGTTCTTTGGAGACACGGCATCCGCGTTGGTTGAGTTTCAGGACAAGGAGGATGCCAAAGAGGTGCGAAAAAATCCATCGCCGGCTGTGACATTAATCCACGCTGTCATTTGGATAGGCCGTAAACGAAATCGACGCCCTTATGCGTGAAAATATTGATATTAGAAGTATAATGAATGCTCATGCGGATGCTCTTCAGAGTCTGCGCCAAGCTGGTCTGCAAGGAGAAGAGATTGCATGTCCTCCCTGTCAACAAAATTAAAATCACTCTCACACTCCGCTAGGTGGGCGTCCTCGAAGCTTATATCAAAGGCGTTAAGGCAAATACTGCAAACTACAAAAGCAAAACCACGCGCCAGAAATATGCGAAGCACACGGACTATATCGGGTTCAGGTCAAGCATATGGGCAAGGACCACGTCTGCACTCGTAGTTGCCCATTAATTAATTCATATGTGGGTCTGTAGGACGCGCAGAATCCTGGGACTCCTATGCCTCCGGTTACGGACTACATCCCCCGAGGTGAAGAATATTCTATGGGAACTATGCAGTGTTGTCTGACCCGGCTTGTTCTGGCATAGAGGATGGGGATAACAGCGATGATGATGACGACCTCGAAATCGGCGGTGTAACCCAAACCTATCTCTGCCCCATTACACTCACCTTGCTTGAAGATCCCTATACATCGTACGTACACGATCTGCTTGCTATGGGACCCTTCTCTCAAATGGTTCTTGATGGAACTTCACAGCTCTGTCTGCGGGCACTCGTTCTCGGGTGCTGCCATAAGGGTGACATTTCGTAATCCGAGTTCACTCAACAAATGTCCTGCAACGGGGTGTACTAAATCTTTCCGACTGGCCGATTGCAAGCAGGACAAGGCACTTGCGAAGAAGGTCAAGGCCCATAAACGACGGTTGCAGAGTGCTCAAGAAGATAGTGAAGCGGAAGAGGTTGTTGACTAAACTCAGCCCAACATTCTCTTCACCCACACATTATGCTTCGTTTAATCAATCATATTCTAGGCATTATTTTAACCTCCATTACGGTGTTCTTTAGCCGGACCAATACCGAGGAAGATTCGACGCTCATGGGATCCACTGGGACATCGATTCGAGCGCGGAGCCGCTCTTCTGATGAATGTATCCTCTCAAATGAAGTCTCTATACCGCCACACGCCATGCCCGACTGCGCAAGCATATGGGCGCTCAACACCCAAGATGCCATCGTCACAGGGTCGGAAAAGAGAGCAGAGATGACACTCAGAATGTCAAACAAAAGGTCTATTGGACGCGTCTATAATGCACCTTTCCCAAACTTCTCAGAGCTTAACGACACGCCCGCAGTCGATGAAGAACCCAAAATAAAACAACACGAGTTCGGACTCAAAAGAGGAGTGGGTGTTCATTACCGGTGGGGGTGTTAAAAACTTTCCGCATTTCCGACAAGAAATACAGAGAACACGCGGGCTCGATAAACTTTCATGCGCGATTTACCTATTGGCCTTGAGGCGTCTAGCGACTTAATGGAAAGGTGTTTTCGTCCGTATTTTTGACCATGAGACTCAGGACCCGAACGACAACCTTTCCTAGCGGAAACTCCAAGGTTTCGATCTTCCGAAAAGAACTCAAGAAAAGAATGTGTCGTTCGCAACTCGCCACACAAGCTCTCGCTACATCACTTTGCTGCTGCTGGAACTAGAGAGTCCACCGAATGGGTATGGACGCTCGAGATCAATCAGTGTCCATCCTATCTCTACCACCACCACGACTTGCACTCGAATGTTCCCTATCAGCCTGTTCTTGGATAGCCCGGAGGAAGGATACGACATCAGTACCGGCTTCCTCGGGGAGACCCAGACTTCTGACGAATCCACCCAAGAGTCCTGTGCGGAGTCCTTGATCGAAGCTAACCACCGCAGCTCTAAAATGTGGGGAACTAAATCGCATTTTATTATTTTTATTGTGAAAAACGTTATTGTGTCGAAGAAGCGCACCTAATGATACGTTGGAGGACCTCGGGCGAAGGTGGGGCTGGGAGATCAGGGGGAAGGTGAGGAAAGAGTGCTGGGACCAGTTCGGGGTGTGAGGTGAAGAGAGGTGTGATGTTTGTGGGTGTGAGGATGTCGGTTAATGCTAGTTCTGTATATGGCTACAGTCATTAGTACGATATTGAGAAATGGGGGGGGGGGGGGGGAATAAGCTGGAAGTTGACCTGGGGGTGTGGCAGAGCTGGCAGCTGCGTTGTTGACGTTGATAGAACTAAGGACATTGGAAAGAGCGGCGAGTTGTTCGGGGGTAGCTTGGAATGTGGAAGGATTGGTGGAGGTGGAAGAAGATCTGGTTGGGGGTATTATAGGGTGGGTGACGATTCGTTGGGGGCTGCGGATGGGGGCTCGAGATGGGACCTACGAGGAGGCTTGGGGTTGTGAATTGGTGTTCCATTGGACCTGGTATTCAGGATCTTCGAGGAGACCATTTAAGTTGTTGATGAATTCTGCATCTCGCGCGGTGGAGGCGTCCTGGGGTAGTTGGTTAGGTTATTACCTTTCGTCTATCGAAAACATATCAATGCGAACCTGCAGCCAGAACTGTATAATGGCTGGTGTCAGAATACCAGTAGTCGTCTCGGGTGCCAGACTCACAAAATGCTTTTCATTCGAGGACGAGAACTTGAGGACATAGACTCGCTCAGGGGATTGCGTCACCTTGGCAAGACTAGCGTCTGAGGGGACGACAATCAAGTCCTATAACGCAGCGCCCGCACAGAGAATCCTATTAGCACATTCCGCGGCTAGCTATCACGACCCAAGCATACCTCCTCAACTTGACCCGATTCCCTATTCTTCCACTGAAAACGCAGCAACCCATCCTCACCCCCACTGACCAAATAGATGGCACCCTTGGTACGAGAGGGCTCGACAGTGTTGGTGCTTCCACGGCGGAACGCTCGGCCTGCTTTGAATGCGAGGATAGTATCTGGAGCGGACATGGTATGTATCTAAGGGGAGGGCTGCGCATGACGCGTCAGTGCTTTCCTTTTGTGACCCACACCATCACATCCTACCCTTGCTGTTGTTTTATTTTATGTCTTTTTCGGGGTTTGATGTAGAGGAAGAGTCGGTAGAGTGGGGGGCTATCTCTGTGCCGGTTGAAGAGACAGACCTGGTCAGCCAGGCGATTCGAAAGGAGAAGATCATCAAGTAATGTTCTCGCTCAAGTACCTCCATTCTTGCTGCTGCTGAATATATGGCAGGGAGATAAAAGCAAATCAAGAAGGTCTTCGTGGTTGGTCTCTTTCCTTGTTGCGGAGAAGATGATTGTTGATAACTTCCAGCAATGCTCGCCAAAGTCCAGAACACCCAGAAGGAGGTGGATAAACTTACGTCGAGCAATGAGGTGCTACAGATGTACATTGACAACCTGACGGTGCAGATGGCAAAAAGGCGATGAATATGGTCTAGTTTTTGCAACCTCGTCAATGTATAATGATATAGTGAAGCAACTACAACAGCCTGGCAAACGAACACGTGCAATGTACAACAACTTGAGACCCAAGTGAAAGATATCAATGACTTCTCCCTGTGAGCCACTGAAGGACGATATCTCTGGAAAGAGACGGTGAGCAAAGGAACGGAAGTGAAGGAGGATATACTGGGCGTACAGGTTGTGCTGACTCTTCATAGAACACTGGTGCAGAGATGGATGAGTCGCAGACAGTACGCTTCCATAGTGTCTTACCGAATAGCACTGAAAGACGATGTAAGGTGAGCGGAGGAAGTTGGAAGCACAAGGTAATAGACCCACTGATACTGGCCTGTCCGAAATCTTGTCAAGCTGCCTGGAAACACTTAGTGAGTTTTCCAGAAGAAAGATAGCGGCGACAAGACACACAGGTCCCTGATGATCTCCTTTACAGAAACATGTCCCTCAAGGTCGTTCTTGTTACCCAACTGGGCGTGCGGTTAAGTCAAGAGCCATTTTCTGGGTAACACGAAGGCATACCACGAGCAGAGGTACACCTGTGAGGGTGGGTTGAGCCAGCAACTGATGGAGCTCAAAACGTGCGGTATTGAACTTGTCGGACTGGGAGTTGAAGGGTGGGCAGAGAAACAAAGACGGCTAAATGCAGACCACATACGTCAACCGAGTCCACTACGAATCTGTAATGAGGTGAGAGGTCAGGTGGGACGATGAAGGGAGGGGGGAAGGGGACTCAACACTACAGCGTCGACACCGCTGCAATACCGCTCCCACATTGATCGGAACTTGGGCTGGCCTGGAGGTTTGATGTTCATGTCTCTCTACAGCAGCAGGATATCAGTGAGAGGACATACCGGCTACGTCCCAAACCTTCAATGTTACGTTTCCCTTGCGTATTTTCCGAAAGTTGAATGCGACGGTGGGCACGACATCTTCACTCCACTGGGGTATCTGTGAGCAGGCGTGTTCTGAGAGTGCTAGGTATGTGCTCACTTGGCCGGAGGTTATGACATTCACAAAGGATGTCTTTCCAGAAGCCTGGTAGGTGAGATGTATGTAAAGAGCGGGGACGGGATAAGGGAAAAAGCGGAATACCTGGAGGCCAACAACGGCAATTTCTGCTGATTTTGAGAAGAAAAGGCTATGTTGACGAGTGAATGAGGATGGAGATGGGGCGGAGGGAGAACACACAGACCCAGTAAACCACAAGAAAAGTGAGGAGAAGAAACTAGCCATACCAGCTTGTGTGACGCCGTCACTTTTGTCTTTGTGCAAGACCGACCCCAATGGTTCACTGCAGAATCCTCACCGCCTCTCTTCTCCGTGCACACCGTCCTCCCGCCGCACGCACAAAGTCAACACTTATCGAGCCACCCACACCCGATTCCGATGATCCAGATCACCAGCTTCTTCTCTCCCTCGTTCGCTCCGCACAGCGCGCCGCACCACACTCGCCTCCTGTTCCCGGCCACCCTTTGTTGACCGATGTTCTTGGGCCTCCTGCTCCTTTGTTCACGTCGTCGCCAGAAAAGCCAGACTCTTCACTTTCACCTGCACTAGAGTATTCTCCAACCAGACGACCTGCAAAAGTGGTCAGAACGACACGCCCCCATCTGTTCAGGCCCAGAGAACATATATCTACAGAAGAATCAACTCCACGAAACCGGTTATGGAAGACGGAGGATTTATTGGCCCCTGCCAAAAAATTAGACAGTCTGGAGCAGGAGGTATTGGCAATGTCTGTGAAACAGGAAGAGACCGATACTCTAGTAGAGGAGGAAGAACTGGAAGGACAAGAGGAAAGCTGGAAGACTGGTTGGGGTCAAGATCGTGTGTTTTTAATTTTTTCAATTTTTACTTTGTCCTCTGCATAAACTTAACGCTGGCGATGCAGAGTTGAAACCAATGAGCTCAGCTCTCGGGCCTTCCTTTAGCACAAAAGAAAACGTCCCCGTTCGAAAAAAGGGAACCGACCTGCCGAAAATACCCTTCGAGCACAGGACGTCCCCCCTGCTCTATACTAGACGTATCGAAGGCGTTTTGGAACTTGTTGGGATCAACCAACCTCTGCTTGAAGGTAGGTGTCCAAAAGATTCTCATACGATCACCATTTCACTGCCATGTACAGATATTGCTCCACCCTCCCCTCAGCTCCCTATTGCACGGCTCAAACATGGACTCGACCGCGTTCTCTTCAGGTCCGTTTGATCTCATATTTCTTATCCCCGCTCTCATCTGTTCCTCAGTCCAGGTGTTCACTGGCTTCAAGACCCCCGCTCCCGGGTGTATAACTTTGATCCCTACCTCCAAGAGTTGCCCCGTGTCACTGACTTTGCTTTTGAGCGACTCGGTGGTTTTACCAAGCCCTCTTCGGATCCAGACCTTGCCATACTGGCCAAGCAACAGAGTCGAACCTTCTCCGGCTCTACGTCATCACTTTCGGGCATACTCTCCCACATATATTTCCTGATATCCGGAGACCGATTCGTAGACACGTCGGTTCTAAGTCGCGATTTCCAAACCGAGAAGAGGGATTTTACACCTGGTCAAAGAATGCCCTGTTCCGTTGTGTTCAACTACAAGGACGGCCAGTATATGATTGATTCAGGTGGGGACAAAATTGGGGTTGCAGACAAGAATATTTTGACTTGGCTGGTCCGTATTTGTGAGTCCGAGTGGAGAAAATACTGAAGACGGGTTCAGGGCACGCTCTTGGAAAAGTTTATCACGATGCCCAAGGAAGAGTTTACCTCTTACCGGCGGTCACATCCTGATCCTCCGCACTTTGACGAGAAAACGACGCGCGAGGCGTTCCGATTCTCCACGGTGGGGTACAATGTTGATCTATAAGTGGTCTCATACAACTGATGATGCTTCTAGTCGAAGAAATTCATCATGCGCTCGCAACTGGACTGTCACGACCCCTAGGCTCCCAGGTACGGGCGTATTTGACATCAAGACACGGGCATGCATGTCGATCAGAATGGACCTCATGAATTTCGAAGAAAACTCGGGGTATCTCATCCGGAAACAGCATGGTGCCTACGAGAGTTTTGAGCGAGAGTATTATGACCTAATTCGTTCTGCTTTTCTCAAATATCAGTACGTTGGTCACGATCGTTGTGGCCGAATGAGTGATTGACAGCTATGACGAATAGATTCCAAGCACGGATCGGTAACATGGACGGAGTCATTGTGGCGTTCCACAACACGGAGCGGATGTTTGGATTCCAGTATATTCCACTAGAAGAAATGGACGAACGATTATTTGGACCCGGCCGAGGTGTGGGTGACCGGGTGTTCGTGGCGTGTCTGGATGTACTGGAAAATGTGGCTGAGGAAATTGTACAGTGTTTCCCGAAAGAGGTCTGCTATATCCGATCACAGTTGTGTGCCCAGATCAGATGCTGACTGTGAAACCAGTCAGTAAGGGTGACGTTCGAGACTTTGGAATTTACGGGGAAGATGAACGTGTGGATAGAGCCGGTAGTGTGGGACGGAGAGTCGGAGGAAAGACCCATCAAGCAGTTGCTAGTGCAGACGTGGAGCTACTCGAATTCGTCGCCCGCGAAGCCTTGGGAGGCGCTCTGTGACATGGAATATAAATGTGCGTGGTTGCATCCAAAACCAAAAATTTTATGAATCCGAGGATGGAGCTGACTGAGGTGCCAGGGTCTCTGCGGTGGGCGATATCGCACCTCAGCACAAACACGGAGAAGATGCGGGAGACACTGCTTGGGGCAAGACAGCGGCAGTTCCGGGCATGGGCGATGCCTTCCGGCGTGGATCCGGAGGACTTGGAGGGGTGGTATGAAAGCCTGAACTTTAGCGGGCAGGAAGATCAGAGCGCGTCGTACAATCCCGAGATGTTCACTGGAGTGAAACGCAAGTTGGCCATGTTACGACGTTTGGCGCGAGAGGGACGAAGGGACACAGAACGGTGGCGAGAGTTAGAGGAGGGCAAGCCTCGGCATGTGCTTGGACAGATATGATATTATCTAATTTTATTTTTACAATATGTCTTGGCAGCGATGAATATCCTTCGCTCGCATGTGAAGCGAGGCCTAGCCCGTCGTGTCCCTCTCTTCAAGTCTTGCGGGAGTAGTAGATTACTTTGCGCTGGCAAAGGTTCGGTACGACATTGGCCGACCCCACCAACCCTTTCCCCCCGTGGTTGCACACAACAGCGGACACCGCAGACAATGAGTGTACGTACAGCGATGCCAAGCCGACACAGAAATCGCTTCCCAGACTGATGGTAGTCCTGCTAGTCCCAGAGCGGTCCTCCTCCCAAGTTGTACCTTCGTTCTCCAGAGGTGAGCGCCTCTATCTCTCTCTCCCCACTTAATCCCTTCATGGCCGTCCGCGATGACAATGGCACCACCAACTCTACGAGCAAAAGGCGTAGCTGGACGGCTTATATCCCCCGTCCAGGCAGCAGTAGTGGCAGGCCCAGTAGTAGCAGTGGCTTATTAAAGACTGCGAGCAGCAGTAGCAACAATAACCACAGCGGCGGCAGCAGCAGCAGTGCCAACGAAGGGGGGCCCCCCAGTCTGCCTGTGCTCCCAAGGCCGAGTAGCTTTGTGGGTAGTTTTGGGAGACGGCCCGGGAGTAGTAACGGTTTCAAGATCAAGGAGATTGTCGTTCCGCACCTTGCAACTCCCCAAGAAGGCAAAGAGCTCGACATCTCCCAGCCACCCACCCTCGTCGCCGTACCTACTCCTCAACCACCAACACAACCCAAAAGCCCTGTCGCCGAACCACCACTGCTGCGGATGCCGAAGCGACCATCGACGTCCGCCGGTGATACAGCGCCATCACCCCCCTTGTCATCGTCATCGTCGCGCCCTGCTTCGCACTCACGACCAACAACCCCGAAACGCTGGTCTTCGTCACTCTTGCTGACGTCATCCTTTTCTCCCAAATCTCCTGTGCAGGAGTTAGACCATGAAGCTGACCGACTCGTCCTTAGCGCCATCGAGCGCACAAACTCCAAGCTACCCCCAGCAGAACATGCCCTCAAGCCACACGAGTCTAGAATGAGTTCTTCTAGCTCCTTTGGCAAATCCTACCTCTCCTCGATGATGGGCGGTCTCTCTCTCTCCCTCTCTCGCACCAACACCCGTGACAGCCCCAACGGGAATGGCATCGCGGCCCATGAAGAGAGGGAAAGGGAAGCCGAGAAAGGGAGGGAGAAAGAGAAAGACAGAGGACGATCGTTGTTCAAGTCCTCCAAGCACACGAAGTCGGCCTCGCAAGCCCCACCAGAGGTGGAAACGCCCGCAGCCTCTCGCAGCCGCTCTCGTGCACGCTCCCAGTCACCCTTCTTCTTCCGACGGAATCGCCAGCGCGAGCGGGAAACTTCCCCCACGCCCCAGCCCCTCCCCCTGGCTCAGTCTGAGACTGACCTTCCCCGATACCGCCTCTGCCGTCCACCCCCGCAACGCATTTACCGATGACCAGGACTCCGGCGATGAGACTGTCGGCGAGACAGATTATTCCGACGAAGATGGAGATGGCATTGACGGTTATCTTGACCCTCTCACCGAGCGCAACACCGAGCAGAACGCCGTTATTAACCTTGTAGGTGCATCCCTGATGCAGCTGGCGGTATCGACGGTGAAGAACCGGATCCTCTAGGTGAAGGTGTCAATGTCGTTGTTCCCCCCGAACCCTACTTTCCCTCGTCTCTTAATGCACTCGGGAGCTCAAACCCCCCCAACAGACGAGGCCCCCGGCGCCGCAAGTCCCTCAAACACCATGAACCCCCGCCTCTCAACACCTCGCGCCCTGTGTTCCAGCGTGATCGCTGCACTATCACCGTTACCCAGGGAGACCCCGGAGCCAAGCTAGGTGATAGGAAAAAGCGAAAGTATGTCGTTGCGAGTGATCTGAGTGAGGAGAGTAGATATGCCGTGGAGTGGGGTATCGGAACAGTGCTGAGGGACGGCGATGAGATGCTACTCGTGACGGTGGTTGAGAATGAGAGCAAAGGTGAGTACCGGGGGTCATACTATTCAAATGAGGACCTACATAATCTCCAGTCGACCCCGAAATACCCAACTCGATGGACCGTACACTCAAGTTGAGGAGCCAACAGGAGGTACTGCCTACTTGTATTACTTGTATGTCCCTCTAGAGGTTGATGTCTGCCCCCAGCGCCAAGGTTTAGGCCTATATCCTCGTCCGCCAAGTGACGAGTCTTCTCCAACGAACAAAGTTGAATGTAACCGTGATATGCCAGGCATGGCACGCAAAGAACGCCCGTCATATGCTCCTTGGTTCGTCTTCCTCTCCTCCACTCAATGTCCGAAACTGACATATGGGTAGACATCGTGGATTACACAGGACCGACGATGCTTATCGTAGGTTCGCGTGGATTGGGCCAGTTGAATGGGTAGGTAGAGCTACGTGGTACTCTTTCGTGATACTTATATACCTGCCCCCTCTTCTGTTAGCATCTTGCTCGGATCGACATCCCATTACCTCATTCAAGTAAGCACCACACTATCTCTCACACTATGGTGCAACTTCTAAACATGCTTCCGTTATTCAACCGTAAAATAGAAATGCTCTGTTCCAGTCATGGTCGCCCGTCGCAGACTGAAGCGCCCGCCCAAAAAATCCGCCCACCTCTCCACCCATCGCCAGCATGTCAAACTCTCCGAAGCTGGCATTGACAGAGTTGCAGCAAAAGTTGACCAAGATGTTAAAGTTATGTGGGATGAGATTCAAAAGGAGGATAATAGAAGGGATGGAGGTCCCGGAAGTCGGGATGACAGACGAGGACTGGTTGTGGGCGCTACTGACGGACCAGAAGAGCTGCTGGAGCAAGAGGAAGAAGATGATGAGGCTGATGCCTCAGTTGAGAATGGAGAAGAGGATGGGCCGAAGTTGATCAAGGTGACGGGATGAACTTTTTGCTGTTGTCTTGTAGTCCTCCTCGGTTTTGGCGTTTAATGTTTTCTGTTTATTCGTATGTCCCATCGGCCCGCTCATACAGTATGCATCGTTTTATACGTTACACCTCCCCGCCTATATCAACCCGAGACTCAAATTTCGACCCCCCCACTCTGTTTTCTTAATTTCCAGTTCAGTTTACGATGCATGTCCCATAAGCACTGTTAATACATTAGACCCATTACTTGATTGGATCATGCGCATCGGTAAAGCGGGAAGCTAGACTCGAGGGCGAAATATTCGTTTAATAACACTACAAATAGTTCTGCAGCATGCTATTCGACGTGCAAGTAAGATCACAAGTCAGTTATGTCCCTTGATCAATTTAACTAGAGGTTTGAAGAAGGCACTTCGCCCAAGAGCTCCTTCAAAAAGGCATCACTATTAGGCGGACGACCAAGGAATGCCTGGGTAAGTATGAGCAATCATACCAAGTACAAGCGTTGTGTAAATGTCTAACCTTGAGCGAATCCAGCTCCTCACGGCTTCCTCCTACCAGAAGAATCTCTTCACGGTAGCGCTTGCCTCGAACAGGGCTGAGTGGATCAGCCTTGAATACCGTAGCTGTAACAAGAACAGCGATTAGCACCCCTTAAAAGAGTGGCTGATCGACGTACCATACATGTCCGCTGCAAAGACCAGGGAATAGGTGTAGCCGTAATACCCAGCATCATACCCGCCCACGAGGTGCGAAAAGGTGCCCTGCCCAGGGGCAGCGACTTCGTACTTGACGAGAGAAACTTGCTCCCTCAAATCATTCCAGAGTTGGGTGAGATCGCCAGTCTCTGCAGAAAATTAAAATTAACAAATAGTAATTGAACGAGATAAGACAACTCACCTCGATCAGTATGGATTTTGTAATCAAACTTAGCAAAGAACACCTGCCTCAAATAATATAACCCGACATTCACATATCGACTCTTGATAATTTTCTCAATCAGCTCCCTCGTAAGCGGCTTCTTGGTCTCATAATGACTCGATATCTTCTCTAGTACCTTGTGTTCCCAGCACCAGTTCTCTAACATCTGGCTGGGCGCCTCGACAAAATCGCGTGCGACAGACGTGCCATGGAACCTGGCAAACTTGGTGCGAGAGAGTAAGCCATGGAAAGCGTGCCCCATTTCGTGGAAAAAGGTGACGACGTCGTCGTGCCGCATCAGTGCGGGTTTCTCAGATGTTGGTTTGGCGAGATTAGCAACCATAATGCTGGTTGGATAGCTGCGTCCGCCGTCACGCGTTTGATAGCCCGGTTGGATTGGCCAGACAGCTGCGTGTGAGTATTTGGATTCTGCGGCGTATGTGTACGATTTAGTGAGTGAGAGCAGAAGATCGGAGAAGTAATGTACCACGAGGGAAGAGGTCAAGGTAGCAGTACCCGAGGAAGCCAGACTGATCTTTGGCGTCTTTTTCCCAGACAGCAAACTTTTGCACGTCTATTGACCTGTGAGCATTACAGAACGCAAAGAGGGGATGTGGGCATACCAGGATGCCATGTCGAAGTCTCGATCTCAACAAACTTGACCCCCAGCATATTCTGGTATATTTCCAGGATCGTAGGCACAACGACAGAAACGGGGAAATACTCCTTGACGAGCATGTCATCGAGGTCTAAAGTCTCCCTGATGAACTTTGTGTCGTAGTAGCGGTAGTCCCAGATGTAAAAGTTCCCGTCAAATGGAAAACCTTTTTCTTCGTGTTCCTTTTTTTTCATGGCCAGGAGGGTCTCGCGTTCCTTGATACCGACTGAGCGAAGCTTGGTTTCGAGGTCATTCAAAAACTAGCCACTGATAAGAATACAGTTACCAAAAAAAATATTATGAATGACCCACATCTTTGATACCGTCTCCAGTCTTGATCATTTTCACTTCCGTCTGATAATCCGCCCTGATCAAGAATATAAGCAATCCGCCACCCGATTTTCTGGAAAGAACCGCACCAGGTATTATAACCCAGGAGCTTGGAAGCCTTGCGGCGGTGATCGAGGGCCTTGGCAAGTAAAGGCACGTTTTCGGCAAGTCGAGACTCATAGCCCTCGAGAGCACGTTTGCGCGTAATGGGATTTTCCGCATATTGGAACTGGACCTGCGGTCAACATGAGATCTGAGATAGCAAGGTTGCCCAACATACAATGGGAAAGACATCAGGAGTCTTGTAAGTAGCATCGTAAATCTCCTTGTCACCCTCCGTGCGCTTGATAAAGCCAGAAACCACGTCCTTCGGGACACCCTTGAGTTCCTCGAGGGTGAAAGTGATCACAGTCTACAATTTTGTTTAATACACGACTAGAGGGCACAACCGAACTCCGGCTTACATTCTCTTCGTTAAAGTTTTTCTGTGTACAAGGTCAGGTCTGGCTGACTGGCCGGACATAACAACAAGCGTACCCTGAAATCGAGACAGATCTGGGACAGCTCTTTCTTCAACACTTTCAATTCCTCGCGTTGCTCGTCGGCAAGGGCAAGACCCTCACGGGTGCCTTCCAGGATCTATCTACTGGTTCAAAGGTCAACACCACCAGAGGCAATTTTGATCTCACCATCTTCTCAACGAGGCGCTGTTCCTCGGGTAATAACTTATCCCATTGACCAGACTCCTTGATGTTCTTCTGTGCAGCAATCTTGACCTTGTAGACATCAAGACGCATCGAAGATTCGACGCCATAGCTGAGTATGAGTGCTTCTGCCTCGCTGGAGGCATCACGCAATTCCTTGGACGGCGAGACATTCTGGTAAAATCCAAGAGGATCGGTGACTACATCAATCCTTGTCTCTGCATCTGCAAGGGCCAACTGCAAATGCAATTGAAGGTCCAATTATCAATGATCAGATCTTCCCGGATGCCATGAAGCACGACATCATGAGGGAGCGTTCACTTACGAAAACCTGCCAGCGAAAAGGATGAGAGGAGGATGACGGCGCACAACAACACAACTTACCGATTCGAAGTTGCAGTCTTTGTGATCAAGCGTGGCGATCTTATCCAAGCACACGCGATTCTCGTCAATAGCCTCCTTCGTCAGACGAATTATGTCCTCCGCAGAGTGGGTCCAGTCGAGGGGTGGCTGGGGCGGTACGAGAGACATGTTGGATGAGGCAGAGAACGCAGGGAAGAGGGAAGTTGATGATTGCCTGATAGGAAAGAGAGGAGGGTTTGTGCGAGGGAGGCACAACAACGGCCTGGTGATATACCCAACGTGACATTGGGACGCGGACACTACTGAAGCTAGCCGAAGCTGCATTCCCCATCCAAGCCATCCAGTCACCGCCCGCAATGCCATCCTCTTCCAAGTTCCGAGTCGCCGTTCGTTCGACGTGTCTCTCTGTTTGGCACACAAATATTACGGTACATTATCAGATAAGGTACATACAACAACTGTCCTAGCCACTCATTTCTACCTGCCGTTCAAGGCACACTGGTGCGTCCAGAGCTGGCATGATAACTTCCACCAGCTGAATCTTATCGGCATTAATAAATGCTGGCTGGGCCAGAAGATCGTCTAGCTCTCCACGAGTGCGCACAGAGCAGGAACTGAAAGGCTGGCCACTGTCAGCCCCAAACGTGTCCAAGAGGCTTGTCCACTTCCAGTTATCAATATCGTTGTAATGTCTGGTTCACAGCCGCTCAGCACATGAAAATGAAGACCGAGGGGAACGGCACCAACCTGCGCTTCCCATGAATATACCTCTCGATGGAATACCCCTTGTTATTGATAACGAAAATGATTGGTTTCAGACCATGGCGAATCATTGGAGAAAGTTCTTGGACAGAGAGCTGTCTGAGGGTAGATATCAGAAGATGCTCTCCGAGGTGTGTGCTGTCTACATACAAGCTTCCATCGCCAACAAACAGAATAACTCGACCCTTCCCCATTTCTTGTGCCGCAAAAGCAGCACCTAGTGTACTTCCTGATGTGAGGAAACTAAGCATGAGTTGCATTGTCCCCGTTGGCGTGTACTTACCGACGGACCAGCCAATACTTCCCCAAAGAACTTGGCTCAGGAGTTGGACATCATTTGGAAGCGGAACACCGAGAATGCCAAAGTTTGCGGTGCCTGGCGGACATGAGCCATTCCACGCAGAAAAAATTTAACAATCCATACCAGTTTCGGTCACGATGACATCTTTGGGCACGAAAATTTTACCTATACGCGGCCAAAAGTATGCATGGCGGATAGTCTGATCATCAGCTTGTACCGCAGGGATAGTACCGACAAAGGGCTGGACTGGAATCTTGCTAGCGATAGGGTAGAATTGCTGGAGACGCTCTGCCAGCTTGGGGAGAAGTTGCTTCATCCCAGCGTTTTCAAAGAGAGCGTATTGTACTTTAGTGTGATTGGAGTGAAGCTAGAGATAGTTCAGCCAGTTGCTCTCTGATGGATACCGAAAGCTATACCTCGATGTGGCGTCGAATAGGTATGTTATACGAGAAATTTCCAGTGTTAAAGTCGGACTGAAGGGACCCAATTGACATTATCAGCTTGGCAGATTCAACTCGTTCCTTGATATCTGGCTGGGTGATGGTGCCGATATAAATCTGGGAGAAAAGTGAGGACTTGGGTAAGAAGCGGCCCATAACTGCTCACTCCTCCATAGCGTTCATACTTTTCGTCGATTGCGGTTTTACCCATTGGTGCCGAATAAACAGGGAAACCCGTTTTTTTTAAGAGGTCAAAAACCTCTTCCTGAACGTTAAACCGGATGACACAGGCGTCTACGAGGACAACTACATCCCCCTTTGCCTCCTGGACGCATTTGTAATCAATTCCAAGACGAATTCCTCGGTCTGAGGGTGGTTGGGGGCCGGTTGGGGTGCGAGCGGGGTTTTAAGGCGTTCAGTGGAGATCTCTTGATGAATTATGTCTGTCGGGAGTGTCATGTACACCGGACGGGCCTATTTGAAGATCAAAAAGAAGGCCATAAACAGGAAAAGCGCCGCGCACCCTAGTAATACACTCGACGAGGGCATGATCAATTTGTTGAGCAGCCTCGTGCTTGTTGAGCAAGGTAGTTTGATGCACAGTGAATTGCTTTGCTGCAATAGTATATGCGTCGTATCTAGTTCCGGTAAGCCAAAATTGAATTACTTATTCCTAAAGCCCACCTTCCGTCGCCAAGCGTGTGATGCAGAAGTGGCCGCATCTTCTGCTGAGTAGTGCTAGGCGCACCGACAAGGTGAAGCACAGGAACCATCTCGGAAAAGGCTGATGGGACACATTAGGCTGAACGTCAAGCTCAGGGGCGTAGATCTCACCCCCTGCAATTCCGTTCATCGCTGATAATTCACCAACACCGAATCTGTATACAGCATGGGTTAGCCGATCCAACATAAACAGCGGATGAAGGAAAAATAATACGTTGTGGTAACAACACCCAATGAATTGCGTCTCACTCGAGCATAGCCATCAGCAGCATACGCCGCATTCAGTTCGTTACTGGTTCATGTTGGTCAACTACCATAATCCAAATGTGTTCAGTAACATACCAATTTCCAACCCAATCGATGGTTGGGTGGTCTTCGATGAAATCCTGAAACCTCGCGTAAATGGTACATTCAGGACATCAACGAAGCACCCACTAGGAAACCCAGATTATAGTCACCGGGAACACCAAATATTTTCTTTTAAAAGGAATCAGTTTCGGTGGAAAGCTACTTTGACCCAATGCACACCGTTATGCCAAGTTGCGCGAGGCGGGTGAGGAGATAGTTTGCGACAGTTACTTTCCCCAATCCTTGGTCAGATCGTACATTGTGAAGCTCCAAGCGCAAGCGATCAACCTCGCCTTGAAGGGCATCTACGGTCTGTTTGGAAGACATTTTGTGGCAAGCAGCGACCTGGAGAGAGAAAGTGCGATTGGGGTGATTACCGTGGTGGAACAGAGTTTATATCTTTCCCTGGAGGTCTCATTAGACAGAATCTAGACTGTCTCGGTATGGCGTTCGAGGCTGCACTGGATGACAGCAGCCATGACACGTCTGGTGTTCCATTTATAATATCTACCCCACCGTCCATATTTCAACCCTGGTTCAAGGATGATAATTAAAAGCCCTTCCATTCCTTTGATGGCATCACGGTAACAACCCCGTGCTTATCACTCGGGAGACTTGCTGCGCGCGGTAAGGGGGGTAGCTGAGCCGAACAAAAATGAAATGAGTACAGTACCTTGCACCCGGTACGATACGAGGTTTGTTGGGTTTTGCAACGAGTCGTATCGTTGGACTGGCACTTCCAAAACGCCCTGCAAGGTTCAGAACGCTTGGTGGGGTGGCTCGGACTGTTCGTTCCGCTATCTCCGTTGAGAATCAATAGAAAATATTTATTGCGATGGTGTTTCAGTGTTCACTCGACAGTTATCCCGCTTGAGTTTGGTTCTCGAAACACAATGTACAGACTCTCTATAAGATTGCCGTTGTCCCATACATAGTGAGTATCAGCCGCGTTCTATACGTAGGGGGTCCTAGTAGATGCATATATCTGCCACCCTGACACAAAAGTAGTTCACAGATAAGAGGGGTGAGGTCCATCACCGCGGCTACCCAACTGCGACTGATTGTCCCGGGAGTCCGAGGGCGTTTGCAACTGCGTTTACTAGGATCAGGCGGATTAAAATGCATCGGCCAGCTCTCACCAAAAGTTCTGCATTATTAATCACAGCCTCAGGTTTGCATACGTAGGTTTAACAGGACCCCGATACCTGGGACATACTTAGCACGCATTATCAACTGCATAAAGTGGGCGGCACCAACCAAAAAATTACTGTAAAGACTGCGCCTGGCGGGTCCCGCAACGGGGTGGATAAGTGGAAGCAATCGTGGAGTGGAAGTGTGCCAATCGTAAGCCCGCGGACCTGGCTTACACCAGGATTCGCACTTCTTTGATGTGACATCTATTAGAATCAGCTACCTCATCTATATAGTAGCTAGGAGGGGTCGAGTTCCTTGGTCCCCCCTCGAATAGACGTTGGTTCTGTTCACTTGTGCTCCCGCAAGGCACCCTCGTCCTTAGTGAAGGATGCCCCCAAGTGGGCACCCTTTCATCAGTGATAAGTTCACGTTCCGTGATTGGAGATGGGGATTCTTTGTTCCTTTGGTCCAAAAGCATCGGGCTCGCAACCAAGTCAACTGCGTCGAGTACCTACTTCTGAGGCTCCTCGCTTTTGGAATTCCTCACTTTTGAAATTTCAATTTCATAGCATTCATAGCCGCACAACCCGGCAATGTGTTGACCTGAAGCCCACCTCGAGGTAGGTAGCTCTTGTGAGACACAGCATGTACTCACAACCCGTGGCCTGAGAGTCGTGGTGCCCACCGAGGCAGAGAGAACGAGATCCGGACGATATTACGACCGTAGTGAGAGAATTGTAATCAGAAGGAGGGAAATTGACCACTTACTGTAACTGGTCGATTCACGACTCGCTGGGCCGAAGAGAAAAGTTGTTCGAATAACGTTGGTATTTCAGCCGTAGACTGCGGGCAAGCGAGAGCTTGACAGTTCCTTGCTGTACTCGTTCTTGACAAGGAAGGGAATCTCGAAGTACGTACATTAGGTATAGAAAACCGCATGCGCGAAGCACCAGGAGCCTCTATCATATCACTCATCGTGACTTTCTTTTTTTGTTCTAGGCACCGGTACATGTATCCAGAGATATGCAGGGTGTTTGCCTGCATTCACCTCTCGTGGCAGTGTATATAGGAAATAATAAACGAGCGGAGAGATTACAGGATCTCAAGAGGGGATATGGGCCAGCTCTGGCCAGCTTTCTACAGTACGCCACTCTTCAAGACAGCCTGACGCATACGAAATGAATGGAACACGTGATAGGCCCGATTGACGCGTTTTCAACACGATATGATCAGTCCCACCACCTTATTACCATTGTGCCTAGCCTTGAGCGCCTGAGCTTGAGACATCCAACATTGTACCCTTGCACATGAACCCTCCAAACTAGTCCTTCATCGAGAACTGGCCTTCTTCCACCATCTACAAAGATCAGCTTCATCGACAATAGACTCACCAATAGCAGCTCGCGTAATTCCTTCTGGACCTCTAGATCACTCCTACTCCTCTTCATCACTCTAGGATGACTATATCGGAATCAGAATCAAGCTACGTGAGCTCTGACTCCTGTAATTCCGATGACCGAACGTCCAGCGAGGAGGAAATACAGAAGAAGCCTCCGGTTCCTCCGATGGTTCATAATTGGTGGTTGAACGAGAGTCTAGGTTCTGGTTACTCAGGTATTGCCTATGCTTCGATAAATCTCGTGGTCCATACGTTTTACCTCTTGGTCGGCAAGGTTCAATCTTTCGTGCCACGAATATCTATAATAATCAGGCGGTCGCACTTAAACTACAATGGGTCCACCATCCCTGTCCCACAAATCGCTACGAAAGAGCCTTATACCCCCTAATTCAAGGCGGAAAGGGTATACCTCGGCTCTGGGCTGCCGGAGTACAAGGAGAGTGGGATTATCTGGCTATTGATCTACTCGGTCAGAGTTTGGATAATATTTATAGAAAGAGTGGGAAGGACGTGATGAGCCTCGGGAGCGTTTGTTGTATAGCAATGCAAGTGGTACGTGGGGTGGGAACCGAGTTACTGTGTCAATATTCGTAATACTTTGTTACAGATCCAGCGACTCGAATTCATGCATGGCCGTGGGGTGTTGCATCGGGACATTCAGTTAGGGAATTGCGTCCTTGGATTACCTCCTAGCGACAAAACCATTTACATGATCGATTTCGGTTTCTCGAAGCGGTACATTGATCCATACACAAACCGGCATATTCCAAATAGTAATGCTAAGCGGGACTTCATTGGGAACTACTGGTTTAGGTGCGCGAAGCTAGTTCGAGATGTGTGCGTTCTGACTTTAATAATCCTAGCTCTGTGAATGTCCATTGTCGGGGGAAAGGTATGTCGGGTCTTTTCCATATGGAAGTTCGAGACTCAGAGCGGACCCAGTACCATCCCGTCGCGACGATCTGGAAGCCTTAGCACTCATGCTCATTCATGTGCTGACACCTCGTGGTCTATCATGGACGCGTAACGGTGTGCCAAAGACTGACGAAGCTCATGACCTGCTCATCAGGGAGAAGCGGAATGCTCTCCCAGAAGATCTCTGCAAAGGGCTCCCAACAGTTTTCGAGGAGTTTTTGCGGTATTGCAGACGATTGAAGTTTGATCAATGCCCCAACTACAAAGAGTGGGTCGACAAGTTTAGGGTACTGGTGGTAGATGAAGGATATTCATCAAGTGATGATTTTATTTGGCCTCCGCCGTTGCCTGTGGTCAGTTTCCTATCTACAGTGGTCCTACTTTATGTCTGATTCGTAAGGGTAGAACATGGGGCATAAGACGGTTAATACCCCCCGCCGTATTCTGGCCCCTGCGATGAAACCGGATGATATGGTAGGCATCCTCAATGGTCTAACAAAACTCGACCTTGGAAGCCGTCCAGTATTCGCCAATCGTACAAACCTGAACGACGCGAGCTCGCAACAAGCACGGGAAGAGGTCAAGGAATCGGATTTGAAAGTAAAGGAAGAGAAGGAAGTCACTGAGATCACTAGTGATCCCTCCCCGGATCAGGTGTTTCCTCCCCGATTTGCTCTACAAAAGGCACGGCAACTTGAGCAACTGGCTAGCAGGACGCCGTCAGCGACATCCAACGAGGAACTCTCGAAGCTTGTGTCGGACTTTGTACGGGTTATGCAGTCCAACAGTGGACGAACCCTTACACGACCGGCCTTCCAGTTCCTCGATATGCTCCATAAGCAGTTGGACAACCCTTCTGTATTTGTCCAGCCAGCAAAGTGAGTTGATATGCAGCCTCGGTTCCAAAAATAATTCAACCCTAAGCAGGGCGCGGTCGTTCAACGAGCCAGTTCCAGAAGCAGAAAAGCAACCATCACGCGTCAAGCTAGGTGTTGTAGCCCGTCTGAGGCGGGAGGTTGGGGCAGCGCGAAACAATGGGGAGCTAGGGAAAATGGTGGCGGATTTTGCGCGGGTAACGAATCGGAGTACTGGGCGGACCGTAAGCAAGGTAAACCGAGGGGCTCTCCACCGCCAATTGTGACTAATTTGTCGCGTAGGACGGCTTTGCGTTTCTGGAGGGGCTGGCTGAGAGACTCAAGGTTCTCCAATGAGGCTGTATATAAGTAGACGATCCCCAAAATACAGTTGTACGGCATTAGCCGGGGTCGTGCCGACTCCCCATAAAATAAGAGTGTCCCATCAAATTCTCGCCAGGCTTTTCTTCCTCCTGTCTCTTGGTCAGCCGTCTTCCCCTCCTTTCCCTTCTCTCCTAGACTGCCATCAAGTTTTTCCTCCTTTTTTTCACGATGGCTCCAAAGGAAAAAACGGATGGTTTGACCGTCCAGCAAGGCACTTTTGTTGTCCCCGACATCACCATCAAGGAGCTCCTAGGGGCCATTCCGTAGGTCCAGCCTTGAAATACCTGTTTTTCTACCGTTTATGCTCGAGAATATGCAGTACACATTGTTTTCAACGCTCTGCCCTCAGATCCTCTGTCTATATGTACGTTTCTTCGTTGCCAGCGCATAAACTTCGGCTGTTACTAATTTTTTGCTTGTAGCTTCTGGGATCTTTTCGTGATTGGGTGCATTTACAAGGTCGCAAGCTACCTTGACACGTTCATTGACCCCGCAATCATCGAGCTGCCGCACCCGTACCTCTATAGGTTCGCGCGCTTCGCCCTCTGGTCATTGTACGGTTTCTGGGCTGGTCTTTTTGCGACGGGTATCTGGGTCATTGGTCATGAATGCGGGCATCAGGCATTCTCAGAGTCCAAGTTTATTAACAATGCTGTTGGCTGGACTCTTCATTCGGCGTTCGTCATGCAAATTTTTTTTGGGCGTTACAACTGACATGTGATAATATACTTGTTTAGTCTCGGTGTCCCCTACCATGCCTGGCGTATTACTCATGCCAAGCACCATGCCTCTACTGGGCATATGACACAAGACCAGGTCTTTGTTCCTCACACTCGCTCTGAACTCGGTCTTCCTCGTTGCGATCCTGCTAAGGAAGATATTCTTGGTGCGCGTGTCTCTGAGGAAGTCATGAAGGAGCTCTGGGAAGCTCTTGGTGATTCTCCCATTGGTGCTATTTGCGGCTCAGCTACATACCTGGTACTTGATCACTCTATGGGCGATAATTTGTGTGCTGATGATCTTTAATAATAATAGCTCGGAGGGTGGCCTGCCTACCTGCTGAGGAACGCCTCTGGCCAGTCGCGTTATCCTAAGGGCACTAACCGTAGGAACTGGCAAAATTTTTCTCCATACATATATCTTGAACCCGCTTCCGTACAGACTTCAATCCTCATGCTGTGATGTTCGCTCCCCATCAATACTGGCAAGTCGTCTGGTCCAACATTGGGATTTTCTTCTGGATCAGTGCTCTCGCGACTTGGTCTTACTACAGGGGTGCCTGGGAAGTCCTTACACTCTATCTCACTCCCTACCTCTGGTATGTCATCTTTCATGGATGGACATTCTTCTGGCTCACAAGTTGAAGGGTTAATCACTGGCTCGTCCTAATCACCTTCCTCCAACACACGGACCCTCTTCTCCCTCACTACCGTGCTCCCGAGTTCACCTTCCCTCGTGGAGCCCTTGCCACCCTTGATCGTAATCTGCTCGGTGACTGTGGCAAGATTATGGGTTGGATCGGTGCACATGCCACCAATGGTATCTCCGAGACCCACGTGCTTCACCATGTCTCCAGCAAGATTCCCCACTACCATGCGTATGTATTCGATATCTGATACAAACCATCAATTTGTTCATCAATGACTTGTTACAGCTGGGAAGCGAGTCGTGCTTTGAAAAAGTTCCTTGCTGGCCGTGGCATACACCTTGAAGGTGCTCCTGGTGGCTGGGCTGAGGTTGTTCGCGTCTTCGGGGAATGCAAGGTATGTCCTTGTAATCGTGCTTGTGGGTCTTTGGGCTTACGGGCCTTGTAGTTTGTTGAGGATGAAGGGGATGTTGTGTTTTTCAAGAACGCATGCGGTGTTGCCAAGATGAAACCTGTCTTCGCTGATTCGACTGCCAGTGATTCTGGTATTGAACTTGACAGCAAATAGATGATCGCAATCTGGACAACCTGACCATTGTCCTACGTTATATATACTTGTTTTAGAGGATCACAACAGATTAATAGATAATACATATCATTACCGCTCCTGCGGGAGCCTGTCTACAACTAAATAAGAATTGTGGCATTGGCTCCATTTGGTTCCCTACCATTCGCCAGGTGCTTCTCGTCATCTTTGTTGTCTTCCGACATGCTCTCCTTGATCTGTTCCCTTAAAATGTCTGTGAATTCATCAACTGTCCTGCCCGCACCTAGGGCGAGTGCCTCTAGTGGGACCATGTTGTGCTGGAAGATTGGGATATTCGAAGCCGCGGCAGGATGACTGGCGGAAGGTAATAATTCTGAACTCGGGCTTCAACGTAGGACCTTCTGACAGTCTCTGCAATTCTTCGTAGGTGAACAGGAGAGGGTCGGTACGTGGTGAGTACGGATTGAGGTCGATGATGTGGCCTCCCAACAAGTTCCGAGTTAATAGAAAGTCGAAGATATCTGTAGACGCTCAGTGAACGAATTCTGAGAGACAGGTTGGGTGATGTAAACGTACAATCATTCCCGTCCCACTCGTCCTTGATCTCCGTCTCCCAGAAAGTCCGTCACCGAACCAACAATCTTTTTCTGCGTCGCATCCTCAGTCAAAAATTCGTAATGATTCAAGTCCCTCTGCGAGATCCCTATAAGACCAGAAAAGCATCCGGGAAGGACGCGGGTGAGATAACCAACCCAACAGAACGGAAGGACCGGCGATGGTATCCGTCAACCAACTCACCAATCAGCCGTTTATTCCGCACGAAACACCTCAGTTCGCGATTCCGTTCGATGGGATACCATTTGCGTAGCACGAGCTCGAGCTCGTACTTTGGGCGTTCTTCGCCGGGTTTGGGCTCATCGCATCCGCTGAAGACATTGGTGGGGTCGGTGTCATGTGTGGCAAAGTCGGATGATTTGAGGAGGATGTAGACGTCTGAGGGGGAGGTGCACCGCAGGGGGGAAGCGTTAAAAAGGACCCAGTACGCATCCTTGCAAAGGGGAAGGAGGGAAGGAAGGGGGAAGTTGTAAGTCCCAAAAGAGGGCTAAGAAACAGGAGACACACCTTGGGCGAAGAAAAGTTGAGCTTCGGAAAGATACCCCCGTACTCTTCCACACAATTTCTTATCCGGTTGTCGAGGTCGGGGAATGCCCAGTGCTTCACTCGAAAGTCAGAGTTGGCGTCCGAGTATGTGATCTTTGTCTCGCCAGCGTCACTATCCGTGTCCGAGAATCGAATGTCTAGCAAGCTGAGGGAAATCAACGGGGACCGTAAGTAGAAAATAGAAATACGAGGGACTGACTTGTCTTCAGAGCCTTCTGGTACAAAGATGCCGTCAGAAGTAAGGTATTCCTGAAAACCGGCAGGGACAGGGCGAATGATGGTGGACTTGATAGAGTGTTTGGCGAAGCGGGGATACCAGGAAGAGAACTGGAAGGAGAGGATGTACGAGCAGGTCTGGGGCGGGAAGTAGCAGGGATTTTCGGACATGTTGTGCAGTGGGAGAGATTATTCGTCAATGCGTTTCGAATATAAATAGACATATCATATTCTCTCAGGGTCCCAATTATCATGTATCATATACTACTATCATCAAAATATAAGAAAAAAAGAAACAGAAACCTAGTGCTTCTCCTTGTGGTTGCCCTTCTGATACTCTTCATACCACCACTGCCAATGATATGAGCATCATCGTCATCAGCATCTTGATCACTTATCAACATACCTTGACCATTCGCTCAATGCCTTCCTCCACCCCAACATCAGGCTCATAGCCAAGCACCCGCCTCGCTTTCTCGATGTTATGCCATCTCGTAGCGCAGCTGAATGTGACCTTGAACCTCGTAAACGCGGGTTCCTTGCCTATGATCCATCCGAACCACTCGGCACCAGTGGCAGCTGCCAAACCAACCGTTTTGGGCATCTGGAACACGCCCCTGGGCTTTCTATGGCCGGGGAAGTATGCGTCTAGTTGGTGCCAGACCATCCGAGGGAAGTCCCAGAAATAGCATGGTTCACCGTTGGTGATAAAGAACACTTGACCAGCGACTTGCAAGGGATTACGCTCTGGGTTGCGTAATTTTGCTCTGACCAAAGACGCCTGCGACAGTTGGTCGAATCGGGTGCGGATGACTGGCCGTACTGGAGGAGGGGAATCTGGGCTGTTAAAAGCAGCTTCTATTTGTTTACCATTGGGGGGTAATTCGACGTAAGGACCCAGGGGTCGTGCGTCGCTTGTTGGAATCCGACGCTTGCCTAATGTTGCGTCGACATAGTAGAGAGGTTTGTTGACCATTTCGTCCTCCTCTTCAGTAGAGGGCGGCATCTCGTCAATCAGGTCAGGGACCTTCTCAAGCTCAGAGAGGGGTGGAGTAGGGGCGGGGAAGTCAAGTTTGTCGGCCGCGAGAAGGTGGGCTTTCGCAACATTGCCGACATATGTCCAATCAAACAAATTGGTGTTGTCGCCGATCTGGAAGTGCGTTTGATTACGCTCGTACACTTGGTATAAACCGGTCATGACTTGTCGGTCACCAGGACTAGGCAAAACTAAGTCAATGTGTGTTTGGGCTAGCTTAGCGGACCAACCCAAAAATTCCAGCTGGTCGCAGGGCTACAGTCAGCAAGCCACCTTGACCATTGGCCTGAAGGACAACATCCTCAGCTTTGGCTTTTGAATCGTTGTAAGCATCCAGCGGGACTTCGGGATACGGTAGGCGCTCATCGACATTAATGATGTCTTCACCGTTGAAGACCACACCAGCAGAGCTGGTGAAAACCAGCTTCCGCACTCCAACAGCAACTGCAGCATCGATCACAGCCTTGGTTCCATCAACGTTCACTCTGTAGTACAGTGATTGATCCTTTAGTCCAGCAGGAGGTGAGGCCGTGTGAATAATACAGGTCGTTCCACTCTAGTCAGGTAATGAGGACCTATTTCACCCTAGCAACAAAACCTATAATACCTTTCTGAGGGCACTGGAAACATCTTCAGAGTTTGTGATATCGCCGGAGTAAAAGGGCACGTCAAAGTAGCGCTGAACTATGTCGAATGACGATACGGTGTCCCCTCTCTCCCGGAGCTGTTGGACAATATGCCGGCCGAGGAAACCACTGCCGCCAATGACAAGGTAAACGTCTCTGCCTTTCGACATCGATAGCTTGAAGGTAATACAGCAGAGGATAAGAATGAGGACAGGAGTGAAGCGAGTCGAACGACAAATTATTTCGAGCGTCTAAGTTCCTTTAGGTCCTACGCGCCTCACGTGATGCTGACTTGAACGCGTCTAAGCAGGGGCCCAGTGCCAACAATCAACAACACAAACCCTCTGGCACATAATGGACCTCCCAGTGGCGAAGCGTAAGTATACAGAGGAGGAAAAGCGCCAGCTCATTGCTAACCTCGATATCGAAGGTAGCTTTTGAAAAACTTACCTCTACTGTAATCTGATCTTTTGCCTGCAGTCGCCCATCGTACACGCCGATTCGAATCATGGCTTGCGGACGGACTGGAGAATTTTACTATACATCAAGAGGGCCAAGTTTCCCGGATCCCGAAACAGGTTCGGGCAATGACAATGCGAGAGTTTGGAGAAAAATATCAGGGCAATATCCAGGCGGCTCTGCGCGGCTACCAGAAGGAAAGACTCATGGCTACGGGTGCCGATGCGAGCTTCGGGGAAATAGACAAGAGTATGCGGAAGAGAAAGTGGGTTGAAGGAATTGAGGCTGAGATGGAGAAGAACAACAGCAAAGATGCAGAAGCTTCGAGGGCAACAAAGACTCGTATGTTGAAATTCCTCCCAGTGTACCAGGTGCTGACTTATGTATATGTAGCACGGACAGCACCTTCACCTTCCCCCAAGAAGATCCCTGGCTCATCGACAGGGCCAGGCACCGCCCAACGGCAAAGATTAGTCGCCGCGACAAATAAAATTCTCCCTGCTTCCAGCGTACATGGTTTCTATCACTCCTAACACGATGCCAGCTAACATCTTTTCCCTAGTCACGCTCCTTGTCCCGCATCCCCGCATCCCCGAGTCCCCAAAAGTCTCGACCCCCATTTAACAATTACTTGTCCTCCCTCAACCCTCGTCCCACATCCCGACCCGCATCCCCAGTCAAACCCACCCCCTTGAAAAAAACCCTGCTGTCAAACCACCAAACACACCGTGTACCTTCAAGTTCCAATTTTAATCCCTCCCTGCCCCCTAAAGCGCCCATGTATCCGGGTAATCATATGGGCAAGGACGGTGATGAGCCACCTTCAATGCGCCTACCAAGAAAGGATGAAAGTATGCTAAGTTTAAACGGCTCACCCCTCGCAAACCCTTATCAGTTTGGCCTCGGTTGGTTCAAGGGCATGGAACAAACAGGGGAAGAAGATACAACGGCAACAACGGTAACGGCAGAGGGAGGAGGCTCACAAAACCCCCAACACACCAGGAGCAGTATCATCGTCCGCAGGGGTCCCTCTGTTGTGTTCCCTGTCACACTAAATGGTCATTCACGTACAGCCTCACAAACAAGCTTTTACACCGCTTCTTCCTCGCGAGCGCCCTCCACAACCCACTCCCGTGCCCCTTCTCAGTCCCAAAACTCACATGTATTATACTCTTCGGCACGGCTACCGACAACACATCCGCTTTACATCCCACCAGAGGAACAACAGACGCCCCAACCCGCGACGTCACATGTTCGGTCATTTTCGGCCCTTGTTGCAATTCCTACAAAAGACGGCCATCTTTTAGAGTTCGATCCGCTGCAAACGTCGCCCGGTGCTATTGATGTACTGGAGGGTATCACCGAAAGTGCGAAAAAACAGGCCAAGATAGAGATGGGCATGCTCGTTCAAGCTGCTGTGAATAAGTGGAAAATCGGATAAAGAGGATCCAGCTGGGGGATCAGATCCTCTTATATCAAGACTATACATTCCCTTCAATTCCTGTCTCACCTGCTCTAAGTTGCTCTAGTGGACTATTGGCTCGTGTCGATCAAGCATCATACTTTGTAGTAGCAACACTTCCTCATGAGACTTTCCTCGCTCTCCTACAATTCAGTCTTGTATCATTTGCCAGGTCACCCTGTAATCTTATTCTAACCTGTGTAACACAGAAACTCCACTTAATCCCTACATCCCAAAACTTTCAGCTGCGCTGGTCGACATTGCTGCCCATTGATATTTCTGATTTTGACTAGTAGCGTGTGTTTTTCAGAGGCCCGATATGGGTGAAGCCTAGACGGGCTCAATGAGCAAGGGCATTACATTGGTGTACTTCATAAACAAACCTTGTCTGTTGCATTTTAAGATCCATTAAGCGAGTCAGCGGGACGGCACCGAGAGCAAAGCCCTCCCCTCTGGACAGCGAATAGTGCCCAGTTGTAACATAGCCGATAATGTTTTCGTGAGATGTCTTCCGATTGGCCAACTATGCAAATGACTTAGTTGCCCATATCGGAAGACAACACAATCTCAACCCACCTGTAACGCGCTCACAACCGAACTGTCTTCTTCTGCCGTCCTACTATCCAGCGACCGCTCCCAAGCAGGCATTTCTTCATCAGTGATGGAATATATAACAGCCATATCTCCCATTACTCCCCCCCTGGGCATGATGATCTTTACATTCACCAGTGCATGTTTGAGAAAGTCATTCGCTCCGATCTTATAATCCAACGGCTCCAACGACCGCTTCTGGCGGAGTTTGTTGACCTCGTCAAGCAGGCAGGATCCAATGTTAAGCCGCTTCTCCAAGGTTGCAATGATCTTAGGGACATCCGCGCCCCGAAAAAGCCACGGCTTGAGTCCCATCTCATCGACGTCCACACTCTGTGCGTTATTGGCGTCGCCATCCATATCCATACCCATGTTTGCCTCGATATTCCTTTGTGCGGAAACAAACGCCCCAGATTCCTCCTCGCCCTGTCCAACTTTGGACTCTGCCTCTCGCAGCCCGAGTACAACATCCCAACCCGCACGCCACGGACCCTGAATCCCCAACTTTTGATAATTCACCCTCTTGGCCGGGGGCTTCCTCAACCAAGTACCCCTCTCCTCTTCTTCTCGCTGTTGGGCCCAAGTCTCGTATGCGGGTGAGAAGGGGTAATCCCGAGGGAAGTAAGGTGTACCAGCCTCGTATGCCTGCGTCTGTCTCTCACGCTGGCCCCCAACCCGGGTGCCAGTAAACGTGAGGGAATTAAAAAAGGTCATAGACCACCCAACGGGGACCAGGAGTGTCCATCCGTGAATTGCTTGAGATTCGTTGCTGGATGTTTCGAGGGAGCGTTGAATGAGGAGAACGGGCACGCGGTCGTCTTGGCGTTGAGTGGCGAGTGATGTACCTGGTACGAGGTTCTGTTGGTTGTGAGCGATTCCTCCCCGTACCGATTATAATGAAGCGCGCACCTTGGAGCGCCTTTCATCTAGATCTTTCTTTTTGTATCTAGGCCGTGAAAGAAAATTTCGGATATCCTGTTCCCAAATATCACTTTGAGCGAGCGTGCTACTCGGGAATATCATGGGCGACTTGTCTCTGTATGTTGCTGCCGCATTTTTTGGTGGAAACCTATCCTTCGGTGAGCCAAAAAAGTTATACTACATTGTATTTTACTAACTTGAGCCTGGGGTCGACGACGGTAAATCCAATTACCGTACCACGTGGAATTGAGCCCGAGGTCTGTAGGTCGGTCAAAGCACACCAAAACTGGAAGAACCGTCAGTAAGCACATAAATCATAATAAACCGATCGACCTTCTTGAACTCCTCCCTGTCGTCTTTGAAAATTGGTGACAACGCACCCTTGATAACTTGGTTGGACTTGGGTCCCATGATCTCAAATGCGTTGATTTGGCCTCTTAAGTCTGCAATCTCAACCTCGATCTCTGCCGTGGATTGGCGGGGTCGATCCAAAACACGTGATGTCGCCTTTTGCAGTTCACTTGCTACATCGTCATGAATTGTTGGGTGAACGCGCAACCAGAGTGTCCTTGACCTGTTAGTTATTGCCTCAGGCACAGCCGGTGTGGTTGGCACTGCCGTTACCTCGCCCTTCGCAGAGGAAATTAAATCGTTCCGTCTCCGTTCCGTGGGGGATGAACCTCGACTCTGAGTAATTGAGGGCTTCCACAAGACCATGGCCGGGCCTATCAAACCAAAAGGATAGGAGTCGCACTTGTACAGATGAGAGCTGAAAACCCGTGAGCCTGCCAACCATCTACATCGTTTTCATAGTTAATAAAACCAAATGGGTGAATATAATAAAAGGCTACCTGGCTGCGCCAGGACCAGGACCTTGAAGGTCAGAAACCAGTTCTAGAATATAAACCAAGATCGACTCCGGACCCTTCATCTCAAGGGTTGAGAAATATGAAGCGTCGTGCAGAATGGAGCCTTGAATTGAAGCACGATGGGACGGACGGTAAGCCTTTTCGGTCGGTTGAACTGCCTATGGCAGGTTTAGCGCTGACTTAGATTTCACCTAACATAATTTACCAGACGGTACCCCCACATATTTGCCATCTTCATGCGTTTAACATGCCATATGTGCGTCTCCAACCATGTTTTGTCCACTTTCAACTTGTCAGTGTTCACTTAACAAGCAACAAATAGCATTAATATACCTTGTCGTTCCGAAAACGGGCGAGTCTTTTGCTTATTCTTGCCGGCTTTGAGTAGCTTGCGGCCGATGCGTTTTTTACGTGGGGTATCCATCTCAAAAAGATTAATGAGACGCAGTCCTTCAAAAAAGCTGAAAACAATGTCTCACCTCGGCTCGAGCCTTTTCTCGAAGTCTCACAGGTACTCGGCGGACATCATGACTAGCTGCCCTGCGGCGTAGATGTCTGGGAAGGGCCTGCCATGCCCTTTGTGTTGAAGCTCCACTAATGCATCCCTTTAAGAGCAAAACTTAATTCGAAGCCAGTTAGAATACCTGGCAGCCTTCATCGCCTTTTCCATGGCATCGATCTCGAATGCTCTTGCCTACCCCTGTCAGAGCTTGGGTCAGTGAGGTTGAAGAGAGAGACGAACTTTGGCAAAATTTTCGACATCGATAGCACTTGGCAGACCGTGCATGCCTGAGGTATCTGTTAATCGAGACTCCAGATCCTGATAGCTGGACATACTATTCACGACACCATGGCCGGACCCCTCAACCAGTGGTCCCGATTGGACAGGGATGATGCGAGCAGTATTCATTTTCTGTTTCTTCTTTTCCCGACCAGTCGCCTCGTCTTCTCCCACGTTCTGCTTGCGTTTCATGTTGTTCGTCACGCAGGCCTGTGAAACCCACAGTTAAGGAGACGCGTCAAGCGGATCCTGGCCGCAACTCCTTTATCGAAGCCACGTGATCGGCGGGAACAGTCGCGAGCACTCACTGGCCACTGGCACACACATCGAACACTCAACTCGCTTGGCCTGGCCACCAGATGTCTCCAAACCCACTTCTTGCCTCTGCACTCCGCGTGGCTATTCGCGCCTCATCCCACCGTCCGCTCTCAGGCTCAGCTCCACTCAGAAATGAGGCCAATCTGGGCACCATTCAAGTCCAGAAGAAGCCCATAGGGGGAATTCGAGGAGGGTCCGGGTTTGGTTCGCTATGCGCTTTGCAAAGCTCTGAAACTTTTACACAGAATTGTTGGTTTCCTCTTTGGCTTTTCTCTAGCATCCTCGTATGCTGCATACCACCTCTTAGATGAATACCAAAAGGCTTCAGCTGCACTGCAAGCAAGTGTAGAAGAATTAAGACTGAGCACAGAAAAGGCGAGTATCATCCGAGAACTCCGAATGACTTACGCAAGTCTCAACTTGGTGCTGTGTTGCAGGTTTCCGCTCACGTTAGGCGAATTGAGGCCGTTGAGAAAGACCTCAAGGCTCTTGCCGATACGTCAGCTTCAAAAGAAGACGTTTCTCGGGTTAGAGCAGAGGTCAAGAAGTTGTACGACGGACTACATGTTGGTCAGTTCGTTACGCTTATCGGCTCTGGTGCCCTATAACTGAAGCAACTACGTAGAATTCTTGGACCTACGCGCACATGTCTGGGGTATTCGTGAGTTGATGTTACTATTGTTTCTCGACACTCGAGTTTCTAAGACGCTCGTCGCAGAACAAGACTTGCATAGCCTAGTCCAAAAAGGAAGCCACATCTGTCCGCATATAGATTTTTCCGCGCTGCTGTCGTTGTTGCTATGTCCTTGAGAATTCGCAAGCCTTCTCCGTCCGACATTACTAGCCAAGTGTTCTTCGGTCAACGTAAACTGATTCTGTCACTATTGTCATATAATGACGAACTTCAAAATTCATTGAGTTGAACCTCACACTCGTGTCGCTGTACCAACCCTTGAAGGCCATGGGGAACAAGTAGCCCTGAGGTGTCGGCGAATGCGGCCCACAAGACTCATGACGCTCCCCCCATTGACTGATATCGGACTTTTTATCTGCTATTTTGGAGTCCTTCCTCATATCAAATCTCCTCTGTATTACCCTTTGCCGAGGCACAAGATCAACAAAAACCAAGGCAACTTCTGATAATCTCTTTTGCCGCAAAATTGCCACTGTTTCTTGACTGTAACCATCGCACCACCGCGGATGGTGGGGCCCAAGCCTCCCATGATATAAACCCCACCCACACGAATGGTCCCTTAAGTTTATTCTTTACCCGCTATAGATTCTTCCGTATTTCTTCAGACTCAAGACGGGTTCTTGATTCCATTTTTCTCTGATACATTTTCCTTTACACCAGTGGGTATTACCTACCATTCTGTTTCCGTTCATTCCAAAATGTTGACATTACGAACAGTCTTCGTTGATTTATTATGCAATTCCGTCCGAACTTTTTGCCATTCCTGAGCCTGGCTGGCCTCGCTTGCAGCCTTCCCATTCGGCGAGAGGTTCCACAAGGTGAGCTCTCACTGAACTCATAGACCCTATCCGACAAACCCTCATTCTTAACAGAGCACTCCCACGAGAAATTCCTCACTGCCGTTCGCAGCAGTCTCAACCTCAATAACCCGGATCAAATAGTTGACCCCGTATTTGCACTCCTTGGAAATGCCGCTGCAAGCCAAGGGCTCGGGAAAATTAATGTAGGTCCGCATAGCGTCTCTTCAGGTATTCGATTCCAGGCTTAAGAGAACCATCCAGGACCCTGACTGCCTCCAGCAAGCCGTCGCTGATCAGGCTTTCACTAATGCCAAACAAGCGGGTGACGTAGACGGCCAAGTTGCGGCTCTCATATTCCGTGCTCTCGAGCGCAATACCGGTAAAGTCGGTCTTGCTAGCGCGCCCTGCACAAGCATCGAGGCAGTAAACCCGGAAATCGCGGCTATTCAACAACACCAGGTTCGTATATACACTGTATCGAATGGATCGCTAGAATGCTTATGCCAAATCTTAGGATCCTGCCTCTGACGATGCTGCATCTGTCAACAAAGCCATTACCCTCGAGCTTGCCAGGCAGATATTTGCAGTTGGTGGAGATCCGCTAGACGCTCTGAATTCGGGCACGTTTGCGCCAGGGGATGTCAACGACCCTACAGGAGCGGGCAATACCTGTGATGATGCTAACGATCCCGAGGGATGTATTTTCACCCAGCAGCTTATCGTATTCGATGCTACCGAGGACGAGATATTAGCCGCCGTTGGAGGTGGTGTATTGGATTCTGACAGCTCAAGCGACGACAGTCCCGCAAATGATGACTCGAGCGATGGCACGGTCAGCACCAACGAGCCTGCCTCAGGAGATCCAGAAATTTCCGACGATAGGTGCGTCGACTCATTGAATAACACCCCTGTTTCCTTCTCTGAATCGGTCATCCAGTGTCAACACAGCCGACTCGACTAATAATCAAAACCTGCAACAATTCACTGGCGCTCGTGAGTCACATGCCCTGCAAGAAAAGGAATTAACTGAACCCGCGGTCTAGTTGGAGGTGCGACTGCCCCTCCCGTGGCACCTGGTGGACGTGGTTTTGTCGTCGAGGGATCTGGTGATTTCCTCAACATTGGGGCAGCTCTGGGGCGGTCCTGCGACATCCAACATAACAAATGTGCAAACATCGCAAATTCGCAAGCCGGGAAGGCGGCAGGTCTCACCGTCGGCCAGTGTGACCAACAGAACAACGAATGCCACGCTACCATTGCTCAGAATTGAAATATGATATCCACTGTGTAGCATACCGTAGAAACCCCTCTTTTCCCCGGTGTAATAATAGTCGCTCCTTTAAATATCCCAGTGGTGGGATTTTCGAAACTGTGTGCACGAGATCCCCGGACAAGGAAATCACCCATCTAAGTCCCTGGGCCACGGCACGGCGTGATTGGCACCGATTATGGGCCGGGCACATTACCGACCAGCAAGTGGAGACTTACGAATTGAGATTGCAGAACAATCTGTTTATGTGTGCCGCATGACGCCAGATTAGTCCAATAGACTGCTGGTGCTGGTGCCAGGTGCAGTGCCTTTCTCCCTCTTACCCCAGGACTCTTACATTCAAGGACTCACCGGTAGAGCACCGGTGATATACTGCCAATAATGGAACTGCTGTCGATGGCAGCATGCCATGCTCATGCGGTACTGACTTTCCTTCCCATGTCGAAAACTTAGCTACTTAAGGGACCATACAGAATGCTCTCCAGGTACTTTGGTCGGTTCATTATTCCTGCGAAGCCTTGGGGAGCACTCTGGTGTCCACCATGAACCGCCTTTATTCACTGCTCGTGGCAACGACATATATTTCTGCCGCCTCTTCGACTACTATCTCCGAGATACAAGGCAATAGGTTCCAGAGCCCCTTAAACGGCCAACTCGTCCAGAATGTATCTGGGATAGTCACAGCCAAAGTACGTAACTTTTCCATCTTTGTTATTCACAGCCGTTTTGATCACATTCAGGCTTCCAACGGGTTCTATCTTTTGGGCGAGAGGCCAGAAGATATACGTATCTCCAACGGCCTTCGAATCTTTACCTCGTCAGCGGCAATTATCAGCCAAGTGGCAGTTGGTGATCATATCACACTTAATGGCCGTGTTCAAGAATTCCGCTCTAGCACATCCCCTAACGACCTCTTTGCAACCGAGATAACTTCCCCATCCAATATCGTCGTTTTTTCCTCCAACAACACAGTCCCTATTATCGTGCTCGGAAAGGACCGCAGCCCTCCCACTCAGCACCTCTCATCCCTCGATGTTGGCCCAGATGGGTTCCTATCCAACCCAAATAACGTCAGTCGTGTGGAGACCGAGAACGCTGTGTTGCAACCAGGCCGCTACGGTCTTGACTTCTGGGAGAGTTTGGAAGGCCAGATTGTGACCATTCCCAAGCCCACTGCCACAGCATTTCAGAATGGCTTTAGAGAATTCTGGGTATACGGAGACTGGCGGCTTACTGGCAAAAATGCCCGTGGAGGCATTTCCATTACTTTTGGTAAATTTGCTCTCTTTTATTCCGTTACGTATTGTGCTTACCATCCTCTCAAGGTCCCGATGGCATTCCTGATGGAAATCCCGAGACAGTTATCATTGGCTCCCCCCTGGACGGGACAAAGAACCCTCAAGTCGCTGTTGGGGTTGGTCTGACTGACATAACCGGTCCCGTTGTATATCAGTACGCCCAAGCTGCCCTTTGTGGGTCGTTCCATTTTGACATCGGAACAGGTTTGGCTTCTTCTATGTCCTTCCGCTTACTGCCCCTCGAGTCATCTCCACGCCGAGCAATGTGATTCCGCCGACCAAAATCACATCAAAGGGCAACGATCCGTGCACAGTTACGTTCGGAGACTACAACGCAAGTATATCTATAGCCCCTTGTGATTGTCTTTCTTGATATATGCGCTCAGGTCGAGAATATGGGCCCAACATCCGCTCATATGCCTAATGTCGCCTCCCATATCGTCGATTTCATGAAGACACCCGATCTCCTTTTCCTTCAGGAGATTCAGGACAACTCGGGTACAAGAATCGACGGGATCGTTTCTGCCAATATCACCATTGCCAATCTCATCGGTGCCATTGAGAAGATCAGCAATGTGACATACAACTACACGCAGATTGATCCCGTCGATGGCCAGGACGGTGGTGTTCCGGGAGGCAACATCCGAACAGTCTTCCTGTACCTCTCCTTTCCTTTGCTCGTGGCGTCGCGAACTAACTCCCGATCAGTTACCGCCCAGAGAAACTTCAACTCGTTCCAGGTGCCCCCGCCGGAGGGTCATTAGACGCTATTCAAGTCAGAACCGACACCAAGAAACTTGCCCTGAAGTGGGTCTCCTTTTTGTCTTGCATTTTGCCCCGTGCTGAATTCATGAAGCTTGAACCCTGGCCGTATTGATCCTACCAATGAGGCGTGGAACGTTACCCGCAAGCCCCTCGTTGCGGCATGGCAAACCCGCAACGGAAAGGAACTCTATACCATCAACGTACACTTCAGCTCCAAGGGCGGTAGCAGTTCAACACAGGGCGACGCTAGACCTCCCGTCAACTTTCCCATTGATGCTCGGACCAAGCAGGTCGCCAGCGTTGCAGTGGGTGTCTGTCGTTGGATGTAATTGGAACTCTGCGGGGCTGACTCTTTCAAAGGGGTTCGTCAGGTCCATCCTGAACCGTGATTCCAAAGCCAAGATTATTGTAGCCGGTGACTTCAACGAGTACATTCAAACACGCTCCGTTTACGCCCCACTTACATCGATGTTGACTGACTTCGATGAAGTTGTTGGCATCCCCCCCGTGGAACGGTACAGCTACGTATTCGATCAGAACTCGGAGCAGCTTGACCACGTCTTCGTGTCTCCAGGCATTGAGAAGCATAAAAACAAGGCTGCATTCGAGCACATTCATGTCAACAATTGGTCTCCGGTGTTAAGTGCTCGTATCAGCGATCATGATCCTTCTGTTGGCAAAGTTTTTGTTTGTGGTTGATCTTAGTTCCCTGTATTCCACTACAGTGTCTCGGTTAAATGTACAAAATAAGAGTGTGATTATCCCTGCTAGCCCCAAGCCCAATCTCCCACCACACGATTAATGATGAGATACGGAAGTTGTGGCATCCTCACACGATCCAACTGTCTTCCTTTCTATCCTGTCGACAGGTTCAGGAAGGTGAGAGTATAGCAAGGTTCCTATACTGCAACTCATTCTTGAAGGATCCCACTAGACAAGAGTTACAATGAGGACCAGGAGCCTTCATTTCGGAGAATTGGCTTACTGTACAATCTGAAATGTCATCCTCTTCACCCAATGGTACACTCAGTTTGCTATTGCCATCACTTATTTGTGGGGTCGTTCCATCCGGTGTCTCTAGAACTTCAACGGTGGGTTTGTTTCTAATGTCCTGAGCGTGACTAGTGCTCCGTGACCCCGTAAATGTGAAATATTGACGAGGAAGAGTGATCCTTGGGGATATTTCTCTCTCGCCGGAACCATGTCCGTCGTTGACAGTAGGGCGGCCATTCAGCCTGTATGGAATGAGCTACACAGAGCGTGAGCTGGATCACATATCACTCACCCATTCAAGAAGCCATTGACATACACTTTGCATCGGTCAGCGTGAATAACAATGAAATAAAAACACTTGCATTTGGTAGCGCAGAGATGGAAAGGCAACCAATAGGTACTCGTTGGCGTGGCGACAAACTGAGTTTTGTTCTCAGATCGTTCTCATGATGAGAAAAGATGCTTACAGTAATGAAGTATCCGAGCTGGACTACATTTGCCAAGCCGAATCTCGTTATGGCATGCAGAACAATTTTGCCAAACCGATCGTTTGCTTTGGAGTCGCTATCCATATCACCGTCAAATTCTGCCATACATGGGGGTGCGGGGACGTACATCTCATCCAGTGCTTGTGACTGGGCCGTGTAATAGCGGTATTGCGCGGCCGATAGAATGAATCCAGCCAGAAGGGTAAATGCCTGGCCAACAGCAATTCCCAGGTGAAGCGATAGACTACCCATGACTTCAAACTGACGATGCTGGAATCTGTCATGGTCAACTGAATCTGGGTATGAAATAGCACAAGCGCAAGAACCCTTCGTACAGCTTCATGGATCTCACTATTGGATGGGATGTAAGCACACATCATACCTGTTGAGAAACGTACTTACCGATACCCAATGCTGAAATGCAGTGCCTTTGTCAGCCATCTCTCCGTCCAATGAAGCCAAGCGACTTTACCAAAAGCAATAAATACGATAACCTCCTGGGAGAGAGCGTGTGATCAGAGTCCAGTTAGCATCGAAGAACACAGAATGAAGACCTACAAGACTAATCGCCAAACCAGCTCTCTTACTCGCTGAAACAACCATTGTATAGCTGGCCACCCAAACGAGCTTCGCACAATAACTTACCAGACCATAACTGGTGTGCGCAATAGCTATTATATCTCCGCGTTAGTCCGATGAAGTTACCGCGCCAAGAGAGTAGCTGTCACCTCTGGACGAAAAAGACAACTATCACCTGCCGATATTGAGAAAGTTGTGAGCAATATGACGGTCAGAAACTCACTGCAAGAAGAGTTTCTGCCTAATCATTCGTGTATCAGTGGGCGTCAAAGTCAAGATGAACTAAGGCTCTGGTACAATCTCATGACTGGAAATCGGCGACGCACGTATTCAAATTGGACACACCGGCGGTTGCTGGAAACAAATCGATGAGGTAGCCGTATAGGCTGTCAAATGGTGCGTCTTGAGTCGATCGATGATGTGGAATGAGCCCAAGAGCTACTCACGCATGCGACACTGGAAACACAAGGCAAAGAAATGATCAAACATGGACCATCATTTGACACTAGAAAACTTGCCCAGTGCCGTCGTTCCAAGGTCCAGAAGACTACATGCGAAATTCGGGCATACCACACTACTCCAGTCTATTCATAGAACGAGTGAGATTAAGATCATTGGAATCTTACGGGCTTCGGCTAGGACACTCACGAACGCCTTGAGTACTGTTGGGTCCGATGAATAGCGCGGCGGATATCTCCAAGTTTCTGTCTGACCATTATCACTAGCTCACGAGAGACCTGAGAAACGAAAGACCGCACGGAAGAAATTAAATCCAAAAATCACTGTGGCAGCCACATAACCTAATGAATGCCTGGTTAGAACTGCCAAAACACCAACGCCTGCGACATACCGATAAAGAACACACCGAGAGTTTTCTCCAGCTCTTGTCGAGTGGGATTCAAAGTCACAGAACGCTTTCTGATCCTCATGCCAAGGTATTAAAGTGTCAGCGCGCGCTGTGAATATGGTTCAGAGAGGAGAGTGTAAAGTCGTAGCTGCTCCTGCCTAACCAAGGGGAACGAGAGGTTCATATCAGGGTTGAACGTTGGGTTCGCGGGCTTACACCTTGTTGAAGTGGACCCTTCCATTCAGGGTGTAGACTGGTACAGATGGCATAATAAAAACCCATTTATCAATTCCACGAATGTCCAACCCTGGTGGAATGCTCTGGACTTATCCGACACCTTTCTGGTACACTCCTACTCAGTCAACCCTGAGTGTCCCGTCACTCAACGGGCTTTCCACTCTCACTCGACATATGCAGAGCACGATATTAGGATAATGTTACGATTAATCGTTCGTTCTTGATATATCACTCGACCCCGATAGTCTTGATGCCATCACCACGGTCCTCTCCTGGAAGAAGAACGAGTGCTAGCCGGCAACTAATACTACCCTCGCAACTCGACCGTCAACTTGTCACTCCGAAATTCGGAGGGAGTGTCCAAACGAGTTTCAAAAAGCTTGTTTGGGCGTCGGGGTATCAGCAGCCCGGGAAAGGGGCCCACGGATGGAATATTGAATACATGTTCTGCGACCGTTGCTGAAGGTAATGCCTCTCCCTGGTTTTCAAGGCCCGTGTCCTGCAGGGGTGCCAGCGACCGCGTTGCCAAATTCAGGTCCTCTATCATCTTGCAAGTTTCAGCGAATATTATCAGGCGGTAAAGGCAGTGCTTTTCGATGTCGTCCAACTTGTCCCATTCGGTTTGTGGTATTGCTCTTAGGTTGGAAATAGAAACAATGCTTTTCTTCATCCATGATCTCCCATTGATTTCTCCCACATATCGTCTGAACTCGAGCAGACTTCGTGCCTCGGAGTAGCGAATGCGAAGCACCGCTGAATCATCTTGAGCCTGTTCTGATTTCTGAGATACGGGGATTGGCGAGAATGTCGCCTCGACATCCGAGGGTGGCCCGTTTGCCATTTGAGTATACTTGCCATCGTCTGTGAACATAATGAACTTGAACCGTTGAGTGAGAAGGGGTTGATGATCGTGATCTCTATCATACTTTGGATGTCCTCTGCTTCATCTGATCGATTACAATGAAGGCTGCTCGATACTGATACCAGAAGTCGGTTGGTAAGGTTACTCGTGAGTACTGGTACACTGGATCAGAAAGCTGATCGTGCAGAATTGGCCCCTCGTAAATGTTGATCTGCGAAAAAATGAAGCTTGATTGCACCGAGCCTTGCAGAGGAACTCACTAGATCCTGTTTCGGGTTAATTATCATGAACCTTGTTATTGGTTGCTACATTGGCCATTGACGAGTTTCGAAAGTCAACAAGGACATGCCGGTTACGAAGGATTGAAACCTGACCCTCCCTGGAGCGCTGCGACTGCGGCCGCAAAAAGGATGAATCCATCTTTGGCAAGGTTCCAGAATCCGTTCCGTGACCCGCGGATGAACACACCCCCGGCAAAGCGTTCGACGCAGTCCGTATCCCCATGGGAGGACTCACTGCACCTGAAATTTTCGGTGAGGGTAATTTGGACAGACCCCTCGATACGAAGTTTACCGTGCCGCTGTCTTGTACAGGGGCTGCAGCATATCTGGTTCCGCGATGTGGGATAGGGTCGGACACAATGCGCTTCGTAGTATGGAACCTGAGACCATCATTCTTTGCCGGATAATCGGAAGGCGGACGCTCCAATCGAACATCGCCCACACCGTCAAGGGATACTCTGCGCATAACCGAAGCCCGTGGTTTTTGTCCTAGAGCATGCTCGTAATTGCGACCAAACCCGGAGACAGGAACAAGGGTCTGCCGCTTGACCATTACATCATCTTCGGGTGAAGGCATTATGGTCACTTGGTTCGTCGGAGCTCTCGCAGGATGTCCGAAAATTTGGTGAGTTACCAGGTTGCCGATGGACAATCGATCGGACGGTGACTTTTTTTCTATATCAGTGATTATTAGGACACAAGCACTCCGAGGGCACTAACACAATTTAGCATTTCAACAAGGAGGTCACGGAGCTGAGAATCACAGTCCAGACTTGACATTGCGGTTTTGACCGGGACCTTCCTCTGTAACTCTCCCGGTCGTACACGGGAATAGGACACCTTAGAAGTAAAGTTACTCACACAGATTTGTGGGGATTGGCCTGTGAGTGAATAATAGACTACACATGCCAATGACCAGATGTCGGCGGGGAAGCTTCCTGGTGATCCCTGTGTGATTTCGCTGATCAAGACATCAGTTTTTAGCGATGGCTCTGAGGACGCAAGACTCACGGTGAGGTATACTCGGTTAAGAGGGGTAGAGGCGCCCATGCGGAGGGTAGTCGTATGGCATTTTCAAAGCAAGTGAGTTTCTTCGAATCGGGAATTAATGCTGGCTGGGGCTATGTACACAATAGTGAACAGCTTACCGGCCTTTGATCTGGGCCCAAGTAGATGTTTGTGGGATGTATGGCCCGGTGGACGATATCACGATCCTTGAGATAGGCAAGGGCGTTTGAGAGGCCCTTGAATAGGGAAAACAACATCGATTTTGGGAGTGACGAAAGGTTGTTGAACTTCATGTACTCGGCCAGATTGCCTTCTGGACAATACTCCATGACCTGAACGTAAACGTCTAGTGAAAAAAATGTCGAGTATAACGAGAGTATGTTTGGATGATACAATTCTTGTTGCATCTTTGCATATTCGATTACTTCGCGATTGGCTCTGTCGGGCAGGCCTGGAAGGGTGATCTTGGAAAGTTCACGTCGTGTAGAACAGATGGGATGAGGAGCACCAGGTTCACCTTTTTTAAAGCAAGTAGTCGATTGCGCATTCTTCCTCTCCTGCAGACCGCCTCGTAAATGACACACCGACGACCTTGCCCAACCTCCTTGACAAGATCGTAGTCCTCCAGGAAGTCAGTAACTGAAGTTGGTGATCGGGTCGAGGTGTTAACACGTACATCCAGATCATTGAGTTGCTCTCGAGAGTATAGCATAGATTTCGGTTGCGCCGGATATAGTCGATGATATAGGTAACTGCTCAGAATATATGCGCTCTGAGGGGTCGACTCAACTCGATCACAGGCCCTTTCGATGACGCACGACATCATATGATATCTCGGTAGATGGTTTCTGACTTGCATCTAGAAGCAGATCACTTGGGAAGATCTGTTGTGTTCCCATGCATCAGGATCATTTTCCTCCCAGCTCGGGTACCGTGGGGGTCATCAATTCGTCCGATTCCCAAGATCCGGACAGAGGATAAATAGGGAGCTACTGTGCCATGTCGTTCAGCGACCCACGACCCACTAGTAACTGTCGGCAAGTATTTTCATGGCCACCTAGGGTTATTACTGGCTAATTGAATAGGTCAAGAACGTCCCAGCTATGTCTTTGCCGTCTCCTGCCGAGAATCAAGCCTTATTGCACCGTTTCTGCCCTGGAGGCGGGGCATATATTCTTGAACTATGAGATGTTCATCGATAATACGACTCCAGACGATCGTCAGAGGGCTCCATCCCTCTCGTTTCTTCTCCAGCATTCGTCAAACGGGAAAAAGTTCCTGTTTGATCTTGGCATACGCAAGGATTGGGAAAACTCTCCGCCGAGTGTTGTCGAGTGGATTAAAACGGTATTCAACGTCGAAATTCCACAGGACGTGGTCGAGTCCTTGCTCAAAGGCGGCCTATCTCCCCTCCAAATCGACACAGTATGTTTATCGCACGTCCATTTCGATCACATTGGGAACACCGTTCCTTTCTCCAAAAGCGAGATCGTTGTAGGCGGAGAAACAACCAAGCTTCTGGAGAATGGCCTTTATCCCCAGAATCCGAATGCCTACCTCCGAGACGATCTCTTGCCAACAGATGGGACGAGGTATCTGGATGATGGTTTAAACTGGCAGCCAATCGGACCGTTTCCCTCGTGCCTACGACTTCTATGGAGATGGGAGTATATATATCATCGATGCTCCTGGGCACCTGTCGGGCCATGTCAATCTCCTTGCGCGCACAAGTCCTGACGGGGGATGGATCTACCTCGCTGGGGATTCTGCCCATCACTGGAACCTAATTACAGGCCAGTCCGCGATTGCGTGTGGCCATCCGGGCCACCTGCACGACTGCGCACATCAAGACAAGGAACTAGCAGAGCAGACGATTGAGCATATAAGGAAGCTAGCAGGAATTCCAAGGGTCAGAGTAGTTTTGGCCCACGACAAGCCCTGGTATGATGAAAACAAGGATGGGCCTGCGTTCTTTCCGGGTACGATTGAATCTCTTTAAAGGATGCACTGACATGTGCAATCGGGTTTGGTATGCTTACCTGTAGCTCCCCGTTATGTACTACAAGTGATCTTTCTGTCACTCCGGACTTACATCTCGAACCAATGCTTTACTTCGCTGTGCTCCCGTGCGTCAGGGTTGCTTGCCGCCCCAGTTGCCGGAGTCTCACCTCCAACACTCGGGCCGGCATCACGGGGGAGCATGTCATGGCATTCATGTACCAGTGACCCATGAGCGCCCGGTCCGTTGGTAACGATCATGGGCAAGTGTTTCAAGTCTCCTTAGGAGTGTTTAGTGTTACGGTGAATCGAACGATCAAGAATATCCCACCATGTCTCTGCCGTCTCCCGCCGAGAACCAAGCTTACTGCACCGTTTCTGCCCTAGAGGCGGGGCATATATTCCTGAACTACGAGATGTTCATCGATAATACGACTCCAAACGACCGTCAGAGAGCCCCGTCTCTCTCGTTCCTTCTCCAACACTCGTCAAACGGGAAAAAGTTCCTGTTTGATCTTGGCATACGCAAGGATTGGGAAAATTTCCCGCCTAGTGTGATCGAGGCGATAACAACAACATTCAATGTCGAAATCCCACAGGACGTGGTCGAGTCCTTGCTCAAAGGCGGCCTATCTCCCCTCCACACCAACACAGTGTGTTTATCGCACATTCATTTCGACCACGCCGGGAACACCGTTCTCTTCTCCAAAAGTGAGATCGTTGTAGGCGGAGAAACAACCAAGCTTCTGGAGAATGGCCTTTATCCCCAGAACCCGAATGCCCACTTTCCAGACGACATTCTGCCGAAGGATAGGACTAGGTATCTGGGTGACGATTTGAGCTGGCAGCCGATCGGACCCTTCCCTCGCGCATACGACTTCTATGGGGATGGGAGTGTATATGTCATCGATGCTCCTGGGCACCTGCCGGGCCATATCAACCTCCTCGTGCGCACTAGTTCTGACGGGGGATGGATTTATCTCGCCGGGGACTCTGCCCATCACTGGAACATAATCACAGGCAAGTCTGCGATTGCTTGGGGTCATCAGCGTGGTTGCGCACATCAAAGCAAGGAGCTAGCAGAGCAGACGATCGAGCGTATAAGGAAGTTGATGGAAATTCCAAGGGTTAGGGTGATTTTGGCGCACGACAAGCCCTGGTACGATGAGAACAAGAATGGGCCTGGATTCTTTCCGGGCGCGATTGAATCTCTTTGAAGGATGCGTAGCGATGTGGTGTGCGGTCGTCGATATACTTCCCTATGGCTACTCATAATGTGAAGTGAAATTGAAATATCATTTCTTCCGGGTAATGGCTTCGGCGAGATCTTTTCCATTTCGGAGGCTCAAGATATCCTAGCGAACCACACTTCCGCCCCGTCCTTTCCCACCCCCAGCGGTTCCATCGCACCTGCCCCCATGCCCCACGCATCTCCACGGAACGATATACCTTCCTCTCCATCTGTAACCCACTCAACCAGAAATTCTTGGAAAGGAACAACTACATCCCCGTCATCTATCCACCGTCCATCTTCATCAACCACTCCAAGCCCCTCTTTCAAACGCACCTCAGCGTTCGTAAACATTGCCGTGGCATTAAAAATGTTGGCCATGAAATGACACAAGCGAATGTGGGTGTCCCCTAGTCCTGTAAGCGGGATGATGAAAGCGGGTATCGAGAGATCTGTCATATTTAGAATCCGTTGGACCGGAAGGGAGCTGAGCATCGAGGAACATTGATTGGCAGGGGACTTAAGTGTTTCTTGAGTTAGGTATCGACCGGGCTGCAAGGGAATCGGAACTAAGCATGGTTGGAGAACCCCGTACGCGGGGTGGTTATATGTCCTCCATTCAAGCTCGATGAATGGCAGGTCAGGTAATTCTGCATCCTGCGTACGGGAGGTGAAAGCGTTCTTGGTCTCCGAGAGGGCCTTTTCCAGTCCTAGGTACCTGTGTCAATTGGAGCACACCGATCAATGTACTGTCCGTGATACGGCGTGGTGCATTGTGCCTACCTGGAATTCCAGTCAATGACAGGGCTTCCAGGAATGGCAGCCCTGACAACATGCTCATCGACAATGCGCCATTTGATAGCATCCAGTGCCATGCTCGCAATAAAGTCATTGTTGAGGGGCAATGCCAAGGTTGTTATTCGGCAGTCTAGATACTCTCGAGGTGAATCCCGCAACGTTCCCACCGTGTTCAGTGATTTCGTAACCTCGGTAGGAATATATGGTTTGCCCTCCCCCGTAAACTTGCGCACTCTAAAAAAGGTAGATATGAAGGAGATATGATATACGGCGGAGGATATGGCAATACCATTTCTGGGAAAACACCACGACCATTCACTATAGACGCTCCAGTTGTAACATGTTCCACAACGTCTGAGGCTACAACCATCTGATCCCTATAAGGATGCCTTCCGAGAGCCATGAGCATGGCAACCCACATAGCCTGTAGCGAGTTATTGGTGTCAGGGTAGGCAACGTTGAAACAATAACAAGTTTGTACCATGTCTTTGGCAGACGAAATCACACCACCTGAGCCAGCGTCGATGTCCTCCCTTCCGGGACGCTGATAATACGGCACGATGGCTCTCTTTGAGCCTCCCAGACCCCGCTTCAGATCCTGTCCACTAATCTGAGACCCATGGGCCATAAGACTCTCTTCTGCTTCCGCAATCGAATACGTTGAAGATGTCATGCCCAAAGGTGTGAAGAGGTGTTGACTGGCGTAGCGCGCGATGGATTGATTCACGAGGATTTCCGCAAATATCCCAGAGAGTCGTACATCAGGTTGTTGTATTGGTAATACGATGCACGGAGTTCTACAGAGGGTCGAAGGTACCGCAGCTTGCTGATCTATAGCGCGGACCGGTTAGGCAATCCAAGGGAGCAACAGGTGCTCACCTTCTCGGCAAGTCCCCCCTTGATCCTGTCGATACACCCATCGTGACGGGGTAGGCCTGTGCGATGAGACAGCATGTCTTGGATGCTTGTATCGCGACTGGCTTCTTCATCCGTGAGTCCCCACAGGTCGCCAAAGACATCCCTTGCTTTTGTGAACCATGTCAAGTCCCTTCTCCGTTCCGATTTCAAGGACTCATTCGAGATCAAGAGGCCGACGGACAAAGCAGTGAAGAGTTTGCTGTTTGATGCTACAGGGAATAACGTGTCGGGGGTAACTGGGGTCCCGTCTGCCTTGGCAATGCCGTAGGATTGAAACTTCCTGATACCATCCTGTTGGATATTGGGGATCTTGACGGACGACGGCGAGAGCGACTCCTGTCAAGTTCCATTGTTGAATAATGGTTCTAATATATTTGTCGATTTCTGGGGTAATAAGCCTTGTGTCAGTATTCGGACCACCAAGAACTATGGAGGCAAGCAGGATAGCGGGGATCAGATTTAGGATTAGTGGCGCCCGGAAGAACATGCTGGTCAAGCAGAAGCCCGATGTCCACTGAGCTTCGGAGGGATTCAACCGCATTCGGGGGTACTCACGCAAGAAACTGCAGATGAGGATGATCGTGAAATAGAGTGGACTGTGACCGAACGGCAAGTATGGAACAATGATAAAACATCACGAAGGCCGGGTTCGACAATCAACCGCGGTGGCTAGCCACCAGATGTTGGCCACCGTCTGTCACCGTGTAGGTCAAGGCGTTGTTCAGGGTTTTATGGGGAAGGGTTGCAATCTTAGTGGAGGGATGAATTCAAGCGCTGCCCTCGGGCAGTTTTTATCGCTGCGGGCGTACCCAAAGCAAAAATATCTAGATCCACATCGATTATTAATAATTCTGCAGCCATGAATGTGCCAGATCCTGCCCTATAGGGCCTGAAATGGGGAGCGGTCAATACGGGGAATGGTGAGATGACACGGCGTTGGGTTGGAAGGTCGGGAGAGTTAATGGTAAAAGCAACTCTAGGCCATATATTCCAAATGTCGATATATATCTAGACGAGATACAAGGTAAATTACTGCTGTCTCGACCCCCTCCTGACTTGTTCTCTGCGACCGCGTACGCCTTCACGCAGGCGTTCAAGGACGGGGAGGGTAGTTTCCCAAGAAATGCAAGCATCAGTCACGGATTGTCCATATCTGAGGCCAGCGGGCCCGGATACAGGGATGTCCTGTCGACCCTCGATCAGGTTGCTTTCGATCATAACGCCCATGATATAGCTAGCGGTGTCTTCGGACTCTAGTTGTCTTGCCTAATATATATGTCAGACTTCAGATCCAACAAGGGATAAGCTCTAGCGTACAATGTCCTCAGCGACTTCGGCTTGTCTTTGGTGCTGTTTTTGGCTGTTTCCGTGACTGCAGTCAATCTAGGCCAAAATCAATGGTAAGCGGCCAAGGTATCAGAACTGTCAGACTTACCATGATTTTTTGGGCAAGGCCAGCCTTTGCAAGCTTCTGACCAGCATCGCGAACATATTCTGCTGCGTAGTTGGGTCCCTTGGCACCGCCACGTAGGATAATGTGAACATCAGGATTGCCCTGAGGACAACGTCAGGCGGAGGTAGAAGGAGGAAGAATAGGAATCGGACAAACTTCAGTCTCCACGATGCTACTCAGCCCTTCCTTACCCACAGAAAGGAATACATGGCCACTCCTCGCAGCACGACAAGCATCGACTGCGATCTCAATACTTCCATCAGTTGAATTTTTGAAGCCAGTAGGCATAGACAAAGCCGACGTGAGCTCGCGGTGGACTTGAGATTCAGTCGTTCTGGCGCCAATAGCACCCCAGGTAACCAAATCCGCAGTGTATTGAGGTGTAATGGTATCGAGGAACTCGCAACCCGCCGGGAGTCCCATTTTTGCGATTTCAAGGAGGAGCCCGCGAGCGATGCGCAGACCTTTGTTTATTTGGAAGCTACCATTAAGATCGGGGTCGTTGATAAGACCTTTCCAGCCAACGGTGGTACGGGGTTTCTCAAAGTAAACACGCATAACGATCAGAAGATCGTTTTTTGCGTCCTCGGCGTATTGTTGCAATTTACGGGCATATTCCAAAGCAGCCTCGGCGTTATGGACCGAACATGGTCTTGAGTAAGGATGACTTAGCTAGGGGTCTTTGCTGAGAGTTGTGATACACACCCGACTACCACAAGGAGGCGATCGTCATCTCCGTGGAGGATTCTCTCGGTTGCCAGACGACCTTGGAGAACGGTCTGAGCCGCTTGGAGAGTCCTGGATCAGGATCGGTAAGCGAATCGACATGAGGCTATATTTACTCACAGTGGCAGGTCTTCTTGTAGAATTTGGGGGGGAATGAGGGGGCGCGTCGATCTTACTCGCCTATTCTCAAGGCGAGCAAGGGCATCCTTGAAGGGCATGGCCATGGTGAGATCAGTCACTAGGGAGAAGAGAGAGTTGTCAACAGGATTGGATGCCGGTGAAAAGGGTGCGAACTGGGATCAGTTGCAAAGTGTGGGAGAGAGGACATTTGCTGGGAAGCGACAGCAGCGGAATATTCGGAGATAGGTCTGAAAAAAAAAAGAAATCAAAGATGTACAAGATACGGCCGCTCAGAATCAGGATGATGTATGCACGTGATGTCAGTCGAATTCCCCGCGTCAAAGCAGACACTGTTCTTTTGTGACCGTCATGGATTTCTCAAACTTCAATGCCGCTGAACAGGCACATATGACCAAGGTCATAGAGAAGAAACAGGTACATAGACAATCTCACAGACAACTCGGGCCCTCTGCTCATGTATAACCAGATGCAAGACTTCTTGCGCATGTATGCCAACCTTGCCGAAAAATGCTTTACTACATGTTGCAACGATTTCACGAGCAAGGCGCTATCCTCAAAAGAGGTTAACTAATTCATCCGTCTTCCGTCAGCTATTTCTAACGCGAACATGGTAGGAAACGTGCGTGATGAACTGCACCTGAAAAATTCATCAAACACTCGGAGCGTGTAGGGGGCTCGCTTTGCAGAATACAACGCTGGTTAGTTTGTGTCATTTTCTGCGCGCGTTGCAACTCAAAATCCCATGCAATAGAAGTTATGAATGCCGCCCAAAATCAATCATGAGCGTCTCCCAGCGCTCTCAAATCTCGTTCCCAAGTGGACTCCCTGCTCACAAAGTAGTATCCCTCGTGACAATTGTTGCTTAATACACGCTCTTTCCACGACTGACCCGTGACCAGAGCAGACTCCCGAGTCGGAAGAAATACATGATGAGATACCTTAAGGATACAAGTGTCCAACAGATACAGATCACCAACAAAAGTCGTAAAAGGTACATCAATCAAACCGTAGACGGTTTCGTAACGTCCGTTCCAAAGTCACCTCATGTGTAGCCGTGAACCCTTCACAACCGACTACAGCCACCTCTGCCATTGTGTCATTGGGGGCATTCTTATCCGTATAGGATACCCGTGCATTCAGCGCGTTGACAATAGCGTTCCCTGTGAGTCGCTGGCAATTATACAACTTGAGCTGCCGCAGATGAGGCACGCGCAACTCCACCGATCCGTCCTCCAAAAACGTTGGTTTGAGCAGTCGGATGACAGTGTCCGACATATCCGACGCAACAATCTTGAACTCCTCCAAATCCACGAGCCTGTCAAAGACATAGCGGAAATCCTTTGTCCGCATGTCACTAAAATCCATCTCGAGGACTTTTATGGGCGGTTTACACCGATTGATAAGTTTTCGAAGACCCATTCCTGTCGCCTGGTCACTCCATGGCGACTGCGAGTAGTCCCCTGCTTCGTCGTCACTGTCTCCCTGCTCGTTGTACTCCCCTTGCAGCTTGAAATCGACGTTGAGGTGTGCGAGGTAGAGATTTTGAAGTCGGGGTGTGTCAAGGGACGAGAGGTAAGCACGTGCGGAACATGTGCTTCTAAGATGGAGAGTGTGGAGACGGGGGAGGGAGACAACAGGGAGGGTTTCCTTGGATAAATCCTCGTCATCATGGGGCCAGCCGAAGAAATAGAACGACTCTAGTTCCGGACAAGCCTGCAGGAACTCCAGAACAGAGAGGGGCTGTGCATAAACCCCTCCAAAGGTCCCCTCAGTTATGGAGACACATGTAAAACGGAGAGGTATCATTATCCGAGGTGATGGGAGCTTGTACACCCAGACGTTCATCAGATAGCAATACGGCCACACTGGGTACGTTGGCACGAAGGTGGACTTGGCTTCATCGTCCTCGTGATAATCTATATCCCAGTCGTAGAGGGATATGTTGAGATGGTTAAATGTGGTAGAATTAAGGAGTAATGTTGTCATATCCACTTCTTCCTCCCGCTGGCCGGTCAGCGTAAATGACCGCCACCTGTCGATGTGGGGCAGAAGGGGAGAGACTAGAGGCAGAATATTATCCAGGCTGGCAGCGTTGACTTGGACGTCAAAGGGCAATGGAGAGGATAGTTCTGCCCATAACTCTGCCTGCCGATGCGATGCGGACAAGGAGCGGAGCTCATCATCAAATGAAATGTGCCGCCAGACCACGGGGGATGTATCGACAATATCCTTCCACCGCGGCGACGTTGAGCGTAGCGTCAGTGGTGCCAGAGCCTCGTTGACCGAGCAATATGTAAAGATCTCGATGAGAAGTTCAGCTGGCAAGAGGCTGATAGGTGTTTGTGATGGAGGGAGCAGACTAGCGGCATCGTTCTCTTCCCAGCTCCAGAGGCGAGGCCATTAGCGCAGGTCGCGGCGGCAGGCTGGGAAGGGTGAGGGCGCGGGTGTAGATGTCATAGGAAAGAATGGTCCTCGGTGGCACAGTGTGAATCATTCTGCAGGCTCTGGACGGGTTAGCGGTGAGAGGGGAGATTGACGGTTTAATGTGAGCTCTGTGAGCAGGCGTGAGACGGCTAAACGGCGTGGGAAAATAATGACATCGGATCAATGGAGGGGGACAATGTTATTACGACAGAACAGCTTTCGCGTGGTTACTCAACGACGATTCAATTGTCGTTGTTAAATCACCAGTACCAGCATGTAACTTTGAGAGGAATGCCGAAGACAAACCAAGAACCCCTCATCAAGATGCTTGCCAGAAAAAGGAAATATTGCGACAGGGTCTCTTAAACGTTCAGAGGAGCGTTGCACACTTAAGCCCGAAGTGTTATGACTGAGATTCGATGTTTATTTAGCTGAGACAAGCCTTTGGAAAGGGAAAAAAAAAGAGCTGAAAGAAAGAAAAAAGGCACGAGAGGTTGCTGACTAATTCATAATAACTAGTGATACTGTACAGTTTTACGGCAAGAACCGAAGCCGCCCCAGCTACCAAGTGATACACACACAAAGGCCGTCAACGTTGCCTGCCAGCCCTCGCGCTCATTCCTCAAGACCTCCAAAAACAATATGCCGGGAGTACGGGACATTAGGTGCCAATCAATTGCATTTACAACGAAACGAAATGCTGAACCTATGCCCTAACTGGTCCTCAGTGCAGATGCATTTATCGCCGCTTATGCTTCTCACCTCAAACGGTCTGGCAAACTCGAGGTGCCAACATGGGTCGATATTGTAAAAACTGGCGCCTACAAGGAGCTTGCACCTTATGACCCAGATTGGTTTTACGTCCGCGCAGGTCCGTACCCCACTCCCCCGATCGCTCATGGCTAAATGACCGACCCATACATCTATATCCCTTTGTCCAAACAGCTGCCATTGCACGGCACATATACCTCCGCAAAGATGTTGGGGTCGGCGCTCTGAAAAAACTTCACGGTGGTCGTAACAGACGCGGAAACCGTCCATCACATCACGCCGACTCAGCTACATCTGTGCAGCGAAAAGTTTGCCAGTCTTTGGAGAAGATTGGTGTGCTTGAGAAGTCGGATAATGGCGGACGGCGGATCACAGAAAGTGGTCAGCGTGATCTGGACCAAATTGCTACCCAGGTGTTTGATCAGACCAAGGAGGAGGAAACGGAAGAAGAAGAGGAAGAGGAGGAGGAGGAAGAGGAAGAGGAGTAAATGGACCAGCTCTGGCGTCTCCTTCCCATGCCGTACGGTCCTTGGTTGTTTTCTTCATATCATGGTGTGCAGCATGCGCCCACTAAAATAATACCTTCCAAGCTTCGTCTGCCCCTGTGAGTCGCGGTTTCGCCCAATCAAATAACTGGGCACTACCAATGCCCCGGATTTCAGAAGGAACAAATGGGAGCGGTATTTTGTATTTCTAACTATTGTCTGAATGTTGCAAGGCAAAACTCCTCGGAGATCTTGAGAGTACACCTTCCCCGATATCGGAAGTTAAACGAGAGACAACATTATCACGTGCCAACCGATAAGATTAGCGGAAATCCATAAGTGTGCAAGTCATGCAACGGGGCTACTGGATTCTATAACCCACTCCGTACTCTCTCCTATCCCTCTCTCTCCCTGGAAACTTTCGACAAAGATGACGAAACGGGACTTGGAGCAACTAGTGACCTCAGATCTCCGATCCCAGCTTGCTGCCCTGCTTGAAGAGAGCCACACCTATCCCCAAAGGAAGCCATGGAGAAAATCACTCAAGAATTGCTGAAAAACAATCCATTTGTTCCACCCGAAGGAGACAAATGCCCCATCAATCGTCTTCCCGATGAATTGTTATCACAGGTTTTCGAAGGCGGAATGTGCATTGAGTTGGAGGAGAAACGGTTCGAGGAAGACGGGGACGATGATCACGAAGGCCTAGACGACAGTGCACGATGAAGACGATAATAGCGACGAAGATGATGGGGAGAATGGGAATGAGATCATTGTAGATGTGACGGACAAGGATGAAGACGAATGGAGTGACGTTGATGAGGAAGATGAACCAAGGAAGAGGAAGAGGAGGCAGAAAGGGGGCGAATACGATAGTAGGGCGGAGGGGAGCGATGACGACGAGGACGAGGACGACGAGGATGTCGAGGAGAAGGTCCTCCCATTTCAAGTTCTCGTGTCTCATGTGTGCAGGCGCTGGCGCGCCATCGCATTGGACACGCCGTTCCTTTGGGCACTGCTCGAGTTCGAAAAAGGCACGCCGCTGGACAAGTACAAAGCCTATATCAACCGAGCCAAAACTGCTCCCATAGACATCTCCATTGACTGCACCTTCGCGGATGCATTTCGAGACGAGCCGGATCTTCAGGTGATAGAGAGTGGGAACCGAGAGAGAGAGCTCGTCGAATGCCTCAAGAACTCGATCGCCCACCCAGATCCCTCCTTACCCGATTTCTTCGGCGACCCCAACTGGCACCTGCAGCCTGGTCTTGATGAACCTCTCTCCGAACGTGATCCACTCGACGACCACTACTATAGCATCACAGAACTCTCGGAAATCTTGGACCTGATAATGCCACACGTGTCGCACTGGCGGGCTCTCGTCGTCAGTGTGAGCGACTATAGATGGATTTATCTTCTCCTCGCACGACTTCACCAGTGCGGGCCCGCTGAATATCTCGAGGTTTTCGAGTTGTATCACTACGAGGATGACGATGATGACAGGGATTCATTCCTGCCCCGCCGCCTCGCAACTAAATTCACTCCATTCCATGGCCAAGCACCACGTTTACGGGATTGCGCGTTCTGGGGTATACATCTTGACTGGGACGCGTCACTTGGCATGCTCAGAGGATCTGCAGGACCTCGAGTTGGCGTATCATACAGAGGAAGCGAGGCCGTCTTTCAAGGCGCTTGCCACCGTTCTCGACTCGTCCCCTGATATCCGAGTCTTGACACTCTGTCTTTCTGGCCCCCGCGGCACAGAAGACAACTGGCGTGACGAGGGTGTTCCACCAATCCAGATACCCTCGTTGCAGAGCCTCGCGTTGCGGTACCATGAGCCGAGGTATGCGTGTTCGCTCCTCCGGTTCCTCGACACACCCAACGTATATAATTTGTCCGTCGATTTTGACGAGGTGGATTATAGTGATTTTGCAAAGGAGCTGTGCAAGGCCGCGCATGGGCGCTCGAAATCGCTGCTTGCTGGGTTGCAGAGCTTTAAAATCTCGGGGCTACCTTGTAGTCGCGCGTGGGTGACTAAAATATTAGAACAACTGGTGAACCTCAGGTCTCTCAATTTGAATTGCACTGGGCAAGAGGAGGAATTCTTCGAGGCACTCCGCAAGACAACCAGAACAAACACGGATACTGGCTCGTTATCATCACCAGGTCGTGCATATTGCCCGGCGCTAGAGTCTATTACGACGGCTGGGATTACAGGAAGGCAGATGAAAGAGTTTGTCGAGGCGAGGTCCAAAGCGGGGGCGCCGGTGAGGAGGGTGTTTATGAGTGAGCAGGATGAGGTTGATGCGGTGTCAGAGAGATGGCTGAAAGCCCATGTGAAGGAGTTCGAGTATTTTGAGCCATCTGACTCTGAAGAGGAGGTATCTGAGGTAGACAGTTTTGATAGTATGATCGGAGAGTTGGCATTGGATTTGGCTGACGAGGATGTCTGGTATATATAACATAGACAAGCGAGATTTCGGTGCGATCAAGATCAGATATCTCGCGTACGAGGGCTATATTTAGAGTGTAAAGCATCATAATATTACATTAACTATGCATACAGGTGGAAGTCGGAGGGGGTATGAAAAGAAGAGTGTATCTAATAACGAAAGGGAGTTGATGTCCTGTTGCGACATCCCCGTCTGCTAGTGTTTATGGCAGCGGGCATAGCCCATCACGAGCTCTGGGAGCGCATCATGATCATGGTCATCATGGTCGTCGACTGATTTAAGGTCGGAGCTCAGGTGCCGGTAGAGCGTGGAACGCTCGGGCGATGGCATCTCAATCAGGACCGTAATCTGAACAATTTCAAATCTGGGTGGCGTTGGCGCGTTGTCCGGTTGTACGGGGAGTGAGCCAGCACAAGAGGTCGGCTTCCATGGGATGATGCCCGGCTTTTTCGTCTCGCCTGGTTTGTGCGCGCGCTTGCCCAATACGACGCGGAGGGCAAGGGGCTGGGGAGGGGCAGTGTCAGATGGGTTGCAAATGATGAAGAGAGTGCTATATTACATACCATGATGTCCTCCCATTCGTTGTTGGTAGCTGGTGCTATCCACCTGTCGTAAAATTTAGGACGACGTTTCCTGGTTCCAGTACCAGCGCGGGGATCCGCAAGGGCATCAGTGGCAATTGCCTCCTCGATGCGACGCATAATGCGCCGTCGTATCATGTATGAACGCATCACGATGCCACAAGAGAAAATGAGAAGCAGGAAAAGCGTTGCGAGGAAGGTGACACTGCAAAGTGTGAGATTTGTTAGACTTCGTTGCGAGGATAGTAAACGCGAACACGGACAGGTAGAGATTGCTGGCCGCAGAGGACCCGGGTGGAGGGTCCCCGTGTTTTGGAGAGTGGGAAGGCTCCTCTGGTGCCGCAGACATGGGGAGGGCTCCACCCTGGGCGTCGTCGAGGGGAGGGGGAGACGCAGTCCGCCGAGCGAGCGAGAGCGATGAGATCAGGCGGGCCCCCAGGAACATGCGTCACAGTGCGTGACAGAGGGGATATCACATATATATGCGATGGAATGCACTTGTCCTCCATTCCTTACCGCCATGTCCGCTCCTCCAGACATCACAAGCCTTCTCCCAGACTCTCTCAATCTCCCTCCCCACCTCAGCGCTCACAAGTATTTCCTCGTCTGCACCCTCACCGTCGCTGCTTGGGATACCCTCGTCCTCTCCCCCAGGACATGGCGCCTCCTCAAAACCCCGGGCTGGCCTGCTCTCAAGATTCTCTTCCACTTCCTCAGGCTCTTTATGCCTGCCGAGTTTATTGTGGTCGGTACGTGATCAACATTTTTTATGTTGGCAGGCGGCAGTTCCTTACATCGCCCAGCCGTCGCATTTTTTGACACCAAATGGTCGCAGGAGGTCAGCGATCTTGCTCTTCTCGATTCCTCCCTTTTCTGACCGGGCGCCACACAGCAATGCCGTCATTTCTTCCTCTTTGAACCTATCTGTACTGCTATCTTGTTGGCTGCAGCCTCAGGTACGGCTCACCTTTGGTTTGATAAGTGATGCCCGACTGATATTTCGTCTGCAAGCCGTCCATGTCATACGTATTACTGCCATCTATGACAAACACAGGGGTATTCTTGGCGCTATGGGCTCACTGTTCGCTGTCCAGGTCGCTGTGACTGCTGTTGCTTGTGGTTTCTATCGCTGTATGTACTGTTTTTTACACGCTTCTCCACTCCACGCTTATATTGTGTACCACAGCCGTCCCTCTTAAACCAGGACAAGGATGCATTGCTGGGCCAAAGCACAACTGGGTTGGTATCTACTGGGTAGCCCCAACTTTGCTCTACACGGTCTCTGTACGTCTTTTCTATACCTCGTAGTCTGCCGTCCTGAGTTTCTCCCAGTTTGTTCTTGCTCTCATACGCTCGATCAAGTCACTCGAGGCCAAGCCGCTTAGTCCCTGGAAGCTGATGCTTCGCGATGGTCTCAACCTCTATGGCGTAAGTCATGGAACAGCTGTACTGGAAGAAATTATTGACAAATGCGCAGGCTATCTGGCTTGTCAACATGGTCAACATGCTCTTCTGGTTCATCATGAAACCGACAGGTATCGAAGACCCTGTCAAGACGATTGTCACTAGCATGGCTGCTGTTCTCACCACATCAATGACTCTTCGCATCATTCTATCTGTCCGTGGGACTCTCGAATATGGTGGCTCATTCGCTCTATCCGGCTCTTCTGGCTCCCACGCTGCCTCTCGTAGCGCTCACATCTCTGCGCGCTCTGGCGTCCAAACCAACCTCTCCATACACCCTCAAAATCATACTATTAATCTCGAAGAGATGCGCACCAAGCCCGAAACCGAGTGGCCCGCCAAGCAAGAGCCAGACTGGTCCGATAACAAGAGCAGTGTCAACTGATGCTGAAGTCAAGGGTGCCGGCCTCGACCCAAGCTCCATCAAGGTCACCATCGACCAAGAGGTTAATTATGACAAGGCGCCCTATCGTCATGTAGTCCAACCTCACTAAACGCTGACTCCTTGCGATCTGATGGGCGAGTGGAGTGGTTGCGCGGATTCTCATACACTTGGAAGTGGGTAGCTCCCCCCCAAAACCGCCCAATATTACCACATTGGTATCATTCCTTTTTCCTGGCCACCCTTTTATCTTTGATTCGAAACCATCTGTTCCCAGCTTTGAATGATATTTGGATAAACACTCCGCAGGTCTTGCTTCGATATTTGTTTATTTTCATGTCCGTGCTTCACCTGACTCCCATCAGAATATCGCCTCTTATACATTGGTGCCCTATGGTAACTAATTTGTACAAATATATATTTATGGATCCAGGTTGACTACGATATTGATCCATTCCGCCAATGGATCATCGATATCAATCCCTGCAATGTCTGATCCTCTCCCTCGAGAATTCGAGGACCAGCTTGACCCCTGAGCACAAACCGGTGCCGCGATGGACCGGATAAGGAAAACCTCTCCTGCCGTGTTGGCTGTTGGGACGGATGCACAGCTTTGTAATCTTGCTTCAGTATCGTGGCGGTGATGTCGGATGTGGCTTTTCAAGGATAACCATCAACGGTGACCTTCAAGTGATGAGAGATGGATACCAGCACATAGGGCTTCCTGAGCACCAAGCATATTTCGGGTGTTATGATATCTTTGATGAGATGGCTATGCAGTATACATCGACACTAATAGCTTTGGAGCTAGGAGGATGGGGCACATACCACTGTGCCGTTCCATCAGCTAGCTAGGAATAGTCTCTCCAGTCAAGGTTCTAGCCTGGAGAGAAAAAGGGAGAAGGGGAAAAACAAACGAAAAACAAAACAACAGGTATCCGTCTGTCGATAGATAGCGCCAGGACGCTCACCAACTGTCTCTGAAACCCTCCACAGGGCTCGGGTCAATACATACATACATACAACAACATCAAGATGTTCGTTGTTTCCATCTGTAACAAACGCCCTAATTGATACAGGTAGATTGGCACCCACATGTGTCAAATGATCTCAGCACTGTCACACTGCCAGCAAGGACCCCAATCACCGCACAACGGCCTCGTTATGGTAAATACCTCCCCACGACCCAAACAACCCTCACGATCGAGGAACACCAGAGCTCATAAAGAGGTCGGACAGACACCGAGAGCAAGGTTGAATCAAGTCGTCTTTGCCATTCGCGTTCTTTCTTCCAGGATAGGTTCACTGCGACGTTGAGCGCCTGTCTAGCTCATCGCTTCAATTCGTTGCCAAACCGGTTTCTAGAAACTAGCGACAAATAGGAACATACTTGCATTCGGTTAGGAAAAAACAACCATGACAAAATATAGTTGTACAAGGAAAGAATACTTGATAGACCATACTTTTTCTCGGGAAGAGACAAGGGCGAAGGAGGAGTATTTGTGTATGTGGAACGGGGAGGTAAGGGAGGCCTCAAAATGTGCAAACAGAAGAACGAACCAAACAGGGAAAATTCAAAGGGCAAAAAATCCTTCTGGTACATGGAAAAAAGAAGCCATACAAGATACATAACATAAGACAGCAAAACTCCTCATCACTAACACCAATTGGTGTGAGGAGCCACAAAGCAACGAAAGCACGACGGTCTGATGGAGGAATGAGTTCGCTTGGAAGGTCAGAGACAGGAACAGGACATGTGCGACGTATGTAGAAGATTGTTCATGTGAAGATGGAAGGAATGACAATACTACATGATGCAAGTGGGGAGGTAGGACCGGTGATGACGAAGAACGAAAACCAATGCGGGGCGAAAGGTGCTAATAGGAAGCATGGATTCTAAAAATTTGCTGTTAACAAATCAGGGTTGGAGAGCTTTAAGTTCAACCACCAGGCGCTATTAAGGCTAGATGAGCATCACGTATATTTTCAAACACGGCTTACGAACCTCTGCCTCTCTTAAGAGGGCGTCAGGATCCATAGAATCGCCTTGAGTAATTCCGAGCTTGATCCCGTACTCGAGCAACTGTCGCATGTAATAAGGATTGATGATGGTCTCGTCCGCGCCAAGTTGGGGTTTCGCGGGGGTATCCGACTCGACTACAAAATCATGATCAGTTCTCTGAATTCACTCTAGGGAGAAGGCACCTACATTCCCTCATCGATAACCAGCTGTGCTCGAGCAACTCGGGAATTGTTGCTCGCTCCTTCGAGTTCCTTGTCAAGCACTTCTTCATGCTGTTAATCACATCACTCCGAACACGCCGTTTGAGGTGTTCGAGTTTGGTTGGCGGTGCTATTTGGTCACCATTAGGGCTCTTTGACCCAGGAAGTGTTGGGATGGAGTATTCAGGGAACTCAATAACATGGCTATGATCGGGAATGACCCTCATCTTTTGAATAAGGGCTAGGTGCTGGAAGGGGGGTTGACCATAGACCATCTGATACAAGATGACCCCCAATGACCAGACGTCCGAGGCTCTCCCGACCTTGAGACGGCGTTGGCCATCAGCAAGCTCAATGGCTTCTGGACTCATGTAGTTAATGGTCCCAACCTGTGGCGATTGAGCCTTCTAATTCAGACAGGATTCCACCACACTCACTTGATGTTCCCTGTGGATGTTAGTCGTGTCATTGGCAATAGCATTCGCGATGCCGAAGTCAATCAATTTGAGCTGTCCTCGGACGAGGACGAAATTAGCGGGCTTAAGGTCGGAATGTACGATCTTCTCCTCGTGGATGACGTGCACAGCTTGTAACATCTAGCACAGACGTGAGCTCATAAGCTCCTCGTATGCGGGCGTTCTACGGACCTGTTGCCAGTAATACGCCACCCAGACCATATTCAGCGGATGCTTCATCTGATCTTGTAACAGCCTCGCTAGATCGATCTCTCCGCACTCCATAACCAGCAATAAATGCCCTTTCGACCCCCCAGGCCCCGCACGGACTTCACTGTCAATCAGGCGGATTATCCGGCTGTTTCCTTCCAAACGTTTTAACAGCGCAATTTCATTCATATATCCGTTCATCATCTCATTTTCTGTCCTATCCAGCGAGACACGCTTGATAGCAAATAATTCATTATTGTGGCTCATCACGCGAAAGACGCGCGATGAACCTCCTTTTCCGATCATGTCAAGCCGAGCGTATGCTTTCTTGTTGACCACTATATGACGAGGGGACTGGATAGGAGGTGCAGGCGCATGCCCCACAGTGGATTGCATAAGTGCCGGAGCAGGTGCTTGGGCTGCTTGAATAGGCTGAGTCGAGTATGGCGGGGGTGGGGGGGATGGTTGATGGATTGTTGTAGACTGAGCCTGCGGCCTCCGCTCGCGTTCTTGTTCGCTCTGGTAGTCTTCTTCTCGTTCACCGGCAGCCCATGTTCTACCAGATGCAACGGCTGAAGCCCCCGCGCTAACCAAGTTGCTGGTAGTTGGGGGCTCGGGCGCCGTTGGGCTGCGGCGGTGCCTCACGTAATCTGCGCTTGCCGAAACAGCAAACCGATTGTTGGGAGACGAGCGGCCCTTTATGCTGGATGGGGAAACACGGCCTTGTGTGCTAGATGGGGAGGTACGACCTTTTGCGCTAGATGGCGAGACGCGACCTTTTGCTGGTGGTGAGATGCGAACTTGTAGCCGCGAAGAAGAGGGAGGCGAAACTCTATCCTGTGAGGGCCGTGATGACGGTGGCGACGTCCGGCCATGAACCAATCTTGAGGATGCTCGGGACTGGTTGTCCACAATCGTGGGTGAGCTCGCATTGATGGGCAGCGAGCTCTTGAGTGTGTCGGATTCTTGCCGACGGTGGCCATAGGCCAATCGAGCTTGGTGTAGATTCTGGTTGCGCGTTGGGGATGGTGATTGACGCGGTGGGGGTTGTGCGTCCTGTCCCCGGTGTTCGAACTCGAGCTCTCGGATATATTCTGCGGTAACATCAATATTTGTCGTTGGAGTGACACGTCAAACCCACTTTCACAATCACTTAGAAATTCGGCTTCCTGCTGTTCCCTCTCCCTCATCGTGACACGCCTTGCACCGTCCAGATTCTCTGCGATAGCACTCATGCCTAGGGAAGGGATAAACGGACTGTTCTGAAATTTGATACCAAGGCAACTCACCTAAGCTCGTGCCTGGGCGTGAGTGTCCATTCAAATACTGTTGCTGAACTTGCAACTGGTAGTCGTCATGGGCTATTAACAGTGTCAATCACGTAACCATTGCGTTCAGCTGGGAACATACCCAGAGCATCACTCAAGCTTGCAGACCTTCGTGGTCGATTTGTCGAAGATTGATTAAGTGAGCTCGCGGCAGCAGATCCGAGAGCAAGGTTCCTCTGTCTCCCAAACATGCTCGACGTGGCAGAGCTAGGAATCGGGATATTTGCAGGGTCGATCTCCGCATCCTCTCCGCCATCGGCATTCTGGACTAGGAGTAATGCCTATTGATGGATTTTTCTCGCCATAGCTCGCCTGTGCAGGGGTGGGACGTGCACCGCTGTTCGTCCTCGCTAGTTTCGCCCTCATAAAACCTGTCAGCGACGGAAGCTGCTGTGCCGGAATACTTGGATGCGGATGAAGTCGATACCGACTTGAGCATCCTCCCAGCACGATTAGGCCCTGGGACTGCCTGACGAGCGTGGGGACCACGTTGTAGCACTGGGACATCCACTAATGGCCTTGTGCCACTGGTAGAGGAATACGCCGTGCGAAGTCCTGGGCGTCCAGATGATCGCGAAGTAAGAGGAGGTGAATGTCTCGGTTTTCCAGGCGCCGGTGCCTAGGTACGGATTCTCACCAAATTCACCAATGTTTTCCTTCTCGTCCTGGTGATGGTGGTTTGGGTGCAGGTGGGAATCGAGCACCTGTCTTGGGCGGGACGAAGCTCCCGTAAGTTCGTTCTTTTCAGGTGCTTCGTCGAGCGTTATCCTTCGGGGTACAGAGCGGGGCTTCGCCGTCGATGAAGTCGTCGAGGCGGTATGTGAGGACACAGTTGATAGCAGCGGCCCTGAAGCCACCCGGCTGAACGAGCGGGGTGGTCGTTCTGGTCTGTCAGACGCTAAACCGGAAGAGACTGATTCTAGTACAGGATACGCGCTCTCTGAGCGTGATAATGAGGAACGCCTGACGGGAGAGTTGAGGAGGATAGGTGATGGTGGTTTCCTGAGACTCTTGATTGATTCGACGGGGTCATCAGGTGGTGTCGGGGGCGTATACTGCGGAGAGGCCTTGGAACAGCCTTTTGATATTCTGTGAAGGTTTCCCTGCTCGTCAATGATATAGTCGAAAGAGAGATCCTCAATGGAAGAGTCATCGGAGAGCGGTGTTGCTGACTTCCGAGCAGTAACTGCAGCAGTGCGCGGGTCAACTGGGGTTCGCGGCGGCGACGTTGAGGGGCTTGTTGAAGCCATGGTTTGCTAGACCAAATAACAAAATGAGTAGGAACGAAATATGAAGGTCACCGTCAAACACTTGAACCAACAACCACGATGCAGCTAAGACCCCGTTTCAACCACCCCGTGTTATTCCATAAATGGTATGTTCGGCAGGAGTTCTCCGCCATATCGGGCAAGATTTCGGCACTTAGCGTCCGGGGTCTCCCCACGTTGCAGCAACGCGATCACGAGACCAACCGCGTCGGACATGAGCTTGATGAATTTTCCAACAATTCCTTCTGACCTTCCCAGGAGCATAATGCCTCCCACACAGAACATCAAGGGTTTCGGGGTAAGATCGCACCCAGGCCCACGTAGCTCTATCACGTCCGGGGTGGCCTGTTTAGAAATTTGTACAGGCAAACTGCAGCCTAAGACACCCCTGTTAATATTATTCTTGATATAAGATAATGATATTCGTGTTTACAGCTTGGCCTTCGAAACAGGACACTGCTGGGAAACTCCCACTGCAGATACAAGTCCAGAAACTGTATTCTCCACATCCTTCTCTAATCTCCTCATAAGGTCCTCGCAGGTGGGAATGTCATTGATCAACCCAACCGCAATTCCCGCCGACCAGATTCCATAATCAGGATCACCAAGCTCGTAGACCTTACGACCTCGAGCGCCAGACACCAGGTCCTTGACGTCTTCAAATTTGGCACCACCAGGGCGCCGTTCGATTTCAACCACTTCTACAGAAACCTTGTTCTTGTACACACGAGCGGTATTGTGAAGCGTCCTGAAGATGTGGATGGTATCGCGCTCGGTAGATGCGACGATCTTTTCCTTAATGCGCTGATGAATCGGACTAGAAGTAAAATTTGAGTTGATAAATGACCAACAACCAAAAGATGAGCGGACCTCTCTACTGTGCACATGAAGCGTGTTCCTATGACAGAAATGAAGCAACATTAGGCCTGAAACACTGGGTGCAATTCCCAGTGACATACCCATATTCACGCCCTGCAATAGATTTTGAGCATGTATGATCACCACCTGGCATATGAGGCACTTACAGCAGCACCTAGAGCCATAGCGGCAGCAAAGCCACGCCCATCGGCGATACCGCCAGAAGCAACATAGGGAATCTTGAGTTCCTGAGCGGCACGTGCAAGCTATAAACGTCAGAGTGAGACTATGGTCGTCTTCAAACTATTCAGTGGGTACCAAGACAAGGCCACCGATGTCATCCTCCCCCGGGTGACCAGCACCTGAGTAAATATCAATAGCAAGCCTTCACAGAGCCTGACAATTGAAGACTAACATTCGAAGCCGTCAATACTTAAAACATCAACGCCAAATCGCTCTGCACTCTGGTAAATTTGTCACAGATGGTTATGAGATAAATAATACAGTTTCTCGCCTTAGCATGCCTAATAGTGGTGCATTTGTGAATCACAATGCAGCCATTTTCCTTGAAATATCTGATGAGAGGACCGGCTAAGCAATGGACGTGGTCAATACGACAGGAGAGGGAAATTGATCGTCGCTACTCACGATTATTACCAGCTGTCTCAAAAATCTTCACACCCTCCTCCACGGCGGCCTTTGCGTATCCCGGATAATCGGGAGGGTTGATACTCGGAAGCAAGGTGATGTTGACGCCAAAGGGTTTCGACGTGAGCTTCCGGGTCTCGCGAATGGCCTCACGGAGAGCATCCGGGGAAGGTTGTGTCAGAGCGGTGAGGATGCCTAGGGCACAGGGGGCATGAGCAGGTCGTATAGGGAGATATCGCATTACTCGTACCAAGTCCGCCGGCTTCAGACACGGCAGCAGCGAGCCTAGGGACACCAACCCTATAAAGGACAAAATTATAGATGGTACATCAGGTAGGGATATACATACCATTGCATGCCACCCTGTATAACGGGCCTGAGAACTGGTGAATCGTCTCACGAAAAACTGGACCGAACTAAAGAGAACACTCACATCCGGATTCCGAGCAGCTTAGTCACTGAGGTAACGATCGGCATGTTCACACTTTCGTGATGTCGAAAACTGCTGCGTCCGAATAAACGTATCTCCTTCGCAGAGCGGTCGTTGCTGTCTGGGAATGGTTCTCGTCAAGCTTGGGCGGCTCCGTCCGTGTGGTGGCTGATCTGGCGTACGAACGCAAGACCCGAATAACCGCGCACTTCCGGGTATCCCGGCAACGTCAAGAGTGGCAGCAGGAGCCGGGGCGAGATTCAGAGCGAGAACAAGGTATATATATCTGTCAGAATGAGCGCGGGGGACAAGCCACATGAGACTCTGCCCTAACTAGTTGAATCAGGCCACCGGCTATTGATGCTGAATGTGATTTCGGGGGCCAGTGGCACGTGATAATCAACATTGACCTGCTAAGTATCCTGGCCCCTCAAACCCGCTCTATTTACCTCGCTATACCGGGAACAATAAACACTCCCGAGGCTGACGCGTGGAGTCCAGAGGGGCTAGCTATGATGGCTCGCAATTGGGTCGTCTTTGAAATAGTCACCAAATCTGTAACTTGTTCCACTTGGGACCATTACTTGTCCCGTGAGTCAGCTACATAGGGTCATGATAGAACGGAAGTATGGATCTCATGGTTCTTATAGCAAGAGTATTGAACATATTCGAGACCAAGGTGGGCCCTCAATCCTCCGATTAGGCCTGTCTGAGCAGAGGCCTCCTCCTCTTTCCTCAATGTTTCTAACCATTTCTCCACAAATCCGGCATGCGCACCATAATTCATCGTCGCATCGAGTGCATCCCTGATAACCATGTTATTACGCAGAAACTTAATCCCTTTCTGAGACATACCGGACAATTCCCTTCCGGTCCATCACAAACGTAACTCGAGAGACCTGCACCAGGCCCAGCATTCCCCTTCCGATGCCATACTTTGAAAACGCTTCTTTGTTTACATCGCCTAGGACTGGGTACTAGGAAGGAGTTCAGTATTGATGTCGTGGTTAGACAGTTACGAGTAGAACCCACCGTTAATTTCTCCTTCTCGACAAATGCCTTTTGTTTCTCCACTGAATTAGGGGCTGATACCAACAATTTGCACCTTATCTGCAGCAAAATCCACCTTCTCTATTCCGCGGGCGGGGTGGGCCGAGTCACTAGTGATCTTCCTTTCCTCAATGACAAGACGCACCAGCAATTGCATCTCTAAATTGACACGCCTGCTTCGTGCATCCATACGAACCTGTCAAGGAGTTAGTAATATTGCAGATGACACCAGTAGATGTCAGTAACTGACCAGATTCTGGGTAGAAAAATAACACAGTGGGGATGCCGGCCTCAGCGGGCTTGACCTCATAGTCTTTCCCATCATAGTTCGGAAGTTTAAATGCAGGTCCCGGTTTGCCTATAAGTGACTTGAATGACATGGCGAGTAGATGCTTCTGACGACAAGTGGTTGATAGAAGAGGGTGAAGTTTGGTTGGGCGAGGTCGGGGTACAAAGTGGAGTGGTCCCAGCATCAGACCATATAGCGTATTTATGGACGACGGTTTCTGGACAAACATCTCGTGGTGGCTATCGTTTCCACACCGGATATAGATCAATCTGGTATAGTACACAAGTCTTATGCATCAGCCTATATTGTCATTTTTAACACAGGCGCCTGCCGGCTGCGATCAGACCAGAGTGGCCGGGCTAATGAGCCTGTGAAACCGGAACCTCCGATACCACAATACGTTGTCCCATACGCCCACCAGCCTTGCGGTCCCCAGAGCTCCCAATAGCACATATTCAGCACGACCCCACCCGGCTTCTACCTCTTCGTGGCACCGTCGCCGAGTAAAGTGATCCTCTTTGCTACCCTTTTTTCGGCGTTCCCTCCATCTCTCGACTACCTTCTTCGGCCTCGTATATGCCAATCCTGATGGCGTCATCAATAACTGTACGATCCCGAACCCCGCTCCTCAATCCCCAGGATCAAGTTCTTCAGGTGCCTAGGTGACAAATCGCCCGAGCCGCCCTCGGGCATCGTTCTTTCTCGGGCACTGATGATCCCAGTCTCAGCACCCCAGGAGGGTGGCAGGCTGACTTGGTCTCGCGCGTTCTGGTAATCAATGGCAGGGGTGGTGGCAGTGGGAATCTAGCTGTACACATACCCAAGCCGTATTAAGGGCCGACATCTCCGACGCTTCCGACTTCCTGCATACACGAGACCAAAAATAAGCGACATTCAATGTTTAGAAGCTGCAAGTGACAGGGTCCCACATTCCATACGCCCCTGGCGTCGGGGTGGGTCAGCCATCGCGAAGTGCCAATCGAGTCTCGACGTGCATATCGGGTATAGGCTGGAGAATCGTTCTTACAGACGTTGAGCTCCGCCTCTGCCCAGCGGATTGTGGGTTTGTGGTGGCCCGGATGTTGAAAAGTTGGTTAGGCAGCAAGTGGACTTGAAGATAGACGGCGCGGCGTGAATGTAGGCAGCGGAAGGGATTTTTTGTGCCATTGTAGTCGTTCCAGCGCTCTTCTTGGTATCCCCTCCTCACTCAGCCCTGGACCACAAAACATGACCCAGCGATTGGACGCGGTTTCCCATACGCGAGCCCTCACTCTCCCCTCAACGATGTCATACAACTCCTTTGTTCCTCCTCTGGGGTAAAGCGGCTCCGCAGCTGCTGTAAATGCAGTGCCAACACTCGTAGACCTGTGACATGCATCGAGGTAGCGCCTGGGCATCGACGACTTGTGGAAGAAGAAGGCTATAAACGCCACCAGTAGTCGGGGAACGGCAAAGGCAGGATCGGTGTTATTGCGTGGGACCCTGTTTGCAGATTGTCTCGGGTGGAGGGGGAGCTAATTGGGCAGAAATGTCTGCTGGGTATCAGAGAGTGACAGAGGACCGTTGGTGGTGGAGATTGGAAGGTTGAGGCTGCTCGGCCGCCAGGATGAGACGCAACTCAAAGCTGAGCCGCGCCGCACAAACTTTGTGGTTGACGATCGGTGAGCACCCAGTATTTCCATCCCTGACTTTGGGCTAAAGTTGGGCACAACCCCAGAGTCACCAGTCCCCTGGCAGTGGCCTGCTATTTTTGGCCTTCGATATCAGGACGGACTTTAAACGCTCTGTTGTCGAGAATGTATTAATGGATGGAATATACCAATTTCGGGAGGCCCTTTATGGAGGTAGAAATCTTGGAGCCTGGGATTATGGGCTGCCTTCGGATGTTCAGTGAGGGTGATTTGGGGGTCGACTTTTCGCAAGTTCTGAAGATCGACCCCACCCACCAGGGGTGATGTCAGTGTCGCAGTAAGTAAGCAAAGAGACTTGCCATAACCCTCCCCTAACTCGTTCTTATCTCCAGCACAGGTTCAGCAGGCGTCCTTTGCGGCTCGTTTATAACATCGTACGAGGGATTTCAACTGTTCTCGCGCCACCTGATGATGTGTCGAACAATTCAACCGTTGTCCAAGCTCAGGCTAAAGGACTTCTATTGCCTCCGAGGAAAGCTACCGACAAAGCGGCATTTCTAGCTTGTCCGCTCTGCACACGTCCCGAACAATTAGCCGTTTAACCTTACAGCCTTGGGGCCCACAGGGAAATAAACCTTTCTAGGTGGCGTGAAATACGGGAAGTCGCGTTGACACCCGACGAGGGTTGAGAGAGAAGGTTATAGGAGCGGAATTTTAAGCAGCGGAATTTTAAAATTGCTCCGCCCAAGTCGCGGCGAGACTCCGTTCTACTACTGACTTGGGATTCCTTTTTGATTCAGGTCCGCCTGTTCCTTCGGACGTTGGAAGCACTTGGCCAAAAATTTTCTGCAACGCCTCCTGGGAGGGCGGCTTGAAAAGCAGTAAAGTACATGCCGTACCACTGAGTTTTTTTCGCACGATAAAAACGTGAGCCCGGGGGTGTGTGAACCCTGCGTCCAGTATGTTTTCCGGGGTTATGTTTGTGGTGATCCTGACCAAATGATGGATAGGCTGCTCAGAAGTCTGTCGTCATTACATCGGATTGAATATTCACACGTGGGAAGGTTATTTGTTGAAGGCGTGGGGTGGTGCTTCGGGAGACAGGGAAGGCGAGTAGGGTAACCAATGACCCCCAACGCCGCTGCTCGAAGCACTGATACTGGCCCCAGCGTGGAGACATCTGGGAAAAGCCGACTCGGGAAGCAGCCAGCGAGTTTTTGTTGAAGACTTGGGCGCGATGATAGGCAGGATATGTCCTTGACTATTTCGTCGTGGTCTTCTTCCATCAAAGGCGCGCAAAGGCCGAGGAAGGGAGGAAGGACGATCAACGATATACCCCTGCGCCGAATAAGGTTAGGCCAAGGAGAGATGGCAATACATAAGTAGTCCTCCTCTTGCTATCTGTTCCTGGAGCGATGGCAGCCGTCCAGACCCAACCGTCAACCGTCAAGCCCACCTTCAAGTCCATCCTCGCTCTCCCCTCCCGCCTCTGCAACCCTCCGCCGGCCGTTGGAAAAGTTCGCTCGTTTGGTGTCACCCCCCTCTTCAACGTCCGGCTCGAAGATGTACTCGACAGGAAACACCTCCCCCCATTAGGTCTAAAGGATTTTGAGGAATGGTTGCTGTATGTGGAAATGTGTCCAGAGAATCTGTACGCGACTCCCGCTACTCATTGTATGCTACCAACCCATTGACCCAACCCTCTTCCAGCTACTTCATTCTCTGGCTGCATGAATACCGTTGCCGCTATGCAGAATGGCAGAAGCAGCGCAATTCTCCCAAGGATGCTGTCGGTGCCTCTAATGCTGCCTCCCGCTTGGCAATGTTTTATTCTCGCGCGAAGCACACCTTCTTCACTCCTGATGCCCAATACGAACTCAATCTCCCCTCTGTCATTCTTGCACCATTCCACAAGCCCGACCAAGATCCCTACCCGGATCCTTCCCTGTTTGGGCCTGTTGAGGCAGAGACCAAACGTATGTTGGAGCAAAGCCTCCGGCGATTTATCCACGGTCAGATGAATAACGTTGGTAACAGTCGTGTGCTCTGCGGTATTGTCGCCGGCATTTTTATTATGATCGTTGGGTTCCTCCCGCCCATCGTCACCAACTTTGTCGTTAACGAGTCCAGGTGGCTTAGGCTCACCGCTTTCCCGGGCACATGGCTTGGCCTAACCATCCTCCTGTGTGCGCTTCATGGCGTTTGTCTCGGCGTTTATATCTTTGGCGATCTCAGGCAACTCCGTAAATTCGAGCTTGCAAGGCCACCTATCTCTAAGCAAGCTCGACAGTCTGACTCTCGTCCCCGTGTTCCTCCCCATCCTGTGGTCCTTCCTCCCTCTCCTCCTATGCCTGCATACACCCGCCCTCGCCGTTATAGCCAAGCACACACAGATCACCACGCTTCCTCTTCCGCGGCCTCTGTTTCAGAGTATTCCGATATCTCGTGCGCCGCTTACCCACGTGGAGCTCAGTCCATTCAACTCACCCCAATTTACATTGAGACCAACCCGATTGAAGGACCGTCGACTTGTCCTATCCTTGTTGAATACTGTAACCCACAGAACGACGCAGAGTGGTTGCGACGGCAAGAACTGCAGAAGGAACTGGAGAAACAAATGGAACTCGACAAGGAACCCAACTCCCCCGATTCATTCACCTCGACCGCCACCTTTATCGGTCCCTTCCGCTCACCTTCCGTCACTGATATGTCTGGATATTGGGATAATGAAGAAATCCTATCGTTGACCGCACGATGGTACCGGAAGCGTGCGATGGAAGACTTGGAGAAGTTGGGCAACGAAGCAGTCAAGAGGCAGCCTCTGTCAGAATTTGACTTTGACGGCCTTCCGCCTCCCCCTGTCAAATTCAGAGGATCAGCGGCCGCTAATAGAGACATGACTACCAGGTCGGTATGGGACGATGAAGCGAGGGGAAGATGGCAATGGTTCCTTGATTTTGTCGACCGTGTTCAGACAAGGTGTAGCTTCAAGAAATGGGGTCCAACTCCTGGTAGCCCTAGTTCAGGCCCCATGTTCTTGGGGGGCGTGCCACCTTATCTCTCGTCAAGACCGCATTCAAAGAAGTCCAGGTCGCGTATAAACCTGACAGCAACCTCCAAGTCGACTCTTAGTATTTCAACATGTTCCACGGCCCACGAAGATGCAGAGACGGCAGAGCGTGTGAAGAAGAGGGGCAGATTTGTGAAAGCAGTTCCGGCGTTCGCCGTCCCGCTCACCAAGGTCTTGAACCCGATCATCGTGAGAGGACAGTGGCAGATTGTCGTCCGAAGTGCTGGACTGGCGTTTTCTAATTACGTGGGTCGTATGCGGGTCGTTATTGGCCATTCCTGTGCGGTGAATGCCATGAAAAGAGGATTGTGACGGCAGTGGACGGTTATGAGCTCGATAGAGTCCTCTTCGTTTCCCCCCTGGCGTGTTTTTAATCGGTTGGTGCTTCATAGTATTTGCCTGTCGTTACTCGTTTATGTACTTGAATTCGTTGCCTGCCACTGACGTACATCACACTCCTTTGTCTCAATTCCATGTTTTGAACAGCTTGCAGTCAACCTTTCCATCGTGTACACTACACCCGTTAGTATGTATTTTCTGACCGACAACACGAGGTAGACCCTGCGTGTCCGAATGTAGATCTAGAGCTCTTAAAATATAACTGCAGTTCCTGGCTAGAACCGTGCTTATCTGATAAATTGAGCGACTTGTTCCTAGCTACGAGTCGCAGTGCTATTTTTACTCCCAGACCCGGTGCAACTCTTGCCTTCTCTTCCGGGTGGACGGCTGGACTCAATGCAGTCTCAGCATGCTAATCATACAAAACCACGGCCCGGTGCGATGCTTATCTTCCTTGCCAGCTTAATATGCCTCAGCTGTCACCTCGAGGATCATTGACCCACCTGCACATAGAGCATTGGCTTGAGTCAAGTCCCTATTGAAGAATCCCAGAACAAAGAGAACGTGGTAAATGTGCATTACACACGCACCCAAACTTCATTACCTGCCCTCACCCTGTGCAATATGTATCTATCGCATCCAACAGCAGCATGCACACACATGCACACTTCCATACGATCGCTTCCACGTAGTCAATGAATGTCTTAACAACGACATTCATATTTGAGTATACCTGGTCTGGCGTAGTAGTATGTAATCAAGTACCTCCGTTCGTCCGCGTGCTTTCATCCACTATCGGGCCTCGGGCCTCGGTGGGGCCTCAGTAGTAGTACCTCCCAATACCCATCGCCACATACCACGTCTCGCGACGATCTTCCCAGCCTTCACAGTCGTACGTTCAAATGCCGGGTGGAGCGCTGCAGATCGCAGGCTCTTATTTCCATGTAGGACCACGAAGTCTGCAGGATCGCCGCGCGTCGGGAACAGATCCGCAGGAATGGACACTGGGCAGAGGCTTCTTTGGCCACTCTCGTGCCCATGCATGCCACTGTAGTCTGTTTTATCCTCGGAGGGTTGCGAAGCTGTGGCTGGTATTGGACCCGTTTCCACGAGTCCGATCGCGAGCTTTGATGTCAAGGTAACTGCTTCCTACCACGACAAGTTTAGGAAGCAACCCCCGAGGACGACAGAAAGTGCTTACAATCAAGATCCTAATATCCCTTTGGGTCACTGCTTGGAAAATCGCGACACCAAAGGTCACGAGCGAACTCAGAGGATCAAGAGATCCCTGTGGCGTGAATGCATTATTGACATTGTTAACCGCCATTGCAATCTTCAGGCCATACTCCTTTTCAATATATGACACACGCAGCGCGCTCCGTGGGGGTCCCATTGGTTCGCCTTGGTGGACTCGTCCTTGAAGATACATATCCGTTTGTGGTAAGCCCACAATAGTGATCGGTAGGTCTCCGATGGCTGCGCTTAGGGCACGCCACTCGACTGCTGTGAAGAGTACTAGGCGGGTTGCATGTCCGATGGTGATACGTGGTCTAAATGGGTTACGATTGGCACCGTATGGTAATGGCCTAATTACTTCATTCCCCACGTCGCTTTCAGCAGCCGCAGCGTTGGGGTTGATCGAATCCAAATTGTCCTCGGCAACGCGGTCAAAGCCACACAGGCGGTACCAAGCCTTGGCTTGTGATATCACCTCATGAATGAGGGGTTCAGCCGTCGGGTCTAGGCTGAAATCGAGGTGAAAGTCGACGTGAAGCTTCGCAGTAGGTGGAGGTACAGCTGACGGCGTTGGCAGTTCAGGTTTCACCGTAGCAGCATCAAAAACAAGCTTGATGTTTCGTTTGGCCTGCTCTTTCGTTGGTTCAACATAGGGGGCAGACCCTATTACAGAAACTCCCTCTCTTTTCGCCGCCTGACAGAGGATTGTGTAATTTTCCCCAGGCCCCATGTCTGATGCATCCCGGAATAGCGCTTCCTGGGCAAATGCTACGAGATAGGGTCATCGACAATGAGAGAAAATAATTTCTCAGCGATTAGAAAAGGCAGGGACACACCCGCGACCTGGACATCACATATCTCTTTGTATTGAGCTTTGAGCTTCAACGCCACATCCAGGCAAGAAAACCCGACAACGGAATCCACTTCTACATGTGCACGCATTGAAGTGACACCGTTTTCGACACTCTCTTCGATCAATCGTGCTCCACGGCGGTAGAGGTCATCTGAATTCATTGAAAAATCTGCCTTAGCCTTCGCGGTCACTGTCAATGCTTCCTTGAGATCCCTATATGGTCGGAAATGAGTTATATATACTAGGGTTTCTGGGTAATCACTAGAAGAAGTAATCCCACGAAATGAAAGAGAAAGGGAGAGCGAATAGGTGGTCGGGTTACGTGTCGAAGTGCCAGAGCGCGACCACCATCGAGTATCCGGGACTGCGGTTCTAGTAGGACAAACAAAGGATATAGGCCCACTTACCCTTGTGTAAGGTCGCCACACCTGTCCAAGATGAAGCATTTGTCGAGATGAATGTGAGAGTGGCATAACCTGGTCCGGATTCATTCAGCTTGACACTTAAACTATAATCGTCAGATGCACAGTAAAAGGTGACATACGAGGGTAGCATAATACTGCCTCCTGCGTCCAAAATCTGTACTCCCTCGGTCGCCGATGTCCCTGGCTCGGGACTGCCATTTCGGTGCACTTCTGTGACCAGGCCGCCACGGCATTTTACGGTCCAAGTGCCGTCATATTCATTTTCGGATTGTTGGAAAGGAGAAGGTAAATGGACGTTGGTGATCCATAAACTCGAGACATCCTCCGACCCTCGAGTGTGATGCTTTGGCTCTTCTGATAACATGCCCGGCATGGGTCAAGAGACACCTCTTCTTCTTCTTCTTCTTAAGCTACTGGAGTGCTGAAAGGGCAGCTAGATGATGCGATGGGAATGGGAAATCCCGCCAGATGGTGCCTTCTAATTGCGAAATGAAACCCAGCGCAAATGTATGCGCTCCTAGTACGCTCGAAGCCAAGAGAGTATCCAAGTCGGCCACGGGCGGTATGAATATTGCCGAAGGAATGATAAGGCATGATGACGCTAAAGCAGCGCACGCAATCTTCCACAACATCGCACAGCGATTGCCATAGATGTGACTGATCCTCTCACCGGAGCCATGTGGGTGGGACACGCCTGCCACTCCCTGGCTAGTTTCTGGATGCACATGGGCGGCCGCTGTCTCCAACGACGTTCTTTCATCAAGGTTCCTTGGGAAGATTCGTAACCAGAACCAGGAGCGAAACCCAAATGCGTTCAAGTCCTCAGAGCCAATGATAGCATAGGTGTTTGCAGGGGCAAGTCTGTACAGTAAGCGCACGTGTTCATGGAGATCTTCTGCTTCTCTGTCACCATTCATATCTATCTCCCAGCTCTGGTCAATGCTTAGCATATGAACGATGGCACTGGCAGCTTGACTGATGTACCACAGGTGAAATTTTGGAAGATGAATCAGTCAAGGGAGCGACTATGAACGCGTGTAACGATGAACAGCAAGACGGCGATTCCGCGGAGTCTGTTCTTCCTCTTCCTATAGCAATTAAGCAGCCTCATGGCCTCCGAGCTCTCTCCTCCAAGGCAAATTTGGGCTGCGAAGACACGGTGTCGGAACGGACCAGACAAAATAAGGGAAAAAGCCATAACCTACGACATACTACCGGTCCCGGTAGCGACCCTCTCGATAATTGACGCCTCCCAAACGCGTGTGTCGAAATGGGTTTCACCAAAGGACGCTTTTGTCCGCGGTGCGATACGAACGGGCCCAATGCCGAAGGGCATAGCCATTCTCTTTTTATAAAATGAAATTACTGCCGTTCAGTTCTTGTTGGGCTAGAAGCTCCTTGAAGAAGACCCACCGCATAAGGAGGCGCTATGCGTTGTCTGGTATGGTCTATAATGACCGGAGACCTGAAGCTCCTTGACAAATACTGCGGATGCATTAGGAGCACTTCTAATATTACGAAGAATGCAGCTCAAATGAGCGTAGAGTGGAAAGAGCCCGAATGATATGACGAACGAAACAAACATCAACCAGTCTCTGGCCCTTCTCAATGATGCTTACTCCACCAACGCTTGCGGCTCCGCGCATCGTTCCGTAAAAAAAGGGCCATCGGTTAATATTCTGCTTCTTGCTTTGTCACTTATAAACTCATGCTGTTATTTTTCTGTCACCTGTCACGCTCAGATTACACAATCGCTAAATGAATGACAAAAGTCCTCTGGCATGAGTGCGAATCGGAACTTCTGAGGGCGAGCGTCTTCCACTCACCCGAGAGATGACGAGCGCACCACCACATACAGAGTCCAAATGTGTGTTGAGCAACTCCGGGAAAAGGATTGTATCCATGTTATCTTCTCTACACTAAAATTTGAGGTATGCGAATCATGACAATCAAAACACCCGCCACCATCCGCGTCTCCTAGAATCGTAAAGAAAACTCCTGAGGGCTTAAATGTGCAATCGTTCAGCGACACCGCTCGGGGGTAGGGCGCAGGGAGCAAATCGCAAGGATATGACGCCCCCTCCGCCCAAATGAAGGTCGAAGTGAATAGAGAGTCAAAAAAAAAAAAGGGTATGTGCAAATATGCAGAATAACAGTTAGACCATGCGACAATGTCGTGTTAAATATTCGAGGGCCAAAGGCTGCCCCCGACAAGAAGTCTAGGGTGCATCAAAATGCGTAAAAAGAAAAAAAAGAAAAAAAAGAAATTGCGTGTGCGTATCGACTACAGCACAGCATGCATAAATTCCTCCTTTTCGTATAGAGGTAGATAAGCGTTGAAGTGAACGACCACCAAAAGTGAGATCTTGTCAACGAGTGATTGCACCTCGGCCGCCAACAACTCCAGCCCATTACCCTTACCGACTGGCTTCTTCATCGTAACAGGTGGCGGAGGTGGCGGTTTCGGCAGCACAACCATTTGACCATCGCGTGATGACAGCAACACTTCGCTAGGGCCGTCAGCTTCTTGGCCCATTATCTTCTCCAGTGCTGCCTCTGCGCGTGCAGGGTATACCTCGGCAAGCACCTTCTCAAAGACTGCTTCCCTTAGCCTCCCGTGCATCAGCCGCCTAAGGGCCGAATCGGACTTCATATTTGTCTTGGCCCAACTCCGCGCAATCGACACAGTACGCTCGTCCAGTGCTTCATCATATTCGCTAGATAAGGGTGTCGATTCCGAGGGTTTCTGCCCACGCTGAGCGTTGGTTGCTCGACGCGCAATCTGTAACACGATGTCATCCATCGCGCTCTTGAGCTTATCGGTAGACTGGCTTCGGCTAGATCCAGCTGGTGATGGGCTATCTGGAGAAGTATCCATAAGGAAGCAGGAGCCAAGATGCTTAGGGCCAATGGCACGAATCTCTCTTTTCAGGAGTACTGCAAATTCGTCCAAGAGTTCTCTTTGACACTTGCCTTGACTCGAACCTGAGGCCGCGAGTTGACGGTAAAGCAGAAGGAGCATCCATAGCGCCGTGATATCTGCGATTTCGGAAGTGTGGGTCTGGATGCGTCGTTGATCAAGATAAAGCGTTTCAGGAAAAGGGGAGAGGGAATAGTCAGATATGGCTAGTACAGGCGAAGAGGGGGGACTTGTGGAGGACGAGGCTGAAGAGAATATGGATTGGGGTGGGTTAAACGCCAGATCGACGATGCTTCGAACTACAGAAATGTATAGTTGCTGCTTCTGGCCTAATGATGTGTATCGCAAGCCTTGAGGTTGTAGCGGGTGCTTAATCGGTTCCGGTTGCAGTACGAATGTGTTGTGCGCGCTCCGGAGCCACTGTTTTGTGATAGGCAAGGAAGGTTCTATGCTCCGTCGACTCCTCAGCATTTTGCGTTCAAAGGAGCCGGAAGTGTATACGAGGAAGGGCCGCAGAGTTTGCATCTGGTGATTGGCAATGTCCTAGACGTAAAGAGTATTTGTATTCGTGTTCGTTATCGGAGTAAGGTTCAATAACTCACCAGTTTCATCAGTTCGAGTATTTCGAGGCATGTTCGTACAACGTTTACGGCATCCCCGGTGTTTCCAGTACGCCCCGGAGCACAGGCTTGGGCGGCTTCGATCATGCTGTCGACCGCGTGATCACGCATGGGAGCACAATGAGCCTTGAGTGTCGTCCCTATTACCTGGAACAAACCCGAGGGATCAAAGACCCGGTGTTTGAGCTCCTGTTCAATGAGATCTGGGTCAAAGAGTGAACGTATATGCTCTGCTTGCGCTGCATGCTCTTGGATAGGGGCCTGAAGGAAATTTGGATTCACGTATGGGCCCGAGAGCATGGATAATGGTTGTATCACGTGAAGGAGGACATCGAGAAATTCATTGAGCAAACTGCGAATGCGGGAGGGGGTGCGGACAGTGATGACGGATGGAGAAAGAGAGACCGCAAGCGGCGCATCAACGGGAAGGGGAATATAGTCGCAAACACAGACAGTAGGGATATATTTCCGACTGGATGCATCGTAAGAAACGCAAGTACAGCCAGACTCGATTTCCCGAGACACTGCATCCCAATAGGGTTCCACAGACTCTCTCTTTCGACGACTGCCGGTCGGTCTGAACTGTAAACCAGTTTCAAACAAAATATCGTGGCCTGTTACACGCAGAGGAGATTGAGTATGGCAAGGGCGAAGAGATGACGATCGCTTCGAGACGCACGCAAGGAAGTGTTGTGCATGATTTCATTAAAGTCCAGGTCCTTGAGGGTCTGACAATTGATGAGAGGAGCCATTGGTGGGATGTGTAGCCAGGTCAGGTCCGGTGTAACAGCGGGCGCGGACGAGGCGCTGTCGGGAGCAAGGGGGGGCTGCGGATATCGGACCAGAAGGGGATTGGATTTGAGAGGGACGGTCATGTCGTCGAGGTCGCTGTCGGGCGGGTCGCTGACGACATCGGAAGCGACAAGTTTAGAGGGCGAAGGGGGCTGGTGGCTAGGGGAGAGGAGAGGAGAGATGACCTCATCTCTGGTCGCACGAGCAGGTTTAGAAGATTTGTGGGGATAGGCCACGGGCACGGAGGGCGAGGTGAGGGGGCTAGAGACCTGCGGAGAGGAGGGGGCATTCCACAGAGCGGGACCGGTGTCGGGTGAGAGCCAGGAGAGGCGAGGGGCCTTTGCAGGACGGACAGAGGAGTCTGGACGGAGGATTTTGTCACGGTCTTGCCTGGCATCGTTGGGCTCCTGGTCCTGCTGGTCGTCCTGACGAGCCTTGCGTTTGCGATGGTTCAGCGGGAACTCGTGAGCAAGATCATCCATACGGGGAAGAGGGTGGGGGAAGGCACGGAAAAAAAAAGAGGGATAGGAAAGGGGAGGGGGCTATATAAGTAAGGGGCGAGGAGGAACACATGGCGCGAGAGTGGTGGGTGTAGACAGACAACGTACTAGGCCATCGTCTTCTCAGGCCCATCGCCCCCTTGAAAACCGGGTCCGTAGTTGTCCCACACGCGCTCCCCACGCTGCAATTCACCTCGACCATGAAATCCCCGATTGCTCGACCCCTCGAGGCTGTCGCGCTACGACGTCCACCGTGCGGAGATGATCGTGTACGTCCGAACTTTTTCTCTCAGATTTCCCAACAAATCACTTCGGTCCCTTCCAGATCAAATCTCGGTCTGTCCCGTACCACTGTTCTATCCAGATACCGCCACTATAGCCGTAACCAAACTAACGCCCCTCCAAAAGGCCACCAACACCGACGCCAGATTATCAGCAGCACTAGCACCGTCTTCTGCGGAACCACGTCTGCGCCTCCATCATCTTCTCCGAAAAATCCGAACAACACAGAACTGACCCAAATAGTTAACATGGGCCCGAGATGTCGCATCGCCGCTAATAAAATCTCCATGCCACTTCCACTTCGCAGGACCCACTTTACACATGATACACTAGCTTGCTGTTTTGCTCCTCGTGTCGGTACCAAACATGCACCATGATGTGTCTTCCTAGCCGAGAAGAAAAAAAAAACATAACCGATACATTCCTTCTTTCCCCCCCAAGCTCCGGATCACCACTAACACAACGACAGTAGTCTACGCCTTAAAAACACAGGCCACGCAGCATGCAACGTGTATAGTCACGGTCTAACGATCACTCGAGACACTGAAAATGTTCGCGGGTAGACGATTCGAGTAAAGCCTCACATTCCAATCTCCATCAGACATCACATCAAGATTCGCTTTCAACATGCCCAAACGGGCTTCTCTCAAATTAAATTTCATACCATTTGTTCTCTCGCCAACATCTGAAAACTCTCGCAATTTATGGCCATGAAAAACCCGCTGTCAATTCATCTCCATTTGAACATCTTCCCAGACTGTTGCTCCTAGAATGCACAGACCACGCGCAGACACATGGCCACACGCAGTCTTGCAACAGTTTTGAGACAAGGCAGCCACCTGCAGCTAGACGCTGCTCCTAGCTCCACCAGTAGTCACAATGGGCAAACCTTGCCATCTAGCCGTCTGGCTTTTCTGTCCCTGCCTTTCGCCTGCCACGCCATTTCCACCAACCTCGGAACAGAGCCCATGACTCCTCGAAAGATATCAAACTTTTCATCTCCCGAATGACAAAAATAAGCCCACTCGTAGTAAATTGGTTTTGACGAGCTCGGAGAAAGTCAAGATGCTGCGCTATCACCACCGTTTCCAGACACCAAGATACCATGCCTCGGCCGTGTGTGATATGGGCGCTGAGCCAGAGCCCACACCCAAACAACGGGAAATGGCTGCTCACCTGCCAGCCGCCAGTGGGAGTGCAAGGGGCCCTGGGACTGAAACCCTGACGATGAAACCCTGATCAAGGGTCGGTAGTGAAAGAATATATCATCGATTAAAACAGAGGGGGGCTAGGACAAATAGTCCAAGAAGTGTCGGGTAGACGAAGTAGCGACTACTGCCTATGCATCATCAATCAGCTTTTCTTCCTGTTTCGCGACACCCTCGCTAGCCTCGGCCCCAGATGTGGGTTTCCTTGAGGACTTGCGACCATAAAACTCGGCGATAATCTTGGGGTTGATCCGATTCAGCTGTTCTTTTGGGAATATGCGAAGAAGAGACCATGCCAGATCTAGAGACTCGAAAACTGTCCGTGATTCGTATGCACCTAGAAATAGGAGCACAAAGGCACGTGAGCGGTCCAACGTAAATACGGGAAAAGCTTACCCTGTCCAACAAATTGACGCTCAAACTTGTCAAGGAATTCCAAAGCTAGCTTATCTTCAGGCGATAGCGCTTCCTCTCCGACGACTGCCTTCATGGACGCAGCATCTCGCCCAATGGCATACTTGGCATACTACGTCGTGTAAAGGAAAAGCTCGATCAGCAAGTCCGAGGCCATGATGTGCAGTGCGAATTAAACATAACACAGCACATCGCTGAAGAGAGCCAAAAACCTACCAGTTGATTGGAGACATCACCATGATCCTTTCGCGTCAGCTTCTCACCGATGGCGCTCTTCATAAGACGGGACAAGGAGGGAAGTACGTTAATAGGCGGGTAAATCTGCCGGTTGTGCAGCTGCCGGTCGACGAAGATTTGTCCCTCGGTAATGTACCCCGTCAGATCAGGGATAGGATGGGTGATATCTAGATCCGGATGTCCACGCGACATCGTGAGTCACCTAATGGGCGTAAGATGCTCAGGGGTCCTTACCGTCATTAGGCATAGTAAGAATGGGTATCTGAGTAATGGAGCCATTCCTGCCCTCTACCCGTCCTGCACGCTCGTAAATCGTCGACAGATCCGTATACATGTAGCCTGGATAACCGCGACGACCAGGAACCTCTTCACGAGCAGCCGACACCTGGAGTCAAATTCCAACACGTGTCTAATTGTATTGCAGTAGTGAATAAGCAGATCGACCCACCTCACGTAGGGCGTCCGCATACGAGGACATATCCGTCAGGATGACCAAAACGTGTTTCTCCAGCTGGTACGCATAGTACTCTGCCGTAGTGAGCGCCAAACGAGGAGTGATGATACGTTCAATGGTGGGGTCATTTGCAAGGTTAAGGAAAAGTGTAACACGATCCAAGCTTCCGTTGGATTCGAAGTCCTCCTTAAAGAAACGTGCCGTCTCCATGTTCGCACCCATGGCAGCAAACACAACCGAGAAGTTGTCCTCATGACCATCATGTACATCCTTGGTTGGGCGTTTCACCAGACCAGCTTGTCGTACAATTTGGGCAGCGATCTGGGCAGGTGGGCGCGTTAATCACGGGAGCGGGTTAATTTACAGCCCAAGTAAGCGACTTGCCTCGTTGTGGGGTAGACCAGCAGCAGAGAAAATGGGGATCTTCTGACCACGAGCAATGGAATTCATGATATCAATGGTCGAAATACCAGTCTGGATCATTTCCTCGGGATAGATCCGTGAGTATGGGTTAATAGGAGAGCCTGAACATCAAGCGTGTCGGACTCGGTATAACCTAAAGGTGCCTCGTGTAAATGCCTACCGTTAATATCCAAGTAGTCCTCTGCAAACACTTTGGGTCCTTGATCAATGGGATTTCCCGAGCCGTTGAAGATACGACCCAACATATCCTCAGCAACAGGCAACTTCATACTGCTTCCCGTAAACTCGACGTGAGTGGCTTTCACATCGATGCCGGATGTGCCCTCGAAAACCTGCACGATCGCCTTCTTTCCCTGGACCTCGAGGACCTGACCTCCACGCTTCGTGCCATCAGGAAGGGTGAGTTGGACGATCTCATTATATGAGGGAAACTGGGTTTCGCGGAGTTAGCATGAAGCGCCGTGTTGAGAGAGATACATCTTGGCACCTTGACGTTATCCAGAACCACCAGTGGTCTGTAGGGAAGGTTGAAGATGAGTTTGCGCGCCAATACCAGAAGGTTCCGATGACCTACCCATTGATCGCAGATACAGTCCTGTAGTCTGTGAGAATTCAGAACAAGAACTCTTTCTCGACCTTCACTGCCTACGCACCAAGATGCGGTTGTACTCGATACTCTTTGGTCACCGCAGCAGCATTGATACGTGCAAGCTCGCCATCACTCATACGCGGATCAGCCATGGTTGGATCTAAGCAATAGGGCGGTGGAGGGCGTGGACCGAGGCGACGAATGAGATCACAGACTCTCCTCGTCGGATGAGAGCAGAGTCGAATAGCTTAAACTGCACAATCTCGGTAAGAATTGCCCATATATGACATCAGTTTCCCACGGGTTGGGTCTATCCGGCCTGATTTCCTAGTTACATCGCTGTAGACAACAGTAACGCTAGCAGCCTCGAAGATGCAGCTCTAATCATCCCGATATCTTCGGAGGACCTGGGGGCTAAGTTAGGTACCTTGTCCTGGGGCGAGTGTCATATCCCCTACCATTCAGTTTCCAAAAGAATTTCCTCTGCCTCCTCGTCGATTTCTATGGCGTCAGTGCTTTGCAACAGCAGGTACATATATTCAGCCGCATCCGCACGAGTCTAAAGCGTTTCGGGACCGTTTTCATAAACATTAAAGTATATGTTTTTTGATCACTTACGCGGGGAAATGGATGCGCAAGGAAGTTGTCAAGACGAGGGATAGCTTTTCCGGAAATGGCTTTGAAAGTAACGAGGTTAGTGGTTCTATATGTTGTCTGTCAGATCACAATTCCTACAGACAACGGAGATTTCATACATTTTCATTGATTCGTGGATCCTCTGTACACTCTTCAATCGGCCAATGTTCCGGGTGGATAGATCCAGCAACTCAGATAAGCTGGATCGAAAGTTAGAAACAGGCTCGTGCGTTCCCTGCATCAGTCTCACCAGTCTATTCCCTGAGGATGATCTCCTAGTGACCGAAGAGCATCGGCTTCAAGCAGTATAGTAAACGTTTGAAGCACTGGGATGACAATTGCGTTGAAGGTGAAATTGGCCTTGGCGAGTTGTACGATATCCATGACCATGCATAAAAGCGAATACTTGACATCGCCTGATACGGGCAGGGACTTGGCGTATGCAGCGATGCTTGTTGAAGCCGGTCTTTGCTGGTGGGGGGGGGGACATTCAATAAGACTGGACGAAAAGAGAAATATCGCCCGCTTACGATGCTGTCAGTCTTGGAGGCTAGACTGAGGATAAGGCCTCTCAGAATGGATGGCCTATATTCCGGAACTATCGAGCAACCGAACTGCTCGAGGGAATAGCCAAGTCCCATTACTCCAGTCCGCTGTCTCGTCCACAGCACCAAGAGGAGGATGCAGTGATTGTGCCGACGGGTATCGTCCTTCGCGAACAACTCCTCCAACATGTAAAAGCCAGGCAAGCACAATGTGCCTTCGGGTGATTCTACTGGCTGCAACTTCAATAAACGCTGAAAACATGATCCAGCTTCCTGTCGGACATTATCCAGTCTCTCTACTCCTTGCTTCAAAATGCCAGCCACGGCTTTATGATACTTCCCTATGGGGAGATATTCATCAAGGGTCCTAATATTTTCAGCGAGGGAAAATATGTCCTCGATGTAAGAAGTGAGCCCTTTGATGCAAGCAACTCGGACCCATGAACCGACGTCGCCACGCTCGTCTATTGAGTAATCATCCAGTCCCGAAAGGAGCGTACCAAAGATATCTTGGATGATGGTTGGTGGCAGGCCTGAGGGAGAGGTGAGGAGGGGATAATTATGCTAAGATATACGCACAATCTGGGAGAGTCGGTAAAAGGGTATGTAGTATTCGTGGCAAGGCCTGGTAGCAGTTCCTTCGCACCTCGATCGCCGTTTTGGACTGGATTGGATTAGCCCGAACGCAGTGTAATGCACATCTCCTACTCACAGACGCTTTGGCACAGCCCAGCAGGTAATCCAGTGCGGCGTTGAGACAACTTCGACATTTACGATAGTCGATCAAGCCCAAAACATAGGGAAGGTTCTGCTGAATAGTGGACAGAGCAGGCTTGAGATCCTTGATCAATCTACAGTACCACTGAGCCGCCTTGCAATACTGCAGGCAGGAAAAGACTCACTGTTTAATATCATCGGACAAGTCTTCCCTCCTACTAATCAGTGCATATGCAACGGCCGCAGCCTCTTGTACCGTTTCAGTTCTGTGCCGTAATCCACTATCAATAATCTTCCTCCAGTTTGGAACGCAGGATTTCTCTTTGAGTTCAATTTCCGTTAGAGTAATTGAATTCCCGATCAGCCGGCATGCTGCAGCAATGACAATACTATTCCTGGGTCCAAAAAGCACGTCTTGATCTACGGAAGCTAAATGAGAAAATGTCTAGTACAAAATCAGCGTGATTGGACTTCGGGTGCAAGTGCTATCTCACCTCTCGGAGTAAGTTTTCCTGAAGTTCCGAGTCGACAGCCTTCAGACGGTATGCTAGTGACATCTCGCTCAAAGCCAGGAGGCTACCCTGTATATCAGAAACATCGAAAGACTTGAGTAGTTCTGCCTATTTCAAGGTAAGCAGATATCAGCAGAGCTGTAAGTGGAAGAAGCATACCGCTTTCCTGGTAGCACTAGGGCCAAGCTTGAGAAGGTCTAGCTCACAAATTATCCGCAGTGATTGTGACCCCAGCTCCCGCATCGCTGGATCCCAATGTCGGAGGACGACATCTAATAAGTGGTCGATCAGGGCTGCTCTGTACTCAAGATGCCTATACCGAGAATCCGGTTGAGCCTACAAGTCGTGCGGGTTAGGCGAGCTGTGAAGGCTGACTCAGCTACTTGGGACGCCGCAACTAAGAACGCATTCCGCCTTCCGCTAACGGCATAGAAGTCAGTCTTCCTTAGCACGTCGATACCATGCGGGAACAAACTCTGCTGTGATACATCAACCTGTACACTCGGAGATGATCGAAAAAACTCACGGTCCTCCCAACATGTTCCTGAAAGGCGGCACTTGCTGCACGACGGATATGTATTTCTCTATCAAACAGCGCAACTGTGACCAACCGGCGAGCTAAACCCTCCGCATGTGGCACCAGCACAGCGGTATTCTGCGTTCTCGCAAGTGACCACAGAACATAAGCCGCTGCGTCTCGGACGCCGGACCCGATAGAGTGGGAACCCTTGCGGAGGTCGAAGTACAAAGCCTTGGAAACCCAGTCTATCAGGGTTGGCAGTTGATTTGATCCAACAAGGTTTCGGCGAGCCATTTCAGCACATGCGAGAGTAGCCCCGTGCCAAGTGCTTTCCGCAGCCCCCGGAAGGTCGTAGATGCGTGCAGCCGCCGCTGAGTGGATGCTAAACATGTCCATAACGGTATCTAGAATTTGGGAGGCGAAGTCCACTGACAGGCGTTCCGCTATCCGAGCGACGCCTTTGGCCGCAGACCAGCGTATAATGGTATCCTGCGACCAAGTAAGCGTTTGTGGATGCACATACACACCGATTCCTCTTGCCTTATCCTGCAAGGCATCAAAGAGCTGCTGGAGGAGGGCTTCCACGACCTCGGGGATATCGCGATCTTCGGTTATTTCCTCAATTTCCACCGGACAAATGGAAGCACCGAGGACACGGCCTCTCCCCCTCGACTTGGGTGCTGGAAGTATTCGGAGTGCTATCCTTGACACAAACTTGGTTCTCATTTTGCGGAGAAGAGTGTTGCCAATGAGGGAGGGAACACCGTTAACTACCTCAATAATGTCCAAGTAATCTGATTCCAAGTCTTGGATTCGATCCATCGATCCGTTCTTGACTACTTCACTGAGTACCTGTAGGCATCCAATAGCCTGAACGGGGATCAGAACGGAAGGACATTTCGCCGAATATGCATTACCGTGATAACATCCATCGTTTGCGAACCGGCTTGTGCCCTGAGGTCTCGAGCGAACTCCAGCAAAGCGTGCTTCATATCTTTTCTGAATCTCTCGAGGTTACACCTCGTCCCAGAAGGGGTTTCAAAATAAAACATACCGCATGTAAAGCCGAGACAGTAGCAGAGCAGCGCCTTCTCTTTCTAGGCCGGCTCTTCCGAGACACGTCTTCCCGACCATCTCCAAGGACTTGGCCGTATGACCGCGCCTGGATTCCTCATCGAACTGAGCCAAGTCGAAAGGTATCATAGCGATGAGAGATAGCCAGAGCATCATCGAATAACGAAGGGCCCATTGTGTGGAGTCCTGTGCAATGCCGCTCTGCATAAGCATGAAGTTGAGTGCGATGGGCATGTCGTCGATTTCATGAGGGAAGAATCTGGCTGCGGCCATTTATCACCAATGTTTCAGGGGTAACATGGTCGAAACTAACTGATGGTCTTGTACCCTCGAAATTTGACATAGCCGTAGAGCAGCAAGGAAAGGCGCTCCACTCGGTTAGCAGAGGGTTCCCCCTCCCTGCTTCCATGGTATTCACGCGCGAAGACTTTGATCTTATCAACCACTGGAGCGACCAGGTTTTCGAGGAACGGATCAAGGAGATACGCTTGTTCTTGATACTCGCCGAGCTACATACAAGATCAACGGACTTTTCAGGAGTACGTGAGGCACACAGTTCCCGGGAGACGCACAATGTTTGTGAGTTTCTGCAACAAGATGGTTTCCTTCGTATCTAATTCGTAGTTGGGCTCGTCGAATATGTCAAGATCAAGAAGTGACAGTTGTGCCGCCATAAACTCGTCATGTTTCTCGAAAGTTGCATAGAGTTTTCTTTCCAATACTTCATCAGCCATCCTCGGTGAGGAAGTTTAGTATTGGCAGTGATTTATTCGGTTGCTGGAGGGTTGGAAAGGGGAACGGATCAGGAACGTGGTCACTTATTTACCAACAACCTCAACGCAAACAGAGGCGGTCAGACGGTCCGGAACAACTTCGACCTGTCCATTCCATTCATCCAGGCATTCGTTCTGCAGTCTCGAGGCCTTATGAACTAGCTCATTATTGAGTCAAGTTTTAGGTATATTGATAAGCATAAGCATATGGACAAGCATCAACGTGCTCTCAAACGCAAGAGAGTCGAGTCCGGAAACCTGGAGGTGAGCCGGCTGCCTCAGTTCCGTCTGAGCAAGAACTGATTGATTAAAGTAGGGCGATGAGCCGAGAGTCTCCTGGAAAGCTGGTGGGTTGACACACGTGAAACAGGCACGTTGCTTATCGCTTGCTAGCATCACGGCCTCAAAGAAATCAGAAAGGCGGCGAAGAAGGCGAAGATTTTCGAGACGCAAAAGCTTGTCAAAAGACTGAAAATTTTGAGGTCAGCCACCCCATAACTAATACACCCGCTTTGTTCTTCTATTCTTATAACATGTAACAGGAAAAAGAAACAACACAGTCCAGAAATCGTGGAATATGAGACACAATTCGACGTCCTTAAGGTCCTTCTCCTTCTTGGCCGATACCCATTAATAGCTCGTTTATCACACAATCACACAGACTACCGGACATGAATTGGTTGCTAATTCTGCCATCAAGTCGAAGATAATGAAGGATCATGTACTGTCACAGCACGAGCAGATTCGGGAAGCATTATCTCGGGAAATTGGTGACAACTTGTTATCAACACCTGCTCAATGTCCGCCAGCAGCTAAAGTTCACAGCCGATTACTCAGCTCCAAAATATTAGCAACGGCGATCTCGTCCGTGGTGGATGATTTGCGGAGGTTACTTGACCACGGGTCTACCACTCATGTTGAGGATGAAGATGACGGGACCTATGCCATGCCCAGACCAACAGAGACTTCAAGGTCAGAGTCCCTTCGAGCCGCTGGTTCCTCCTACGTGGGCGGTAAGCCAGGAGAGGACGACGGTACCGTTGATGAGACAGGATGGGAATCGGGCACGGTAGAGGCCGGAGAAGATGCTGACGTCAATGGCTGGGAGTCGGAATCAATATCTCAAGTTTCAGGGAGTCCAGCCCTCTTCGATGATGGAGACGAAGAAGAGGAAGAGGAAGAAGACGGCGAATCCGAAGTCTTCACGCGGGGAGCCATTTCTACTACCCAAACCCGCTCCAATAAAACAGCGAGCGTAACATCAACGTTCCTCCCGTCTCTATCTGTAGGATTCGTTCGAGGTTCGGATGAATCCGACTGGAGTGATGGCGAGGCGAAAGTAGCTGATTCGGGCAAAAAGAAAAATCGACGTGGCCAACGAGCGCGACAGGCGTGAGTGGTAACAGTTTCAATCATCGATCATCCTTCACACTTCCGATAGAATATGGGAGAAGAAGTATGGCAAGAACGCAAACCACAAGCAGAGGGAAATTAACGCCGAAAACAAGTCATCACGCAAGGACTTCGGCGCGAACAAGCGAGGGAAAAGTCACCGCAGCCCAACCCTGAAATCCACAAGAAATTCCAGCTGCCAACGACCCAGGGAATCGGGGAGGGCACGAACAACGAGCACTCACACTGCCGCACAGACTTCAACAAGGGAACCTCTCAATAGCCGATGGGCGACCATTACACCCTTCGTGGGAAGCGAAGAGAAGGCTCAAAGAAAAGCAGAGTATAGGCATTTTACCAAGTCAAGGAAGCAAAATCAAGTTTTCGGATTAGTCGCAATGTAGACAGCTGTTAATATTTACGTATAGGACATTTGATGCAATACAGAATATCAAACAACCCTCAACCCAGCCCGCATAACTAAAGCTCGCAGAAAGTATAGTCGTGCTGATTGTGATGTCAAGGAGGTGCAGTTCTGCAAACATGCTTTTTGGCACCATTCAATCGGCACTCCCTCGAACACCAGCTGTCTCCGCACCTTGGACACCGAGGGTACCCACTACCCGATCTTTTGCAAGTCGAACAGGCATCCCTCTCCCACACATAATTTGGAGCGCTGCTCTAGACCTTGCCAGTATCGGGTGGAGGTCAGAGGGATGCACCTCGGACCACGCCCGATTGTGGGATGGCCTTCGGACTTTTGGACGTGTTGGACAGATTCTCACAGGCGTTGACGATCGGGATTCGGAGGACAGTAGGAGAGTACGTGTGATGAGGGGAACAGGTGAGGTGAGGGACTGGCCGCCATCTTCTTTTTCGTGATGGGAGTAAATGTCCCGAGAGCCACCTCTGGTAGGAAGAAAAGTGCGCAGGACCGCAGTCGCGGGTTGATTGGGCACGAAGGAACCACAGGCCATATGTTTCCTGAACAAATTGCTGGCGATAGTGGTGGCTTCGGCTTTTGGAGATTCAGGGCTCAGTTTCACTGAATTCCCGGATTTGACTGAGAGCAACGATAGCGCTCGAGAGCGTGGACGACGGGAGGGGGCATGATTGACGTATGAAACTGGCTGCAGGTTTATTAGCCGGAACAGGAGAGGAGGACGGTAGGAGACGGCTCACGGTGGGAGAGGACGTGGGGAACGGGCAAGCGTTAGGGGTGGTCATATTGGTGGGGGATGGACACCTTACAGACGGAATGGTTTCCCGGAGGCGAGAGCTTTATAGGTCCGCTCTATCTGTACTGAATAGGATATTCAAACTAGTGTCAGGGCCCAATGCAAAATGACGGAACTAGGAAATATTCTACTCACGGATGGATTTATCTTGTGGGACAGCTTGGAGAGTAGTGTTATCGTGCTGAAGCCAGATCCAGTGGGGAAGCTGGTGTGGATCCAAGAGGGTGGACGAGGGGATTAGAAGCACCTACAGTCCGCCTAAAAGAGGAAGCGAGATAGGATCTGGGGGTATGCTCACCCCTGTTTGATAACCTGCAAAGTCGCCAACACTTCGAAATCCTGGGAATGACGCACAAAGTAAACCAATGGACGATTGCTGCCAGAGAAATTCCCGGGTTCTGACATATCCGTGGCCAGTGCGAAACCAGGAGTTGGAAAACTGCCCGACTATGGGGGCAAAGTCAATTATTTTGAGGTCCACAGAATAGCTGTGCGAGGTCGGGGAGCAGTCTCCTGACCACATTATGGACATGGACACACTGGCTGTGAGAGATAACCCCGAAGGTGTCAGGATCTTTTTTGAAAAAAAACCTAATATCCCGCAATAATCGGATTGCCCCAAGCTTCGAGTTGGGGTGAATGGCATAGGCGGCGGTACTCCTGGTATCCATATACCTGTCTTGGAAAAGCCGCGGCTTTGGGTGCCCAGGTGATCGCAGGTGCTTCTCTGGTCAAGGTTGGATTCAAGGAGGACAGGTCGGCCTCAGAAGCACCGCAGCGGATATGAACACAGATCACCTCCGTATTCGTCTTGGTAGCCTTCCATAAGTTCAGTGTTCCCCTCAAGTGTGCACGCGACTGGCCATGTCTGGGAGGGCTGCCCAGGCCCAAGATAAGGGTTTCTCCATCTGATGATCTTCTATTCAGTTGGCATGGAATGACCCTGAGTACGGTCGGCTGCCATTTCAACTGGATGCAAATCTCCCTGGTTTCATATAGACATTTCATGGCACACGACTAGAAAGTTCTAGGCACTGATTGGTTCTCTACCCGACTAATGGCCACTTCAAGGCCCCCCTTCTGCCTCCTGTGGGTTTATTGCAGAAATAAAAGCCCCACGCAATACTCCAACCTTGGAGAAGAGGTGCCCGCCCCCGTCACAAAGCCGAAACGATGCCGCATTAATCCCAAGCCCCGAAAACAAGGCTACAGAAATACCTTGTACCTGCCCAGGTCTAAACCTCAAACACTGGCCCGTTGGCTGAGTTTGCAACCGCGACACATCAGGGATCATCTCCAAACGCTGCTCTACATCATGGGGCACTGCTGGTAAAGAGGTCGAAGTTTGGGCGACTACCCGGTGTGTAGGTTTGTGTAGGTTTGTGGGACCTGGTGACCACGTCCTTCTTTTCATAGAGCACCACGTTTTATGACCACGGACCGGGCAACCCTAAGGTTCTCCCATCAACGGATTCGGGCGATCTGACATACCCACAGAATTCACTAGCACGAAACTTTATCTGAGTGGGAACAACACGGGGGGTGAACACTGGCGTATAACGGGGGAATTTCTCTGACCATCACAACTTATGCTCAGCCAGCGAACTGGGATAATGGCTAAATTGTTGATCGAGGTTCATACTCACTTTAACCGTTTGTCTGTCCTCCGGGAAATCGTGCTAACACGTGCCCAACGAGGTCCATCCCCTTCTGATAGCTTCGACTTGGGGAATCTTCAAACTCTCAGAAATTGGCGTCGCTAGCCCGCTGATCATTGTCGTCCGCATGAACCTTCACCCCCCTTTTCCCCACCCATCACCTCATGTTCACCTTCACTCCCCTGTCTCCTCTCCTCGCGGCAACTCGTGATCATAGATATGATCTACAAGGAGCAACCGATTTCTCGTGAGAGTCATGACGCCCCACGAGGACGACACATTCATTACGTGGGGGTCTGTTTAGGTGACTGGCCCGACTCATCCTCCCCTCCTCACTATAGGAGAGTCGTTTGAACATCCTTCCGTGGTCTGGCTTGCTGCATCTTCCCTTTTCTCGAGGATCCGGGCTACGTTCGGACGTTGTGACCAACACTTGTACTCCCCTGGCCATCAGTTTCACGTCGTCGATCACCCACAGTTACTAGGAGTCTCATGTTTTCTGTTCCTTATTTCTATTCCTTGGTTCTGGTGTGCGGATTTCATTCAAAGATGGGAGCCACCCTACTACCGTCTCCTTCACCCAGATAAGCACAGAGATCGCCACCGTGACAAAGTGGTGTCGTGGTCCGAAAGAACAGCGCTGCGGAATTTCTTGCCTGGTATAGCTCGTGAACGGCAGGTCGGATCCACCGACGCTTGACTTTGTTTAAGCTGTTTTAGTATTTCTCAGCTGAGAGTGGAGTGGATGTCAACCTTCCTATGGAGTAAATTGAGAGTTCTCGCGTTTGTTCAAAATGACATAGCTGAAGGAAGAACAGGAAAATTCGCCCCGTGATTCTCTGCAGCGCGGTTTGGGTGCTACTGTCGCAAGGATGCAAGGTGAGGTGCAGATGATATCATTCGATTCCTTGGTAGGGCGGCCTCGGGCATCGATGGCGATCGATTAAGTATTGAATCAACTGCATATCTTTCAGCGATTATCGTATAGCAATTCTCAATGTTACGTAGAATTCAGTTTGAATATAGGAGAGCGGGGCAAGGCATACTGCGGAGGAAGAAAAAGTAAACAGGGTCAAACAGAGGATGGCTGATCCTGTGTAGGTATTATCTCTTCATTGTTCAGCCTGGGCCACACGACCATTCTACCTCTCCCCGCCGTCAACATCGACATTACTCCCTTTCTTCTCTTACCGTCCCCCAACTACATCCGGAAGCTTCCCCTCTCTTCCCGGGTCCCGTTATCTTCACCTTTGTCGGACATCTTTCAAGGGAATACAGGCAGCAATGGTAGGCCCTTTCTTCTTTGTTATCTCGAATGTTGAACGAGATATCCTTGTATAGGGCCAAACACTTTCATTTCCAGGCAAGCTATCTCTACTAGATCCCGTAAAATCAACTTTTGCTGACGCCTCATGTTCATCAGCAATGGACAAAGTTACTGAAGCGGGAGAAAACTCACGGTTTGCATATGCGGTAACAGACATGCAAGGATGGCGAATCAGTAAGTCGCTACGAGCCTTCGATGCGATCCCCTGCACAGGGTCTTGTTTAGAGTGATGGTGCTCATGCTCCTCTGCAGCCATGGAGGATGCTCATACTGCTGTGTTGGATCTCGATGGAGAAAAAGAAGACACAAATGCATTTTTTGCTGTATACGACGGACATGGCGGTGCGCGCTTTTCTCTGATCGTCTTACCGATGCTCACCGTCTATCAGGTAGCAACGTTGCTAAGTATGCGGGTCAAAACCTTCATAAACGTCTCGTCAACGAAGACTCGTACAAGGAAAAGAATTTCGAGGCTGCTTTGAAGAAGGCTTTCCTAGGAGTTGATGAGGAACTTGTTGCAAGTGAGTGACTCAAAATCGCTACGTGTCCTGGCTGATGGTTTATTGCCAAGACCCTGCACATACAAGAGACCCCTCTGGTTGCACGGCCGTTGCTGCGCTGGTTACGAACGACAAGGTTTATGTGGTGCGTTGACCGCTTTCCTTGCCTACTTTATCTTTTTCGAAAATTTCGATCTAGGCAAATGCCGGTGATTCGAGATGCGTTATTAGCGTCAAAGGTGAAGTGAAGCCTTTGAGTTTTGATCACAAACCCACGAACGACGGTCCGTCCTCCCTCGTACCCTAGGTTGAAGTGCCTAGCTTATGCACCCATTTAGCTGAACGTACACGAATCTGCGATGCTGGGGGCTACATCGAGTTTGGCCGTGTCAATGGTAAAAGTGGTTCTATTTGCACCAGATTCTTTTTCTGATGCACTCAAAAGGCAATCTCGCGCTATCTCGTGCTATCGGTGACTTTGAATTCAAGAAAAATTGGGCTCTTGCTCCAGAAGCACAAATTATTACGGCCAACCCAGATGTAACCTGCCACGAAATTACGGAGGAGGATGAATTCATCGTCCTGGCCTGCGACGGTATGTTACCTTTAGTTCCACCTTGTACGTTAGATTGATACTTGTATAGGTATCTGGGATTGTTTGTCTTCCCAGCAAGTTGTCGACTTCGTGAGATATCAAGCCTCAGAGCATAAGGAACTCGTGGAGATTGGCAAGATGATTTGTGACTACTGTCTTGCCCCTGATACTGCATCGGGAGCAGGCATTGGTTGCGACAACATGACCGTCCTCGTAATTGCTCTTCTCCACGGACGGACGACGGAAGAGTGGTATGCGTGGATTAAAGACCGCGTCGAAAAGCAATATGGTCACACCACGCCCAGCACGCTTCCCCAGCTCTACTCCCAGAGCCGATTGATGTCGTTTAAATCTAGAATGGATGCCATTGCGGCCCGCGGCAACAAGAACACACGCGATGAAGACGATAATAATCCCTTGGGGTTCTTGGCGGGGACAGGGCTCAGTGGCATTGCCCGGGTCCTTGGCAGTGCTGGGGGAATCTCGTTCCACCCCGACGGTAATGGGAACATGATGTTTGGCACAGAAGACAGTGAGGAGGATGAGGATGAAGGAGAAACACCGTCATTCTTCGGTGATACTCTCTCACGGGGCGCTCGTTCCGAATCTCCCGACCCCACGAAACAACTTAAAGCTCGGTTGGATGATTTCGAGCGGGATCTGGATGAAGAAGGTGATACGAAAATGTCTGATGCCGCAGATGAGAAGGAGCTGCAGGGAGAGGCCCCTCCACCCCCGAAACCGCTACCAAATGGCGATTTGAAGATGGTTGTTCCCCCGGTACAGCAACTCCCCTCTCAACCCGATGGCGATGCCGCGTCACCAGTTGTGAAATTGGAGGGTTTCCTTGATGGCAGCGAAGACCCATTGAAGGCACACTAATCGAAGCACAAACAACTACCGCCTCGATGCCAGTTACTTTCTTTTGGTCTGTATGTTTGTTCTCGTCCCTCCTTTCTACTCTGGTGTCCTTGCCGTCGACTAGCCATGAGGCCACTTTGTTGTCCGTTTATCTATATTTTTGTGCCATTGTGTCAACAGATTATCCACATTATGTAGCAATGTACATCCGCAATCCTCAGCTGGCAAAGACGGTGTCTTCGATATCCATATCATACATGCCACACTCATTTCTTACCCCGCCGTTCCACTTCTCTTTCTCCAACTGATTGTCCTCTGCTTTCCTCTTTGTTGTTTGGTAGCGTGTTAGTGTACAGCCCGTGTGTGTCATCTCCGAGCCCTCTCCGAATATTTACATGCCCTTAATCAGCGTTAGCTTACCCTCAGAAAGACAGGCGACGACGGGATTGCCATTGTCATCTGTGAACAATCCGACGCCCATAAGTGCCCCGCCGTTGACTTTAAGTATGGATTGTTTCGCCGTGGCAGCCTTGGATACTGTAGGATAGTAAATGTAAACGTTGCCCCCGCCTGAACCACCCTCGAAAGCGAAGACAGCTTTTCCATGAATATGACACGTGAACCGTGTATCTCTTTTTGAAGCTAGGACAAAGGCCAAGGCAGGATAGGTCGCGGTGTGTTTCCAATTAGGCGGCATGGAGCTTCCCACCAGAGCGTCATCAAGCGAGAAAACAGTACCGTCAATGTTGTTCTTGATGATCAGCGAAACGACGTCCGTCACTTGTCCGGGGAGAGGCGTCGAAAGCAATTGGAATGGTGTAGCATACTGTTTGCGAGGCAGGGATTCGTGCTGTATCTGCAAAGAAGGATCGGAAACCCAGGTGATGTATGCCATCCTACCAACAGAAGAATCTACTTCCTCGTCCATCTCGTTCTCTGCAAGGCTTGGAACGCCTTTTCCTAGACCATGTCCGTTGGTGTCGTCGCTTTGCAAGGCAGCCGTGTACTTTTCCAAAGCCTCACGAATGTTCCAGAGCTCCGAAGGATCCAGAGTCTCTGGTACGTCTCTGTCTCTGTCTCCCTCCCCCTGAGAGCCTGTACCTGCATTAGCAAATACATGCGGCCATCTGGTGCCTTCATGTTGCTTCTCTAGGTGGAGGGAGAGGATACCAAAGGCACTTTGAGCCTCTCGGTCAAATGTCCAGAAGCTGGACGATGGGAAGATGCCGTCCCAGAGCTTCTTGGCAGAATATCTGGGTATTGGAACACCCCGAGAAGTGGGTATATTGCTCTCCGAGTCGATGTGGAATGTCAAGGTTGTCGATGAGAATAGCACTTTGATTCTGTCTTTGGGTGTATCTGATGGGAGCGGAATTGCGACTGTGACGGTATCAGATGATTGAGTCCACGAATAAGGAGGGGGCTCCGATGGCGCATTCAGTAGTGTAGAGCTGTTACCAGCTTGTGGAAGGCTTGATATCTCCTCCGGACTGGGTTCATATGTTGCCAAGCGAGGTGTCTCCGGTTGATGATATTCGGAGCTGCCAACAAGAAGGTAAAGTTGATGCAATCGGCTATATGTCGTGTAGAATGGGACGTCGTCTCCTCGGCGGTGCCACAGGATTTCCACCAGTGAGGGTTTGTCCAACGCCACAGCGTCCATGAAATTGACTTTGGCACCCCAAACATCAAACTCTACCGGCGCGGTGCGTTTTTCATGCTTGCTGCTTTTCTCGCGGTCCTATTGGATAGTAACGTGATGATAGGATTGCGATGAGACACGACGGTGAGGGTCCGTGAGCGTGGTGGATGCGGAAAGGGGGATCGGCGGCGCCTGGACTTCCCGATGGTAGTATAAATTTGCCAACAAGGTTTGCCTCTCCGAGTCGTGTCGATTCATCTAAACTAAGAATATACATCATTCCTTGTCCATCCGAAACCACAAGTAAGGTGGCGCCGACGAAAGCTGCAGAGGGATACTCCCGATGAACACCCAGATCCACCGCGTCGGACTGGATTGGCTTTGGGAGTTCGTAAACCTTACGCATGGTCGGACTAAGCCTGTCCTACTTTCATATGTTAAATCTTTGGCCTTACTTCGGAGGAGGAACTAAAAGAAACCATGCTCACCCGACCCAGTTCAATAAGAATGACATTATAGTCGGCATCCACATAGAGAGCCTGGCCCGACTCGTTTTGGACGGCAAGATGGTTGTGGGTAATGCGACTCTGGACTTCTTGGAATGCAAGAGGAACTTTTCCAGAAGTGGCCGCCTGGGTGGGTTGATTGGCAAGTGGGAATTGTAAGACACACTCTTCTTGAGGAATGATGCGAAGCTTGTAGCCCTCAAACTTGGGGTTCGACAGAGTCTTGTTGGTGCGAAACACTTCACCGTCCATGCTCAACGGCCCCGAGAGCAAAGGTGGAGTCGGTGGGCCCGGTGGTGGTGGATCACGTAATCCTACTCTACATGAAACGAATTACCCAATCAGTCCTCGATTCTCGCACATGTGCCTCTTTTCCCTAGCGCCCTCACAGCTTCGGATTTATCTATTCTTTAAAAAAAAAAAAACCCAACTCGTATTGCTCCGAAGTTTGTCCATTTGACCCCCAGAAAGCACATAGCCATCGGCGAACTATGGCCACAAAAGTGCGCTCACAACCCCAAACGACCCTGACTCTTCTTGCAAATAAGCTGGTGCCTTGACGACATTGGCACCGCTGTCTCAGACTCTAAACGGCGAAGTTTCAAAACTTCGGGGGGGGGGGGCCGTGGGTGTCGCTGTGTTCGAATACTCAGGCGCAACGCCACCACCCCGCAGAGCCACCTCCCCAAGTCAGCCAGCCAACCAGGTTCTCCCTCAGTTCCCATGTATAAATGATACCCACCCCAGTATCCTGAACCCTCGTTGGTCTATCTCGGCCACCCTCTATCTCATAGTCATATAGTGGCTATCTCAGGAGTAACCCCGGATATGATTCTGCGGACTTTCCAACACTTACCGCCGGAAAAGGGGGTGAAGGGAGTGAAAGGGGGGGGGGGGGGATTACACGTCGTCCTTCCACTACCTTTTGCTTTGTTATGGGCCATCACGGCTCCTGTATCTTATCTCGGCCAGGGAAGGAGCACCCTCTTTTTTTTTTTTTCTTTTTTATTATTGTAAAGAACGATCTTCGCTTTCTCACTCTCACCCGCAATTCACACAAGTTAATCGGGAGCACCCTGAATCACGTCGAACTTTGTAAGGCATTCGATGAGGGGGCGCATGGGCGAAACACCCAATCGCACTTGATTATTATTCTTCGATGACTGATCCAGGCACCGCGAACCAACCACTTCTCCATGTCAACTCAAGCACCCCTAACGTTCGGACTCAGTCTCTCGACAACCAGTCAGGAGTCTGCATCCCCTGCAAGATATCTGTACATGGGTAAACTCGGAGTCATCACCCTTCCTCCTGTCTTGCTAAGTTTCTGTGTGTATTCCTTCCGTCAGTCTAATGCAGAGGGATAACGCGATCAGAAGCCGGGCTCGGTCTTCTCAAGCATCTTCCCCCTTTGCACACATTATGTGGAAGAAGTCGCAAGCCGAGCCAAGTGATCGAAGCTCTTTGGAAATCTTTGCCCTTTTTTGCGGTCGCAACGGTGATTTTTTGAAGCCTTAGCGTGAGTCTAATAGTTAATAGGTTCAATTTTAGTCTGATGGCCACGCATGTTTACCATCTCAGTCGATCCCAATCCAAAATAGCACACAGACTTTCGCAAAAGTGCACTAAATATATATTAATTTCAGAACCTGTCCTACAAGCTGGAAGAGAGCTCTCTAACGTTATACTAACATCTCGAAGGAAGAAAGAAGCAGGCAAGGCCTCTTCTGTCCATGTGCTGCTAGAATGTAACGTTATGTTGATTGTTTGTTTGACAGAAATTGAGCTTACTACAGACATGCGAAAATCCGAATCGGATCCCTGTGCGATGTTCTGTCAAGAGACGACGAGCCTGATGAGGGCCAGAGGTACTTGATCGAGAATGGGAATTGAGGAGGGCTGGTGGATGTGAAGGGAAAGCGCGCGCAATGAACTAGATTACACGTACGACAAGCCAGACTGCCCAGGGCTCCGTTCCCGTCACAAGCTGACGGTTCAGTTCATGTGGAGCTTCGAGCGAGTGGTTTGGGAATATGGGGAAACAGGGACGAGGAGGCGGCGCCCTGCAGAGAAGATTGATGGCGGTGTGCAAGACGAAAGGATTTCCGTGGGCTTAAAGGGACAGGGAAAGATTGACGGATACTTCCCGACGGCAACAACTGATGCTCATTGGACACTGGTTGTTTATCTTCGGCCCTGTTGGCTACGATCTTGAAGTTGACTGGATGATATGCGCAACTTGAAGAAGAAGGGACAACGAGTAAGCGAAAGAGAACAAACAAAAAAGGGCGCTCGTTGCATTGATGGATAGAGAGAGTCAGGAACCCCGAGCATCACTGTAATGACTTCATAGGAGGTACTACATACTGAGGCGTATATATCCACGGAGTCCGCTGTTTGGAAGCGACGGGTGATGGCGGCTTTAGCGAGTAGCGAGTCGTCGGTAGATGCGCTTGCGGGGCATGCGGGGTAAAGGCGCGCTTGAGAGCACCAATTGCGAGCGCGGTCGGCGATGGAAATCCGAAGGTGTATGAAGATGTAGAGTGTGGCGCACATTCACGAGAGAATCGCGTCTAGCTTGTCCGGGTGCGGATGGCCTGTTCTCGTGCAACACGTTAAGACGTCGGACGGAGGGTCTGCAGATGACGTCGCAGTGAGGGAAGACCTACGTCATGCACGCCAAACCAACCCATTGCACTGCGCTCGATCGTGCGCATTGCCACCGTCCAATCCGAATCCGACTCGGGAGGGACAGAGCGTTCAATCGGTAACTTGCGGTGGTGTGACACTCGGTCCGGATACCAGCACGTGACATATCTATGAGTAGTTTGGACCACCGATCGCGACTGTCGTACGACCACCCACGTGAGCTGAATGCACCCACCTCGTTGTCCCTCGACAATCCTTGTTTCCATTCCGCAACCCCCCCTCCCACACCCCGACCCGGAGGCCCCTCGATCATACAGACGATCCATGCCCTGCACCTGATGCTAACCGTTCTGAGCCACGGGACTGACAAAAGAAAACAATACCCTTATTATCATCGCCAGTGATGGTCCATGCTACCTGACAGACTACGCATAGCAGCTCGGTCCCCCCCCCCTCCCCCCCAGGCGCTGTGGAAGAGGTGGTTGGTTTTGGAATTCTTAGAAATGAAGGCATATAGTTCGCAGAGGGGTGGACAATTGCTTATCTCGAGTGTCTCACCCATGACCATGACCCACAATGAAAGGTCCTTCTGTAAATGAACCTGACTCCAACAGTACTAAAGGCATGCCTGGCTAGTTTAAGACACATGACCAGGTTAATAATAGTATCACTTTGTCTGCGGAGGAGGGACCTGTGGGACAGATCGTGGGGTAAAACGAACCGGGCGTCAAGGGCTGGTTACCATGTTTAATGTCCCCCTCTCCCCAGCTTTCATCATGCCGTAGGCCACTTCTTTCAGCCACTCGACACAGGGAATTCCCGGCCGACCACACAAATGACGAATCCAACGGCCCTCTTGATTGGTAGCCCCTTGTCCATCCTGTTGGGCATTAACGGATAAGCAAAGGCTTTGTTGGTGCAACGGGGTTTTGCCTTTGATCACAAACATTTAGCGCGGGGAGGGGTTGATGGCCCCAGATTCAGGTCACCTGTTCATATCAACCCGCAGACCCAAACGCGTGTGTTGATTGGCCCGCAGCTCCCCGTGTCCCCATGACCCTTGCGTAGTTTCCCCGATAAAGCCCGAATCCATCCATGCCGGTGCTTTAGATTAGCACAGCAACTACGAGAGGTCTGAACGAGTTCGCTATCACCTTATCGAACACCAGGCAGCAGTTAAAAGGGGATGTCACCAATGCGGTCTCCGTGCCATACTCCGTCTGGTCAAGGACGTCCTTTAGCAGTGTTTATTGGTTGATATATATTTTCATAGTCGAGTCTCACCGATATGAAATAACGACATTATAACGTTCAGCTCAGAGCTGGTACTCGCGCTACGGACTACATTAGAGGATAATGCGGGATGGGCGTCCGGGCGGGACATCCGGGTCGGGTATGCGCCCATATCTCATGGATTCCATGCGGCTCGCAATGTAGAATGACAGGCGGATATGAGATTTGACCATTTTCACACTTAGCGTTCAATGGACGTGAGACGCGAATGAGATCCTTCGAGAAGCAAGGGAGGCTAAAGTCTTGGAGGATCTCAAACGAGTTACACCGTGTCCCCCCTAGTATGGGACTTGCGAGCGTCATGGAAAAAGCGTATATGACTCGATAGAATCACCAGATTTCCGGTGAGTAAGGAGGGATCCACCAAGTGATTCAATTCTGATTCAAACTTTGGCTACAGCTTTGCGAGACGCCTAACAGACGGCCGCCGTGGGTTCAGCTGATACTAGCTTGAGGGGGGTTGGGGGGGGGGGGATGTACTCTTTCGGAAAATCAGCGATGAACAAACCAGCCCATAGAAGGACTGCTGTGTTGCGAAGAAGTGGTGGATTGTACAGGATTAAGCGCTTGATAGTAATCACCGGACTGATGATCGAAGCTGTTGTTTTTCTGCAAATTGAACAACACTGCACCTTCAGAGCCACCCGTTTCAGTCATTTCCTACCTCTATCTCTGTTCCAAGGTCAGCTGCGTATCCAGAACCTCCGTTGTCTCGGGCTTTCGAAGCACTAGATGATAAAAATGGAGCCAGCTTCTCCATGCGCTCTTCTTGTTTTAATATGATCCATTATGAACATTCTTTTCGGACGAGACATGCTACTAAAAAAAAAAGAGCCCGACAAGCCGTTACGAGAGAAGAGGAAAACAAAAACTTGAATAGACTGTATCATTTCGGGGTGCACCCTCCTCTGTCGCAACACACAATTACTCTCAGGTGATCCCTTCCAACCGTGTGAGGATTATGGAGGGGTTGGTATTGTGCTCAACAAGCTTTTTGTCTGACCGTCAACGTTGTGAGCTGACCTTTTCTTCATGTAGGGAAGCGGGGAGCCCGGTCCTGTTTGTCTGTAGGCGCACCACTCCAAGCTTCTCGTGTAGTTCGGATGTTTAGAAATAGCTCAAGGTGGACTATCATGAATGGATGACACATATTTGGTCCTTCCCTTGGGGTATTTCAGGCACTCATGTTCATGGAACCCTTAATGGTCAAGGGGCTTTGCATCTTCCTTAGCAGACAGTATGAACGGACGTCAAGTAAGCGTAAGGTCGTTATAGCAATGATTGATAATTGTGCTACATCGCCGGCCAGTTCACGTCTCATATCTGGTACGGAAGAACAATACTCACACCCTAGTTGGATCCCTGGATTGAGTATGGAGGGCTTGGGATCGCTTACTATATCTATTTTCCTTCGAATGCACCCCGCATAATAGTGCAGCTCTTGGCGGTGGCTTGGATCTTTGCCTGTTCAGACCGATCGACTATCGAGATCCTATTCAATGGAAACTTTTTGATCGTTCAACAGCCTTGTTCTGTTCTTGATATGCGGCCTTGTCACCCGTCCATGAATGTAGCATGGTTTGTTGTATTGCCATGTCCCTGATTAGCCATCAACTTAATGGCGAGCGACATTATCTGGGGTTGGCTTTCACCTGAGCATTCTCAACGCAACTGGTAATTAGAAGCTACTTTCCACATAACGTCCTGTGGAAACAGATCTTTACACAAAAAAGAACGCCGGGAACATGACCACCCGGTGATGGTAGTTAATGCCCGCTCGGTGTCATCGATATCATCCAACCCGAATGCCTTGTTCTCGAGAGACCTAAGTAGAGCAGGACGCACTTGGCTCCAAAATTGAGATGTTTGTCAAAGGTCAAGCGGTCAACTCTATCTAGAATCGTCGATAAACGGCCCAGGGCCACGGGATGTTCATGCTGTTTTCGGTGTTGTCAGTGGCTGGGTAGTACATTGAGGTATTTCTGTCATTCGACCACAACTGGGACAAGCTGTGGCGCATTGCCCTGGCTCGTCTTTACTCTAGAGTACACAGGAGCACGAACGCAGACGTCAATGACTTCATCTAGTCAAAAAGCTATGCCTAGTATCGCCAGGCTCGGTTACTATTCAAGTCGGAACTAGATAGGGATCCTCACCTGTAGTTCTGACTGCTGTCATGAGGACGCAAAAACGTTGGTCGAAGGAGCCGCCCAGCGGGCTCGAACGTGCATTGATAGCGAGCTTTGTAAGTGTGTGGCTGCTGGGTTCTCCGAGCCTTCTAGCAGCAGCCGGACCTCTGGCTGGAGAAAACGCGCAACTTCCCGGTTCCCCTCATGTCAACTCCGTCCACTACATTCTGATTCCGAATTGGCTCCGTACGGACTCCCTTCCAAGGTCATATGTTCAGTTTTTATCGATTTTTCATTTCTGAGGCCTGTCACGATATTGGTGTGGGTGTTTCGGTATTGAGTTTCCAACGACGCGCGCGGAAATGACTCTTATCATTGCGATCGATGAGGCTGCGGCAGAACTCCAGACTACTCCAGATCGCCTAGTGAGCAGCCCCCCTGGGACAGTGATCCATATGGGCGGCTAATCTTGGGGTTCGGGGTTCAAGATCATACCCTCGCTGCAAGTGAGGAACTCCTCCCCCTTGTTTTGTAATTGGTGTTCACGGGAACGATTCCATTCTGATAGCAGCTTACCCCGGTCTTGAGATTCCCCCTTCGGAATCAACATTCGTAGTTGATGTTTAAAGAAAGGCGTCCCAAGCTAGCTCAGACACCCCCAAATTTGAGGGGTCGAGCTGTTCTTGGGGGAGAGAAATGAGTATCATTTCTGCGAGATGAGCAGCTTAATGTGATCAGGGATGCCCTACTGAAACCCTTGCAGGGTCAAGAACATTACACAAGGTGATATTCGGGTAGTACCGTTTGAGGATGTGGATGAGGGCAATGTGCTGGATGTCATGGTTCATGATAACTAAATAAAAGACGAAAGACAATTGAATGAGAAGAAGGAGAGAATCCGGGGTGAGTTCATTTAGCGGGGGGGGGGGAATATGACCGTGGAAAGACATGCGACAGTAGCCGACCATGTGGAATGGTTCATTTCCTCTGCGACTACTAGTCGTAGGTTGGTGCGGTTGCCTTGGTTCTTCTGACTTCATCTGCACTGGGGCAGAGGGGGCTACAGTTCTCCCTGTCGGTGTGGCAACGTTGGACGTTAATGACTATGACGCTTGTCCAGTACCCACCAATTTGGGGTAGAACTCCAAGAACACCTCATTTATTACAACATTTGTTTCACCATGCCATTGTGTAATGAAATGACTCTCATTCATGAAGCCCTGCGTATACGCACAAACAACGGTATGACTTCACACATCGCATGGACGCGAGCTTTGCTCATAGGTTTTTTCTCCAAATGGACCTTGAATCCAACCAGTGCAAGACAAGTCCTGCACGGGATGAGCCTCGGATGCTTCTCCGTGTCCGCGTCGGATGCTCCCGAATTCGGATTTAACGCCGGTTTCGCAACACCCATAACCTTGCTTCATACGGACGCATGATTTGACCCTTCCTGCCCTGTTTCTAGGATAATTTTACGATGGGTCAGTCGATCGACACGGTAGGGCCCTCCGCATGCCACGTGATGCGGACTTTGACGCAGGCATGTATTGCCAAAAATTTCGAGTTCATGTCTTTCAGGGTTCAAAATTTCTACTCATGCGGTCTTGAATATTCCTCCGTCCTTTTCGATTCATATTCAGACCTCTGGTAACTGCGACTCGGCACGTTGAGCTAATACTGAAATGTTTCTTCGTTACATCCCCCCGCCGGAAATTTGGTTGTTCCCCGCAACCACAGAGTGTTGCTCAAACCCCAATCATTCCAACTGGGATCATATGATGGCTAACTGGAAGTGGCCGATTTACAACTACGGGCCACGCCGTTGCAGGGAAGGCGGGAATTGAAAAGTCGAGACACATTTGCTCCGTCGCTAAGCACGCATTTGCAAAATCATGGCCCTCTCCTGGGAGCATAGCCCCCGCCTCGATTGGTAAAGCTCGTAAAAAATCAACTCTAATATTCGAATTCCCCTAACCAAAAAAGTCTCATCCATTCATTTACCCCAGAAGCCATCTAGACGTGGACGTTTCAATTCCAATTTCAAACTCACGACAGGCGTTCGGGACGACAGGCCGGACTGCCCGACCAACACCATCCTTACTCAATGTTGACATTTCCCTCCTCATCTAATTCATTTCATGATTATCCAAGAAGCACCCTCTCCCGACCCCATCTATCAACGCCCTCTCCCTCCCCCCGTCCGTGGACCATTCCCAAAAGTGGTTTGGGCCCGGCTTGTGGCTTGCCAGACGACTCAGGGTCAAATTATATATTCTCCTGACTCTCCTTTGGCCTTAGGATCAACCCGAACGCGCTCGGGATTTGCCATGTCTTCCCTTCGACCCCTATCCCCTTCCCCTCCCCCTCTTGGGAGGTTCTTGCCGCGGTATCCGTATGTGTGAAAAATGCGGTCTGCATGGGTTTTTGGTGTATTCCATGTGATTCAAATCTTACGCAAACGGAGGCAATCCGACAGCTCTCGCTCGGTGCATGTTCCCCTCTGCAAAAGGAGGGAAGGAACATAGGAGCGGCCATATTGGTTTGGGAGGGCAGGGAGGCCTATTGAAAGAGAATCTCGCCGCTCATAAGTAATAAGTTAACGCGGTGAACATTACGAAGTTTTTTTTTTTTTTTTAATACTCGCTAGACCAAAAGCAGGAGTGCCCGTTCACCGCCCTGCGCCTCTACCCTCACTTGACCGGGTCAACGACCACCGTTCCGCCGTCCCGAACATTCACTTCTGGTTTAGTCAATTCAACCCCGCATCGGAGGAGTATAATGTAGATCGCCTGTTCGTGTGTCCAATGTAGAATTACGTTGATATTAAAGCACGCGTAAGAGCTCAGTTGGGGACAACTGCCATTTGCACGTGTTCTTGTTGCCCCGCATGTAGTGTTTGTTGCTCGTGAAAACCCATTGTCATTGAACCCAAAAGACATAAACTAGTGAAATCGTAATAAAGAAGCCATTATTGCTCAACATCACTATTTGACTACGTTACCAAAATCTGTTCGTTCGAATGTTATACAATATACAGGGTTGACCCTCCCACCAAAAAAGAGATGGTTGAATATAGTACACAAGGTGACAAGACCTTCATGAAAAAATGGTACATTTTTGTGAAGCGACGTATGACCGCAAGATTAGAGTGCTTCGCGAGGGCCTCCGCTTGATGCGAAAGGGAGATGTGCGCCAAGGTGTGTCGAACCGTCCAAACAGTTCGCATGATGGATGGAAGGAGTAGACCGCATTAGTAAGGATGTGGATAGCACGGGGTAAATGCAATATGTTGATAAGGATAAGCAGGGGGTATCTGGATTAGGAATATTGCTGGGCGTGTGTGTGTGTGTATGTGTATGAATATCGAATGCGAGTATGGATGGTCGGAGTGTCGTCGTCCGCCGGACAGTGGGGGTGGCATTAAAGGTCGTGGGCTTGGGTATGAGAATGCGGGGGGTAACAAGGGGATGGGAGTTAAAAAGCATTAGACGAAGACTGAATGATGAAAAATGTCAAGTTGAAAACCCGTGTCCGATATGCGATGCTGAGTAAGGCAAGGGAAGATGTGATGTGTTGACCAAGTCCTTGAAAAACTTCATGACGACGCTCGAATAGAAGCAGGGAAGAGGAACAGTCTCTTGATAGGTGCCTGCACGGCAACTTCGACCTCAACACGAACTTCCTTTCCATCCACAACCTGAACTTGGGTGCGCTTCTCCTTCGTGGTGGGGAAGGGCATGATATCGTATGTCTTGAATTTATCATAAGACCAGGAGCGGGCTAAGAGCGAGGTCAATACTAAGGTTGGTGATGGTATGAGGGAACACTCACTTTCGGGAACTGGTCTTTTCGGAGAATTCATGGAAGACCTAGGGCTTTCGCACTGCGTTGACTCGTCATCACCAGACTCGCTGGTGGCAGACAGAGGGCTTCGAACTCGGCTCCCGAGCGAGGCGCTGGAGCCAGTGCGGACTTTAAGCTTGACGTCGGGAACGAGAAGTTTACCCTCGACACCCGGAGGGAGGAGTGATCGCTCGCGTTTGGGAAGGGTGGCATCTGAAGAGGGAGAGGTCGCGCGAGTTTTGAGAGAATCGGTAAATTTGTTGATCATGGTCGCGTTTGATGGCACAGAACTCGAAGAAGCACTGCGAAGGGGCATAGAGGCATCTCCGAGCTGGGAGCGGGGAGAGACGAAAGAGCCAAAGGCACGTTTGTGCTTGACCTGAGGGGCAGCGGGAGCCGAACTCATGCTGTAAACGCAAGACCTCCATGTGTTGGTACCATCGTTCCAACCCTGGAACCTGTTTTATAGGCTCCGGGATTGCCTTGTGGGGGCCAGTCTGGGGTTTTGCGGGTTTTGCACAACGTTCCTGGATGTAGCGGCCAGCCATGATGATACCATTCTCACATGTGGGTGGGTAATACGAGTCGGTGACCATTGCATCCTCAAAGGCAATGGGGGCGGGAGGAGGGGGAGGGGGGAAATTGTAGATCTTGGCGATCACAGCGACGGAGGGAGAGGTATAGCGAGGTTGGACCTGCGGAACAGGTTCGGGTTGGGGTTGCTCGCAGGGGGCGGAGCTGACGGTGGAGATGGAAGATTCGGAAAGGGGAATGGACGACGAACCAGAGCTCTCCGCGCTCGATCCTGAAGAAGCCTCATCGTCCTGCCGCTTGCACTCATCGGAACAATAAAGAGGTAGGGGAGCCTGATCAATAACAGTGCGGTACTTGATAGGCGCGGGTTTAGGTAGCTGCTGGGAAGTCTGAGGAGACTTGGTGGAGGTTGTCGAGTCTGCCCGTTTAATGGTGCCGTTTGGCTTCATACGACCTGTACCCTGTACGAGGCCACCCCTTGTGCGGGCAGCCAACTTGCGTCCATTCGCCTTCTTGGTGGCTAAGGAGGCGAGAAAGGTGAGCGACTTCAGAGTAAGCGGGGTATGTATCACGGAACTCACGAGAAGACTGGGGCGAGGACGGGGGTGGGGCAGGAGTGGGCGGTTGTGGGGGGTGGATGGGAACCTGATAACGCTTCGGCTCGATCTGCCTGCTACAGACAGGACACCACGCAGCTTCAAAGTCCATAGGGCAAGGAGGTGTGTGTGAGCGGGGATGGGAACGGAAGAATATCAGCAACTGGGCTTCTCTCTTATAAACCTTCCCCAGCTTGTCACCTGTGTGACTGCCTCTCGCAGGGCCTGCACCAACCCGTCCGCCCGATCCGGCTCACCTAATGCGGTCAGCCCATCTCCCCTGGATCTCCCCATCTCAGATCTCCGTCCCTCACCGAACCAACCCAACTCGACTCGCACCGATCACCGAGGTCCCGCGGTTCTCCAGCTCATCGGCAAGTCCCGTACAAGTTTCTCCGTGGTCTCTCCGGACCTCTCCATCGGCCCTCCTCTTGCCCACCGACAAGCTCGTTGCACTTGTCGTTTCTACGCCACCCCACCCCTCCAATACCAGCGCACGGACACTTTCGTCCGAAACCTAAATCCAACAAGGCGGTGATGTCGACCTATCAACTTATCCGCCCACACTAGCATAGGCATCGCCTAGTCCGACGACATCGACGCGCGCATGAATCAACCTGTCCAGTTCCTCCGATACCTCGCCGATAACCCATGGTGTCCAACTATGTCGACGCCCGGCCTCCTCCTGGGTTATCTTTATCCTCCACACGCAACTACCCTATCCCCGTCTGCTGATGATACACACCAAGGGGCGCCCGGGCTCAGCCGCTTTGTTCAAGTCGATCAGTGGATACTCAACTCCTGCGCCTACCTAAAACATCGCCATAGCCCCGCCTATCAGGGGACCAATGCTCGTTTCGTCGGTTTATTGCTCCTCTCTTTGGCTTGATTATCTATCAGTACAAATGGCCTTGTATTGAGCGGCGAGGTTAATTGCCCAGTGTACTTTTGAGAGTTTATCAATGATTCTTTTTTGGAACGACATGATAGCCATAACAGCAGCAGCAGCAGCGCCTGCCCCTCCCAGTCGGTTTTGCATACAATCAGCAAACAACCAAGAACGCAGAGGCAATAACCTTTTGCTAAAGCTTCTCTTCTCTGAGGAAAACGAAGCACCCTCTGTCAGTTTGGCACCCCACGCGTGCCAGAGTGAGAGGGGGGGGGGTGGTCACGAGGACCCGCAAAGTTCCCTTCACGGTCCCTCCTCCCTTTATTCGCACCCCCCTTCTTGCACAGAACCTGGCAAATACCGACATGCACATCGGTGGGAAAGCTGCTTGCACGCTTAGCCACTTAACCTTGGTAGTGTCTTCCCAGAGGCACAGGCGAAGAAACCTGATGGTGGCTTTATTACATACATCTGCCATTGGTGATCACTTCTAACTGTCTGAGCTGGATTGGTCCTAACGGCCTAAAAACCTAACGGTAGAACCACCCAGCTCACCTGACTAACGGGCGACGGGTGAATACAATTGGCTTAGTTCCTATACGTGGTTCCGTGTTGTTGTGTCAGTGCTGATTCGCTTATCCCTTGTGGCAAACAACTGCCGATTCCCCGCAGCAAGTGCGTTCACACTCTCGCTCTGGTCCGCTCTACCCCACACATTGTGGGCTGACACCCTCATTCTTAACCCGCGCCCCCCCTTTCTAAAAGAAACCCTGGCTTGGGCCGACTCCGGGCTGATTGGTTGCGGTTACGCTTGTTGCAATATCTAGACATGTCGTTACACCCATACGCTGACCCTGTAAAAACCCCACGCCCTGCATTCGCTGCTTGTGGCAATGATTAAGTGCTGGACGGGAGGAGGGGTGGGGGAACGCGTCGTCACACTAGTAATAATTCTAACTGGGCAAGCGGTCTTCACATGGCACGAGTTTCCGATTGGTCCGTGGCACACTGCTGTTACTTAATCCTAGCATCTAGCATTAGAGTTTGACAAATGAATGAGAACGCGTGGTTTTCCAACTTGTCCATAAATATTAAATGAGAGACCGATGGGGTGAGAACTCCTGGGTGCTACTTATTCACACACGACAGCAGGAGAGGAGGGGAGGTGCATATTTATGGTGGTTTAATAATAACTATTCTGGCATCTATATAGGCTATTTACACTCGCAGGTAAACACCCACCAACTGCGGGTGTGCGGGTTGGCAGCATGCTCTGAGAACGGCGGGCGAACTTTCAATTCGGGGTTGAGGAGCACGGTACAGTCATATCCGGTACTGTCCCTCGATGCGGGGAGGGGGGGGGGTTGAGGAAGGAGAACTACCAAGGTGTCAATCGGCAGTATCCACACATTTACCCACCCTCCCCGTCTTCTTTTCGAAGATGGATGGAAGGAAGGCGGCTGGTAGAAGTCTGCCTGTCTCATGCGTCGGGGAAGGTGTATAATTTTAGTGCGGATGGATTTACGAGCAGCGGTCACCGGGTCGTGGCATTGGTGTTACCAAACAGTATAGGGTACGACAGCCCAATAGAAAGCCACGCGAGGGCCTAGGGTTTCGACTTTGCCTTTGAATATTACTCTCAAGGGGTGGCCAGCCGAGAAGAACGTAAGAACGTAGCAAGACTTCCGCCGATCTCGAAGGTGGCCAGTTTACTTTCTTATTTCTTTCGGTTCGCCGTGATCTTGAGGGGAGCTATCGCGGCAGCGCGTGGTGTGTTATGGAGAGCGCACTATTCAGCGCAGGTGCCACTGCTTGTGGCGGTCTTGGTACCTTTCCCGAACAGCGGCCGTTTGGGTGTTTTGAGAAGCAAGCGAATTGAGTGTTGTTGTACGAACATGCTGATACGAATCCCATTTTGCACACCAGGGTAGGCCATGGGTGCACTCCAAGTATGCCATGTGGGTTTCGAAAACTGTATAGTGTATCAGCTTCTCGTACCTGATTCTACCCGTTGCATGGAGATTTAACCTCTCCTGAATTGCAGTTGCCATGGCGTTCCGCTCATGACAGAACCACGAGAACGAGAGATTATGACTTGGCAGCCATAAACAGCCTCGGCACTCTCGGTCTCAATTCCCCCTCGTATGTGTTTCTTTGAATGATGTTTAAAATGTTGTGAATGTTCAATAACTTTGTTGGTACCATACCGGATTTATATTTGTTGACCCTGGATAGGCCACGCGATAGGACACTCGGGATCCCACCGTCGCGTTCTCTTGAGAGAATCTCCACCGACAACGTCACGTCGGGTTCTGGAGTATTGGGGCTTACTATCTGCGTTGCGCACTTGACCCAGCATAACAGTCTCTGAATTGCGTGCGTGGGAGGCGTGGGCAAACGGAAGCTTTTCCTTTCGGGCAACCGTACTCGGTGATAGTATGATGAGTGTCAAGCAAAGGACTGGTGTTATGTGGACAACCCGATAGGCGGCTTGGTTTAGAGAGTTTGACGGGTGGCGCGCCTAACGACAGAGAAACGAGAGCGCTTGGTCCAAGTGAGCCGCTAAACGTCGCTATACTACACTGTTGAAACCTGTTGGGACTTGCGTGCGGCGGTGTCGGCGCATTATGGATGTTCCGGTTCGGTATAGTAACCCCATTCCCAAATTATAGGAGCTCTCGCAGTTGGAGCCTAAGCCTTTTACTCTCATTGGCCGCTACGGGGCACAGGGCGTGTCGATGTGATCCCGACTACTGCAGTTGGTAAGTGAATTCAAGTCGCTGCGCCCCACTTCCCAACTGTACTCCCCATCAATCGACTTGTTGGACACCTACCAACTAGTAAGCGCCTGTGTCCATAACAATTTGTCACTACTGGCTAGCCTTCATTCTGGTGATATCACACTGCGCTCAACAATGTATTGTGTGATCAATCAGATGACCCCCGCGTTTTCATGATATTGCCTGACTCGGACGAGGTGAATATGCATCCCATCATGACACCCTCCCCATATTCACCATCAACCCTCGCCGCGGGTCAAATCCAGGTCCCAGTTACATGGCTGGGTGATGAACGAGTAGGAAAGTTGGGTATCGCAATTGATCGAATCACTACTAGCGGCCAGTCCAAAAACCGGCTCGCTCCAAGGCTCAGCTAGAAGCCGAGATAACATAAGCACCGGCCAGGTCTGAAGTCCAAAAGGCTCGAACGATGACTGCGTTCGAACTTCGGGAATACCTCCGGAAGATATCTTTGACCAGATTGTTCCCTCAAGTTCCCGCTTCTTCCGACCCGGACTCAGTGCATTGGGACTACTTGATGATAAATTGTGCCGACCCGTGTGGATATCACGAGTGCCGACAATTTCCCTGCTGAAAAATATTCCTCTAGTGGCATCTGATAGCCGCACAACACGGCAGTTCACGGTACATATTGCTCTGGACAACATGCATCAGTCTCTCACATCCTGTAAGCAATATTACTCCATATCAACATTCATACGGCGCAATTCTAGCAAACGATGATTCCTGCTCGCACCAAAAATAGTTTATTAGTGGGTGCGGACCCCCGCCTTCCACCTCGCATCCACACACATCCCAATAGTCTTGGCGCCAGGCACGGCGCTACTCCCACTCTCCCTCGCACTAATCGATCACACTCTAGCGCCATTGCCGCTCCCCACTGCTAGCGGTTGGTTTACTTGATTTGAATGGCTAAAGGACGTAGCATCAGAGCCTGATAGATTCAAACGAAACCCCGGTCTCCTTAGCCCTAGCACCTTCTGGCACTGCTACGCTTTCTGCGGGGTTTATTTATTTATTTATTTATTACCCGAGGCTTGCCGTCCTCAGTTTGGAAGGAACGAAGTTATCGGAGGACAGATCGCGTATGTGTGAGCTGCCAGAGGGCTTCTCCGATGAGCTGATGTCTACAACTTGTCGTTATTGGTTGCGACACGAGCAAATGATTATTATTCAGTGATTGTTGCTCAAAGTTGCGGGTTACAGTACATGCCCTGTCAAGCTCTCTGCGCGCCATGACCAACAATGAGCAAAAAGAAACGCCGTTAAATTTAGCTGAGTCGTCAAGCCACTCAAAACTCAGCGATTAGTGCCATCGACTTTTCCTGGCTCACGGGGATAACGGATGAGCAACGATCACCGACGTGGGTGGTTGGCAGGCTGTGAAATGGGATAGTAATTTACATTGAACTGAGGATTTATCCCAGGCCTCTGATGCGTCGCTTGTTGATTTGATACCTCACTACTGATATAATAATGCGCTGTTGAATACGGTAATAGATATCTCCGGGTACACGAAGTAGTAGAGGTGCTTGCGAGCGGGTTGATTCGACCCCTCGGGGTGACTGTGGGTAAAAACCTCTCATACCACATCGGACATCCGGATCCTCACACATGTACAAGCGGAATACGTAGTGTTATTGATGATTGCGATTTTTTCGGCCCAAAGGCATTTTTTATCGAAGGACGACGCTGACAAGGAGCCAACTTCTGGGCCTGAGTGAAAAAAAGAAAACAACAACAACAACATAGGAACTTGATTCGTTCATATACAAACCAGCTCACGTCATCGGTCGTGAGTACATCCAGTGAGAGTGGGTAGCACTTCCACCAACCCAAAGATATGGACAAAACACTCCCGACTTCAACATCAGCGTTTCGTCAAATTTTGCAGTCAACCAATTTCTAAAAGAGAGGTGTAGACGGTCGCCAGGGCGATGTGCTAGTCTGCGTCGCCAGCAGCGGGCTCCATCATCAGACTCAGGCCAGCTTAAAATACCCCGCAACGATCTACACGGATGAAGTGTCTCCACCACTGCTTCTTCAGATGGGCATGATGTAACGAGGAATGTTCCTGTCCACAGAACATCTGCTTCTTTGCTGGCTGACACTTGAATCTCAGCCCCTGCGGGCGGGGGTGGGGCCCAGGCGTCCCCGCCATCGACAGAAAGTGATGGTCGCCATGGGCCAGCGCACCAGAGGTGATAGGACTGATAAGAAGCATTCTGGAAAGTTTGGAAAGTAGGAACAGGCCAAAGAGGTGGATTATGTCTATTTGCTAAGGCTCCCCTTGTTCTTAACTTGTGCACTGAAGCCGGCTCATTTTCACCTCTGACGATATTTTTTACGAGGCCGAGTCGGAGCTCTTAGAGCGCGTATCTATACTTATCGTTGGACCCTCCGAAGACCTCGACACATCATTTCCAAAGCACCGTGAAGCCCAGCACAAGAGCCCATGGTCATCATCCCGGTGGTTGCTTTCACCCGTCGATCCTCAGCACACCCTAATACGGGCCAGTGTATCAACGGCAGCTTGCGGCGGCTTTACCAAGGCGTAACGACCTCCAGTAATAGAAAAAGCACAATGAAAGTAGATGACAAAGATGGAAGAATTTGGACAGCAACAAGCAGAATAAACCACGTACGGAACCAAGGCGGCTATGCGATAAGTTGGATTTTGTCCCATATCGAACGGGTCGTCCTTCCCCTTACTTGACGTAGCCAGCGGGTATTTTGAAATCTGCTCCGTGTTTCATTGAGTAGCAATCAGTTCCCGACAGATTTGTTGTCCCGCTGATGGTGCTGCTACAATGGCAGAACAGGGGGTGTTCAGGAGTTTTCGGTGTCGAGAAGGAACAATCACAAAAAGCCGGTTCGCCCGTTGACACCCCTCCACCCTATACGCGGCTGCGGCTGCCATCGTTATCCACCACCTCGATGCACTTCCCACCTTGCTACTATAGTGTTATCGATCTCGGATTCCAAAACCGAAAGCTCTTACATCATTACCGATTTGGTCGTCCCAGCGTTGACTGTGAAAAAAGTTCTTTTCGTGGAGATCTCCCTGATTGAGAGAGAAGCAGGCCATTTTGTGTCGATGGGGTAGCCCTGGAGGCGGCACGCCTGGCACAAGGAGGCCCATGAGCTACGTGCACAATATCACAATAGCAAATTGTGATTTCCACCGGTTCATTATCCCTTATGCTCAAGCTGTCGTTTCGCGAGGAGGGCTGTAAACGGTAATGGTTGGTTGGCAGCTGCTTCAATTGAATAGTGATGAAACACTGACTCCGTGGACATGAGATGGTTGTCGCGTCGTTTAGCTTGAGCATCGGGACAGTAAGACCAATGAGAATGGCATGCTCAGGCACGTTTATCATTCTCCGCATCCCCCGCAGTGTACGTTGACAGACAAGTAACTTTGACCTCGTCCGTTCAATACCCATTCAGAGAAGGAGTTGGGATGGGCGCTCCGCGGGCTTAGACCCAGCTGCCCCTTTTTGTGTTCTACAATCCCACAGCTCAAGTTCAAGTGGGTCACCGTTCAGCCTAGGGTAATCACTGCATTAGTGCAGAAAATGCATTGAATACGGAGGGGGAAACCATACTGTGCAAGTTCTCGCATGGGACCTCGGCAGCTTTCAGGGGAGTCGTTATCAATAACCTCGCCGAACGGCAGAGTCGATAGTCCCGTGGTTCCGCGAGAAGCGTAATCCGACTGTGGAAGGTAGGGCAAGCCAATAGGCAGTTGGCGGGACGGCCTGAAGAGCGGATGGTTTGCCATGATTGGCCAAGGCTTCTGCAGCTTTCGCCGATGATACCTAGAAGCTTACCTTAGCTTTAGCTGGATGCGTAGCACTCTAACAGATGGTGGGCACTGGTTTGAGTTTCGGTCATTCGGTCGACGAGGTGGTGAGCCATTTGTGGACTGAGTGCGTCCACATGTGTGATACATCTGTCGGTTTGAGACTCGTGAGGGAACAAACGATAAGGGGTCGGAAATCTGCGGGGTATCCAGATAGAGTGGGCGTGCACGCATTCCATATGGGCATATTCGTATAACGGGCGATCATGATGGGGGCCAATGAGGGTAAGACTGCCACCTCAAGGGCGTGCACTGGAAGGCTGCAAACCTATAACGCTCGGCTTGTCGTTGTTGAGACATAGAGATTGGTTACGTGACTGTCAATAGAACATATGCGATTCGGAGGAATCTTTGGGTTTAGCAGAGGGTCGTTGGGTATTGTTCTCACCTCCTGTCCGACCGGTAGTCGTTCTAGGCTAGCTGCTAAAGGGGAATACATCTGTCATCCCGGATTCAATCCTGTTCACCGACGGAATTGTAGCCTTGACGGTGCAGCACAGCTGCTTGCACGACATGCTAAGGATCACATGATTTGCCGTTTGCCAGTCCAATTTCCCCCAATTCCTCCAGCGTTGGTATCGCACAATACTCGAGGTCACCCACGTGTTCCTTGCCAGATCTTTCCTGGTCGCCCATCGACGCTAGACCACCTCTACCCTGTATTCTGACCGGTGTTATTCGCTACCAAACGATCCAACGAAGAGTTGTAGCCCCGCCTGTCGCCTCTAATGCTAGTCTCCGGTGCAATCCGTGGCTGAACCTTTTGCCTGCTTCTCTCTGAACATCTTCTTATTCCTGCGGTCCCGATCACCCCACGATCTGCTGGTAAACAGGTCGCAGCGGTGAAGGTATGTTCTATGTTTTACGTCGCTCACGGTTACAACGTTCTAATGTCTTTCGCATTCCCTCATCACCATGGAATAAGAATCTTCCAGGAGGTCCCATCAGCGCAGCCGAGGCAGCCGGCTTCCTGGAGGTCCTAGCACCATCAACCAGCTCGCCCCCACTTTGCATTACGACAGTGCTCTACTGATCGACAAGGAGTTGACTCTTGTGGGATAAAGAAGGGTTGACAAGAAGCTCCAGGTGAAGACAGCAGTGCCCCAACAGTCTTTGCCCATTCAGCCGGATTCGTCCCCACTACTACTCAACCACCCGTCCTTTGCACCGCCGGCGGTCCACCTCTCAACTGCCGCAACCATACCGCAGGATCGTTTACTGACTACGTGATTCCTTTCAACTTTTAGTATATCCTCTTCCCGACTGCACTTCGATATCGCCCTCCTGGACGGGTCAAATTTACCTGTCTTTATTTACAAAACACTTGCAGCGGTTTCATCATCATGGCTCGGACATATGACTTGATGAAATTAAGTTTTGTCCTCGCCCTGCAACACATCGATACTAAGACGAAAAGTCGGCCATGTCCGGACTCCGCGGAGTTTGATGTTCCAACTCGACCCCGTTTTTCAACTTGGAAAGTCGGACTTTTTCCTGCCTCGGTCCAAAGCCTCTGCTGATGTCATGACTACGTATCGAAGGCAACTCGGAGCCACCCCTTGGACCACTTCGTACCCCGCACTTCTGACGGCTAGAGGGACTCGGTAGTTCTCTGTCTTCGATCTTGGCCATCCTTCAGAATATCACACTCATTCGAGCCTACCATGTGAAAATTGACACACACAATGCTTTACTTGACTTCTTCAGATCAACTACCGATCGATATCTGTCAGCAGCACCAACTTTCTTCTGGTTCCGCATCCGTACCATTACTGCCGCAATAATATGAACACTCGTTCCGCCCATGCCCTTTCACGCTAGGCTCGGGCTTCCAGGGCCGAGGTAGTTGTCCTTTTTGCGGCTTGCAAGCCTTGCGCGAGATGCGTGCCACCTGCCAGGCGCTCGGCTCCCCATCTTGATGTAACTCAGAATACCTCTAGGTATTTGGTTGACGCCCCTCCACTACTTTGTTGAACGACTCGCAGCAAGGTGGATGCAACCAATCCCGTTCTATTTACAGAACGCTATGCCGGTCTGCTTAACAGAAACCTATGCTATATATGTGAGATCTATTCCGTGACGGGATGATCTTGCCCCGCCTGTCGCGGAATAACAACGGCAAGAGCCTGAAGTCCCTAAATCAGGTTCCTTGGTCTTTACGGGATGGCGTACGCGGCAATAATTTCACTTTACTCTCACTACTCTAATTTTAGCGGCAATGGTTGCGTGTGAGGTGGCGCCCCTTGCGATGAACACAAACGTCAGGAGCCCCAGAAGCTCAAATAATTCCCAGGAACAGAGCTCTTGCGTGTTGCTCGTGGGTAGTGCGTGGGGCTCTTGAGCGCCATGCCGCCGGGCACATGGGGAGGCGGTTATATCCCAAGAAGGACCCTCAGTAGCTAGGGCTTTTCGGAGAAGGGTACGACACCATATGTTTCTTCGATGAAGCCATCACAACACTAATCCTCTGTGTGGACGCCTCGGTCGCTTGTCTCCGTGGCAATTGGACCTTTGACACAGGTTGGAGCAACCGAACGAGTCATACTGGTCTGTTGGTTGTCCGGCGGCTTTTTGCCTTGATATGATGCGGTATGTGTAGAGATTTGGAGGGCAGTAAATGCCATCATATTTACAACTAACTCTGATACAGAGTCATGATTCATAGCAACATGAGCACAAACCAGCCCACCGGCTCCTCCAGGTGATACAAATGTGGACGAAGCATCAGTAACGCCAGGGCGACAGGGCGGGGAACGATTGGGACCAGGGAATGAGCAAGTGTCCCAGATTGTTGCCACGTATTGGATCCCGAGCTGATAGATATCCAGTCGGTATGTACGAGTTATAACCTTGATAGGTCGAGCTCCCACGGGCTCGGCTTGGTGAAATCCGTTTAATCCAAAGCCGACATGCCTCCACATTCACAAAAATGGACTTTGCTGGGACTGTTTTCCCAGCTCGATGCAATAGGGATTGTGATCAGGACCGGCGTCATTCGGTGAGTCTGATTGCCTGCTCTTGGTATTGACTTTGTAAGCTTGTGATAGCCATAAGGCCCAGTGAAGTAACCAGGATCAGTACCGGCACAATACGCAAATAGAACAGTTAGGAGATGCCCGAATGTCGATTCCTCGCTGCTTCCGAGTTCAAGTCGGCCTTTCCCGTTAACCGTTGTTGTCGCTGCAGATTCGTCCCTAATTATGGTCCCTCCGCAGTTTGTCTGATGAACATATCCCCACGACTCCCTGATGGATGATGACATTGGACCCCGAACGGGTGTCCTCGAGCCAAGTGGTGTCATCACCTATATCCCTTGCTCGCTGTCTGCCCTCCTAGATTTAACCCTGTTACAGGGGGCGGCTGATCCCCTTGCCAGCGGTCCAATAACCTAGGATCATCCGATCCGTATGGTTTATTTCCGGTCTCTACTCCCGTCTCCGCAGTTAATTGATCGTTTGGCTGACGGGTATGTCAATGTTTTTTTTTTTTTTTTTTTGGAAAACGGATGCGTTTTCCAAGGTGATCTCCAGGGTGTTTTGATGGTTTGGCTAAGTGACGTTGACACGCAGACTGCCATACGGACTGCACCAGCACGGGCAAGTATTATATCATGCGATATAGCAATTTTGTCGAGATGGTTGTTCCGACTGTCATGGCGAATCGCCCATGTTTCGATTCTTCATTTCCCCTAGCAAGATTGCAACCCACACGTCCAATCTGACAGTTTTAAGTGCCCGGTGATGTTCTTGATTGCTGATGTCTGGCAATGAGAGCTGTTACCAGCATGGTTCCCACCATGTTGGCCGACAGCGCTCGAAAATCTGTTATGCCGCTGGAGCCTAACAGAGGATGAACAACGCCATGGCATGCCACTTTTCGCCGGCCTAGAACTACTCCAGATACCAACCATATTTCGCTCGAGAGCATATGCAGGGCATGTTTAGGGGAGAAAGAACGCCTGAAGAGTGAGAAACGCAATCCCGCTTGTGCCGAATTTATACTCTGGGCATGCAGACTGAACTCGGGGAAATTGTAAATACCTCCCTTTGGCTTCGCCGGGGCATACCGTTCGCATTGGTCCGTGATCATCTTTCAAGCCCAGGGGCCGTTGTTGGGTGATCAATGTTCCACGCGAGGTTTTCCAATTCCGTGGGAGATTCCAATCCGGTTTTGGTGGGCGTGTGGGGCATAGCGGGGTAAAGGCTTCCATGTTGAGAAGTCAAAGATCGGCTCAAACGAGTGCTGAGCCACTGGTTCAGTTGATGGCTGACCATTCTCACCTAGCCGGCTGGCGCCTGGCCCGAGTATTACCGTTCTAATCTGGCCGTAGAACCTCGCCTCTACAGCAAATCCGTGCACAACTCGGCAACGCCTTGCCGCCCGCTACGGCCGATCCCCTGTGTAGCTGGAGAATGTCATACTGGTGAGCTGGTCATCAACACTCCTGACTACATCGTTGCAACTGTACGACCTCAGTAGTTGCATGAGGCCCTGTCCCAGAGCGGTTACATTGCTAGAGACGCTGTTTGCTGATTCCAAGCTCTTGCTCGTAATCACCGCACCTATTGGATGACGGGTGTATCGGATTCATAAATAGGCTCACTAATGGCTTACTCCAACTGCGACAAGGTCGGGAAAATCATTGGACCACACTAAATACAAGACAGGGTGCTGGAATGTGAGCGCCTTTCCCGATATACAGGGGAGGTAGTGCTGTATTATACCTTTAACCCCACGCCAAGCTGCGTACCTTCACCTCGTGTAACTGATGGTGGAGAAAATCACTAAAAAGTCAATTATTGCCAAGCGAATAGTAGTCGCTCCTCGGAGCGGTGAACAAACGCCGTTTCGGACAATGTTCTTCATCCAGACAACCAGCTCCTGTGTGTTGACATGGAAGCGAGAATGTTTTTTGAAATTCACCTGCCGTGATGACAGTCCTTGCGCCTTGTTCCGTCCCGAGGGTTTTTTGTGGATGGGCAGCCACAAGGTCGGCCGGCGGCTAAGCGACGCTCGCTTTCTGTTTCATCATTGGCCCCAGTTACTCTCCGAACCACCAGCTTCAAGCCAGCTGTATAAATCCATCATATAATTGCATGACGCCGGCTATCTGTATCCGCTCAAGTGCATGATTTAGTCCGAGTTTTAGGAGGGCCACGCTAATAAGCGTTTCTACGAGTCCTTCTTATGATGCATTCCACTCGGGTTTGATCGTCCATGTCAAGGAGATACACAAAGGCTTCTGTTTAAGACGTTTGAAGAGGCGAAATGTCCGGGATTTTGATCGGCTTTAACTAGACTTTGACTGGAAGACTTTACCTCAACGTTCAACCTCCACCTTCGTCCTGTCCAAAATGGCTTTGACATGACATTGAAGATATCTTCCTCTGGACGCCGGAAATGACCGAAATGCTCGATAAAATGGGGTTTAGAGTACTAATACGTCCACCGTAAGCTCCATATTCTAGATCGATTTACCCCACAGCGGGGAAGCTCACATAAGGTAAGCGGCTAGGACTCACAAGTCGGCCTGATCCTTTTAATCGGGAGCGCTCCAGAACCGTTGATATGAACCAGAGCCCAAGACTCTGCAAGCTTTCCGAGCAGTGGCTGGGCCAGATATGACCAGAATCCTTGCTCATGGGTTCGGCTGCGGGGTAACAACCGGCTTCCGTGTCCGAGTAATACGGCTTCGAGACGCAGTAACGGACCCCGATTAGTGTCCGCTTCAACTACGGCCTCGTAAGGGTCGTGTGACTGGGGGCACGATTCTGCTCTGTTCCAACTCTAAATCCAACAGAGCCGACATGGATAATAATAACTCAATCTCTGTGGCTTCTAAACCCTCGCGCTCGGGCCTCGTCCAGCCTTGACATATCTCCTCCTTGTTCTGCGAATAGTCTCCCAGGCCCCTGGCCCTACTACGTTGGTAAGGCCTCAGGATGGTCCCACCTTTGGACGCCCCTTGTTCGGCCAAGTGCGGCTGTGAGCCTGGGGGTGGGGTCAAAACTAGCAAGGAGTGTTAATTAGGGCCAGTGCCGACTTGAGTCTCGCTCCCCCCTCGTCGGTGCTCAATGGGCCGCAGCTGCATGGGCACCACCCCGGTTTGGGATCACCTGTGCGGGTCAGCGATCATGGTGGTCATTCGCGCTTCCGAGCTGAGGATCTGTGCTACCGGGGCCTCCGCCCGTTTGGATTTATCCTGGTCAGAACTGGTTCACCCCTACGGCATTTCGTCGATTCGACCTGAAGGACCGCAATTGAACGATTGAACATGCGGTATGACACTCAAAGTCACCAGATTATGCCACTACATCCAAGGGAAACCATATCCGAAGGCAGGTTCCCATCGAATTATATGCTTGTGTGAGTCCGCCAAGTCGGAATGCAGTGTTTTTGGCAAGCTAAGGTGCCAACAGTGAGGAGGAACAGGATGTGTCCACGACCTGTCAGTCAACGGGATGAAGCATTGCGTAACAGGATTCTCTCTTGTTGCCGCTCACGAAAGACCAGTCTTAGCTGTGGCTGCGTAATGAATGGTGCTCAAAGAGTGCATGAGCTCATCTGCGGAGATCTCCTTGTCTTCAGCACGCAATCCTGGAGCACCCGAGATAAGTAGATAACGATGGGATGTTCCCTGATGTTCCTCGATGCCTTCATCCCTGGATTGTGGGTGCGTAAGGGTTCACGGCACCTCCTAAAGCGAGGACGGCTCCTCGAGTACTTGCTATTGAGTCGGACCGGGTGAGCATATCTATCCTATGGAATCTGGGTCCTCCACCCCTGAAATGACTTGGGTTGCCATCCACCCAGGTTCCATCCAGTAGTAAAGCAACTGCGTCCCAGTGCCCGAGTCGGCACCGAAGAATAGCCCCGGATGTTGTATGCATCCCAGGACCAAAGGGCTATCCTGAAAGCTTAGGTCATTGGGTCATGCAGAGACTTACGCAACGACTCTGCTTTCTGTCACATCCTTGCCAAGTTCGCGCCTCCCCCTCCGCCGAACTTGCCTTCGGCAAGACGGTCTGCCTAATCAGGATCCAGTGCTCGTGTGGAGCAATGCTCCGAGTGGCGTCAAGAGTACATAAACTACAAAATTTGGGAGGCTGAAGATACGGCTTGTTGCGAGAGGTATCCATGCTAGAAAAGCTAACGATACACCGAACGAAATCAACGTAACATATAGGTGACATTCAAAAAGGCTTGGTAAAAGTATTCATCCCGCGAATGGGCTGGACTTATTTTTCATTCGACGGGTGTAAGCGATTCCTGAATCGGGGAACGGTCCGACTCCAATCCATAGGCACATACGACCGGACCTGGCTCATTAGGTCGGTGGCTCGCGACGTTCAGGTTTCTGTGCTGTTAACTGTGGGTAAGTAGGGGCAGGCATATCGAGGTCAAGGTTTCATTTGAGCGCCAGAAAGGGAGTAACGATACCTTTCCGATGGCCCGCAGGAGTTTCCGGCTGGCACCTAACGTCGTTCGCGCTGTCAGAGCCACAAGTCCCGATCTCCCCGGTTGCGGATGGTCCGTCCACAGGGAAAGGGTCATACCTTTTTTTTCTCTTTCACTTTCGCGTGCTTTGCAGAGCATATTCTTGGTGTTTGGTAGTTGGTCATAAAATAAACTGTTGATAATCAGATCATGGCTACATTACGTACAAGTACCGATGCTAACTACCATAGCGCGCCGTATGCGACGAGCCCGTCGCACAGCGGCCGTAGAAACGAGTATTCGCTCTACATCCACTGATTCTATGATGCTTCCCCGTGGCGTACGTGAATTTATTGATGGGTATCCTGGAATAGGAGACGACCCCGAAGCCTCTTCCAACTTCCAATTCTACTCGAATACTCTTCGTTGCCAGCCAGATAACCATCTTATCGATGAGATTCACGAGCGGTATGTTGCATCTGCCCTCTGGGATACCGTTCAACGAATCTTTGTCCCCAGATGGTACGGGGATTATGATAAGCTGGAGTTTAAGCATGGATTCATCCAGTGGTTGTAAGCTCGCTTATTGTCTCAGCAGCGGCACACATGCATTGGTGACTCACCGGATGATCCACAGGTTTCCAATACGCGAACCTGGGATGAACTGGGAATCTCAGCCCCTTCAACCTCACGAAATTGGCATGATGAAAGCTAATGCCAGGATAATGGGCCGAGTTGTGAGGTCATACAGGCTCATGCTAGATTTCTATGGCATGCGGTTGATGTCGGAAGAAACTGGGCTGCTCAGTCGAGTAGTTCCGCCACGGAATTACGAGGCACGATACAGGAACCTTACCAGTGAGTGACGGTGCAGTAGCTCACAACCAACCCCGTTATTGATTAAATGTCCCAGCTTCACCTCACAACTACCTCCGCATTTCACGTATGCTAAAGTGCCTATCCGAGCTGGGACTTGAACATCTTAACGCAGGATTCCTGCTGCACGTACTCAATGAACAAAGCGAATATGGGAAGCTCGTGTCCCGTAGCCTTCAGACTAGCATGGATCGGTGGTGGTCGAACTGCCTAAGGAAGTCAGATGAAAGACTCTGGGTGGGAGAGGTTATCAGGAAGGTAAGGGAAGGAGGGAGTTTCGTGTTCACAAGAGAAATGTACGAGAAGGCGCTGCAAAACCGGAAGCAAAGTGGGTCACTAGGGTCGTTGCAAGAATGGGGTAGCATTGAATGGGACCATGTAATATCAGATAAGATAGACAAATAGCATGATAATCCTTGAATGGGCTGAGGCGCTTATTTGTGTTAATAAAGCCGGACGCAGCCCAATCTAACAAACGCCGGGTCAGCGGAGAACACGAGGCAGGCGCGATTTGTAAGATGCAAGAAACCCAACAGAGGGTAGAGGAACATACTAATTATTTGATGCTTCAGGATAGCCGTTTGAGAGCTTCAAACAAAGCTTCACTCCGTTTCTGTGCGTAAAGGGGACTTGCGGACTGGAGTAAATCCTCAACGGTCTCATACACTTGGGTCGTACTCTCATTGGAGTTGTTATCAACCTACAGGTGTGACCAACAAGGGTGAAGGGGAGAAAGCAAGATCAGAGGGCAGGCATACCTTATATCCTTGCGCAGTGAGTGTGATGCTGATCAAATGCCCCTCGAGGAGCTTGACCCGAGCAGATGCTTGCAGAGGGCTGGCTTCCATAACTTTAAAGTTATAGATTGTGGAACCTTGCTCCCTCAGGGCACGGTGAAGCTCCTGGCCGTAAAACGAGGTAGACATTGAGAATTTGAAGAGAGAACACCAGAGGGCATGAAAGCCGAAGGCGTGCTTAAATATTGAGGAAAGCATATTGTGGCTGGGGGTTGTGACGAATAAAACTGAATTGCTGGGTATGTGGCCACAAGAATTTTGGCCTAGGAAAAAAGCTGGTCAGAGAAGCGAAGATGTGGAAGGTGTGTGCAAAACATCTGTATAATTTGGGAGTGATCTGTGATGCCTTGATCTCCGCCTCGAGACACCATTCGGAGTTTACCGTAACTGGCCTAGTTCCTGGTCTGATTAGTTCATAATGACTTGGTCGGATGTACCACTTCATATTGAGCGTATACAGTTCAAATTGTACATTTCATGTCAATCTGTCCATAGCCACCCAAGAGCGCGACGTAGACACCTTGAGACCGCCACATGTGGCCCTTAATCGGCTGTGGCTGCATGTCGCGCGGCCCGCTTCTGTGCGAGATAGAGGAACCAGCATGATGAGAATCCGTTCATAAGATAGTAGGTCGCAACGAGCAATTTCCTCTCACCGTGATCCACTGTCCATAAACTTATCTCCAGAATTATCGCATTTGCCCTTGTGCAAGGGAAAAAACTTTGCAGAATATGTGGCAAATAAACTTTGGTGATTCTCATTTCGAATATGGCCCTGAGAGATGCTGTTGCATCTTCCCCGCATGCAAGTGTAATTTATCAATCCTAGCGGGGAGCGGGCGATAAAGAAAAGCCCATACGGATTTGAGCGTTCTGTGTCGTCTGCAAGTGCCTCGACGTTCCAAGAATTAACAATGCAAGGCAGTCAATAACTAGAACCCATATTTAGTACATGGATGGTCGGTACCAAATATGGGCTTATTTGGGCCCAATGAGTGGCAAGTTGCGATATGGGGTACGGAGCGCCATCTCAAATGACAGTGCCCAAGGAAGTGAAGCCGTCCTTTGGACGGTAAAGCGCGTGCGTATGGGAGAAGAGATATATTTCCACGAACGTGTGTGCGATCGGAAAAGTTTTAAATACGCAGCTATTTCCCAGAAAGCATCGTGGCTGGCCTATTTTACTCGACAAGAGATTGTGCAGCGTCGATTTTCTGAACAACGACCCACCATATTGGGAAACCCCCTAAATGGATTGAATTACTTACATAATCTCACGCGTCTATCCTTGCGCAGCCCCGTGCCAATGACATTCTACTCCCTCTCAGGTACACACTCATTTCACCCACCCTTTTCCCCAAAAATCTACCTCGGGTGCTGCTGTGGATTGGTAAATTGAATCCCAAGGCGGAATGGACATCGTAAAGGCAGTAGAGACCTATGTCAACAAGCTAGTGTCGACACCTTCCTCAATGAAGGTGCTTTTGCTGGACTCGCATACCGTGCGTAACAGGTGTATGCTACGATCGATATATGCTCACTCCCCTGTAGACTCCAGTGGTTTCCTTGGCATCCACGCAATCTACATTGCTTTCGTACCAAGTCTACCTCACGGACCGGATAGACAACAAGAAACGGGATCGGATGCCACACATGAAGTGTGTCTGCTTCTTACAAAACAGCGAATCGAGTTTGGAGGCACTGGAGGCTGAGCTTAGAGAACCAAAATATGGAGAGTATTATCTGTGTCAGTTGGTAAATCATACCGGGCGATATCCAGCTCATGTGCACGTCACTCACAACGAATGCATGATAGATTTCAGCAACATCCTAAGCAAAACCGCCATAGAACGCTTGGCTGAGGTCGATGAGTATGAGGTAGTTCGCGAAGTTCAGGTACGTCGCGGGCGGCGGATCGCTTTTTGCCTATCGTGCATCCTAATCCAGAACCAGGAATACTTTGCAGACTATGCGCCACTGCTTCCTAGCCTCTTCTCACTGAATCACTTTCCCACAACGAAACAACCTCTGTATGGCAATAACCCAAACACTTGGAATCCAGACGCACTCGAGGCACACGTTCAAGGTATTCTTGCAGTGCTACTCAGCCTGAAGAAGCGGCCCATCATTCGCTATGAGCTGATGAGCTCGATGGCAAAGAAACTCGGAACGGAGATTCAGGTATGGTAGAATTTTATGGGAGCTTATTCGCCCGGAAAATCATACCATTCACAGCATCGTATACAAGCCGAATCATCATTATTTGAATTCCGACTTAGCCAAGTCCCACCCCTCCTGTTGATCCTCGATCGTAGAAATGATCCCGTCACTCCCTTGCTTTCACAATGGACTTACCAAGCCATGGTGCACGAACTGCTAGGAATTGAGAACGGGCGGGTTGACTTGCGTAAAGTTCCTGACATCCAACCAGAGCTTGCTGTGTGTGGCCTTGTGATTTTTTTTCTATTATTGTCTCATCTATAGCAGGAAATTACTCTCACGACGTCGACGGACCCTTTCTTTCAAGCTCACTACCTCTCTACCTTTGGTGATCTTGGGACGGCCCTCAAGGATTATGTGCAGAATTATCAGTCCAAATCTTTGGCTACGTCACCTGCCAGCATCCAGTCTATTACGGACATGAAGCGTTTCGTGGAGGAGTATCCTGAGTTCCGAAAACTTGGAGGCAATGTGAGCAAGCATGTCGCACTTGTTGGAGAACTGAGCCGTTTGGTTGGGAGGGATAAGCTACTTGACGTTGGAGAGATTGAGCAGGGCTTGGCCACAAGTTCCGGTGCTGATTTCAAGGTGAGTTGTTGCAAGTCTGCGCCTATGTCTATTTATATCGGGTTCTTGCCAGGGTGTACAAGCTATTATCTCAGACTCTAGTGTCCCACCATGGAATAAGCTCCGGGTTGCTATTCTCTACGCGTTAAGGTACCAGAAGACTCAGCAGGCGAATATTGCGAGCTTGATGAATCTTCTACTTGCTAATGGTGTTCCACCGGAGGATGCGAGAGTGCGTGTTATCGTAGGAACACTTGTCCGGTTGTTGACACATCGTCTTCCAGCTTGTCTATGTGTTCCTCAATATTGCTGGTACAGATCGGCGTCAGGATGACCTGTTCTCAGTGGAATCTTTGTTGGCTAAGGGTCGGTCTGCGTTGAAAGGGCTCAAGGTTGGTTTACTGCACCTTTGACAATTATACCGAACCAACTCCCTCGTGCTCTTTAGGGTGTGGAGAATGTGTATACGCAGCATTCACCTCATCTCTCTCAAACTCTCGAGAATCTGTTCAAGGGTAGGTTAAAGGAATCTAGCTATCCTTTTATCGAAATGGCCGGTCCTAATCAGGGCCTACAAAGGTAGGTTGGGTCCGAGACTCATTAGTGCAATTTTTAACGTTGGGATTCAGGCCACAGGATGTCATCGTGTTCATTATTGGGGGTGCAACCTATGAGGAAGCGAGAACCGTGACCCTATATAACCAAGATCCAACTACGGCGTCGAACGGGGCCCTCCCACCAGGTGCTGGTGTACGGCTGTTACTTGGCGGCACGTGTGTACACAATTCCTCGAGGTTGGTTTCCCAGAACACCCGTGGATGTTGCGACTGATTTTCTCTCCAGTTATGTTGAAATGGTTCGTTCCGCCGCAGACAAGTTTCCCTCGACAGTTTATGATCCACCGCCTGAATCCGCATCCAATGCACCAGCATTAAATCTGAATCTGGGCGGTGTAAATGTGAGCCTTGGGGGGCCCGCTGGGACTGGTATCTACCGCACGAGCAATGATGCAGTTGGAGTACAAGCTGATGGTCTTCGCGATGGGGTCATGAATCTCATCGGTAGGGTGAAGCAGGGAGTGGATCGTATTGCTGCACCGTGAAGGAGGCGGCGGACCCATTTATGTTTTTATGCATCGATTGCACGGACTCTGAATATAATAATGTGATCCACGTTGGAGGTAGAGACCTGACACGTCAATTTCCATCACGTGACAATCGGCTACACGATGACATAGGTCGCTCTTCCCAAGGCATACTTTCATTCTTCTTCGCCCCTCACACTCTCTTTGATATTCGACTGGGTGTACATACCGGAATTGGTCTTAGCTAGAATGGCGAAAGGTCTTTTTAGCAGCCTTAAAGGCATGGATGCCTTTGGAAAGGTCGGTTCTTCGTGGAATAGGCTTTATATACTGACAGCCGGAATAATAGACAACGGAAGACGTGAAAGTCAAGACTCGTACTGGCGCATTCTGTGAATAACACTTGTTTTTATTATATTCCGCTAATTGACCATGTCTGTCCAGTGACCCTTATTTCCGCTGCCATCATTTTGACGTTCACTTCACTCGAATTCTTGGATTACCGCAAAGTCTACACAGACACTTCAATCGTCGTTGACAAGAGCAGAGGAGAAAAGCTTACTGTCAACCTCAATGTTACATTCCCGAAAGTCCCTTGCTTCTGTATGTACTTGCCTACACTCCTCCACCCCGGTTTGGTGCATGTAACTCACGACTCTGCTGTTCGGAAATTCTAGTGCTCAGCGTAGACGTGATGGATATCAGTGGTGAAGTTCAGCGCGACGTCTCTCACAACGTCCTCAAGCTCCGTCTCGATCATTCCGGACAAGCAGTGCCAAACTCGTATACTGTAGAACTCCAAAACGACTTGGACAAACTAAACGAAGTCAAGAAGGCGGGATATTGTGGATCCTGCTATGGTGGTCTGGAACCGGAGGGTGGGTGCTGCAACACCTGCGAGGATGTGCGGATGGCCTATGTGAACCGCGGTTGGAGTTTCGCGAATCCTGAAGCGATTGAACAAGTGTGTAATCGCCATGATATCTTGGCATATCTGTTCACTATTCTCCTAGTGCAAAAATGAGGGCTGGGCGGATAAATTGAAGGAACAAGCTGATGAAGGCTGCAATGTCTCCGGCCGTATTCGTGTTAACAAGGTTATCGGCAATATCCACCTTTCCCCTGGTCGTTCGTTCCAGACAAATTCTCGGAACCTCTACGAACTCGTTCCCTACCTCCGAGATGATGGCAACAAGCACGATTTCTCTCATATCATACACCACTTCGCCTTTGAAGGTAAGGATGGTTTCTTCCAGCAAGAGAGTTGTCTGCCGGGCTTATACCACGGAATCTTCTGGTTTCCAGGTGACGATGAGTATGACTATTGGAAAGCCGAGGCGGGTCGTGCCATGAAGCAGCGACTCGGTCTGGCCGGAAATCCTCTCGACGGTGCTCACTACCAAACGACCAAGGTCCAATACATGTTCCAATACTTCCTCAAAGTCGTCTCGACGCAATTCCGAACTATGGACGGCAAGATCGTGTGTTGGATACATATTACTCGCGATCATTTCGTATACTGATAAGGCGCCACTAGGTCAACACCCACCAATACAGCGTGACTCACTTTGAGCGCGACCTTACAGAAGGCGCTGGGGGTGAAACCCCGGGCGGTCTCCAAGTGCATCACGGAAACAGCGGCTTGCCGGGTGCATTTTTCAATTATGAGATCTCACCCATCCTGGTTGTACACTCAGATTCTAGACAGTCGTTTGCCCACTTCCTCACATCGTGAGTGCTCAATACTTGGCAGGGGATTGATGCGATGCTCACTGAAACTTTGTATAGAACATGTGCCATTGTTGGGGGTGTTTTGACCGTAGCGTCGCTTCTTGATAGTGTGCTATTTGCCACTACTCGTGCCCTGAAGAAGTCGGGCTCTAGTGGTTATGGGAGTTCTTCAAAACTCATGTAATGTAATGTATACCGCACGGGCATCTTGAATACATTCTTTATTACTACTAGGACGAGTGTACAGTAAGAGTAAACAACAAACGAAGTTGACTCGAAATCAAAAATCACGTTTTGCGTCTCGCTTTCGGCTTACTGCTATCTGCTGCATTAAGCTTTCGCTTTTTGCTAGGTACTGTTTTGGTGGTACGAGCCTGCCGCCGACTGGATGATGCTTGAGCATCTGGAGCCATGAAGTTTAGATCATCCTATGAGAAAAAGTTAGGGAGTTGACATGTGTCCGGGGAAAAGTAATCGCACCCCGGCTCCGATCATGAGCTCATCATCCTCCGCTTCTTCTATTCCATTCCACCCAACCTCAGGGGAAAGTTCATTAGACTCATAATCGTCATCATCGTTGATGATTTGCCGGCTCCGTCTTGAACGTCGAGGGATTGGTGCAGCTTCAGCTTCTTCGGGCGACTTGGGAGGTTGCTCACTTAAGTCCTCGTCTGATTCCTCTTCTTGTTTTACTTCTACGACAGCATGCACCTTTCGAATGAGGATTTGTCGAGGTTGTTGGTCTGCTGGGGTTTCTGGTGGTGTCACTTGCTTGTGGTGGGAAGGTGCTGCGGCTGAAGCCTTGTGATGTCCGCGTGAAGTGGAACCCGGTGGTATGGGTGAGCGTTTGGTTGTTTGGGGTGTCTGGGCTGCTACGCTGTATGGTGGGAGCTCGCTATGTCGTGGTAGATTGTCCTTGTATTTGGAGGACTTTGTGGAACGAGAAAGCGTGGGGCTCTCCGGTGATAGGGTGCCATCGAAAGCGCCAGATGATGCATTTGGCTGATAGGTGGGAATCTGTTAGGTTCGTATGCTCAGCTTGCAGCGGGTTGTGGGATAATAGCTGGACTATTACCAGGCGTTCTGTCACCAGCTCATCCATTCTCGAAGTAAGCGAACATCGTTCTTGTTCGACTCGGAGGAAGTGTTCCTGCCAGTTCTTGGCCTGACCTTTCCATTGACTCGTTTCCCGTTGGAGAAGTGCTATGTTTTCAAGGTGGTGTCTAATCTATAATGCGTAATAAGATTAGTGAATGTTGGTCAATCAACAATAATCACCGTTAGTTCAGCTTCCTTCAGCTGCGAACGAGGTCAGGGGATCGTTGGGACAAGACGTGTTTATGGTATACATACGGCAGTCTTGTACTCCAGAACCTGTCCTTTGCACTGTCGTGCCTCCTTCTGAGATTCCTGTAGCGACTTCAAGGCTTTGTCACGTTCGTTTCTGGCATGTCGCGCGTCAGCTTCAGCCCGTGCCACATCCGTGCGAGTTTGGGCCAGCAGGTCACTGAACTAAACACTATTCAGCCCATCAAATTAATACATGTGAGGGGGATCTTACTGCCTGTGTTGCGGACTGAGTGAAGAGGGAAATGGAGTCGGTGAAGGCAGCGGAGGGATCAATCTTGGAGTTGGTCATGCTTGACCTTCAAATGGGCAGCGCGGTACCCAATTCGATGGCCGGTCACGTGATATATCACACACAACCGAAAACAGTAGCCGTAACCACTGACGCTCATCCTAAGGCCACAAAACGTTCAAGGATGGCCGCCGGCATAGATCATTCATGTCCCGTGATTATTATAGCCAGTTTTGGCCCCCACTGGCTGGTATCGCTGGAAAATATACCGACGCTGTTGGCGACTTTGCAGATTCCTTCGAGGACCGTATAGCCATATACATCGTGTGGAAGGAGAGGCCCGATAAGCTGCCGAGCGAGCAGGAGCCCCTGGAGAGAGCAGCGGTGCAATCCAGCAATGCAGGCCAGCTGGAGGGGTTGTCTTCCTCAAACGAGTGTCAGTCGTCGCTTGCAGCAGCAGCCCGAAGAATCGAGAGAAGCACGATCAACAGGAAAGGAGAGCATTGAGCATACTTAGGTTATTGCAAGTAATGGGGCTATGACGCATGAGCCCGACCCGGCTATCAGTCGGAGTTCAACGTTCGTGGCCTTCCAGCACGTATCAGGAACCAGAGTCAGGCTACCGAAAACAGGGATTGAATTCGCCCTCGAGCCAACCATACATACCGGCATATCGGAGTTGGGGAAGAGCATGGTGAAAATCTCCGCGGACTGGGTTGTTTGATTTAGAAAACACAACTGGGTGTGCCGTGACGAGATCACCTACTTGTGGACAGGGACCCTGGTGAACGTAGCGATGCAGCTCGGTGTTGATATTGCTTGGAGCTCAATGAACACAGCGGCACTCTTGGAGAATGAGACTGGAACCCGGATTGACAGAACAGGGATCAGACCTTGGTCTGGGTACCCCCCCTGTGCATCTCGTTCGACGCGACGACGACCATTCTTTGCCATTGGTGTTAGGAATAACTCTCAAGAGACTCGCGGACGCCACAGTGAAAGTGGTGATAGGAACCGTACGAAAACACTGAAGTATGCGCCTTCTACGCAAGGGCTTCCCTGTATACCGGCTGACGATATACCAGCAGTTTCGGAGGGTAAAAACACAAGAGTCAGTTGATGACCCACATCTGGCGAGGCTCAGGCTGGTTTTCCAGCAACGTTCATACCTCTCTACCGGACGCGAATGGGGCGAGTACATCAACCCACTATACGATAATGCCCCGATTCAGAGGGGACATGTTGGAGAGGACCGGTGACTGACATTCTCCGGCTTTCCGGGGCTGAGAGGGCATTTTCCGTATTCCTCCGGTCGTGGCAAGCCCAGGCTGCGAGCTGCTGCGAGTCAGTGACACCTGCCACACTAGGTAAATTAACCTTTGGAATCAACCAGCACCCAAATTACCGCACATCGGGTACAAAGCTATGACCCAGCTAATCTTGCCTAAGGTTGATTAATTAATTGCAGACCGAGATCTCCTGTGAAGTGTGCTTGAGACTTATCCTCAAGGTCACGGGAGGGAGGGTTGGTACGGAAACCAGTATTACTCGACGTGGCCAAGAGCCCAGTACGACTCCAGTTATTAACCATGGCCACAAATTTGTTTTGCTGACAGCTCGTGACCAGATTTCTGTCCTCCAACAGCCAACCGTCACCTCGGCCAGCAAAGAAAATCGACGTTACCAGAGCCCCCCGCGGGTGGCTCGGCAGTTGGGGGTTCTGTCCACGCCGTATGAAGCTATGTGTAAAGGAAGTATAATGTCAGTCACATCAGAGGTAACACTGGGGTATCATCGCAATACACTAGAAAGTCTCAATACTAGATCTTGGCAATCTGTTCCTCCAGCCACTTCCAAAGCTCCCCTCCAAGTTGTGGGTCTTCCGTCTCGGGGCGGGCCCGACCAAGTCTCGCCCAAGGAATCAAGAACTACAAGGGATGGTGGAATCATTAACTCAAAAGAGGCTCGCGCTATAACTAACCTTTCCACCACATTCGCCAGCCTCCTCAGCTGTACCAGCGTAGAGCTGAGTCAGAGCACCCAAGCTTCGGGGGTGCGAGAATAAGTCTCTATAGACCGCGCGCGTTACTTCTAATTCGGGATATCGTAAAGGCGTGGCTTACCCGCAGCCCGGAGATAAAGCCATTGACATGGCGATAGAGTTCTGTATCGATATTGCCTAAGATCCTTGTGAGCAGGACACATCCAGAGTTTTCCCGCAGGGAGAATTACCAGGATTGAGGGAGATGGACACTAATCCCTGGTCCGCGAATCTTCTATGCAACTCATTCGACACGACACTGTTAGCCTAAGGCTTGCGTCATCGGCTGAAGTTTATACAGATGTTCCATGAACCCACAAATTTGCTCTGCATGTAGAGTTCGCGTGTCTCATATTTATCTCGTTGAGGACCGCCCTTGAAGCTGCCAAAGTCGAGAAGTTGGCTTCTGACGGCATATTGGACGACTGAGGAGGTATGTATCACCCGCACGCTTTTGGGTGGTGAGCTTTTAGCGGTCTCAAGTAGCGTGGGAGTCAACAGTTTCGTGAGATAAAAGTGGCCTAGCATTACCATGAGTTGAGGACTCGAGTCTGGTCGGGCTGGGCTCACCAATAACATTCGTGTGGAATTGAAGGTCATATCCATTCGCGAGGTGTGAGTGGGGAGGGAACATAACACCACTAGGTGACATCAGGTTCCGTGACTGCAAATTGGTCTGCTGGAGGACCTACGCGTTGTTGAACAGAACATGAAGACAAATTTCTTTGCTAATGATAGCCGTAACTTAGCTTGCAGTAAGGTGCATAGTATATGGGATATATTGCCTCAGAAACTCGTCCACGGAGGCATTGATGCTCCCCAAATCGGCCAGGTCGAGGCGCAAGAATATAGCTTTCTTGCCTGTCATCTGCTCTAAATCCAAGATAGCGCTTTCTGCTTTCTCCCGGGTGCGGCAGGCAATGTACACCTTGGCATTGTGGTTCAATAATGCCTACGTTCAAATGGGTTAGTGTGAAATCAAGGGTGGGGCAGGTTGCCATCTCGCCTTGGCCGTTTCCTTCCCGATGCCAGTGTTAGCGCCCGTAACGATGACGACTTTTCCGGTGAGGTCTGGCATGTCGTCGACACTCCATCTCGGTCGAGGTATGAATAAAGATTGCTTGAAAAAAGAGATGATGTCGATGGCACGCCAGTCAGCGAAGGAGCGGGGAAACCACATGGAGGTATTGGAGAGAGTTCGACCTACACACTCGTTTTGGATAGTCCCAGTTGATTGTCTGGTTGCTCTGCTGGTTCGTTCTCATTGAGAATACTACATGGTGTAGGAAGTTGTAGGTTTTTCAATGGCATCATGCAGATGGATCAAAGGTCGATCAAGTGAACCCAGAACAAAAAATTTCCATGCAACTACGTTGAAGCAGTAACATGATATGTCTCTTCCGAACAGCCCGGCATCTGGATCTCATTTGTTCGGTGGCCCCCCTCCACCTGTGCTCAATTGGTACTGCACACTGGCAGTGCTTGTGACCCTAAGCGAGGGAGAGTAAATCGTATTGTGATTAGGGAAAAGAATTACGCTATGAGATGAGATATGACATATGCAACAGGAGTTTGTTGTCAAGGTTGCAAACGCGCGTACGGCAAGGGCAGAAGAGGAGGCAGAGGCAGGATGAGTATGGGCAAAGTCCAATCCAAAGTAAAGGTGAGGCTCTGGGCTGTGCGGATGAGCGCAAGAGGACTGAATGTTTAAAATAGGGATCATGATGTTTGTCATTGTTATTCATAGTTCAACTTGGATCTCTCGTCCTGTGGACCTGTGCCCAAAGGCGCGGACTCTGTGGACGCAGATATAGTCTCGAGATTGTGCAAATTTGTTCAACTCATCGGCCTTCCTTTTCTCCGTATCTCACCCCTCTCCCCAACGGCCTTCTCCTTCCCTGGGTATCACATTCTCAGTACTCGTATACCTCTCATCACCTCCCGCGTGTATTCTTTTTCCGTGAAGCCATCACCGACGTCACTTTGCAATTCTGCCTACTTTGTTGTCTGGCCTCAACTCCCCTCGGCCAAACCCAGGGAGCTGGAATCAAATTGTAGGCTCAAATACCACATTTCAAGTGTAGGTGCTTCTCGCCAATCACCAGGCACAACACCTTCACCCCGATATTAAATGTTTCTATCAGCCGCCCGTCGTGCCTCCTCGTCAACTTGTTCTTAAGCCCAGTTCCCCACTGGCATAGTGCAGGTCCATGTATACTCCGCGTCTGACTATCGATACCAAGGTCAAGCCTAGCTCCAGCTCCCATTCCGCAAAATCACGTTCAAACAAGGAGAATCTGTTGCTGGGCGCGGGTGCTCCAAGTCCAGGAAAACGGCGATCACGCAGCGTCTCCGATGCCTCCACATCATCCTCAGCCTCGACCTCGTCTTTGCTACCTCCAAAACCTTCTCACGGAACAAGTTCACGCTCCTACACCCGTTCTCCGAGTCCTTCCTGCGAAGAGCCTGTGCGCACCGGCCCGGAATATGTCCTCGCTATGCACGATTATGACCCACAAGATTCGAATACTACCTGCTTGTCGTTCCGTGCAGGCCAGGTGATACACGTCCTAAATAGGGATTCCAGCGGTTGGTGGGACGGAGAATTGGAGGGAAGAAGGGGTTGGTTCCCGAGTAATTATGTCAATGTAGATTTTTCAGCCTTGTCTAAGGAACAGGTGAGTTCTCTGGTGGCCTCGTCTCGTGTCTATAGTTGTTGTTGATCCATCTGTCCTACCAGCCACAACGTGGTCAACACCATCATACGCAGTCTACTGCATCTGCCTCATCATGGGCCTCCTCTTCATTACGAAAGCCACACAGTCGACAATCCTCACTCGAGGGCTACACAACCGATCCCATTCATTATTCCACTCCTATCATGATCCCGATGGTCCATGGTCTTTCCTTACTCCAGAATGCAGTGCGGACGAACCGGATAGCTCATTTCCAACCCTCTGCCGCATGCATTATTGCCTGTGTTCGTCGAATATTAAGCACGACGGAAACCATCAATCGAGATGCGCCTGTTCTCCGGCGTTATCCTGCACTAGCGCAAGAACGTAGCCGGTTATTGACCGCTCTCGCAAAGTTAGTATCCCAGGCGAAGAGAGCATCGGAAGAGACTCTTGCTGAAGAGGAGTTGACAGCTGAGATCGCAGAAATGCTGAAGACGGGCGGTCTTGTGTTCTCTCACGTTCGGCGATTCGTCGCCATCGCGGTGCAGTGTGGAATTGAACTTCCACAAGCAGTTGACGAGCCGGAAGGATCTTCCGCAACGGAAGCTCCGTCTTGGAGCAGTCGGGATGAAGTGTGCGATAGAGGCTCTCCGAATGGACACACCCCAACACAGAAGAGACAGTGGGAAAGGACGGGGGGTACATCTTTGTCACCAACGTCTATGCGTGCAAAAAGCATGGTGAACCTCCGTAATGGTGCTTCTGCACAGCTTGTGGTCCCACTTTCAAAAGATCCGGGTGCTCAAACTACGCAAGGGAGGCAGCTGAGGGAACATGTGTTCACCCGGCACAAACCCGAGCTGTCTACCAGTAGCACCTCGTCTTCTTCGTCGTTTTCATCACAAGAGTTGCCAAGTGGCTTGTCACCTCCCCCTTTCCCTTCTGGTCTAGCTACTTCAACTCAGGTTCTGGATGCACTGCGGTACACTCATGACCACTATCTATCTACCATTGCTGCGTTTATAGGTCATGCACATTCCCATAGTCGGTCATCGCATGCATCTAGCACCGGACACTTATATGAGCTCACTCGTGAAATCGTGGAAATGGTCTCGAAGATTCTCACCATCGTCGTCGCAGTCATGGGCCACCCGGACGTTCCATCCCTCAGGATCAGGAGCTTGAAGTCCGCGAATGAAGCCTTATACACCATGACAAGCACTTTGGCAGAGTCTGTTCGCCGATTGACGATGCCACTCTCCTCTACGGTGTCGGAAGAGGAGGAAAAAGCCGCACTCATCCGATCCGCGACTGGTGCCTTGAAGGCCGGTGCTGATTGCGTTGCTGCAGTGAAAGTGTGTCTGAATCGCGCGGGTGGTGAGAGACCCTTTGTCCTAAACCTGCCATGCGCCGAGGGTGAGGAACCTCAAGCAGCACAGCTGCAACACAACTATTTGCGTTCTAATGTGCTGACGAAATCGACGAGTATGGGTGCATTAGGCGATCACCGTTCGAGCGTGGGCGCGGAAGAAGAAGAGGATATGACAATTCAGCCACAAGCCTTGAATATGGTGTCACGGTCGAGAGAGACATCGTCGGGTTCGGACACCAGCGGGCATCTCGAAGACCTCATGGGCGCAGTCACTGGACACTACTGCGACTTCGCCAGAGGACAACCGGCCCGCACCTTTGTCACTCTCCAAGTTTGCTGTTGAGCCTGATTTGCCGTCACCCGCTTCCTTTACTCGCACGGATGATGGGACCACTTGGGAAGGAAGCACCAGAGCACACGGCGTTGCTAATCCTTTGGAGGAGAAGATAGCGAACGGCGAGCTACCTTTGATTCCTTCTGAATTCGATCAGGATCCTGCAAAGTGGATGTTCTCTCACGACTATTCACTCGAGGATGTTGCATACAACAGCGAGGGGCACCTAGTCGGTGCGACGATGGAGGTGTTAGTTGAGAAGATGACTCCGCACGATTCCATTGTGGACCCTGCGTTCTCAGCCGTGTTTTTCATGATGTTCAGGCTATTCTCTTCTCCCGTTGAACTTGTGGACACCGTCATCGCACGGTATAATCTTGTGCCGCCACGTGGCATTTCCTACGAAGAGCTTCAGTTATGGCAGCAGAAAAAGGGTCTTCCCGTTCGTTTGCGGGTGTCAAATTTCATCAAGCTATGGGTGGAGTTATATTGGCAGCCTGGGGTAGACGATACCGCCCTACCGACACTCATCAACTTCACCCGGGATGCCCTGGGGACCTATTTCCCAGGACCCGCTCAGCGTATTCTTGAGCTCATAAATATTCGGAGGCGAACCACAGACTTGGCCATCAGTCCCACAGGAGAACGGGCGCGTGATCCTGGATTTTCACTCAATCCTCCTTCAGCTGGTCTACCACCTTCGGAAATCCCAAGGCCTAACATGACCAAGGCTCTCCTCGTCACATTGAAGAAGAAGGATTATGCGAGTATTCTTGTAACCGATTTCGATGCCCTCGAACTGGCGAGGCAGATGACGATCATGGAGTGTACATTGTATTGTGCGATTCAACCAAACGAGGTGCTGGGGGCGGGGCAGGACGGGGCAAAGCCACCTGTGAATGTGCGGGCAGTGACGTCGTTGAGTACGGCTATTACAGGTTGGGTTGCAGAGAGTATTTTGAACGAGCAAGATTTGAAGAAGAGAACGCTTTTGATTAAATTTTTCATCAAGGTTGCTGACGTGAGTATCTCTCGTGGCTGAAGACATGTCAAAGGTACTGATGGCTTTGTGACCTTACAGAGATGTACTTCGTTGAGCAATTATAGCACATCTCGGTCGATTTTGGCTGCTTTAGATTCTTCGACGATTTCCCGCCTGCACCAAACTTGGATGGTGTGTTTTTTTGTTGACTGAGCTAACCTCCTCACGGTTCTGAGGCACTCTGGCACTAGAGCGTACCACAAAAATCCAAGATACAGCTGGAGGCACTGCGGAAGCTGGCAGATCATGGAAGAAACTACCACGAGTACCGCACGAAACTGCGTAATACCGCACCCCCCGCGGTTCCATTCCTTGGTACGTCTTTCCGACTCATTCATGACAAATAATTCATTGAACGCGGACCCAGGCCTGTATCTCACTGATGTTACCTTTTGCCGGGAGGGTAACCCATCCCATCGAGCCTCGCCATTGAATGCAAGCAAGAAGCTGTTGAATTTTAATAAATACCACAAACTTGCGAGAATTGTCCAAGGTGGGGTGATTTGCCACCTCAACGAACGATTGGATTTAACATGCGTCTACAGATATGCAACGCTTCCAAGTGCCTTATAACTTGAAAGCGATCCCCGAGGTACAGGATTACCTGAATGTATGTTTCGAGAACTCGAAGCATAATGGAGACCTCCAGGATCTATATCGTCGGAGGTGTGTGTATTCCTTTTGCTTTGACACGCAGAGATTAATTCATTGTTCTCATAGTTTGCTTGTGGAACCCAAGCAGCCGGCTGATACGCCACCTACTAGTGATATGCGGCAATTATTTAATTGGGCGACGCGGTCACAATCGGCGACGACACCCTCGTGACAATCGCTATTGCCATTACTATCCCCACACGACAAAACACCTTGTTCCCTACTCCCCATCACCTTTCGTTCATGTTTTTTTTTGCCTCTCCTCTCGCTATTTTTTTTCATGTCCTTGACTCTACTTTGTCCACTCTCTCATCTATCATACTTGAACCCTGGAGCATCTCTTACATGCATATATCCGTCGTTATATTCCTAGTGTGTTTGTTTTGCATCTTTCATGGCTCGTGTTGTCCATTCAGTCTTCTATCTCGCTATGCTTTCCAAATCTTTGGCTTTGTACAACTTTCTTCCGTCTACTTCATTCTCGCTGTGTCGCCTTTGCCCCCGTCCCATGTCATTCCTCACGACCATCAGTAAAACTGCATTTCACTGCTACCTCTACCTCATCACAACCACTTCTTTCCCTTTTCTTTCGTTGTTGATTCGCAAACATTGTTGTAACAATTACAATCGAACAAGTACACTATCCTCATTGCTTAATGACGTCTGCCATCGTATCATAGTGAAGCTGGGCCCCGCAAAGACAGGAAACACCAAAATCGACGACACAGAAAAAAAGCAGGCAAAGGTTGTACATCAACACGTATTATTTGAGACTAAGATTGGACAGGAAGTTGCCTCCAGGTTGGATTGCCCAGTCACGGGACATCCACCAGAGTGTTGGTCGGAATGTTGAACAAGCCGAGTGCATGGGTTTAATACTACCAACCAGCTCGCCTCTTTTTTTGCATTACGCCAATGCTCTATCGAATAATGAGAAATCAAACTTTGAGCTCGGGGCCCTTGAGAAGCGTGGATGACCAGAAGGCGATGGGTTCGATTATAACATTACCAGGGAGCTTGGCATCCAAAACTCTAGTTCTACCGCTGCGAATCAATTCTATCAGCGAATCTCTCTGGTTCAATGTTCATTGGAAGTGAGACCGCGACTGTGGAGGTATTTGGTCACGTAATAATGTATGTCGCCCGTGTTTTTGCGAGGTTTGAGCTTGTCCCCTCGAGTACGGGTGATGGGCGGGTAAGTGTTACTTGTCACACCAGGCCCCTAAAAGAAAGCTTTTAGCATGGCTTAGAAATCCAGAAGGAGGACCGACGAACAAAGTCATAGACAAACGGCCTACTCTCCGTAGCTCCGAAGCACCTTGAGCTCTCAAGAATAACAGAATAAACAGGGGATGGATCGTTCCCAGGAGCATGGGCACTCCACCCTTCCTTAGGTGCGCGGGTATCCCAGAAAGAGAGGACACTGTGACGGGCGGAGCCAGCCGCAATATGACTTCCTGAGCCTCCTCCGCAAGAGACGGAGAAGATGGGTTCATAGGACCATGGGTTATGCAAGGATAGCACAGGATTCAGTACTGGTGCTACTCGTTTGCCCATTTCAGAATTAGTGTTGCATGCTGCTGCATACCGGGCCGAGTGGGATGGAGTGCGGAGGTCGTAGCAACGAACTTTACTGTCGAACCACCCTGCAACAAGAATTTGGGAAGAAGAACCCCAGGAAGCAGAGGGGGGCGCCTGTACTATTCCGTACACGGCGGAGGATTGTGATGGGTTTGATCCTGTGGAAAGAAGCACGGAGGGAGCGGAAGACATGAATTGGCCGTCAGGGAGGTGGTAGATGGTGAGTGGGGCATTGCCCTGGGAGGTGCCAAAGGCAGCGTAGGGGGTTGAAGAGGTCAAACAGAGATGAGAGGCCCAGCCGCGGGCTTTGAGGTCGACCGTAGAGGACCAAACGAGAGGGGATAAATACGAGGCAGAAGCATCCCGGTGATTTGCGATGGACGCTGATCCGTTTGAGGAGAATGATAGGAGGAGATGTGAAGCCGACGAGAGACTTTCGGAGAAGTCGCTATTTGGGAAGGTGCTAACGATGTATCGTGTGATGCTCGGCGGACGTGTTGAAGTTGCCGATTCGAGCCTGACACGCTCGATAATGCCGTCCTGGAAGGCGATGAAGAAGGTATCATCAGGTCCGTTGGAGCTTCCTAGTGTTATCCCCCTGATATCACCCGAGGGTCTATGGCCTTCCGCAAGGGAGAAAGAGGCTTCGGAGATGATGGAAGGAGCTTTGCTATCATTTTCGGACACGGAGGATCCAAATATGTAAGAGTAGATGTTGGTTCCCGAGGCGACAATAAGGCGGTTCGTGGAGATGGCGAGGAGGGGAGCAAGTTTGCCTGCCCAGGGACTGGAGAGTGGCCGGGCGACGAACTGATTATGGGACCATGCATTATCGGTGATGGTATCGTATCGGACACAAAGGCGGGTGGACCAACGCGTCCTCGCACGGGAGAGACTAAAGGAAGGCCTGGGGTGGTTGCGCAGATAGCAGGGCCAGCCAAGCTCATTGACCTAGAGGGAGAGTCAGGACGGAGAGAACTGTAGAGGCGGTGCCGTGAACGTACGAGGTCATACAACGTCGTGCACGTCTGTGCAAGCGAGGCCAGAGCTGCTGGTTGCAGCCTCTCAAATATGAGAATGATAACGTCGTGGGGTAAATCTGTAATCATGGTTGGAGAAGAAAAGAGGTGGCGTGGTTAAGTAGGGCCGTTGGGGGCTGTGACCTGTCGATCGGACGGGTGAGGATGGTGACTCGACAGACGGGGCCGAGAGCACTGGGTGTTTATATATGCCCAATGGCAGTCCAGCCAGCCTAGCAACAAGCCAGCGCCAACGTGCTCGTCCAGTGTACTCGTGCTATCCGGAGGATACTTCCGGATCAGAAGGGTCGCGTCATGCTCACGTGTCTCTTCGAGCGTCTGTGCACACTCGGAGTCGACGTAATACCCTCGGCAATAATACCCTGTTGGTGAAATATTTTTTTCAATTATTTGTACTTTCCTGTATTGTGAGCGGGGCAAGGTGATGGGGGGGCCAATGGGGGGCACGGGCGGAAAATCTTCTCGTCATTATAACATCACGTGCCCTCTTCCGAACCTGCTTATATCGTGTTCTTCCTCCCGTCAACCAGCTACTATAACGATTGCTTCTCTACCAGGACATGAGACGAGATGTGCGTATTCTTTTGGTCGGCGATGGTAAGTACACCCTTCCTTCTTCTCCACAGTACCTACTCACACGTCCCAAAACAGAGGGTGTAGGCAAGAGTACCATCATCACGTCTCTAATTAAGGAATCCTTTGTCGCTTATGTATGCACTCTGAACTACCCACCTCAGCACCTCGCTGACCGTGTCCAGGTCCAACATGTCGTTCCGGAAGTCACAATTCCACCAGAGGTCACCCCAGAAAATGTCACTACTTACATAGTAGATTCCGGAGGTAATGCCTGCTCGAAATGTTCTTCCCGCGTCAATCTTACTTACTCGTCTTCGTACCACTCAAGCCGGACCCCAGGACCGTGCACATCTCGAATCAGAAATCAGAAAAGCACACGTCATTTGCGTCGTTTATTCCATAGACAACCCTAATTCCTTCGACCGCATACCTACCTACTGGCTTCCGCATTTCCGCCAGCTCGGCGTCAACGTAATACCCTCAGCAATAATATACCCCATTTCCTGCTGACCACGAGTCCTCTGATAGGTCCCGGTCATTCTAGTTGGCAATAAAATCGATCTGCGTGGCGGAGAGGTCACCAACGAAGCATTGGAGGATGAAATCATTCCTATTATGAACGAGTTCAAGGTGCTTTACCTCTATCCACCCACCTCCAGAGCTTATTTATGATGCCTTTCTGATCATAGGAGGTCGAGACATGCGTTGAATGCTCTGCCAAACTTCCTCTCAACGTTTCTGAAGTCTTCTATTTCGCGCAGAAGGCAGTCCTTCATCCTACTGCTCCTCTATACGACTCTCGTGACCATGTTAGTCCCCTACGCTCATCATATCTTCTCTGTGTCCCCATGCTCACCAGGGTCTATAGGTCCTCAAGCCTGCATGTATGGCTGCTCTTAGACGAATATTCAAACTTTGTGACATCAACAAGGATGGTATTTTAGATGCCGCCGAACTTAATGAATTCCAGGTGTGCCTGTTCTCACACGTCCCAACACCTTCCATTGACTCATGCTTCCAATGTAGCGCAAATGCTTCGATGCCCCATTACAACTACAGGAACTAGAAGGCATCAAGGCAATGGTACAGGAACACGCAGAGGGTGGGGTGCGGGATGGCGGCCTGACGGAAGCTGGTTTCCTCTATCTGCATACCATCTTTATTCAGCGTGGACGACTGGAAACGACATGGACGGTACTGCGACGGTTCGGTTATGCAGAGGACCTTCGGCTGACAGAAGCTTTCCTCTTCCCTAAGTATGTCTGCGGCTATTATCGAGGTGCCTTTCCCATGCTGAGCTTCCCGTCCAGATTCGACGTTCCCCCAGATTGCTCCGTAGAACTAAGTCCACTTGGATACCAGTTTTTCACAGATATTTTTGAGACGTTTGACAAGGTATGTTGGTTTTGCTGGCGCGTAGTTTAAAACGGTCTTATCCTGTATAGGACCAGGATGGCGCCCTCAAAACCGACGAACTAGAAGAGGTATTTAGCACTTCACCCGGTAATCCCTGGGCGACGCAAAAATTCCCCGACACCACGTTATCAGATGATGCTGGCGCTGTTACTCTGCAAGGGTGGCTAGCCCAATGGAGGTGTGTGCCCTCACAAACACTGGTTCCTCCCTCATTATGCGTGAGATAGTATGACAACCCTACTGGATCACAAGACGACGCTGGCATACTTGGCATACTTGGGATATCCAGGCGAATCACAGACAGAAGCACTTCAGGTCACTAGGGCGCGCAAATTTGATCGAAGGAAAGGCAAAGTCACTCGAAATGTCTTCTTGTGCTACGTGTGTGGAGCGGCAGGTTCAGGAAAGACGTCTCTGTTGAGGGCATTTGCGGGCAAACCATTTGACCCTGCCTACGAACCCACGAGCAAGCCGATAAGTGTGGTAAATTCAGTGGATATTGACGGGTCGGAAAAGTACTTAGTGGTTGGTATCAATTTTTTGGCCGCTGTTGACGCTGATTGTTTCTGACGACCATTGCAGCTGCAAGAGTTTGGGTCGCGCTACGAGTCTGAAACGCTGCGAAGTTCCAAGAAGACGGACCAGCCTGATGTGATAGTTTACGTACATGACTCAAGTGATACGAATTCATTTTCGTATATCAGTAATCTACGGGTATGTGTGAATACTCTCACCGGTGGTGTTCTTGGTATCTGATCCAAGGCATCATTCAGCAGCAATATAGCTTGGATCACATTCCAACGCTTTTTGTGGCAACAAAATCCGATTTGGACCTGGCACTACAGGTAAGGGCAGTTATATCGCCGAGCAGAAATCGTGACTGATGATGGGGTGCTGGTGGAGCGACACGAAGTGCAGCCTGACGTCTATTGCAGACGTTTAGGATTACAAGTTCCCGTGTCAGTCAGTGTCAAGGATGGACAAATGGCGGATGTCTTTCATACGATTTGCAGAATTGCGATGAACCCGTGAGTTGGAGCAAAGCGCTGCAGAACCTTATTCGCACGCCGTCTGATCTGTCCTATGTTTTTTTTATTTAGCCATTCGGCTATCCCTGGTGGTGCCGACCGCGCAATGACAGCTGCCGCAAGGCTAAGGATGTATTTTGCACTAACGGCGATTCTGGGTGGATGTACGGCAGCACTGCTGGTTGTGTTTCGAACTGTGCGGTCGCCGTTGGGACTGGGATGGTGGGGTACGCCGTGGGCAACGTGGTTGGTAGGGGGAAGACGGTAGTGTATAAGCAGTTGTAGATACCTCGCGTTGGCCTTGAGGCAGGAGATGATCGGTGAGATCCGAATCTGGGATGAAGTGGAAACTCGTGGCGTTGATGAGTCTTAAAACCGGACTGAGGCCATCTCTCCTTTTACCATTTATCTACCACCATCTATTCAAATCATGAATGAAGACATGAACATGGACGCGGGTCTCCAGCCTGCCTTTGTCGAGCAGCCAGTCCTCTCCCATGTCCGCACAGGCGCACCAGATGAGGGGCGAAAGATGCTGTAAGTCCACGCCCAGGATGCACTCCATCTCTGCCACTCCCAACCCTCCGTTCAAGCTGAAACCTCTCACATCTCCTTTCACTTCCACCTCCACTTCTACCAGAGACCTTGTCTTTATACAGGATTGCACCGGCAGCCAGGGAAGCTACATCTCCTCTGCAACAAAGAACATCGAGCAAATCTGCGCACACATCTTCGAGTCAGGCAAGCTCCAGACCCCGGAGGATCTCCGTGTCGGTCTCGTTGCCTTCCGGGACCACCCTCCGCAGGACCATACCTACATCACAAAGAACTTCGGGTTCTCGTCCGATATCAGCAAGGTCCATAGGGATTTGTCCACACTCTACGCCTCAGGGGGTGGGGATGGACCTGAGGCAGTCACTGCTGCGCTTGCGGAGGCGCTGAATATGGATTGGAGGGAGTATGCAAGTAAGATGATTGTATTGATTGCGGATGCCCCTCCCCATGGGATTGGAGAGTATGGTGACGGTGAGCGTTGGATGGGTACCATAAAGGAAAAACCTGATTCTTGTAGGCTTTGACGATGGCTCGCCTGATGGCAATGATCCACTGCAGATTGTCAGGGAGATGGCGAGTCGGGGTATTACACTGGTATGTCCGAGTTCTAATCATTTTGTGGCGGAATTGTCGCTGAATTCTTGATTTAAACAGTTTTTTGTTGCTTGCGAGCCTGCCCTTAGCGGATACTCGGTGAGCTTTAAGTACCATCCAAGTACCTGGATTAACGCCCATAAAATGCCAGTACGCGACAGACTTTTATCAGGCAATGACTAATATCACATCTGGACTTATGCTCCCACTCACAACTGCCGATCTGCTTGCGCATGCCATTGTTGGGAGTGTTCTGGAGAATCTGGACATGGAACGACTCGTACGGGAAGTAGGAGCCGCTGTAGCTCAGCGCATTCTCGGCAATAACGAGAGCGTGGATGATGTTGCACGCGAGTTGCACGAGAAGCTTCTCTTACGGAACGAGAGCACGAAAAAGGTCGTGATCGAGAGCATATACAAGGAGTCGGAAGAGGCGAAACATAACGTTGCCGTGTTTATGAACTCCCCTTCGGTAGCCGATGCCCGGCATCTGCTGAAGCGAGTAGGTTGCAAATTAGTTTTCGATGTAATTCAGAAACAAACACATGTTTTTATCAGGTACATGGAACTCGCTTTACAGACAAGTACCTTCAGGCGCGGCAACACCTGTCACGCAGCTCCTACTACTCGACCTATTCTTCCCCGCGATCCCCTCCCAGACCAACCCCAGTCGTTCCACTACGTTCTCCCCCCTCTTCACCGCCCCGCAAGGTTGTAACCGACTTTGCTGCGTTTGGGGCGCCGAAGAACGCAAGTGTATTTGGTACTGCAGTCCAATCGACGCCGTTCTCGCTTGCCGGTGGCAGAGCCGCCTTTGGTGGGATGAGACCTGGTGCCGCGCGAACCGGCTTCGATGATGATGATGATGATGACGAAGACGGTTCCGGTGTACAACGGGTAGAACTGAGGGAAGATTCGATCACGCTTGATCAGGTGGGTCTGGTTGTCCGGGGCCCTGATGGATTGTGCTGAGATCTTTTTTTCCAGGCAAGACGTATCGCAATGCAGAGCGCATGGAGAAGTGTTCGATCCTGAGCTCTCCTGCCCATATGACCCCCCTCAGCACCAACATGTACAATACTGCTATATCTGTCCCATCTGGTCCTTTTTTGCATCTGTTCGACGTCGGACTCGAGGTGATTTTGCTCTGCGTCCGTTTCCATTGCTCTGGTCGTTACTTGGTACATATTACTCGGGACATGACCTTAGACTCTATGCAATGCGTGTTTGCTATCCAATTTGCTTGTTGCAGAAAATGTCGCGTTCTACACCGACACGCTGTTCTTGCATACCCTTGAGCAATGAGGACGCACGACACAACGGTGTCACTCGACCCCTCTCCGCTTCTTCTTCCTCTTTTTCGGCTCGGGGATGTCGACTATATTAGGGCATGAGGGAAGGTGTGAAGCGTCCATGCCTTCTCCACCTCTGGTGGTAGTGGTCGAATTCTCAAGAGACGCAGCGACAGTAGTAGATTTTTTGTCTTCCTTGTCTTGGTGGTTGCATCGCTTAAGCTCCCCTTTTTTATCCGTTTTCTCTTTCTTCCTCTGCTCCCTCTTCTCCTCTTTACGACGGCGCTTTCGTTCCCGCTTTGCGTCTCCATCATTTGAAGGACCAATGGTTTGCCAGTCTTTGCGCTCGCCTCGCTTCTTTTTATTCTTGTCCTTCTTTTCCCGCACCTCCTTGTCTTTAGGATTCGTCTTCTCTCGTTTTTTCTCTTTCCTAGTCCCCTCCTTCGCACGATCCTCGTCCCCGCGCTTGCGTTTTCTCCCGCTGGCCTCCGCAACAACAGGACCCAATGTATTTGCACTTGCGGTCGTCATCTTGGCTTTCGCAATCGCCATCGGAGTCCGATGGATACCTCCTCGCTTGACCACATCACCATCCTCGTTCACCCCGCCAGTAACATCCCAATAACCATATTGCCCATCAAACCGGTCTGTCTGTGTCTCCTCCAGGGGACCGAGCAGCGACGGACCTGCTCTGAAGAATCGCGCGTAAAGCATGTGTTTGGCGGCTTCGCGTTTGGCTGAGATGAGAAGGTTGGGTTTTCGATCATAATGGGATTGTTGTGAAGTCGCAGTGGGTGTACTGGTACCAGAGGTGGATGTGGGTGTGCCAAGCTTGGGTGGTTTATTGGATAGGATGCCTGTCGTCGTACGTTCCAAAGATATCTTGACCCTGCTGTCCTGTTGTAAAAGAAATGGGTGAGTTGTGACCCGTGTGGAGGGTTGATAAGGATAGGAGGCGCATACAAGAGTGCTGCCGTTGTCGCTGTCGTCGTCCTGGGATAATTTGACTTGGATAGTTTTAGCTGCTACAGAGAATAAACTATTATTTGTTGGTAAATGTCTACGAGAAGAGGGAGAGAGAGAGAGAGGACACTCAACTGATCCCAGAAGGGAAACGCCTCATCTCGGTCTTTGCCCAGGCCCGCGAGGGTGCGTTTTTGCGGGATAGCAAGGGGACGGATGATGGCTCCTTGGCGTAGCGCATTGCCCTTTCCTGCCCAACCTTGGGAGACGAGGTAGGAGTGCCCGTCTAGTGGCATCGACCCCTCCAAAGCGTGATTGGGAAACTGATTTTTTGCGATCACGTAATCTATTTTTGAAAATAGATGTAATAAAATAAAACATTAATTTGTCAACCCATTAGCATACTGAAATTCAGCCGAATTCTCGTACTTATGATCGTCAGTTTCCCTGGCTTGCATCAAAGACATACTACATACCTCCCACATATCAAGGGCAACTTGACAGCTCTCCCGAACAACCCGAGGCGCATCTTCCCTCACGAGCCATTTCCTAAGATGAGGCAAGACCTCAGGGGTCGCAATACCACCGAGTGCTTCCGCCGCCTCATGCCGGACCATGTCTGACTCTTGAGCGTTTTCCAGGACTTTGATCAGGAAGGGAACAGAGTGTGGAGAGAGCATCTGGCCGAAAATGAAGGCGATCTCATGTCTACGAGAACAGTTAATAGTTCCAGTAGACATGATGTGATCGTGAATGATTACTTGAACAGCGCGCTGTCGTCTGAAAAGCCTGATGCGAGTGCACCGACAGCAGTGGGTGTGCCTATATTTCTGAGGGCGAACATCGCGCGATAACGTTCAAAAAGCGAGAGACCGGTATTTGTAAGGTCCCTTTGGAGGGCGGAAATTTGGTCGTCGGTCACAGTTTCGGGTTTGGGTGCGCCCGAGAGGAGGCCGGAGGTTGCTGGAGCGGGATCTATCGAGGTATACAGACTATGCGCTTCAGTGAATGACCAGGTAAATAGGAAAAGTAAGGACTTTACGGGGTATCTCCCAGTGATGTTACTTTTGGTTTATGCTTCTGGCCCTCCTCAGAATGGTCCCATTCAATTTTGGCAATGGCAATTTCGCAAGTTTCGCGTACGCTCCGGTTGGGATCGTTCAAATACTCTTTGAGGACTGGGAGAGAAGCAGAAGTCGAGATGGCACCCATGGCTTCTGCAGCCTTGAAACTCGTCCACAGGTGATCAGACCAAAAATTAGGGCTGACTGACCTCATGCCTGACCATAGGATCCTCAGCCGTGTTCCTTAGCACCGACTCCAGTGTAGGAAGAGCGGCGGTCAGCTTCATTTGGCCCAGGCAGTACGCAAGCTCGTGTTTGAGCAGTGCGGAATCGTCAGCAAAACCTGGGCGATAATCACTGCTAATTCACTTTATCTAAATTGAATTCTACAACACCTTTGGATATTATCCGCACGGCATCCTCGTTCTTGAGAGACTTGAGCGTAAAAAGAGAACGAAACCTGTTGTGCAGAGGTATGTTTCCTGAGCGATTCAGAAGCGAATCCTCGAGGGAATCGAGCTGGACGGGGGAGACAGTGAGGGCCATTAAGAGATTACGATAAGTCACTGATCGTCACATTTATTTGCCCCTTTTTTTTTTTGACGCGGACTTCCAATTCGGTATCTTTCCCATCCACCATGCCAAAGTCAAAACGCTCCAAACTTGGTCAGTTCGCCTCTTAAAGTCTCGCCCGAGAGCCTTAGCTAAAAGGAAAATTACCAGTGTCATTGACCCAGGTTACGAAAAAGAGCAAGGAACACAAAAGCTCGCTGATGAATGGGGTCTGTTGGACATACACTTATTGCCTTTGATCGGGGCTGACACACCAGACCAACAGCTACAGGAAAATATAGAAAAGTGGAGATACTGCTGGTTGTTCGAAGTTGGTAACATCCGGAATTCACATCTGACGACTGTGCGGCAACTCTGGAAGGGGTGAGCGAATCAAATTTTTGGACGGTGAACTTACGAAAAGTTCTAAGCTTCGAGCATCAGCTCGGCACGAATATTTTTTGGGAAGGGGAAGGTCATGGCAAAAGCTTTAGGTACAACCGCAGAGGAGGAACACAAAGTAGGGATTCACAGACTCGCAAAAGTGCGTTTCCCAAGGTGCTAAGCAGCCTTCGGCATCTGATTCCAGATTAGCAAATAAAAGGCCAAGTGGGGATCATGTTCACAGACACAGAACCACAGGAGGTTATCGAATGGTTCGCCAGCTTTAAACGACCAGACTTTGCCCGGGCAGGCAACCTCGCAAGCCGAACGGTGATCCTACCTGCAGGACCAGTGATGAGGATATATTCCGATCCTCCAGAGCCATTTCCCCACAACGAGGAGCCTCAACTGCGGAAGCTCGGTCTCACAACGCACATGAACAAGGGCGTACCGACATTGAATACACCGCACAAAATATGCGACAAAGGCAAACCACTCACGAGCGAACAGGCCCAGCTGCTGAAATTGATTGGAGAACGGATGGTGGTGTTCCGTGTGGGTCTGCTGTGTCGATGGGACTCTGTGAGCGGAGAGGTTGTGCAGATAGAGAATAGCGGTATACCTAAGGACGAGCAGGGTGGTGAGGACGAGGAGAATATGAGCGAATAAACATAGAGTGTATATATTTGCACATACACACACACACACTTCTTTGGATTCGCCTACCATGCGGTTTCCTTTTGGAATCTGGGGTCTGGCTGCCCAGATGCCCTTATCATCGATTGATAAACCAGTATCTTCCGTAATGCCTCAGTTTGCGTTCAAGACCGGTCCAGACGTCCTCTCACCCAACGATCTCGTAGGTTTCGCCAAGGTCACTCTGGAGTCACCTCTAATCCCGCTCAGGTCTCCCTCGAACGTCCTTCTGGCGCCGTGCCCAATGCTGCAGGTGATTTAGCCTTTGTGACCATCAGCAAGTACAGCTTCGACGCCAAAAAGTGAGTCCCGTCTCCCGACGCGTCGCCGCTCAGCGTGCTGCGGATGTTCAACAGGATACAGGAACCACAAGTCTCTCGTCGTCCTCCCTCTAGAATCTAGCTTCCAGTCTATCGAAATCCCCGTGCGCAGCGTACCCGTTGTATGCTCCAAATGCCAGTCTGACCTATCATGTAGTTGCCCAAAGGCGGGGAGTTTTTCTGGCTCAGCGGAGCAACCCTCGGCCAAGTCATCGAAGGCGAAGACAACCTTGAACTCTACGCCCTCGATATCCAAGGCTCATACAGCACCGGAACTACCTCCCTCGGCCCTTTCCAAATCTCCTCCGAGCCCACGCTCATTGGTACAATCCCCACCAAAACCGCGACCAACTTCCGATACAACCCCCACTCCCGCCACTTGATATTCTCAGATTACGTGTATGACGATGGGAACTTGACCTCTGTTAAAGAGCAAGACGAAGCATGGGAGAACCGCGGGAACTCTGCCTTTGTGTATGATAGTACTTATGTCAGGCATTGGGACGCTTGGGTGGGAAAGAAGAGGACAGCGCTGTTTAGTGTCTCCCTTGCGCTGGACCCGGACAGGAAGTGGGTTTATGGAGGCCATTTTTACAGTCCATTGAAGGGAACCTACCATGTACGTGCTTGGATTCTGTGTGTCTTTGGCTCCTTATTGACGATTTGCCGAAGCATTCTCCCGTTGAGCCATTCGGCGGCACGGACGACTTTGACGTATCCTCAACCCATATTGTGTATACTACTAAGGACCCTCACCTTCCCGAAGCGTGGCATACCAAACAGAATGTGAGTAAATGTTGTTCGAGAATTGCACATGTAATAAAGTGGACCCGCCAGGTCTATATTGTCGACATCAAAGGCGAGCACAAACCGAGGGAATTGACGTCAGGCAAACAAGGCGCCACTCATAGCCCCGTCTTCAACCAGCAAGGGGACAAAGTCGCCTGGCTCGAACTTGATGAGGACGGATATGAGAGTGACAGGGCGAAGATTGTCATCTACGATTTAAACGTAAACGTCAGGTACACTCTCACCCAGAAATGGGACCGTTCTCCTGAGTCTCTCGCTGTATGTTTTTTTTATTTCATCCTCTTCCATATCATTCAGCACCGAATCCCCCAGTTCAGTCCAGAAGGCACCTTCATCTACTTCACTGCTGGAGACGAAGCCAAAACCAAGATATTCTACCTGCCTCTCCCACAGACACCCTCTCACTCTCTCACCAACCCTGATCTCGATGAAATCTACGCTACACCCATTGCACTTACTTCAACAGGTGCAGCATCCGACATCCATCCACTCCTTCCTGGCCGGCTCCTCTTCACTAGGTCTTCCCTGACCTCCCCTAATGACGTCTTCCTCATACAGCATCTCCCTCGGTATCTTTCGGATCTAAACCAGAACAGCCAGCTCAAGGGCGATACCCAACAGCTAACACACTTTACCGAAGCATCATTAAGGGGTAGGGGGTTGAGTATTGGAGAAGAATTCTGGTTTAAGGGTGCGAATGATAAGAATGTGCATGGATGGGCTCTGAAGCCCAGAGGGTGGCAGGAAGGAGATAAGAAAAAGTGGCCTGTTGTGTGTTTGATTCACGGTGGGCCACAGGGCGCCTGGGAGGATCAGTGGTCGACGAGGTGGAACCCTAATGGTGCGTAATTTTCCTATGCGAAGGGAAAAATCGAAACCTAGCATAACATACTGTGGTAGTTTTCACTGGACAAGGCTACTTTGTTATTGCTATTAACCCAACGGGAAGCACCACCTTTGGTCAAGGTGCGTAGATTGGCTGGATCGCTAAATCATTTGGGAGCTAATTACTTTGGCCAGAGTTTACCGACGCTATCAAAGAAGATTGGGGCGGAAAGCCCTTCGTGGACCTCATCAACGGATGGAAATATGCGCTCGACAAATATCCCGAGGTATGTCTTCATTGTCTCTCCGTCATTATATGACTATGTGTGAACGCACCCCCACAGATCGATCCAGATCGCGCAGTCGCCGCTGGTGCAAGCTGGGGAGGCTATGCAATCAAGTCAGCTCTTTTCATTTTACCCTGCTGTGCACTTCCACTGATGATCTCAATAACAGTTGGATCCAAGGCCACCCCGAAATGGGCTTCGGTTTCAAAGTAAGTAGCTGCTACATTTATCCCCCAAAGAGTCTAATTCGATCCCACCCCTCTATATAGGCACTCATCGCACACGACAGTGTATTCGATTCGGCGTACAACGGCTTTTCTACTGACGAGCTCTTCTTCGTAAGTTTCATTATCCACAACCCACACTACCCTACCTTTCGCAAGAAGCTCACCCGGCCTTTTTGTTTCTCTCCCTAGTTTAATCACGAGTGGGGTGGCAGGTAAGCTCTTAGGTGGCGTTCTCGCTCGATTTTGTGCTAAGATGCTGATCGGGGTGCCGTGTGAAGGCCTTGGGATGAAAAGAGCAAGAAGCTATCAACCAAGTCTGTCTAACGTTTTCCATTCTCGACCCCGCGACCAGGAAATTAACTATCAGCATTCTTCGACATCCTGCAGATATAGTCCGTCTAACTTTGTCCACAAATGGAGCACGCCACAGCTCTTGATCCATGGAAGCAAGGACTTCCGTCTCCCTGAGACTGAGAGTATTTCCGCTTTCCACGCTCTTCAGCAGTGAGTTGCCCATCTTAGTCCATAGTTCTGTCGTGTGTCTCTGATACACTCCTTATTGCTAGGCTCGGGATTCCGAGCCGTCTGGTCATATTCCCAGATGAGAATCATTGGGTTCTGAACCACGGTAATAGGCAAGATAATCCAATTTCTCGCCACAGACCCGACCGCTGAAGCTTTTTATTTTCTTGCAGCATCAAATGGCACTATGAAGTCTTCCGTTGGTTCGACCAATTTGTTGGAAAGGCGAATTAATTTATCAGTAACAACCTCGACTCAGCCGTCGGGAAGATTGTAGATTGTTTGTACTAGCTGAGAATACATGCACATATATCGTTGGAAACGAACGGGAGCCCTTCGATAGCAGTCGTGCGCTGGGTATTCACACCAGCGGATGATAACACAGAATTTGATTACTCCTGGCATCAAACAGGGATACTCCTCTTGGACTCAGTGTCAAAATTGCTCGTGATGTCCTCATAGATCCTTTCATCGGCCTTGAGGGCAGGGTTGACCATTTCATGCGACTCGACGTGGACAAAGACCTATACATGGTTGAGCATCTCTCGGCCAAACAAGGCGATTTACTCGCTGGTAGTACCTCTTGTCGTTTAACTGCGACCGAGTTTGATTGGAGGTTTGCAGCAGACTGTTGTGACAAGGATTAGCACGGACCATTCTGACAACATGGAGAGGCGCAGCATACTCGTTTGTGATCGAACGAAAGGGGAACATCACTGTCTTCGTTATATTTCCACCCCCCACGAGAGTTAAGACTGCTCATGAGGGAATTCGTGTATAACTTGGAGAGGCAGAAATTAAAGAACAGATGACTGAGAGCCGTGTGGGCGTAAGACTCCAATGAAAGTCAGAAAAATGTGTGACTCTTACTTTCCCGACGGCTTTAAGATGGTAACGGAATGTAAGTCGACGAGTGAGGAGGAATGTTGGAGGCAGGCTTACGCTGGAAAGATACAAGATCAGGTCGATAAGACTGGGTTCGATTCAGTTGAGGTGTGGGTCGACTGGTAGATAAAGAGTGCTTACGCCCATAACGCTGTTGCCATTCCTTTGGTAGGGGCCCCTAAGCTCTAGAGAGGTTGAACTGGAAAGAGTGGGCAAACCTGTGTGCATGGTCACTATATAGATAAAAAGAACCTCAGTCCCCAGTGGTCGTATGATAGGATGATCCCACCTCTGAATTATCCTATCAATCTGGCTGTCCGTTTGTGAAAAGCCAGTTCTGTGCCTCCGCTGCCGAGCTCGTTAGTATTGCAATTGCACTAATAGATTAATTGGCTAACCAGATACAACACCATCGTTGACGTGATTACAACATCTGCGATAGAGGATGACCCCAGCCCTGGAACAAGCCGGTTAATCGCAAAGCTTAGTTTACGCACTGACCGACGTACAGAGGATGACAACAATCCTAAACCTCTGAAACTCCGTGAACTTGGGTACAAAGGAGATAGCTACGGCAGTGGCGATACCCATGACTGTATGCGAACTATCAGAGACCAAACACTGCGACAAAGAGGAAAGTCACTGGAGAACTCACGGAACGAAACAACCGAGCAGAGCAAAATGGACAGTGAGAGAAACATGTTGCGGGTCAGAACGTTGACTCTCCAGGCAAAGAAGGCTTGTACGACCCCGCCGATGACACCCTGGGGGTCAAATGGTATGACGCCCATGGAAAAGGTTTGTGAACGTACGGTCAAAGCAGGGTCTGTGAAAATCTAAGCAAAAGATATTGTGGATCCAGAAACGAAGAGATACAGACCTGTAGCGAAAACCCAGTCCGCTACTTGTATATTTTCAATATCACCTGCAATTGAAGGGCATAAGCGGCAATCTAGGATTGAATAAGTGGTTCCCTACCAAATCTTGTGATCAAAGAATCATACATATACGCAAGTGTGAAGATCGTGTGAACAGTGTCCGCAACGAATAAGAAATAAACCTATCCATGCGGGCTCAGCGGCTGAATTGCATGAAAGTCGATGCTATAGCTTGCAAAATATTTAATGAACCACCTATCACTGGATGTGTCTCGATATATGTCCCGCAAATGCTTAGATTAGGAAATATACCTCTTGAAACTGACCAGATATAGGTAGGTCTGAGTAATTGAGATCCCATAGAGCAATACGTTAAAGGCTGTTCCAAGAAACATCGGTCCGTGACTATTCGCAAAAATTGCCGGTGAGTCTCAGATCTGCAGAGAGGCGACCACACATACACTATCCCGGCGCTATTGAGTGCCATGCTGAATGGGGTTGCTGTATCTGGAGGAGAGAGAGAGAGAGGGCCTGACAGGTAGACACTATTTCCCTGAGTTATCCTGGCAGCTTTTGTATGTAAATGAAAGTGTGCCCGCTATCGGGACGCCCTCAAGTCATGGCGTGGATACTGTACCCTTCAAATTAGGTCTTGTCAAGTAGCGGATATTGAGCAATTAGCAGCGTGTCAGACGAGGGAAAAGCGGCGGCGGCGTTGAATATCGGACCGTGTTATTCAGCCACACAGATCGCGGGGAGTTAACAGGGCACTCTTCATCCTCGTTCCCTTATCCAGGCCTCGCGGCATTTTCGAAGGTGCCCTTGAATAGAAGAGGTTTTCCGAGTCTGAGGCACTGGAAGCATCATGGCCCTGAAACCTGAAGCTAAGAAGGGTGGCAGGGAAAGTCGGGCATGCGTCGACCTACAAGTCGACAACAAGTGGCGTACGGCTAGCGTCGAAGGTGGAGCTCTCCCAGGGACGACCTCGAGCACACAGCCCTCCGCCGCCGGCCGGAGGTCTCAACGGACTCTATTATCCCAAATGAAAAATACAGTCAATCGTGCCTGCTACAAGACCTCGACTGTCTAGCTTCGGACAATGGACTTTTCAGGTACGCTGAATGTATCGCTGCTCTCCGCATATATGCTAGCAGCGACCGTGGTGCCCTCACAGTTGACTTGAGAATTTCCAATTTCTTGGATGTCTCCCACTGCTCCAGGCTTTGGTTTTAAGTTACCATCCAAACTAGAGCATGGATTACTTGATGAAGGAGTATCCCGTAGTTCATGGGACTCGACGAAGACATGAACCTCTGGCTTTGACGTTTTCGCTCGAATCCGTGGGTTGAAGAGATTGACCTAGGAGACACTCTTAATCAAACCTGGACATGTAATAGTATGATCCTTACGGGGAACTTGTTGTAGCCTGCTAGACCGAGAGCCTGGGGAGGAGAATGGCAATTGTGACGAAGGTTGTGGAGGGCGATGTTCTGGCTCGCTCTCCAGTTGGTGGTTTGCGGAGGCTCGTCATCACCGATATGCGATGATACACCGGGACCGGTTGATTTCTCAGAGTCGACTACACTCATCCCATGGTGCTCACTTGCTGTTGACGAAGCTCCATATTTCCATCCCCGACGCGAATTCAGGCTGCTCATCAGTGAGTTCGTATACAGCTTGCAAAGAGGAAAGTTGAAGATCAGGTGGCTGGGAAGGTGATCAACTCCAAACCAGTGTTGTGTATTCGTTGAGATCTGAACACTTACGTTCCTGTTGACTGATATGGTATGGCAGAAGAATGTTAATATTTTGCCAGGTTAGTTCTAAATCACTTACGTCTGTTAGGAAGGTAATCAGGTCCAATATGGCCACTACCGAAGTAAGTAAGTCCAGTTTGCACTGTAACTGGAAGTAGGGGAAATATTAGAGATAGGCGGGGAGGAGGACAGGAGACGCACGCCGGATAAGACGGTCTATCATCATATCCGAATTTTTGAAGCCGGTCTTATGTTTCCTCTGCGCTGCATTGAGCGAACGTTATGGGAACCCACTGTTCCACATACCCTGTAAAACATGTCAACGAAATCCTTCGGTATTTTCATTAAATGTCTTACAGGTACCAAACCAGAATTGATGTGATCATGATGTCGCATACGCTTGCGGAGGCTAGCCAGACAATCACGACGGCCTATTGGATGGCGGATCAACAATACTTGAAGCACTGCGAGTGGATCCACCTAACCTGAAAATCCTGGAAGTCGGTGAATTGTGGTATAATGATGACTTCATGTGCAGGTGACAATCCCGGAGACTGCGTATAAACACATTATTAGAGCCGATAGTGGGACGGACAGGCCCAAACTCACCTCCACCGGCAATAGCAGCACAGCAAACTACCGCAACTAGGACCCAACTTCTTGTCAGTACATAGATCCTCCACGCAAAAAAGAGCTGAACAAGCGAGGCGATTATGCCCTAATGCGAACAGCTCATCGTTTGAGTCATGATGGTAAACGCAGACAAGGACGCACGCACCGTGAGTGCTGGATCTGATCAGAGGGGAGATGTCATAAGTGATCAGTCTTCGCGCTGATGAAGCGCATTCTCAAACCTGTGGCAAATACTGTTTCGAGTCAGGACGGCTTCAAACGGGGGAGAGAGAGAACATACGCCAGTTGGCTTTCCCGAGTAACGCGATATCGCCTGGCAGATTTATACCATTAGCCTCAGGAATGTCCAATAGCTTTCACTACAACCTACCGAAATGTTTGATGAGAGAGTCGTATAGATATACGGTATTAAAGATGGCGTTGGCTGTGTCCGCAACAAAGATGAGGAATACCTGCAAGTAAGAAGGGTCCTTAGCATGAATCCCGAAGCGTAAAGACGAAACATACGAAGTATTTCATCCATGTTCGGTCCCTAAAACATCGATCACGGTAATTGAGTTCTTAGGCGTCAAACCCGGTTAAATTATGAACATACTTTGGGTAGGTGGTGAAATAGATATACACCTGGGTGATCATGACGCCATATAGGAGGATGTTAAATGCGAAACCAATAAACATAGGACCATGACTATCAAATAAGCTAAAGTTCTAATCGGTAGAAGGGCGAACGCACGCTATTTCTGCTGGGCCCTTCATATTGAAGTCGTTGTTATACGGTCTTCGGCTTGGGGATCAAAATGGAAGAGAGTACGAGTTATGGTAGGTTGGAGTCGGTGGGGTCTCTGGTAAGGAGGGAAGGAGGGGGGCGGCGTCTATGATTTGTAGAGTGTCGCGGACCACAGTGATATATTGTCAGGCCGCAGCTAAATTTAGCCGACGGTAAGTGCTATTTACCTTGTTTACCCATGAAAATCCGGCATTCCGTGGATGAATCTTCAGTGACCACTACATTCTTTCGCAGGGTTCCTAGTATTCATCGCCGGGACAGCATCCTTCAGGGACCAGGACAGCCAGCCACCGCGGCCCCTGTGGGAGCCGTCTTGTTTCTGGCTAGTCCAACCGCGGTATGAGTTGACATGGTATTAGAAGGGCTTGATAATTGCGTGAATAACGGAGCCAGCTGGTTTTCTGGCCACTATCGGCTGCTGTGAGAAGTGTCCCGACGAAAGTTGTGTGCGAAATTAGTCGGACCAGGCAAGGCTAGGACGGTCATCAATTGGGAAAGTCGATTGGGATAGATCTTGAGAGATTGACGGATGAGTCGATGACCCGAACGACTGCAAGCGTGGCGGTGGCATGGGCCGGGAATGAGTAGCTTGTCAGAAGTCCAAGAATGTTGCAGGGTGATTGCGTCCGGATGCCCTCATATTGAGTAATGCATGCCATATACGGTCGACTGATCAATCGAGCTCAGACCATTGAGCTGTTGAGCTCACAAGGTAGCACGGATTCAGATGATACAGATACACATAAATGCGACGCAGATGGTACGCTAGAGCTGAACACGGGAATGCAACAAAGACTGTGGAGTGGAATTCATTGAGGATTCAGCCAGAGGTGTCCATAACACTTTTGTTCTCAGCCATCCTCTTATTTCGCCTTTCAATGAGAAATGTGTCAATCTGCGTTTTCAGTTCGGGCACTGTAAGAAGGTGAATCAGGCTTTATCGATGGAGGTAGAGACTGAAGCCCAACTGACCGGGAGCGACATCTTCAATGGCCAGGGGCACGCGATTAAAAGGGTCTTTCGTATCAGATAGCAAGTGCGATTTGATAGTGGCACGATCCACGATTATTCTTGAAGACGGCAATATGACGGGGTCTCGCATGAGCGTGAACATCAGAGGGTCTGTACGGTGTGAGTGGGGGGTCTACGCTGGGGGGGGCGGAATAACACACCTAGATATTCATCTGGAATGTCCCCAAGGTCTTCCTCTGCCTCCATATTCGCCTTCGCCTCCTCTACCTTGCCAATAAATAGCCTAAACTGCACCATCTCCTGTCTCGGATTTTATGTTCCTCCTGATCGCAATGCTCGCAGCCTGTTCAAATAGCTCCTTACTATAACTTCGCCCATCGTTCGCTACTCCCCTGATGAAGTCTTCCTGATCGCCTAAGTTCAGGAATATGGTGATGATGTTGTTCAGCAATTCTCGAGGATTCCACTTGAGTTTCTCCGGATCGCGAACTTTGAGTTCTTGATATCTTGGTCCAACGAGGGCGTTCAAATTGTAATCCAACATGGCCGCGAGTCGGTTGACGATTTCAGGCATCATAAACGGCGCCTTTGTTTCAGCAGTGAAAACCTTCAGAAGCTCCACTGTTGACCGACCAAGGGTGGTGTAGCTTGAGGCCTGCCTTTCAAGTGATCGGAGAGTACCTTCCCGCTCACGGCGATACTCAGCGGGTTTAGCGGCCCAAGCAGCCTTATCGTCCATTTCAGTCTGGATGCTATGTATTTGGGTGATTTCGCTCAGGGATTCGTCGAGCAAGTATGTCACATCATTGATCATGAGGTTGACGAAGCGGACGAACTTGTCCACGTTCCTGAATTTGGATCGATCAAAAGTTCTCCAAAAACGAAATGACAGCATACTTAGCCTCCTCATTCAGGGCTGCACGGTGATCTGGATTATTCCAAATAATTTTGAGAACATAGGCAATGTTACGACGCGCATCTAAGGGTTCAATGTTAGAAATGCTGTGTGTTCAACGCCTCGGGGTGACTCACTAAATTTGTCGTAAAATTGGGAGCTGGCACCCGTCTGTTCCACCTCTAGGAGGCTGTTAACTGCATGTTCATTACAGCCGTTGGGAAGGGGCACTCGCCGATGTAGAAATGCATAAGAGCCGGCATCAGATGCTGCAAAGCCAAGCGATGCGAGTTTAGCAAGTTCCCAAGAATCCCGTAACGTTCTCTTCCATAGCTCCAGATGCTCATGAATAATACCTGTGGGTTAAGGTGTTAACAGAAACAGTACAACGCTCACGAGCACTCACGTCGTTGATCTTGGATTTCAAGAATGGGTTTTTGATATACCAAGTAGATGTGAGGAAGGTTAAGACGAAGGTCATAAGTTCAATCTTTCCAGCCATCTCCCACTTATCAGGTGAAGTCCTGCAATATGATCAGCGAAGGACAACGCTCAGTATCGCTTGCGGCTCACTGGACTGAAAAGAACATATAGTCGATGACGTCTTCGACAATGTATTCTGGAAGGACCCGGAAAGACATGGGTACTTCTTTAGGCAGAGGTAATCTATCATGCCGTGTGAGGATCATCGCATATAATCGTGTCGATAAACTCACTGTACGAGAGGATTAGGATGCTTTTTTGTGGGGTCAACCTGACGAATTAACCACGTAGACAGGAAAGTGGTAAAGTTGATAGAGGTGAACACGAGTTCGGGGTCTAGGAGGCCAGCCTGGAATGCTAATTGTTGAGAGCGTATCTTATCCTGCTCAATCTAGTGGCCCTGTCAAGAAGAAGTAACCTACAAGGCGCTGAGTGGGACAGCACCTTGACAAGTTTGATAGCTGCTTCGGTGCGAGCTTGAAGAGGAGTCTAAAGACACAAATTAGGGTCGACTATCCGTCGCACGGATCCGAAACGTCTTACTCCCATCCATGATCCGTCTCCGTTCAGGAATTCAAGGTGCCTCTGAATATCGTCAAGCTGTCGAGCCAACCCGTTATAAGTTCCTATGGATTTGAGATAACCATAATGGCTCATAGCAATACATATGAAGAAAATATGAGAAATGAAGTTCGGCGCGGGGGCTGTTGAGAGGTGTCAGCGTCAGGCATTTAGAAAGTTTGTCATAGATATAAATCACCATTTGTGTCCTTATTCTCCTCTGCCCATTGAGCTGCTTCTTCACTCGTAGCCTTGATCCGAGTTTCATCGGTTAAATCGATGCGATTGGAACGAACGTAGAATAGCGGATCAATGCGGTCCACCTGCCAACTCGCTCAGCCTTTGCCTCTGATAGTCAAGGAATGCAAAATGGCAACCTTTGAGAACGTCGCATCAATGAAAGGGTCTGCAAATTTGAATAATACACTTTGTAGGTTAACCATAAAGCTGTCGGAGGCGACAGTTTCTGGATCGACCTGCAGGAAGTCTGAGGGTTGATACAATAGATGGTGGAAATCGACGAACATGTGTTCCGGCGCGTTTGATATTGAGGGTTATCACGCGAGCAAAATATTGCAACACCGCTTCGCGAGATTCTGGGGATGCCCTTACAAGCGCGTTGAAAGTTTGGAATAGCGATGACTAGTGTCTAGTTTAAATTTGACCATCCCGCGGGGTTCTACGCACACACCTGTAGGCTCTTCAGAGTGCCTCGTAGGCTGGCAAAGGAAGACTCGACGTCGTCTCGTGTTCGTTTCTCCGGTTCAGTAAAATAAGTCTTCGCAATAGACGGCTAATAGGGGCTTCGTGAACGATTTTTGGGCACTACGCCGTTTTTGCTCACCCACTCCCTTGCAAAAACCCCCAATCGACAGAGAGGTCCCATGAGCGATGTTTTTTCGAATGTTAGCGCCGTAGCATCTTTGGGGTTCCATTCTTCCATTCGAGTAATCATAATCGCAATGCTCTTAATTGACACCAGCAATTCCAATCCACTTACGACCCCACGCCACCCAGCATCACCACCCGCCAAACCTTCTGGCAGGAAGAGGGACTCATGGAATAAGAGTGCTTTGACGACAGGTCCCAAAACGTCATCTAATTCACCGTCGGGCTCAAACCTCCGCGCAAGCTCCTGGAGGAATTGTTCAATGTCCGAGGAGTTGAGTGTGTTGGGGTCTGCCGATGGTCCGGACAGTAGTGGTGCAGATAGAGCTGAGAGCGAAAGGAGCGGTGCGACAAGTTCGGGTACTCCAATCGGCCGACTAAAAAAGGTATTAGAGCGCCTGAGCGAAAGCCGGAATGAAAGGAAGATTTTTTACCCTCGAGGTTGGGGAAACATTTCGGGTTCTTGTAGGGTCAACCCTGCATAACTGATCAAAAGTTCGCGCAGCTTCTCTAGTTTATCAAGCGCTTGTTGAGTCTCAGGTGGCGGAAACCCCTGTCATGTGTTGGTCTCAAATTTTGGATGCAGCTTTATGGTTAAGACTGGCTCACCTTTTTAAGCAAACTCAATCGTGCTGAATTTAGTCTTTTCCAGCTTCCTACAAGGTATTGAAATGTCGTCAGAGAGGGGAGCGAAACCAGAACGGGCAGGTATTCGAGGTCATCACTAACGCCTCACTTCGTTAATAGCAGAGAGTGCTTGATAAAGGATCTAGCATACCTCATAGATTGCGGATCCAACTCCAATCGAGCAATGAGGAGACGGTCAATTAAATCAGTGTCCAAGTGGCTGATAGCTGTGGACGACAGTCAACAACAATCAAAGCAGCATCGCGCTAGTGTACGCACAGATCCCTTCCGAGGCCAGCTCGACTTGCAGGTTCCTCAACCATGTAATCTCATGGCCGCTGCTTTCTGCCACTTCTTGCTAAGGAGAAAGTTGACGATTGCTCTCATTCATTATCGAAGCCACTCACACTGAGCGTGACCCTCAATATGTCCTGTATTACCTGATCTTCCCAAACGACCAGGTCAAGCTTGGGGATGACCTTCTTCTTGACCAGAGTTGGGGCAGCAGGCGGCGGGGGCGGTCGTGGTTGCTGCACAACTATGGGCTTCTTGATCGGTGGAGGTTGCGGATGATTGAGCGCAGACATAGATGCGTTGCTTGTGCTCGGAGCAGTAGATGCAGGTCTACTGGGTGGCATAGAGGAAGTCGCCGCTGGTTGGGTGTTCTGGAGTTTGGCAAGCCGCTTCAACCTGATCTGTGTCACTGCAAATGAGCATCGGTGATTCTTATGAGGTTATTGACTAGTCCTAACACGTTCAGCATCATCTTGAGGTGTTGGAACAGTTGCGTTGGGGTCGTCCATGACTAGCTTGAGTACAACGAGAGATTAAGAAGTTTCCCGTTTTCAATATTGCTGTGGGATCGGAAATGTCTGGCACGTGCTCGGGGTCGGTTCCGCGTCTTTTTCCTCAACCTCTGCCATGTTTTCCGGGCGCTTCCTTACATCCAGCCCACTCACATTACTTGTCACTGGGAGGCTGTTTTCTACCACTTCTGCTGCTGAGGCGGGCTACAAACTAAAGTCGCACTCGGGAGCAAAAAAGCGCTGGAGGTCACTAGCATCCGGAAATTCCTTCAAGCGGGTAAGTACTCATCTAGGAATACGGCAGTCATTTCCATTGATCCTACATCCACAGGAAAAGGCGTATCATTCCCATTTGAATGTCTCTAAACCACCTGCTCGCAAGAACCGTCTCTCACAGACGGCTTACTCGAATCCCTCGCAAACTCATAAACTAAAGAAGGTCCTGCTACCGTATGGTTCCAGCTAGATCCACTTTTAATGTGAGAGTACCTTCTTCCAAGTGGTACTATTCTCTATTCTCTTCCTCTCAGTAGAGTCTAATATTCGGATAGATGTACAAGCAGTTCATGATACCCCAGCTTCTTTTATCGAGTTCTCATGCTCTTGCTTCACTCCAACTTTTGCCCTGAAGAATGTTCGTATATCTTGTTGATTTGGGTCAAAGGCAGAACTTCCAATTCCACCACGCTGGCGCTTCTATGGATGGACTCAGGCTTAATTTGCTCAAGCAACAACAATGAACCTACCAAGACAAGGAGATGATCGCAGTTATTAATGGTGATTACTCTGATCTGAAGCGGCGGTGGGTTACTGGCCCCCACTTCTGAATGCTTGTTCAGGGGCGTCGCATCCTTCCTGAGAAATGAATTTGGCACAGACACAGCAATCTAAGAACATACCTTCACAGCCACCTCCACCTTTGTCCATCCAGTGTTTTTCATTCCCCGGAAGTCTCTTGGCTGGACCCCTTCGTCAGCTACCCTGTCACTCCTATCTCTCCGTGCCAGCGCTGCCACAAGCTCGCTTAGGAATATGCCATGGCTCACAACGGCAATGGTAGCGTCGTCCCCTCCCTCACTCCAGACATACGGGAGCAGGATATCATTGATTGCAGAATCCGCTCTCTCAGCCAAATCATCTAAGCTTTCGCCCCCAGGAAATCTTTCAGACCGACCGCGCAGCGCTGGATACACCCCCTTGTTGCAGTGCTCCGCCAGGGAAACCCCTGACTTCCGTGGACTGTTCCATTTTTTCCCTTCTCCTGAGCCGTAGCCTTGCTCCCGCAATAGGACGGATTGATATATACGAGGTTTGGGATCGGGTTGTACATCACGGATGACCTCTGCGGTCGTGATGGCGCGTTTGAGATCTGAACTATGAACGACCCTCAATTGTACCGTGGAGAGAGACGCTCCAACGGCTCTTGCTTGCTTTCGAGAGGTCTTAACCTAGTAGCGACGTCCGATATTGAAAAATCAATGTCAATACTTACATTCACACCTAAATGGAACTTCATAAGCATCTAAGCATATTAAAGCCGAGGATGGTTCAACTCACCGTGGTTGGTGAGCGGAGCATCCTTCCATCCAGCCCAATAGCCGCGCTGCACTGGACGTTAGAGAGCCCTTTGCAGGGGTACATTGAGAAGACAGACAGTGGTTATCCGTCGATTCACCGTGTCTGACCTGCCTGATGTTTCAGTGGGTGCTTTAACTTGCGGTATTTTCGGGTGACCTACAAAGATAAAGGTAACCATGACAAAGATGAAGTGATTACTATCGGCACTTGGCAAATGGGCACCTCGGAGCACCGGCTCTCAGTGTCCCTGCCCTCCGTTGCCTCAGGGGTCTTGTCAGAATCGCGTTTGAGCCTGAAAAGGTATGATCAGAATGATAAACGAACTCTCAGCGCTTACGCGTGTTCTGACACGTGCAGTCTTTCCTTTACCTTCCATTCGCCTTCCCTGTCTTTCTTGTCTCTGTCGCTGTGTCAATCTCACAATGCACAGGGCGATTTGTGCAGTGCTTCACATGTTGCACAGAAAGAGGATCAGCGGCCATCAGTGTCAAAAACCCACCGACGCTCTCGCCATCATCACTGACCAGGTTTTCAATTCAATTCTGTACTCTTATCATGACTGAACATCTCACGAACATTACCGCGCTCCGATAAACCAAGTCCGCGCCCAAGTGTCAAGTCAATCATGCCTCCTTGTGATAGTGATGCGAGGATGCCACTTGGTCAAATGTCTACCCTAAGCCACTTCGGTGCGACCCACTAAAAGGCCATCGGCTGGGAGGAAGACCAAGCCAGAGCTCCTCTACACGGCATAGGCAATCGTCCGATGTGCCTGGCCCACTGGGCCGCCGCCCCCACGGAGAATGTAAGAGAATGTACCCGTGCCTCTCCCAACCTATGTAGGGCCAAACAAACATCTGATGGCTTGGCATCTGGGCATATTTTTGGCGCATCAGGTCCCTGTCATTGAATTCATGCGCCCAAGTCACTCCGGAGGTGCTCATCCAGTCCTTCGGAAACGCGTAACTATGGCACTGGCGGACAGTCACTGCTTTTTCCGCACGTATTTGCTGCGCTTTAGGGTGGCAAAAACCCTATAAAAACTAGACCATCCCATCTTCAACCGGCATCAGTTCGTTCTTCCCCTCCCTTCTTACTTGTTACGTGCTTTTTGGCCGGGTGCCTTTCGTTCCTTTCGCTCTTCGAGTCGGCTTTACATCGTCCTCCTTCCCAGGTATGAATGCTTCCAATCGCTCGGAGGATCCACCTTACTGATTCACACCAGCTTTCTTAATTCAAACGACTTTATTCGCCATGTTCGCCAAGCTCACTTCTACTCTCCTTGTTGCCTCCACCCTCATTGCTGGCGCTCTCGCCAAGCCAGTCCCCGTCGGCAGGGATATCCGTAAGACTCTTGACTGACTTCGTCGAATTCTTTCTGATATAAATATCTACACAGTCCCTCGCACTAATCACGTCTCCTTCAACCACTGGGGTGGTCTCTCCTCCTTCGACAACTTCGACAACTTCTACGGTGCGGACAACTTCGACAGCTCCGTCCACTTCTCCCAGGTCGTCGAGCAGGAGCAGCGCGTCGTCTGCCGCACCCAGGCTGTTGAAATCATCCAGCAGCGCTTGCTCGTCCTCCAGGAGATGGCCAAGAGGATCATCCTCGAGCAAGTCTGCGAGGTCGAGACCCAGACCGTCGTCTTCGAGCAATTCCACGCCAGCCTCGGACTCTTCCGCAACGACATCCACCGCGTCTCTGGCCACGATATTGGTTTCGACAGTGGCATCGCAAGCCACTTTGGCAGCATTGTCCACTGCTGACAACTCCCTCTCTGTTGACAACTTCGGCTTCAGTGGCACTGACCTCGGCTCTCACACTGTCACTGTTGGTGGCTCCAACTGGAACGATGCCACCTCCCCCGCTTCGGTTTCTTCTGCGTTCGGTGCTGCCAACGTTGCAGTTTCCTCTTTGCATTAAATGATTGGACTCTATGTAGTTTGATGCCAAGGAATGGAAGTGCTCATGATCACTTCATGTTTCGAGATGATCTTCTTGGGAACGTAGGCTTGAACTTTAGTTGTTTGGATACCTTAGCGTTTTTGATGTTTGTAATCGCCGTCTCTCGAAATATTAACCGCACCTTGGTTTTGTGCATTGATTGCGATACATCTAAGAGAACGATGGCCTCGACGAATAATCCGTGACTGTATGCTGGACGGGCCGAAGTGCCCACCAGTATTCTGGTATTGAAGTACGTCTAACACCGTTGCATGCCAGAATTTTGAATGGTGCGGAGTCCACTCCCCGCCTGTCTGTGGCATAGGCAGCGATGATGCAGAGGTTGCCGTCCAACTCGTACTTCACGAGGTGCCTTGTAGCTCCATTGTTCTCATGAATGACTCCAGGACACGCAACCCACAACAAACGGCACAAGATAGGGACGGAATCAATGCTTGAGAGGCCAATATTTCATCGACCGGCAACGTCGCAAACTGGATTGCAAGGACCAAAAGGGTGGATGCTCTCCCAGAGAGTGTCAAAGTCCGCACCGCCGGTACTTTGACTCAGCCTGGGTTTTCTGGGTGGAAGATGGATGTTTCATCAAAACGGTTTGTGCCAGCTATCAAGCCTTAGCGGAGGGGCTATCAGTGATCACAACATCTCATCGGTCGGTAGTCAAGCCATCCAGCCCAGGAGAAATGATGGCCAAGCCCTACAGATCCATACCAACGGCGGAATAATCGGGGCCGAGAACCCCGATACTCGCCAAGTCCAAGATCGTAACTTGATGGTGTACCGGCCCCGCTACGATCGCCGTTTGAAGCTTTTTCAATTCAAGGATTGTCGCTGCCAGCTACGATAAGTGAAGTGAGTCTCGTGTTGGGACTGGCTTCCTGCTGTCGAGCGAAACACAGCATCATCTGAGCAAAGTACGCTTGTTCCCTGCTTTGTGTCGACAGTTGCACAGGCAGGACTGGTGATATGTTCCGGAAGTCAAACAAATCAAGTTAGTATATTTTATACTGCCGAGCATGATGCATGCCAACCTGTTCCATCCACACACACGGCAGAAGCTGATTGTTAGCAAGAGTCCCCTTATCCCCCTTGTACCGTAGGATTGGATGATAAGGGGCTGCTACGTGCCTCGACATATCCGGTAGGTTACGACTATATAAATTCAAACCAATCACCCTGCCGTCTGGACTAGCACTGATGCTGAGTTCGATTACTATCCTACATCTGATGTACATATTCTGGTCTCGAAGTTATTGCCGCTGGAATCTGGACGGGCGGTGAAAAGTGGTTAAGGGCTCATCGTTCACCATTTCTCAACTGGCCGCGTCGCCACAAAATATGTACCGCCGGATTCATCTCTACATACGAAAACCTTCTTGTTACCTTTCCCGATAACATATCGGATGTCATCGTCCCTCCAAGGTTTTTGTCCCACAAGCGAAAAAAGCCTGGACGAGATACTTGGTGAATAGGGGCAAAAAAAGTTCTTCGGTTCCTTCAAGAATACGTATCAATCTCCCAAAGAGATAGAACGAATGCAGATAACGGACCTTTTCCAGAAGCTGTTGATCCACTCCTAATTCGACCCAGTACGACGTGATATATGAGCTTGTTTTATAATGATATCGTCTCTCAAGGTGTAGCATCCGACAGTAGTCGAGGTTCAGGAGTTGTTGTGACAGCTGATGATCCAAGTTGTAAGAGCAGTGGAGCAGGAGCATTGTTCGGATAGTTTGATGGTAGACAACGATTTTGAGAAATGCGTTGATGCGTTCAATTTCTGTGGGCCAGGGGAGAGAAGCGGCGGAGTCTCGTATGCCTGGCGCCAATGTCAGTGAGTTCAGCTCTGATGGCCGTGGTTTTGTTAGAATAGCAGATAATCGTAAAGGTCATGAACCACACACTTTGGTCGTAGATGTAACTTTTGACATAGTTATTATGGATACCAAGACATCGCTGGAACAGTTTCGTTGGCAAGCGTTGGTGTCTGTGCGCAGAAAGGGCCGGAGCGGCTTTGGTCGCTCAAGAAATCATTAAAAGATTTGTGGTAAAATGAAAAATATCCTCCTTGGCCTCTGGTAACTGCTCGCATTTCGTCGTAGCCAGCGGATGACGAACTCGGTGTGAGGGGTTGTGTCTGGTCGACAGATGATTGAATGGCCATGGACTTCTGACCGTTTTTCTGTCCTTGAAGCCAGGCAACAGCACAGAGCTTGTTGCACGCAGCTCGGAAGCTGACTTCTGAAAGTCCCAAGATGTTGCCGAGCTTCTGCGCACACCACCTGGTGCCGTCCCCACGGATTACTGTCGTTGCAAAAAGGAGAAGTTGGATCGAGGGTAGGATAGTGTCTGGAATAGTTTTCATAATCAACGTATAGAACGCGTCTAGCTCCGCAAAGGGATGCGCAGAACTCGCAGTACCACGGCGATCTGAGATGACAGCAAGAACAGCCTGCAACTGCACCTCAGGACCGAACGAATCGGGCTGGCCGACAAATCGGAGTATCGTGGCTGCATAAATAAAGAGGCCAGCTGCAGCATCCACTAGTCTTCGGATGACCTTATTTGGGGGCCATTCGGCCACTGTCGACAAATTATGCTGTCGAAGGATACGTCGGAAGCCATCTCTGAGATAGAGCTCGATTTCTCCGTCAACCTCGCGCGATATGGGCAGTGTTGCCTGTTGACAGAAGAGCGCGATTTTGCTCACGGCAAACGTACTTTGAATGTGAGACTCAGGACGGCTGAAGAAAGCCCAGCGAAACGGAGTAGTCCGTTCCCGCACGGACTTGGCGATGATCTCGATGATTTCGCACTGTGCTTCTTTGCTATTACACTCATCGAGTCCATCGATGATGATGACCATGTCTCCCATCCCAACCCCCTGCCTCCACAAATCCCGAAGCGGTTGGGAGATCAATTCGTCGAACTGTCGCTGGCATCGACTTGGTAACAAGCGTCCTGTTATGGTGGATCTTGTCATCAAGAATGTTGTAATATGGTTGAGACCTGGCGGAGAGCTGGTGGGCGAGGGACGTGAATAAGCGGTTTGGCTTGTCTCGGCCATTATAGCGTGAGAAAAAGAAAGCAGCACCAAGCTTTTCCTCTAGCATCTCCGCGCACGTTTGTGCGAGGGCAGATTTTCCAACTCCAGCAGGTCCTTTCATCCACAATATCGACGAGGAATTGTTAGTTGTTCTGCTCAGTGCCCAGTGAGCGATGTCCTCGATGTGCTGTCTACGAGTGCCGGGGAAGCATTGTGGAGCGGGGTGACGTGCAGACGAGTCGTGTGCGGCCTCTGGATAGGATGCATTGAGGAGGACTTGGATGCCTGCTCCTGTGAACACCGTAAAAATAAGAAGAATTAAGGTGGTGCTGTAAGTTTCCAAGTTCGGACTGACCCCACCGTTTGGTCCAATATGCAGCGACTGATCAATAAAATGACTGTTCTTTATGACTATGTTCTGGGCACCAGCGAGAATTGGCATTTTTCACTGGACCGTAGCCGGTGGGAAGATAGCCTGACGAAGGCGCCTAAAGGCTGTCGGAAGGTAAGTCGTACCTCCAAGTCATTTCCGGTTATCACCGGGTCGCCCGGTCATCTACTTACTGAGGTGCATCGCCCTTACCCCCTGTTATGTCCTTGCATTGTACGATCCGGTCGATTTGACATGTAGTATAACAAAGGGCAGGTGCTGGCTTGGTACCTGGCCCCTGCTGTCCCTTTCGTGGAACCCGTTGAAATCTGCGGCTCGAAGCTTGAAGCCTTGAGCTTTGGCAACGCTGCACCGTGTAATAATCCAGTCGGCACCCCGTGGGAACACAGGCATAGCCGCCCTACCGTTGCACATCCAATTGCCAGTAGGCAGAATGCCAGGCATCAAATGACAACCCAAAAAGCTGACAAAAGTTCTACCCCGGCCCCGGGCAGCCAGAGAGGAAAGGCAAAGCTCCCCCGGAACACAAGTGTACATGCAAAACCAGAATCTGAGCCTCGGGACGTGTCTGTCAAGGGAGCCGCCGAACCACGCAAATACGCCTCCTGGGCGACCTCATCCGCCACAAGTCATCGATGGTCATTGCTCAAGGAGAATATATAAGTAATAAAATAATGATACAATATAGTAAGGGTACTTGAGCTATGAGTCCCAGATAGGTCCGAAGGCAGGGATGCCCCGGCTGACCATGCCATAGACGATCTTCCGGGTCAACCTCTCGTTGGAAATAACACAGATGGCTTCGGGTTCGTATTCCCTGGCAACTCGGTAGACGAGCTTGACCATGTCAGGTTTACCATGGATGCGAGTGTCTTATCGTCACGGGAAATCAACTGATTGACCTGCATAGATATCCTTTAGGGAAAACATACCATAAATAATTGAACCAGGGGAGGCCTCGAAGATGTCATCCACCAACTTGTCACCAAAAGTCTGGCGGACGTTGGGGAGAAGCCCAGAGCAGACGGGATGGAACGTTTATTCGAGAAGAGCCATGGACAGATGGGTGCGATGCCGGAGCCAGTAGCAACAAAGAGGACTTTTCGGAATAAACAGGCAACGCTCATCATGCCCCAAATAGGAATACCGCGAACCCATATCTCAGAGGGAGGATGTTCGATGCACTTGGTAGTCCAGTCCCCGGCACGGCTGATAATCATGGAATAGCCCTTCTTGCTAGGGACAGCGATGGTAGCAAAGCTATGCCACTCTCTTAAAGGAGCGGTCGATACACGAGTGAAACTTCCTGGGGGGGGTGTAGCTAGAGTGTGTTGAGTATCGATGCACTTGTCTCAATACCAACTGAACCCACCGTATTCGAAATAAAGTCGAATGCAATGACTCGAGAGGACCTCGCTGTGGACCTTGTATTTGCGAAGGCGCATCCAGGGAAGGGCAATAGAGACTGTCAATTGTTTATAATGGATGATTGACCGTCAAGATGGCCAGATACAAACTTACGGGTGGAGACAGCAATCAACCAAAAGCAGGGGTGGTGTGCCAACGCGCTGCCAAGAGGTATTCCAGGGGTTTTGTAGTCACTAGCGAGGAGAACAGTCTAGGAGTATTCTTTAAGTTGAGGTTGGCATGTTGCTTGGCAGGCACATACCAATGCCCAGACAAGGCCAATAGCGACCCAGCCCATAAAACGGTGAGTCATTTCGAAGGTGTTGTGGTATCTGACCCGCAGCTCTGGATGGGCGAAGGCGAGAATTCCCATTAGAAGCATCATAATAAGATAGGTTATAACCAAAGTCGGAATTGAGATGGTCTAAAAGCTCCCGAGGTAAGACGAAACCTGGGAGATGGGTGATTGATACTCACTCCTTCTTTGTTGAATAGTTCTTTGGTAGCTTGTCCTACGAAGAGGATAAACCAGATTGTGCCAGAAACGCCGCAACCAGAGTGAAGGCCTCCGATATGGTAGACGCGGGCCGCCGAGGCACGGATCCAGAAAGGCCAACTGTGTTGCCAAGTTGGGTATGCGGAATTCCTATTCAGGCCAAGATCAAAGCACTTACGAGAGAGGCACCCGAGTAAACACCCAGAAGTACGTGTTGATCACGTACTCCTGGCGGTGGAGAATAGAGACAAAGAGGTTGGCCACTGCTACGCCTGCCACCTCCTCACCAGTGGACCCTCTGGCCAGGAGCCAGATGAAAATCCCGAGGTTTGCTAAAAATACGACGCTGAAGAGCTTGCGATACAGAGTGAACACTTGGTGTCGCAGAAACCTGATCTTTCTGCCATTTTCCTTCCCGGGAAGTATGTCGTCCTGGAAGCCGGTCAAAATGCCACCCTCCTCAAGGGAGGATGCAACAGAACTCCCGGAGGCACTACTGCCTGGTCTGTCCTTGAGAGTGGTCTCCTTTGCAAGGCCTTCGACTAGTTCGTCGTGAGCAGTGTGTTTGCTGGTTTGGGGGATAGAATGGGGGGTCGTTATGGTCATCACGGGCTCGAGGAGAGAAGAAGGGGGCGTGAAAGTGTAGGTTTGGCGAGTCTCTTCGCCGTATATATACAAGATGTCATCGATCCATCTCTCAAGGCACGCCCCTGTCTGTGGACGGATGTCGAAATGGTGTTGTTGGATACATAAAATCGAAGACAACTCCAGGCCTAAGCCGTCTGAAGGTATGAAGACTCAAGAGACTCCGCGGACGCCACAGTAAAGGCGATGATAAGAACTGTAAGAAAGCACCGAAGTCTGCGCCCTCTGCGCAAGGAGGTTTTCGTGCGAAGTCTCATCCCACTTCTCAGGGCCAGCGATCCGGGCGATGAACAAATGAAGGGCTAGACAAACATGGATATGTGCGGCGAATACGGTGCGCGATCCTGAGTACATACTGTTACGTATGTTGAAGTCAAATGCTCGGTTTGGGGACTATGGTTCCTCGAAAAAAAAGCACACTCCAGTCTTGGCCACTATTTTCTCCGTCAATAAGAAGGTGTTAACTCCGGATAAACGCCTTATCGGATTGCGGATGGGATTGGTTTTTCGTTGTTCTGTTCATTTACTCCAGCCTTTGAGGACCACCGGATCGTGAAGTTTTTGGTGCAGTATCGTAACGGTCTAAACAAAATCAGAGCGTCTGAGAGCTCAACCGAATTGATATATGGTACATAATGTCCCTCCGACCAGCCGTTATGTTTCAAGGAATGTAAACACACTACATACATTTGTCAATTGTCATTGTTGGTGCCTTCATGGCGGTGCTGAGCCGCAGGGGTGCCTTATTCCATAAAAGAGGCCGAGTGAGTGTTGAACATACACTTGGTTCAGCTTGGAAGAAGGGATGTCTGATTCCGGTTATGTACGGATAGTGGTTGTGAGTATTTCTAATCTGCCACTGCGGCGTATCTCTAGACCGGATTGGACACGTGGTTTTCATGTTCTGACTAAGCCGAGGTCGGTGATGGTCTGTAATATGCACATTGCATTGACGTGTATACTGGCCGCGTAATCACTCTTTTTGCTTAAATACCCACTCTACCGGATTCCGTTCTTGCATTCGTTGCAATATCCCATGAACACCCCTACATCGCGCGCTGCTCCTGTACCCGATCGTGAAGCCCAACTCCTCAATATCGGCTCACAATGCTCAGAGGATACCTGCCATCTTGTTGACTTCCTTCCGTTCAAGTGCCACCATTGTCAGCAGTCGTTTTGCCAGGAGCACTTCAAGGTTGAGGCGCATAGATGTCCCCATTATGATGAGTTGAAGCACAATCGTGTTGCACCAAACTGTAAGCTCCAAGTCTTCCGTACATTATCTTGAATGCTGAACTTGTCTTTTTGTAGGCTCGTTATGCAATACCCCCATAGCTATTCCGCCAGGCCAGGATCCCAATGTCCGAATGGACGTGCACTTGACCACGGAGTGTTCCGTCATGACTGGCAAAGCAAAGGCAAAGTCGTTACCAGTCTGCGCAGAGGGTAGATGCAAGAAATTGTTGTTTTCCCCCATCAAGTGCACGGTATGTGTCGCGGCTCTTCCATATTATCTTGTAACTCACATTCCAATTGTAGCAATGTAGAGAACAGTTTTGTCCTTCACACCGATTTCCGGAAGACCACCGCTGTACCTCGCCTCCCCTGAAACAGGGAGCCAGGGTTCCTAAAGCTGCGGGCTCGAGGTTATTAAACGAATTCGATGGGAAGAAAATCAACAACACAACCTCCGCTGCAATTTCTGCGGTCAAGAAGACGGTATCTTCCGCTTCGGCCTCTGTTTCTAAGTCAATAGCCGCCGCTACGGCCTCTGCTCCACCATTGAGCAACTCCAACTCGTCGGAAACTTCCACTGCTAAGTCTCCTGGCAACAATCCGTTTTCGAAAGTCAATCGGTATGTAACTCTCCATTACCTCTAACCAAGTACCAACTCATAAACCATAGCGTCCCTTCCACATCACCGGTCACTTCGAATGCCATGGACCCGGCTCCTGTGGGCAACTCTCCGACCGGTCTGACGTCTAACCATTATAACAAACCAACCGACATTGAACCTTCAATGCCCACCATGACCTTCAAACGCACATCGTTCGTCCCGCCACCGCTGTTTGCGTCTGCCTGACGTATTGTATTCGCTCGTATTTCTACGATACTCTTTTGTATCCATACAATCTCGGGACGTATTAATTATTGTACCACATGCTAACCTTACAGGCGGGCAAAAGCCGAAAGGGAGAGTCGCTTGCGCAGCATGCGGGAACGTGCGAAGAAAGGGGTGCGTGGACCTCTCTTCAAAGATTTTGCTGTCTGTTCAGTCCTCCGCAGCTTCTGAGCGACGAAGAGAAAGCAATCCTCGCTGAAGAAGAGGCAGCAGCTAAGGAACACAAAGATTGCCTGATCATGTGAGGACGTTGGGATAATATGAATTGATGCTTGGGGCGTACAGCCAGGGATTATTAAACACCCATAATACCGAACCAAGGAAACAGTAAAATGAGAATAAGAACGAGCATCTCTATCGTTTCCGTTTCTTGGTTGAGCGAGTAGAGGCTGCCGCCGAGCCAGTTCCAGGTGGTCGGCCCCTGCCCTTTTTGGCCCCTTTTGGCCTCCCGCGTTGAGGCTTTGGGGACACGGAGCGGGCTAGTGTGAGCGAAACGATGAACAAATCATAAACTGGGGAACATATCCACAAGGACCAACCAGGTGAGGGTTCCTTTGTTTCTACATCTTCATCTTCTCCAAATTCAGTGCCCCCATCCGTTCCTGTTACTACACTCTCTCTGGGTGTTCCCGCTCCAGCCTCATCACCACTCTCCTGTGTCAGTGCACTGCTGTCACTATCACCGCCAACAAGACCTGCCAAATCTGCTTTGCTCTTCGCTCTACGCCTACCTCCCCCAGCCCCGGAACCTGATGCAGCACCCCGACGATGTGATTTTGTTGGTGCTAAAATAGGGGAGGGCGAGGCTATGGGTGATGATGGGGCCGAGGCCGTAGCCCGTATTCGCCTCTGCGAAATCAGATTTTCAAACGTTTCGTCAAAAGGAAGGGCATATTCTTCTCGGAAAAAGGGGTGTCGTGCGAGATTCTCGGAAGGTGAAGGTGAGCGGACGGCGACTGGGGAGGTGGAATTCGGCAGTAATTGATATCCCTCTGCTTCAAGGTCCTAGAATATCCAGAAAAAAAAGGCCTATATATCAGAATATAGACCTTTAACATCTGGGAAGTATTATGGAAAGGGCCTTACGATGGCATCCAAAGCATCAAGATCGTAGCAAGTCTGAAGTTTTTCCCATAGCGATTCTACGTGCAGTAGCCGGCCTGTGTCTTTGTGAATAGCATGCTGAATTGCGAGTATGTGGAAGTAGCGGTGGAGACCGACGGGGCGTGCACGCATAATGGAGCGGAAGAAGGATATTTCGCCTTCGATGGTAGAGAGGAATGTTGCTTCGACTGATTTTGTATTGGGAGAGGGTGGAGGGACTGAAGTTGTTGGTGGCTTCTGCTGGGAGGATGGCGAGGACTTGGAGGACGGCGAGACGGCCATCGTGAAACGGGTGCAAAGGACCCAGATGTTCCCCTGTCGGACCTGCTTGTTCGCGTTTTGCGTGCAAGACGCGACACGTGGTGTTTGGCAGAAGCCTTTGATACAAACATGGGGTTTTTGCATCTTTTCATCTTTCAAAGTGCACTGGATTCCTAAATAACCTCAAGAAAACATCTACCGTCAATAGCTGTTACCGGGCTGATGAGTTCAATGAAAAGACGGTGTTTCGCCCTAGCCTACTACCAATCAATGATCCCTTGACAACTGGTGTTGGATGGAGGCATTCATCAATCAGATACGTAGTGCATGGATACGTTCTCATTGGAAGGTATTTTCATAACCCCGCTATCCCGCCTCATTGGCCCCCGCAGGATCCCCGCCACCCGCCCTCCCCAGGCTTCAGCACTGCCCACCACGAAATAACATGGTATGTCCAGACCTATCCACCGCTGGCATTTTGATAGTTACACTCGCGTTCCTTCTTATTTTTTGGACTGCGCAGAGCTGACCGCGTCAACTGCACTCTATTTCTAGAGACTGATACTTTGTAGGGAAATTTTATCCCGCACACGCAGTATCAAACCCGATCTGCGCTGAATAGCACTTCTATTTCCACTCCAGAAAACGTGCCGTAGCACCTTGGAATAAGATACCTAGAGTAAAAGTCAGAAGCTAACCCGGTTCTGGTTGGTACTTGGCCACTCCCAGCCAAAGTCATGAAAGGGGGAAACTACACCCGCAGGCCCAAAATAACGAGAACTACAAGCATTATATCATACCCAACCGAGGGCTGCACACCGTGATTCCCTAAAAAACTCCCAGGACCCAGCGATTTGGGCCCGCTCCCGTACAGTCGCCAGGCAATCGACGGCAACCGATGGAGCTGGGAAGGATACCACCCCGATATGGCATCCAACCCCTACCCCCGGGAAAGTATATAAAACCCACCTCCTTCAGTAGTATCCACCATCTTCGTTCTTTCTTTCCTTCCTTTCGTTTCTTTGGCACCGGTGCCCCCTTCCTCACCCTTCGAGTCGGCCTTGCAAATTTTGGTTCTTTCTTGAGCAGTACGTACCCTCCATGCATATCCTTTATTTAATCCAGTCATTCAGATTCGAGTAGCTTTTCTTCACCAAGCAACTCTTATTATTTTCCAAGTTCAATCCTTTTGAAAAGTTCGCCATGTTCGCCAAGCTCGCCTCCACTGTCATTCTCGCTTCCTCCATGGTCGCTGGTGTTCTCGCCGCACCTACCAACCAGGGTCTTGGTAAGCCATATCTTTAATTCAATATATAAAAAAAGACTGAGCCTTATCCTCTTTTAGCTGCTCGCACCAACAGCGTCTCTTTCAACCACTGGGGTGGTCTCTCATCCTTCGACAACTTTGACAACTTCTACGGCGCTGACAACTTTGATGGCTCCGTCCACTTCTCTCAGGTCGTCGAGCAGGAGCAGCGCGTCGTCTGCCACACCCAGGCTGTTGAAATCATCCAGCAGCGCTTGGTCGTCCTCCAAGAGATGGCCAAGAGGATCATCCTTGAACAAGTCTGCGAGGTTGAGACCCAGACTGTCGTCTTTGAGCAATTCCACGCCAGCCTTGGCAACTTCCGCCACGATTTGAGCCGCTCTTCTGGCCACTCCGTCGGCTTCGACAATGGCATCTCCAGCCACTTCAACAACATCTGCCTTCCTGATGGATCGCTCTCCAGCGACAACTTCGGCTTCTCCGGCCGCGATGTCGGCTCACAAACTGTCGTTGTTGGCGGCTCCAACTGGAACGATGCTAGCTCCCCCGCATCGGTCACATCTGCCTTCAACGCCGCTAACGGCGCTGTCGCTTCCCTGCATTAAACGATCTCGCGTACATGCTTGATTTAGTGTCGTGAGGGGCAAATAGGATTGCGAACACTATGACGAGTTCTCTTGTAGAATGTTATGGACTTGGCAGTTGCCTTGGTAGTTTAGCGCTCTATCCTTTTTTTTTTTTTTGTAATTGCCGTCTCTTTGGAATGTCACCCGCACCTCCTTTTTTTTTTTGAACTTGTCGTTTCAGCACTACTAAAGGCGAAAACCGAGCATCAGAGGTAACTAGCGTGGAACTAATAGGCTGAAAAATGAGACGCAGACATTACCGGATCATGATCGATCACAACCCCCTGAGTGATGCCGAATAATGTGTTATCTTAATCTGAGGCTTGGGAATAAGGGGTTTGATATAAGTCTGAATGTTGAACATAAAACGGAAAGGCGTCGAAGCAAACTTGTGCGAGTTTCTTGGGTGCATAGCCAAAGTACATGCGACAAACATCTCTCTAACCCCACTGGTACAGAGAATATTCCAACCCATTCCCCCGACTGAAACTATCACCAGTGCCTAAGCGCAAGCGCTGACACTTTGTTGCTCTTTTGTAAGCCAGGTGGGTCATTTCAAACTCGGAGGATAACGCTAGACACTCAAGGGGTGACTTCTCCATCAACACCCGTCTGATGAATTTGCCCGGCCCAACACGCCTAGACCGACAGGGTGTACAAATATTGCTATCTGACTACATAGACGAACGGATGTATTTCGCGCCCGGGTGTCCATCAATCATTCCCATCCTGACGGGCTGATGCCGAATCACTCGCCGTCGGGCTACCTCACGGTGTGTGTCTTCCAGCTAAGAGTCTAGCTGTCGAATTAAATGCGCGACTGTGAAGTGTTGGTAGCTAGTGTTGGCGTTGATATCGCCATTGTAGTTCACAGCCATAAGCGAGGGGGGCTGGCGGCGTAGTCAAAGTGCCCCTAGCCTCGGCGATTCCCATCAGTCCTACTTTTGGCACTCCATCAATCAACGTCTGCCCGTTCAGCTGGTTCACGTTTCCGCGCCCAAGGTCATTTGAATGGCTGCTTCCTGGTGGTCGCTATGTTATTGACATTGGACAGCCACTGCTTTAGCACAGGCGCCTCCCGAGTTCTCCGTTTGCACATTCAGAACACTCGACTGCCTGCCTCTCACAGATGTATAAAGGCCACGGTATCTCACCCAGCTTTTGCATCAGTTCGTTCTCTTCGCTTTTCCCTCCTTCTTTAAGTTTTTTGGCCAGGTGCCCTTCGCCCTTTCGTTCTTCGAGTCGACTTTGCAACGTCCCTTCTTACTTGGTAGGTCCCACAAAGAACTATATACGTCCTCCCCGTGCTTATTATCGCCGGCTTGAAGCACTTTTTACCAAGCCAATCTTAAACATGTTCGCCAAGCTCGCTTCTACTCTCCTTGTTGCCTCTGCCTTCATTGCTGGCGCCACCGCTAAGCCGGTTCCCACTACCCGGGATATCCGTATGTTTATTCCCACTTGATCCTATCGGGACTCTCTCACTGATCTCTATATTTGTCCAGTCCCTCGCACTAACCACGTCTCCTTCAACCACTGGGGTGGTCTCTCCTCCTTCGACAACTTCGACAACTTCTACGGTGCAGACAACTTCGACAGCTCCGTCCACTTCTCCCAGGTCGTCGAGCAGGAGCAGCACGTCGTCTGCCACACCCAGGCTGTTGAAATCATCCAGCAGCGCCTGCTCGTCATTCAAGAGATGGCCAAGAGGATCATCCTCGAGCAAGTCTGCGAGGTCGAGACCCAGACCGTCGTCTTCGAGCAATTCCACGCCAGCCTCGGACTCTTCCGCAACGACATCCACCGCGTCTCTGGCCACGATATTGGTTTCGACAGTGGCATCGCAAGCCACTTTGGCAGCATTGTCCACGCTGACAACTCCCTCTCTGTTGACAACTTCGGCTTCAGTGGCACTGACCTTGGCTCTCACACTGTCACTGTTGGTGGCTCCAACTGGAACGATGCCACCTCCCCCGCTTCGGTTTCTTCTGCGTTCGGTGCTGCCAACGTTGCAGTTTCTTCTCTGCATTAAATGATGCTAGAACGTAGGCACTCGGGAAAGGAGATTGATTCCTCCTTTCGCATGAGGGAGTAGTAAAAGCAGTTCATGAGAGATACTTACATGTTTTCCTTGGGGTTCGCTTGGTTATTGTATAGTCTGTAATAGTCGTCTCATGAACGTTTAGTGCGCACCTTGACTTCTACTTTTTTTTTTTCCATTTAATAAAGGTACCTTTCCTTCAGTAAGAAATATTTAAGCATCAAGTCGTGCCAGTCGACCGCTAATAGGGTGGCGGCTGGCAACCTGGAAGAAAAAAAGAAAAAAAAAAAAAGAAGACATCCCTCGGGCTCGCAGTGCTGTTGGGAGAAGGGCCTGGACTTAGACTCCGACCGCGGTGATGTATGATGATGCGGTGATGATCAATGTCAGATGCTGAGTGGTATCACTTCAGAAATTAAGCTATTTTTGAAGGCCCTTCCACGCCTGCATTTATCCTATTCCATCTGCCGACTGAGGTTTTTTTCATAGGGATGATTCATGCGTATTCTGTCGCCATGCCGATTCTCACAAGAACATCACCCTAACCTACTATCTCTGTATTCATCCACATGCGATACCCTTATCAAGTGCGACAAGATCTCTGGCGTTAATGGTCTGATCGAAGTGGCTTGAATAGGCATCCAGGCTGAAGAAACAGAACAGCTTTGCACTCCCGCCGTCCACTGTATTCATCATCCCCATCTATATGTGTCCTTGGGTATTCGCCGATAAACTTGGAATACTTGGTAACGAGCAATACTAGACATTCAGTCTGCGGTGGCTAAAGCGGATACCGCCTCTCCGGTCATCAGTCCCCTCAACGATCAAATAAGAAACGCTGGGCTTTGATTTCGCAATTAGGATCTAGCATCATCACGTAGATATACCCCCACGGGCTGCAGTAACGCTATCATTCCGTTGTTCCTTGGGCGAGACTTTGCCACGGGAATCTCATAACTAGGATACCCTGCTTCAAGCATCACCTCCACGCGTGTCAATGCCATTTTACGCTCGTGGGTGCAGGGTATTTGTCGTTAATGCATGCTGTGAAGATTCTTGTCTATCCATCACAATAACATGACCTTGCACGATTCTCCTGATATTTGACTCCTATCCATATGGTACACCTATAAAGGAATTCATTCGTCGATAAGATACAGTCATACTAGTTCCCTTCTCTTTGCCTATGATTATGTGGGGCCGTTTCCACAGTTCCATACCATCAAGGCCGAGTATCGCTGTGGCAATGTAGTGGGCTATGCTCCGAAGACATGGATATCCATCATCTCTTTATACACTCTATCTTATCACATCAGTCACCTCAAATCCTCTCTATTTCCCTATATCTCAGTAACCGCATCGCGCTACGAGTTAACCGATGATCAGAAGAACTCATGTCACCATCAGCCTCCGGAAATCCGGAGCCAAGGTCAGCAATAGCAACTGAAGTGTGATTGGTGAAAAAAAAATAAACGTCGGCAATTACAACGGTCGAGTGTCTAACGTATGAGTTAACGGATAGGTACTCGGGGCTCTATCCATCAAACTTCGGCCTCGATGAGAGAGGATATCTCTCAGAAAGCGTTTAGTGCAGAGATGCGACGGCGCCCCTAGCAGTGCCAAAGGCAGCGGCAACGGAAGCAGGGGAGGTGATATCGTCCCAATTGGATCCACCAACGACAACGGTATGAGAACCGAGGTCGGTACCGGTGAAGCCGAAGTTGTCAACAGAGAGGGAGTTGTCAGCGTGGACAATGCTGCCAAAGTGGCTTGCGATGCCACTGTCGAAACCAATAGCGTGGCCAGAGACGCGGTGGATGTCGTTGCGGAAGAGTCCGAGGCTGGCATGGAATTGTTCAAAGACGACAGTCTGGGTCTCGACCTCGCAGACTTGCTCGAGGATGATCCTCTTGGCCATCTCTTGAATGACGAGCAGGCGCTGCTGGATGATCTCGACAGCCTGGGTGTGGCAGACAAGATGGGACTCGGTCTCGGTTTCGACGACCTGGGAGAAGTGGACGGAGCTGTCAAAGTTGTCTACACCATAGAAGTGGTCGAAGTTGTCGAAGGACGAGAGTCCACCCCAGTGGTGGAAGGAGAAGGGGCCGCGAGCGGCTGATAAGGAAGTCAGCGGACAGCCAGACGGTTGAACTTGGAGGCTCCGTACCAAGATCCCTGCTAACGGGGACAGGTTTTGAAAGGGCGCCAGCAACCAAGGCGGAGGCAACAAAGAGAGTGGAAGCGAGCTTGGCGAACATTATGAAGGTTGAACTAAAAATAGAAGTTATTGGACTGAAGAAAAAAACGCGAGGAGGTAAGTAAATTTATGAAGCCGGCAATGTTATGGTTTAATATACCTGTTGAAGAGAGCTTGGTGTAATGCAGACGCAAAAGACAGAGAACGAAAGGCACCCGGCCAGGGGATGTAGGATCAGGTGAAGAAGTGAACGAAGGTATTGTTGATCCTGGGCATTCCACCTTAGCTTTTATATGCATCCCGCTGATGGGGCCCATTGCAGACGATAAGGACAAGTCGGCGCTGCAAGTACCGAAGTAACGGGTTTGTGTCTACACCATAGAGACTGATGGGATGCATTGCTCGAGATGACTGTGGGCGCATATAGTACTTTGACAGTCGACCAGTCGCAGGGTGTGGCTGGACATTGGACGTTGAACGCGACTGGATAGACTGAACAGGACTGATGCCAAGAGCTTTCACATCATTGATTAGGCTGCGGTGATTCGCGCAGGGCTGTGGTCATGGATATGCAGCCAGAGGAACCTGAGCTATATGCAAGTGCGCAAAACTAATGTCGATGTTCCGTGATACTGACCACCCGCGTTGCCATCCCTGCATCGTCTTGAGATTGAAGCCAACGATTGAAGCCAATTCGCAATAACACTGTATTTGCCGAGAACACCATTGAGATGATTGATTTGACACAGGGCGGCACCCTCCACGCGTAACCACGGGGCTCACTAGGGGCTCGCTCTGGTCATTGCGCCGGCGAGTGAAGTTCCGAAATGAATAGTATAACTCCGGCAGGGGTGCTGCAGCAAGTCGCCGACAAAAGCGAAAGGGAAGCAAAATCAGCCTGTTAGTAGTGTTTTCCCACAATGATAAACGGCGTGGAAAGCGGTGCGGCATTGCCCAATACTGTGCAATACCAGTGCAGCAAGATGGTACAGGGAAATGTATGAGGAACCATATACGGAGAACTGCTCGCTTATCACTGTCGGTAGTGCCTCGCCTGTTTGTCACCCGCGTTTAATTTAAAGCCAACAAATCATCTTGGCGAAAAATTTGATGAAATTGACTTACAGCGGTAGCGCTCAATGAGATGATCACTCTATATACGCTCACCGGCGACCGCGGGTCCTGGCCTTGCTAAACTTGCGAGACCTGACGGCGAACGAGTATCCTGACACTCGTGGCAACCTCTGTATTTTCGCGCACACATCAATAGGCTTCAGCTTTTGAGACCCTGAAATGCCACGACCAAATCCACAAATACTGGGGCTTCGACGCACGAGCACGAGGAGCAAGCACAGCTTACGACCGACGTATTGAAGCCTGCCTCAAGCATATTGTCTTTCTTTCCTTGTCATAAACCTCCACGTCCTTTGTGTACCTCTTCGAGCGATTTTAGTAGTGCGTTTTCTGCCGTGATTCTTGGGATATAGTGGGTATTTTGGACCCTCTGTTCCATCTCCGTATGCTTTTCCAATTGCAAATAGCGTTGTCTATTGTGCTGGAATTGGTGGGAGGTATTCTAATTTTCCTGCCCGCTGCGGTCGCGGTGTGATACCACTTCGGTGTGGTTCGAGCTATTCAGGGCTACTTCCAACCTCGGATCTATTGCTAGGACTGTCAATTCGCCTACTAGATACGGTAACGGTAGCAGGCGTCACCGTTTCACAACCAATTTTTTCTCTCTTGCACCTGTAAGCTTGGGCGAGGGAAAATCTATTTACGATCATTTGTCGGTTGCACTAAGAGTTTGGCAAGTTGGTGAAGGACTAGATCCAGCAATTGATCACTACGTTCAGGCATCGCGTTTGTTCCGAGTTGCTACCCTCTACCAGCCTGGCTGTCTTCATTTTTTTGAAGGTAGAGTGGAATTAAAATGACGCGGCAGTTTTAGTCGAGTCATGCGTTGCTATCTTTGCAATTCTCCCCACGTGGTAACTCTAGTTTTGATTTGACGTGAAAGTTTGGCGGAAAACATAATATTGTGTAGCATCGTTTACTCACACTCTATGGCTCTTTTTCGGCGGGATGCAGAGTCGCCCATGTATTCTTATGGGCCAACCCTCGGGTATCGGTAGTAGGCCTACTCCATATAACGAGGGAACCGCTTTCGACGGCTATAAGTATTGTACTCCATCCGATAAGTCCAGTACCGTGTTTAACAAAGTCATTCTATTACGGACCGCATATATTAGAGGCCAATTCATATACTAGAAACGGGGTCGAAACGGACAAAAGGAATGAGACGGGGAAATAATGCAGCAGGGAGGTATATATCCTGATATGTTGTAGTACAAAAGGTAGCAGGTTGGTACAAACATTGGGAATGGTGTGAAGGGGCGGGTTCAGGGAGCACTGAGAAGGATGATGCAGTAGAACGCAACGAGTTCGCCCCAGGAGAAATGGTTAGAGGAGTCGAAGAGTAGAACCTAGGACTTTATTCCTGGCCGAATCCTTCTGTTTCCCTAATCCCGATGTCAGAAAATCTCTCGGCAGTCCATGAGGTATGAAACTCACTCGATAGCGAACAGCAACTTAGACTCTAAGCTCTCATAGTCTGGATATGGTGGCAGATCCAACCTATTGAAGCATGTATGACTCCTCGGCAGTCCCGATGGATCGCCTGACTTTTCAATCGTGAATCTTCTAGGTCCATCCGATCCTTGAAGATCTTTGAATCCATTAACTGGCACGCGCGACGTCCCTGTCGTGAATTGCAATAGTCGTGCCTTTCGTTCCGAAGGCCATGATCTAATGCATTGCCAGAACCACTCGATGACCTGGTCAGTCTTTTCGTATCCGCGGTAGTCCGTGAACTTGGTCCAATCATCCCTTGGAGACGTTATCCTCTAGGTCCTGGGAGGGTAAGGGGGTACAAAACTTACATATCAATATCTGCCATTCCGCCAATCAAAAGCTCCAGCTCCCTCTCATCAAACACGGTAATGAGATCTTTGGGCACCAACTCTAAAAGGCCCTCCATGAAAGCGCCGAATTGTTCCTTCACCCGCTTTGATATACGATAATCGACAACGAGGTCAACATATTCCTTCTTGTTCTCCTCCGTCACGTCTGTGTGTTCACCTCCAGGCTTGAGCTCAATGGTCACCAGCTCACCGAACCGCTCCTCGGTTACTGAGAACGTCTCCTCTAGGACATCTGTGATGTCATTCTCACTAGGATGATGAGTAAGCGTCATTGTTTGTATCTGAGGTTTAACAACATACAGCATCCAGACCAAGGAGCGGTGAAGATCCGTATCAACTGCTTCTAGATCAGCCAGTGAAACATGTTTCCCAAGTATCATTTTGTAGAAACTTGGGACAAAGTAAGCATCCAGGAATCGTCGGTGGAAGATGGCTAATCCAACTGAGCGCCCGATGAATTTGAAATAGCTCAAGTGGTCTGGGTTGATGCCAGATGCAGGGTTTATCTGCAATGTGTAGTTGTCATGGGTCGAATACTCGAACAGGCCATAACTGGGGTTGAAAATCTCATGGGACAGCAAAAAGAACCATTCCCTGGCGTTGAGAATGAGAATCTAAGAGCACTGCATCCAAGTAACAAAGCACTTGCCTAGACACACCGCCATAGTCCAGACCATCCTCGTTGTCAAAGCTTACCATCAACCTCTTTTTCAGATCTTCACCAGTGTGTGCCATGACAGCTGCATAACTATCCTCCAGGATGTTATTCCTCCGGACCTTCATCTCACACTTTCCGGGTAGCACCCTCATCTTCGGTTGACTCCTGAAATAGACCACTTTCCGTCGATAGTCACGCTTGTATTGCGGTGCGTTGTCATCAACGTTTGTTGGTAGCCGAGGGTCGTCCCACGATGTAGTGCGGGTGTTATGATCGACGAAATAAACCCGCCCGGTTGACGTGAGCCTCATTTCCCATCCCGAGGGTAGTGGTCCGAGGTTAGTGTTGACCTGGGGTCTGGGTATGGCAGCAGCTGATTGCGGTTGAACGCGGCGGGGATCAGTCCAGGTCGTCGTTCGTGTGTGATGATCAACAAAGTAGGGACGACCTTCGGGGGTGCGACGCTCTTCCCATCCAAGTGGAAGAGGAATATCGGAATAGGTACCAGGTTGATGGGCTACCGGAGTGGCGACCACCGCTGGGTTGGCAACCGCGCTTGTCGTGCGTGAGGGTGCCTGTGCTGGAGGCTGTGACATGGGTCGGTTCTGCTGGATTGGGGGCTTATGCCATGTTGTAGATCGTGTGTTGTGGTCGACATAATATGTCCTGCCCTGTGGGTCAGTGCGGCGTTCCCACCCAGGTGGCAGAGGCATTCCACTTTCATCGTCGGTCATGCGTCCCGTCATGGCGCCAGCCGCGGAGACCGGTCGCTGGCTGTCCAATTGAGGTTGCACGCGGGGGGAAGAGGAGAGGTTGGCATGACTTGTGGAAGGTCGAAGGCTAGTCGTAGGTAGACTGGGCTGCATGATTGGCTGCGGAAAAGCTGTTTCCTGTGGATGCTGGGGATGCTGCCCCGGCGAACCGCTGGTGGGACGCATGGAGAAAGAGTTATTTTGGGAGTGTGAGGAGTAGGTTTGGGTTTGATATGGGGTATGGTCAATGACGGGGGCGGAAGAGGGGGACGGATGTGGGAGGGAGAAGCTAAAGGTAAGTTTTCCAAAGACAGGGAGGTTGTTGCTTGACATTGTCAAGTCTCTATTTACAACGGCTAGCGACCAAGAATCAGCTTTCTCTGCAAACGATATAAGTGAGAAAAAGCACACCATTCTGACGGGCGAGGGCCATAGCTTCGGATGCGGGAATATTTATGACGCCGAGAAAGCCTGTGGTGGGTGTATAAAACGAGGGGACTAGGGGGGAGTGCGAGGGGAGCTCGACGCACCCTGATCTCGTTTCTTAAATTTCTTGTGATCAAATACCTGGATAGCGATCATGGAAGATTGGCGCACGGTACTGGTAAAGGGATGGAATGAGGAGTCACGGGGGGAGAAGACAGGACATGCAGCAAGAGCTCACTCACACTTCAAAGGTCTCGTTCCACACGGGGCTGAGGGTCCTGCGGACGATTGCGGTTGTATTGGTCTCGCCATCGACGGTGAGGACAGCAAAAGGATCTGGGAGACTGAGGAGGTCGCGTTTAGCTAGACCGGTTGCATTGAGGACTGTTTGAGGGCTGAATATCAGCTGATCGGGGGGGGGGAGTGGAGGAACTGACGGGTGACTTTGAGCAGCTGCTCTGGATCATTTAGTCTGGAGAGAGAGATGGGCATACAGAACGGTGTGAGACAACTGGAAGGGAGACACTGACCTGGCTGGGCCTGCCATGGAACGACGATTGCCTGGCCAGTGGCTGTCGGGGGAAATGTGCGATTGGCTGCGGAGTTTCTTATTTACTCTATCGCTTTCTCACGCTCAAATGCTGTGTCATTTCCAAAAATATCATGTCTACTACCGCCGCTCATACACGTGCTGCCTCAATTCTCCTCCTCGCCACCTGTCGTCGATTCAGCCCACCCAGCGACAATGCCACAGGCTTGTCCGTCGCCTTCTCCACCTCCGTGTCTGAGCTCGAGAGGATGATTTCAACGTGCGTCGGATGGCCCTGGTATGGGTTAATGCGACCATGTGCGCGGTACGTGCGGCGGCGGGTTTTCTGACATTTCCACCTAAGCTTAGTCCACTATCACTTCACTAAACGGAGCATGAAGACGCACGGGAGCTTGTTGAACAACAATGTTTTTGATGTAGAGGTCCTCAGCGTGAACATTCTTGGCATCCGCATTGGACTCGGCGTTCTTCAGGAGACGTGTGATAAACTTGATTGATTTTTCAGGCCAGCGACCTTTGCCAATAGTTACTTCCCACTCTCCCCTAGCATCTCAGTTTAACCAAAACTCACCCTGAGTAGCCTTGAACTCCTTGGCCTGTCCTGAACGTCCAACACCACCAGAAAAACGTCCTGAATGGAATTACTCTCTTGTGATCCTTGACGTCGTTGAGATATGCGTATGCCTTCGTCAACTTCATGCCTGATCACGATCCACCATAAGTAAATGACCAATCCATATTTTGAGGTGCTGGGGTTTACCAGTGAGAGCGGCTGCTACTTCACGCATGTTTTTGAAGTGCGTGCGGAGGTACTCTCCGCGCGCCTTGGAAGCTGTAGAAGCATTGTAAGAATTTGAGTCTCAAACGGAATTCGGATGCCTGATACAGACTTTTTTCGGGGTTGGTGGCAAGCGCAGCTGCAGCGTATCGAACTACATGGGCTGTGGTCAAATATCTGGCCAGGTATCGAGCGTCCAGCACTCACCCATCTCAAAGTCTTCAAGTTACCGAGCCCCGTCTTGGACAGTAACGACTTGGAGTGGTGCGCCGTGTGGCTTGAACTTTAATTGTATAGCTGCACGGAACATCCCGCGTCATGTTTGGCAATGCTGCCTCTGGTAAATACTGGTCCAGGGTTTCACCCCTCTGTTCCAATCCGTTGTAATGATTTTTTGGGGCCCCGTTATACCATATATTATTCGGTCTCCAGTCCCATTAAATATCTACAGACGGCCATTTTGATGATGCGAATTGCCAGATTCTCTACTATTTACCTTGGAGATTGGGAGATTTATACCACCTCTGGCAATGGAAAATGTACCTTTCGGTAAGAGTGCCCTTGGCTCGTTGGGCCTTTCACTATTTGATACCTGATCAACATTTCCAGGCCCGAACCACTGAGAGCCCAGGGGGCGGCCGTGCGGCCACGCGTTTCAATCACGTGCGCAGTCACGGTTCTCGCAGGAATATCGATGCTTCATTAATCACAACTTCCAGACTGGCTCAACAACTTCCTCCTCCCCAACCTCCTTTCCTTCCCGCTGCGGCGCAACCAACTAGCTACAGCGCCGGCGCTTCCAGTTTCTGCTATGCCCGCCCAGCTCGCTTTTCCCCCGCAGCAGTCATCCCTGGTGCCATCCCCTACAACTACCCTAGTGACTCCTAACGTATTGCATACCAATGGCACGGAGTCGGATATACCTGTGGAAACAGATGGAAATCAAACGGAAGAGGTTCTGCCTAAATTTTTTCTTTGTGTTGCAGTTTTGACGCAACTTATAGGTGGAGAGGCTCAAGGCACAGCTCGTTCGCGAATACCGTATCATGGAAGGTGCGGAGAACTTCCTAAAGATGGACGTCTCAGTGAGCTGTTGGTCACTATCAACATGTCTCCTTGAAATGACCTCCTTTGTTCTCTTTCAAGGGTGTCTTGCGCAAGAAAGTTGAATCTGAGATGGAGACAGCCCGGAGGAAGATCGCAGCGATTAGTCGTCTCATAGACATTCGTAAGCAATGCAGCTACATTCTACCAGTTTCAGTGCACACTGTTACCTACATAGAAACTACAAGAAAAGAGAAACAATATGCGGAAGAGATTGCGGCCAGGCAGCGGAAAGTAGCACAAGAAACTCTCGGAATGGGAAACGGCAAAGACGGGGAGGATCGAAGTGGGCTCGTGATGTTCTTCCCTGGGTACTTATTAATGTTCCCCTCGCAGGCGGTGAAGACTTTCGTACCTCCCTTCAGAATGCCAGCAAGCTCCTTGCCGAACTGGATTCGTTAGCTCACTCACAACTCTCTCCATCATCCTTTACTTTGAACGTCACTGGTCCTGGCGAGTTCCAGCCACCTGCAGCCGCTGTGATAGACCACCGCCGTGTTGGTATCATGAACCGAGTCATCGAGATCTTGCGACGGAACGTGCGGGTGTGCTATGAGCTCCATATTACTCATGTTTTGAAGTCGTAAGTGCACGATTTAGTGATTGACAACATGGAAAATGGCCAAACGAATTGAACTTGCCATAGGGTCGTACCTTGTCTAGCGGATAAATGTTCCAAGACATGTCGGGCAGCAGGGTATAGGCTGATACGGCACGCTTTGGTGGAGGAGTCAGCTCAGCAGTTAGGGGCAGCGCTCGACTGGTATATCGTCAAGTGAGTGCTCTCCTAAGCTGTGCCCCTTCCCCCGCCACGGTACATACATGGCTGCATCTCTTGTTTGTTAACAGGTCGTTGAATCGCGATCATAAATTCGCGGTGGAGAAGGAGCAAGCCGTCAAGCTCATTCGGACAATGGTTGCAATGGGAACCACTCGTAGGGACTCATCGGTATCAGGCGGAGCAGCTACCGTGCCGATTTCAGATGCCATCCTTCGCTCCGTCATTGCGGTTGCCGAACACATAGACGACCCATTTCGTCCTATATGCATTGAAACACTAGCGGAGATGTGTAGGTATCATTCCAGTATCCTATGCTGGGCTTATGATGACTGAACTGCAATAGTGTTGATTGACATAGACTCTGTGGCACGGACTGGGGGTCTCCGTCTCCTTTTACAAGTGTTAGGGGAGGGACCAGCAGAGCTGACGCCTATGCTGGCAACAATATTCCTGCAAATCGTGGACTCGCCGAGGACACGAGGATATCTGAGGATTGGCTGTGATCTCGAGGTGACGTATTTTGTTTGGCTCGGTCGGTATATATTATGAACCCTAATATGCGCTCTCAAGGTTGTGCTGTCTATTATTACTGATGCATATGGGAAGGGACCAGAGCATGGAGAACGTATGCGTGGTTGTTCGAAGGTTATACAGCTCATGCTACGGTCTTGGAGTGGTACGATGAATTTGATACTTGGCTACGAGAGATTTAACCAGAAAAACTGCAGGGTTGATGTATCTTGCTATCAATGGCATGCGAGCAATACGGTCTATCATTGATACATTACGAATACCATCACTTGAAACTAGAGTCGGTTGATCCATGTCTCGGTGCCCTTCGCCAGGACTTATGCTGGTGAATAGGAAATCATACTGGATATGTTTTTCGAGCTTTTGAATATCAAGACATCTGACTGGTACCAGACGTTTATTGATGGACGGAGGCTGACAAGTACGTTCCTATCACTCTGTGTGGACAACTCATGAAACCACACACTCAGTGTACCGAAAATCTCGTGATGAGCCAATCAAGAAGCCACATGCTCAAGAGGCTCAGGAACGATCGCATCAATTGGTGAAGCTGACGGACCAGTACCTTGCGCTGCTAGTTATGGTGCTTACAAAAGCTGGTCTGTGCGAAGTGAGCCAACTGTCTATGCTATTGCAACGAAAAGACCGACTGTTGTCTCGATCAGGCACTCACCTGTTTACTCGAAGAAACCAGGATTGGCTCGAGTCTTTCCCGAAAAGCGACGTTGCTTCCTGGCTGAGGTTCTTGCCCTGGCGAATAGAGTGTTGCCGATGGACGCCGCGGCCAGTGTTCAGGTATGCAATGGCTTTGGTGCAATACAATTCCTACTGTAAACTAATCTTTATTTCAGGCGATTCCGGAGGTTTTTGCAATGGCCACTGACTACAAAGATGGTGAACATCGGATTGTCGGGACATCTGCATTGTCAGCAATCGAGAGCTTTAATCGGAATCGAGCGAGGTTGGACAATACTGCTACCGTTAAGAATCCTCGGCCTCGGTATGCTCTCGCCCCCAACCACTCGCCAACTTGGTGCTGATGCCTTCCATATAGCGCGAATTCTGTTGAAGATCCAGTGAGACGTGGGCAGCGACAAGTGGAGCAGGTGAAGGTCAAAATGAGCATGCAGATGGACGATCGAACATTCCAGGCTACTGTCATTGAGACGCAAGTTTGTTGTCTCCTCTTCACCTCAGTCGTGCTTGTGGCCAACTTTTCGAAGGTTATGCAGACCAAGGATTTCACAAAGTGGAATTACGAAGCTTTGCAGGACGTGGTGGACGGGCTCATGTACAACCAAAAACGACTGGAGGAAGTTATCAAGGCTAGGTTTATCCGTAGACTGATGTCGTTTTTCTCACCTTTCAGTCATCGCTTTTCGGATATCCCGAAGGCAAGGGTGAGTTTTTTCTTTACTCCAATCGGCCAAGACGATATTTTTAACTCTCTTTGGCGGACAGGATACTACGAAATGGGTCAAGTTGGGATGTTCACTGTTGACAACGCTGATGTCGAGTGCGGAGGGAATTCGTTATCTGGGAGCTGAGGATCAGCTATTGAGTCAGATTGTGAAAGGCTTTGCCCAACTGGATCCCGTATGTTTGCCTCCGAATTATTGCCATAATCTCGTTTTATTATCTTGGTTTTGTCTAGTTCAACGGTCTGCCAGATTTCGATCCCATATTCTCAAAGAAGCGTGTTACAGAGACCCTGACATTCGGGTATTTTGAGATTCTGGGAACTTTGAGCAAATACGAGAAGGGTATAGAGTAGGTTTCCGCGTTTCTAGCCTTAAGAATGAACTGAGGTGACTCCTCTGTCTTTATTTAGGTTGCTTGAAAAGTTCAAGGTGTTTACGGCATTCTATCACCTTAACGAACTACGGAGCAGAGAGGATCTAATCAAGTGCATCATTGAGAGCCTGGACTATAGCATGTGGGGGCTTCCGATTCTCCACATCGCCGTTCGCTAATTACAGTCAATGCAGTGATGGCCATTCACGTATCATCCTATCTAAAGCGCTCACCTCAAGTTACAAGGTGGAACGTGTTATCACTGATTCTCAGTCACATATTGACCGCCTCATAGCATATTCGTCTGTACGCGACAGAACACTTAGGAGTTCTCATCCGTAGCTCGCCTACAGCGAATGCTTGGACGCTGAGGCTCTTACTTACACAATTATACGATCCGGCACCTGAAATTACGGAGGTTGCTGTGCGATTCCTCGAGGAAGCCTGTGAATCGAAGGAGTTTTTGCAAATGGTGGTGGAGCTACAACCTGCTATGAGTCACCTGGGGGAGATTGGGGATTCGTTGCTGATGAAGTACGTGTATCTCTTCTAGTCCTTGCCTAAGGTACTGATATCATACTGGCAGATTCATGTCAACACCAATGGGATTCAGGTATCTTTTTGAGGCTGGACATATTGATCGGGAGATGGATACGTGGTTCCATGTGCGTGCCATCAAAACAGAGCTTGTCGAACACCGGGTGACACGAATCCCTTCATTCAAGGAGCGGAATCTAGTATATGTGGTTGATATCGAGATCTTCCTCGCCAAGTTATTCAATACGGTGTTGGTGACGGAAGATGAGGAGGATATGTTGTGAGGTGGCTTTTCTATCTTTAAAAGTGATAAAGTCTGAGCCGGGACAAGGGCATCCGTTGGTGCCATGCCGCGGCATTTTTACGGCGAAATGTCTAAGACCGACTTTGGGTGTCAAATTTTACAAGAGAAGGGCCATTTCAAAGAGTTCACACAAATCATTCGTCAACATAGCCTGGAGTCCGAGGATATGGAACTCATAATGAAACTCAAAAGTATACTATGGGCAGTCGTACGTGATTATCGAGGCTATCTGGGGGATGATGACTAAATGCAACTGCAGGGCAATGTTGGAGCTACAGAGGGAGGACTTCCATTTCTAGAGGAAGAAGATATTATTCCTGTTGTATTGGAGATCGCAGAGAAATCTCCGATTCCTTCGGTGAGAGGGTAGGTTATGCAACGGGGTGCATCAACTGTGCGTTGCGCTCAAGTGGCCACCTTTTAGGACGTGTTTTTTCGTGCTTGGCTTGATTTCCTCGACACCCCAGGGGGCTGAGATATTGGAGGATTACAACTGGCTATCAACGCTATCACCATTAGGAGCCCCGACTGGCGTCTGTCTACCTGGAGACCTCGAGAAATTCATTACCGTCAGTTTGTTGAAATGATCTCGAAAATTTGAGGCTAATAGTTGTGTTGTAGATATCCACATGGGAGCAGTTCATCCCTGCTAAAAAAGACGTTCGCTTGCTACCGCCCTTGCTTGACTACGAAATTGAGATTGTGATGGCAATGCAAAACATGGCAAATACTGTCATTGCAAATGCTGCTTCTCGGTCCCTAGCAAAGTATAGTTTTTTCTTGGGGATGCTAGGCTCGACCGCTAATTCGTAAGCTAGACTTCGATCCCGTCCGGAATATCGCAAGGCATTTGTCTCGTCCGAGATGTTCTATCGGGCGTTACACATGCTCTCAACTCAGCGTTACCGTCTACCTGTCCGGCGTTATATTGTGGACCTATTCAACCTTGAACTAAATCCTGAACTGGTTGAAGCGTTGGACCGGAGTGCAGAGTCACTGAAGGCCGGCCCGTCTTATAATCCCCCCAGCGCGACAATGGCTCGAATGAGTATGTTTGGGCGATTAGGAAGAGCGAGGCGGCCGTCAGAAAGCGCGAGCTCGGAAGATGGTGATACTCCGCCTGCTGGGAATGTACCTAATGGTGTGACCAAGGATCAAGGACCTGTGCTCGCCCTAAAGCCCATGAAAAAGATAGTTGGTTTTGATGTGTAGCTGGGATGCTATGGTATTTCTCATGTATGGTTTTCGGTTCCTTCGGATTGTTATATCTGTGGTTTTACTATTTCATGTCATATGTACATTATGGACACTTCCGCAAGTAACTGTGTGAACGTTACGAGCATCAGTAGACTTGAAATATAACAAGTGCAAACAACGGGGAGCACTCCGGTTTCGTTACTTGTCCAGACTCCACAGTCCAACAGTCCACTGGATAGCTAGCTGCTTCGACACTAGCTACCACCTATGTCCCTACTTCGTGCCTGTATACAGGCTACTTCGACGTGCAGGAAAGCACCGCTAGAATGCGCTTCGACTTTCGCCCGCGACATGGCCAACGGTTCGACTCCTGCAAAGAAAGAGTCTTCAGAGATTGTGGCACCTGAACCTGCCCGGGAAGTTTTGGTTGCAGATGTGATAAGTGGTGCCCCAAGTGCGTGCCGGCCCGTTGATTAGTCACTGCAAAGCTAAGGTTTTCACCAGGCCAGCTCAGACACCGGTCTGTGCGCATCTTCCAGCCCACGAGAAACACCATGCAAAGCGGTGCTGGCAAGACAGAGCGCTGGCGCATCGACTTTGACATATTACCTGGAGGTAATCGTTGGGAGAATCCCTTGATGGGATATGCTAGTTCGTGAGTGAGAATGAACAGGATATCTATGAATCTGAACATTAATGTAAATTTGTGTCTCAGTGCGGACTACATGCAAGGAACACGCCTCTCCTTCCGCTCTAAGGAGGATGCCATTCATTTTGCAGAGAAGCAAGGTGTGTCGTTATGCCCGTGATTCCTTGCAGCATTAGACTCACTGCTCCTGCCAGGATGGGACTATTTTGTGTAAGTTTACCTATGGTCTTCGCCCCAACCTTTCTGACAAGTGTTGCAGCCAACCCGAGGCAATCAAGAGGATACCTCCCAAGAACTACGCTGAAAACTTTGTGTACAAGCCCCATAAACTTCGTATCGTGAGGACTAAGTAGATGTAGATCACTCAGGTGTAATAAAGTGGTGGGGTTAGAACTATAAGAACACTCGTTTCACATCCGTTCCGTCAGAGGTTCTGGCGTGAACTTGGGAATGAACTGAGAGGAATTGCTTTTATTCGGGACGGCGTCATACCACTGATCATCACGTGGGGTGGGATCACTACTAAAAGGAAGATGCACTTCATCATAATTGTCTAACAACACGGAGGCTTCTATGCCAGCCACGCTCCACCCCCTACTACCTATCAGATCCAACTCTCTCTAGTGTAAAGGGCCACAGCCTCCATGGGTGACATCCAAACGAGACCGTTCTCGAAGAACTACAGGTGAGGTTCACCCCTGACTCTTTTGCTGCTTTTGGAGCAGGGAGCCCCAGAGCTGACAATCACTCGACACCAAGTGGCCTCATCAACCAGTCTGTTATTGCAATAGGGATAACCGTAATATGCATAACTGGACAGGAACTCATGAAGAGAAGGCGGAGGGGACGGTATAACCCCGAGGTCGGCTTGGGTAGCCGGGAGTCCTGGGAGTTTGGATAGTGCGTTCAACTTTGGCTAATATCAGATGCGTATATTGACGAACCGACTCAAGCCTGTATCAGGGAAGATCATGGGCAAGGTTAGTTTCCTGTCCCTTGGTAGCGCGAAGCAACCGTCAATATATGAAACCAGATTCCCTTCCCCCCCGACCCCGGCAGGATGGCCACTTTCCTGGGTCAAGCAAGTATTGACCTTCTCTGAAGACAAGATGCACAAGCTTCGCGGAGTTGATGCCACATTATATATACGGTTTTTACGTGGCTGCTGTAAGTCTCCTGGTGCCGTATTGAATGCTGCATGAGTAACCCCTTGCATTTCATAGTTTGGTTTACAGTCCTTCAATCGTTAACAACATTCCCAATCTTATTTCCTATTCATGTTAAATTCTCGGATGCTACCATCTCTCCCAAGTCCATGACACGCACATCTATATCTTCTCTCGCTGGGACTTCTACAGGTCTATCACTGCTTTGGATTCACATTTGCCTACTGTTCTGGATCACTCTTTCGTGGATGGCAACATTACTATGGATCTGCCACGGAGCATTCAAACTTCGCTTGGCTGGTATCAGCACAGCTGCTGAAGAAGTCAACTCTGATACGACCAACGCCGATATCGGATACTATCCTCACCCACACCCCCAGTATGGTTTTGCCGATATACCTTCCCCTGATTGTAACCACCCCAATCGAGGCCTCCGACTCCGCACCATTATGGTTTCCAATGTCCCCACTACCTTGAGGAACGAAAGGGACCTCAAGGAATATTTTGAATATTATATGAGCCGAAAGGTCGAGAAACCCTCCATGGGACTTACATCTTCGACGCAACCGGGGTTTCTCAATAAATCATTCGCCTTCATATTCAATCGCGCCAAGCGCTTACCCGTCCACATAAATCCTTTGTTGCCTAATCACACCGGAGACAAGCCGCAGTCCACTGATGGAAGCACACGGGTCTCAATTAGCAGTACCAGGGAAGGTCCAGCAAAACCGATCATTGAGCGCGTTGTCATTGCTCGTAAAATGACCGAACTGGCGTCGTTGTTGGAACGACGCGAGGAGATTCTCCGCCTTCTCGAGACAGCACACATAAAATTGGCAAACAAGACCCTTTTAGCAGTCAAGGTCGCAATGGAGAGGCGCACAGCCAAAAAACCCCTCGCCCACAGCGTGTCAAAAGCGGCAGAAATTGCACGACAACGGAGGTCGATTGCTGTGGATTTGGAGAACAGTGGATTGCAGGAGGGTCCATTGGACGAGGAGGCTCGCATGGAACAACTAATCAAAGTTCTTGAACCTTTTGTGGAAGAGTTCGAGTTGCAAGACACTCTGACATCACGTTCCAAAAGGGTGATTTCCAAAGCCTCGAAGCACGCTTTCAGAAAATTGCGAACCCAAGGTTCGGAGTCCGATAATTCTGACAGGCCCCCCAGTCCAGAATACCCCCCTGTTTCCCGTCCTAAACGTTCACGTTTAAGAGATACCATATGGGATGCGCTCCTGAGCCTCCCGCGAAGGAACTTGGACGCCTACCAACCTCTCGTCAATCTGAATCATCTATTTCGAGGGAAGACGGTGCCGTCCATCGACTACTATACGGCCAAGCTGAATCTCTTAACTTCGCTCATCACGGAGCACCGTGCTAAGGCCCAGTCCGACTTTGAGCCTGTCTCGACTGCGTTTGTCACATTCGCTGACCCCGCCGACGCTCGGAGGGCATGCAGATATCTTGCCGTACACCCTAATAACCCTTTGGCGTGCCTGGTCACGATGGCCCCGATGTATAATGACTTAGACTGGATACGTGTCATGAAGTTGACATTCAAAGCCGAGGTAAGTGGTTCGCCTTGAGATAGGTGCCAGGCTAACCCGCCTTTTTTAGTTTGTAAAGGACTGGGTCGTGAATATTGGCGTTTGGTGCGTCTATATAGAACACACCTCGGGTCATTGCTTAGGTTACTATAGGGGCTTCACGTTATTCTGGCTATTCCCCGTGTCCCTCCTTGTGGGCTTGGTCTCCATCCAGAACATCAGCTTGTTCTGGCCCAGCTTGGTAGTTACTTGATGTCGTGGCCCTGATATTGAGCTAACTGCACGAATCTAGAAACAATACTTGGATCGACACGCTTGGGAGTCCGAAGTCATCCAGTCATTCTTGCCCACTATTCTTGTTGCATTGGTCGCCCTTCTTATTCCGCTGATCCTTCTGCTTATCGCCAAAAAAGCGCATACGATTACAACGCTTTCTGCACTTCACGACCGCATCATGACCCGCTACTACAAGTTCCTTGTCGTCAACGTTCTTGTTTTCTTTTGCGTGGGAACTGCCGCCATGCAGTCTTTCCTCCAGTCCTTCCGATCTACGACTCGGCCGGATGTCCTTCAGGTGGTTGCCGATAGTTTCCCAACTGCAGGACCTTTCTATGTTGGCTGGCGTAAGTTGTAGAACTCTTGTTTCGTCCACTTTGCTCACACTCCTGGGTTCAAAGTCATATTCACGACCGCCATGCATGGAGGATTTGAGTTGGCACTCTGTAAGAATACCCATTTTCTTCTCTCTACCAGTTGAACTGACATTTATCTCGATAGTGGGGGTTAGTAATCATTTTGCTGTAGTGAATTACAATCTTGACCGATCCATAGCTTCCTCTCATTATGTACCCTACCACCCGCCGACAAGCAACCCCGTGAGTTGAACTACCTTGTATAAACTGTGGAACACCCATTTAACAGCTTTTGATAGTCGGAAAAGGGCGGTTGGAGTCCGTCCGCGCACATTTAATTTTTATTGCGAGTCCAGGCTGATATATTATTATCCATTTGTGCATACTGACTAGTTCCAGACTGGCTCCCTAACCACCTACTAGTCATTCATGTGCTGTTGCTGTTTTCTGTCCTGAATCCCTTCGTGCTACCGTTTGGCGCTTTGTACTTTTTTGTTCAGTCTGGTACGCTGCCTTTGTCCACCATACTCACTAGCTCACCCGCTTCAATCCAGGTGTCGTCAAGAACCAAGTAAGTTTTCTGAACATGACCGTCGTAGAGATGCTCACCTTATCTGTAGCTGATCCACGTATATGCGAAGAATTACGAAGGGAACGGTCAACTTATTCTCATCAGAATCGTTCGATATTCCCTTGATGGTCAATTTCTTTTTGCAGTCTTTCAACCTCCTTTGTACTCATTTTACCCTTAGGCCTCATCTTGACTCAGGTATGCTCCGACAATGCGCCTTTACTGTCTTTGCCGACCATCCTTCCTAGGCAGTTTTCCTCGCATACATGGTGGTTCTGAAGAAAACAGTGAATGTAGGGCTATCCGCATTCTTGATTATACTCACAGCAATTGTCAAAGTCCTGTAAGTCGACCACTCCCGTAACAGTGACCCAGCTTGTTGATCTCTCCCCCCAAGCATGACAAGGATGTGCCGTGTACAGTTCGAGCATCATGACGTCCTCGAGGCAGAGGTTCTCTGTAACCACGAATCATTGAACCCTCCTCCTGATACCAATGAGAGCATCACGGAAGAGCCCAGAGCACCAAATCTTGGCCAAGAAGGCAACGGACTCATCCAGCAAACCCGACAACGATCTCCCCCGTCAATCACAACTTGGAAGCTACCCAAGTGGGTCAATTTTACATACAGCTCAATGAACCGGCGTCCGCACCGTGTTCAGAGGCGACCCCCAAACCCGTTTGGACCACAGGGACAGTTATTTTCTCGGCTAAACTCAGTATCGATGGACCAGCAGGCAAGAACCGGCACAGAGGCCCCATTACTACCACAAACGGCAGTCCCGCTTTCCAAGGCAGCCAGACATTCGTCAAACCACCACGCCCTTATTGCACCACACCTTGACAGCAGACCTGTTGTGCCTCGCCCGCCGCCAATCCCATGGGACGATCAAAAGACACCGGATTTACCATACGATAACCCATTCTATACCCGGGCAATAGACAATGCATTGTGGTTGCCCCGCAACCCCTGTGGTGTTCTGGATCTCGATGACACAGTTGGCGTGAAAACGTCCTTGACAGTTGAAGTTGCCACTGGTCGACTGGGGGCATGGCCAACCGCCGTTTTCGAGTCCAGCTCTCCTAGTGACATGTCCCAGAATTCTTCCAGTCCAATGACCACCCCATCTGAACAGTCCGTCCTCGCGGTCCCTTCCTCATTCCCACATGCATCCATCCCTGAGGTTGACGGGACGGAGGAAATTGACCTACCCGACGCAATTGCCAAACGAGTACAGACAAAAGGAGAGGATGTGGAGCAAGCTGCAAGATCCCGAAGGCCTTCAGGCTACCGCGGAAAATTGAGCGGGGCAGAGAAAAGTACGCTTAGTCTTGCATCAGGGCCAAGCCGTCGCCGCCCAAGTATCCTGGATGGTCATCCTATTTCGTCCTTCCGCTCTACCTCTGAAGGTAGGGAAGGGCGTGGCCGATCACAATCCATCATGTCAGCGCTGCAACTTCCAACACCTCTGCAGCACGCCAAGTCTTCGGATCACGAGCTAGGATTCCGTAATGAAGCAACCTCGGAGAATGCTTCAACTTCGCGAGTGTCACTGGCACCACCGCATCAACACGTAATTCGCACCTCGCGATCCCAAACCCTCTCCGCGCAACAGGCCATTTTTCACGAAGTTCTCGCGGAAGAACAAGATGCTCACGAGAATCGCGTCGAAGAAGAGGAGGCTGAGGCAACGAAAGCACGATCTCAGAAGTCGTGGTTAACGTCATGGATGTTTAAAGAACTGCAATGAATCAGAGATACGGAGATTTTTTGTCCATCTTGTGGCATACCCGATACCCTCTCGGATTAACCCATAGACTCTTCAACACGCATTCTGTAACGACATTTTTGCTACACAATTTAACGCGTGACCCGCATTGCTACACCTGACTGCATAGCTTCACTACAGCTTCCACTAGCTTAATTTTCCGATTCCGACATTTTTCCCCTAACCGGCCTTCTGAAATATGCGAGAGTCAACCGACATTGATCATTGCGACCGTTATTACAGTATTTAAGACAGAGGCTGAAGCTCACCGAGATAATCGTATTCACGAGATGTTAGCAGTATCCTGGGCTATTCTATCTGCTTTGACGGTTGGTGTTCGCGCTGGCACCAAAATTTGGGACGGAAGTTTCAATCCATTCACCACTGCCGCCGACTTTGATAAATGTACGTCTATAAGCGACGCGTTTTTTCCCCGCCTAGCACTAATCTCAATCCCACAGGGTCTTGGGCTAACCAAGTTGGCACCTACCAATGGGTAAGCGGTCGTGCTCATGGCACAACTGAAACCGTTCTTAACGAGGACCAATCTCCCAGTACATCCATGGGACCCAGCCAACTTCTCACTATCTTGCACTTTCATCATCCTATAAGAACCCTGCACTGACCTCGGAAAGGAATGGCCTGAGGATGACCATTGATTCTGGTGCAACTTGGAACTCTAACATGGAAAGGGCAGAGCTGATACCCCAAACGACCGCGAACCTGGGCACTGGTACCCTCTATTACCATTTCTCTGTGAAAAGATCGAGTACGAATGCACCAGACGTGCGTTAGGATTCATTCACCAGTCGGATCTTCTTTGCATTTGGATCCTGACTTTCGCCTTTTAGCCCACTCTGGAGCACCAGGTCTGCTTTTTCGAGAGTCACTTTACAGAGGTATGAAGGACTTTGTTGAGAAACATCGAGGGGACTAATTCAGCCGATCCGTAGTTGAAATATGGTGTTGGGGCCAACCCCACCAACCTCGTGTGGATGGTCAGCGGTGTGGAGAAATGGAGCACACCATTTACTGCTGATACCTGGTTCAACTTTGCATATGATATTAACGTGAGCCTAGGGCGTTTCTGAGAAGCAATTTCTGAGCTAATAACCACCCCGATATAGTTCTCTGCTGGGACTGTGGGACTGTGGGCATCCACGGGCGCATCCCCCCTCACAAAAGTTGTGCAAAACGTGGCGGCACCCACTTCCACGAACTCTGCTGACTGGCATCTGGGTGTCCTCCGTATTGTAAATACCCCCGCACCCGAAGATTGGTACTTCAGCGGCGTGTTTATTGAGAATGGATCTATCACCACTGCAATTGGCTCGGGTTCGGGCGGAACTACCGCCCCTCCCGGAACATCAACGGTGACCACGATCACGACCTCAAGGCCAGTGACCACTACCACCACTGCCACTGGACCCACGCAAAGTCAATGGGGTCAATGCGGAGGTGGGTAATAATATATATTGATGTCCGCTAGACGGGTGAAGTTGACTTCCCAATTCAGGGACTGGTTGGGCAGGACCCACGACGTGTGCTAGCCCATCCAAATGTGTTGCCGTTTCCCCCCCTTATTACTACCAGGTATGTTTCCCAGTCCACACAGGGGTAGAAAATAGTAGCCAATTCACAAATTCAGTGTCAATAAAGAATTTACAGGGAAAGAGCTGTAGTCAAATTGATACAGTTGCAATATATGTGTTACTACTTTGTTTCGGCGATACCTTGACAAGGAGAGATTAGCTACTCTTCGAGGATGGTCCAAAGATCAGATTACCGATGACACCGCAAGCGACCCTGGCACCAGCATTTCCTGTCTTGAGAGATTCCTCATTATTACCCTTACCGAGGTCATCGGCACCCTGAGTCGAAGATGAGGAAACGTATCAATGCAAGTGTGTATGTGCAAACTTGCCATGTGAACAACAATCGCGCGACTTTATTTAAGGCACAAGTCAGGGCCCAGGGTCCGCGATCTGTAATTAGACGCACCCAATGATACTGTTGATGCCACTAAGAGAGATAACACTGTCTTTGAAATTGAACTCGGCGTCTCCCTTCTCGTCCGATTGAATATTGCCTAGATCTCCAACATGGCGTTCTTTATCAGAGGGTGCGCCATGGGTCTTCCCGTGAGGATTGAAATGGGGACCAGCCGAAGTACATCCATCCGTCAAATCGCCCCACTGGCTGCATAGGGGACATGAGCTATAGATGTAACCAGGTACGATGCATTTACTTACTGTACATGAAAGCCACGCTTGGAATTGGGACTCAAACCTTGTACCAGCCCTGTTACGGTGACAGGACCGTCCTTGGAGGGTTGTTCAAAGGTAATCGACCCCGTCACCTTGGAATCGCCTTCAGGGTTCAAGACGACAACAGCCTGCGGAAGTAGTTCCTGTGAAACTTGACCAAAACGAAGCCGAAGAATGCGCCTGTACCTTTGTGGGAATGGGAAGGATGTTTTCACGCTGCATCTTTGTAGAGTAATAGTAATAGCCGGCCCCTAGACCGACAGCAGTGGCAGCGAGTAGAACTGGTCTTCGAGCGAACGCCTCCATGGTTAGAGTGCGTCTATTTGCGCACAAGGCCTCGGACGCAATGACACAATGACGCAACCGATTACTCAAGTCATGTGCAGTTCCATTGGAGAGTGCGGAGTCACTCTTTTAAAGGTATGTAGTTGGAATATCTCTCAACCATGCCGTACTCGCTGCCCTCAGGTGTTCAATGCCAAGGCAGACAGTGTATGATGGATCTCTGATTTCCACATGGCTCCAGTCAAGAAATTCGCACCCGCTTGGATGCGGCTAGGAACCCATCAAGTCCGGCTTCTAACTTGCCTTCTCGTGTTGTGCAAAGACGAAAAATTAAATAGGCCTGATCACAGTGTGAACAATAACCGTCACAAAGTGCGTCTTGGCAAACTCCATTCAACGCCTTTTTTCCCCCAGTATCCCGCCCCGACGCCTGAAACGCATGTACGTGGAGGCTCGCTATCACTCCAAATCAACCAGGTGATCCTCCCAGAGTCACCTTTGGTATCCGAGCTTACACGGAATGACGGCAAGCCTTATTTTCTCGATCCGACATGGAGGAGCATTTGGAACGCACCCTCAGATTGCGGTGAGATTAGAGATTACACCTTGCGGTAAATCCATTCGGCAGGTGCATACCCGAGAAAGGAGGCGGCACAAGCGCTTTCAGGTGGTTCCTGTCATCTGGAGAATGATAGTCATGGGCCCGTGGCAACTTACCCTTAACGAATCCGTCATTCATCGCTCCAGGCACGCAGGTTATGTTGTACAAACATCGCATCGTTCCTTCGACCACAGAGGAAGGCGGAAAGAAGGGATATAAACACTCCCGGGCCTCACCTAGACCCCATCCAAAAGTTAATCTCTGTCCGGATGCTTGCCAAGCTCCTTCTGCTATTTGCCTCGGTGACTTTGTCGACTTGTCGCCCCAAGCAAAGCTTTCATTGGGATAACATTAAATACGTATACGCATTTGGAGACTCTTATTCCCGCATTCCTGGCACTTTCGGCCTTCCCCCGTTCAGGTTAGTGGTAGTAACTCCCCAGTGCAGCGACTCAACCCTGATAAACCATATACAGCTTTATTGGCGATGCCACCAACCTAGCCTTCACGCCCGAACAACTGCTCACTGATAAGATTATTGCCAATGAGGTGCGAGCTGCAAAGTATAAAGATTCGGTGATCAAGTTCACTGAGGAAAGCATTAGACTAGTTCTGGAGGATCAAACTGGGTATGCTTCCAACCTATCAATGGGAAGAAAATACTCAGCTTAATCATCCCTACTTTTAGCTCGAGTATCTTACTTCGTGCTTTGAAGGACTGCCTGCCCTCTGCCCAAAACAATTGTGGGATTTCGCTCATGGAGGCGCCACTGTCGATAGTTCAATGTAAGCATTTGCCAGCTTATATTATATTTTCTCTTCTCATAATATCAGGCTGCCACCGAAACGGGTCACCACCGTTCAGTTGACTGGCCAAGTACAGCAGTGGTTAGATTATGCTGCTGATGTCCTTCCCCGACCTGCAGGGGAAACCCTAACAGCGTGGTGGATGGGCATCAACGACTGTACTCATGCATGCGATAATGAGACGGTTAGTTTGTCCCAGTGATTCCTCGGTCACCGATTTATAGAAGATGGGCACTCTAACACAGATAACTGACATGAATGCATTTTTGGACGCTGACCTGGAGTCTTATTTCAACGTTGTGGTGTGTTTACTTCTAAACCGCGCCCCCTCCCTCCCATTAGCTGAAAATATGCTTAGAATACTGCGGCCCGCAACGGCCTACGCACTCACTTGTTCTTGAACGTGCCGCCAATCGACAGATCGCCCTTTGCGGAAACAATTCTCACGGGCTCGCAGGGATTGAAGGATGTAATTGCAAGGTTCAATGAAAAATTTGCGGTTCGCATTGCCAACTACGCAAAAGAGAATCCAGGTAGCTATCTGTTCTTCGGGCCTTCTGCATATACTCAATTCATTCCTTACAGATCAGCTTGTTATGGCCTTCGATGCGGCTGCTGTCTTCATGAATATCCTTGATAACCCCGGCACATTCGGTTTCAATGATACCACAACGTGAGTTATCATTTCCCCGAACTCAATTGTAAGGAGTTGTTGAAAATCGTGGGTAGCTTTTGTGAAGCCTGTAGCGATCAGGGAAGGTTTTGGCATAGTATGTAACTCTACATCACTAGAGGATGACTGACCAATCTGGAACGCCATCTTAGACGACGAACACCCAACAGAGCGCGTCCATCAAATACTGGCAGAAGCGATTGAGGAATATCTACGGAGTCCTAACTTATAGCCAGTCTACTACGCACTCTGTTCCCTGCAACAATAACAACAGCGGGCCCTATGTCCGTTTCCGATTCACTGTTTCTATACCGTATAGATTGCAGGCTGAAACGCTGAAGATGAGGTGTTCCGGCTCTGGACTGTCGGCGCCGGCACCAAATCAGAGTCAGCAAAAATAACTTAATAGTAAGCGCCTCTAGACGCGTGGGTAAGACTAGGTCAGAAGGCTTGGCCTGAGCATCTTCATCCGACCTCACCATTGATCCTGCCTGAAATCAGGCCACCACCTTCATCTTTCAGGACATGCATACCCTTCGCGTTCGCCTTACAGATGCCACGCGAAGATCTGTTCGCCGTTGCTTGTGATATTTGGAATTGGACATGTCGCAGGGCAGCGGCCGACGACGCTACTTTTCCCCAGTCACAATCAGCAGTCTTCGTCATCCTATTGCCCGGCGACGAGCTGGAAGGTCGAACCATGTTGTTTCCACGCCTCTGATGCCTTGTGAAAGGATCAATCCGATTTCTTTGGGTTCGACGGGTATTGGAAGTCTGTGCTTCTCTTGCGACATGTTTGGGGTCTGTTTGAGTGTCATCAATTGTTTCTGGTCGTTCAACGTTCGCGCTCAATTTGCGATCGTTATATCAGGGAATCTCTGCATATGGTGACTTGACTCTCCTTCCCATACACCCACCCTGTGTCATTTGACAGAAAGCTATTTCTTCAGCAAAGCCCAGGTCACCTGATAAATACAGCGACAAGTCTGGGCAGAAACTTCACCCACCACCCGGGCCGCCCTCCCATGCGACGGTAGAAGTAGCTCCTTGCTCGGCAAAAGTCACCCATTCGGATCGACATATAAGTGATAGTGCAATGGTTTGTCTCGTTCCTTTGTATCATGATGATATCTCGATTTGCTCTTACGCTGACATTGGGCATAGCGTCCATTGCCGGCGTTTCCAGTGCCCGGACGTTCTCATGGAACCGTATCAAATATGTTTATGCTTTCGGCGATTCATATTCGTTTGTACAGGGTACACGGGGCTTTGCCAACTTCAGGTGGGTGTGATAATAGGCGGATCATCAGGTTCAACTAAAGTGTGTTCTCAAGCTTCATAGGCGACAGGTTGAATTTCGCATTCACGCCACAGGAGCTACTTAATAATAAAATAGTACCCAGAAATGTAGGCCACTATGACCAGCGCGGCACTGGGACTATTCTGACATTGAGTGGACCTTGCAAAGACTAGTTCAGAAGGGTCAAATTGGGTGTGTCAGCTGCCGGCTAGGAATCTTGTGTGTTGGTTTTTCTAACATATTGACCTCCAGCTCGAGTTTCTGACGGAATGCTTTGAGGGCAGTCCCTTGAAATGCCCGAGGCAGTTGTGGGACTTTGCTTTCGCAGGCTCGGACATCGACGGAAATATGTAGGGGTGGCGGTTTGGAATTTCATCTGTAACCACTAATTTGTCTGTTACAGCCTGCCGTTGCATCATAATTTCACCATACCCCTGGTCGATCAGGTGGCACAGTGGATTCAATACGGTTCGAATATCGTCCCGCATCCACGGGGCCAAACGTTGACCACATGGTGGATCGGGATAAACGATACCGGGGATACCAAGAGTAATTCTACCGTACGGCGGTTTATCTAGATTTGGGCCTGGCTTTTAAGCATCGCTCACCAGATAACCGACTTTGCTGTTTTCTGGGAGGTGGAGATGACATCCTATTTCCAAGCTGTTGTGAATACATTCAGCCCTCCGAACGCCGCCTTCAGCCCCTCTGGGAGCTAATCGACCGTGATTACAGGGTGCTGCGTCTCGACATGGCCTTGCCACTCATCTCTTCCTGAACGTGCCACCAGAGGAACGATCCCCGGCGTCCCTCGGAAACCCTGGAGCTCTGGGGGATCGCATCGATTTATTTAATACGATACTCGCTAGACACGTGGATCAGTTTGCAGTCACACATCCAAGTAAGTAGCCGCCCCTGTTTTTCAGCTGGGTCTTCCGCTGACATAGATGCTTAGAGGACATTGTCATGTCTTTTGACGCTCACGCCTGGTTCAATCATGTTCTTGACAGTCCCGGAGACTTTGGATTCACCAATGTCACAGGGTAGCTGTTTTTCTTTTTATCGTGTCCTGCTCGCAAAACTCGATAATCACTCTTTCAGGTTCTGCACTTGTGCCAACCCTGAAGGTTACTTCTGGTACAGTGAGCACATATCCACTCCGTTGGCCGTCGTATTGAGTTCCAAGCAGACAGTGGCCATCCAACGGAACACGTCCATCAGCTTTTAGCACAAGCAATTATGCACCAACTTGTTGGGATATGACGTCACAGGCCTTGTTTAATGTCTGAGACGGTCTAGGAAGAACGTTCTCCCATGGGGATCAATTTTTATATCATGTACACCCCAGCGGCCAGAAGGCAAAAAAAAAAAGAGAATTGGCTAAAGCATAAATTGCGAAGAAAGCAATAGAAAAGAAAGGGATAAGCTATGCACGAGTTCGAATAAAAAGACTACATGATATTATCAGAAGAAAAGATATGTTGTGATAAATACCCCCAGTGCGATGATGACAACAACCTGCAAGGGAACCCCATCCTGGTGATGGTAAGAAGGTTCCTCAATCACAGTTTGTATATCGGTTTCGGCCGTGCTTCCAGCGTCAGAATTTGTTCGAGCTCGCCTGCTACGTAGTTCAGAGGCAGGAGCCACCGACATCGTAGCGATATTAGCGCGCAGCCTGTCAATCTCCGCCTGAGCGTCCTTGTACTTGGCCAGCAGCTCCTCGTTCAACGGGTTGGTGACGTAAACAGTTTCGATTGTTGAAGGTGGCGGTGGAACGTGAACGGGTGGAGGGACCGGAAGAGGTTCGGGTTCTTCGTATTGATTGTGAGGAGGCTCAAGGTCCTCTGGCAACGGTGGCTGATAGGCAGAGTCATCCTCGATGGGGGCTTCGTGAGGCTGGGGTGGTACGGGTGGGATCTCATAGGTTACTTGAGGGACTTCATCAGAATGTTCACGCGAGATGTGTTCGTTCGCAACGGGAGGAACGGGAGGGGGTGCTGCGGCCGGCGCCTGGATGAGAGTATCAGTGTCATGAGGCACCGGTTGAGTTGGTTCGGTGAAATCCGGTATTCCAGGATGAGGGTGACCGTTCGCATTCGTTTTCGTAGTTATAAAGCGTGGATTCTACGACACGGGTCAGCTTGTGCCATGGGGGAAATTTTTTTTACAACCGTACAAGTTCTGATGGACCCAAATTTTGACTGGCAATAGCAGGAGCGTTTTCATCCTCTTCCTCCAGCGGCTGTTCCTCGGCCGGCAGGTACAGGACTCGTAGCTTCTGTTGATGCACCACTCCCTCGTCATTCATTTCAGGACTCGACCACTAGGCAAAAAAAAAAAAGTCGTGGTAATTCAACCTCGAAACAAGGAGGGGGAGAAAGGTGATCCTTACGAGATCATGCAAAGCCATTGTCTCTTTCTCGGGTGTGATGACGGTACTCTGCACGAGGAACTTGTCCTTGCATTTTGAGTTCAAAGGCGGTTCCTCCTTGAGGGGTTGAAGCATAACTAGAAGGTATAGGGGGTGAACGCGCTTAGAGCGAGGATGACGCAGCCGCAGTCATGCACACATACCAGAAACATCGACACTTTCACCAGGCTCGACTCGCCCCGAGTTAGGCCGTACGCAGTAGAGCTGAAGGGCGCGGGGTCAGGGTGCATATTTATTGAACGAGGTGCGGTCGCGGATCACCTTTGGGGCAGTAGTCTTGACTTTGAAGGCGACTGGCTGGGAATTTGCGTTCGTAATGGTCAACGAGCGCTTGGCAACCTGAGTGAGGGGCCCTGTGGGGGATGGGTGAGGGTGTGAGGAACGAAGCGAAGGATGTGTAGAGAACATACGTCTGAAGCCTAGGTTGCGGTTTGGGTTGAGGACGACAGACATTTTGGCGGGGGGACGATGTGGATTGTTGGAGAGATTGGAGGGTGTGCTGGCCACGTGGTCTGTCCCATTGATCTCGCCGAACGGTGAACCAGCGACTGGCCCACCGTGGGAACCAAATGAAACCACCTTGACATGCTCTCCTCGTGTCTTCGTGGGCATCGTCGCCAGTTATCGTCTCGTTCACCTCTCTCGGGGTCCCGTATATGTATCTGGGAAGAAGCTATGTTGCCTCGTGCCTAATGCGTGCTCTATTTAATACGTATTAAAATTATTAAAAGCTAATATCCAAAGTCATGCGTTGAGTAGCAGAGAAAATGCATAATGTCATCAATGTGCCGAGCCCTCACTCGCTCTTGCTGAGCGCTTGGAGTTGCACGTATTCATAGTAGTCGCCACGTTTTGCTAGCAGCTGATCGTGTGTGCCAGACTCGCTGACACACCCCTCTTTGATGAAGTAGCTAGTGGAGCAATGATGAGTCTGATATACCCAGACCAGTCAGGAGTAGAAAACGTACATTCGGTCTGCGTTTTGGATGGTGGATAGTCTATGCGCAATAGCGATCGTCGTTCTTCCCTCGGCTGCCTGATCCAATGCAGCTTGCACGACTTTCTCAGAGTTGGAGTCCAACTGCGGAGGTAGCCTAGGCAACGCACATCAGCCTTGCATACCTTCAATGAAACTAATGATGAAGCCTCACCTCATCAAGGAGAAGGACCTTAGGGTTCCGGAGGAGTGCTCGCGCGATTGCAATACGTTCTGCGAGTGTCAACGCGTCAATCTGACTGGATTTTCAGACGTGTCTTAAATTCACTCACGCTTCTGGCCACCAGAAAGCTGAGATCCCTTCCCGCCAACTTCTGTCTCGAAACCACTGAGGTCACGCTCGTCAACATCGGTACCGGGATGAAGCCTTGCTAACTTACTCGGGCAGGGATTTAATGAAATCCAGAATATTAGCGTGGCGGCAGGCAACCTCAATCTCTTCTTGCGTCACTTCCTCGGTGGGCTTGACGGCACCTAAGAGGATATTGAAACGGACCGTTCCAGCGTATAATGTGGGCTCCTGAGATACAAGGGCAATCTGCTTGCGGTAGGATTGAATGTTCAAGTCCGTGATCTTTTCGCCATCGAGCTGCCAAGAGAAACCAGATCAACTTTTGCATTCTTTTGAAAGGAAATGGGACGTACGAAAATCTCTCCAGCAAGTGGGTCATAAAACCTCTCGATCAATTGAATACTACGGGAACCTCAGCGAATCGATAGGATATAGATATTGTCCATTTACTTACACGGTACTCTTTCCGGATCCACTGGCACCGACCAAGGCAACATAAGTTCCTGGCTCAGCCTCAAGAGAAAGCCGTCGCAGAACACGCACTCCCGGCCGTGTGGGGTAGCGGAAGTGGATGTTCTCGAATTTCACATGTCCAACGACCTTTGAATCGTTGAGAACCTTACCCTCTGGCGAGTTTGCGTCGATCTCGGGTACAGAGTCAAGCATCTTGAGAATATCGGTTGCTGCGCCTTTTGCAGAAGAGATATCTGGTACGAAGGAAAACACATTGCCAGCTTGGATAGCACCAAAGGTAGTGCTCTGGAATAACCTGTTACTTTGCGTGTTACTGTCGTGTAAGTGAAATAACATACCATGAGGCCTACGAAGAATTGGAACGTGCTGTACTCCAAATCAGCAACCAGTCTTGAGCCGAACCAGAATATCAGGGCGATCACGAAGAAGACTAGGGACTGGGAGACCGAATATAGTAAGTTACTCCAGATTGCGTTGCGGTTCGAATTCCTCAATGGAGTTTCCAAGCTTTCACTGTATAACCTCGAACAATCTTCCTCGCGAGTCAAAGATGCAACGGTGCGGATAGCGCCAGCGGCCTCGCAGGCTAGTTGCGCAGATTCTTCGTGGGCTTTCTTGTTGGCTTGGTCTTTGAGGACAACGACACGCTAATTATCCCATGGGTAAGTGGTAAAAGGTCCCACGGCCAGCATAGAAACTCACCAGGCGGATATAGCCAGTGGAAATGAGGAGAGGAGTACAGGCTGAGCTCTAATGAATAATTGTCGAAGCAACAGGAGATGAAATCTCACCAATCCCGACCAGCGCCAATTTCCAGACGAAAGCCAAACCAAGAACGGAGCCGGCAATAACAGTGGCACAGGCTTGAACGATACTGTTGAAGTAACTTCAGGGACAAGTATCAAATGATGACCAAAAAGACATACGCTCCGAGAGTAACTCCCGCGAGACCATTAATTTTCTGAGGATTGTCACTCAAGCTTGAAGTCAAGGCACCAGTACTATGCTCGTCTTTGTCGAAGAACTCAACTGAACAAGCGATCTCAGTAAAGGCTTTTGGGGATTTTGGGGAAATGAGAATGCGACTCACTGTCCTGACGTAGGATGGCCCGGAAAGAAAGTTTCCTGAGTCTAGAAGTCAAGTTGGCAGCAGTGGAGGCAAAAAGATAATTCTGGAAGCTGATCGAAAAGGTAGAGATGATAGCAATAAGGAAGAACCTATTTGAATGTAAGACATTATTAAACCCCGACGTGAACCATCGAGAAGTCACATACCATAGTGCGTTGCGATCACCGACATGACGACGAGCAGCAGGATTGGTCAGCGAGAATCCATCGATACCCTTGGCGAAAACAACGCCGAATGCGGGGTACACCATTCCAGTAACTGGCGCGATCAGTTCAGAGTGTCGTAAAATAGGATCGGAACGAACATACCAGAGGCAGCAATGCAGCCGCACGAGTATTGAAGCCAATGATCCTTCATCAAGATACCCATCCGCTTGAACAGGTATGGCATACTATAGTCGGATCCCTTCCGTGCACGACTTTCCTCAGCGGCGCGTTTCTGTTCAAGGATTTCACTAGCCAAAGACCGACTGGTGTCCTTGCGACCGAGGGGAACTTCTTCACGAATTGCCTTCTCAAGGTACCTCGGCTTCATCACCGACGCTGTCCGTATCTGCCTCACCGCTGTAATGACCACTCTGGCCCTCACGAAGCTTCTGGGCTTGAACCAAAGCTGCATAAGCACCGCTCGCTTCCAAGAGCTGTTCATGGGTGCCACTCTCCAGGACAAAACCTTCGCCCATGACATAGATTATGTCGGCATCCCTGATGGTAGAAAGACGGTGGGCAATAGTGATGGTAGTGCGACCTGGGGGATGGGCATGAGTTTGTCTAGCTGAGAAAGTTGATAATAAAAAATGCCTTACCTGCTGCAGCCTTGTCCAAGGCGTCCTGGACTATACCTTCTGATTGGGTATCCAAAGCACTAGTGGCTTCGTCAAGGAGTAGAATCCTAGGGTCCGAAACAATCGCACGGGCAATCGCAACACGTTGCTTCTGTCCACCAGAGAGTAGGAAGCCACGTTCACCGACCATAGTATCATACCCATCCGGTAGTTTGCTAATGAAACTGTCGGCGTTGGCCTTGATGCATGCTTCCTTAATGAGGGAAGATTTCTCCTCATCAGATGCGTTCTCGAATCTGGTACCGATGAGGCCATGGGCAACGTTGCCCTTGATGGTGGTAGCGAAAAGCGTCGGCTCCTGAGACACTAGACCAATTTGCGATCGGAGCCACCTCAAGTTGAGTTGTCTGATATCAACGCCGTCCAGCTTGACGGCACCCGAAATAGGATCATAGAAGCGCTCAACGAGGGAGACAATGGTGGACTTTCCAGAACCCGAAGCACCAACCAGAGCAGTGGTCTTGCCTGCTTTGAAAGTGACTGAAAGCCCTTTGACGACGGGAACATTTGGGCGAGAAGGGTAGCTGAATTTTACATCTTCGAGTGTGATTTCACCATGTGTAGTTTCAGGCCTAAGACCGTCGGGGTTAGCGGAGTCGATGTCAGGTACGCGGTCTATAGTTGCATAAAGCTTCGCTGCAGCTCCACGACCATGTGTGATGGCTGATGAATTGAGTCAGGCACCCCGGACCTCTGAATGCCATAGAACATTTAAGCACACACCTTGCATCTCAGGTGCGAGAAGGGCGAGGGAGAAGGAGCCAATAAGAATAGACATGAAAACGTTGACAACAATACCAGCGTCAGCTGTAATCGTAACTTAGTAATACTAACCCTATATATCGAGCGATCGCTTACCATGGCCATTGTTGATAAGGGTCGTTCCAAAGGAGAAAGCTTTAAGGTACATCAATCAATGATCACATAAAAGGGGTGATCAACATACCAAGAGCATAGGCAGAGTAAATCACAAAGAAGAAGACGCCCAAGCCTCCACCATGCCAGATTGCAGCCTTCATGTCTACTTTACGGGACTTCTCGATAAAGATATCGTAGAGGCGGGAAAGAACTTCTTGTGTGCCGAATGCTTGGGCAGTACGAATAGTGGAGATAACTTCTTCTGCCATGCTACCACCCTCGGCAACATGTTTCAGGGCTAACCTGAAAAACATGTGAGATTACCGTTCGGAAAAGCAAGAGATATTTACGTACTGCATATACGATGAAATGAATTTGTTCATTATGCCACCCATGATGGCGATGCAAGGCAAAATCGATGACATAGCCAAGGCAAGACGCCAGGACCTCACATAGGCGAGAATAAAGCCAGTTGCAAAGGCAGCCAAAAAGTTAACCACCAATGCGACTTTCTCCGATGTGCCTTGCTGGACAAGGTCTACACGGAATGAGAAATCAATTTCAAATGAGAGGAAAAAGAAGACTTACGGGTGTCTGTCTGAATACGGGTCGCAACTTCCCCAGCTCCAACCTTATCAAAATACTGGATATCTTGACGCAATATGGCTCGAAGGTAGTGTTCCCGGATCCTCTTTGCATTTATCTCCCCAGTGTAAACCCAAGTGAACATATAGATATAGGTACAGCAGAACATGCCAACACCTGAAGGGAAGGGGAGTGAGTTGACCCTGAACTAGATTTCGACAAGCGATGGATGGACATACCAATATAGGCCAGGTAGCTCGCATTCTTCGCAGCAGCCGAACGGAATGCGTCCGCTGCAGCTGGGATCTGGTCAGCCTTGGAGGGATCGCTACCTGCTTCCTGTAATACCCTCCCGAACTCGACGAAGTTTTGGGTCAAGTTACCGAAGAGCAATGTCATTAGAGGCTAAGAAGAACGTTGGCGTTGACCAGAACGGACTATTGAGCTTGTACAACGTACCTGCGCAGCTCCGGCGGCGGCGGCGGCGATGAGACTTAGGAGATTAACGGTCGCCTCGAATTTGGTAATGAATCTATTATCATGTTAGTGAACGGAGGAGTGGAGGATAATGAAGCCTAAGGCTACTAACCGGAATAGCTGGAGGAAACCGACGGGGTTGATCTCCTCGACCTTGACCTCAGGAGCTTGCTCGCCATTTTTTTCGGCATCCTTGGGAACCTTGGGGGATCCCTTGCGGGTGAAGAAGCCACGCTTCGGTTTCGGCTCGATGACAGTGGCCTTTTCACCTGCACTGCTAGGGCGAGAGTCAGACATATGAACGATGGTGGCCGTTCGTTCCGGATGAAAGTCAGGACGAACGTAGACGCAAAGGTGCCAGGTATATGTGCGGAGAAACGGCGTGTGAACGTAAGCAATGTTACGCACTACCTTGTCAACAGGCCCCGTTATGGTCGTTCATAATTCCGTTGATCATCTTATCTCACGTTCCGCGCGCTCCGTGAATCTTATTTGTCCCCTCCCACGCTGGCGATGGTTTCCCCCTGGTGCTCTCTTTGTACCACATGGAATACATATGCTCTCTCTAATGGCCCACCATTGCTTACACCCTCCCTGGACGAAGCACTCGAGGAAAGATACCGATGGGAAACTTCGTCCGAGCCGCAATTGATATTACGCAGTTCCTGCGGCGTCGGCAATGTCAGACTCCTACTATAATAAGCTACGGGGCGTGTAAACAAAAAAAATGACTCGTTCGACTTGTAGGAGTACGAGTCACCTCGGCTCCTCCATCACAGTGACTTCGCGAAGTAAAATCGCTCACACCGCAGCCGCAAAACACCAATGACGAACAAGTCATGGCACGATCGGCCCACACTCCTGCGACGCGTCAGGTGGGATAAATCTCACGTGGCACAAAAGGAGGTAGGGGTAGTTGATCAAGGATGACATTTTGAAATAGAACCCCACCAAAAGGCCCCAATGGGTTGGGCCTGGTTGTGCGCATGAAAAGATGGATGAAACAGATGAATCCTACTAAAACAGTGAATTTCATATATCGTGCCTTAGAATTACAATATAATGCCCACAAGTTTGGTTTTAGCTCACTCACTCAGGAGCACTCTTGTCCATGGTGACACAAGAGCCGTTGGGGCACAGAAACTTGAGAACAGGACAGCTGCAGCCCGAGGACAGATAGCCATGGCAACACCAACACGAATGGAATCAGAAGACACGAGCCAAAGTCCCTGCCACGTTCTGGCCCCGAGGGGTAGTGATCGAAAATTCTCTGTTTGTGGCTTTATTATTATCATTACGGAGGGATTTCCGGAGCTAGGTCAACGCACCATCGCCGGTGGCAAGATGAGTTTTGCTCGAGCTTCGAACTGCTACTGCGTACTCCACCAGTTGGTCTGAGGCCCATTCACTGTCATCGATGGCATAGAGATCTCCCCGAGAACAGTATTGTGGACGAAATTTGCGGTGGCTGAAAGGCATGTCGAAGGGTGACAAGGGAACCTCTCCATGTTGTGCATAGTACTGACTTGCGCTAGGCATTAGTAGAAAAAGAGGGCAATCCGTTTGATATTTATCCAGATACAGCTTTTGGAACTGAGTAAACGACTGCGGGGCAGAGTAGCAGCAATCAAACGGGGTTTCAAGCAATCATCGCACGAGGTTGGTGATGACAGTGCCAATGTTTAGCGATTCTTGATGTCGAGGAGCGAGAATATACGCAGACTATTGGATCAGCGCTGCGCATGGCATCAACTTTGCAAGTTGTTCGAGTGCCTCTGCGGGAGTGATGTATCCCTAAATCTGCCGGGTGGGATTTACATAAATACTACTCCCAATGCGTCTCTGAGAACACGAGGCGTGTGCGTATTAAAGCCACTAGCTTCATCTGTCGATAAGATGGATATATGTTTCTGCAAGGGGTTGTTGAGAGTCGCTGCAACTAATTTAACCTGAGTGACTACGATGATGGGGATCACGCGTTCTATCAAATTGCTGTCACAGTACCGACCATTGCACCTCATACTCATACGAGTCATACGTAGACCCATACATCCTGTTATTCCTCTCCTTCCCCACTTACAACTCTTTGATTTCCTTCCATCATGTCTCTGGACTGGCTCCGTGGCAAGAAGACCTCCGTTACTAATCTCAAGGCTGAGGCAGCCTTGTTACATCGGTCGACCACTCCAACCCCACGAAACCCCGAAGGGAAACTCAATTTCCGATCCGGATTGCTCACTATTCGCGTCTTATGGGCGGAAGGTTTGAGTTTGCCAGACGGCGTCCCCATTCCCCCTGCTATCCAGTCAACGCTCGCATCCCAGCAGGCCAAGGTGGCCGCTTCGGTATCGCCGTCAAGTGTCACACAGCAACGACTTGCTCATAAGTCTCGTGGCAATAGGTGATCTGCTTCACTACCCCTGGCTCAATACCAAGGACTAAATTCGATTTTCCAGGGACAGCGTTCAGCGAAAACAATGTTGGTGGCTCCCCTACGTTGTGATGGAGTATGAAGTCAATCAGATCCTCATCACCCCACTGGGCGGCGAGCTGGACAAGCCCCTCTACATGTACCAAGCATCCTTGTAAGCATCTGCCTTACCAATCCTCTTAGCATTCTCAAGCGCCGTCTAGTGACGTGTCTCGCAACTCGGAGATATCCTTGCAACTGTATCTACGTGCGGATGAGCCCAAACGCGGGGCAGATGGTGTGGCTGATGACCTGGGCAATGATTACTTTCTGGGTGGCATCAAATTCGTGCCTAATTTTGATGAGATGGGGAGCCAGGATCAATGGTACGATATCGTCGGTGGTTCCGGAAGGGTACAGATCGGCGTCGCATACAAGCCCAGCTTTGGACACTCGTTAACCATTGACGATTTTGAGCTCACCACCGTCATTGGAAAAGGCAGCTTTGGCAAGGTTGTACCTTTTCCTCAGTTTTCCCGCCTCTCCTGATGCTTACATGGACATGATAGGTGATGCAAGTGAGGAAACGGGACACATCTCGTATCTATGCCCTCAAGACTATCCGAAAGCAGCATATTGTCAATCGTAATGAGATTACCCATACACTTGCGGAACGCCTCGTCTTGGCACAAGTTAATAGTCCTTTTATTGTACCCCTCAAGTTCAGCTTCCAATCAGAACAGAAATTATACTTGGTCTTGGCGTAAGTTTCCCTGATCCTGGGTGATCACTGCAAGATAACCTGTGCGCACAGTTTCGTGAATGGCGGAGAGCTGTTCCATCACCTCCAAAGGGAGCAGCGGTTCAATGAAGAGCGCGCTCGGTACGTCGATGGCCAAAACACAAAGAGATCCCTTTCCTGACAGTGTCATAAAGGTTTTATAGTGCTGAACTCCTCCTCGCCCTTGAACATTTGCATGAACTTGATGTCGTCTACCGGTCAGCCGATGTCATCGCCCATCCCTCAATCCTCTGACATGCGTCTATCTCTCCAGTGACCTGAAACCAGAGAACATCTTGCTCGATTATACCGGCCACATAGCCCTTTGTGACTTTGGCTTGTGCAAACTCAACATGAAAGGAAACGAAAAGACAAACACATTTTGCGGAACGCCCGAATACCTCGCACCAGAAATTTTGAGTGGACAGGGCTATGGTAGGTCAACTTGTGGATAAAAAAGTTCAGAGCTGATCGAAAATCAACTGCTCAAAGACAAAACGATTGACTGGTGGACCCTTGGTGTTCTTCTTTACGAGATGCTCGCAGGTCTTCCCCCATTCTACGATGGTATGTTCGATCGTCTATACCTGTCAACACGGAGATCATTTATAGCCGGTCAATCAGAGAACACCGACACAATGTACCACAAGATTCTGAATGATCCACTGCAGTTTGGGCCTGAATTCACCGCGGAAGCCCGAAGCATCTTGACCGGTCTTTTAACCCGTGACCCTAGTCGTCGGCTTGGGGTCCACGGGGCTGAAGAAATCAAGCGTCACCCGTTTTTCCACAAGCATATTGACTTTCAGATGCTATCGCAGAAGAAGATACAGCCACCTTTCAAACCGAGCGTGGCGAGTCCTGTAGTAGGTGCCTGATGTTGCAACACGTAGACGCTTCTTTAACAACCGATCCCAGGATGTGTCAAACTTTGACACCGTTTTCACTGATGAAGCCCCAGTTGATAGTTATGTCGAGGATTCGAACTTGTCTTCCACTGTCCAAGCACAATTTTCTGGTACTTCGCCTGTTGCTTGGACATGCCACATCTACTTACCACACCGAAATCCAGGATTCTCATACAACGGTACCAACATGCCCATGAGCCCAGCCTGAGACCCACTCTACCTATAATCTAATTTAGCTTCCGGCCTAATTTTGCGCTATTCACATTACCAGCCCATCGTCGAAGTCTCGATCTTCGTACCTTTGTTGATTACACCCACATTCTCTTTATTACAGGGTCAAGTAGTTTACCGTCCTCGGTTGTCATTCGCTATATACTCTCGTCCTATGGATTCAGATTAAGCTGACGTTCAGAAGGTGTTAAACCGAGACCCGTCAATGGAGGTGTCCCAATTCCTGGTCGAACGGGGCACAAGATACCAGGGATCTTCGTACCCATTTAAACGGAGATAGTTGGACAAAGTGCTACCTCGCGGCTGTGTTAATCGTTTAACGTCCTTGACACGGACGGGGCAAGTGGGCATAGTGGATGAGGGAAGTGGTCGGCCGATTTCGCGTGCGATCGCTGTCGGGTTCGACACAGGAACACCAATGTGGATCCGAAAACATCCTACTTAAAACATCACCCACGTCAATGTAAGCGGGATCCCAAGGACGATGAACCCTGAGGCGCGTTCTGCCAAGAGACTTGGATTTGCAACTGGCAAGATGATACGGGAGGACGACTTGCGAGGCACCGCCAGATAGCCTCAGGCTGAGCGGTAGTTGGGAAGTCTGAGCCTTGTGTATCCATGCTGTCAATGCTCATACCATCAGCGCTGGGCGACCAGATATTGACTATATTGATCGTAAGCATTTGCTATGGCTATGCGTTGGGTGGGAGGGCGCTGGTGTTTGTATCAGAGGCAAAAGACAACCACCCACGTTCGCAGTCGAACCACAATCATCAGATAGCAACCTATCTTCCCAAGTTCTGTCAGCTGTCCAAGGAAAATCGTGAACCGGATCTGCCTAGCTGCGCTAAACCCATGGAATGCGGAACAGTTGGCAATGACGCATCCATGGACAACCATCTTCAATCTCTGTTTCTGTTCTTGTCTCCCGCCATTCTAGTGTATCCTCCTGGGACAAATCAGCCTCCAGTGCATTCTGGTGCTCTGGTAGGGAGTCCCATCTGCCATTTTCTCGTGATTGGCAGATACCAAACGTGTAGAGTCGGCAGCTCATCTACTGCGTAGGCAACAGCCACAGCGGACAGCAAGAGTATTCTGGTTCTGGTCGGGTTGTCCGTATCTGCGGGTGTCGATGTATACCCATAGGAATAGGGCAGCAGTACATGCAGGAGTAATGTCCCAGCGGAAAATTTCCTCACAATTCACCGTTGTCGTGTTTTAAGTGTTCCGGTGTGCAAGGCTTCCGGGTCTATTCTTGGCTACACCGTTTTGGAATGGCAGGCGCCGTACCTTCATCGCTAGCTTAAGGCATAAGCATTAACTGTCGGGATACTATGTTTATGCGCACGATGTGTTGCTGTTCAAAAAGATGTTCCAAGCACCGTTGCTGTCTGGGTCTGTGACATGCGACAATCTGGTCAGAATCTCCTCGTTATCCGGTCCGTTTTCCACGAACAACAAACAGTCATCCTTTTTCCCATCCGGTTATGCCATCTGGCCATTTACACATATACCACGCGTGTCTTGGGGGAGTATGGCATTGTATTTATTCTGGAGGTCTTCCCCAGTCTTCACCATCGTTACTCTATACCCCCCTCGAGCTAGTAATGGCGGCCATGGCACCTTCTTCCGCTCCTTCAGTAGACAAGCACGCTGCCCACGACCAATTGGTTAGGGAGCTCGCGAGGGAGGTCGCCATCCAGACCTCACAGCTCAGTAGCACAGACGCAAGCTCTGTCGCATCTTCTCTTGAGAAGGAAGACATCTTGGCGGGCTTCCAGGACGATGTTCTCCCCGAAAAGGAGGACGTCAAACCAGTCAGGTTCTTGCGCCACCAAGTATTCACACTGTATCGCAAGCTCTTCGGTGTCGTCTTTCTGACAAACCTCGGAATTTTCATCTGGCTTTTGGTCAGGGGGACCAATGCTAAAGAGGTAGCAGGTGTTACCGTGGCCAACCTCTTTGTCTCTATTCTCCACCGTCAGGAGTACGTGAATAATGCGTATTACTGGCTCTTCACTCGGATACCCCTCTCGTAAGTAATATGCATTTGATAACGATTCAGTAGACTCAAGGTAGTATTGCAGCTGGCCTTTCTGGATCCGTGCTTCTGCTGCTCGTGTGTATCACATTGGGGGTCTTCACTCCGGCTGCGGTGTTTCCGGAACGATCTGGTTTGTCCTATTCGTTGGGCAAGCTACTAGAGAGCTGGCCAATCACTCCGGAGTAAGTACGGCATTCCTGCACTCTTAACCCATCATCCTAAATTTCTACTCTGCCCCCTTCAGACTATCTCAGCTCCGACACTTGCTGTTGCTTATCTTATTATGGTCCTTCTCATCAGTATTCTCGCTTTTGCCCACCCTGAGATACGGCTCAAATACCACAATAATTTTGAAATGACCCATCGTTTTATGGGATGGACTGCCGTTGGCCTCGTTTGGGCTTTGGTATGCATCCAACCAATATATTTTTTCCAAGTCGACCAACAAAACTCCTAGATTGTTCTCCTTACCAACGACTACAAGGCCCCTCTGGTACCTCTTGGAAATGCACTAATTTGCAGCCCCTACTTCTGGTTGATTGCTGTCTTTACCCGTGAGTTTGGCTTTGGTTATGTTTCAATTTCCGGGATTCATCGCAGGGGTCACCAGTTTCTATCGCCCTTCCATGGGTGCGCCTTCGCAAGTATAAGATTCGTAGCGAGGTTCTCTCCAACCACTGTATTCGACTTTATTTCGACTATGGTGAGCGCGACTTAATACTTGCATAAATTACATGCTGAAGATCTTACAGCTACTCCTCACCCGGGAAGCTTTCGCCCGTGTCTCTACCGCTCCTTTAACTGAGTGGCATAGCTTTGCTACCATCGCTATTCCCGGACAAAAGGGTTACTCTATGATTGTTAGCCGTGCTGGAGACTGGACTAGCAAGTGCATCGAGAATCCCCCATCTGAAATTTGGGTTCGCGGTATTCCTACCTGGGGCATGATGAGCGTTGCCTGTTTATTCCGCAAAGTCCTCTTCGTTGCGACTGGTTCGGGCATCGCACCTATCTGTCCATGGCTGTTTTCAATTAAAGTCCCCTTCCGTTTGCTCTGGACTGCGCCTAACATCCGCCAGACTTTTGGTGATAAACTGGTCAATGACATCTTCGAAGCCTCCCCCGATTCGATCATTTATGGTGCGTTTTCTTAATGGGTATTATAAATATTTGAAGCCGATTGACTTACTTTAAAAGACACGCGCATCCACGGCAAACCGGACATGGTCAAACTCGTCTACCGAGTCGCCAGGGAGTTCCAGCCCGAAGCTATTTGTGTCATTTCTAACGAGAAATTAACCCGGAAAATCGTCTATGGCATGGTCAGTCGAGGCATCCCAGCCTTCGGCCCCATTTGGGACTCGTAGAACTCATTCGAATCCAACACAGCCTCTTTGGAGTGGCAGGCTACTCCCACCATTATATCTTAGCCCCTCTGTAATCGGTTCCTTCTCTTGTATTATATAAGCAGTTGTAATGTCACCGATTGGTCAGAGTCATCTCACCGTCTTACCTTCATCCCTTCCGAATGGCCACCACAAGCTTTACAATCTACTCCCATTATAACCCTGAAAAGGACAAAGAGAGATTGCAGCGAGAGACTGGTCAATTACCTGATGACGCTACAAACCACGATAATGACTCCGAGTCACTCTGGAGGCAGGCAGCGTCGGCACAATTCTTGCGGACCCAACGACCTCCACCCAAGTTTGTTCCTGCCACCGCCTGGTACGAGTTTGGTAGCGGCGAAGTGGGAGTATCTACCTCGACGTCTTCCAAGCCAGAGAATCCACCCGAAGGCTCATTATCGTCGTGGTATCGTTCTTTGACAGCCTTCAAGGACGGAAACGCCATACCTCAACCCGTACCCAGACCTACCTCTAATAAATCAGCGTTACTATCTGCGGGGGCACGCAAGAGGGCTCGGGGTCCAGGTCCAGTCGACTGTGATAAAGACAACAGCCACTGGTTTATCCAGAAGGTTTTGCAATCTGAGGCTTCAAGCACATCCCCCACCCCTCCTCCCACTCTCGCTGACATTCTCGCTCGCTCACCTCCTCCACTACCATCAGAACCGAGGTATACTCCTCCCGTGTGGATAGAAATTGGACCTTCTAACAAAGGCTTCGCGATGTTGCAGAAAGGAGGGTGGAGCGAGGGAGAGGCGCTTGGTCCTGATGCTGTCCGACAGAGATCAAATCAACCTCCTCCGTCATTCAGCGACGCATCATCTACCAGCAAAGGGAAGCAAAAGGTTGAGGCGGTAGAGCCAACTGAGAGCCGAGGGCCACGGACAATAAAGCAGGAATCTCACGGTGATTTCGCCGGAGAAAAAAGGATCGATGTCATTGACCTCACATTGTCAGACTCGGAAGCTTCTTCCGGTGATCCAATTCTTGAGGTGAAGGAGGAGGCCCCGACACGTCAGGGGCATGATAATGATCCATCTCAAACCTCCGGATCGTGCAGTACCGCATGGGCGGACGGCCCTCTTGACACCTATAGCCACTGTTTTGAAGTTGGATCGATTGGGGATCGGTCTCAAAGCGAAAACCTCCGGTCCATACAAAGCATCTGTCAGGCGTGTCACCCACAACGCAGTGGCATTGGCTGCTCATATCAGAGTGGCAGAGGAGGCTCGGCGGCGGAGGGACAAGTATGGCCGCGGTCGGAGGGGGTATGAGAGGCAAAGACGGAAGGAGGACGATAAGCGTAGAGAACTGCTGGCATATATGAATACATGAGGAGATGTTCTGGCGGCATCTTACTTTACACCCTGTATTAATGAATCGCACGATGTATTTTTGTGGAGTGGGACGAATGAATTATGGTATGCGTTTGTCAGGAATTGGACTATGATACAGTATTCTTCTCCTTCCGTGATAAGATTATCAAGTAAATAATGGGCCATGAAGTGAAAAAGAAGAAAGCAGGTGGCGCTTGTAAATCTAAAAGCCCACATTCCAAAGCAGCTAATGATATTAACCCGCGCTCGTAATTCTCGTAAAAAGGGGCAAACCGATCACTAAGCACAGCTCTACGACAAGGCGGATTCGCCCCACAATCCTTTAGCCGACTCGCATTTGACTTCGGCGACATACATCTTCAACCATTGGATCATCTCTCTGCTTATCTGGTTGCACCTTGTTACGTCAATAGAGCGCAACCTTGATGGGCCAGGTAAAACCCTTGGACTGGGTGGAGTGGTGGGCTTTGGCGCGGGTATGGGCTGCTGCCGCCTCGGATGCAGAGGAGGATATTGTCGACGGTGAGGCGTGGTATCGGGCGAAAGCATGGGGGTTGGGCGGTAAACGTGATTCAACGAGTGTCCTCAGAGAATCCCAATCCAGTGCAGTGCAGCCGTCAACGGTGAGTTCCTCAAGACGGGGGCAGATCCATGGTTGTGAAGATGACAATCCCTGAAGGACCACCGATGAATTGCTGACTGTCGGTCAAGCAGTAGGCAAGGAGCTTACCTTCAGGAAGTGTGAAGAGACATCCTCTATATCAACGAGTTCGAGAGTCACCAGTCCAGACAGCCGGCGCAAAAGAGTGACGAATTTGCCCTCGCTGAAAAAACAAGATTCGATACGAAGGGATTTGAGTGATATTTTGGTCAGGGCTTGTGTATACAAGACCTGAACTATAGGGTTGATGTTCTGCAAATAGCGGAGATCAAGATCCTCCAAGTTGGGGAAGTTGATCTGACACATGATTTCCCTTGCGAGGACGTTTCCTGCATAGTAAAATGATGCTTTCCTGAGCCGCGGGAGCTGGATTATTCTCCCTGTAGGCACAGGGGGCTCTAGATCATCTGCGGGTGAAGCACAGGGATATGAGTCAACATCAGAGATATTGCGAAGAGCGATCTCTTCGAGTTCTGGGCATTGACGCAAAACAGTAATTAAGGTTGACGGCGAGGGCGTCGACCCGTTGAAATAGCCTCCAAGCTTGAGGACACGGAGCCGGGTCAATAAGCGCAAGTCCCAACCGAAATTGAAGGATGTGAAAGAACACGACCGCAGACGTGGCGTGTTGGCGTTGAAAAGGGGAAAGACAGAAGACGCGTGGTGGTCTTCTTGCATGGAGTGGTATATGTGGATCGATAAGGTTTCGAGAAGAGGCGCGTCCTCCTTCCATTGAAGGAGGGCTGCGTGCACCTGCGAGCGGTTCGGAACGCTCAAGGAAAACGACCTCGTGCGCCACAGTGCTGGCCGGAAGAGATCCATAGCGAGCATCACTTGCTCGCTGACACTGTAAGCGTAGTCCATACGGGGTCCAAAGTTGACGGTGATGTCAAGTGGACATGACTTTGAACGCTCTAACCTTCTGCGGGCTTTGTCGAGTGGATCATGGGGGCTGACGGTTATCTTTGCCCACAGCACTGGCGTATTCAACGCCACCTCTGCCCAATAGCGGCTAATGCCTAAATCAGCATGAGTCTGTGGCCCAGGACAAGTTGTTGACAGACCAAACAAGCATCAACGTCGGAACCATGATGGGATCCTCATCGCCCATGCCCAATACCCCCATTACGAATATAGAAGACAAAAGCTCGCTCGGCAGACGGATCACCGGCGACTGCAAGCGCACTGCTTGCTCCAACCGCGCCTCTAGCTCTTGTCGTTGGCTCATCAACGTGGCCATCTGAGTGTCCAGATCATTAATGGCCTCCCGGAGGGAGGTGATAGACCCCTGCGACGCGGGCCGAGGGATATATGCATCGCCGCCCTGCCTGGAGAAAGGTCGGGGCCGGAAGGTCGGGATGGAGTTGTAGCTCTTCAACGTCGACGGCCTTCCGCGCGAAGTGAAGGCACTTGCGGGTATCACTGCGGGAATAGCAGACATGAGGGGCCGCGAACGGGGGTGACACGCCCGCCCACTCTAAGGGAACTTTCGAGACACCAAAAGCGCGAGCCTTAAATATTGCAAGGGAGTCGCTACTTTCGCAGAGAAGGCTAACTTGATCTGGAAATTGGAGACGGGCCTGCAATACGTTTGAAACCGGAGTCAGCGACCCGTGCGGTGAAGATGTACAATACAGACCTATTTGGGATGCTGTCAGCAACAGTGGGATAGGGACGGGATATGGCGTTGACTGGGCGAGGGAGGGATTATAAGCATTTTTGAGATTGGGTGCTGATAAAGGAGATGCCTGCTTGTGTTCCGTATAAGCACGAGGCGCAAGGCGTGCAGATGTTTTAACAGCGAGGTGACCAGGGATCCAGAAAAACCTGGTGAGTGACCTGCAACGTGGGATGTTGTAATGAACATCTCTGACACGAGGAGCGCAACGAGGCAAATTTCAGCGCAATCCCCGATTGTTTTGCCACACGAACTCCTCTCAGCCGCTCCTTTGGGCCACTTACACCTATTCCATCTCGCAACAAACCGAGTGAACGCTCTGCTTCGAATTTTCGTTTCTCCACGCTCTAATCCAACCGATATACTTTGTATCTATTCTATTCCCCGAGTCTTCCATCCTGAGTACGGTAATATATAAACTGGCAGAGCACCTGCGTGTTCGGTTAAGAAGGCGGCGTCACATCTAGCGTGGCCCAACCACTCACGAATATATCCAAAACCACGACCACTGAACTCCCTATAACACAGTGAGCCTCTCAATCTCTGGTACCCTTCTAGCTTACCTGCCACCCAGCTCGCATTCGTGAGCAGATACATCTTATCCGTACTCTTGGAGATTATAGAGAGCGTGTATGTTGTGTTCCCGCAGATCGCGAAAAAGAAAAGAGCAGGTGACAAACCCTCGCACCTGGTCGTAAAATTTCTGACTAGGGCAAAGGTCATTTCTATCCAAAAAGGAGGAGTGCAAGGCGGTGATCCTTACTGATTTGCGGGATACGTGCTCCGATCTTTCCGAAATATGTCAATGTGCATAGGATCGAGGGGAGGCTAGACGTACAAAGAGCATGGCACTGGTCCAACCGAGCACCTGACTTTTCCACCAGCCTTCTCTTGGGGTATCAGGATACGGAGCCTCCTTTTGCTCGTTCTCGCCTGTTATCCACCACGCAGTTGTCCCGATGATAGCAACGAACAAGAGTGCAGCTGTGTACCGAACAACAAGTGTTCTCGCACTCAGACCCTTGCTCTCTTGTTGTGTTCCGCCAGCCAGCAGCGGCGCCCGTTCATCGTGTTCCATTGCACCTGATTTAAAGATTGAGTGGCCATTTTTCCAGCGGTAATAGTAAATTTGAATGAGTAGAGTGCTGTCGCATAACGTGTACTGCAATATTTGAATAAGAACACGATTGGACCCCAAGTTAAATGAACACTTTACGTAGGTTCCGAGAATAATGATGGTTGGGAGTAAGCCAGCGATAATTGCCCCAAAAAGATTACACAAATCGCCGGTCAACCATATTATTACAAATGACACACTGAGACCCTCTCCGGACTGTAGTGCATAGTTTTCATATATTTGGGGTGAATAGACCACAATCCTGCAGGGCATGCTGTGTGTATGATAAGATGAGGAAAAGTTCAGATAGACATACCAGCAGGCGATAGATATCCAACCGAACTGGGAGAGAAAGACGAGTCATCACCTCCTTTACCCAAAAAGACGAGCGATAGACACACACTCACAATGCTGCTCAGACTGCTGCTATCGACCATGGTATGTGTGAGGTGGCAGGTGAAGCGAGGGGAAGAACGTTGGAGTGGGAGGGAAGTAACTCCGGTCCGAGGCCGCACGACTCCGTCTTTGGGAGATCTCACTGTGTTTCAGGAAATCAGTCGTACACCTCAGTTTCTTGTTACTTATCTGCAAGTGAAAAGGTGGTAAATAGCCAGAGACTTCAAAGAATGGAATGTCCCCCAATACGATGCTGCCGTACCTATAATTTCCTAATATGGAGATGTGACAGTTCAGGTGATCAGTAGGATGCCGAGGTCACACATGCACTTGCGTCGGCGGTGCTGCTTGTCGCGAAACCAACCATGGACGGTCAAGAAGCCTTTAGAAGACTGGCAAGACAGATCAGAGCCGCCGGTGGTGGTGGGCCTGGTGGGCCTGGTAAAGGTCTTTTCGCTGGAGGTGGAATGCTTATTGCTCTCGTGGCTGGTGGATTCGCCCTCAACGCGAGTTTATTCAATGGTATGCATATCCTTTCGCTAGCATTCTGATGCAAGTTTTCTGACTTCCCATAGTTGACGGTGGCCACCGTGCAATAAAATATAGTCGGTCAGTCATTTCACTCACTCAGGCTTTCACCCTTCTGAAAGCGCTGTTCCCCCAGGATACATGGTGTGAAAGGAGAGGTGTACAATGAGGGAACTCATTTGGTGGTGTGTATGTTGGCCCCGCTAGTTGCTGCCCCTTAAAACTTGATCTACTAGGCACCTTGGTTTGAAACACCCATCGTCTTCGATATCCGTGCCAAGCCACGGAGCATCGCCAGCCTTACTGGAACAAAAGGTTGGTGGTTCAGTCCCAACTCTACCGTTAATGTGTATTCATGGCGTACAGACCTTCAAATGGTCAATATCACTTGTCGTGTCCTCTCAAGACCATCAATAAGCAACCTTCCTATTATCTACCGCGAGCTGGGTCAAGATTATGACGAACGAGTCCTCCCTTCAATCGTCAACGAAGTTCTGAAGAGTGTAGTAGCACAGTTCAATGCCAGTCAGCTGATCACGCAACGTGAACACGTATGCCTTCGCAAAGCCCCTAGCACCCCACCCCACCCCTCTCTAACCAATCGCTAGGTCTCTCGCCTGGTCCGTGAAAACCTGACGCAACGAGCCCTCCGCTTCAACCTCGTACTCGATGACGTCTCGATTACGCACGTTGCCTTCTCGCCCGAGTTCACCCATGCTGTTGAAGCCAAGCAGGTCGGTAACCACACTCATTTACAAGAAAGTCTCCTGGACAATTTCTAGGTTGCACAACAAACTGCCTTCCGTGCAGCGTTCCTGGTAGACCAAGCTATTCAAGAAAAACAGGTGAGGTTATAAACTTTTAAATTTGAGAACATGACGATATTTACCCATTTGCCAGTCCATCATCGTTCGCGCTCAAGGTGAGGCCAAAGCAGCGGAACTCGTTGGAGAGTCTCTCCGCAAGAACAAGGGCTTCCTTGAGCTTCGTCGACTCGAGGCAGCGAGGGAGATTGCCGGGCAACTAGCATCGTCGGGAAATAAGGTCATGCTTGACTCTCAGAACTTGCTTCTTAATGGCAAGTTTACTCCGTCCGACGCCCCTTCAAATCATACTAATCAATGCGTACTTCGATAGTGGCAGGGAACGATGCGAAGGATATTCTCAAAGCACCTAAGTAGATTGTCTCGGAAACAAAGCCTTTCCTTACTATCTTTGTTGCATCGTGGCTTTCTAGGCCAGTAACTCTCCGTGAAATCGTGAAAGCTCGGTCCCAAATTCCCACGTGACCGACTGCGACCAATCAAAGGAACTGCAAGATTGTTTGTTGTTGTCAGTACTTGCTGGTCACCCTGATGCCTTCCGCCAAGCGAGAACTAAACAAGGTTGGTGGGAGAGAAGACAGTACCAGCGCCGAGGATGAAAGCGCACCCAAGAAGAAAGTCAAGTGGAATTCAGCTACAAGGAGTGCCGAGAGTGAAAGTGATACCGAAGAGTCAGATATCGACTGTAAAAAGGTTCACTCACCATCCCTAGCAAGTTCGCGATATCTTCTAATCTACCCAGATTTCCCTGGCTGTCTATTGTTCGTAGTAGGTTGCCCTTCAACCCTGTCTACCACAGTCCACAACCAACCTTAATCAGCGGCCGCGTTGGGGCCGCCTATTTCGATCCTATAAGCTGTGTGTTATACCTGCTCGAGGACACGCAAGAATCAAACCATTTTGATCTAACCGCTATGTGTACGCCTCCTCTGGCATAGTGCCAACCATGCCCTTAGTTGCCATCCCTAGTATTGGGTCAAGCATCGCCCAACGTCGTGTTGACGAGTTCAAAATCCGACGACAATTTTATAGATGCCATCCGTGACCACTGTAGGCGGATAAAATTGTTAACCCCAGCGCATACATTCATCCATCGTCAGTGGAAGCCGTCGAAGCAACCTTTCAAATTCGGCCCTACAAAGAATTTACCCTCGCAAAAGGGAAAGACCGTCTACTGCACCTCAGCCGGCTTGCAGATCTACCTGTTAACGGTACGGTCGAGTGTGATGACCCTTCGTCTGTTGCTGCTTGTGCTAGTTCTGGCGTTGCGTTTAATGCGTACGACTTCATGCGAAGGAGACACAATCAGGCAGGAGATCCAACAATGAAACGGTGGAATGCTTCTATTCGACTCTCCAATTTCGCATGTGTCGACAACTCACCGCTTTGTGTGCGTAATTAACTCATTAATTTTCGAACCGCTCACACTATTTCTTATTAGGTATCGTCTGTGGGGGCACTTCTAGACTACCTCGTGAGGGAACAGGCAATGGATGGTCCCGATGATGATGGAGGCACTCAAGGGCTCGAAATTCGGGATATTGAGATCCTCACTTTGTCGGTCCACTTTGTACTTCCTATGGGTCTGCTTATCCTCTAGGAGTACAGGGACGAAGTCATGCATATCAATGCAGACGCCCTTCTGTAGGATATTTCTACTCCCAAGACCCTCTGGGACTAATAGCCTTAAGATCCCTGCAAATTTTCGAGAATGAATGCCACGCTTCAGTTCACTCCGAGAAGTGTAAAGAAGGCCTTTCCCTCTATGGTGTGACAAACAACCCTTTTTGTCTTTGCTCGTCCGACTAACTTCATTGCAAGGAATTCTTAATTATACCAAGACAGTGCTGGGGCGTTCCCTCTTGCATTCGTGGCTACTCCGACCTTCGCTTTCTCTCACCGTTATTAGGTCTCGACACCAAGCCGTTACAAGCTTCTGCAAGTCAGAGAATTTGATCCCGGCCAGCACCATGCATAACCACCTGAAAGGAATTAAGAATGTTCCTCGAATTCTCATTTCCATGAGAGCCGGTAAGACCAAACTTTCGGATTGGCAGGCGCTTGCCAAGGTAGGTTGGCCTGGTGTCGTGATTCACCAATTTAACTCCACCCAAAGTTTTCTTTCCACATTGTCATGTTGTGTGATACGATAACGGAGCTGCATGGGAGAAATCAGATCGATGTGATCAAGAGGGTATGGCCCCGATTTGTGAAATCCAAACTCCTCAAATCATTCAACAACCACCTGCTTAGCTCTCAGCAGCAGTGGATATTGGCACTCTCAAGGATTTAGGGATGAGAATAAACGAAGCCGTCCGTCACGCTTAACAGTATGCCTTTAAGAGTTTTGTATTAATTAATTTCAACAGATTGACTGGGAAGAATCAACGGTTGCCGATCGGGTCTGTGTTCGGCCAGGAATTGACGAAGAGCTAGACAATCGAAAGCACGTTTATCACGGCATTGATTCTATTTTGGTGCGCGCCTGGTCAAATGCTATTGTTCATCCCCTGCCTTAGGAATATTCCAGTCGAATGTTGCACATCAAATTTCACAAGATGTTCCAGTGAAGTTCGCGTCGGCGCTCAATGTTGTCTATTTTCCCCAGCTGGGTAAGAGGGTCCCGCCTTTTGGCCCCCCTTATCTGCATTCACACAAACTATTCCAAGGTTACTTGATCTGTATCCCAGCCTTACGGGAATGGGAAGCTGACGGAAGGATACCAATCATGGATGGTTGGACATTGCAGGTGAGGATCAGGATCAGGTGTCCTTGTATTCCTCTAATCGGTCTTTCGGTCTTAGTTCTCCTCCGAGTGAGTAAGTTCATGGCAATGCCGACGAGGGCCTCACCTTGGCACGTACAGCGCCCACGTATATTTCAAATCACAAGAAATGCGGGGTGCGTGTCGTTTGTTGGGACTCGCAAAAGCTTGCCACACCTTTTCGCAGATATGGATACGCACATTGGCGACCTTCATTCGGCCATTGTCGATAGAGAAATTGAAATCGTCCAAAGTCTCCTCGAAGAAGTTCTCATGCATGATAAAATGGTAGGTAATGTCTGTGATATATGTGCCGAATTGGATTGCCTGCTATCTTTTGCGGAGGCTTCGAAGAATCATAATTACAAACAACCGGACATGACGGAAAGCAATGTAATTGAGATTGTTCAAGGGAGGTGAGGAGATAACCCAACAAGAGCATGCATGACGTTCACACACTTTTTCGAGGCATCCTCTGCAGGAGCAGGTAGTGGATGTGTTTGTCCCGAACGATATCAAGGTCGTTGGTGGCGCAGGCGTTGGTTCCCCCTCCTTGGGTGAAGATGGAAAAACAATGAATAGCGTGGTGCTCTGCACAGGGGCCAACGCTTGTGGAAAGGTATGATCCGAGAGGGCCACGGATACGGTATCTCACTCGGTTTAGAGCGTATACCTAAAGCAAGTTCGTCAAAGCTCAAGAACTCGCTTTTTGGGATTCTTAAACTATGACAGGTTGGCCTCATTCAAGTCATGGCACAGGTATGTAAACTCGGGCTCAGATTAACCAAGGTCGTGACCGTCTACTAGATTGGATGGTCCGTGGTTGGTTTATTCGCAGTCGTTCTCTACTTTTGATCAAAGATCTGGACAGCTTCGTCCCAGCAGAATATGCCAGGCTGGGCCTCGTCGATAAAAGTCACCTAATCTCTTGGGCCTGGCTTAAATACTCACTTACGCGTCTTTCTAGTATTCACGCGTGTCTCAACACGCGAATCCGTTTCGAAGGTGCTGGTATATGATTATTTCGTGCTATATACGTCCCGTGGACTAGACCCGATCGCCGCTAGATTCAATCTGCCTTTATGATTGACCTGAACCAAGTCTCCCTGGCTCTTCGAAACTGCACCAACAAATCCCTTGTCTTGCTCGATGAATTTGGGAAGGGAACCCTATCTACAGGTTTGTCGGATTTAACTCAATATTTTGGACCAGGTTGAAGTGCTGAAATAGATGGTGCTGGTCTCTTCTGCGGTGTCCTGAAGCATTTCTTATCCCGTGGCCCCGATTGTCCTAAAGTTCTTGCGGCAACTCACTTCCACGATGTTTTCACAGAGCAGCTGCTAAGTCCAGACGACTTTCCTATATCGTTCTGTCACATGCAAGTCATATTTACCTCGGTCGAGGACGGTAGTGCGGCATACACACAGACCCCCAGTCAGTCATTTAAGAAGGGGGGCATCAGAACGGATCTTGGGGAAAACATCACCTACCTCTACAGGGTCGCTACAGGGCTTGCGCTGGACTCGTATGCTGGGAAATGTGCAGCACTCTGTGGACTTCCTCTCCGCATCGTCGAAAGGGCACAACACGTCAGGTACGTTATCAGCCGTGACATTCCCGTCTACGAAACAGACATCGGCCATTTTACCCTAGTGATTTGATATCCCAGCACGAGCTGGGCCATCTCCTAGATGAGGAGATGGACGGGGAAGAGCAGCAGGATTTGAAATCTGCGGAGGATGTCTGCCGTCGATTCCTTGCATGGAACATGGATGAGCAGGATGGGAAGAGTGGCAAAGAAAAGCTGGCAGAAATTCTTGGCAGAGTGTCAGATTAGGGGCTATGTACTGCATGGGCTACGTGCAGTTATACATGGGATGGTGTATCGATTCCTATTCCTTTCTGTGGTTCCCGACTCTGGGGCGTGCATCCGGTGCTGATCAAGCAACCAATGGGCGGCAGCTCTTTAATCCAACCAAGAAAGAACATAACACGCATGGCATAAAACCCTCAGCGGCTGGGAATACATCATAATCACCTGTGGTAAAGGCTGGCACCACAACTGGCTGGGTATATGGTCCATCGCCCCCATATGTTGCATCATTTTGCAAGTTCAAGATAAAGGGTATACGACGTTCCGCATCGAGCACAACAGGTCGAACTTGAAGTACTCTGCATTTTGCACTGCCTCCATGTAATTAATTGGATGCTTCGATCTTTGGTATGTCCAGATCGTTAGATATATCTTAATTGTACGACGGGACCCACCGTCGACGGGTTGGGATGATAATGATCTCGAGTATAGTCTAACTCTGGGTATGCCGTCGGTGTAACGCGTTTTCATCCAGCAGGTGCACTTTGAGCCGTGCGTTTGTGTCATGCGGAGGACTGCAACCAGCGCTTGCAATCCCATAATCGAACGGCCCAAGGCGGGTGAAATGGGAGCCATCATGGCTGGAACTTCTGACCATTCCCTTTGCAATGCACACGCAACGAAGATCTTTCACTTTTGTTATTTTCTCTGAAAATCCTGGGGTTGGGCGCAGCAGTGTAAAGTATCATGTCGAACACATTGAGAGAGCACCTTCAATGTTCTCCACACCTATCCCAACCTAGACGAGACCCCCAACACCTCCACATCCTATGAACAACCTCCAACTTAGCATCTCGTCCTAGTTCAGGATTCTCCAAATCATTGAGATCCTCCAAGAATCCATCTCTTAACCTGGAACTGGCTGGAAGATGATCGGCCGCATAAGACCGTAGGCGAGCGAGGGAGAGTAACAGAAGCCCAGAGGGTAATGCCGCAAGCTGATGGGCATCAAGGGGCTGGGTTATCAGTAGGCGTTCAATGCGTCTGGGGTCATAACGTTATAATGTGTGCCTATTTGACGACGAGAAAACCTACCGCATGACATCCCAAACGCCCTGCCTTCTATGTAGGCCTCCATATCGGCCTTTTCCTCTTCCACCCGTCCAAATGCGGGCAAGAGCTCCACCAGCAAGATATGCAATCACCAAAGCAGGTGCAACGCCGACAAACGCGAAAGTAAGTTCCTGCGACTTAAGCAGGCGATCGATCCCCGTCAATGCTTGATCAATATCGACCTGAAAGATATAAGTTGTGGTGAGGGTCGAATTTCAGGGCAAAGCACTACCTTTGCCTTTTGCACTTGAATGAAGGCACTTCGCAGGAGTGTCCCGACAATGGCACTTTTCAAAGGCCTGCGGATATCCTCTTCGTAGATTCGCATGACCGGCGTCATATCGCCTAGGCGGATTTGCCTTGACAATGCGGCAAGTTGTTCATCGTTGTAATTTAACTCGTCCTTTGCAAGGGAGAGCGTCATACGCTCTAAGCTCTGAGAGACATGTCAGTCATCAACTTCTAGAAGGGCAGCTGAAACGACCCGACTCACATCCAGATCGGCCAGAACACCTTGCCGCCTCACCAACACACCCTCTTCATCACCCGCCCCACTACGCACTGTCTTCAAAACGTCACGTAGAGGCTCCAGCAGCCAACCCCTAACAAATCCCTTCAAAGTCTCCACGGTATCCTTTGCAATCTCTTCTAGGCTTGCTCGAGATGTATATAATGACCTTAATGCAAGCAATACCAGCGGAGGGAGAAGGATGACCTTTGGCCAGATGAGCACCAGGGTTCTTGGGCGTAACAGGCCATTGGCCTTCAGCATTTGCTCGTGGGACTTTATCAGCGAAGGCAAAGTTTCGTTCGATAGATGTGCCAGTGCTTGGCTGGGCGAAGGGTAGGTTGTGTCGACGTCTACAGCAGCTTTTTGATCAAGGATCTCCACGAAGCGCTGGATTTTAGGTAGGAACTGTGTGTTGCCTGAGTGTTCGCGTTCTGGGCCAGCAAGAATCTCCAAGAGAGAGTTCCTCATTTGTGAAAGGGACCCAAGAACCTCTGCACGTTCATTCCGGATATTCTCGAGCTCACGGCGGTTGAAGCGACATTCTTGACGAGTGAGCAAAAGAGGGTATGTGATAGAGTTTGCGATTAGCATGAAACAATGTGAGAGCCCTTGCAGGAGCTGTTGCATAAAGGAGAGATTTGTTGAGTATGCCATGACCGGAGGGTATGAGAAAACATTGATGGTTAATGAGCTCCGCGACAGGTGAGGGAAGAGGGCAGTGGTTAGCTCGCTGGGTCGGAAGGGTGATATTGGGGAGGTTGGGAAAAGCCTTGCGAGCGAGGAAGGAGTGAATGTGGAAATGTTGAGTGGCAGATTCTGAGAGCGCACTGCAGCAACGATAGTCTCAAACATACTGAACAGTCGACTTGGCGTCGCTGAGAGAGAACGCGTCAGAACTCATTGCAGACACGGTCGAGCACAGAAGACGTACTCTGCAAAAGATACCAGACAGCATTCATCTTCGAACGCTCAACGTCAGCCCACCACTCAGCCTCAGCTTCAGCCTCCGTTGCCTGTGCCAAGTAGATGTCCATTATCTCTGCATATAGGCCAACGGCTACTCGACCGGTGACTGCATTCCTCAATGCATTCTCCTCTGCATCGGCCGTGGAAAACCCTTTGCCCTCTGATTCGAGTTCAGCAAGGGCGGAAACTGCGTGTTTGACCTGTGTGCGAGTGAGCGGCTGAGAGAGGGGGAATGAGGCGAGGAGAGCGTGGAGAGCATGCTTGGAGCCAGCGGTCGCGTCGGTATGATCTTCTAGTTGAACGTCTAACGCGGAGAAGGCGAGAGAAGGCGAGGATGCCGTGAGGTGGTGAGTAAAATGATCAATGAACTGCGAGGGCATTGTCGGGAAGAGGAAAATGTATTCACTACATATTACACCCTGCAGTTATCAAGGTTGAAAATCAGAATATCCTCCGCCCCAATCTTCACCAACTCATCCATGATACTGGCCGCCTTCTTCTTCTCAACCATAGCGCTAACAGCCATCCAATTTTCCTCTTCCAGCCGACTTATCGTTGGTGCGCGCCGTCCGGGTGTTACCTTGGTCGCAGCGGTCAGGTTGTCTCGATGAATGTTGTACTGGCACACAACGTATTTGTTGGCCGCAATAACTCCGGCTATGCGCTTAGTGATGACATTTATGAGCTCGGCATGGTGAGGATGCTTTGACGAGTTGGATCTGATTAGAACCGCTTCGGTGTCGAGGACCGTATCTATAGCAGTCAAGCCCGCCGCACGCATCGTTTCCCCAGATTCTAAAATTGCGGTATAAATTCCCAGCTGGATCAATATGTCGGGTTCGACGCTCACCTACGAGGTCAACTTTATACGGTAGGACAAGCTCATCAGGGGTCAGGCTATTGATCAAAGTGCTCTCGACCTACCTATGCCATCCGCCAATCCGAGGGCACAAGCAGCCTCCACGCTACCCCCAACATACTCAATCTTCGTCCGATTTTCTCCAGTAAGCTGCAAGCGATCGTCTAGCTTTCGGAAATATTCCGCTGCGAGGACCTCAAAACTAGTAACGACCCGCTTTCCGGCAAGGCCTTCTACCGTCTTGATGGACCCGGCTTCGGGCACCTGGACCTGTAGAGCGCATTTGCCGAACCCAAGACGGAGTTCCTCAGTGACAAAACCCTCCATCTGTGCCTCAAGGATAACATCATGTCCAGTAACCCCAAGATCGACATTCCCTTTGCCCACGAAGGAGGGGATATCGGAAGCGGGAAGGAAGACCCTACACCAGGGTTAGAATTAATCACGGCATTGATACGGTGCCCTTCGACTTGTGGCTTACAGGGCAATGTTATGGTTTTGTACGACACAGACATCCAGTCTATTGGGCCTTCGAAATTGGATATCAGCCCCTAGAATAGGTCCGTTTTGGTGAACTTGTCAGTCGATAGCTAGACATAGTAATGGGGATACCAGCAAGGATCGCAAGGCACTTGTCATGGAGCCTGCCTACACATAGTTTACATCAAACCTCGTTGCCATATACAGGGCGCAGCCAGATCACAGACCCTTCTTTGGGATTGCAAACAGCAACCGCCCGTCCAGAGAATCGGCGTCTGATCAGAGTGAGATAAGAAAGCTGCTGACTTGCTTATCGTGCATCCCCACTCACTCATGAGATTTATAGAGGGGATAGATGGGTGTGGAAGAGTGCCAAACTGTGAGTCGCTTTTTGTGATATGCGGAGTGGCTGTGTCCGTTATCCATGCCTCTTTGTCGCCACTATGAAGATTCTGTTGCTACGCGGCACATCAGATGATCTCGAAGCCACTCTCCCCAGCTTGGGTCCCTCCCCTCAATTTGCACCCGACCAAGGGGCATGCGCCAACTCACCGCACACGCAGAGAGGGCAGATATATCACGTCCACCTCATGTCGTCCTATCGCCCTTGCCAGTAAGTGAGCCCCTTAAGGGACCGCGCCGCATTGCGGGAACTGTGAGCTAATCAGAGCGGCAAGAAGTAGGAGATTCTTCTAGAATACACCACCGGTACCTGCGGCCCTTGTATATAACTACTCCATGAGGTAGACCCTCTCATTGCTTCCTAGTGTTCCATGTCTAACCCTGCATATCCGTCCAACTGGCGCAGGCAACCCCTGCCCTCTAACCGCAGCCGGAATGGCCCAGTGTCGGCGCCAAGCAGTAAACCCTTCCTATCGTATTCTACACCCGAATACTCCACTCCGTTAGAATCGTCTCTCCCTCCAGACCGCCGCCTCGATGAAGGTCTCTCCGAGGAATGCTTGGAGACTCTGGAGATTCCATCGCTCGGTTCTTCGGATGAGGATGGCCCGAACATCGAGAATTGCCAACTCATCGGTTCATTCAACTGGACGAAAAGGTCTAATCCCACCATTATCGTACCAGGCAAGTGGCAGGATCTGCCTTTCGCCACGCGTTTAATTAATTGATTTGAACAGGGTCCGCTCCTGAATGGTCCAGCAGGCCACTCCCGTACAATGTTCAACCTGACACAGCTTTTCACTATGTCGACCAGAACACCTACAGGATGCCTTCCGCAAGTTTGCTACCACTTGTGGTCGCCGTCAACAAGAAACACAGGGACGAGGGGGCGCCTTCCTTTCCCTGGGGCGCGATGGATTTTGTCACCGATCGGAATGGTCTCCGAAAATTGTTGAGGTGGATCGTCGGCGGCCAAGTCAAGGATTTCCGTATAGACACCCAACTGGCTGGGCCAAAAACTATTCTGCTGAACCGATGGGAAAAAAGGACTCGCGAGAAGCCTTCTGGGCGAACTTATGGCCTCAAGTTCGAGAAAGCATCTACCTCTCCCGCTGCGGGTTGTGCGGAGAGTGCTGGTCATCACCGGATTATCACCTATGTGAGAATTGTTTGCACAGTTGAACACGGATGAGCTGATTTAACCACGCCCCCGGCTTAGGACTTCAGTGGGCTGAAAATGGTGGTGAGATACGAAGTTGATGCTTGCATGCCCCAATCCCGCCAGCCCTTCAGGAGGAAAAGCGCACCATCGCTGGATGGTCTCGCGGATGCGATGAACAACATGAATCTCACAAGTACCACTGCCGCTCCATTCAGTTCCAGCACCATGCCTGCATTGGCGATCATCGACGGTGGAAGCTACGTTCCCCAAGCGTCCACCATTGAAATAGCGACTGTCGCAAAATTCCGCAGGCCAGATTTTAATTGGAAGGAGGCGTATCCTCAATTATTCCTATCCCAAACGAGCCACCACTTCTTGGCACTCCATAACCGCGGGCACTTCACGGAACTTGAGAAGCGAAAGCTTTCTTCTTCCGATTTTCAGGCTATCCACGAGGAAATACGACCCTTTCTCCAGAAGCTGCGAAAGGTTCTCGAAACCATACAGCGTATTGTGGTGAAACATGGCAGCAATGGAAGGCTTAGTCTTGTTTGCTCCGACGGACAGTTGTCTGTCTATCAACGCAAGAGCCAGACAAGCTGTCTTCCGGACGAAGCTATATCTTGTTTCGAGACGGAGAAAAAATGAAGTAGCTTTCTGTCATTGAAGCCCTCCCGTGATCTCCTTTCAGGCCCTATTACCGTAATTGTTATCCTAAGAAATATATGAGACTTGTACTCCAGGCTTGTATTTCTAGTGATGTCAACAATCATTAATCAGTGTTGGGCCAAAGACGCGCATCGCTTGTGTCCCTGAATTAGTCATTCAATCCTTCACAACCACGATATCCACCGGACCACGAGCCTTATCGAGTCTCTTCTTCTGAGCTCCTCATCACAAGCCGTTAGAGTCTTATTCCCATCTCAATTATTCAGCGTGATTGATTAAAAACAATTGACATGTCCGGGGGCTCACAATCGCCGCAAGAAGCGGTCATGTTCACTTGGGAAACACAGGGCCTAGGGTCAATATTGGCCCACTCCTGCGCTGTTCAGGAGTAAGCTTCGGGTCGGAATTGCCCCCTGCCAGGCTTGCAGAGGGTCATCCTGTTCGATGGAAACCGCAAGGCTCGTTACATTAAGGCTGCTAACTCCGAAAGCTGACGGCGGCGTCCTTCAAAAAACCCTCGACGACCCGACTGAACTATCTCTTTCTTTCCCTGCCCTCCAACAAAACGATTTCGCTCTCCGCATCAGAATCGTACATCGCAATGGCTCGCAAGAGCCTCACCTTGCCCCAGGAGTTGGTGGAAAGTAGCATAGATTACCTTTGGTCAGACTCAAAAACCCTCAAAGCAGCCTGTCTCGTTTCACGAGCGTGGGTACCCGCATGTAGAACACACCTCTTTCACCGTATCGTCCTACACTGGTGCGATGGAGGTAGTAGGCGTAGTGACTCGCTTTACACCCTCCTTCTCAACTCTCCCACCATCGCCAGTTACATCCACGAAATGTCAGTTCACGAAGGCCTTGTCTCTTCTGAACATTCTCAAATCACCTTCTGCTTCGCACAAAGCACATCCCTTCCAAACCTCCTTCGTCTCCTCCCCCGATTGTACCTATTCGAGTTCCGTGCGTCTGCATTAACCCATTGGAGCGAACTCAGTGCAGAGCTTGACCGTGCCGTGTCCCATGTGGCCGGCTACCCTACCCTTACCGAACTCATTCTAGGGTCTTGGAATTTTTCCTCTCAGCCGAAAGCACTTGCCGCTATCCTTGGGGCCACGAGCAAGCACGTGAAAGCGCTATCATTGACAGATATCGTCACCTCGGTAGTTCCCGAGGACTACCTTGAAGCTGAAGGGCGTGCGTCGCGGGATGCTATGGAGGGAGGCCGGCTATCTCTACGGTCACTCTCCATCAACGATGGCGCCGCCAGTTTGGTGCCGTTCTTTGCACGCTGGTTTTCTGTGAACCCGAATACAGTCAGGCGTTTGCAGTTGTCGTGCTCGACAAACCAGGCGACTGTGTCCGGCTTGCTTCGGGTACTAGGCGAGTCTCTTGAACATCTCGACCTCGAATTTCGTGCCCGTAAGTTGGTTCAAACCGACGGTTCAACACAGGAGTTAATAAGCCTTTTAGTGCACGATGATGCACTCGTAGATCTCCAATACAACGTGAGGCTCAAGACCCTTCACCTCCAGGCGTCCGGACAACCACTGATGCCATTCCGTGGTAACATATCTGTTCCATGGATCGTCGACGTCCTATCAACGATGCGAAGCTTTGACCATCTCCAACTGGTTTGTCTATGCTTCGGAATAAACGCAGATCGTCTTCGTCGATTATCCCAGTCGGACTCGGATCACTGGCGCCACCTGGACCGGATTCTATCCCCAGAGAAATATAGCGGTTTACACACTGTGCAGATAGGGATAAAGTTTCACTGCCACAACGGTTCCGAGTATATTGAAGAGGCACGTCGGAGCATGTACAACCTAGCGGACGCCGGGATCCTGGATATGTATTGGGAGACACGGCGTTTTTGCTGCGCTGATTATTGTTGACCATGATCCCTCCGCGGAGAGGTGAGCCTGGCATCCTAACATCGACCCCACGCTCAAGGCCTCCGCTCTTATAGTACCCGAAGCAATAGTTCCCGTCGGTCGGTATCTAATGCCCCAGATCACGTTGATTGATGGATCACAGGACGTGGCTAGCGTTTCCGGTGGAGCTTTGTTGCTCTATGACCACGCGAGATTGCCGCTGTGCCGGTTTCCAGTTTTGTAGCTAATGTGTCGATAGGTTTATTACCACCGAGACCCGCTGTATCAGATATCCTGGTCCCAAAATGGCAATTGACTATCCTTTTCTCGACAGCAAGATTGGAGGGGCGCATCCAACAATCGTTTATTTGCCATCCCAGTATACCCCGGGTGCATGGCCTGTGTCGGGCAAGGTGGCCAACGAGCGAAGGGTACAGGGAAGGACCACCACACGAAATTACGCATGTTGTGAAGTAATGTGACCGCTGAAGAACGAACCCTTCTCGTTCCTTGGCAATTGGTAGCATCTTTGTGAGGTGGGGGGGGTAAGGTAGAGTTGGAATCTTCAAGAGGCCGACTATGAGTTGGTTCACGTAAGCGTGCGTCGAATCCCGAATTATTTTTCCGTCGAGTATGATACACAGTCGGGTCACTCTGAGCGTCGCCGTTGACAGTCCGACAGTCGCGCCCGAGAAATGGCACGAGCTTTTTCCGTGTGTTATCCCAATATCGCAGGCAGCTTGATGCTATCTTGTCGTGGGTTTTCACAAGTGGCCTGCGGTATTTATTCAGGCCAATCACCTCCAGGCTAATGGACTGTTGTCCAGATGTAGGCTGGGATGCGGATTTTTATCGGCAATGGAATCACATTGGCTTGGCTATGTGCCATGGCTCTCCAGGAAGAATCTGTCCGTCTGTCCGCAAGTCGAAGGCTGCTACTACTCCCGGTGTGTGGTCCGAGACCAGACCCTATCGGGAGGATTTGAGCTACAGGCAATGGCAGTTTCGTGGAATGCCGATATGACCTCTATCAGGAACAAAGATCGTCAGGAGAAATGCTAATGAGAGGGGAATGCCATCATATCCGTTTGTACTGAATCCAGCATCCCATCCGCTGCACCAACACTATACTAACCGCATTCCCCGGACCGACATCAAGCCCCTTGTCATTTTTTCCGAGGTCTCGGGCTGTCCCCTCCGTTGCAAAAAGCAGAACGATCCGGTTATATCGAATCCATTAAAATCCCAGAGGATTCGGACCACGGCGGTACTCCGAGAGCCTTGCTGTATCAAATCCGATCGAGCTTCTGTTTCTTCAGAACCTCCAGATTGTTCATGCGATGCACTCTCGAGCACATTGTCCGGCCCCCCGGATTTTCTCTCACTTGACAGCCAACCCACAAGGGTGAAAAGGTGGAATCCTTGTCTGTTAGAACCTCACAAAACTTGAACTCGGATTAACTCGGGGGGGGGGTTGTGTGTCTCGGCGGTATCAACAGTACGAGCGACAGCAAGAAGAACACTATAGACGCGCGTCATGCATCAGATGCACAATATGTAGTGCGTAAAGCCAAAGAACTATGAGGGCAAGTTGGTAGTCGGATAAACCACGGAGCAAGCACGAATCTAGTGGCAGGTCCTAAAGACGGTTGAGTTGTGGCGGGTCATCAGTCCTTACACAACTTCTTTGCATTAGCCGGCTGAGCACGGCGACCAGTCAAAAGGTTCGCTGAAATCTCGCTAAATTCTTTCGCTGCGAGTCGCACTGCTATAGTGGAACCCACCGTAATACATGACAGTTGAGCCATTTGTCGTTGATACCAACTGACAATGTTAAACATGCATGTAATGTAAGATGTAGTACATACATATCACCGATGTTCTGACGTGAAATACTCATGGCGACCGGAAAACTTCAAGATCGAACATCGGAATTAGCCACTACGTACCGTCGTAGCAAGTGGTGCACTTTCCAGGTCGCCATCATGCTTTGTCTCATCGGGGTATGTAACTGGTCTTTTCCACACAACCAAAACCGCGTGTTCGAATTGCCGGATGTCAATTTCGAGAGTCAGATGGTGGCATCAGCACATCCATCCTCCTTAAATCCGTGCATTTTAGTAATTGGTACGTTGACACGTCAGAAGGGTGATTTAGTATTGTACGGGTGTGAAGCAAAAATCGGGGTACTTGATGACCTGATGTTCTCCTACTCGAAGAAGATGAGAACACTGTGGCTTCTTTCTTCTCGAGCGAAGCAAAGCCAGGAGTGTCCGAACCTAGGAAGTCCAGGGCAAACTGAGCTGTTGCATATACCACATCATGATGTATGTAAAAGGGACCCTACAAAGCACTCGCCACTTGGAAAAACGTTGGGTATAGTGGGGGCTTCTCAAGGCTTTCAGGTCCCATAAGATGTAAATCGACTTGAAAAGGAATTTCTAGAAGAAGAGAAGTAGGGTCAACCTGGGTCATTTGGACTCAAATACAGCACTGGCAAAGCGGGAGGCGATTGGAAATAGCAGAGCAGAAAGATCAGAAGGGAGACGGCGGAAAAATCCCCACGGAGTTATTTGCACGCGCAGACTAAGCGTCCTAATGGTCGCGGCCTTGTGAAAACGAGAACCAACAACGGATGGAAGGCGCCCATGTGAACACGCAGGGTTAATCAGGTCCACTACCAGCCACACATTTCGTTGATCACATCTGATATAAGAAAAGAACTCAAGCACAAGGGCAAAAGTCAGTAAAAATACAATAGAAACATCGGTCCAGGAGGAATGCAACGGAGAAATCCACATGAGGTTTATGCGCTCTCGGAAGCTTGAGTCAAAAAACTTCTACATCTACATCAGCTTGTGTAGGCCTGCAGTTTCTAAATTAGAGAAGAGATGCTCACACCTGCCAAGTGGTTTCCCGGGTTCTCATACGCTGGTACAATGCTCAGATTCCAAGATTGAGATGAAAGAAAGTGTCAGCGTGTAGCCTTCGGGGGAAACGATGTTCTGGTGATGCTGGGATTACAGGGTAGGCACCAACTGGCGCCAGTGAGCTTAGTTCGTGACTACTTTTTGCCAGGACACCGCTCTACGGTTTCAAATTACTACGAAAAATATCTAGTATACGTACAAGAACATCCGGGACGAAAGGCATCAGGGGAATGAACGAAAGATGTCCATCCGTCTGTTCTGCTCCAACACCCTTGATCACCTCCATCGTAGCAAGAGATGTAAAATGGGGTATCTCTTGTCATAAGTATTCATGCGAGTATGTATGCAATATCAAGAGGTGGACAGAGACGAAACAAGCGGATGACAGGTCGGATGGTAAGAAGGAAGATGGTCCAAGTGGCCATATGAATGCAAGGTGTTTTGCACCGAATGGGCGTAGGGCAAAGGGAAGGGGTAAAACAGCCTATTCAATGATGCAAGAAGTAGCAAAACGTGATAACAATAACTCATCACAAATCCGCAATCATCCTTCTTCTCTATAGCATCAGCGAGACGACAGCCATGGCGACCAAGCCTGATGTGCTCGTCAAACCGGCCGACCACTGTTTTCCGACTGCACCTGACAACGATCTCCTTTGCGCATTTCCAGTGTCGGCGTTGGGATCAGCGTTGGGATCAGCGTTGGGGTCCGTTACATTCCTCAACACTTGGGTGGGGTGCATGGTGGGTGTTTGCGACACTTGGAACATTGGAGCCAGGGGCGCGCCGTCAAACTGGGACAAGTGTAGCTTGTATCCTTGCGTTGGGTCCAAGAAAATCTTCCAATCCCGGTAGAGCTCTTGTTTTATCTGGTAGTTCTCAATGAAGTTTTCGGAAACGGCAGCGCAGGGATCTTGAATTTGCTGGTAGCCGTCAGGGAACGGAAACATAGTCATTGAGCCGTTAGGGTTAAGCTGATACCTGCCGTGTGACCAGCCGATAACACCAGTGATACATGTGGGTTCCGAGCCTGTTTCGTGTGCATGTTGGTGTGAGTCAGGCTAGGCGTGAGGTCCAATCGTGTGACGCACCATTGCTGTTGAAGCGGTAGCGCGAGATTTCGTAGAATTCCTCAGTGCTAGAGAGAAAGATGGTTCAAGATGCTGTTTCAATTTTGTACATTGAGTAACATACAAGGCGTAGGAAATTCCCGTAGTCTTGGGGTAGTTGAAAGTCATGTTGACTGGGTTGGCGAAACCCTGTGGAGAAAGGGGTAGACTTAGACTTTGACAGTAAGACTGCACGACAGCAGAGACTTACGGGTCCAGTGAGAACATGCCTAGAACCCGAGCTCCAGGTACTACGCAGAACTGTCGTTGCCTCTTCCAACGCCAACTGCGAGTAGGTTGTTGGAACAAACGAAGCCAGCACCAGGCCAAAGACGGGCGAAAGGAGCATCGTAAGCAAGGTGTTCGTGGCAATATTCTTGAATTCAAAGAGAGAGACTAGAGAGGGGCGGGCGGGAAGAGGGGTACTGCGGGGTGTGAGTGTTGTGAGGGACAGCGGCAACGGCGATGGGGAAACGGGTGGAGCTGTTTGTTCGTGTTTGGCCTCGGCCCTTGTTCCTCACTGCTTCCCATCTGCCATGCTAAAATTATGGATGGTAACAATCATGCGGTCAAGCAATAGTAGTTTGTACCGACGCTCACAATATTTTCAAGTAGATTTCCAATCTCAAGTTTTCAAGTTTCTTTCTATTGCGTACATACCCTGAACACTGCCCTTGACCCTTATGTAAGGAAACCTAAAATTAGTTCGAGCCTTGTGACTGTTCTACGAAGTAGCTATTGTACACGATAGCCTTCCAGCAGCGGCGCACGCAACTAGACTTGCTCGAGTTACCGACGAGGCAACGCAAAAAAAGCGTGTGGTCTATGTACATGATGTCCACTGCTTCATCATCACAATTGAATTCTGGGGGTCAAACAAATGGAGAGATGATCATGGGGAGGTGAATAGTACAGGGTGGGTGTGGTACAAAGCCTCGATCAGTCTTTCTTGAGTTCACGCCGGACCACGAAGACTCGTTCACCATCATCTGTCGAGGTGAGTTCCGATACACCTCGGATTTCCCGAAGTCCTTGTATGGAAGGGCTATTCTTGGCTAGTGCAACATATATTTCAAGACCATCACCGACCTGTATGTACCAATGGTGAGTAAGGTAAGGTAAAGTGATCAGGGAGAGATCGCAGCGAAGCAGTTATGCACGGCGATACCGCGACCGAATCAGGAATATTTACTCACCTCGATATGTCGTTCTGTGGCACTTGTAAAAGCATCAATCACGAGGGAGAGGACCGTGGGCAGAGAAAGGTGTCTAGGAAACGATGTACCAGGGGCGGGCGTCTGATTCTTGAAGTAGATCTAAAGTGAATAAGCAGTGTCAGTGTTGAGTGCAACCGAAGAGAGGGGATCAATGGGCGCGGGAATAAATCGGTAAAGGATCGGATAGCGCCTAGATGGGGCGCGAGTAGAGACGCGAAATGTTCGCGTCAATTACGCAACGCTTGGGTGGCTCGATACGGGTTGAAAGACCAACTGACCTGATTATCCAAGAAAGGCTGGACGAGCGATTGTGCTGCTCCCGCGGCGCGGCATGCTTCACGCTCGTATGATCCAACGGGGTCAAACGAGTAAACTGCGCCAGTTCCTAATGGAATAAAAGAAATGAGTGGGTATCAGTAAGACGATGATGGACTTACCATCTTCCTCAATACCACCGAGAATGTTGTATACATAGTAGGGGAAAAAACGTCGGGAATACAGCATTGTTTGAATCAAACGGGCGATCGCGCGGATGGGCATGTCCTTGGCATGTGCATGTCGATACCACTGTTAAATGAGGATAAGTGACTCGGAGCCAGTGATATGCTGTTGGTAGAACGAACCTCTAGACGTTGTCTTACTTTCTTCACGAACATGTTGCCGTCGGCGGCGAAGCCGTTGACGGCTAATACAGCCTTATCGGTTCTGGAGAGAGTTGGTATGCAGAAAAGCGGAATGGCAATGCAAGGAACACGCACAGTCGGAAGACCTTGGGTGCGTAGCGTGTCTGAATTGCGAAACCCTCGCTCTGCCGGGTATCGCCTGCGACGACACTGAAATCTGCACCCGCGATGGCGAGAATAGTGCCGCCATTTTCTGTGTATGGGTTAAAAGAATGCTGCTGCTGGGGCTGAGGATGAGCTAATGAGACCATGTCGGGCATTGTAGCGAAGGGGTGGGAGGGAAGGGGGTAAAAAGGGCCGAGGGTGGAGAGAGAGAGAGTATATAACGGAGGAATATAGGAGCAGAGGCCGCGTAATGGACCGTCGATGGCGCGTCCCTTGCGTGGGAAAAATGAATCAAGATGGTACTTACTCCGAGCTTTCGCCAACCTCAACAGCGGTCCACTCCCCCTCTCGCGCACCCGCTTCCTCTGGGAATCCAGGATCTCTTCAATGCTCGTCCTCCGATGACCTTCCGACCCATTTGTGTATATTGAAATTCATGCCAGACCGAACTCTCGTCCGTGCCGTTGTCCGCTACAGACTTGCTAGAGCCTATATGCGTACGCGAGCAAGCAGGCGTAAAATCAGAAACATGTTTCTCCGAATCCATACAGTCCAACAGAATAATATCTCTCCTCACCGTCTTCCCTCCTATTCCGTTCTGCTGCCCTGTCACATTCTTCCCCTCTATCCGTACCTTCCCCTCCCACCACCCATCTACCACACTCTCACGTCACAGACGCGTGTGTGCCATCCCTACCCAAGAATGTTATGATTCCTCCCACGAATGACCCCCCAGCGGCCATTCGACCAGACTGCGAAACTTACATCCCATGGCCCAATCCACTTGATCCGACACTCAGACTGGGCTGGTGACGTCTGCCAAAAACACACATATCGGCAAGCTGGTCCTCCACGGCTTGGCAATATGATCGATCCGCTTTTCCCAAGGCCGATCAGATGGCCACCGACAATGCATGAAAACACCCGCTCAAGGTCGCCGGTTACTCGACCACTGAAGATCGACTCCCCCTAAATGCTATTACCTGCGTATTTTAGCATCACGGCATCCTCGCGCTGACCTGGGTCTTACCCTTAACGCTACCTCTCCGCAATATCTTCTATTAGCACGGGCCTATAGTCAGCAGACTAGAAACGCCGCAGTACGAGTCGGGAATAAAGCCCACACGTATCAGGTGAAACGTGTGAGTCTATTTCTCCCCATGGTCGTACTTCTTATTCGCCTTGCCTTGGAGTAGATGATTTCACCATGACGCGCAGTATGGTGCTAGCCCCCTGCCTATATTCTCGTCCCACCCAAGTTCTAGATCAAGACAGTTACATACAAAGTACACGGGATTTCTCCCGTTCCCGGATTGACTACTGGCAGAGGTTATGTGAACATTATTCATCTGTTTTGTGTTTTTTCTTTCTGAAACAAGACTTCCCCAGTGCATATCCAGAACTTTTCTTCCAATGTGTCAATTTAACTCTCAGCCCTCATAGCCGCTGCAATTGGGTCCGCTACGGGAAAACAGCTCATTCTGGTTTTTTTTTCAGACCACTTGACGCTTCTCAATTCAATGTAGTAACAACGAAGCACAAGTTTGTGAGCACTTCACCATCTCTGTTCAAACCTGCGCACGGTGCCTTTCGGCACATACGGATTTTACTGGTCATGCGCCGCGATTGCCCTATCCACCCTCTTGTGATCTAGTACTTCGCCGAATCTTGAGCACACCTCTGCCGTAGACGAGGTTCAAGGTCTATTGGATCATGGAACCGTAATTCCAAATAAGACGATCACCCTCTGTTTGTGATCAGGTCGATGGATAACATGGGGATCCGGACAGTACCCGTGCGACTCATCTTTGTATCTTGGTGTTTGCGTTGGTGCTTCGATTCTCGGCAATTGAGTGTAGCTTCCACCATAAGGCCCTGTGCCTCCTGATCTCTGGTCTCAGAAGCCTCCAACGGACGTTCGCGCATAACATCACTTTTAAGAATAGATGTTGTTCATCCAATAATCCCAGGCACGACGGTCCCGCAATTCTGACGGCGCAATTCAGCGACACGAATCGTTGGCCTCCACCTAGCAAGTCTTTTGGTATCCCTACCCACCGTCTGCCGATGGTCAATATGTTTTAAGCTCAAAGTCATTTGTTTCATGCGAGAAAGATCCTTGTTTGTGAGTTATGCGAGTCTTTGTGTCCCATGATCAATATAGTTTTCTCGATTGAGATCTGCTTGTTTCTTCACGCCATCGTCGGTGCTCTCGTATGAATCACATCAAGAACGCCATGGCCAAAGTCCGACACCGTTCCCTACATCAATCTTCAGAGGACGATCAGATTAGCATCTCGGATTCTTCTCGTAAACACTACGAACCAACCCCGTTTCCATATAATCTTCACCCTGATCTCCCAGGGCCCCTTGTGCAAGATGGGATGCACTGGTTTTTTTCGACAAATATCAGGTCCCAATGTGTTCGCCCTTCGCCTTCCCATGAGACTATCGAATTAAAGGGGACCTTCTCGACATCGCGTACACATGGCGTGAGCTTCTGTGCATGCCGGAATCCACCATAAGCTCGCCGGCGAGCCCACCTTCCTTCCTTTCAACTGAAGTCGAGGACTCTTCTCAGCTCCGGTTCGGCGGAGAATCGTCGTGGGGCCAAGGGCTAGTTCCAATTGCTGCTGATGCGATGGTGTGCTAACACCCACTTATCATCTATCTAGTTGCGATAGCAGCCATCCTTGGTCACCGGATGCACGTGGGCCGACGAGAACGTGGTTATCGAAGGTACCTCAGTGGGTGCTATGCGTTATCTGGGTTTCAGGCTTATCTTTTCGTGGATCACCACGGCGATACCTACGATATCAATTCATGGCTTGGCCCCTGAATCAAGAAAGCAGACACAGTAATGGAGTCGACTTGTTGATTTGTGCCCCCGGCATCCAGTGCTCTTTGAAAGAAGGAGAACCCGTTTAGGAGAATTTCAAACATCCGTCACTTGGGCCTTGGAAGCTTTGGTCCTGCCATGGGAATCCGGATGATAGATCCTGCGAGACGATGCGGTGCTTCTTTCTATAGTATTACCGAACAGTAGCTGTTCTTGGTACCTTATCATATTCTTGAGTAGAGATAAGCTGATAACCTACGGGCACAAAACCGAGGCAAGGCGAGATTTACATGAACGCCGGTCAGTTGACCCAAATAAATACAGAGTGCACCCAAATACGATGATTGCCATTTTCAAGTTCACATTTGCACACTAACATATAGCTAGTCGGTGACCGGCGCCGACTGAATCTCACAAATCTTAGAGGCACTCATAGCATTTCGATGAACTACTTGACAACACTATCGAGACACAAGTGAGAGCCAGGTGGCCTGGGGTAATTAATTTGCTCGGAGGGCGGGGTTCCGCCCGGGCAACTTGCCCTTCGCGTCATCTGGTCCGACTTGCACTATTACAGAACTCGTCAGCTTGATGGTTTTGAACACTGGGGAGGACAACTGACGTGACAGACTCCATGTATTCAAGACCAAAGTGCCTCCCTCATGTGAGGGTGGAGTATGGACTGGACCGGCTAGTAAGTCCTATAACAAGTTGTGTGGCAGGGTGGATGAGAGAGAATAGATAGCAAGAGAGAGGCGCACTTACCTGCCAAGCTTCCTCAGAGACGTGATTGGGGTGCAAGGTGTAAAGTTCACCTTGTCCAAGTTAGGGACAGTTGTGGCAAAGGGGATCTTATAGTCGGCGCCGTCAGTGGGTTTAGGGCCGGCCAATAAGTACCTCGTGCAAAACGCATTCAAAGCCTCGTGTGCTGTAGCTCCTCCATCCTACTGTCGCTCCTTGCTACTTAGGGGCATGTGGAAACTCAGAGGTCATTCTTGGAAAGGTACATCGGGATTGGATTCTTGAACTTGCTATGCTTTCTCCAGAATAATCCGTTGTCGAGGTTTTTCCCGCCCAGAGCTTCTACCTCCGTGCTGCGACCATATTTTGGTCCTCTTGGCTGCGCAGTCTCTGGAACACTCGATGCCAAACATGAGGCAAAAGTTCCTATGGCTCTTTACGAGACTGGCCAGCTGCGGATCCATTTAATTTTCTTCTTGGCTTCATACATGCTCTAAAGCCTTCGGGGAGTTTCTGATGAGTCTTTCAAATATGGACCTATAAAACGAGCTGGTTAGCCACAGAACCGCACCAAATAGATCACAATCAATCAATGTCCCCTTCTAGCAACTGGCGTCCGCTCAACCATGATCTAGCCCCTGAGCCTCTACTTACGGTCGAAGTACCAGAGGCGGACACCTCTCCCGAAGAAATTCGAGTCAAGGACTACCGATTATATTGGCTCCTATAACTGGGCACCAGGTAGTGACCAATTTAACCCTGTGCTTCTCGTGCCAGGTACGAAGTCCGAGTCCAAGATGATCGAGTTTAATTAAATCTTCTGTCTCCTCCATCCCAGGATCACCACCGGAATGGCTCGAAAGGCCGTTACCGGTAACGGTTGAGCCCGACACCGGGAGTCATCTCCGGGATCGTAACGGACATATACTTCCAGGCAGACCCCTCCTCCCACTCGTCACTGCGGTCACTGAGCAGAATGTTGATCCCCCTGTCGAGTGGGGGACTATAGATTTTGTCAGTGACCGAAACGGCCTCCGGAAGCTCTTGAGGTGGATCAGGGGTACTGGAAGGGATTTTCGAATCGATACAGAATTGGTCGGAGATAAGACTATCCTCCTCAACCGCTGGGAGCAACAGACAGTCGACCACCTCCGGGGGAACACATACGGGTTTAATTTTAGGGATGCGGCAACTAAGCCTGCTCCGGGCTGCGAAGGAATCCCTGGGCATGCTCGGATTGCCACCTATGTGAGTCCGTAGCAGCCCCGTGAGCAATGAAAAGTTTGAATAGTTGCCATCAGGATTTTGCTGGCCTAAAGATGGTCCTACAGTTCGAGGTCGACGCCTATCTCCCTCCCAGCCAGCCAGCACCCAACCAAGCTACCTCCATTAGCGCGGCAGACGAATTGATTGAGGCCATCTCCGGCCTCGATATCTCGGAAGACGGCGTCAAGCGATTATTCGGCCTCGGTATCATACGCAAAGGAAATGCCAATATTCCAGATAGTGCTATCATTGAGCTGGCCACCACTGCCCGGAAGCTTGACTGGAAGGAACGGTACCCCCAACTGTTCTTCTCCCAGACTACCAACCACTTTCTCGCTTGGCACGACCAAATTCAAATGGGGACTTTCATCAGACTCGACAAGCGGGCTATAGATTGTCCGCTCCTTCACGCTGCCAATGCACGCTTGCAACCTGCGTTCAAGAAGCTTCGGGCAGCGCTCGGATTCATCCAACGCATGGTCATCGAGCACGGTCGGGATCAAAGACTTACCCTCCTTTGTAAGGGCAAACGACTGGAGGTCTACAAACGGTTGGATTGCAATAGTTGTCTTCCAGAAGAAGCATTGGCGCTATTTAATGTCTAGTTTTTGACAGCAATGCTTCAACCTGGCCGGTATTTCGACATCCTCTTTTGATCATTCTGTATTTTTTTAGAACAAAAACTATGTAGCATGTCACTATAAATCACTCGTGATCCGGCAGTGGCCAAATTCGACGGCTGAGTGTAGCTTACGAGCAGAGGTAGCTGATTGTTCATTAGATAGAAAATAGCAAGACCGGTCTGCCGTATGAAGCTTCAGCTGCGCTCGAGATTTTTCTAGAATTAGATGATTGTCCAAGATATTGGTCATTGAGTGGCACAACCGGATTCGTTACATCCCTATACGAACGCATGTAGCTTCTCATACCAATATCCAATAACGATATATGCAAGCAACTAAGCCCGGGCCTTTTCTTGGGCAGATGTCTCCTGCATAATTGTGCGTCAGTTAGTTCGGTAACAAAACGCGAACACGTGACTCCAGACAGAACATATGAAAAAGTGAGTGTCGTCATACCACTCATAGACTCGTATTCGCCCCAGTCGAGCACGAGCAGGAGGTAGTAAAGGATGAGATAAACGTACATCTGGTTTCTCCGATGTGTTGGTGTGCTCTGTGGATGCCTCGTTGGACGGTTCTTGAGACTCTGGTTGCTCGGGCTTGGGCTCTGCAGTGTTGACCTCAGCACTGTCCTTCTTCTCCAGTATGACCTTCTCCTGAAGGCAACGTTAGATAGAGGTAGAACAGGGAGGGATTCATCGATGCTAACAGGAGTATTTTCAGCAGCCACCCGTACTGAAGTAACGGACTTCGGCTGGCAGAGGATCATCAAAATTATGTACCCCAAAGTAAAAATCGTTCGACCCACCGACTGCGATTCTGATTCCTTTGATTGTGATTCCTTTGGTGCGTCATTCTCCTATTCCGAGGGTGAGCTCGGCGATATCACGAACCAAAGCTCTCCTGCTCACCTCTGAACGTGCAATCGACTCTGTGACGTCAGCTGGTGTACCCTCATCGTCCTTCATCACCTCGGGAGCTTTGGATTCGTGCTCTGCCTTCTCCTTCTTCAGCGCTGGAACGTCGTGGTCGTCGTGGTGGACTGCATGGGCATGCGTGTCTTTACGTGCAGAGGGCGATAGAAGGTACAAGAACTGTGATAGACAAGTATATAAGTAAGTTTAGCAAGCAATAAGTTCATGGGACGTACAATGGGACCAAAGGCGATGGCAGAGCCAATCTAGGATGGACCAAAGGGGATTGGTATGGCCACTGTTAGCAAGGCGAAGGAGGACGTACGAGCCAGGGGAGGTCTGACTTTTTGGGTTGAGCACCATGTGACTGGGCACTCATGTTCCTGCGAACAGGAAGAACAAGGTTTGTGCGAGACCTCGCTGACGCACGGGCAGAGGCAAAGACACTGCGAGCAAGACGAGCAGACATGACGAAATGAATATTTTGGTCAGTGAGTTGTGGACGGTAAAGCCGGTCAAAACTTTGTTTTTCCGTGGGATTTATGTATGTACACGCGGGTCAGACCGGCTGATGACGTATATATTTTGTCTAGTACTCTACCACTCCAGGCCCAAGCTTTGACAATAGCACTAGCCCCATCGCTGCTTGGAACGGCTCCTCCACTGCCAGCCTTTCGTCCAGCAGGCAGTCGACCATGTCTTCTCTCCTGAATAAGTAGTTGGTTTCTGGCAAGCGAAACGGTTCCAACATTTCTTGTAAATGACCCAGGGGAGCATAATCGTAGTGCAGACCAGATAGGTCCAGGAAATTCGAGTTCGTATTCCGAGGAATAGCTTGGGTTCCTTTTATAACGTTTGTGGGACAGTATGGGTGTTCTAGGGGCTGAGTAGGTAAAACTGGTGGTGGCATTTGAGAGCCCTTGCAATCCGCATTATCAGTACGCTGAGGATCGGTACCGGTAGAGGAAATTATTCCAGTCCGCAGGCATGAATGCGAAGAAGCGGAAGGGAAAACCTCAGAAATCAGGGATTGAGCATTTCGCGTTGTTACATCCTCAGTCCAAGATGGCTGCAGACCCTACAGCCAATTTCAGGAGTCAGCAACAACTCACATATAGTGATAGCCCAATAACCGGAAACAAAGTAGCATAATTGTGCAGCACAGCTTGATAAACATTACGGGGAACCGTATGCTTTGCGAACGCTGACGAAGGGGGACTCCAAGTTTGCGGCGGCACCACCAGGGTATCTTTGACTAAGCCAACAGAGACTTGGATTAGAGCGGAGGGCCTAACGAGAATTTGACCGTACCAGCGCGGACACCTGAGTCAGGAGGTACGGAGGGCGCTTCATACGCGGAGTTCGTTGCAGGCTGGGTATAAACGACGTCCACATTTCTGACTTCACCTGACGCTGACGATGAGCGGCTAGACTCGGTATACAGATCCTTTTGGTGAGAAGAGGTTGTTTCAACACAGCCGGAGTAGTAATCAGCAGGCATTGAATTTCGGAAATTCGAACGCATGATAGGACCTTGCCGATATGGGAGAATCCGCTGCGCGAACGCGGGAGTCGAGCAGTATCCAGCAGAAGGAACCAAGGATGCAGTCATGGGATGATTAAGGTCATACTGCGGATGTATGCTATTCCCTGGGCCTTGGTTCGAGGGTTCCTGAGAGCGGGTTGGCGGTGGGATTGGAAACCTCGATCGTACCAAAAACTCATTTTCAGTCCCTCGAGTCGTGCGAGAGACTAGCACAGAGGGTAGGAGTTGCGGCCGTAGGGCTTGAACAGAGCCCACGGTCCCAAATGGTGATAAAATTTGCGTGTCTTGAGGTTCTGGCTTGATTGTATCTTTCTGGGCCCACTTTCCCCTCGCACGAGGAGCATTTTTTTTTGCAGTCCTAGTAAACGTGTAGGTTATGGCACCAGCATCCGTGGCAACAGAACGAGGCGAAGAAGAGGGGGGCTCGCTATCGATTGATGGCTCCTGATACTCAGTCTTGAATTGCATGACATCCGGAGTGGAAAGATTGGCCGGTGCGATCGCGCTGAAAGTGCCGCCAGTGGAAACAGAAGAACCCGTGGTCATATCGATATTTGTGCTTGCCTTGCGAGCCTTAGTTCGCTGCCTGCAAAACCAGGCATTAATCCATTTGTCTGGCCTGGGCGCGTTCAGCGTGCATATATACGGAGACATGACCACAGCGCATACAACCCGGTCTGTTGACTGAGTTCACGGATGGCCTGGACAGAGGGGGTGCACGAGACAGCAAATACCGACTTGAGGAGTGCCGTCTGGTGTGTGTCTGCGCGGATTGCAGGGGCCTTGCGTTTGGGAGGGTCCATGGGTGCGGTTTGAGATAGGTGAGAAAGCGTCCAGAGGTAAATGTCGTCATCCGTTGATCCAGTGATCTGGGTCTCCTCATCATCATGCCACCACTATACTCACCAATTCCCACTGCCGACCATTGTGTCGCCTCAGGGAAGCAGCTTGATTCCGAAGCTGCCCTCTACCACGAGCGTAGGACCGGTGTCAAGAAGGTTACCTCTTACGTTCTTGCTCTCATAGTCACCATGTACACTCTCGTGTCCGCCGCTAAGGAGCTGCCTTCTGTCTGTAGGATGATGGCTTCCAAGGAGATATATACGTGCTCCAGAAACGCCACTCATGGGACTGCCGGACGCCTCCGTGGAAAATTGGGCTGCTACGGCGTCAATCGCTCAATGTCAACTGGCCCCGGACTGCCCAGCTATTATACACTGCCCTCTGGCGATAAAATTCCTTCTATTGCTCTTGGTATTGAGTTATGAATATTTTCCGCCCGTATGAAGCTGATGTTTGTGCCTCCACAAGGTCTCTGGCGTGCTGATCCAGGACTTGTTGGCGAGGCTGTCAAGGCCAGTTTCTGCCTCCCCCTACAATAACCTATCATCCCCTAATAATCACCTCAGACTGCTCTCAGAGCTGGATACAGACATATCGACGGCGCTTGGATTTATGGGGTATATTTGCACCTCTCCTTATTGTTATGATCTGACCATCCTCAACATTCTAGAACGAGGTCGAAGCAGGAAAAGCCATCCGAGAGAGTGGCATTCCCCGCGAGGATATATGGATTACCTCCAAGGTATGGCAAATCATACATCTCTGTCACGTCATTCACCATTTGATACAGCTGTGGAACTCTTTCCATGATCCAGGGGATGTTGAACCGGCTCTCGATGAGTCCCTCGCCAGGCTTGGAACTGACTATCTTGACTTGTACCTCATGCATTGGCCCGTTGCATTCAAGAAGGGCCGGGGTGAAGAAATTGACTACGATCTTACCGAGAACCCCTATCCCACCTGGCAAAAACTTGAAGAGATGGTCGAAAAGGGCAAGGCTCGGAATATCGGCATAAGCAAGTGAGTCGCTTTCCCAACACTCGCAGCGCCCCAGCTCATCTTTCACCTATCCATTTCTTCAGTTTTAACATTCGAAGGTTCGCACGATGCGTCACTAGAGGGTGCTAGCTTACGATGGCTGCTTAGGACCCAGAATCTGACTGCAAACCCACTCAAGATCAAACCCGCGCTGAATCAGGTCGAGCTGAACTTTTGGAACCCTCAACCAGAGCTATTGAAGGTCAGCCTCTCCGAGTGACGGGAGGCTGTGACTCACGTATTTTAGTGGTCGAAAGAGAACGGTCTCCTTGTTGAAGCATACTCTCCCCTTGGAAGCAAGAAAAGGGTCAAGGAAACCTTGAATGTTCCTGAAGTACGTAGAAAGTCGTAACCCTAAATTACCCCGAACTGGAAATTCCGTAGGTCAAGAGTATTGCCAAAGAACTCGGGATTACTCCTGCCCAAGTTGTCATCTCGTGGCAGGCTCAGCGGGGCGTATGTTGAACTCGATGATAATTAGTAAAGGAACTGAACCCTTGAAATCCAGACCATTGTCTTGCCCAAGAGCGTCACGCCTTCTCGTGTTATTGAGAATTTCCATAGTGAGTGTCACATCTAACTACCATACGAACAAAGATCCTCATCGCGCTTCACTTGACATCAGTTGTTCCTCTACCTCAGGAAGCCTTTGACAAACTCGAGAAGGCCGCCGCGTCACACGAGCCGAAACGGTCTGTCGATCCAAGTTGGGGCGTTGATATCTGGAACTAGGGCCTGCTCACCCCTTGAAATATATTATTGATTATACTCCTACGGCCTGCTTTGTGGGGTCGTCAATACTCAGCAAAACCAGTGACCATGCTTTCGAAAAGTCTTTCAGTTCTAGAACGCTTACATCGGATATTCGACTCGGTGTCATTGAGTACATGCCTACGATGCATACAAGATCGGATACAGCACCGATGCAACAGAGTGCTTTTCTTCATCAACGTGATGTGTAGGTAGTTTTCGTGTTTGCCAGATCTAGTCGCTGGAAGGTGGTGTAGCTGAGGCACAGTGCTACCACATGTTACTGAACCTCTCCCCCAATGGAATGCCGTTGCTTCAATATGCCATGTTGTTCGATTCAGGCGAGTATCGATAGCAGGTGGTTAGGATCTAGTTAGAATGATTCTATAGTTGCATTGTGACCATCCTGATAGCCTCCAGTGTCCCGAAAGCCCAAGAAACCTAAATTCAATATCGCGGGCTTTCAGCGATGACCTCTCGGAAGGTGGAATGCAGGCCGGACTGTTACTGGGAATGGATACCTCTCGGCCTCAGTCATTGCGTTCTGTATGCCACAATTAACCCATTTCAACAAGCCTGCCTAGCTCAATTGGTCAGAGCGTCAGACTTTTAAGGCCACTCGTGCCCACTGTATCTGAAAGTTACGGGTTCGAGTCCCGTGGTGGGCTAGCTTTTTGTTATTAGACCGAACATTTTGGCTTTTTTCCTCTTTCTTCGGGAGATGATAATAACACATCAAGGAGAAGGGGACAGTAGATGATGCTGCGACCATAACCACGCCCTTGGGTATTATTAATTATAACATCCGGAGGTTATTGTTCGTATATAACCGTCCCCCAGCTGAAGCATCAGTTTCAGGGATGGAAGGCTTGTCTCTCGTCCCTCCGAGCCAGGTTGAATCGGTCCACCACGGTACGAACGATATCCAACCACTCTGTCATGGCACCAATGCCTGCCAATGGACTACATGAGCACCCAGCCTGATGATTCATTGTTCGCATATTAACCTATGTCACCACAAGCCAGGGTTTTTCCAATTGGCCCGACGACCTGATAGCGCACTACGTCGCGCACAACCCGAATGTGTTCTGCCGTGAGAGGGTGCTCGTACATCAGGGTGTTCATCGCGGGAAAGATGTAGGTTGGGGTAGAAGGCGCGAGGGCTCTTAAGAGCGAAGTCTATGGTCAATGAGTATGGGTGCAGGATGGGTTGGCCGATAGAGATACCGCAAGGTTGTCGCAGGTGCCATGGGCAATTTTTGATAGTGAGTTCGCTGAACAAGGGTGCGACAAGTACGATGTCTGCCCATCTTCTCAGTTCAATATGAAGGATGGGATCTCCAATTTGATATGAGTCCTGCGCAACCATGAATTTCTGTGCATGATTAAGGATGTCGACTTACCGGCCATTCGTCATCATCGGTCCAAACACGAACACCGCTGGCTTCTACATCCTCTTTCTTGAAGAAGGTCAAGGAAGGGTTGGTAGCGATAACCTCGACCCTGACTTTGTCATACTGCTCGTTGCAAGGCACAGCCGAAACGACATCAGTAAATCACCGCTGGGTACGAGGCCAAACTGACCGTGAGCAGTTCCCGGACGATCAGCGGAGCCTTCACAGAGGCGACACTTCCCGTTGTTATGAGAAGAACGTGGATATGACCCTGGATACGCTCAGTCTCCGCAACGAAAATGTTTGGACCTTGCATCTCGTGAGTATGAGTGTTGTTGCGATGCTATATATACCATTCTAGGAAGGTGGTCTTGCGATTGAATAGGCCAAGCCATCTAATCGAATGCTGGGATTTAAGGGTCGACTACGCTTGCGCCCTTGTATATGAACCATATGTGCTGCCTTGACGCCATCTGTTCCTCTTCTCCCTTCCTTCCTTATCCCCCCCCCCCCCAAGAGCTGAGCAAGTCCATCCACCCGTTTTTTATCTATCGCTTGTCAGGCTCACCATTATCATAGGCTCTTGAACCTTCGTTTCGTTCTATTTTCCTTCCATTGGTTCCACCGCCTTTCGGACCCACAATGCGTTCTTTGTTCATCGCTGCTGCCCTTTTTGCTCTTGCGGCCGCAGAGAATTTTACCGTCCTCGTTGGTAAAGACGGCGGTCTGGTTTACGATCCTCCAAGGTTTCTTCCACTTCAGTGTTAAATGTCTTCCGAAATGCTCACATATAAATATCTAGCCTTACAGCAAATCCAGGCGACACTATAGCTTTCCGATTGTAAGTTCGTTCATATTTATTTTCGTCCCTTCGACGCTGACCACCGTTAAGTGTCTCGAAGAACCATGTAAATCACCCATGATCATCCAAATGGCATGACAACCCACATGTATTGTCCACAGACTGTGACACAATCAAGTTTTGCCAAACCTTGCGAACCCTTGTAGGTATCTGCATTCAAACAAACTATATTTGTAACTCTTCTCTGCCTCGCAGGATCGATCCAAGCCCCGGCATCGACTCTGGCTACTTCCCGGTCGCCCCAAATGCAACGTTCTTTGCCGAGTGGTCCATCACACTTGAACAAGGTGCGTAGCCTTGATAATCTGAATATCAGCAATTAACGATGGGTTCATGCGCAGATTCAACGGACCCGCTTTGGTTCTATTGTGCGCAAGGCCGGTGAGCATGACCATTCAATTATTTCGGCCTGAGCCTTCTTCTAATGCCCGAGATGTGCGCTAGTCACTGTCAGGGCGGAATGGTCTTTGCCCTAAACCCAACTGCCGAGAGGACTTTTGAAGCCTTCAAAGTAAGCAATTCTGACGTGTTGATCGGCGCTGGGGACTGGAGTTTGACAACGTTTACAGGCGACAGCCATGGCGTCACCGAATGCCACGACGGGCACTGCTAGTCCTACTGCATCCAGTACTGCCGCAGCTAACCCTTCGCAGGGTAACTCCAATGATAACCAGAGTGATGGTGCTTTGTCGATCGCCGGGCGCCGCAGTGTTTTGCTCGTGGTTTTCGGGTCTGTTGCAAGTCTCTTGTTGTGAACAAGGATTGGGTGGCTTTCATGCCACCTTGGTATATCTATATGTGGTGTGCTATTAGGGTCGACTATGAACTTTTTCTATGTCTATGCAATCGAAGTCTAGGGTTCAGGAAGAACAATGAACGACCTCAGGCGTGGCTAGACATTGGGGGCCCCGGTAATCTTCAAGAGCTATTTAGTGTTCTATATCCACTATGAAATACTTTACAATCAATCCAATCCCGGAGGACTCTTTCAATCCAGGTAGGGCTTGTTGGACTCCAGCTGTCATGGTGCCTGTTATTTTGTGAGTAAAGACCATCTCTTAGGAACTTTTAAAAAATTGGTGAAGCCAGCGGCACCTTTTGCGGGGGAGCCGGGGAATTGGGGCGCCTTGGTTCGTAGAGCATAAGTGGAGCTCCTCGGAGCACTCAGCCCTCTTGTTTTCCCCACTTTCTGTCATAACGGTAACTACTAGCAGACAATCACAACCAACTCGAATTTCTTGCACCGCCTTTCCCCCTCACCGAAAGTGGCTGTAATCTGTCTCCGCAGTGAGCCAGCTTAGTATGCTACCGGGTAGCTAACGTAAATAGTTGGTCCATATGTGATCCCCCTTTGTAGCTCCCATCGTAGTTCCGGTAACCCCTTTATTACTTAGATGTTCGTATGTCAGAAGACTTTATGCATATGCATAATAGCAGATCGCATTGAAAGGTAGGTTGTACTGACGAACGCGAACTGTACATACGTCGTGAGAAGTTCCATCTGTTGATTAGATTTCCTTTTTCGTCCAGATCAAATCGCATTTTTCCTGCCTGCAATGCTCGCTTCTGCTCGCCAGTTCTCCCTTGGCCGTCGTCTGCCCTCGTTACGCCCGCTATTACAAACGACAAGATCTATAGCACCACTTCGAAGGATGTCAGAGCAAGCCCGGGCAGGTCAGATACGAGGTGCTCCAGACTCGCAAATTGAGCTTCCGGCAGGCAAGAAGTCGCGACTGGGGACGGAGGAAAATATGTCCATATCTTCTGTCGCCACTGCCAAACCACACGCAGCCAGTAGCAACTCGGATACCAAGGCGCTCAAATCGAAACAAAGCAAATCTAAACGGAAGCGTCCTGGCCTTCCAGAGCCCTGCTCACCTGAGGACGTCCTCTGGCATCAAGTCTCTGCTGTTCTCGGCGCCGACATCGCGAATAAAGCAATTGAGGAAGGCATTGAATATGATTCGCCATTTACATTTCACCAAGAGGTCGATGTGATTGTGAAAAGCCTAAGCCCTGGCGGTGGGTCCACTCTGTTTGGACGTATGGCCCGTATGTTCTGACCAGGATTCTGCAGGTGACGCTATAGCAGTGCCGGTAGATGAAGAACAACGCAAAACGCCATGGGCGATTATCGTGCCGTTCTCACTACCTGGAGAAACAGTCCGAGCGCGTGTATACCGCAATGCGCGAATGCACTCTGTTGCAGATCTCATTCAAGTAATCACCCCGAACGCCGAACTGCGAGACGACTCCCGTGTAAGGTGTCGATATTTTGGGAAATGTGGGGGATGCCAATACCAGGTACATCCTTCTCTTCATTCCTGTCCATCTCATGTTAAAGCTATATAGATGCTTTCATATGAGACCCAGCTCGTCCTCAAACGTGACGTCATAGCGAAAGCATACAAAAGCTTTTCCGGTATGGCCTTCTGTTGCAGTTCCCAATCGAGTCAGAGGGTGGTCAATTAACGTACCCGGTCAGGTCTCCCTGAATCCCTATTACCGCCTGTACGACCCACCATCGGTTCTCCCCTGCAATATGGCTATCGCACGAAGATAACGCCTCATTTTGAAGCTGCCCCAAAATCATTGTTGAAGAAGCGGCAGCAAGCAGGCATAGAGAAGGAAGAGGTAGCGGAGCAGCCAGATTGGTTGAAGATCGGCTTCAATGTCGTTGGGACACGGAAGGTGTTGGACATCGAGGTGTGTGAGTGGTTCTCAGTGTTTCCAGATTAAACTGATCGGCATGGAAAAAGGATTGTCCTATTGCAACACCGATAATCAACGAAGGCCTTACAGTTGAGCGGCAGAAAGTCATCAAGTGAGCTTTCTCCATTCCTTCTTCTGCTTTGGGCCCTTATATGCGGATAGGAATGCATATTCATACAAGAAAGGCGTGTCCCTCATCCTCCGGGATTCCCTCGACACTAGTATTTCGCTTCTTTCGCCCGACAATGATAACGAGATGGATCAACTATCGGGAGGACTGACCAACCACGTCTGTATAACCTCACACAACACTGCAGTTCGCGAGAAGGTCGGCAAATTCATATTCGAATACCCCGCCTCTTCATTTTTCCAAAACAACAATTCTGTCCTTGTCCCGTTGACGGAATATGTCCGAGATGCCATCTTCCCTGCTCAACCCTCCCCCGCTGACAGTAATGAGAATAAAAGAGCAGAGCCAACTCATCTCGTGGACACGTATTGCGGCTCCGGTTTATTCGCAATCTCGCTCTCGCCCTACTTCAACACCATTGCAGGCATCGAACTTTCCCGCGACTCAATCCGTTTTGCCCGACACAATGTCGCCCTCAACCACATCAAATCACCACCTTCCATAACGTTCCGATCAGGCACTGCGTCAGATATATTCTCCTCCGTGCGCGATGAGCTCAAGTTCCCCAGTGAACAGACGGTGGTGGTGGTTGATCCGCCGAGAAAGGGGTGCGATGATGAATTTGTGAGGCAGGTGGTTGATTTTAGACCGGGTGTGGTTGTTTATGTGAGTTGTAATGTGCATACGCAAGCAAGGGACGTTGGAAAGTTGTTGCGGATGACCGAGAACGAAAGGAGGGAGCAGGGTGGGAGAGGAATGTATGTGCTTGAGAGTTTGCGCGGGTTTGACCTGTTCCCGCAGACTGCACATGTAGGAGAGTGTGGCTGTCTTGCGGCTTGCCTGAGGTTCGGTTACGCACTTGCATATTTACTGCGAAGGGTTTTCTGACGTAGATATTTTCAGCTACACCGAGCTGGACTTCCCTGGACAGGACCCTCCGCAACGCACAAATATATGGCCTGTGTGATGGAGGACCTCGCGAATCACCAGAACCCATCCATCTCTTGATAGACTTCGCCATGGCGCTGGAATGGAGTCTATGTGTGAGCACACGTAATGCAGGCGAAGAGTTTCGGCGATTAAACCTAACTGCGAGTGAGTGATGGTCGACTAGCGACAACGACCGTTTCAAGTGATACTCCTGGAGAGAGGACCAGCGCACCCCTGGGTTCCTGTACCCTGCGACGATATCGGCTGATTGAGGCTGGTTCCTACATATTTGCTTACGAACTGGGCATTTCCATCACCACCTATCGCTGACTCAGGTTAGAAGATTCTCTCTATCAATGGGCTTATCGCTGGATCGATTGTTCTTCCTGGCCTGCATTTTGATTGTGTAGCTCCAAAGGTTAGGAGCTAGTAAACAATCATGCTTTTTTGGCATTGCCAAAATAAAATGTAAAATTCATTCCATAGATCCATCCAATTAAAGCTTGACGGGGTATACGCGCATATCCTAACCAACACGAAAAGCAAAAATTATACATCACCTCCCCACATCACATCTCCAGAGTCCCCATCTCCCGCCATTTCTCCCAAAGTAGCCCGACACCGACAGGTGACCCGGGCTCTCCCCTGATCTCCTTGGGCTCCAACAAATCAAATTCCTTTCCGAATGCAAGGAAATGCGCAAAGAGCGAGTTGAAGTGGGGTTCGGCGCGGAGGTGGAGGATCTGAGCAAAGTGCGCATGGTAGAGGTGTGCGAAGACGCGGAGGAGTTGGCGGTAGATGTGCCTTGAGATTCCGGGGAACGTGCGTTGGAAATCGTGGTCTGTGGCTTACATCAAATGAAGATCACAGATGGGGTTCAGGGGCATACTGATGTTGGTTGGGAAGACGGTGTCGTCCTCTAGCATCATTTGGATGGAGGACATAACGGTGTCGACGTATTGAGGCGCGGTCATCTGTACAAACTTGCCCGAATTTTGTTGCCATAGGTAGTTCAGGCTGTTAAAAAACAAAAAGAGTTAATGCGAACATAGGGGGGGTGGAAGACACACTTTGGTCCTCCAGACATCGTTGGACAGGTATGTTGGGTACAACACTCGGTAAGCACGCCATAGAATTCGTTAAGGTTCGTGAAGAAATCGTGGACTTGGGAGACCCATCGATTAACGTGATGGTCAGACAGGTGAGAAGGGGAGTGGGATGCAGCTCACCATTAACCGCGACCCACTCCATGATATCTACATACTTGGGCAGGACAACGATCGTTTTGAAGTTTCCCTTGACGAGAGCACTATTGACAAAGGGGCTGCAGAGGTAGAGGGGTTTGCTCTCTGCTGAACCAGGACCAGGGGAGGGTGGTTGAGAGGATGGTCCTCCCTGCCGTCCAAAGCCGTTGCCGGAAGGCGTTGGGGAACGTCTGGCTCCGCGAGGTGCTCGATTACGTCTGACTGGACCATGAGTGGACGGTTCTTGTTGGCTCTGAAGCACTTACCCAAAAAACGACATGGGGGAAGAGAGGAAATGTACGTAAACGGGGGTGGTAGCAGCGAGTAACAGAACAAGCGCATGGGACCGGCTGTTTATCTAGAAATCACCGATGGCAACCGTTCCCGGGTCGTTAGAGCTGCCCTGCAGCATGACATGTAGTGTTGGCTCCATGAGTACATCCAGATGTCTAAAATACAAGAGATTGTCTGTCTATCCTTCCAAGAGACCCATCTCCCTCCACTTTTCCCACAACGCACCCGCGCCAACGGGGGCTGAGCTAGCGCCTTTGACATCTTTGACCTCGAGTAGTTCGTATTCCCGACCAAAGGCCAAAAAGTGGGCAAAAAGCGAGTTGAAGTGGGGTTCCGATCGGAGGTGCAGGATCTGAGGGTAATGGGCGTGGTATATATGTGCAAAGACACGGAGGAGCTGTCGGTACACGTGCTTGACAGTAGAGGGAAAGTTTTGGGGGAAGTCGTTACCTGTTGTCGCCGTCAAGGTTGGAAATAGGTGGTGCAGAGTGTGCAACATACCAGACTTGGTTGGAAAGACATTTTCGTCATCCAAGAGATTTTGGATCCATGTCATCACATAGTCGATGTAAGTGGGCGCGGGGAGGTGCACACTCTTACGGTCTTGGTTGATCCATGTATAGTTCAGGCTGTTGACACATTCAGTCAAGAAATCCAGAGCGGGATAAATACGACATACGCGGGCCCTGCACACATGGTCGGACAGGCCTGCTGAGTGCAACATTCTGTGATCACGCCATAGAACTCGTTTAGATTTGTGTAGAAATCGAAAACTGAGGAGACTGGGTTGGAATGCGAGCCATCTAAAGCTAGCAAGAACGCACTATTAACGGCGACCCACTCCATGATGTCTACGTATTTTGGGAGCATGACAATCGTCTTGAAATTGCCCTTGACAAGCGCAGCCTCAACGAAAGGGCTGGACAAATAGAGAGGCTTTGGCGGAGGAGGGACATAGGATGTGGGTGAGAAGGCTGGAGATACGGTATCGATTGGCGAGGTTGCTGCAGACGAGGACGGGGTTGGTGACCTTTTCTGGCCTCGCTGGGCCCTTGTCATGGAGCGACTGGCATGGATGAGCGGGATGTGGAGGTGATTATTTGAGATAAACTGACCCAATTGAACCCAGGAAAGACATGAAATGAATCAGTCCAGAATGAAGAAGGCGTGGGACTCGTGTTCACACACACATCTCCCACTTATCCTCAATCCGACATGATTCTCTCCCTCCACGGCAGAGGCCTCAAGCTTGACACCGCTGAAGACATAGAACCACTGCTCAAAGATGTAGATCCAGCCCTCGTCGAGGAAATTCACCTTGGGGGGAACACGATCGGTGTCGGGGCTGCCGAAGCCCTTGCACAATTCCTCGAAAAAACCAAAGTCCTCAATGTACTTCACACCCATTCTGCATCCTTTATTATCCACTGATTCATTCTCACCAGGTCGCCGATTTCGCCGACATATTCACCGGCCGTCTGATATCAGAGATCCCACCTGCACTCACCGCGATCTGCAACGCCCTCAAAGATAAGACCTCCCTCGTCGAGATCAACCTCAGCGACAATGCCTTTGGCGGTCGATCCGTCGATCCCATGGTTCCATTCCTAACCCATAACCGGAGCTTCCAGATCCTCAAGCTGAACAACAACGGTCTTGGTCCTGCCGGCGGAGTCGTCATCGCCAATGCCCTCCGCGAGTCTGCCATATTGAGCAAGAAAGACGGGAAAAAGTCCAACTTGCGTACCGTCATCTGCGGACGGAACCGTCTCGAGAATGGATCAGCCCAGGCCTGGGCCGACGCGTTTGCTGAGCACGGCACGCTCTCTGAAGTCCGTATGCCGCAGAACGGTATCCGGATGGAGGGCATCGCCGCTCTCGCTGCTGGTCTAGCGAAAAACCCCAACTTGCAAGCACATCGATCTCCAGGATAACACCTTCACTGCAGACGGCGCCATCACCGGTGTTTCCGCTTGGTCAAAAGCGTTGGCGTCTTGGCCCGAGCTCAGAGTCCTCAATCTCTCTGACTGTGTTCTCTCGGCAGAGGGTGAAATTCCGTCGCTCCTCTCAACCCTGGCGACCGGATCCAACCCAAAGCTGCACACTCTGCAGCTTCAGAATAACAACTTAGAGACCGCCACCTTTGAGCTTCTTTCCCAGAACATCCCTAAGAGCTTGTCTGCCTTGCTGCATCTGGAACTGCAATGGAACGACGCCGAGGAGGACGATGAACATCTGGAAAGTCTCGAGCTCGCATTGAAGGCACGGGGTGGCAAACTGTTCGTGACAGATGAAGACGAGGAGGAGGAAGCGGAAGAGGAGGAAGAGGAGGAACCATTAGATGTGAAAAAGGTACCGGCGGCAGTTGACAAGGCCACCGACGATCTTGCCGATCTCCTTAGCAAAGTCAGCCTCAAATAGCCGTCCTTATATCCCCAACCACCTTTCACACTGTAGATATTTCGTCCAATTGTTGTACTTTTTTTTCCAACACGGGAAGCAATGTAGAGACCTGAAATATAATGAACATCTTCATCTTATTTTTGTGACTATCCATCTTGCCTCCGTCCCCTCTTTCTTCCGGATGTGACCCAATGCATCAACACGATCCAGCCACTGGTCTACACCCATGGACCCAGTAGTCTCCTTTCCTGTTCCAAGGCATAGAGAACGACCAAGCCACCCCCTTGTATCCCACTGTTCGTCAAACCACAGCTCCCTATAAGCGGAACGCACAATCCCCCATATAGTTTCCCTTGCTTTCAGGCGTAGTGCATCGACACCCGCTAGTAGAGCCTGGATAGCCAGTTCCTCGTGCTGTGCATATGCTTGTAGTTGACCATTCTTAATCAGTTGCAAGACATGTTCAGATTGGGTGAGCAGGTTGAGCCTGTGATAATTCCCTGCGCGTAAGCTATTGGTCAGAGACCTAAGCCACTCTTTCGTGTGCTCTGGTAGATCATTGCATGGCGCGGAGGATCGTTGTTGTCGGTAGAGGCCTTGTGACGGGTACATGGCTACGAGGTGGTGAATCAAGGAGATGAGGGAGGTGACATGGCGGTGTTGAGAGGATAGTGAAGTTTTGGGGTAGAGGTCGTTCAAGAGAGCCGGGATTATGGCGGCGGTGTGTTTGGGTGATTCGAATATGATTGAGAGATATAACGACTGCTCATAGACTTGCGCTGAAGTTAGCAGTATGCATATGGGTGTACTGGGATCCAAAGCTGACCTTCCAGGCTGAACGAGTCGCTTCTATTGCTTGAGGAAATGCCCTCCCTCAGCTTTCCTGTGGGGGAATCAGATAAGAACAAGGTAAGTGAGAAAACTGGGGGAATGACACACTGAACAGGATGAGGACGTTTTCCTGTTCCTCGATACGATGTTGGCGGTCGACGTTGGTCTCCGAGTCGAGACTCTTTCGACGTTTGAGGGCATTAACTACCTATGCAATGTCATTCATCATGTTGTCTCGAGGAAGAACCGGCAGATCTCACCTTCTCCTCGATAAAAGCACGATAGTCTTCTTGCACCTTGTAGTTTTTTAGCCTATGCCGCTAGAGCATATAAGCAAGAATCTGCCGACCACAGGGGCTGATCCAAAGGGAAACCAGAGCTCACGAATCACCATCCTTGTCCAGCCCGCTGCTCCGACTGACAGAAGGCATGAGCGCCATCTGCCTTCTTTCCGACAAAGCTGACTTTGCTCTTGCGGAGCTAGTGCTAGTGCTACCGGTGCCAAGGGAACGTTGACCACGCCCCCCCCTGCTCCGAGTCTGTGTCTGCCCTCGCGCTCTCCATCCTCTTTCACCTCTGCCAGCCTGGGACATTCGTGTTGTCAATAGATGAAGATAAGGAAAGATCAAAAGCAGATTCCCATGATACCTCGACGGATTGCGGCTCCAAATCGGACCATTGCCACTTCAGCGTTCACTAGCCCCCTCCGGACATGACTTTAACAGTGGTACCTGGAACCCGAGAATCTGTGCCTCTGAGCACTGGGCCCCCCACCAGAGAAGAGCTGCTGGTGTACTATCCCGCTAAGTTTACATGGGAACAGCTGAAAACCTTCGTCAATTCTGGGTGTGTGAAATCCTGGCCTTTTTTCTTCAGGTATTGCAAGTTGCTCATGGGGATGCAGAGATCTTGGTCTTCTGAAGCGGGACAGAAAACTGCAGAAACAGTATGACCAGTGGGCAGCTGGCGTTGTCGCGAAACACGGATCTATGAGTGTGTTTCTTTCGCTTTTCAATAATACTGTTCACCTCATCTAACACGCTCGCCAGTCAACTACTTACTGGGCTATCGCTTGCAGTGGGGTAAACCTGATACCATAACGCTCTTACCGTCTGTCCTAGACGAGTCAAATGACCAGCAGGCTGCAGTTCCGCCGCCTTCAATTGAGCCAGAGCGGCACCCTTCTCCAGACGCGCCACCAAAATATTTCACCGCCGATACCCCGGCGGAACATATCAGCATAATTCAAAACGACTGGCCTTACTCTGGTACGCCTACGACCACTCCACTTCAACTGTGAATTCCGCCCTCATACATACATTACACGCCACCTCCGCCTTTCGCGCACAGTTCCCGCTGACGTCGAACACTCCCTCGTCTGGACACGTGTACCCATCTACCATCCCGACATCGTGCCAGATTCCATTGCAAGCCGCATCAAACAGGACGGACTCTGGGGATTTACAGGTAATACTTCCCCGCCTCCGTCCCCTTCCACTTTGTCCTCCTGCCTGCCTGCACTGGCGGAGTGGGGAATCACGCGGGAGGGGATGGTGGTTTCGGCCAAGGGGACTGAAGAAGAGGAGGCGTTGGTACGCCGCGCGGGGATGGAGGTGGATAGGTTTGTAAGGAAAAGGTGGGATGAGGATCGCTGGGAGACGGCGTGGTTTGTGAATCCGCCGGTGCGCCTGTCTCTATATCTCCATGGAACGTACACCAATTGGGTTTTAATGAACAGAGGTTGCAGAGCATCACTGGACTTGCTCATATTCATGTTTTTGCGAAACAGAAGAACGTACCTAATGGAACTACTTAATGGTCTAAAGGGAATTGGGCCTTGACAGGGTTACTGCTCAGGACGTGCGTTCCACCCGATAGATTTTCTGGCAGATGAATGTTATTTGATACAGTAATGCAATAACCGGATACCGTGGATTCATGCGCCCAAAGAGTTCACATGGATTGCTATGCGTCTGTCATCACCATCCCCCACAACCCATCCTATACTACTCAAAACCTGAATCTTATGGAACTTCTAGACAAGCACCATCGACGCGCCAAAGTCGTATCACGAATAGCGAACAAGTGGTTTCTATATCACTGGGAAATAAGGCTTGCTCGCTATCGAATTTGGGTCTAGGTGCTAAATATTCACCTCCAAACATCATAACTAATAAATATACTCTATGGCTTGGCCGAGCAAGTGGCTGCCTTGTCTCGTGGCCGCGGAATGTATGGGCATAAAGGAGAGAACGCTGTACCCAGAACATTGGAATCGATCCAGTGGCGTAGGAATGGTGGCCAGTGGTCCTAGCTTGATCTAGAGGTGTTAGGACTATACCTCACTTGATGGCAAGGAGGGGCTCGGGCACGGGTGGTCAGCACCGGGCAAGCGCTGTCCATGATGTTCTTCGATGCCTCGCTGACGATCCAAGAAACTCCTTGTGTCTCCTCCTTACCCTCTATCATCAGGGACAGATGTTGTGCGTGCAATATGCTACCAACGGAATATACCCTGATGACTCACCACAGCTTAAGAATGTGTTCGTAATTTTAAGCCAGCATTCCCAGTTTATATCAATCGTAACTTCTCACGAAACAAAAATACTTCTTTCCGACAACAAACATCACAAAGGACTCCTTACAATATCTGATATCACATCCGCCAGCCATTTCGTTCACATGGTGCTATAATGAAGGCATATTCGAGCATAAGAGGGAGCTCCCTGACGAGATCATGTCTGAACCGTCCACCCACTAACAACCATAAGCATGTCACAATTTGGCTTGGGGCCAGAAGACTTCTCGCTTGATCTTCAATATACGCAGTTCACTGCCCGCATATATTGTACGCACTCAGTATCACGATAGGGAGTGTGGAGCAATGGCTAACCTGAGCGTTAACTTTAACAGGTTCTGTACTAACCCTGCTGGCCTATGGTTTTCTGTGTACCTTTTCACGAGAGGTGAGTGGTCGACAAATGCCCTATTTTTTTTTACCGTTCACCGGTCACAGGTTAAATAGTGCATATCGGTAAAATGTAGCGTAAATCCGTGTTTTGTGTCTAACGCGGCCTATTATATCATTGCAGGGGCTCGTGGCCTTTGGTCCGAATTCTCCGTGTCTCTCTCCGCGTATTATGCCTTTGTAATCTGATGTGCGTGATTCGCACACTTTGACTCCCTTCGAGAGAAGGCTGACAGGATTTAGAGTATTCATATCTTGTACGGTAGCAGAACCTCTTGTTCTATGATCTGGGCTCTGAAACCGTCAATCCAGTCGACCTATCAACACATCTTCATTCTTCAGTGAGTTAATGGTCATCATATCACGGAAACGGTTAATACTCTTCAGGCATAAAGTGGTTATCTTCCCTTCTCTCGAGGTTGAAATTAATCTCATAGAACTTTAGGTGTTTGGCCCAAACACCAGTAGTGTCGCTGTGAGATATTTTGGCACACAGCAAGGATAACCATTTAGACTGTATCTTCTAGGATAAACGATGATATTCTTCCCCTCGGTCATGAAGGCATTGCTATGTCTGAGGCTCCGGGCACTCTGGTACCATAACCCCACCACTATGTACCTTGGCTCGATCACAAAATATCTCTAGCTCAATGTCAATAGCCACGATTATTCTCGGGCTTGTAACAGTCGGTATATCCAGATTCCATCTGCAGCTTTCTAAGTATACCCTGACGCTCCGATCCGTAGCCGAGCTGATTGTACCTATATTGACTATCAAAATCGCTGTCCCCCGCTGACATCCATCCAAGTCGGCCCTATGTAGGAACCCCTGTGCGGGTAACTGTGGCGAAGAAGTACACCCTTGATGGGTGGCCACTGCATGGATGAGCTCCCGCCATCAGAACATCGGGTTTATGTAACTGATTTGGTCCTTTGGTAAGTGGATATGTTTGAGCCATAAGGCAAAAGAGACTGACGGTGGAAAAGTGTAGGCGCGATCCATTGGCAACGGTATGGAGCTTGGTGTGCAATATGGACCAATCTTAGGCCTCACTTGTCCTGAACCCAGGTGTTGAGTCCCTACTGATCCTCAGAGTGCTTGCACTGACGTACTTTATTACTGTAAGCCCTTCTGCTCCCTGCGGAGATAATCACGACTGACGAGGCCGTCGCATAAGGGGACACAAATGATCCTGCATCTGCACAAGACCAATTACGGGATGACAGAGCCCTGCGCGGGCGCTTAATCACAGCACCTTGCATCTCAATAATCGAGGTATACGAAGCGATAATCAAGAGAATACTCTCCCCAGCTCGAACGCCACTGTAGAGGAAGATTGGGAGGAGCATGATATATGATAACTGCCACCGTCCACTGGTTCTCTCCCTTCGTTTCTCTTGCCTATCATATCGATTTAAAAGCAAGTTATACACATAGGCATGCCAAAGGGTTATTACCCAAGCCCCTGAATTTTACGGAATTTTTGTATTATGATCAACACGTCAAATCACGAATAGTGGAATAAATGGTGTTTCTATGTGATGAAGTAAAGTCACTAGGCATTGCAACAAATTCAGAGCCTCTGTCGTCGATCATGAGTTCTGCTCAAGAAACCTACACCAACCAAGCGGAGACTCACCCATTTGTCAGGATCGTAAACCCAGTCCCTAGTGGGACGACGAGCAACTACCTCCTCCCTGGCCTGGACAATGACTTCCACCTAACCATACCTGTCAGTACGAGCCAGCGATGTGGAATATCAAGTCCACTCACAGGCGTAGGCGATGCAAAAGCAGCTGTGGCGGCGGTGAGCAGGCTGAAGACAAGGGAGAGTTTCATGATGGCGATGGGGGAGGGGGGATATGGAAATGTGGATACTGTAGGACTGGCTAACAAAGTTCACCTTTTAACAGTTTTCGCAAAGTGGGCTGGGGCGGGAGCTGACCGGAGCATGTTGCCACTTGACTACGGGATTGAGTCGTCGGGCTTCATGTGGATCCACATACCAGCTGCGAAGTCCGGAGTTGGTGCCCATCCTCGTGACGCCGGGGATATCGAGTTCACTTGTCACGTGCTCTCCCAGTTTCCCCCCCTGGGCCTTCATGTCTGCAGCATCCGAAAACAAGGAGTCGTCGAAAACCATTACCCTTCCTTCTCATCTCCCACAACCGACGGGAAACGCTTGTATATGACTCGCTGCAGGTATGCTGCGACGTTCTCCAGGCTGAAAAACGCGGCTGAGATGTTCGACAACAGAGCGCATTGCATATAACGGCCGTTCCGTGTGCACGGGAGAGCCTATTGGCAGGTATTGCTGCTGGAGCTGGAATTGGCTTCATCAGGGGCTTCTCCCTTCGTACGTGCAGCCATTATCCCGCACCCAGTCGATGATGATAACAAGTCTCGTGGTAGCTCCTATCAAGGCTGGAAACTGGGCTGTTGCGACATTCGCTATTACATCCATCATATCATGGTATACATCCATTCTATGTATCGGTAATGGTGTTGTCGTTGATGCTCAAACACAGGCAGATATGTCATAACAGAATGGAACGAGAAAGACAGCAGATTGCCACCGTGCTGGAACAATCGCCGCGGCGTCGCGCCGTAGTGAAAGAGAACGAGGATCGATCGTCCGCCGCAACCACACAACCACGTTCATAGATAGTTCAAGAACCTGAATTTGGCTTTACTATTTCCACCAAGTCTGAGTCGCCTGAGGGTTCTTGGCTGTCCAAATCCCAGACTTCCTTGTCCCATTCTTCGACCAGTTTGGGATCGTCCTATATTCAGACTCTCAACATCCCGACAGTGGGTAACACGGAGTAGCTGAGAGATACCTTGTATTTCTCTTGGAATTCAACAAAACCGCCCCTGAGGACATATACGTCGTGTGGCATATCTTTCGCCCCCAAAAGTATTCCTCGCGACTCTTCATACACCTACATCCGTCATGAGCTGAATGCCCGCGCACAGTAAAGAGAGATGAAGACACACCCGAGCAGCTTTGGGTCCACTAGAAAAGGGGACCAAGTTGTACAATCAGCCATTACTCCTTGAGATTAACACTTCATACCGTATCTGGGAAAGCGCGCAGTGAAATATTACCAATGGGATGTTTTCTGTCTTCCGAACCAGCCCTTCCACGTTCATTAGAAATTGGCTCGAGGGTTCGCTGATGCTGCCGACGATAGTGTCCTCCTTCACGATCGTCATCGCGGACATCGATGATGGCATAGTCCTTCTCCGCAACTTTATCGTCCTTGATGAGTTTTGCGAGCTCCTACAATATCGAATAGCATGAGAAATCAAAGTGGAGAAAAAGAGGATGGTTCAAGTCCATACATCTCTATCCATATACCTCATGATAGATCTATGCGCAAGGAATACTCTGATAACATGCAGCCCTCAAAAGCAGAATTACGTCATCGTCTTGTGGCTGCGCTCTTGGCAGAAAAATACTCGTGATTTGGAAAGTAGTATTCCGCATTCTTAACAAGACATCAAACAGATCCCTGAGCCCCCAAATGAAATTGATACATCCTGTTGCCACAACCTGCCCAAAGACAGGGACCAATTTCCTCTCTAGTAATCTGCATAGTTTCAACCTGGTCATCAAAAACGGCGAGTAGGGGATTACTGGGTGCTGAGTCCCCTGCCTTGTTCCCAACTATTGGTGGGGGCGCGAGGCGGTCACCGCTCCGTAGAGACCACCCTCTGATTCGACGATCTTGCCCAGCTGCGAAAAGAAAATCATTTTCGGCGTCCACGGCAATTCCCTTGGGCGGGCGGTGAGAATTACTGGCCACTCGTATCAGTGAATGCTCACCAGCCGCGGGGAATGTGTATTGACATGTCCCGCAAATCGTAGGAGCGGGTCAGCTCGACGAGTGTACCGAATGTCGTACATAAGCAACTGTGATCTCGCATCGGAAATGTTCTACTCTAAATGTACTGCACATACCTCCCCATTCATGTAGCTTGTCAAAAGCTGAGTTTCGTTGATAATTTCCATATGTAGCACAGTGCTTCGGGGTGCGTTGGTATATAAATCTCGAGCTCCATGATTGTCAGGAATCGCGAAGGTCAAAGCGATGGATGCTACCGTTGCGGGTTCCCGCATATACAAGATCCTTGAAAAAAAAAACTGAATATTTGGTCCAGCCATGAATATCGATTACTCACCTGTTGCCGAGTGACTGAGAATACGTCGCTGTGCGTTCTTAGAGTCCTCGTGCGAGGTTGGCCAAGAACATCTAGAATCTGGGCGACACATTGTTTGGCTCCTGATCTAGGCGGGTGAGTCCTTCTGTATGTTGGGTACTTCTCCTGAGGGGATTGCTTTACCGATGACAATCTCATTACGGTTTACAAAGTGAGAGCAGCGTATGTCATGAAATTTGTTGGCAGTAAGAATGAAGGAGCAGCTGTTCTTAGATGAAATCGCGAGCAACCAACACCGGAAGATGAACTGACTTTGGATCATCTAAGTTCTGAAGGCGTATCTTGGACAGTGGCCCAAATGATGTCACACTGTCGGGTTGGAATGACTTCTTTTTCCGCAGGTCGAAAGAACGTCCGCTTACAGAGAATACGAGTCGCAGATTTTGATTGAGGATATCTTGTGCGGATAAGCACGTCAGCTGCGCCGCCATAAGAAACGACAGTGAGGGCAGTATACCTCGGATTCCGGGTTTATATTCGTCTCCACAGCCCAATGGCCGTGGGTTTGTTCAAAGTCATCTCCCGAGTTGCGTATAGAGTACACCCAGCCAAGGCTATCACCAATGAGGCGGTAGAGTTGGCCAGAATCAGTTATCGTAGACTATAAATGGAGTGAATGTCCGACAGGTTTCTTCGGATAGTGAGTCGCGTACATACGATGAAATTTTTGATCAGACCGAAGATTGGAACGCGCTGCTCTTTCACACTGGCGGTTACTACGTATTGTGAGCCTATGATATCGCTAAAGCAGATGTCAAGGGAACCGTGGAACACTGAGGAGATGATGACCCCACTGCCGCACAATAGCCCTCTGATATTCATATATGCTGATCGTGCCGAGCTCCATCTTTTTCCAAATACACCTTCTGCGCCTTCGGATGTATGAACTAGTGATATCGCCGCTTGAGGACTCGGAGGGCTTCTGCCGAGAGACTTGGGTTGGTGATGGTGTTGTGGTCGACTTTATCGAGAAGTACCGGTTTCTTTCAGAATCCCAGTAGAAACCAGGCAAGTCTTTTGGCATGAGTGCGTGTTGAAGCGGTGGAAAACGAAAAGCGTCATAGGTTGATGAAATTGCCATCTGTCACCTGACCAGGATTGGCGTGTTTACATTCTAAGCTGGCCAGTAGTGATAGCGAAATGGTATGACACTGGGCGTTGAAAGATGAATAATGTACAGATCGACGGGACGGGCCGTACCTTGTTGCCAAGAAACTTTTTTTCTCATAAATACGGTGTCCTCTCGGTTGCCACAGGGAACGGGCTCCTCCCAAACCCATTTGTTCATCACCTTCGAGCTTAACCAATCGGCAACGGTTCCGCCAACGCTTTTTTTTTCACATCCGATATCCAACTCTTTTTCGCAGGATGGATATATTTTCCTTGGACGCGGTCTCTTATCCTACATCCACACCACATCCTCCGTTTACGCCAAGAGTCCCAAGTAAAATATCAGAAGAAAGGCTCATCACTGTGATAGGCTCACTACGCCAGGATCGTTTTCTGACCCTGGTGAGTACATCCTGTCACTCAACCCGAGGCGCTGCCATCAGAACATGCGGCTTTAAACGACTCATTAATGTGATGTTTACTGTACCTTGCAGGATCGTCTACCAGGACAACAGTCAGTGTCTGCACAATTCGCTTTCAAGTATCGCCCTTTGCCACCCCACCTGCCTTCCTCCCAAGGCTCTCCCCGTCGCCGACCCAAGTTGGCCGCCGACAGTAGAATGGCAAAGAAACGCCGTTCACTGCAAGCGATTCTTATCCCTTCATTCTTTCAGTCTCCTTTGACTTCGCCCACATCAACTTCCGGTTCTTCAAACTATCTCATTCCTTCCGTTGAAACTACCTCTGCACAAACTACCTCTACCGTCGCCTCTCCGAGGAATTCCCCGCCGCCTTCCTTTTTACTGGATGACGACCCCTTTGCCAAGCTGGAGGCTGCTCCCTCTGAGGCGGTCCAGTACACTGCGTGTGCTCAATCTCCCCCATCTCCACCTTCAAGATCACCGGATGCAACGCCAAGCAAACCGCGCTCCCCTTTGAAACCAGCAACTCCCGAGCATAAACCATCGTCAACGCCATCATCACCCCCTTCTGTCAAAAGTCCTTTTCACTCACGCGCAACGAGCACGTCCATTTCTTTTGGTCGTATGCAACCTATTCCCGCGTGTCAGAAGCCAGCTTTTGCTCTAAAACCTTCTCTACCTTCGCTGGATACCCTCTCAAGGATGAATGTCGTTCTTACGAAGAGGGTATGTAATACCGGACGTATTTGCGTTATCAATTACTCAACATCACAACTACGTAGGTGCGTAAAGGACGCGTTGGCGCGACTTTACCGTTCGAGCCTTGGGACAGCGTTGGTAATACTACCTCACCGACCATCGCTCGCAGACCGTCTACTTCCCCAACGTCATCCAGTCTGTTCATCCCAATGTCTTTACCTGTGTCAACCCCTGCGGCTCCCTCTGTACGTGAAGCCATTATCGAGCCTCCCAACCCGTCTGTAGAGCCTATTATTGCCGAGGAAATCGCCGTTTCGGCATCACTCAGCAGTTTCAATGCCTCATGTACTACCGACATCACTCCCGATGACACAACTAGTCTAATTGATCAGACTAATCACAATCCCGATGTTATTTCCACGGGCCTTGTTGAACCATCAACCCAACCATTATCCTGTGGTGATGACGACTCGGAATTGCCATACATTTTAGACGCGGAAGATACAGAAGACGCAGAAGACACATTCGAGTTTCCTTCATTACCAACACTCCCACCTCCTGTCCCCGATGATTCGCTTACGTCGCTCTCGCGTTCAGCGTCAACGTCTTCATCAGGGTCCGATGACTACAGCTTTGGATCGGTGACCAGCCGTTACGGAAACGATGATTTTGTACCAACCTCTTCGGCAGAAAGCGAAGCTGACCCTCTCAATTCTCCGCCAGAGGATTACTTTTTCTTCCCCGCTCGTTACACTTCTGCTACCACCTCCAGTTTGCAGCGCGACACGAACTGCGGAATTGACAACGCTCCGTCTTCCTCGGCATACTCTGATTTCCTTGACGAGCCTGAAATGATGTATCAACCTGGTACTTCTGTCGGAACTGTGCGGCCGGTGATGTTCCCCCAGGCAAGATATATTGGCAACCAGGATACGGACGAGCGGGAACCAACAGATGGAGGAGATTATGAAGGCTACCGCGGGGGCTCAAGTTCGAACTACTCGTACAATCAATCCACTGCGGGTGCCTTCAGCAACTATACTATCAAATTTCGTCGCCCCTCTGGAGGATCAGGAGGTGGACGTCGCGACGATGACGATGATCGTGACAACCGGCGGCCCTCGCAGCCGTCCTTGTTTTCAGCTACATCGTCACCTGAGGCGACATCGGATGAGGATGAACAGTCCGCCGACGAACTTGGCGCTGCAAAGGTCAAGCGTCCGGAGGTTGACCCGGCGTCCGACGATGATGTTCCTCTCGCACGCCGCATTCCGACTGCTTTGGTTGCGCAAAAGAGTATCCGGAAGCAAGTACGGGAAGAGCGGGAACAAAGGCGCAAGGAGCGTTCCGAACAGGCGGCGCGAACGGAAGCACGGAGCCGCCAGGCTACATTACGTCCGGCTGGTACCAGCAATTCCTTGCCCCGTGGGGCGTTGTCAAGTTCCCAGGACGCTGCGCTCCATGCGACCAAAATTACGACGCGCCCAAGGACACAAACTCTCCCAGGACGCACTACCCCGCCATTCTCCGCTGAGGATCTGATGCAGAAGTTGCAGGATGTGCATATTTCTTCAGCGCGTCACCCCCGTGCTTCATCGAACAACACATCTAGGACGTCCGGAGATGTGGATGCACAGGAACCTTTGGAAAGACGGATAACGAACGCTTCATGGCTCCTCAATCACCACGACCTCTTAGACCCGCCCGGTCATTCCATCGTCCCCAGGGCCGTGGGCTGGAAGATCACAAGTTCGTCCCACTCCCAGCAAACAATGACCAGAAACTTGAGAGGGCTCGGTCACGGAGTCGTGCCCGTGAAGAGAAACCCACCTTTGAGGATGCCTCGAGGGTCCCTGTTCCAAGGATTGGGGAGGAACAAAGGAGGGTAGCAAAGCCCCATGGAGAATCGAGGTCGGCCCGTCCCTCCCTGGATGGTGAGAGACGCCCGCGAACGAGCACTGGCGATCGTCCGCCAATGCCGCCCTTGCCCCCCATGGAAGCGCCCGCTAGGCAGGTCACACAGCAAAGAATCTTTATTGGCGATATGCAACGGTATAATGTCGTTGAAATTAATGATACAACATCTGCTGGGGAGGTTATTGGGATGCTTGATCAGCAAGGGTCGTTAAAGGGTTGGATTGGCCCGGGAGAATGGATGGTCTGGGAGGTTGCTCACGACTTTGGCATGGGTGCGTTTGGTTTGGCCGTCAGTGGTAGCTTTGTTTTGTATTTATCTGATCTTCCTTCAGAACGCCCCGTCAGAAACTTTGAGCGGCTCGCGGACGTGCAAGCATCTTGGAATAAAGACAAGATGGTCAACACTTTTATGGTGAGGTTGACACCCCTTGCGCCACTGCTCAGCCGCTCGGTGAGTTTTCCGCTGATCGGACCTCGTAACATCAAAGTTAACCATTTTGTTTGTGTAGGCTATCCCTTCCAGTTCGCCCACTTATGCCGGGTATGTTGAGTGGGAGAGCAAACGAGGCAAGTGGAACAAACGCTGGCTGCAGCTCCGAGAGCACTCCCTGTGGATATCCAAACGTGATAACGTGAGCTCCCGTGCGTCTTTCGAAGACCAAATAGATTGATGAGATTATCAGGGAAAGGATGAGGTCTTACTCTGTTCTCTGTCCAACTTCGACGCCTACTATATCAACCGGCTCTACAAAGCACCTAAACCCTTTGTTTTCGCCGTCAGGTCAACCGACAAACTTTCATTTTTTGAAAACGCCTCGGACTATTTGCATGTTGTATCATGTTCGGAAAAGGATGGTAAACATTGGATAGAGAAGATATTGATTGCCCGTGTACGTTTGTCCGGTTTTGTTTTTGTTTTTTGGTTATTGATACTTCTCCCACCAGTCCTATGTCTTGCACCAAGAACGTAACGTCCTCTTTAACCCCAAGTCTTATGGTGGTCAACCCACTGTTGGTACCTCTGGGACACTCTCCAGGTCCGCCACGCACAGGCGGCCTACTCAACCCCTTGTCTCTGTTGCAAATCACGATATCTTTGAACCCGGGTCGTTGCTGCATCGAGGGTGATACCTCTGATGTGTTTTTGGTATGACAGAGCATATAAGTAGAGAATATACTAGATGATTGTATTTGTATTTGTCATCTTGTATGTACAACCTTCCTCTAAGCCATCATCGTATCGTTGGAATACCAACTCATGCTTATTCCATACTGGTAGCCACTTCGAGGGTTCACATCCCATGTATTAATTAGAACAAAAAAACAGTTTATGATACATAAGAAGCTGGGGGTGTATGCAAATGGGATATGGGGTGGAAAGATCACTCCGAAATTTTCATCTTTTTTTTGGGTGGTTCTACTTCGTCCTTGAGCTTGTGCTTGGTTTTCGGTCCTACACTCCCGCCAGCACCCATAATCTTCTTCGCCTTGGGTTTGGGCCTTTCCTCATCCACGTCCATATCGACTTCCAATTTCTTCTTGGGCTTAGGTTTGGGCTTCGACTCGGGCGCAACCTGCCTCTCACCAACCCCCTCCTCGTCCATGTCGCTTTTTTCTGCCTCCACCTTTTTCTTGGCGACTTTCTTCGCACCATCTCCCGGGGCTTTGCCCTTGCCCTTGCCCTTTTTGCGTGGTTCTTGTGCGATAGCGAGGTCGCCACTAGCGTCTGAAGCTGTTGCTGCTCCCGAGTCCTCCGAGTCGCTCTCGCTCGGCGAACCAGAATCGGAGCCGGACGCCTCAAAGTCCCCTGGGCCGTCCCATTGAACAGGTGGGGAAAGATGAAAAAAGCGATGACGTACCATCGTCCTCACTATCATCATCATCAACACGCTTCGAAGGCTTGGGCTTACTCCTGGGTTGATCACCCTCGTCCGAGTCAATACTCTGCATTTCATCATCCTCATCCTCATCTCCAACACCAGAGGCCAACATCATCTCCACGTCCGGAACTGTCTCCGTTTTCACTCTGATTTTTTTGTCTTTCAAGTATGCATCGACTGATTCATGCTCTTCTTTGTTAATCGAGGTGAAATTGTGCTCCGTGCCGCTTTTGGTGACGATTTTGAGGTCGAAAGTACGGGCGGCAGCAGCGCCAATGCCCGCTCCAACGCGAGAGAAGACAACTTGGTGAATGTCAGCGATTTCGATCAGAAGAGGTGACTTGGAGACAAAGAATATATATTTTTCGAGCAGGAAGAGGTCGCCTTGTATAGCTTTCAAGTTGGCTTTGATTCCAGGGTGGCCATCTCGGCTGTGGCGTGCGGGACGTAGTCAGTACACGCGAAAAAGTTTATGCTGAAGTCTCAACTTGCCTTTGGAAGCTCCCTGCGCCGATAATCTTTTTCTTCGCAAGGGCACGAAAAACACTTGATACAACTTCAAACGTCGGATCCTCGTAGTTTTTCTTTAGCCTATCGTATTTCGCTACTTCTTCCCTGCTCAAGCAATCAGCAGGCTTGCGGTCATAGTCGAGTTGGCGAACGTACTCAGTCATGTTTAGCTCAGCAGTGATTTCCTCTTCACGGCTAAACTGCATTACAAGGTACTGATACCGGGTCTGGCCCTGCCGAATGGGATTGTTTAGGCCGAGCTAGTCATGTTGTCAGACATTGCATAATCATACCACTGCATGGATGACTCACAATAAAAAGTACGCGTTGGTCATCTTTGGGTAATAGGAAGAGTTTAGAGATGGTGTTATAAATGATCTTGTAGTCGTACGTCTTGCCGCGCAACCGCAGGAAGTCATGGAACATATCCATATCATAACGACCACGGGGCGTCAAGACCAGTATTTCCTCAAAACTGAGGATAAGGTCGCCAGAGACCTGCCCAATTTCGGCCCTCTCTTTGATTGTGTCATGGAAAACTTGAGCGGCACTGATGTCGTCTTCCTCCTCGTCAGATTTTTGGAACCCTGCATCTGAACCGGTAGCCTTGGACTTTTGGGTTCCAGGGACATGGAAGCGGATCTCGACCATCTCATCACCCATACTCCTCGATGCCTTCGTCGTACCCGAGAGGTTCGAAAACTCGAGCGAGACCTCAGTGCGGCCGGCAATATTAGAATTTGCAACGTGCCGCAGGGGTAACTCGAAGGCCGTCTTTTCCTGAACTATGAACGCCAGATCTTGGCCTAGGAACGCAAAGGGGAGGAGTCAATATGACGGCAAAATCTGGCAGATGGATTTAGCGCACCCTGAAAATCTGTTACGCCCCAATTCCACCCTTTGAAAGAGACCTCTTTGGTCTCCAGCGTGATTCCAAAGTGGGTTTTAAGCAGTGACGCGAGTTTATCATGGTCCTGTAGAGGATGAGACAACTAAAAAGTATAGGTGATGTTGATGTAGCACCTCCCGCATGAAACCATCGAACTTCTCTTTGCGATGGTCTCTCAGTCCGACACGGAGCTGAAACTGTCTGGCCACTCGGATCCACTGTGCCCATTTGATATCCGTTGCAGGCATAGCGACGACGCCATCTGAGTCCGCACCCTTCCATGCCATACCGCTGGAGGCAACGCGGAATTCTTGGCCAGTGGTCAACATTGGCCCGATAGAGAGGGAATGGATACTCACTGCCAACTTCTGGGGAGAGACCATGGAAAACATGGTCGAACTGGGTGGTGGTCATTGTTTGAGTGGGCAGGCGCGACGACGGACTTTGAATTGACAGAGGCCTTTTATGTCAACCTACTCCTTTCTGCCTCACCCGCGACTCTCTACAGCTCTCCACCCTCATGGATTCTCTTGAGACTCGTTCAAGAACGGTTCAAGAGAGGACGTTCTGCAAGTGGTTCGTTTCTGTGTCCAGCCGTGGTGCTCATCTTTCTCAATCATATCAAAGGCTCAACACCAAGTTGGAGGCTAACGGCTACCCACCCATGTCATCGCTTGTCAAAGATCTCTCGGATGGAGTCAGGCTAATTCAATTAATGGTATGCCCGGGTATCATATGAGTTCCTCAATTCTGATACTACCCATCTCAGGAAATCATGGGTATAATTTGAAATGAGCCATCTTCTACCGTGACTTATGCGCATCACAGGCGATACCTCCCTAGGCCGCTACAACAAGAACCCCAGAATGCGCGTCCAGAAGGCTGAAAATGTGAACAAGGCGCTAGAATTCATTACCTCAAGAGGAGTGAAACTGACCAATATCGGACCTGAAGGTAGCCAAACAAGTAAACGACAATACTATGTACTTTTCACCCATATTATTGCACAGATATCATCGACGGAAATCTCAAGTTAATTCTTGGCATGATATGGACTCTGATCCTCCGTTTTACCATTGCCGACATCAGGTTCGCGACTTATAGAATCCCCGTTCGTCTCCACACCGACGCTCTGTTTTAATCAAGTGAAGAGGGCCTGTCCGCAAAAGAAGGATTGCTCCTATGGTGTCAGAGAAAGACGGAACCCTATAAAGAAGTTGATGTTCAAGATTTTTCGTCTAGTTGGTCCGATGGACTTGCCCTGTTTGTCCATCATGTCGAAAAATCGCGTATTTTACGCTCATAAACGATTGCTGCACCCGCAGATGCGCGCTCATACACTGTCACCGTCCCGACCTCCTCGACTATGACAAGTTAGACAAGGTGAATTTCTTCGGCTCTCGGTAAAAACAAATATGTTTCTTATCCGCTCTCGCAGACCGATCGCCATGGGAATACACGACGAGCATTTCAAGTTGCCTCTGAGCATCTTGATATTCCGGTCCGTTTTTGGATCCTTTCCGCGGCTTCTCATTCCAATATTCTGCTAGCAATTGCTGGAGGTCGAGGATCTTTGTGACTCGGTTCGTCCGGATGAGCGAAGCGTCATGACTTACATTGCGAGCTTCTTTCACGCCTTCTCGACCATGAGTATGTTCTCTTTCCAAGAGTTTTCCAGCTTGATAAAGATACCGGCCCAGATCAAGCGGAGACCGTTGCCCGCCGAGTAGTCAACTTCGCAGAATTAATGCAATCTGTGTGGGTATCACGAAACGATTACGAACGGCGCGTCCGCTTGGTCCGTTTGTCCTCATATCAGTCGCGCAAAAAACATTTACCACTCATATCCCTGCCAGCTCCTTTCCGCGCTCCATGACGTTCAGGCGCAGTGGGATGCCATTGCATTCGATGGCTCTTACAACGATGCTAAACAACAGTCTGCCGATTTCGCCACATATAAGAAGGCCATGAAACGCGACTGGGTTACGGAGAAACAAGACATTGCAACCCTTTTTGGCAACATACAAACCAAACTACGAACGTATGGTTTACGCGAATATGTCCCTCCAGGTGGATTAGCTCTAACAGATCTTGACGCCGCTTGGAAAGGGCTGCTGGAAAGTGAGGCGAAACGATCAAGACGCATTAATGCACAGATTAGAGAGTGAGCAAGAACACATCTCAACAATTCGCCATCCTTACCAGCATTTAGAATCAAGGAGTCCCTTAGGAAGAAATTTGCTAAAGTGGCCAACGAATTCGAACAACGACTTCATGCTATCTCACAAGCGCTTGCGAACATAGAAGGTCCGCTCGAGGTCAGTCGCTTGACTACCTCACTTCTCGGCGCTACCCGGTGCTGAAGCCACTTAGTCCCAACAAGAACAAGTTAGAGCAATTGAGATACGAATACAAAGCCTTTCGGACGCACTTTCCGATGTGGCCAGCGTAGAGGCTGAGTGTGAAGCGGCGAATGTGGAAGAAAACGACTTCACTGTGTTCACCTACCAAGACCTCGCTTTTGAACTCGAACTCGTCACACATAGCATTACCAAGAAGATATCCTTCATTGATAACCAGGTCACGGTTCTGACTTTCTTCGGGCTGCAGGCTTTTTGACTGCTCGAACAGGTTGTTTCCCGGAACATGACAAATTTGACCCCTGCCCAACTCGAACAGTTTGAGAGTACGTTCCGATACTTCGACAAGGATGAATCGAACACCTTGAACCCCGCGGAGATGATTGCAGCACTTGCAAGCCTTGGCATTGTATACTCGGAAGAAGACACGAACTATATCTACGACGAACTTGTTCGAGACTACGGCGCGGTTACTTTCGAGGCATTCATCAATCTCTTGGTATGTCTATTGTCCCGTACTTGCACTCAATTTTCTCAGCTCCGGTTTAGGTGGATATCATGGAGGATCAGACATCGCGCGAACAATTGTTAGAAGCATTCCGTGGCATTGCTTCGGACAAGGTAAATGCAGCGCGGTTCATGGGTTCTTTGATACTTATTCCGCGAAATAGCCGGTCGTGACGGAGCTTGACCTCCGCCTTGCGCAGCTCCCTGCGCCCGCAATCGAATACCTGCGCAATGCTATACCCAATACCGTGAATGAAGTGGGAGAGCCGGAGTATGACTATGAGCGATGGTTAGACGATGTTTTCGTGGCCGATTAAATCACTTTCTGCATTGTATTCTTGGACTACAGGACTTTGTTATCTAAGCGTTGATTAATGCTACGCTACCATTTATGGTAGATGTTGATCATGATACCATATAAACCTCTCCTCTTACTCCCATCTCGCAACACACCATGGTATGTTCATCCCGTTCAGGGCTCGCCGTGTTCGCTGACCGACACCTTACTAGGCTTCTGGAGTCAACGTTCATCAAGATTGTATCGATAAGTTCCAGCAAATGAAGTTGGGCAAGAAGGACAGGCTCAAGTACATCCTCTTTGCCATGAACAACGACAACACGGAAATCATCGTGGATAAGACATCCTCCGACACTAATTGGGAAGAGTTTCGGAAGGACTTGCCCGAATTTCAACCCCGATGGGCTGTCTATGACTTCGAGTACGAGGCAGAGGAAGGCGGAGGAATACGGAAGAGGCTCCTGTTTATTTATTGGTACGCCTGGAATGTATCTCATCAGCTGGATCGCTCCTTTGCTTGAGAGCGTACAGCGTTGCCACTGTTTCATGCTGATCTTGGTACGCATTAGGAGCCCCGACAATGCGAAGATCAAACCGAAGATGGTTTACTCTGCCTCAAAGGAAGCACTTAAGAGGTCCTTAGACGGAATTTCCGCAGAAATTCAAGCAAATGACCTTAGCAACCTTGAGTTTGAGGGTAAGTCCTTCATGGCCCATACAAACTACGTCTCGCTAATTCTATGGTCCCTTCCGTCTCACAGAGGTCCTTAAGAAATTTGCTAAAGCCAAATAAATAAATGGCGCTCCGTCGTATCTTTTGCTAGGCGCCCGCAGATTTAGAGACGGACGTTGTCCTTCCTAACTCATATGTTTGTACATCCCAAGAATAATTGTAAGGTTGATCTGATCACAGCTATCTTGCTTTTGACCCGGTCGTGGTGGTCGCCCAGGACAGCGATCCAAATCTTCAATGAGATCAACTTTTGTGGGTAGGTCCACTAACAGGGATGGTGATATGGACCAGGAGGCTGCCTAAGGACGATCGTTCTTCTCCCACCCACTAATCACCCGCGTAGACCACGATAGACACTGATTTGCGATTTCAACCTCGTAATCTGCCCCCCAGTGAATTCTCTCATGCAGCCATCATCCGAATAATCCATAAAGTTATCTGAAAATAAAACGCCCGGTGAGAAGACCCGAGAAACACGAACTTGGGCCTTGGATGACGTACGGACGGGATCTAATCCAGGATCATCAGGGCAGCTGTCGCGTTTGCTTGGGCACCCATACGCCGGAGATTCTTCTGCCGGGGTATCACTAACAATGTCCCCTTGTCCATAACACCCACCCTGTTGAGGCTTTCTTCAGCATCCGAGGAACGGACAGCCAAGATACTGACAGCGTAAATTGGGGCTGACCTGGAAAGTATGATAGAGCCCGAGCCAGTGACCGATCTCGTGCGTGAGTGTGCGGCCTTTGTTATATGGTGCCAGAGCCCCTCCAGGAAGACTCGAACACAGGACAACGACACCATCGAGAGTGGACCTGGAAGAATAATCCCATGGAAAGGTGGAGTAACCTAAGAGACCTGTGCCATCGCCATCTCGGAAACTGGTATCCCGAGGTCAAATATCGAAGGTAGCTGCATCATTAAAAGGGCAGACCCGACTGAGTAGACGTTGAGCGCAGCGGGACCGCCGGTCTTGAGTGAAGACTTCATCGCATTCTCCTGTATACTGTACCCGGCTGAACGCGTTGCCGACCGGGAAAGAAGTCACGACTTACGTTTCGGGTGCAACTTGGTTGAACCAGTCAGGATTCTTTGTATGCGTTGTGTTGGCGAGCTTCCACCTCAGCCCTGTAAGAGCATAATCGGCGTTCAAGACACTAATCTGGTCCTTTATTTGCTGATCACTACAATTTACATTAACACCCAGGTGAAAGGGAATTAGAGAGGGTCCTAGTACGATACATAGCCACCTTCGAGAGTCTTGTTCTCGTAAACAACATGAAAGTGGAGGTCGAGATAAAGGGTTCGGTCATAGTCGATCGAGGCACCAGCATCAAGCCTCAAATTCTTAAACTTGCGTTCCACCTCGTCGAGTCTGGCTGGGTCAATGTGTGTTCCGCAGCGTCTAGAAGAAATTTCAGAACCAAGAGAGGGGGTGGCGATGGTGCAGCTTACTTTCTGACACTCTGTCCCATACTGCCCTGGCCGCATGATGAAAGGAGACCCAGGAGAAGGACAGTGAAGAGGGTAAGGCGCATGACCCGAGTAGCGATGAAATTGCGGTTTACATGGCTACCTTATAGTCCCAATAGCGGACCAGGTACACCGAGGAGTTCGATTATCAGGGGAAATTGATTGGCTTTACGAGGCAACTTCGTGATATACTCCCGCAAATCGGGGGAAGAAGAGTCTAGAAAGACCGGGGAGGGGACCTGGTGTGTTCGCACAAGAGATAAGACTGTTGTTTCTTCTGTTTTGCTGTCATGCCCTAGGCTTCAAGAAAAGAGATGCTCATCTATTCTGTCGGTCATCCGGACAAGGGAGTCGGAGGTTCGTCGAAACGAACTATCTTAACGTTGATACCGTCGCTGCGGTGTTCCGTCCGGTTGTTACGTTTTTCACATTGGCCGAGGGAGTGCAACTGCTTCTGCTGCTCTATCCGTTATGGAAGGACAGGTCTCAAAAGCGTACTGGGTAGCTAATCGCCGCATGGTCGTGATAAAGCGTGGACCCCTTGTCATCTAGAGCTGGTCGCGAAAAGGGGGGCAAGATGGTCATCGCTAATAATGAGAGTGCAATGAAAGCTTAGAGTGAGGAAGCAGATGGGCAGAAATCTAGCGTAGTAGGGCCGGAGGTTGGTGTCAAGGTGCATGCCACCTCCAATTTCGTCCCCAGAGGCCTAGGCTTGGCAGGACCGCGCGAAAGGAGGAGAGCGTGCTTGATGCAGTAGATACTGCAAGTTTCCCGTGACCTGGAGGGTGATATGGCAGATAGGCAGTCAAATTCGAATGCCCTTCGCGGATAATATCGCAAAACAGGTGACTTCATCATTTGCCGTGTGTACACAATGACTCCTAGTAGGTAAGAGAAATTGCAAGCCCCCAAGCTTGTAGAATCTATTTAACGCTTGAGCTTCACAGGTCTGGTGACCTCTGAATCAATAATTGCTCCGATAGATGCGACGAAATAGGAGCGAGCGTTGTGCGATTGAACACAGGGACCAGATCCAAAGGAGCGCGATATCGCTCTAATTCAGTCCGGTCCGTAGAAGTAATGGACAACATGCTGCAACCCAGCTGCTGCAGCGTATTTAATCTAAAAATCATCTAGAATTTAGGCAAAGCTGCAAGCGTCGCCGGGATACAGCCTTACGCATCGTACCAATACTCCCGGTAAGCCAAAATAGCAGCTACGCGAGGCAAACGCTAGTGACAGCCATCGGGAGGTCCCCCTCCCATGCCAGTTTCTTGACTAGTCCTCTCGCTATTACCGGCATGACAGGGAATGTGAGGCCCAGCCTGTTCAACCTGTTGGCGTAGCCTGAGTCTATGAATGCCTTGCTTGCGGCGAGGATAAAGCTATTCATATTCTTGTTAGCCATGTCTAGATCCTGCACCGAGCCTCCTCCGGTGAGATCTTCAAGTTCCTTAGACATGTTAACAATTAACAGACCAGCACTTACGGTGCTGATCCAACAAGGGGAGCCTCTGAAATATGTGTCCACAGGAACCAGCGACGCTCGAGTGAAAGTTGTCTTGGCAGCCTCAAGTGGTATGTTTCCAACAGGCAGCTAGTTTCTTCTGACTGACAACCCGGACACGATCTCCCGAAGTTCGATGTGAGGATCGCGGAGGAGGACGGTTGAAAGAAGTGATGCCCAACGGGGAGCACCGGGAGAAGAAGAACCCATTGCAACTCTAGATGATGAGCTAGCACCGGGATATTGTTGAGATTGATGACAGACTGAAGGTCTCATCCGGGATTGAGTGGAGACGGGTCGTTGGTCCTAACGAATAGGAAAGCCGATTGGGGGTCTGGTTGAACACCTAGGTGGCGGTATGTAGGAGGATGCCTTTGTGTATGACGCTCAGCCATGATTGAGCCCTGTTGACACTGATGAACTTACCCGTCGCCTGCTGGGTCGGCCAACTATCCAATTTGGTGAAATGCTGGTAAAAAGGGAAATGTTGCGAGCTTCTGTAGAGTAAATAGGTTTGAAGCGAGTGTCATGAAAATCGGGGTTGCTCTTATTTTCTAAAAGCCTGAGAAGAAATTAGCTGTCCTAGGTTGGTCACATCCAAAGGAAGGCCCACAACCGTCTGAACATCCAACACGGAGATTGCCCCAGGAGCAATAGAGTTCAACGTTATCAGTAGCAGAGAAGCAAGGAAGGCGACGCAGAAGGTTGCACTGGGTGTGAGAAGATATCGGGTTCCTGTCATCGATGCTTGGACGATGATGGAAGCTTGATAACAGTCGAACGGGAGACATATGTCCATTTTCATACTGGTTAGGGTGAGAGTGAACAGGAACAGCAGGCCTCTTGGCCTCGGGAGAGAATCCAGAAATCGCGAGGAGCGCAGGAAAAAATGGTTAACAAGTGAAATACAGGCAACTCCTGTAACTCCAACCATCGCTGTTATCAATAGGGGATTGTTTGCTACAAGGCGCACTGGTAAAATGTCGTCCAAAACCCTGTAGCACGAATGTCTTCAATCGAGAGGGTTCCAACGCGGATGGGGTTAGAGTTGAAATTCAAGTTCGAGTCATTAGGAAACACTTGGGCGGTTAAAGCGCCCATACGAAAATCTGCTATCTCGTTGTCGCTTTCGGGTGTTTCATGTAAGCCCAGCCTAAAAGCAGTATGTATCGCAGCACCGGGAGGAATGTTTCCTTAGGGGCGACGCAGCTGTGGGGTCGGGTGCTAGCGCCCGGGCATATGTACTGGGCATCCTGGCAATACCGTAAGTTGTAAAGGAGATCCTGATGGATAGTTACGGAAGCTGGAAACCGTCCTTCTCAGAAAGGAGCGCACGTGGTGGAACATCAACACGCCGTATGCCCTTGTGGAGAGGAACTAGGCGAGCCATCTTCAGGACCAGCTTCATCTGACGGAAATCGTGTAGGCGAGGTCCCTTGGGACAGCCACCTCACATACTTTCAAAGCTTTGATAGGTGTAGGGCGCTTGGCTACAAGTGCAGGCACCGTTGTCAACATCATCCCTTTCCTCTCGCTCTTCGTTACCAGCTCTTGTATACCCCTCTCTTTGCCTCGTTCTTCTTCTTTTCCTCCGCTGCGCGTAGTTAGAGGGCAAGTCACAGGGATGCGTGCTGCTGTAACGAGTGCTCCTATGCTCAGTCTAGGGGCCATGTTGTTATTGGTTAGTCTGGCAGTAGCTCAGGAGGCGTTCGGTGATGCTCCTTTGTGAGTATATGACGTTGCGTGCTATTTTTGTGCGTTGGGATGATTGTTTGTGTTTATAGACGGGGATGTGGAACGTATGTCGATCGTGAACAAGTAGTGAGCTTTGAGAGGCAATTCGATTTAAAGAAGAGACAGATGGGAGAGGCAGCGATTGTCCCTACCACGTTTGATATTTACTGGACGGTAATCACTGCAAATGAGACCTTGGAAGGGGGTTGGGTTCCGTACGTATCTCTGCTTGGTTTGAACAGCCGTTTCTGTATTGACGGCTTTGTTGTAGACGAGCACAGATTGACGCGCAGCTGGAAGTACTGGAAAATGATTATGCGGGGGCGCAGATTTCGTGGAGGCTCGCGAGGGTTAGCTATGTCCATAACAGGGACTGGTTTGAGAACGTCAGCCAACAGTCGTGAGTTCTCATTGTTCATAGTTCTCTCTAGACTTGACAGGGCCTTTGATTTTAGACGGCAGGAACGTGAAATGAAATATCTTTTCCGCACAGGCGACGAGTCGGTTTTGAATGTATACAGCATTAGGTATGCCTAACCCAGCTTTCAACTCGCAAGTGCTAAATCAAATGTAGATTCAACTCCACATCTGAGACCCTGGGGTATGGGACGATACCGCAGTGGTTTCCGGACGATCCTGTGTCAGACGGTGTCGTCATTCGCTACACTACATTGCCTGGAGGAACCCAACCATACTATCATTTCGGTCGGACGCTGACGCATGAAATTGGGCACTGGCTAGGACTGTATCACCCCTTCCAAGGAGGCTGCCAAGGGGACGGTGATTTTGTAGATGACACGTCGCCTGAGGCTGAGGCTTCTCGAGGATGCCCGATCGGTAGGGATACTTGTCTAGGGGACGGAGTCGATCCTGTCCGTGAGTCCATCTTGTGTTGCTGTTTGAATGGTGAGCTGATGGAAAGCTTGATAGAAAATTACATGGATTACTCTGTTGACCAGTGTATGACTGGATTTTCGCCTGGACAGATTGAGCGCATGCACCGTTTTATCCAGGGGTATAGACGCCCTGGTAGTGTAAATTATACCTTCCCATACTGGGGGATACAACACTGATCGTAGATAAATTCGTGGTGGTGCTTATACCGATTGGGGAAAGGGAAATCAAATGATGGGAGGTGGCGGATACCGGGTAAAGCAAGTGGGGCATATGGCAGCCTTGGCACGTGCGATGAGACACGAAAGAAAGCATTTCACGTCCTCTCCCATCTCATTCTCTTCCCTCCACCTGCTCGCTGTCTGACTCTGTCCCTCTTTTTTTAACTACGCTCTTTTCTACACGCTCTTTGTTCTTGTATACAGCAGCTATGACTTCGCTTGCTGGAAAACCTCCCTTTGCAACCGACGAGCCCGATACTTTCTATCAGGCGTCCCCAGCGCCCCAGCGTAGAGTCCGCCAGCCGGCTCCTGGGAACCCTTCTGATCGCACCTCGGCCTACAATGTGTACGCTTCCCCCTTTCCATCTCACTCGGGTCTCAAGCTGATTGCTCTCTTAGTTACGACAATTATCTTAACGTTGACGACAACAATGCTAACCCGACCTCCAGCCGTCAGTCTGGTGTTGGTGCCCTCGGCATGGGTCTTCTGAACATGTCAGATTCAGATGATGAATCAGACGATGACGAACCCCACAAGAATCAGCCGACTCCCGCATCCAAGAATACTGCACTTGCTGCCGCTACTGGTGCCATCCCCCGTTCTCCCACAGCCTCTCCCCCGCGCGCCATCGTGAAACAGGAGTCTCAAGCTCGAATTCAACCAACACGGCAGGAGGAAACAGGAAACATCGCCGCCCCCCGTCCCGGTTACCCTGCTCCCATTGCGGCCCTCAACCTCGCCCGTCCAGACAATGCATCAACCCGTGCTCCCCCTCCCAAGCCCATTCAAGTCCCTGCTCTGGAGAACCCGTTCGAGCCCCCCCATGCTCATGTCTTTATCCCTGGTGTCGGTCCCATCCCAGCTTCCCCATCACCATCCATTCCACCATCTTCTCCCCACCCCCTCCAACCACCCATTACCCCCATTACACCTGTCTTTGCCCGTCCCGCCAAATCTCCTGCTGTAGCTTTCTCTGAACCTACTCCCCGCGACAAGCCCATCATGCGAAGCAACACAGAAGATGCGCTTTTGCCCAGGAGGGGTGAGAAGGGCGATGATTTCTGGAGGAGGTTTAGTATGGTTGCCAAACTCGAGGACAAAAAGCCCGCAGGCCTGAAAGAAAGGTAACTAGTTCCCGGCTTTTCGCACACCGTTTACTGAGTTCCTTACAGTCGTTGGCTCAAGAAGACGCGGAGCGGTTCCACACGTCTATCCCGATGGGTCTGGGTTATTGCCATGTTGCTTGTGCTGGCAAGTTGTTTCATTTTGTTTCGACTGTTCTTTCTCTGATACAATAGAATAGTGCGTCGTTGGCGTAAGCGTGCTTGGCTGGTGGTTTTCTCGAGGCGGTCCAACCCATCAAGCCCCTACTGCTCTGGGTGGATCCGCCAACGAGCGACCAGTGACAACCAGTTCGGTAGCCCCAGCGGCCGCCACGTCTAACTCCACGATCAAACATGTCTCACCAACACATACAGTCGCGCGCCGAGGATTATCGGAACCGATAGTGACGCCGGTCCCGCTAGAACACCATCGGGTCATCCGTAGAAGGAGAAGGATCGCCCATTAGACTGCCAGTGGCTGGATTTTAACCCTGGTCGTGATTCTTATACTAATGGTTAAGCCTTATTGGGTCTATCAATGGGTGGCTCATTCCTGGATTCTGCAAGCCGGATCTCATCTAAACCACGTTATTCGCCTCGTCTCTTTCGACGACATTCGTGCCGGTCCTGACATAACTCTTAACGATTTCCGAGAGGAGTCATTCTCATCCACGGTTTTTCCCTTGTGCGCGCTATGTTCCTTCCTTCGTTCTCCTTAAGCACACCATACTGTGTATAATCTGCACCTCTGCTTTATCGTTATCCGCCACCTTTCGCCTTCCTCTTCATTTTGCCCCCCTCTATTTTCTATTGACACTTGCTGACACACAAGTTGGATACCCCTCAACATTGATGATCCATATGGCATATTCCCTTTGCCTCCTTATACCTGCAATTCTTTGTACTCATCTATTTTCAGCTGCAAGCTTCCGGCTTAATTATTGTGTGGTTTCTTTTTTGATATTTTCGCCATGGATTAGGTTAGGTTAGACGGAATGCAATAGTCTGGTGACACCCGATGAGAGTTCAAGGATCTAGTAGCGTTTCCTGAGAGACTTGGTACCAGCATTCCACAAGAGGTGATTAAATCAGCGCTCTACGCATCTTCGAGGCGCTCCGAAATTATTTTCCTCAGGCAACTTCCCGCACCAGAATTTGAGAGTTGGGTTATTATTGTGGCTTTGGATGTTAGGGGAAGATGCGAGTGTGGTTAGCTAGAAGGGCTTCATTAGAGGAAACGACAATTGTACCGTGTTTCAGGAGGTATTGATACTGGGCTCCGAGGGTGCAAGTATGGAGCCGGTGATGATCACATGCGCCCACATTTCCCAGCGCACAAAGACATCTCTATCGCAAGCGTAAGGTTGCTAGGCAGCTTGTTGTGAGCAAAACATTGTTGTTCTCTTGTTTTCGTCGTAAGCTTGTTCCGGTCCAGCGGGCCGTCACAACATTAGATTAAACGCGCCCACGCGTCAGACGCGTCCCAATAGACGCGTGGGAATTTTGTTAATTGTACCCTCTCCCTGAACCACCACCTCCCTATGCCAACAAAAAGGCGTGCAACCCTCGATGAAGAGGAAGATTCTTCTGCGCCAGGACCATCTAGCTCCACTAAAAAGCGGCAGAGAATAGGCGACGAGAATGAGGCGCGGAGGAGAAGCAAAAAGGGGAAGGCCAAGGCTGTGGACGACGAAGATATGGAAGAGGACAGGGAGGAGGAGGACGTTGATGATGTAGATGTCGTGAGGGAGAATGAAAATCAAGAGGAGTTGGATAAGCTTTTTGAAGAGACGCATTATGACAAGATCATGGCCTCTGTCAAATCGAGAGATAAATATCGTGGTGTGAGTACGCTTATGCGTTGAACGAGAGGAATAAATCCTGACAATGGCTTTGGAAGACCATTGCTGAGTACGGGATCATTGAGAAAGTGGAACTGCACCAGTTTATGTGTCACCAACGTCTTACTTTTTCGTTCGGTCCCCAAATTAACTTTATTATTGGTGCGCGCCTCGTCTCTGAGGGTGGAACCCTCCACTGATCAATGAAACGTTTTTTTTTTTTGGCAGGGCACAACGGAAGTATGTTGCTTTGATTTGGACACAGGACTCGTTAAGCAATTCACTTATTTCAGGTGGAAAAAGTGCCGTTCTCTCTGCTATCACCGTCGCACTTGGCGGAAAGACTACCTCAACAGGCCGTGGCAGTGGGCTCAAGTCCTTCATTCGAGAAGGTCAAAGGTGTGAATAAAATTTTGACTTCTCGAGTCATCGGCCAAATCGCTCTCAAAATTAGTGCCGCAGAAGTCAGCATTCAACTCAAGAACAAGGGTAGCGAGGCATTCAGACATAAAGACTTTGGCGACTCGATCATCATCACTCGGAGGTTCACTGCTGAAGGTTCTTCCACCTGGAAAATTAAATCCAAGGATGGTAGAGTGATCAGTACAAAGAGGGAAGAGCTGTCCAAGATATGCGACCATATGAATATCCAGGTCGATAATCCGATGACTGTTTTGACGCAAGGTACTGTTGTCATTATATATGGTGTTTCGGCCATCTCACCGTATATCGGAAGATGCGTCACGGGTGTTTTTGGCATCGTCAAACCCGAACGAACGATACAATGTAAGCCCCTTTTCTGCGGACCAAGTGGCGTCGAAATTAAACAGCCTCCTAGCTTTTCTTAAAGGGGACACAACTCCAGCAACTCTCAGACGAATATAGCATCACTCTAGAGAATATTCAGGCTACTACCAAAGTCCTTGAGCAGAAGAGGGGCGCGATTCCAGATTTGCGTACTGCCTATGAAGTAGCCAAAGCCAGGTTCGACGAGGCCGAACTTGCGCGGAAACAAAAGGCCAAGATGGATGATCTCAAGAAAGAGCTGGCTTGGGCACATGTCAAGGGTAAAGAGAACGAGTTAACTGAGAAATTGAAGGAGGTGGCGGGTCTAGAAAACAAATTGCCTAAAATCCTATCTGAGATTGAAACGGAACAGGTCAGCATGTTTCCCCTTAAAATGATGTCTTTCTGAAACGCGGGTCCCAGGCCAATTTGAATACTGTCACAGAACAATTCACTAAGGCTGAGCGTGAGCTTGAGCTCTTGGGTGACGTGAAGGATTTAGAGCAGCGGAAGGAGGAACTCGGAGGCCGACTCAAAGGAGGAAGGAAAAAGCTGGCAGAACTCAGCGTGAGTTGATAGGTTACAGTCTTCAGCACCTGATGTCTGACGGCAGGTTACCGTAGCGTGATATTAAGAATATGAATTCGAGTATCGAAGGTCTCAAAGGCTCCGTTGCTGAGTTCGATAGTCAAATTAGGCGGGAAACGGAACGACTAGAGAAGAATACTCAAGAGAAACGTGAACAGATTCAGCAAGCGCTAGCTGCTGTTCAAGCCCATATTACAACTCACGAAACAAGCCTTTCAACAATGCAGACTCAGAAACAAGGTCTCAACGGCAAGATGGCCCATGCTGAACAGGAGGGCAAGAAGCTTGAAGTCAGGCGAGACGAGGTTCAAAGTCAAATCGGAACCCACGTGCAAATGATCAAGAACCTCGAGCAAGCCGAAAAGGATAACCTGCTTCCCTACGGAAGGAATATCAAGGGCGTCCTAGAACAGATTGGCAGGATGAAGTGGTATGGTAATAAACCCCTTGGCCCTCTAGGAGCGTATGTCAAGGCGAAGGATCCGAACACTTGGGGAGATATTCTCAGGAATCAGCTTCGTCAATACTTGACGGCATTTGCCATCACGGACCCTCGGGATAGGAATCAGTTGAAAAACCTTCTCATGCAATCACAGAAGTAAGTTTGAGCGCCTGGAAATTGTACAGGTACCAATGGATTCTCTCACTAGCCCCCATGTTCAGATTATCATCTCTTCCACCGAATTGTTCGACTACTCTGGCGGAGAACCCCCCAGTCAATACTTGACTGTTCTCCGTGCTCTTGAGGTAGGCAAATCTTTGTGCACAGACGTTCTTAGTTAACGTCAGCTGCGTTTGACAGATCACTGATCAGTTTGTTTTGCGTATTTTGATAAATAACGCAAATATCGAGGCCCGTGTCCTGGCGAAAACACGTCGCGAGGCCCAGCAAATGCTCGAGCAGCTTCCAAAAGGTGGCATGGCATATACCCTCGATCAGTTCATCGTTCGTGTCTTCCCGTAAGCGCTGATCTGGGTCCTCATATTAGAAGAAGGGTTAAGGTCGCTGATTCACTTGGTATAGGGATGGTATATCTTCTACTCCTCTCGACCTTAGGAGAAGTAATGATTCCTGGAATTTGATGCTCACGGGAAGAGACACTGTAAATGGACAACGGTCCGTTGTCTGTTATACAAACTTTTCCTATGAGGTTGATTATATTCTCTAGCCGGGCGCAGCAAGAAATCGATTCACTGCAGAAAGAACTCCTTGACATGAAAGCTACTTACGACGGCTTCAGGAGTGAATTTGTTGAATACAACAAAAAACGGGTTGTTCTCGAGGTACGTTGAAGGGTACTGCGACCCGACAGCCTCGGTGCTGATATATAGCAGGAATCAGAGAGGAAGGCAAAGGGTGCCCTACGAGAGTGTCAGACAAAACTGCAGACCCTCAAACAAGAAATGGACGAAGAGATGCCGATGAATATCAACGGTTTCCTGGATGCGAAAAAGGTTCGTTGCCCACAAAGCCACATCACCGGGTCAAAACAGACTCATCCTTCTCGTTTGTAGGAAGCTGAGGACGAAATAGCATCCATTAAACTACAGTTCGAACCAGTGGCGCGAGAGAAGGCCGAGATGGATACTGTGCAGAAACAATTACTGGACGAGCTCAATAAAGTGCGGGCACAAATAAGAGTTTTTGAAGAAAGGAGGAGTGAGCTGAAGGTAACGATCGCCCTTTCGTGGTGAAGTGGATGTGAAAGTTGATTGCGAAAACTATAGCACGAACTTGAGAATGTAGCTGAGACAAGAGTCAAGGCTCAAGCAAGTGTTCAACATTACGAAAAGAGACACAAAGAAGCACAACGAAAAGTTGACGAGGCGAAAGCCGTGGCTGACGTTCTTCAGCAAGAGTTTGTCGTGCGTTGTTGAGAAACGTGTTTTTTTTTCGTTTGCTAACCCCACCACAAATAGACTTGGACAGAGAAAGCGGCGGAATATTGTGAACGAGTGGAAAACCCCAGACCAGTGGCTGAGGTCGAGAAATCGCTGACATCGGTACAAAGAGCGCTAAAGGAGCGGGAAAAGAGGCAAGTATTTGGATCAGCGAAGCATACTTCTCACGAACTGAGCGCTGGAAACAAAGGCAAGGGGCATCGGTTGATGAACTTGAGGAGCAGATGTTTAGAGCCCAGGAACAATATCTGGGCGCCCGTGCGAATATCCGAGCAATGGTGCAATTAATCAAGGTAGAAACTTCGCAATCAACCGAAATAAACCTAACCGCTATTATTTGCCCCGCAGAAACTAAAACAGTCGCTGATAGTGCGATATGCTAGATGGGAAGATTTCCGACGTCACATTGCGCTCCGAACCAAGGTGGTCTTCCAATATCACCTTTCCCAGCGTGGCTACTTTGGAAAGCTCCTCTTTGACCACCAGAAAAAGATACTGGTCCTTAAGGTTAGCAGAACCTAGTTCCACTTCGATATCGGTGTTCTGATGGGACTGGATGACAGGTACAAACGGACGACCAGGCGTCACAGCAGGGATATAATGAGAAGGATCCGCGATCGTTGAGTGGTGGAGAGAAATCATTCTCTACTATCTGTTTGCTATTGGCACTCTGGGAGTCAATCGGTTGTCCCATCAGATGTTTGGGTGAGTGCAAAAGACACGAACCAGCCTGGACAATATATAAATGGTCCTCGCAGACGAATTCGATGTTTTCATGGACGCAGTAAACCGGCGGATAAGCATGAAAATGATGGTAAGGCCGTTTTTGCACTTGCCCGCCAACATAAGTAAGCTCAGCTGCTCCCTCAGATTGAAACGGCCAATGCCTCGAACCAGAAGCAGTATGTTTTGATCACACCGCTAGAGATGGCAAACATCTCGTTTGGAAATACCGTTCGGGTCCATAAGATGAGCGATCCACAACGAAACCAGGGCACACTTGCATTTTGAGATGCTTCATTTCTGAAACTATTCCGGCCACTTGTGTTAATGTTATTTTGCAAGGATAGTCTACTGTACCATGAGAACGATAATGTAGCTGCCTAAGCCATGACTATAAATTCCGTGTGGATAGAGGTCAGAGCTCTAACAGTTGATGTTGCCGATCAATGACGCGTTACACCGGTGACCGGCTAATCCGCGTCTCCATTAAATCTTTCATTAAGTTTTGTCGGCAATCCTTTCTTCTCTTCAACTCACACTCTCCACTCGTACGGTATTCCTTAAGGGCACTGCCTCACTACTCAAACACTTACCTTTAGCGTGACCAAAAAAACAGCCAAACATCCCGGTCTTGTTGCTCCCGCCACCAATGACCCCCATTCCCAGATCCTTACGCATAATTGCTGTCCCATTGACGCGTCCCAGGATCACCGCACAAGGAGCAGCAAAGCCAAAGCAGGCCCTCACATACTACCACTTCCAACTCTCCGCGCCGAAGCCGCCACCGTGGAAGGAGGGTGCGCCAGAGGGGAAAAAGTCGAGGTGGCTGCCGGAAGAAGGCATCGTAAGCTACGTGTCTCAGAAGGCTGCAACTACTTGGGCTGGGTTTGGGACAGCGGAGGAAGGGAACTGGAAGGTGCGACACTATTAGTTCTTGGTGGCAGTGGACTTGATGTTTCGGTCACTCGCTCAGCTGAAAGTCTATCAAATGGGAGAGCGTTTAGTCGATCGGATGGACTTTGAGGAGCTGGCCTTGAAGGGAATAGATCCGACGTTGGGTCCATCTCTAGTGCGCCCTTCACCAGAGGTAGACAACGTTTCAGAAAAGGGTCCCCGGGTGAGCGCTTCGTTGCAAGCAGGAAGTATGACTGCTGATTATCTTGAGCTAGATCCCGTTGATATACCCCTCGTCTCTGAGTACTCATTCTGAATCCCTGCATCAACTGAAGACGCTCCTTGAACACCGCATGCCTCGACATAGAAGAGGATTCTATTTGTGGATGATTATAGCACCTTTTACTGCGCCGTTCATGATAATCCGTACGTCTCTCCTCCTCTTGAGTCCCAAAACCCCGTTTGAATCTCAATTTTGATAGCTGTGATACCTAACCTACCTTTCTTTTTTTGTGTCTGGCGGTCATGGTCACACTACAAAGGTCTGTGGGAAAGGACATGGCCACGACTGCGTAGCTGATGTCAAAAATTTTAAGCATATAGAGCAACGCAATACTTACAGGATCTTCTGGTCAATGATACTATTGTTCCGGAAAAAAACCAAGATCTGGACGCCATTTTCAAAGACTTTAGGCCTCTTGAAATCTCTTCTCATATCGAAAACCCGTCAAATATCGGCTCGGCGTCCAAGAATGCTCACGAGCTACTGCTAAAAAGAGATGCTGTGCCATCGATCACCGGTCTCTTTGGCTTGAAGGCGAGCGCTGCTGCAGACTTTTATCGAGCAATCGAGCAGGCCCGTTTGCGGATAGAAACAGGACAATTGTTATAATTTTCTAACTGATCCACCTAGAGCTATTCCAAGTGTAATCTGGTGTATTCGTCGTAAGCTGGTTCCTGAGTATGGCTTCCCGCTGGCTGACGGAATCCGCGAGGTCAATAGGTTATATATATTGATTATTGTGCTTAGAGCTGTCCCAATCCACTTTCTCCAACAAACATCCGCTTCCAGACGTGACATATAATTTTACTTCCACGCTTCGTTGGAAGGCGAGATGGCCGAGTGGTCTAAGGCGCCAGACTAAGGACCAGGGCATATAGATGCCCACTCCTCCCATATGGAATCTGGTCTTTCGGGGCGTGGGTTCGAATCCCACTCTCGTCAAATAGTTTTGCCCCTTGTTAAATTCACTTAAGTATGGTGGGAAGGACAGCTACTGATCGGCGCGGCAAGCTGACCCCTGCTGACCTGTGTCAAGTATTAAGTATTACTAATGTGATCCTGATACTTACCTATTGTATGCTCCACACTGGGTGGTAAGCGAACAATTTATAGACTAACCCCAGGTACTCAGATCTCACCCTTGATATGTTCTCTTGACATAGATATAGAATGCCAGTTCAATCAGGGACAGTCTGGAGAGATATATACATTGCTTGCACTTTGCCACATTTCTGAGGGCTTTTAAGAAAACCTTACTGCCTACAGCTATCATTAGTCAGCACATACATCATCACCATTTCCCACAATCCACTGACTGACTGGCATTTCCGGCTTTAAGTATTTATTATGTACCACCTCTAAGCACTCTCATACTGCGAGTTTGACACTAACGAATGAATGCACGGAGTTAAAAGCAAGTGGCGCTCCGGTGTGCGCTCCCCGTATTCTATTATTGCAATCTCCCGCAGGATGGTTTTTTTTGCCTCCGTCCTGATTACATCTAGAGTCGACCTTTGCGCATCAGAATGTGTAATTTAAGAATTGGTGGACTCATGCTTGCTTCTCGAAGAACGACTCGCCGTTTTCAAAACGCCTTTTCGACCGCGAGAGGTCATCACCATACGCACCGATGTTCGGTCTGCTCTGCACCTAACAAGTTCGACTCTTGCCCATGAACAATATAGAGCGTCGTCGTTGGCGGCAATCAATATACTACTGGTATATCACCGTGTTCACTGCGAGAGCCCTCAGATGCCTCCTATTAAACACCATTTCACACATTGTCCCCGGATAGTGAGGTGCTTTCCCTCGTAGTTGGAGGCAGAGTGCAGATCCCCGTTCTTCGACTCCTTGTTGATTGGAGCCTGCCCTTCGGATTTCATCATGCCGTGATGCCACGGAATTCAATCAACGTGCGGGGCACCGGCTTCAAGGGATGAGAGTCCCAAGATCCGATGCTGATGTTTTGGGGGGCATTTCTGTTGATGACGTCATCAAGCTTTCTCCCCTTAAAAGCCAGAGTGCGAGAGTGTTGAAATACTGCTAACGTCTGCTCATTGGATCGGGGGTTGCATGATCCTTCGGGGTGCACAATGCCAGCAGACATTCTTTCTATCCGCTCCCACTCCCCTTGTTCTCCCGACATCTCCCAACTTGTCCATGACGGACTCTCTCGTTCTACTGGGGAGAAGGAGCTCCCTACAATCCTCTTATACGACGAGCGCGGCCTTAAGTTGTATGACGAAATTACCACCAGCGTCCCCGAATATTATTTGTTTCCTGCTGAGGAACAGATTCTCAGGGACCATGCTGATCATGTCGTCAGAGCCATGCACGAAAGCACCGGCGGCCCTATTGCAGGCGAGCTGGTGCTCGAATTAGGCGCGGGGTGCGTGGTCACTCACCCCTTTAGTAGTAGCAGATGGGAGCGTCGGCTCCGATACATGCTTCTGTTCTTTCCCTCTTGATTGATGTGGTGATTGGGCGGGTGCACTTATTGGTGACATATCAGGGCCTTGAGAAAGACATCTCATATCCTCTCTGCTTTGGCCCGTATCGCCGATAGCCATACACAGGCCACCGCCCCCATCACTTATTACGCACTTGATCTCGAACAGCGGGAACTTGAACGCACGTTGGGAGAGATCCAAGACTCACCCCTCGGGAAATATCTTAAGGGCAAAGTAGAAACGAAAGGCATGTGTGGGACCTACGACGACGGCCTCAAATATCTGCGTGACGGAGGTTTATACAACTCTCGAGCCACAGGCGAGTTTGCAAACATGACTGAGCCTATCGGAGATTCTGGGAGGGCCATGTCCCCTCTTTCCACTCCCTCGAGCACCTCTGGATCCGAAGACCAGAGCATAATAATCACAGACAGCACCCCACCTTCTTCCCCAGACGCTACACCTGCACCCCTGCACATCATGTTCCTTGGATCTTCTCTGGGAAATTTTTCTCGAGCAGATGCTATCGAATTCCTCCGAAGCCTCCCGCTCAGGTCTGGATACGGTGATACACTTCTGATCGGCCTTGACCATGACAACGACAAAATCCTTGATAGAAAAGGCCTACAATGACCCTCGTGGACGGACGAAGAAGTTTATTATGAATGGACTGCGAGCTGCTGGCCGCGCTCTTGGAGGCGAGAACTTGTTTAACGAGGATAACTGGGAGTATATCAATCGATATGATCCGGTAAGCTCGTTTATTGGTTGCACTACTTTCGTTCTCACAAGTTCACTTAGAACGAGCGTAAGCAGCACGGAATGAACAATTGTCTTTTGTTTTCTGATATCCTTTACAGGCCGACACGAGGCATTTTTCAAGGCAAAATATAAGCACTCCATCGAAGCCCCGGGTAGGAGAGTATACCTTTTCGAGAAGGGCGAGATGCTCAAAATAGAACAGTCTTTTAAGGTAGAGTTATACCGCCAATAACTTTTTCTCTATATATTAATACACTGTTCAGTTTTCAGAGGCGGATGCCTTCAGTCTCTTCACAGAAGCCAACCTCCGACCCGTTCAGCGGTGGACAGACAACAATTCCCAGTATTCCTTGTGGCTAGTGGAACGTCCACCTTTCATATTCCCGCTCCTGTTCTCGCATGTTGCTTGCAACAAGCAAGGGGAGCTTGTTCCAAGGCAACCATTCTCCTCCTCGCCCTTCGGGGTCCCCGCTCGACAGGACTGGGAAAACATGTGGGCCCTTTGGGATTTTATCACACTGCGGATGATTCCCCCCCTCCATGCTTCATGTGAAACCCATTGACCTACGGCATATCTGCCTCTTTTATCTGGGACATATACCCACCTTCCTAGACATTCATCTCTCACGTCTTCTTAAGCAACCACATACAGAGCCTGAACGTTACCAGGTAAGTACCCGAGCGTTTTGAGGGTCGCGTCACCGCGCGCTGACAAGGATACCTTAGTATCTGTTTGAAGTTGGTCCTTCTGCTTATCCTTCAAGTGGCTAAGTCTAATTCTTCGCACAGCGAGGTATTGATCCTGACGTAGATGACCCAACACAATGCCACGTAAACATATTTTCTTGAACGTACCAACCCCTACTGACTAAATGGACTAGGCTCACTCTGAAGTTCCGACGAGGCCAGAGGACTGGCCATCTCTTGCCGATATTCTTGATTTCAAAACACGTGTTCACTCTCGCTTAATGAATCTATACGATGAAATAGATTCAGGAACTACGTCCCCTGACAAGAAGGATGGGACGCGTTCTCTTCATGACTTTGGAGCACGAAGGCCTGCACGCAGAAACCCTTCTCTATATGCTCTTGCAGAAGGCTGGGACGGGGACTATCCCACCCCCAGACTTTTTACGACCACACTGGACATCCCTTGCCGCAACGTGGGATGCAGCCCCGAAGCCTATGTCGGCGACTTGCCGTATTAGGACCTGACGTAGTTACGCTTGGGCATGATGATGCTGACACCGAAGACGAAGATCCGGTCAAGGTACAACTGCTTCCACGGTCACGAATATGGCTGGGATAACGAACATCCGAAGAGGAAGGTTGTAGTTCAAAGGTTTGAAATATCTTGGAGGCCTATCACAAATGGAGAATTTTACGAGTTCTATATGGACGGAGGAAAGGACAAAATTGAGCTTCCCGCTAGCTGGGTAGTTGAGGATGGTGTTGTCCAAGTGGGTCTGACGATAGTTTGATATTGTCAGAAACTTTATGCATTGCCTAGGTACGCACATTATATGGACCAGTGCCTATGGATATAGCATATCACTGGCCTGTAATGGCTTCATATGACAGTCTCTCCACTTATGCGACAGTAAAAGGCGGCCGTTTGCCTACCGAGCAGGAGCTCCGTCTCTTCTACGACAAATTCGAGTGCGGCTATGAAGGTGGTGCTAATAGGGGTTGCAGAAACTGGCACCCCGTACCGTAAGAATTTTATGCACAATATCACAGCCTGGCATCACTCTTAGTTTCTATTCCTTAGAGCGACGACAGGGGGAGTTCGCGATGGAGGAAGAGGTAGTAATGGCGGCGTGTGGGAGTGGACTTCTACTGTGCTTGAGAAAGTCGACGGCTACAGCGCCTCTCAAGTATATCCAGGGTGCGCGGCTTGTTAATATATTCAGTACCAGATCGACTAAAGTATCGTTCAGGTATTCTCAGGACTTCTTTGACGGAAAACATCAAGTAGTGGTAAGTCGGAAATAGCACTTTCGCAAACCTTTATCCTTAGCTTTTGTTAGCTGGGAGGCTCTTACGCCACCGTACCTCACATCTCCGAGCGTCGTAGCTTCAGGAACTGGTACCAGCGCAACTACCCCTACGCCTGGATCGGAGGTCGCATTGTCTATACCTCTAAGGCAAAGAATTGAAAGAGAATACTTCCCCCCAAACCGGCAAACCCTGCGGACTCGAAATAAAGAAGCTAAATGTATTTGTATCTCCTGTTGATCTTTTTTTTGTGTCGAGAATTATGAGATATCCTCTGTGTACTACACACAAGCTCCGAAAGCCCGAATGAACTCGTCCGTTTCGTGCCCCTCTTCCTGCTTTATGATTGGTAGTTGTTATTCGGACAGTATGGCAATCCCTTTTTTTCTGGTATAAATATTTCTGTGCATACTGGAGGGATAGCCGTCTCTCGTTCAGGGAGGCTCTTGTCCCTAGCCATACATATACCGCTTGCTGCAGGGGGTCTTCGGAGTCATCCAGGAGGAAGGCATCTTCCGAGGACAGTGAGCCTTGACCGGCTACTACGACACGCGCGAAACTCGGGGTACCACTTTCGTCAGAGAGTCGAAAGAGGGACACATGGGAGCTAACGGAGTGCTTGGAGGTGGCCGGAACCAAAGTTGTCCCCTCGCCAAATTTTCCCAGAAACAGTCCAGTCCCGGGTCCGCCTTCGTCTGGAGACCGAATGGAAAGTCAGACGCGAGTTAGTTATTCAGTGAACCCTTCAATATGTCGAGTTGAAATAAACTTGCCATATACCATCACCTGGGTTTGGCCCTGCCTTTCGTTCGCGAGGTTTCGAACAAATTCGGCTGCCTTGAATCGTTCGCGTCCAGTGCTGTCCTTAGTATTGAGCTGAAGTAGTGTAGCCCCCTCGTCGAGTACGTAGACGTCGCCCTGGATCAGGCTGGAAGCCTCGGCTGCGACCTCCCTCAACACAAGGTTGGAAGGTCGTCCATGCGCGGTGCCGGTTAGATTCACGCGGTAGAGTTTTCTGATTTCAAGAGGTGGGGGTTCGGTGATGTGATGGAAGCCGGTGGCTACGCCGCCGTGTATGGAGAGAAACTGGGGGAAGTAGGAGAGGAATTGGGGCGATTCGAAGTTTTGGACTTCGCGGTGTTGCACTGGGACTCCGTGAAGATCTGAGGAAGGTGTGGCGTGGTTCAAAACTGAATGTTACTTCAAGTTGCGTGGGGGGTTTGTTTACGACTTACGATCGTCTAATTCTACAGTTTTGTAGGCGGCTGTTCCTGCTTCGTCTTGTGTTGTGTTTTGGCCCAGCCAGAAATGCAGATTGTAGGAGAAGGAGGTTGCATCTGTTGACTTTCTGTACGTCTGGATATCGGATTAGTTCTATCGGAAATATCTCATGAGGATGATATTGCTCACATGGAGAATGATGTACGAATCTCCATCGTAAAATGTCCCATAACGGTGTTGTGGCCATTCAATAACATGAAACTGTTCTATGCGCCAGATTTGAAGGCCAGGAGCAACTCCTGCCGTTTCCCAAGCAGCTTCCTTATCACCTGCATGTTCGTGAACACGCTTTTCGAGCTTGTTCAATACAGTTCAGTATGTACCCTTGTGCCAAGAATGCGTGTATCGCACACCTCTGAGCCCAGGAGGGCAATGTTTGAGTCTTCGATATTGTATTGCGCTGGTTTTGTCAAGTGTGCCATTGGGGTAGGTACTTGTGTCCGCACGACTCCTATGTGACCTCCGACCCATGAATGGCTAGCACGTGTGTGGTCCGATGATAATTTGAGTGCGTGAACGCGGTATATCAGCTGCCCCTGCTCACATATCTGCTACTCTTAGGGAAGTTCTTGGATCCGCATTGGCTTGAGATTAGTGTTAAATGATCAGAGAGTCGATCAGTACCATTCAGGCATGTTCTCTCTTGGGCTTCAGCTCCTGGCGCACTCCCTTATGGGGGTGTCATGACACAGCCTTGAGCGCCCGAGTATTGTTGATTCTTTCGGATCCGGTGACAGAAGGGGGTATTGCAAGCATTGCTGTGAGTAATGATCCACTCAGGGCTCTGATGACTATACAACGAATTATGTAGCAGTAACACAGCTCTGGAGATTATTTCAGCCGGTGTTCCACTGTTTAGCATGTAACTAGTCCACTGCATTATCTTACCATCTTACCTGAGGTTTAATATTTGGTACCCAAGGACATAGTCCGTCCGAGCTCTAAGATTAGATCTACCCCGAATTCGCGCTACCTTTGCGTTTTGAGGTGACGGACACGCAGCTCCGAGACCCGGCTGGTGCCGGAGTGGAGTGAAGTTCTCGGCCGTTCGCTCTAGGTGATTCGGTACCGGGAAACGCCCACCCGTGAGAGGTGTTGGGCCTCGATATTTTCATGAGAACGTCCTTGAATGATACGAGGCACAGGTGACCGAGCTGGAATATTTGACCAACCTGGAGAACGCAGGTAAAAGGAGTAGTCAGAGAACCAATAAAGGGGGCTATTGTGGGAGCGACCCCGGTAGCTAATCACCACATTGCCTCATCATGGTTACACGGTATGCTGAATAAGGCCTGCACTGGCTTGGCAAAATACATGTGCGGCCTTATATACCCCCCAATTTTAATCGTGGAACAACTATCTCTTCTCCCCCTTTTTCTACCATGTTACGCATCGTTACGATTATTGCCCTTGCTGGTTTCGCCACCGCACAGTAAGTGTATTTGAGGACGTTGCTAAACTGGACTGCGACTTGACCGTACTACAAGGCTCACAGGGGGACTCTCCCAACAATGCATGACTGCAATCCTAGGAATTGCTGGAGATCCAGATGCTAGTGCTTGCTTAAGGCCGGGCGACCTACTTCCCCTTGTAGCACCCTCCAATGGCAATAGAAGCATCGTCCAACCGATTGATAATTGGGTCGCAGGTGTCTGCGCTGCGGCACCTTGTAGCAACGACACTCTCGCTGCCATCACGAGGAACATTACCTCCGGGTGTCAGGCCGAGCTCGGTGCAGGTACCACAGACCCTTCGACTGTAGCCAACACCGTCACACCCATCGTGCAGCGATACTATCCGACAGTGAGGAGGGTCATCTGTCTGAGAGAGTGCGTATTCTCTGGCTCGAATTCTGTCTGTGGAAGCTCATGTAAAACATCTCATTCAGTGGTAATACCAACTGCCTCACCCAAACTCTCACCAACATCGAGAGGGTGGTCGGCCCCCTCAGCATTAATAACCTCATGGGTATGCTGACAGGCGGTGGTTTCTCAAGTATCCCCAATAATGTCACCTGCACGGACTGCATCAAGGCCGCTTACAACATTATAAACTCTGATATACCCGAGATTGTGTCCGACGCCCGTCCCGAACTTGACTCGGAGTGTGGGGCTAGCTTTACTGGTGAGTCTGCCTTGTTCCACCCTTGGCTATGGGCTGAAAATGCTGTGTGTATAGACGGCAACATGCCATCTGGCATTTCCCAGAGTGCAGTTGATGTCTCCAGTAACAGTGGCAGTAACAATAACAATAGCAATAACAACGGAGCCACTGCTCTGCTCACCTCTGGTCTCGCAGTCTCTGTCCTTGGTGTTGTGTCTACTGTAGTTGCTTTCCTCTAATTGTACTTAATTCATTGTTTTTTAAAATACAAGTCACAACTTGTGACAAGCGTGTTTTGGCTTTTACCATGGCAGACAGCAGCACTACTCCCTCCTTTCCTGCTGCGCCAGGCGCATATGGCAACATGACTGACACTCAATTAAGACAGGCTATTAGCCACATAACTTCTGCTGCTCAGGCCACATATGCTTCCCCGGCCCCTCGACCAGCAGACCCGAAAGGTATCATGTCATCTAATTATTGTTACTCGTACCCTAATCACCTACTTCAGCCTATATGAAAAACGTCCATACATGGTCTACAAACACCACACCACCACCTAAAACGCCCGCTTCTGCAGTCAGAAATACCCGCACACGCGCAGCGCGTGCCGCAACCACCTACACTCCCATATCTTCGACCTCTACCTATGCATCACCTGTCTACCAAGCCCCGCTACCCATACCTGCCGTCCCAGTCGTTCAACACAATCCCCCACGCCCCCCTTTACCAACAACACCACAAGCCCTTCAGTCTACCTATGCATCACGAATGCGCACTGGGGTTACCCTTCTTGTGCAGCCTATCCTCACAACTTCGACCGCAACCCATTCGCGCGCCACAACAAGGCGCGGAGGAGTGATCAACTACGCAGATCCTGGCTCTGGAGACGAATTTCCAGACGCCGGTGCTATCGATTCGGATGACTCGGATTTTGTTGCGAGTGGTGGGACACGGACTGCCATAAGGCAATCGAGGAGCAGAGTGGGTGTCGGGATGTCTGTCTTTAATTCAGTTACAGGGACCTCGGCAACACCAAACCGGGTTGCGACGCCTCAGGGGGACCGAGGCGAGTTAGACCATAGTTATCTTGGTCAGATGGTGTCTACGAGGTTCATCAAGCCACGTCCCATGCAGCAAACGGCCCACGAATACCCGTACGTGCTCACAACCTTACTCGGACTCTTGTTGCATTTCTCACTGTACAGTCCATAGATCGCCCGATGTGGTCCTAGCCCAAGCGCAAAAACGAACTTCGCTCATTCCAATACGCGTTGAATTCGAAACTGAAACACAAAGAGTCCGCGACTGCTTTGTGTGGAACGTGAATGAGGAACTCATCAAGCCCGAAACATTCGCAAAGATTTTTTGCAATGATCTCGAGCTGCCTCTTAACCTTGCGGATACGATCGCAGCGCAGATCCGTGCACAGATAGAAGAGCATGAAGGTGTAGCGAGTATGGAGTTGGGTCAGGACAGTGCACCAGACTTGGATGAATTCGGTCAACATGGTGATGAGTTGCCGGAATGTCGTGTAATTTTGAGTGTGAGTATATCCACGCGTTCGTTACTTGGGATGCAAACTGGCCGTTTTCAGATTGATGTCCAGGTAGCAAATCATCATCTTATGGACCACATTGAGTGGGATTTGCTTTCACCACTTACTCCTGAAATTTTCGCGGAAAAGTTGTGCATGGAACTTGGACTATCAGGGGAAGCAGTCCCCCTTGTTGCTCATGCCGTTCACGAAGAACTCGTGAAGCACAAAAAGGACGCAATAGAGTGGGGCGTCATTGGAGGAGAGCGGGATATTGGCGAAGATGCAGGTGCAGGAGGTGATAGGCCACGGGATAGGAGTGGATTTGGCTTGGTGAAGGATAAGACTGGGTTGGGCCTTGGTTGGGGACGGGCGCCTAAGGATGGCCGAGGCCCCAAGACACTGAAAAGTGTGTGGAGGGATTGGCAAGAAGCAGATGAGTTTAGGACAAAGTTTGAGGAGTTGACAGCGGAGGAAGTGGAGAGGAGAGAGATTGAGAGGGAACGGGCGAGCCGGTACGTGAAAGGTTTTCATGCTGGGTTGCTCTGTGGGCTAATTGTTTTCCGTACAGGCGCCTGAGGCGAGAGACATCGAAATTCCAGTCGACAAGGAGCAGACGGCGATAGGTTTCTTAACACACTCATTGACACATCTTGCACGCTATCATTATTCGTTCATCTAAAGCGATTCCAGCATGATAAAAAAGCCTTCTGATTGATATCCCGCACTTGCTTCCACCTAGTGACCATTGCTATGGCCGCCCGCTCATCTGCAGATTCAAACATCCCCTTCCTCTGGAGTTGGAATTCCGTATTTTCGGGTTAGCAGCCCAGTCCGAGGTGCGAGTCGCTTGTGCGTTGTTGCGAGCTGGTGCGTTGTTGCGAGCTGCGTCCAATGTTGGTCAATGGTGGGCACAGACTTGATATCGTCCCGCGATCCTCATGCATCTTATAGTACCAAACGCGTTTTATACAAATCCGTCTTGCTACGCATGCGGCTCTCTAGCCAAGTGCTTTACAAGGTCCAGACCACAAAGCTTTTATCAGCTGCATGTCCGTTAAGTTAAGTTCTCCAGCCAAGCTGAGGATGAAATGATGGAGAAGACTCCCTACGTGCAACAAAGTAACTGGAATTGACATTCTCACTCTCGTACTTTTACGTCTTGGGACAACTCGAATCCCCGCCACTCGAACGCCTGTGAACAGGGCCCTATCCACCAAAGTGTCTCCACCCCAGCCTGTTTGGCCCACCTCACATCCGCACTTGCACCTTATGGATGTCATTGACACTTGCTACCTACACCCTGGAGGCCTAGAGAATTTGGTCCAAGTCTGACCCACTCGGTGGGTAAGACTCAACGCGGCTCCGATCGGCCGGTACATAAAACGCTTCCCGTCCCGAAGGAAGGAAATGACCTGAGGGTATTGGTGCTGTGTATTTTTGGGGGAGAGTTGCCCACTCCTTGATGTGGTTTCACAAGCGAGAGCGAGGTTGAGGGGCTGAGGATGCGGAGAGGCCCAATCAAGAGCATCCAGGATGCGAGGGGATATGCGGTTCAAGATCGTTGCGGCCGCACTGGCTGAGGAAAGTGAGGAGCATTTGACTGGGAGAAAAGGCTGTCGAGGATAGTGAGGTGGTGATTGTTCGGTGCAATGTCTATCAGCCTGAGAGCCGGACCATGGGTTTACTTGACCGAACACAATTCTTTGCTGGCATTTTCTGGTGCGCGACCCGCTTGTTGATTCTGATTGTCCCTCCTACTTCCCCCATTTTCTCCAACAATACAAGCATTCCAGCTGGGTGTGCAGCATCGGGTTGAAGCTCGGTGACTTGAGTAAACCAGGCGGTTCACCCAAATGGGGGCCGGTGGTACATTATATCCTGGTTGCGCATGTCGGTCTGGGCGTCCAGACGTCCAGAGTTCGGGCGGGCCATTTGATTCAAGGTAGGTAGATACGACCGATAAGGCGGGCATGTATGCCCTACGCTGTGAAAGGTGGGGACTCCTCCTTGATGAAGTTTGTATCTTGATGGCCTTGAAATGGCAACTCACATTGCACCCTAACGCTCATTGCTTAGCCACCATATCCATGCTGCCAGATCAGTAATGAATCCATTCAAGGAGCCCTTCCTTGCAGAACTAGAGCTCTACATTTTCGAGCTCGCTGCGGAAACCGACACTCGTTCAGCTTGGGTATTGTCATTAGTAGCACCCTACGTCAATAAGTGGTAAGCAAATCAATGACTTACCCTCTTGTCAATCGCACACCACACCGTGCACGACAGGGTTGGCCATATCTTGTACAAGTCCGTCGCCCTACGCACCCGCACAGCTGGCGCCTTATTTCACAACACCATTCTACATGGATCAAACCCACAAACCTACTACCGCAAACATGTCCGTGCTATCTACTTTGACTCATTGATCGAGACCAAGACAATTCGGGACATCCTCTCTGTGTGCAACAGAGTCGAGGAACTCTTGATCAGAGGCTTTGATTATCCTTGGGATGGCAACCTCAAAAACGCACCGCTTAGGCGCCTATGCACAGACGATCTCTTCTTGATGACAATGTGCCAACATCGACCCCCACCTATATGGTTTCGTTCACTTACACGCCTACGTGTCGACGACGGGATTGGACATGGGCGGTTAGACCACGGAAAGCTGGTCAAAACTTGTCCCAACCTGACGCATTTTGCGTGTAATCTTCATAGCTTGGATTATGGGCCACCAGTAGGAATGTTACCTGCTTGGGAGAAGGCGAGGCACCTGGAGGTGTTGTCGTTCAACCTGCGGGTGGGGGGTTTGGGACAAACAGGTTCGGAGAAAAGGTTTAGGTTGCTTAGGAACGCTATCTGGTGGGGTAGAGTTGGAATGGGATTTAGAGTTGTGATTGCTACGGAGAATGAATGTTTGGAGGATTCTACGAGAGTGTTAGAGGGAGGAAAGGCTGCTTGGGATGTTGTGGGAGGGACTGAACCCGGGTGTGAGGTGATAATCGTAAGATACATCGGAAAAGAGCCTGTGGCTTGGGATTTAGGCGCTGTTGGTTAGTCAACTGACTTTCTGTAACATGCTACGGAAGATCTCTTTTAGTTTGACAACGGGTACCCGTTTTCGAGCCAACAAAATACAGCTGCTCGCTTTCTCACAATCTGAAATGGCCTGCACACCTTCATCAAATCTCAATAACGGCTGACTCCCAGCCAAAGTAGATATATTCCGTGTACGGGAGTGATGCTAAGGTACTACCAATCCACGTTCACAATCTCCCTCCAAACCTTGGCGACTCAGTATCTCAAGAGCATATCTTTGACAGCAATACTCAATTCATGGTCGAGAGCTGACTGGATAGCTCCATAACGCGACTCATCGAGCAGCTCGGGTAGAGAGGGCCAAACCTCTGAGGGCGATTTCAGAGAATAATATGTAGGTCCTTTTATCCGCCTATTCCCGTCAGTTAAAAGGAGGACCGCGTTTGTGTCGTATCCCAACAAGAAATAAACTGGTTTACGCAGTTCGTCGAAAGATCGGTGGGTGGAGATATAATCAAAATCCTGCATATGAAAGCGACGTTCACTTTAGCGGGAATCCAATATCGGAGAACAGAATTTGGGCCCACCAGGGGTTCCACGTGAATTTCCAGTTCCTTCAAATATGCAAGAAGCTTATCGTCTGTTTCACCAGTGCTGTGCGTTCTGACCAACCCATGGAGAGACTACACGCGGGATGTGAGAACGCAAAGCCCTGATCCAATGCAAACGCCAGACTCACTGTTCTTTTTATCCAGTTGATAAAATCAGGAAGCCACCTTTGGATAGCGCCCCTCTCATATGTCAAGAAGGCAAATGAATTGAAGTCGAAAGTCCGGAGTGAACTTTTGAGGCTATGATGAGAACCCTCGCGTGTCCGGAACTTGGAATAAGGCTGGAAAAAGAGGTAACATGCCATATGAGCCAGACGATCTGCGAACTCCCGATTCAGAGTTGGATCCAAAGGGCGCCACGGAAGGTATTGGTTCAGTATCTGATCAACACGCGACCGTACTAGCTTGGGGGCTGAAGGGACCGCCTGGGGCTGCCTGCTTTGGCCGAGGATACTCGTGAGCGAGCTGATTATCCGTAAACTCGAAACTTGTATGTCATCACGTTGCTCGGAACCTTGGGGTATGAGGCAGAATCGACCCGAACGAGCAGGATGGACAAGGTAATCCCGAAATGATGCGTGGAAGAAACGTAAGGGTCGATTTTTTGCTTCTTCCGGTGGAGGCACGTCTAAGACGGAGTGAAGTTTGCGCACCGCAGTGTAGAAGTTACTGCGAGTGATGCCAAGGAGATTGGAGAGGAGCTGTGCGGTGCTGAGTCTGAACAGCGGTATTGGTGGGTTAACAGCAACTGCAAGCAGCCGCTCCGTCGTTGGCCAGACAACACTGGGTACCTCTGAAAGAATTCGCGAATAAAGAAGGTCAAGACCATCCATGGGACTAGATCCCCCGGAAAGGTGATGGGAGTGCTTGGCGACCGTTAAGACATTCGCAAGACATGCATCAGGGTTCCCAGATTCTGGGTCTTCGATATAGCTGAGGATAATACTGGCGTAGGCGAAAAGTCCTGAAACTTCATCCACTATTTGCATAATGGCATCCTCGGGGGGCCAGAAACCTTCGTTGTCTTCATGAACACAGTACATGTATTTCTTGTGTATTTCCTCAAAACGTGCGCGGAATAAATCGGGCTGTGTCATCTCTAGCCTCCTGTGTGCCAACTGGTAGCTCCTCTCTCCAACACTGTACAGTGAAATCGGCTCTGGAAAAAGCATACCGGAGATGCGACTCTGGTCGACTGCATATCATCCAGATGATCGGGAGGGAAATTTGGGAGAGGATGAGGTTGTTGATTAGCTCGATTATATCTAATTGGGCCTGCTCTCCATCACACTCGTCTAGACCATCCAAGATGATAAGGTGCTTCGGTTGGTTTGTCAAGGAGCTCAGCGGCTCGACGATCAGCTTTTTAAATTGAACGTGAGGAGCTTTATGCAGCAAGTCAGGGTCTGCAGCCAATTGTTTCGCAACAAGTGGCCGGTAACCCGGAAAGCGCACGCTCAGTTGATATGCGAGGGTGACGAAGACGGAGTGAGGATTGTTACGGCCGTTGATCTTCGAGAAGAAGAATGCTGCGCCCAGCCAGTCTTTCTCCATAGCGGACTCGGCAATTGTTTGTGCTACTGCCGATTTGCCAACTCCAGCAGGCCCGTGAAGCCATAGTATGTCCCACTCCCGATGCTCGTCGGAGAGCCAGTTTTGGATTTTGGCAATGACGGTTTTGCGCGTCCCAGGGTAGCACAGAGGAGGGGGATAACGAGCGGAGGAATCGACGTCAGCACCTCGAGTCATCTCTCGCGAAAGAACCTCGAGCACTGGAAAATTCGCCTCAAGAATCAGGATAAGCAGATCAAAGCCATTAGTGCAATACCCTCACCGGTTCGTCCTTGATCTATGTTGTTCACAATTGTAGGTTTGTCGATCATAGTTACGGGCTGGTTGAACACTGTGTTCGTTGCATATTGAAAGAAGCCAGGTCCGGCGTCTTCTGACTGTGTAGTATTGTCTGTGGAGGACATTATTCGTGTGGTAGAATAGGTAAAGACATGAACACTCACCAAAGGTCGTCTTCTTTGTTTTCTTTCGACCCCAAGGAAGTCTTAGGAGTGGCATTCTGAAGGTGGTTTGGAGCTCTGACCACTAAGGGAAGGACATCACATCACATGACCCCAACCAGTCTCCCTCGCCGTGAGATCGCTCACATATCAGATCACCAGTGGTATTTTCTGTGGCGAGATAAGGATTTCCCAATCACTGAATAATCATCCGTTTGAAACCTGCTTGTTTTCTGTAGCATCTACAGGGTGCTGTTCTTGTGTACTTCTCATCTATGGATAGTTCCGTACGGCCTCATCGAGGGCACGGTCCCCGTGGAGAAACATCGGAGCACAAGAGTAGTATGTCTTTTACACGCATACTTAGGGTTGAATGATCGTCGCTCAAGCCGTGTATGTTGGATGCGTGTCCAGTCCGAGGATGATCCAGGGACCCTGGAATTTCGGACCAGTGAGATGCCATCGGTCATCGCTTAGCGAGGTTTCGTGATGTTGGGACGGGAAGGACAAACCTTGGGTTCAACGAAATCCTCACAAGTCGGTGCCCTACTGGGATTTTCCGATATTTTTTCAGAGCAGTGATCATACGGAAGTTTCACGCTGCCACCGGAGTCCGCAGAAGACTGCAGGGTTGCTTTGGGGTGCTTTTGCACATTTTGGCAATAACTCCAGCACGACAGACCAACGCGAACAGCGTACCCTTTCCAGGCGGGATTCCACATGAGAAAGGCAGACACGGTGCAGATCAGAGCCTTGGACCAAGCTTACACCCGCAACCGCCATTCGCGCCACATGCCTTCCACTATATTAATATGCGAACGAATCCTTATCACGCCTCCGACTCGGTGATAAGCTCAGAACAGCAAATCAAGAATCAATATCAATACCATAGTAGTTAAGACAAAGAACTGATTGGGAACTCATCGAGAGATATGGAAGAGCACTTACTGCCACTTCGAGATGTGCACTCAGAACCTCGGAGGCAATATGTCAAACGCACGGGTGGGTGAGTTCGAGCTTGGCTGATCACATCCGATGGTTGACTCGGTATAGTATCCAATTCCGTCGTACGCGGCGTCCGGATGAGAAGGTTTGCAACTTTGCACTCCGACTGAGGATCTTCAGACGCGGATGGAAATGGACCACGAGGATCTCATCCCTCAGACCCAATTTTGTCCAAGGGGTCCTTTCAATTATCGGAGAAACATCTTGGGAGGAACGAGCTTATTCTGATCCATATTGGCTATGGCACGTTGGGAGACACATGATCAGCCAACCGGACTGGGATAGATAGCTTCGTCACTGATAGCCCTTGTTGTGGTCCTTCCTGGTACCGAACCTCAGATCTCTTGGAGATTCTTAAGGGAATTTCACAAGTTGCAGATATCAAGTCGGATTTTGTTGCTACCCTTGTGAAATGGGGCGGAAATAAAAAAACCCCGTCGAATCTGAGAATAGTTTTTGAGTCTTTCGTGTTACGTTTTATCATTCACTTCATTGTAAAACACTCTTGCTACGGCGGGAAATTCCGAACCCGAACTGCGACCAAGCAGATCATGAACTGTTGCGAGTAGCCATACTACAGCCATCCTATAGCCGCTGACAAGCCTGCTTCATGATCGTAGCATTTGTATGAATGTACAAGACAGAAGGGAGCCGCGAATTCAACTAATAACCAAATACGAATCACCAGCTTATGACCCTTACCACCGCCGCTGCCTCCGCTCAGGCAGAATTCGAATTCGACGCAGTCTCGACTGAAACCGGGGTTTTCCCTGTGAGTACTGCTGGAACTGTCCTTACGTACCAAGTAAGCGAAGGGAAGAACCCTCGGACGTGGGGTAGATATCGGAGAGAGAAGGGGTTGGTGAACGGTAAGGAGAGCCCCGCTCTATTAGCCGCAGTCAGAAGAACATATGTAGCAGCATCAGGGTCTGAACTTCGGATGTACATATAGATTGTATGCACTTAGCACGACTTCTGTCGAGGCTCAGCCGATGACAAGAGATGGGTGGCGAAACTAGAGCCCTGAGTGGTCTACCTGTGGGGGATCGGATGGTGGTCACTTTGGGGCGGGGAGGAGGGTCATCATAGTTACTCAGTCCTCTGAACCAACCATCAGACCTGGATTTTCGGCGCCATCCCGCTTCCCTTGTTGAAAAATGTGGGGAAGGTAAGCGGAGATGCCTGACTCAGAATGCCTGAGCGGGGATAACCGAGTTGGCGGGAGCATTAGTGCCCGATCATGAAAGCTGTTGTAAAGCTGTCCATATTTTGCGTGATGAACACCAGAAGTTCATGAAATGCGCCTAGCAGCTCCAAAGGCCATTATAATCAATCAAAAATGTATTCCTGCCAATTAGAAAGTTTGAGTTGGTGGAGTGTTGCCATCAGAGCCGGGAACTTACGCCTTGCTGAAGCAAAAGCTAAATTGGCCAAGTGCTAAATTTACCGTCGACTAATGTGCGCGCGTGGATAGGACGAATTTGTCCACGCCTGGAATAACACGGTGGTGTGATCGACTGGAATGCTTGACATTAGGTTATGCCGAGGTTCTGCGGTTGCACACAGAAGTTTTGCCTCCGGGTGGTGCCATGGTTTGGTTCTGTGAAGCGTGAATAGGCGCACCCAAGGAGTGGGTTCTGAGCTTCGTGAGGCAGAGCCCCGAAGAATTGGGCCTTCGTGGGCTGAAATTATTTCATGTGTGGAGACTATGTCGTGCGTTACGATGCATTGTGGCCAGGTAATGATCTAAGCCGGTGCTGTGATACCGGGTTTCTATCTTGACCGGATGTTGGGCGCCGGGGTTGCTTTACCAACCAACAGGCGTCACGAGTTTTTGGACGGATGAATGCTGTGCCCATTCGCGATGTCGTTTGCCACCAAGTTTACATCATCCATGTGATACCCCGCAGACAATGGTTTGGACGCAGGATCACACGTCGGCCCAGTCCCGGTGTTCATCATAATCGGTAGAATCGAGCCCATGCAGCCAGCGTTCCCAATTCTTTGAAAGGGTTTTAAAGCTCAGGAATCTAATGTTGGAACACACTTACTAGAAAACGCCGAATGATACCCGCAAGGCCGTGTGGCGTTCTTGCACTTCTAGATTTTCTCCAAGGCTGACCACACGGTTGGTTTCGCCAGTCTTGACGAACCATTCTGTTGTAGAACAAACGATCTGAAACAGGGCTGGGCTTTTTGATGATAACGTGTAAATATAATTTTGGCAAGGGAGCAAAGAGAGAATGTATGGGGTTTACGTTAACCCTGATGGGAGGGAGTTCTCGAACGAATCACCGGGTTTCGCCGACGTTTGGGGAGGTGGAATCCTAATACCAAGACTATCGATAATAAACGAGACAGTGGGAGTTCCAACGGAAAAAGAAGCAAGAAGCCTCACAATGAAAGGGATCCATGGAAAAGAAGGGCAACTCGGCGGTAAGCTGAGAGCTATTAAGGAACGCAGGTCGTAACTCGGTCGAGACGGGACTAGATTTTGCGCCAGAAACGTGACCTAATACCAGCAGGGGGGTATCTGCTGTGTTGTTCAAGTAAAGTAAAGTAAAGGAGGATAGGGGTGGAACCGCGTGCGGGGAACGGGGTGCGTCAATCCAGGCGAATTGCTCTTTGCGAGAGTCGTAGAAGGGGCTCATGACGTATAGGGTGGTCGTCGGTGATGAGCAGAGAACAGTGAAAACCGTGATAGAAGTCAGAGTCTGGATGATATATCGGCTCATCAAGGGTATGGGGTGAGGATTTGGGGCAGATCTGCGGCGTCGCGGGGTACATGGGCTGTCCAGTGTCCATCCACCGCGTGAACGTGTGCCAGGGACGGACAGGTTTTAGGTGAAACTGACTGTGGGTGAGTAGGGGTGAAATGTCAATCGGCAGGTGTCGAAAACCAAATGAAAGCTCGGGTGTAATTACGATCAGAGAAGTATGTACACCATGCAGCGGCCACGTCGAAGCTGTGCTGCCACAACAGAAGGAGCTGTAGTTTGATGAATAGAGGAACGTCGAGGGGTCTCAACGTTCGAGGGTGTCCACGAAAGTTACTGTATGTACGCAGGACACACAATGGCCACATGTTCGGAATTAGACTGCAGCGTTGAATTTTATTTTATTTTCTTAGTGGGCACGATCTTGATTACTCGGCCTTGGGAGACCCTACCCCGCATCTGCGATCAGGGTTGGCCGAGATCAAATCTAGATCAGCTAGGGAAACCACCAGGGCCCGCCTTGTCGCCTCGAGGAAGCAGCACGGAAGGGTGCGGTAGGCGCGAGGGGGATTGTGCGAGCGGCAACTGGCGACAGAAAAATGGAAGGAGGGGAGTTGGACCAGCACATGTCCTATGCCTGGGTGGGGCGGGCGAATGGGCGCTTTCGGGCCGGTTCGGGGTAACCAGGAGGGTTAGCAGACACTTAGCAGACACTTATCAGACAACAAGCGTGGGTAAAATCAGGAGCTCGCTAGCCTTTATATCCTTCCCCACACTTTCTTCTCTCCATACCACCATGCTCGACCACAACGTTCAGGACAAACCCGTCGCAAGGCCATATAGATGCCCTTACGTCCCCTGTGGTCGCGCATTCTCCAGGCTCGAGCACCAGGTCTGTCTTCCTGTGTTCTGCTCTGCTCCCTTGCTCACCCCACGCCAGACTCGCCATATCCGCACTCACACAGGTGAAAAGCCCTTCCGGTGCACTTTCCCCTCCTGCGAAAAAAGGTTTTCTCGCTCAGATGAATTAACCCGTCACTCCCGCATCCACAACAACGACTCCCAATTCTCTTTCACCTCCAAAAAGGGCGCCCCGAAACAGCGACTCGAATTCACACTCATCGAGGAGCCAGAACACTCTTCTTCGGGAAACAGGCCCTCTAATCACGCCGCCGCCATGCGGATAAAAAAGAAGGCACGTAGTAGGGCAAATAGCGATGACGAGGTGAGATTTTTTCTTTTTTTTTTTTTTTTCCTACTTGGCTCTGTTTCGGTGCCGTGTCGGCGCAGCTTCTTCATTGTTAAGCTCCCTATCTTCTCCCAACTTATCTGTCTGAACACTCACGTACGTTCCAAAAAAAAAATAGGGTGAATCCTATGCCCGACCAACTGCCGTCGGCTCCTACGACATTCCTCATACCCGCCGTAGTCACCCAGCTCAGCACTCAATACATCCCAGTCCGACGCCATTTACCACCCTCTCCACCATTGCTGTCGACGAGCTCAATGCTCTCGAGCACGAAGAGGCCATCCGACGTGCAGAGTACGAGGCTCGACATGCCGAAGCTCTCCGTCGTGCCGAGTCAGAAGCCCGACTCCAGTCCCAATCCACGAGTCCCTACCCCCGCCATCGGCTTACCAAGAGCGCTACCACAAGCCCCACTGCCACCCCTGCTTTGCGCGCAGGACTTGCTCTGGGATTGACACCCGAAGAAAAGGGATACTTCGGCCTTTCTAACGAGCGGGATTTACATACCCCCCACGACGAACGTGACGACAGAAAAGCCAGAAGGCGCTTGAGTGGCCCGGCATGGCACCTCCCTATAACGTCATCGCATCCTCATCCTCACCAGCCGAGCCTCATACAATCTCACTCATCTGGCCACCTCGTTGACCAAATGCGCCCAGCTGGGGCCAGCCATGGTTCCCATCATTCTGTCTGGTCGCACCCCTATCACCCACACCCTTCACATAATCATTACCGCCACTTAGCCAACGCGAATATGCACGACGACTCGCCGTCCCCTATGAGCTCGGATTCAGAAACTCAGACCGCAAATCCGCAGTCACCTGCCCAAGGGCTTTTCCAGATCAACCCGACATTGCAGCTCCATCCACGACCCCACTCCTCGGATCACTCACCGCCGCATTACTCCGCTGTACGAACAACTTCTGGCGAACTTGCTTATACACCTTCGACAAGCCCGTTCCTTGGACCACTTAGGACTCTTAATATACATTCCACGAACCCGTCGCGAGCGCCGTCACCCATTTTACTCCCACCCCCGACGATTGAAACCCATAACAGAGAGGCTGAAGAAGGGCCTTCAAGATCTAAAGGGCCCAGCGTGGCAGGCAGCCCGACAAACTCCTCGATGTTGATCCACCATCGACCGATGATCAAGCAAACCCGGAGAACGGACTCGTTGGGGTATGCTCTACCTTCGCTTCCCCACCATCATCATCACCTTGCATCTCTCGGACCATCATCATCAGGCGCCCCCACGCCACAACTGTCTAGTGGACCAAGCAGCAGCGGCAGCAGTCCTGGAAGCTTGGGACAGCATGCCTCATTGGGTCCACCTCCCCTCTTACCACCTGGCGCGGCTTCGGTGGGGGTTGGAAGCACGACGAGCTCCAGGGCACCTTCACCTATTGCTTGGACACAGACACTTGCCGCCGGGCAGATGACTGCTACAGTCAACGCTATCAATGGCAAGAAGGAGCATAATCATAACAATCTCGCCCATTCAGTCAGGATGGCATTTGGCATGACGCCAATTATCCCATCACCGCCCAGGATGCCAGCACGCCCCGAAGGAGGACTGTTCGGAACTGGGTGTATGGGCGGCTTGAGTCATCCGGTCACAGGCGCCAGTACACCAATACACCCTCATTCCCTGGGCGGAAGCTTGTGGGGTCTGCGGTCGATGCCTGGCTCGCGAAGCAACTCACCCCCGATCACGCTCCCGCCTCTCAAGGTCCCGCTAAGCAAGGCTGATGATAACGACATCAAGGATGGCAGGGACGAAGATGGTGTCAGGATCAAAAGGGAGGATGGAGACAGTGGTGAGCTGGAGGAGAGGAGACTGAAGAAGGAGAAAGTCGAGTTGCCTGGCTTCAGCGAGTTTGAGGCTGCTGCGAGGGGTCTACCCACACCCCGGAAGATGTCGATTGACTTCATGCGGTAATTCGATTGGATTGTTGTTGCTTCTGCTGTGGAAAATGTTTCTCGGATTCTTGGGCTTTTAGACGACACGACCCTTGGAACGCCATGATTATAATATATCATATGGACACTGGAATCCCTTCTCCTTCTCTCAGCCTGTCTTCGCCTCTTCCTATGCTCCTCTACTTATTTTATGGTGGAAACTGCATACTCACATAGATAGACCCCCATAGAGCCCTTCCCTATTCTCTTTGTTCCCTTTCTCCTGTGTGTTTGGTCATGTTCTTCTCCCTCCCTCCTGTACCCTTATCGTATAAGTTGCGCCCATAGATCACGCTGTACTGTCATCGTTTACATCTGTCTATCCCGCTCCCCCCCTTCCTCCTCTCATGCCTGTAATAATTATGACGATAATTATGACGATGCCTGCCCTGTATGTCGCCATTGTTTGCCATCAGCCGAAAATTAGTTAGAGAGAGATACAAAAGTATATGGGATAGTCCCGACGGTGGATCGAACACCGGACCCTACGATAACTGCGCGGGGCTGCAATCGTATGCTATACCACTTAGCTATCGAGACCTGCCTTGCAGTATTACCCAAAATAATTCAAGTGGCCACATAAACAAGGAGCCACGCCACCACCAAGTTCAACGCCACCACTACTATTTCTACTACCACTACCACCATACCACACCATCACATATGTCATGTCTCCCAACCCGCCCGAGGCGTGCTCCATTCCGACCGCCCATGCGTACGATGGACACCGATCCCCGGCACCTTGCAAATAGGACTAGAGTCGATGTTCTAGAATCCATATTTTCAGAAGGATTTCAGTACTCGAGGTAAATTAGAACAACTGTATCATTAAGCGCCGCGGGTAAGCTACGCCGTGAGGACCTGGTGCGGGCGGATCTCATCGGAGCCCGTTCCCATCCTACTCAAATGAGATAGGCGCTGGCTGTTACGCTACCTCCAACTACCGGCGACGGACGTCAATGAGTGATGGCTTAGACGTTTTGTGATTTCACGGGGCACTGATGCGCTTTTTTTCCTGTACATTGTTCCCAGGAGTTTGGTTCGGCATACGTCTTGTATCAATGCACTCGCCTTTTCAAATGGAGAGGGACGATTCTTAGTCAGTGGGGGTGATGGTAAGTAGGGAAGGCTGTCTTTGGATTGAGAGGCATTGTTGATTCGGGTGCGGTCGCAGATCTCAAGATTCTCATTTGGGACTTCCACCAAGAGGATGTTCGGGAACCCATTGGATCGTTTGTTGGACCTAGAGTATGCCCGTGTGCCATTCACCCTACCCGCAGCTTTCTTAATTTGAGATCACCTCTTCAGAGCAATATTCTGAACCTCACATTTTCTGCGTCGAACCGCTTCCTATTTGCGTAAGTCTATCTTGCTGACATGCTACCTTATGTCGGAGCAGCTGGACTCAAGTGCTGATGATTAGTTACATCCACCAGAGGCGGAATAGACGCTACTATTTTTAAATATGACACCACCTACCTGGGATCCTCCCCGGCCCAAGTATCGAGACGCTCTCCTGATGGAACATGCACATGGCATGATGTGAGTCTATTCGTATGAGCATCACACGGCCCTCAATGCTAACGTCGCTCCGAGGATACCATCCGCGCTATCTCATGTCATCCAAGCCGGGACGAAATGTATCTCAGCGGGAGGTCAGTCCCTTACTATACTATTACGAGGCTGTGTTCATTATTATTCTCAGTGAAGATGGGAGGATTATACGTCATGACGACCGGGAGGACTATCGTCAATCTCGAGCCCAAAATATCTTACAGCTTCGGTCTGAGGTTACTGGAGTGCAATATCATCCGACCATGGAGCATATATTTCTCACGAGCGAGCAAAGTGGGACAGTGTGCCTCCGTGATAAGAGGATGGCATTTGGTCCCTTTTCCAGAAGATCCCGAGACGGCGTAGTGCAGACAGTGAGCGCAGAACATGTGTACTTGGGTCAACCTGATATTTTGATAGTACAGCACCAGACTAGCTCGGCAAAGCTGTGACTATCTCAGCAATCCAGAGACGAGTAGCATTGTCTTTGACCGCGATGGCAGGGGCAGTTCGCTAATATTGCTCAATTCGACATTAACAAGGGATTATAGGTTCTAAATTTGCAGTCACTATGTTGGTGAGTGAAAATTAATTGAGTCTCTCCCTGTTTCAACTCATTCCCTGCCGCAGCATTGGTACCCTATGGTTTACTCCGTTTCGGACCCCAATCCAATTGCCACTTGCTCTGGAAAGCACTTGCCTGATGGCACACCGGTACCTGCCGGGGAACGTACCTATTCAAATTCATGCACGATGAAGGTGAGATCTACCGGGCTCGGGAACCACCGAATCTCATCGATCCACAAACGATAGCACGGATCCTTCGGGGGACCAGGACTTGAATCCGAGGAGTTTTATGCCGCCGGCTCCGATGATTTTCGCGGCTACGTATGGAGATTACCTCCGACACCAGAACTCGTGAGTCAGAGACAGGAAATATCTCCAAAGGATTGGCATAATCTGCAATACTCGGGTGTAACAGGTGGAGCTATCAAAGTCACCTCACGCAGTTGATCCCGACTTACTGGTTCCTTTGTACAGCATTCACCTCAGGAATAACGGAGATGAAACATGTTCCGGTCGAACTTTCGACACCCTTGTGCAGGCTCACAGGTTAATATTTTACTTGCTTTTTCAGCCACCAAACGGACTAAAGAAGCCGAGCGATCAGGACACAATTCGATTGTCAATACCGTTGTTTTTCACCCCCACCTCCTTCACGCTGTGACCTCGGGGGTTGAGAGGCATATGGTCTTGCACAGCCCAACACCATCCTCCCCTTGTACCCGGGACCTAGCACGCTCACCCGCCAACGCCAGGCATCTGAGTGCCGACGGTACAGAGGACCGGATAAGCTACTATCGGGCTTTGATGGGAATGTTTACAACAGTAGGAGAATCAGACCCTGAATCAGAGGCATCTGAAAGGAGGACGATAAGTATGTTTGATCAGTAAGTTCGAATCTTTGAGCAACTAATCCACGAACGCCGTTTCACTGATGCATTGGAATAGCATTTTGAGGGAGGAAGGCCAGGCGGACGTGTTTTCCGTTCGTAGGTCGACTAGCTCCAATGAAGGCGACACCACCTCGTCAGACGAGCTTGACGATTCAGACTCAGATATTACCGTTGACATGTAAAACCTAACGTATTGGTGCAGTGCTGTGTGACGGACTTGTGTGTGTCCGTAATCACCTATCACTGCTTGGATCGGATAATTACTTTTCCCCATCATGGAGCCCACCCATCCCCAACTTGAAGGGATTTGAGGACAAGCAGAGGCGCCTGCGCCAGCTTGGATTAATTAGGCACAACACACATCGTGCATTGGTTTCCCATGTCGAAAGTATCTCATGGAAGGGTCAGCAGTGTAGTGCTCGTTTGGCAATAATGCCCTGACCGAAAGAAAAAGTTCGGCCTTCGCTACGCACCCAAGGACTTGGCGTGCCCGAAGGGAGTTGGACTATGTTATGGACATCTTCTGTTCTGATCCATCCTGTGATAGGGGCCATTGTTTTTTTTTTTTTTAGTTTTTTCTGATTGTGAGTTTTATTGTTTCTTCCTTTCTAAGCTTTCCGACCGTCCAGAAGACGGATCTGACTGATTCCATCTGGGCTCTGGGGTGGGAATATTTTGACCCTAACTGATAACCCCACAGATTTCAAATTTTGTGTCGGAAATGGAAGTGGTTTTTCACCTGTGGTGTCATAGTAATGAGAACCCGCACCATGGCTCCGTACTCGCGAGTTGGGCCGGTGGGTAGGGAAAGGCACGGCCAGAACCCCGGAGGTGTATTTATGCGTAAACAATTGGATACTATTTCCAGAATTGCAGATCTAGTTGTCGGGTTTATCGCCGACGATCGTTGGGTTTTAGTACCAGATGCTCCTTGTGCGGTGAATCGGTGCGAGTTCTGCGGTCTCGAGTCCTTCAACCTTCTCTTCGCCATTCTCTATTCTCTTGGCTAGGTCCCACAAATAGAAGTCAATAAGCACACTGCTCACTGCTTCTTCCGCCTTCTCCGAAGGCTGTAGCAATCGCACTATCTCGTCCCTCACCCGTTCCACGGCGATGATGCTAGAAGCACGTAGACTCACTTCTTCTCTTGCAACCAGGCATCAAATGTGCGCCTGATCTGAGCATATTCATCAAGGAAGCTGGGTACTCTAAAATACGGAGGTGGTGCAGAATTTGGGGGACGCGGTAGTCGGCAAACATCGTAAGCTGGTGTATGCGTGGTCCCAACGGGCCTGGGAATATGGGGTGTGGGGTTGAGGGGGTCTCTGGGTAGAAAGCCGCCCAGATTTCTGCGACAAGGATTTGAGCTCGCTTCCAGAAATACACTGGCAAAGGGAAGTAAGCAAGGCATGAAGGAAAGGAGATGGGTATATGCGCTTTCACCTGTCCGGCCGCAATAGGTGACTTGATCTCGAAAGGAGGGGAAGGTGTCGATGACCATTTGCACGAGTTGGAGAGCAGAGCCTCGGCGATGGTATCGTCTGTGGAAGTCGTCGATGAAGCCTTTGAAGGAACCATTGAAATTCTTCGAGGTTTATTATTAGTTTATCACATGCAAACATGGTAACCAACCACTTACGCTACACAGGATGGCGCCCACTTGGCGCATTATCCGGATACGGTCATGGATCAGGGGCATGTTCTCTGCTGATTGCTTTGCAGGACGGAATACGTATTCAATTAGCGAATCTGGACACATTGTTTCTGACGAGTAGAATTCGGGGCTGACAAAAGGTACGTCTTCATCCCATAGAGCTGCCGTAATATAAGGAAAAGACATGGGAAGATATATCGGATTACCTCGGTCGAGTGCTGCCACGAGACTCCAATAGCCGGTAAACACCTGTCGCCGACCTTGTGCATCTTGTCTTGTTTCGTCCCACCCAGGCGTACCACTCAACCCCATACCTCTCCTTCTTGCCTTCATGCGGCGACCAGAAGCTAAAGTTGAGTGCGGATATCAGAAAGATCCAATCGAGGCTGGTTTGGGTTAGGGGATGTGCTGGATTATAGGGTTCAGGCGGGCACAGATGCAACGGGTGGGTGCGCCACGTTCGTGGTGTGTACGAGTCTTGTTGAAGCCTGGTTTTGATCTGTTCGTCGCAAGTTGACCAGAGGTTAACATCGGATAAAAACGGACGGACGTAGCTTGCGGCCAACCTCACGCCGTCTGGATCAATCAGTACAAGGTTCGTTGCCTGTTCAGGTTGGTGGCCGGTTGGGGGGGGGTGGTGGTGAGTTGGAAAAGAGTGACTTGTCATACCTTGTACGCGTACTCTGAACTCTCCACCACGGGGTTCTGCAAGGCCATACTGAGAGCCAATTTTTCATTCAAGTGTGTGACGATATCCATATGATGCGAGAATTGCTGTGGGACAGACAGCCAAGATCCAAGGATAATTGTGTGGAATATTCCCCAATGCGGCAGGTAACCAGAAAATTAGTCGTGGTAAAAAAAAAAAAAAATACAACAAAAAACTAATCTTATCTTATCTATAGCGTCACCTCGAATGACGTGTCCATTATTGCTTGTCTAAAAGGTAATCATGAATCAGGCCCCTGAAGGGTAAGGCTCCTCAATGCAGGTTGGAAGGGCAGTACAGGTCCTTGCCAACTGAAAGTATGACATTGCTCAGCGCTTCAAGCATCCATCTACGTCACGCACTGGTAAATCAGGGAAGCAGAAGTATCTTCAAGAAAGCTATAACTACAACCGGGTAATGCATTCTGATTTCCCTTATTCTTTCTCTTCGTCAGGGCTTGATGGCACAGAGTAGGTCGATTCACGGGTGCCGCGTGCAGCTACGTCAGTCGGTAGTCCGATACCTGTTCCATCCGCGGTCCATGGGTCTGTGGCAAGTCGGATGGGCACCACAAGACGAAAGTCTGTAAAAGGGCATTTCCTGGGGTCTGGGGGTATCATGGAAAGGACGATGCAATCCTGTGCATGGGAATAGGTCAGCACATCGCATTTACAACAATATATTTAAATGCCTCGTGTACCTTGACACTCAATCCTGCTGCCCTAAACCCGCCTATTTGAACGGCATCAAAGATTCCGATTTCTCCTGAAAACGCAGTGATACTCGGTTCGTTTCCCTGAGTTGAGGGGGAGACTCAGATCAGCCTGCAAATGCCAAGAAAAACGTTAATATAACGTACGATATGTTTAAATGTGCCTTTCCCAATAAGGTCTGTCCGCCACATATCTTGCTTCGCATCGGTCACCATTTCATTTCTTCCAGGGAAATCAGTCTATGCGGTGGGAATTCTGGGGAAGTGCTCGAGACGTACTCAATGTCAACAGTAGCCTGCCTCAAAACTTCGATTTTCGTCGCAACCTTGAGGCTCATAGGTCTTGTGCTTGGCCCGAATGGTAAGAATGCGACAAGGCTTATGGCGGATGATTCAATGCTTAGGTGAAAAGGTATTCTTTGTGTGAAACAAAAGATCCTTGACTTTGGGACGTAGAGTTTTAGGTGGATGTCTTGGAGCCTTGACTGTTTGGCTTTCGAGACAGTTTCATATACTCGCCAATCTGGTGTTACGTTAAAGCCCCGTATGGGTACCAAGGACAGCGGAGGAGGGAGCGGAAGAGAGGGGCGAGTTCGGGGGTAATACAAAAAGGGCGTGCTGACGATTCTGCGGGAATTCGATGTCAATCATTGTTGCTGTTCTCCAACGGTCATGAACAATCTGCGTACGTTGTCCCAATGTGTATGCCAAGTGCCTTTGACTTGACGAGAGGTACCATAGATGGCACGGTATTCGGTCTATTGATCAAAACACTGACGGAGTACTATCCCGCCACAGTCATGAAAAAAAAACAACACAGTAATTAATGCAGTGTGACTCACGTCTATGCTGGCAGTGAAGCCAGGGAGACCCTTGAGCTTGACGCTGTAGGTAGGTGGCAGAGGCTTGTAATCATCATGTATAAGTTGAACCCCAGAAGGATAAAATCATAGACAACTCACATAAGTGACTCCCTCATAATTAAATGTCATAGGCAATACCAAAGCGAAATCAAGCTTGTTAGGGCACTCTTGGTTGTTGGGATCCTTTACCCAAAGTAACGCCGTATCAAGAACCAACTTTGCAGTTGACGTCCCGCCTTCTGCGATTTCATTCAGCTTCAAGCGGCCTTCAATCTATCATGTAACTCGTCAACATATATACCAAGCCGCTGCCTCTGGGCACAAACACCAATGAGCTCACCTTGACCTCGACACTATCCACCCCTTCCTCCTTCCCAGCGTCCAATTCCACTGTCCCCTCCACAGAACCCGCAATGCCGTAAAGAGGCAGGGCGATCCCGTTCTCCTGTGCCGCTAATTTCAACCTCGCATGTCCGTGTTTGCTCTGTTTCACAAAGCTTCCCAAAGGCCGAGGTCGAGAGCGATCATTGAGTGCAATCCTCTGTTCGTTCTCGAGAGGCTCGGCGGTATAAGACGGGGCACGATGCAGCGACGCAGGGGGGCCGTACGACAAGAGACTATGTGCAGACATGGGGCGGAGTGAGAGACTACAAGAGTATTGGGGTCGAAGTTCCCTTCCGCGAGGAGATATCGAGGGAACTGTCGGACGGTCTAACTCCTATTGTATGGGTGGGGCAGCGTGTTGCAGGGATGGGAAGCAAAGTGTCCATGTGGACGGCGCCGCATAGCCTGCCGTGGCTAATCCTCCAAGAGTCTGAGAACGGATTGACGTCAATGGAAGAGTGTTCCCTTTCTCACATGAGCGCCTGTTGTTCTGTAATTATGGATTAAGATAAAATGGTATCTATGGATGTAGCGGTGGGCGTCGCTAATTTGTAATAATAATACAAGTCCTTGCAAACAGCAGTACAACAAGTAGCGTGGACAACAGATAAAGACCGTAATACACCAAGGCAAAGCTATGTTGGGGGTGGGGGACGTCTGATTGCCACGGGCTTTGCTCGGTCCTTCTGAAGGTTTCAGGCGTTTAGCAAGGGAGTCGTCGGCTGAAGGAGCATTCCCTTCTTCACGAGGTCGTTTGCCGGCGGCGCCCATGATTGACATGCCACCAGTAGCAGTTGGGGTGGTTTGTGGGGCTGTGGCAGCAGCAGCAGTGGCAGCAGCTTGTTGTGCTGCTGGTGAAGCCTTCACAGGGGGCACCCTAGGTGCTCCTCCACGTCCTAGGGGAACGCGACCGCGAAGGGTAGGAGCACCCCCTCGGCCTGCCGCTGTAGGAGGGGCCAGGGCGGTACTAGTTGAAGGGTTTTCGGGGGAGTGCAAGATTGGAAGTCTGTGCAGGTGTCGTCGAGGTAACATGCTGAGTGGGTTGGGCAGCAGCTGTGGGGTTGGGGTTAGCGGCAGTAGAGGTAGGGGTGGCAGAGGCGGCGGCAACTGCAGCGGGAGCTATCACAGGAGCAGGATTGATTGTGGCATCTTGGGGAATGAGACCGGCATTCTTCCATTCGAGGATCTGGGCCTCGAGATCTTTGACTCGTTTTTGTGTTTTTGCAAACTGAGCGTCTTTAAGCTTTATTTTCGTCAACTGCTCCTTCCTTCCACGATCGACAGCTGATTCTATTTCTGCCTCATGCTGAGCTCTGATCTTCTCATCATGTTCGGCGATGGCAGCAGTGACAATTGCCTCTTTGTCGAAGTTGGCAGCTGTGGCGGGTGCTTCCTTCTTTGCAGAGTCGACGGCGGCTTTGAGTTCGTCTTCATGTTTCTTCTGCAACGCCTCAAGTTCTTCTGTGTGCCTCTTGACCAGTTCTCCTTTCTCCGTCACAGATGGGACAGTACCCAGTTCGCTCTTGACCTTCTCCACGGCCTCTGAAATGGCGGCGGCTTGTTGGGAAGCAGCACGCTCGGCATCGGCAGCCTTAGCCTTGAGAATATCCTGGATCCTGGTCTGGAATTTTCCCTATAACAAACGCTTAGCCACTATGGCTCGGCACGTACTCTAAAATATCGCTTACGTTCTGGAAGCGCAGGTTTTTGGCATCTTCAACAGCCTTTCGAGGCTTCCTCCATGGAAGCCTATAGTCGACGCTTGTTAGCATACCACGCTCAACTCGGTTAACATAGACTCTTACCTTAAGCTTCCCCAAAGCTTCATCTCGGGCTTTCACGAGTTCCGCTTTCTCATGTTCCCAAGCGGTATTATCAACTGTGGCGGACGCAACGGTTTCACTTGGTTTGTTCCATCTCTCCTTCTCAGCCAATAACTCATCTCGCTCTTTCTGAAGGGAGGCCTGGATCGAACCTGAGCGTCCAGCAGAAATATCAAAAGTGGGTATACATACGATGGTGGCAGCCTGCTCAGTAATCTGGTTTACCGTTTCTGCATCAGTCGCTCCAGACGAAGTATTTGCGTCAGCAACTGCCTTGTTGGATTGCAAGGTGGCGATCTCGGCCTCAAGCTCCTTCACGCGCTCCTCCAGCTTCTGCTTCTCATTATTGAGATTGACATTCTCCAGCCGATGTTGCTCCATCCTACTCTTGAAGATAGTGTTGTTCTTTTGAGCTGTGGCCTTGAAGTTATCGAGCTGATGAAAATCCCTAAACGTCAGTGGTAGTGTAGATAGTTACAGAAATGCTTACGCGATTATTCAACTCGGCGATCGACTGTTGATACTTGGCTTCCGACGCTTCTAGGGCTGTCTTCTTTTCTTCCAACTCAGTATGCTGGCTTTTCAGGCGATCAATCTCGTCCTTGAGAGCCTGCACTTCAGCAGGGTCAATGCGATCATACTGCGATAGACATGATTAGCGGTTGGCTTTCCGTTGCAAAGCTGTCATTGTCGTATACCTTGGACAGGAGTTGGGCATTGCGCTCTTGCCATCTGCGCGCCTCTTCCTCCAAACGGGTGAGTTGGGTCTTTGTGACCTCCAATTCGGCTTGAGCAAGGCGGGTCTGCTCTTGAGCGGGCTCTAGCTCTCCCGAGACCTGCTTGAGCTTGGCTTCGAGTTCACGCGATTTTTTGGCGTGGTTCTCGCATTCCCCACGGAGCGTTGCATTGCTCTCTCTGAGAATGTTGAGTTGGTTGATCCTCTCCACCAGTTCGGCGTGTTGAGCTGCAGATGCGGCATTCTCAACTGCCTTCTCTCGCTCCTGTCCGTTGGTTTACTACATAATCGATTGTAGATGAGACCAGCAACTTACCTCTGACAACGTTGCTTGAGTCTCCTGAAGGGATTTGCTGAGGTGTTCCATCTGGCGCTTAAGACGACTATTCTCATCGGTAGCAAGTTGCAGCTGCAGGTCGACAATGCCTTTTTCCCTGCGAAGCCACGAGACAACAGAGCGCAGTTCCGCCAGTTTGGCATCGGAATCTTCACCAACCTCGGTCTCCGTAGCCTGAGCCTCGGAGGCGGACCCAGCGGCCTGCCTAATGCGTGCGGCCTGAGTACTGACCGACTCGAGGTGCTGATGCAAAATGGTATTCTGCGATGACAAATCTTTGCACCTGTCCAAAACCGCTCAGCATAATGTCCTTTAAATCGTGGAAGGGACGTACCTGGTGTTCAAGTCCGATATCTCCTTGTCCAGTGCCTCCTTCTGCTGCTTCCAGCTGCTTTCCGAAGCTGCAAGTTTAGCTTGAGCCGTCTCCGCTGAAGTGAGGCTGTCTCGAGCGGAGTTCTGAGCCGCAGAGAGATCTTTACGCAGAGTTTCAATTGTTTTGATAGCCTCAGCATGCGCAACCAATTCGTGGGAGTAACGTTCTTCAGCAGCCTAGAACGGTATCAAAACCGGGCTGACTTTCTATAGTTAAAGCTCCTTACCTTGACGCGCTCCTCTTGAGCACGTAGCTCTTGTCGCCACTTGTTCTGATCTTCTTCGGAGAGTTTCTCGGAAGTGCTCATATCAACGATAGTATCTTCCAACGTTTTCTTGTCATTGGCCCAAGCCGCACGCTCAGCGTCGAACACCTTCTGCAATTCTTGATATTTGGACTTGATTTCAGTCAGTTCCTGTTGGAGGTTTTGCAATTTCTCTTCCAGGGACTTCTTCTCCGCCTGTAGCGAAACATAAATGCCTGGTTAATCACGTTAGATGGTACCTACCTCATGTCGCGCAACTTGGGTTTCTGTAGAAGTCTTGTACTCGTCAAAAGTATTGCTAAGGTTGGACAATGCTTCCTCGTTTGCCTTGGCAATGTCTTGGTATTGCTGTACGTGTTCCCTAGCATTTGCAAGATCAACTTCTGTAACCTTGAGAGCCGATCTACAAATAGTAAAGCATTGGTGGGCGGTCTGGCATCGGGAGAAAAGGTATAAGCGAACCGGAGTTCAGCTACTTCAGTCTCCAGCTGTTGCTCGCGGGAGAGGTTCTCATCTGTGTTCTGGAGTACCGCTGTGGAAGAACCGCCTGTACGTCGCTCGTACACTGCCAACTTTCTCCTCGTTCCCTTGAAGTCGTTTGGTCAGATCATCGACCTTCTCTTCCAGATGTTTCTTGGTCATCTCAGCGGCTAGAAGATTTTCGCGGTTGCGGGAGTACTCTTCAGCCTATAGAATTATCAGCATTGGGTAGGAAAGGTGCGGTTCCAAGTAAACTTTACAGTTTTGTCGAGCCGGGTCTGCAGCTCCCTAAGATCAAGCTCCTTCTGCAAATGCAAATTACGAACAGCATCTCGCTCTTGCGTAAGCTGCGCCCGAAGATCTTGCCTATGAAATTTGTCAGACCAAACGTGGCACTACCACCCAGGATCCACTCACGTTTGTCCCTCGAGCAGCTGAAGCTGGCTCTCAAGGCGGCGACGGTCATTCTCTCCAGACCGCTCGAGATCGTTGTGCATCTTTTGTACGTTGGTAATAAGATCCGACAAGTGGGAACGATCCAATGATAGTGCCCTATTCTCTTCGAGGAGACGATTTTGAACACCCTGTTAGACACATTAGTCTCGAGACATTATGGAAGGATGCGGACAACCAACCTCCCAGATCGACTTCTCGGCACGTAAGTTGGCGTTCTCGTTCCTGAGCTGCTCGACGCGTCCATTGGCCACCTGGAGGTCCTCTGTCAGACGGTTGCACTCGATATCAAGCCGTGTCCATTGATTCCTGAAGCTGATTGTTGCGCTTGCCCAAATTTTCAACTTCACGGTACCGGAGGTCGAGTTGCTCCTGGTGCATGCGACTACGTTCTGAGTTTCGAGGATAGGTCAGATCAAAAAAAAAAAAACACGTAAAGAACATAAACAAACACACCGGTCATGTACTGAATCTTGGCCTCGGCTTTGGCGAGCGTAGCTGTAGCTGTTGTTGCTTCTCGTTGTGCTTGAACAAGATCCTCTCTAAGTTTAAGGGTATCCAAATCCATCTCTGTGCGATACGCCTCGAATTGGTTCTGGACTTCAGCCAACTCCTTCGCCAACTCATCCTGGCCAGCATTGTCCTCAATAAGAAGAACACCTTCAGTGGGTCCGCTAGTTCCCATCTTCTCTGCTCTTGCAAGCATGAGCTTGAGCGCCTCACGCTCCTTCAAATATGCCTGCACGACCTTTTCATGATGCTTTTTCTCCCTCTCCAGCGTCGAAGCCAGTTCCTGGATAGCCTCGTGTGCCTCCTTAATCGCCTCTGTTTGTTCGCGCTCCATCGCCGCCTTGTAGTCCCGCTCCTCAGCTTCCAATTTGCCGCCCAGATCGCGCACGACGGACAACAATTTCTGGTTCTGACCTTGAAGTTCTCCAATGTTCTTGAAGAGCACGAGGCTGTTGGCGATGACTTCATCAACGTTGACGAGCTCATTTATCTGCTCGAGATCTTCGTCTGAAGGAATCGTGGGATCGTCACGACGGGCAATCTCGCGGAGCAAGTTTTGCACTTGTCGACCAAGGTCTTCCAATTGTTTTTGAAGGAGCTTGTTCTCTGCGGTGACCTTGTTATACTTCTGCGATGTTTCCTGGGAAAAACTGGCTTGAGCATCTCGTTCAGTGATAACTTGAGAGAGCTGTTTGGCTAGTTCTGAAGCCTCGTTCTGCAGTCGATAGTACTCAGCTCGTTGTTGTGAAAGTACGGGGGCCTGACCAGAACATGAGTCCATCGACATAAAGCCGGAAATGGTCACGACGTACGCGTTCCTGAATCTGTGCTAGAACCGACTTGTAGGGTACGGTCCATGTTATCGTACTCCACCACCTTCTTCGCATACTCCTCCTTGAGTTTAACATAGTCGGTATAGACCTCGGTGAAAGTCTTTCCACTTTTCTGCGACCTGCTAGCAATGGCGATAGTGGGGCTTCAGCCCCAGTATACCGTCATTGAAAGGGTCTCCAGGCGTTCCTGGAGTACGCAAAGGCGTCCCAGGCAAACTGCCACGACCAGGAATTGGCAGGTCACCACGACCCATTCCTTCGATAACCGCTTCCAATTGTTTTAACCGTTTCTCAGTTTCCTCTCTTCCTCTCCTCTCCTTCTCAATCTCATCCTTCAGTGCCGACTCCCTCAACTCGGCTTTCTGGCCAACTCCAGCCCACTCCTTCTCCAAGTTGTCGACGATCTCCTTCGCCTGCTTCTCCCTCTCTTCCATCAAGCTCACCAACCGCTTAAGGCCATTGGCCTCGCTCGAGAACTTGACTTCCTGCTCCGCGAGCTGACCGGTCAAATCTTGAACCTTAGGAGAGAGCTTGTGTCAGTTGATGGGATTGCCCAGAGTGAGCGGACTGGAGCGCTTTAAGGGACGCTTGAGCGGATTCAGCGTTTTGAGAAAGAGCATCGTGAGCAGCCTGCAGTGTTGTGAGCTCTGCATGTTTCAATCGCCTGTACTTCGTAAACTCGTCAATCTTGGCGGTCAGCTCTTCGCTGTTACGTTTGGCTTCCGCTTGGGTCAGTTCCAGTTGTTGGGTGAGAGTATCTAACTTAAACTTTGGCAAAATGAGTGACTATGAACTAGACGAAGTAATGGAAAATACCTTGTTAGAAGTTTCGCTAGAACGAAGATCCCGAATTTGCGTTTCCAGCTTTTGGTGCTCCTGCCGAGCCTCCTTGAGGTTGGCTCGAAGGGCTACGACTTCCTCTAAAATGGGATGAATAGTATATCTCAAGGGAAAGAAATAGCAACGCACCAGCGCGCTGAGCACCCTCATCTTTCAGTCGACTAACGACCCCCACCAAGTCGCGTTTCTCTCGCTCAATATCTTCAACACGATGCCTCAGCCTTTCAGATTCCACAGACGTCTGCGATCGCGAGTTCTGCATATCACTGATCTCGCTTTGCAGCTTGTTCTTAGCTTCAGCTAGAGGGGGAGTTGTAAATGTATGAGTATCCACAGGGGCGGGCAACGACAACGACATACCAAGTTCGTCGCGTTCTTGTTTCACCTTTTTCAGCTCCTCCTGCGCTGCCTCAGCCTGCGACTCCATCTCTTTCGTCGCAGTCTCCTTGTCTTGCAACGCCTGATCCAGCTCTACATCCTTTTTCTCCGCTTCGGCCTGTGCGGCATCCAGCTCCTGGTGGAGACTTTCGAGGTCAGAATTCTGCGCAAGCAAAAGTCTGTACAATGCAACAATTGCATCAGGGGGTGGAGAAGTGATACTTGTATCGGGGAGAAGATTGGATAGAACGTCGAGGTCAATGTCGTCTGGTATGAATATTGTCAGGGATTCGTCAGGCTGACTAACCCCCTCTTGAGCTTTGCGCTTTAGGCGGGTCTTCATCATGTCAGGTGCCTAACTGTGACCTGAGCTCGCGGTGGCAAGACAGCGAAGTCAAAGTTTGCTGTTAAGCCTTGGGTGCGTGGGCGGTTAACTCACAATGGCCAGTCATGCACGTGCCGATTAGGTAATCGCATTGTCTCCCTTATACACCAGGACGCGATCAGAATATATATCCCAGATATCTAAAGAATGGGCAAGAGTGCAAAGCTTCACAAACGTGTGGTATGAGAGTTGTTACCACCTTTTTTGGCGATAGAGCAACTAATATTCCGCAGCCTAGAAAGCTCAAGTCGTCAGTCCAATCGTCCCTGATATTGTCCGCGCACGCTCAACTCACTCAAGCCCAAAACGCACAGAAGAAAGCTCACCACAAGAAGGCAGCAAACAGAAGGGGCAGTGGTAGGGATGGGCCTGTCTTGGGAGAAGCGGACTATCTCACTCTAATGATGGGCAACCGTCGAGAAGCCAGGGAGGAGGCGACAAAACTTCCCCCTAGCGACCGTGCATGTTGATCAGGGACTACATTGGGTTTTGGCCGACCAAAAGCCACGGCACGATATGTCCAGGTGTCCAGGTACAAGTTCGAGGCAACGAGCATGATGTGATGGTTTTTGGGAGGTATCGACAAGGGGGTCCAATACCGGGTAGGACATGGAAGTATGATCGGGTGTACTAAATCTAATCCTCGCACTATCGAGGCTTCTGGCCTTTCGGGCAATGCTCATTCCATCGTGACAAGAGCATCCCACTACTACAAACCAAGAGGCCCAGGAGCAGTACAAGTATGATACATTCTGTTAAGTCAACGGAACACAGGCAGAACACTCGAGAGCTACAATACACCCGTACATACATAGAACGAATTCATCCTATACCTTGGCTCTTTACTATCCGATTTATTTCTAATTCAAGGTTCTTCTCGCGACTCCTGAGCGGCTCGTCGTTTCCCCTCATCAACCTGGTCTGCTCCTTCGTCGTCCGGAGGCACGACATATGTAACTGTTCGCTCGACTGATGTGGGACGAACAACATCGGAGGCAGGCCTAGCAGGTTCCTCCAACCCCTGAATAAGTGGACTAGGAATCACGATGTTATTCTCGTCGGTGAACGGATTAGGCATGACCACTGAGTATCCTGAGAATGTACCGGACCTAGTAGGATCCGCAGGTACATCCGACGGCGCGCGCCAATGCCGGGTTCGTGACTCCTCTGGACCTGTTGGGGCGAGCATTGGTTGAGAGTCTTGAGACTGATGTGACTTGGTAAATTGGGAATCGCTACTTCCCATGGCCTGGTTGATGATATGTTTTCCCGACAAGGGGTTGGCCATATTCAACATGCCTTCTATATCCAATGTCTGGATGGCCAGTAGATCAGGGGAAGATGAACGACGGGATCTATTGCCACCAGGGTCTTCAGGACGATCAGCCTCGATACCTCGGCGAGATTGCAACTATGATGATTACTCACCTACTTCTTCATGGGTCCACGAGGAAAAACTAACCCTTCCCATGGATGGCCGTCCGCCACCCGTATTTAATTCCTCCATGACATACAGGGGGTTGGTCACGGAACCACCGCTCACTGGGTCCCCAGTTTCAACCACCGGGGACTCTTCAAACGGATTTCTCGAGGTGGCATCCTTGGGTGAGTCCTGAAGACACTGGGCGAAGAAGCTGGTGATTGTTCTCCGTCTCCTCCGTTTCCGGTCCCGCAGAACAAAGATGGCCATCGCGAGAGCAATGATGAGAATCACTCCACCCCCGACAGAACATCCAACGATAACAGCTCTGTGAAAAAAAGTTTTAGATCAGACTCTCCCCCCGGATCGAACGACGGGGCGCGTACTGGGAAATAGATGGTGGCCTTGGAGCGTCACCACCGGGAGCGCTCTGAGAAGTAGCATTCGCAGCCGGTGTCATGGATATCGCGGAGAGACAGTCCACAGAGCTGGAGGTATCCCCGACCACTAGGCACCAGTCAAAATGAGTCTTAATCAACGCACGATGAAAGTGAAAACAAAAAATAATACCTGTCATCAAATCTGTTGTCTGACGATGCTGGCGTCCATCATCGAACATGAAAAGGACCTGATATCCATGCGTCACGTTCATGAGATAAGTTGCGGTCCCGTTGGCAGGGTCATCCGTCATCTTTTGCAGAAGAAAGGATTTGCCTTTGGGCTCAAATACACGCATACTGGGTGCAGTTTGCACCGCTTGAGTGTCGTAGGTCAGGGAAATCTGTTCGCACTGTGTTGGAGTTGCCGTTAGCTTGAAAGTTTCCGTGGCTATCAAGGACGCTCCAGCAGGCAGGAGGCAGGAAGAGTTGCCATTGGGAGAGGGTAGTACTCTCGTAAGGTCGGAGACTTTGGCAATGCTCCTTCCATTGCCATCGTCGAGTGAGGCAATGAATTCTTCCCCGGCACGGAGGGGTAAAAATGTGACCGCGACTCCTGATGTATTTGGCGCGACACCTGGGATAGGAATAAATACGGGTGTGGACTTGAGGGGTAGGATGGTGAGCGTCATTGGGATGATCTTGTCTCCAACGTCGGTCGAGAAATTGATGGAAACGGGTTCGCACTGCCGGACGTCTGAAATGGTGAAATTAAACATTGCACCAAGGGCATCCCGTGGTATGCGTAGAAGTAGAAGTAGTAGCGAGCTTGAACATGTTCGTTCAAAGGAGCGTAAGGGACGATACAGGCCTCGAGCTGCACGTCAGCGGACCAGCCACGGATGGGTTGGAGAGAAGGTGAGGGCAAGGAGTGGGAAGAAAATCAGCCCCAACAACGATATGATATGTTATGTATTGCCATTGTCCCTGGTGTTCTGTTCTGGTTCGGTGAAATGACAAACCAAGTGGGTTGTCGACGGCTCACATGTTCATCCCGACAACGAGCGACTATGTTACGATTGCCTTTCTTGGACATAACCAAATCGGCATCAGATCTATTTGTGATTCTCCACGTGACATCGAATATCTTGTGCTCCTCTTACCATGATCCGGACAGCAGTTGCAGCCAGGAGAGTCTCTCGTCTGGCCCGCAGTTTTTCGGTGACTTGCTCACCCAGAGACAAACTGCCCACTACAAACTCTCCAATCGTTAACAGGCTCGAATTTGTAAACTCGGTCACCGGATCTTCCACGCAGATACCCACATACCGAGTCCTGGACGGTGTTGGAAAACCCATCGAAGGTGCGGAACTCCCAGAGGTCAGTCTCACAGTGATTTTAATACCTGGGACACTGCTCACCGAGAACTTCAGATCGACAAAGCTTATGCTCACCGTCTCTATGAGAAAATGCACCTGCTGCCTGCCTTGGACAATGTTTTGTATAATGTTCAACGCCAGGGAAAGATCTCATTTTATGTGGGTGTATATCATAGCTTACTACGCATCATACCAACTCTCCTGTGATCATAGATGACTGCTGTGAGTTACACGTTTTCATGAAGCCGAGCATACCGAACACCAACTCTCATTAGCACGGAGAAGAGGCTACAATCATCGGTTCTGCAGCAGCATTAGAGTCGGATGACGAGTACGCTTTACTTTGAGCAAAATGCCTCCCATTGCTAAATCTCCCCCTAGAGTTTTGGGTAAGCTCTATGTGCACCTGCCGCGAACGCACCCCCCTAACCGACCCTACATAGGCCAATACCGTGAAATGGGTGTCCTTCTCTGGCGCGGGTTCACCATTGACGACGTCATGGCTCAATGCTTCGGAAATGAGAACGACGGATCCGGAAAGGGTAGACAAATGCCTGTCGTGCGTCCCGATCAGCCTCAACCCCGTCGGATCATCCAAACTAACTCCTCAATCAGCACTTTGGTTCCCCGGAACATCACTTTCATACTATCTCTTCACCACTCGCTACACAAATACCTCAAGCAGCAGGTGTAGCTTACGCGCTCAAACGCGACCCCCAACGACGCTCACGCAACATTGCTGCTTGCTTCTTTGGAGAAGGAGCTGCATCGGAAGGAGGTGAGTGAGCATAACTCCTATATATTCTCCGGAGCTCAACGCACACCTCACCACCTTTCAAGATTTCCACGCTGGACTCATGCTAGCATCTACTATACCCTCTCCTGCACTATTTATCTGTCGCAACAACGGTTTTGCAATCAGCACACCTAGCACGGAACAATACTACGGCGATGGTATCGCAGCTCGCGGTCCAGGCTATGGCATCGATTCAATTCGCGTGGACGGGAACGACATCTTTGCAGTGATTAACGCGGTCAAAGAGGCTAGACGGCGATGCTTGGAACAAGGTCGGGCGGTATTGGTCGAAGCAATGACGTATCGGTGCGTATGGGTCCGTAGCATGGAACTGTGACCGAAGATTCCGATCCATGATGCACGCGATTGGGTCCGGTTCAGGCTCTAAACTTTATTCCCCTTCCCTTTATCTCTGGGCAGTCCTGGTCTTGACATTTTTCACATAGTGTCGGCCATCATTCAACCTCCGATGACTCATTCGCGTATCGCGCCCGCGCTGAAGTTGAGGACCGTAAGCGAATCGACAACCCACTCACCCGCTTTAGACTCTTTATGGAGTCTTGTGGATGGTGGAATGAAGAAGCCGAGTCCGAATTGAAATCGCGTATCAGGGCGGATGTCATGCAGTGTTTCAAGCGTGCCGAAGCGTTGAAACGTTGTGAACTGGGCGAACTATTCACTGATGTTTACGGTGGAGAAGAACCCTGGAACATCGTAAGCTATTCAATGTCACCGTATGCACCACTTAAATTTTACCATTCCTGTTTTAGAAAGAGCAACGGCAGGAACTCACACAGCTTCTCAAGAAATACGGTGAGGTCTGGGAACCCTGGCGAACTGAGTTGGCCAAGTTCAAGAATAACGGCAAGGATCTGCTTGGTCGTCAATGAAGCCAGCCGAGCCAGCGCTGGAGATGATCCCGTCACTCGATATTTGCACCCTTTCCGTACCCACCTTGTTATCAACCTATTCGCTCCTTGAGCTGCAACCTGCTTCTTGCTGAGTCGGGAAAGCGATCACTGAAAACCCCTCACTGAGGCTGTGCTGTTCCGGAAATTCTCATAAATTGACACATGAGAGAATCAGTCAAGGATGGTTCCATGGTTACCCTTCTGAAAACAGATGAGATACTATGATCAGGCGGGAGGAATACCCACACTATCATCTTGCAAAGTTCAGGTCCATGGGGACATCCAAAGTTCCGTAGCGAAACCTTATTCGATTCGCGCAGCTGCATCTGATTTGCCCACTGTGTTTGTGCGATCATTCGAGCAACAACTCCGACATTGCAGCCTATATTACAAATAACTTAACAGAAATAAGTTATGCGCTGAAAACCGGGAACTATGGCTAATGCCCATGGCCAACAATAGTGCCCAGTGTCAGTGGGGCAAACGCCCCGACCACTACCAGCAACAACCTCCATTTAGGTTTGAGATCCTGCGGGTCAGCTGAGTGTTGTGAAATTGGCTGGAGAACAGTCGCCACGTAGAGAAAAGTTCCTCCCTAACGTAAAAATCAGCCGACTAGTGTGGACCACAAAGTTAAAAGGCATACTGATATTAGTAGTGCAGAACCTGCCAAGTCGGTGTTGTCGGCAAACCCGAAGAATGACAGTAGGAAATAAGTCGCTACCGCGCCGAGGGGCGTCGATGCAGCAAAAATAGAGAGATACTTCTTGCACTCTGGTCGTGGGAGGTTGGTGTTGAGAAGGGATACCGCGAATGCCACGGACGTTGGTGCTATGGAACGATTTAATCCCAGGTCACATTCGACAAAGATAGCAGTATATATATATTCACCCTTGTGGAAAAGCAAGGCAAGGAAAACGATAAAAGAGAGGTTATTTGTACTCTCGGATGATGCTTCTTCAACGGCAGAAACACCGAGTGCGAAACCATCCGCAAGACCATGGAGTATAAGCCCGAGCGTGAAAGGGATCGCTTTTTGTCTCGCAGCCGAAGCAACATGACCAGTTAGCTGTCTCGATCCTTCAAAGGACCGACGCTCACGATCTGAATGTCCACTCTGGTCATTTTCCAAGTCGCCAAGTTCAGCATCAAACTCGAGTTGTGCACCGCCGCCCGACATTGGAGATGCATGCGACGAGTTATGCGCATGGTCACGGCCCGCAACCAAGTGCTCGACAATCATCATCAAGACGAAGCCAACTATGAGATCAAGTGCGATGTGGAACGTCAGAGATTCGGATTTTTTGGAGTAGTCGGCCAAAACTGCTACTCCTCTATGTACGTCCTGGTGTCAGCAGCAGGTCAAATTTAAACAAAGTACGACATACTCTGGAATTATCACACCCAAGGCTGTTCCCAGAAGCAAGCCAGTGGAAAGTGCGATCATTGCATCTAGATATTTCCCTATTTTGTTTGGATTGTGGGTGTTCAGGAGACCCCTTCATCGCCCTATAACGTACGCGAGTATGTAGCAGAGAGTGGTACCATGCCACAAGCAAAAGACGAGACGCCTAGCGCGCACGCCATGACCAGGAAGACAAACGGCATAATGATCCCAAAGACTGTAGGACGCGGGTGAGGGAGAAGGCCAACGTGTAAGCAGTTGAATATCAAGTCTCGATTCTGTGCACGTGACCCAACCAACCCAGTCGCACTGTCGCAGTCCGCAGGCAGAAGTCCAATTCGCTTCCTATATTCTTCCTTCTGGATATCTTGGAGCTCGACACCATGTCACTGTGCCCGCCGTATGCTCCTTTCTTTGGTTTTGCGGGCGTGGCTTCCGCGGTGAGTTGTCCAATAAGTATTGGAGTCAACCTTCCCTCACGTCCACACTTAGATGATCTTTAGCAGTATGTTTCCTGGGGAATACCTATGCACATAAGCTGAAATCTACGCTGTACATTAGCAATTGGAGCTGCAATTGGTACCTCGAAAGCAGGGATTGGCATTGCTGGTCTGGGCACATTCAAACCCGACCTCATCATGAGGGCGAGCCAGACCATTTCTCCTTAGTTTGCTCTCTATTGACGTAGACGTAGTCCCTCATCCCCGTTGTCATGTCAGGTATTATTGCCGTCTATGGTCTTGTCGTGTCTGTCCTTATTGCTGGGTCTCGTGAGTGCCATCTTACACGTCATTTTCAACTGGTTAACACGGAGTACAGTGGGGCCGAACGACTATACCCTTGCGGCTGGTTTCGTTCATCTTGGCGCGGGCCTTGCTTGTGGGCTGACTGGGCTATCCGCCGGATACGCTATTGGCTATGTGGGCGATTCAGTGAGCATGTCACCCCCATACTCGCAATCCGCCACTGAATCCTTTTGCCCAGTGCGTCCGGGCTTTCATCAACGAATCAAAAGTTTTCGTTTCTATGGTCCTCATCCTTATCTTCGCCGAAGTTCTGGGCCTGTACGGGTACGTCATTCGCTAATACCTTAACATACTCCGGCTCACTACACGAAGACTTAATTGTTGCGCTGATTATGAACACGAGCACAGTAGGGTTGGCATGTTGACAGCCTGTAATTTCACCGTTTCATACCTTTCTTAATTGCGTGAACCCCTCGCTCTGAGACTTCACGAACTGAAGGGTATTACTGAGAATCAAATACACGAATATCAAAATCGCGATAGTAACAAGTCACCAAGTATCAATTCGCTACAAACCACCGGAACATAGGCTCAGCTCCCCCGTCGAGGGCTATTTGAGCTGCTGGAAGGGCTACGGCTCCGTCGACGTTTACGTCCACGAGAGCGCGAACGAGAGCGAGATGAAGAAGACCCTGAAGATGACGAATCGGAAGAGGAATCCGACCCGGAACCTGAAGACGAAGACGAATCAGATTCCGAATCAGAGGTGCGGTCTGAGTCTGACGATGAATCGGAATGTGAAGACCTGCGGAACAAATAGAAAATTAGACGGCAATTTGTCCGAGAATCTTTCCTCCATACCTTGTTCGTTTGCGTGACGACGACGCTATATCCTGCCGCTTGATCTCCTCTGACCTTTCTTTCTCCTTGGCTTCTAGTATCTTGTTAGCAATACCGCTCCTGTAATTATGGCAAACCATCAGCATAAGTTAGTTATTCCGAAAGAGGGTAGGGTTCCAACGAACCTGCTCTTGAATTCCTCGGGAACTTCGACACTTGGGTTGCCTTCGGCCTTCAACTTTGTCAATAACCGTGGGTTTTCCAGTTGTTGTGTGCGAGAAGGACGGGAAACGTATGGCCTTTCGGACTTGCATTCATAAATGTAATGGCCTGCAATCCGAGCAATGGTGTTAGGACACAATCCCGTTGAAATTGAACAAGAACGCCGACCTCGCTGTAAACATTTCTGACAAATAGTTGATGATGTGGCCCTAGGTTGATTTGTCGACCTGCTGTGAGGCGCGAATTTAGACATTCTGGGATTGTCTGACAAAGGGTAGATGTGGGTGGCAGTATGGTGAAAAAGGGCGTGACTGTGGGAACTATTGCCACAAAGGACACCCAAATTCTTTATGCGTTGCCTCTGAACACGCACTGGGTGCTCACTAATCTACTCTAGGCATCAACGAATCGACGGCAATAACGACCGAGCACTGCATGACTAAAGAAGTTCAAAACCATCTCGAGTCCCGCCGTGAAGCAGCATATAAACCCTTCTGGCTAGGCAATGTTCATTACGCTTGCTTCCCTTTTAACAGTCTCATGACGCGAGACCCAATGACCCTCCCTGGCCACGTCTGGTTCGGATCTTAACTCCCCAACCGAGAGACGTTCGCTGGTTCATTCGGACCTTCCTAGTCGGGATCATCCTTCGCTCGAACCACAACTATACTTGACATCCTCGCGGATTAGGTGCTTCCAGTGCAACATGACCGAGGCGGCTCTCAAACACGGCGACGTAGCCTCGCGCAAACCAGAGGCCCTCTCCGAACTAACCAAACAATACCCAGAACACTTGTTTCCTGCAAAGAGTTTCGATGTCACCAACAAAGAGCAAGTTGCCGCGGCATTTACGACTGCAAAGAGCAGGATCGACGTCGTATTCAACAGCGCTGGCATCATAAACCCTGGTGAAGTTGAAGGTACCCCGGATGATGCTGTGTGACACTTGGAAGCTGTGAAAGGTCGAAGTTCTCACCTGCATTCAGCCCTCGAAAGTCTTTCAATCGCACTCGTCAATGAGCTGGATCCTGCCTAGAATATCAAGGTAATTTTCCCGCCTGATTACCTTTAACACCTCTCAAAGATCACCCTCTTAAACCAGACTTTTCCCGCACTGAAGGCGCAGAGAGTATCCGGTCAACGCTTCTAGAACAGCACCCAGCCTACACCAAACCCGACACCGCAACGACTCCTTTCCGCAAGCATGCTGAGACGGGCTGCTGTGCCGCTGATAGCGATGTCAAGAAAGCGGTAGAAGCATTCTATCAGTTCTCCTTACTCGGGAACCCCTCTTTGAGATTACCGGCCTCCACTGTAACGTCATCGATATTACTCGACATAAAGCGGAAGAGCTGGCCAGGAATACCGGGAGCTGGAACGAGGACCTGTATCTCGCAGCATGAGTGCCCAATTCTATAATTACACATTAGCTGCCTTCTGGACAGCACCGTGCTGCGTAACTTGTACCGTTGCATCTCGTGTATCTTATCGTTGATGATCACCATATATAACAGCTGCGCAAAATGAGTCGATGGGTCCAGAAGGGGCTGCGCTTGACTTTGTTGCCATCAAGGCGTCTTTGTGAGTCACCTAGGGGTCTTTTTAAGGTGTGTGAGTCTGCGTGCACAGTCTTCCGCATACACACCGCTTCCGTTTAAACAGCCGTCGCTGCACCCATTCAAATCCAAGCAACCAGTAGACATGGGAGGCAACGCATTCCGCTCTGTCCTTAGCTCTGAAGCGTTTCCTCGCTTGCCTCCGGCTGTTTATCGTGCATTGAAAGCACGCCTACAGCCAATTCTTGAGGAGCTGTACGTGCATGTCGCTGTTCCACGTGAAGCACCCGAGAAGAAGGACTATGGGGATCTGGACTTTGTCGTGTGCCTTGCACAAGGACCTGCCAAAAGCCCAGATCCCCAGTAATGGTGATATTTTGACTCTGACGACAACCGCGGAGCCAATCTCCGATATTATCAATGTACCACAAGACATTCTAGCTTCTGCGATCGGGGCTGCACATGTTGTACCTATGGATGGAAGTAGGACATCAAATTTCGCCTATTCCTATCCCGAAAGGAGAGTGGAGTCAATATGACCACGAACAGGAAGAAACACAAGCACGAGCGGAGGTCGTGGAGGGAGAGATATTTTATCAGGTACGAGAAGCAGAGATGGGGGGGGGGGGGGGGGGGGATACGAAAACTTGGTGCTAAGCACCAAGTACAATATTACAGGTCGACGTGAACGTCTGCGAAAGCAAAGAACAATGGGAACGAAGAGTGTTTTTCAACTCGTATGGTGACCTCAACATAATTTTGGGACTAATTATCAAGAACGCCGGGCTCCATTACAGCTCCTACGGACTGAAAGTGGGTTTTTTGCTTCCCATTGTTGCTGATTGCACAATTGTAAAAACCTTGCGTCTTCCATACAGCTCCCTGATCAGCCGAATCCACCCTTCCTCCTGAGTGGATCCTTCGATGATATTCTCGATTTCCTCGGGTTGTCAAAGGATGCCTGGCGAGCAGGCTTCGAAACAAAAACTGCATGCTACATTTGGGCAGCTAGCACTAGGATACTTCAACTTACGACAATTCAAAACCCATGGTCCTGCGATTCGCAAGAAAAATCATGACAGGGCCATGTATACCGGCTTTTTAGAATGGGTAACGACCCTACCGCGTGAAAATGACCAAGGACAAGAAGTGCCTCCACCAACCACCGACGCTCGAGAGGCTGCCCTCGATTTCTTCGGGAACAGGGCTGAGTTTGAGGAGAGAAATGCAAAAAGACGGCGGAGGGAGATGTTGAAGACGTCGTTCTCCGGTTCACGTGTTCGCGATTGGACCGAACTGGGGAACTATTGGACAGGAGTGAAACGTATCATGGACGCTGTTCGTGAACGATATGGCGGGGAGGAGGGTGTTGAGAGACTCTTGGAAGAAGAGGGTGAGGAAAAGTTGCATACCCTGGTCTTACAGATCCAGGAGGAGTTGCAGATATATTCCCTCAAAAATGTCGCAGCAACCGCGGAGGAACAGAAACTGATTAACGAGGTCGAGGCTTTGGATATATGACAGCAGAGGAACATAGTGACACTTTTTTTCTACACTAGGTAGTAGCGCAATCACGTTTCATCAGCATCCGTACTAGCACCTACTACTACACGCTGACTTGACACACCACCCGACAAGTAATCCAGCAGGTGAAACTTACGACGGACATCCCCTAATAGACGAAAATTGGTGCACTGTAACACAAGTTGACCATTGTACGGGTCAAATGAGCGAAAGCTCATCTGGTCACTCGCGACCTGCTCCATTGGTATATTCAAATCAGTGACGCTTAGCTCCGGTTCCCTAGATTCACCACCAAATATCACTCGGATGGCCTTGAAGCGCCATCGGCGATGTGGATTATCAGCTGTCGCTGTTGAGGGGAAAGGAGACGATTCATCCAGCGTCATCACGCCCAAAGCAGAACCGGCCAGAGAGGAGAGCGAGCCCTGGCAATAAAATGGTATTTATCCTTCCCGAGATATCGTAATGAGCACTGTTCTTCGAGCTAAGGCGCCTGCCGAAGCCGTGGACTGTTCAGAGAGCTTGACCATTGAGAGTGTGAGTCGGTGGCTGGCGAGGTAAGGCCGGAGATTCTCGTCTTGTGGATTTTCTGACAAACCGATGATTGCAAACTGAGGATGTCGACCGGGGGAAGATGTAAATTTGCGCAAGGAACTGGGGGAATGAGAGAGAGTGCATTGTTCTTTTTGCATGGATGGGTGATGCAGCACTCAGCAATTCTGATGGGTCGGGGAGCTCGAAGAACTCAAAATCCCTCCCATCGAGGACCTGGATCAGGTACATAGGGGTAATGAAAATTCCAACCCGCGTTCCAAAAGCCTCTTGACTCATTTGCGAGGCTGCGGGGTCGTATTTAGTCTGAAATGTGGGCTTAGAGTTGAGATCTTCGGGGGCGGGCACCCGCTTAGTACGCACATGCAGTGGCGAGAGAACCATCTTTCCTGTTTCGATGTGAATAAGAACAAGGCGCCGCGTCCTCGTCGTCCGACCAAATAGCCGTATCAATACGACGTAAGCGCCTTTGATAACGGGCTTGGCGTCTGCCCCCTCCAAGAACTCCGTCACTAGATCCTTCGGGAGTGAGACGGTCTGATCTAGATGGTCCCGGATAGTACCCTGTTCTGCTCTGATGCTCATGACTTTTCTGGTACACACTTTATTGAGAATGGGCGGGGGGGAGGGGGGAGAATGTCGAGTTCGGAGCTACTTACAGTCTCGTCTCGTCTGTGTGATAATGTTCCTGAACAGTTACCACACGGAGGGTATTTTTGTCCTGCTCTGCGCAAGAATCGGAGCATACGGCATGATAATATTGGTCAATGGGAGGGGTCCATGTGAAAACAGGTCGATCGATGTCTATGTTGCCCTTGTCAAACCAGAAGTACCTCTGCGCCGGGCCTACTCTCCCTAGGACGACGTATTTTCCTATTGTACCAACACACGAGAGATCGAGCCCAACGGGGGGCAGGCTGTAAATGGTGGGTGGATCTTGGCGGGGGCCTGCCGCCCACTTTTGGTCCATGATCTCTGCGTGAACCAAGAGCTTTTCGAGATCTGGCCTTGCGATTGACTTGCATTCGACTGATGGCAGTGGACAGTTGGACCTCGCAAAGACGTTCAACCAGACCGACAAATCTTTTGAGCACCGATCAAGCTGCCGACACAGCTGGATTCCCCCGGTCAGGAACGAGAAGATGGAGAGAGTGAGTGGGGTGGCACCTTCCTGCAGCGTACTACGTCCAAGGCTGGAAGGAAGCCAAGGATTTCCATGAATGATATCATCAGCGACGGACGAAAGGCAATTGGATGCCATCGCGGCAATGCTTTTGAGTCCAGGGTGCTTTGGAACGTAAGCCTTCTCGCATCAGGTGTGCGCGTCTATTCTTACGCCCATTCCTGGATCGATAATCTACGACGATGACGTCACCTCACACGACTACTCTACGGAACACAGGTAGTCTCCAATAACAAGCTGACTAGATGAGAATGTCCTCAAGTCCTCCAAGAACATTTGGCCCGTATAAGGGTCAAAGCTGCGGTACAACACCCTCCTATCTTCAATATCAGCAGGCATCGCTAGCTCCGTAAGGCTGATGTTCGCCGCGACAGAATCCGACCCAAACGCAACCCGCGCTGCCAAGTAATATGTATGGGACCTCTCCCTGCGCGGGATCCTCCGGCCACGAAAGTCACGAGTGGGCGTTGTGACCCTCGCGATGAGCAGACCCAGTGCAGATTCAGAAAGCAAAGAGGGTGGAGGCAATGCAAACTTGACCAGCTCGCCAGTCACCTCATAAACAAAGGACTCTCGAATCAGACATTCCGATGAGTATCGGCAGAGATCAAGGGTAAGGAGGTGAATTCGGACACACTGCTCCTGTGCACTGGGCCCAAGACCAACCACTACGAAGGAAGTCGTGGAACGAGCGAACAGATGAACTTCGCTGAAACGATGAGGAAGCACTGTACAGTGGGTTTTCCGCACGGGTCCGATGGAATGAGCCCCGGACAGTGTTGCTTGGGTGGGAAGCTCGAAGAAAGTAAGCCCTTTCCCATCTAGTACTAGGACCAGGTGAGAGGACGTTATGATTGGTTTGAGTTGACTCGAAGGCGAGTCATTACCGGTATAGTCGTCCTATCAGACATTACGGGAGAAGTCAGGACTTGCTGAGAAAGTCCGGAATATGGGCTTACACGGGTTGGTAAAACAGTACATTTTCCCGTGTTAATGTGAAAGAGCCTGAGGGCTACCAGACTTGAAAACGTATGATGGTAGAGTACTACATAGCCGTTTCCGATGTTCAGATCGAAAGATGCCCAAGGAGCAGTTGGGTTCTGCAGCGGCAACGGCAATTGGATATCATGTTCCGAGCTCTTGAGGACCTGGCCCTCTTCGGACAACCTAAAGCGAACGATCTTCCTAGGTCATTTCGTTAGCCGTCTCCAGGCATTGCTGCAGTAAGGTACTGTACTCACAGGAACTGCTGTTGTGCTGCGGGTTTCTGAGGTATATAAGCGAGATGGAGGATGTTGGTGCCAAGCTCGACATGGCAGACTGGATTTTGGAGAAGCGGAGATGGTATGTGATATTCGAATATGGGATCCTCCAGATTCCTTGTCTGATACCAAGCATACCTTGTTTCCCCCGCCGTTTGGTGAGCAAGGACAGCACATCGACCCATTGACCCAACAAAGAAGCTGCGACCTCTGGGTAGTGGACTCTGATAGAACTGGGGTGCGGGTCGGCGGGTCCCAGTCCATTTTGCGTCCATAATCTCGGCCTGAACGACCATTTTCTCAAGCTCTTGTGTGGTTGTTGCATTGAGATCCACGGGAGGAAGCGCGCATTTAGTCCTTGCGAAGACATTCACCCAAATACAGCGTTCCTTGGATGCCAGATAAACACGTCGACATACCTGACATTCGCTGGATTCAGAATTCTGAGAATGAGCAACAGTGCTACGTACCCTTCTATAGCGAACAATATCGAGTGCTGGAAGGTGACCCAGGATCTCAAGCACCATGTCGTCAGCAAATAACGAAAAGTCAAGCGCCATAGCTCTAAGAGGTCCCGACTGCCTGTGTTAGGCGGCGTAATTCGATGCGTTTCTCGAACGAAGTGGTGCACACTCAGTCGTGGTTGGGATACAGGCCAGCCACCCACGCTTGTGGGTACCACTATATGCAGCCTCAGATCATGATGGCAGAGTTAAGATTCGGAATTATCTCGGAGATATTGCTATAGCTATATTGATCAAGCACGGAAACAAAATCTTGTGACATCTTTATCTTACTCACAAAAAATTAGAGAGACACGGTGAGCGTCAACTAGGTATGGAGATACAGCTTTGAAATTGGAGTATGCGCAATAATATTCCGCGTCCTTCTCCCTGTATCACTTTCTATTGTCCTGCCTTGTTGCCAGCCCTCAAATATCCCCTGGTACTGCTCCAACAATCGGGCGTCGGATGACAGGGTGGCGGAGCTGGTATTAGGCCACGCATATAGGCCCTAGGTCACGATGAAGTGGCTGTGATAGTGCTTCAAGTATCACGCATGAAGATGTGTAGGATTGCAAAGCCTGAGTAGACGCAGTTAGACTCGAGTTTCATGAAGCAAGTGTAGCCTTGCCGAGAGGTGGTTGTCAGGAGGGCAGTAGGGATGTGCATTTATTTATACATTGTATCCCGACTGATCCTCAGGCCGCCTTTGTCGTTGTAGGCCATTTTGGGAAGGGGAGGGGTGAGGAGACGACCTCCAAGCATGGAATGCCGCCAGCACGAGTAGATAGAAGCGGAGGAGAGTGACACGTTTAGGCACACAAGAACGTCTGAGAGAGGAAGTGAAGGATAAGATGGGCATTGGTGCGCAGAAAGACAGCGTTGGGGTACATGCTTCAAGCCGATTCCTTGGGGATTTGGTTCATCGGCTGCCTTATATATATGTTTGGACAATTTGGTGGGAAACAGTGGGATCATATGATAGACTAGATTGGATAGAGAGTCACTTGAGGACGTAGAACTCCGTAGACTGCCACAGGTCCCCGTTTGCGGAGAAGCTCTTCTATCTCGGCGAGTCGGCGCTGTCACGCTGCCTGAGCCAAGTGAACCCGTTGCACCTGTTGATGCATGCTGGTTTAGTCAACCGCAGGAGGCTCAACTGCAAGCGGGTAGCCTATTCTGAGGATCAGCGTCATTTCTTCAGGCCCAAGGTGTTTCCTGATTCAGGCAGTTCGGCTAGGGCCCCTTACGACGATGTAGTCCGTAAATGCAAGTTAAATGATCACAGGTGGCCCAGGACCTGGTAGGTCGCCAAGTTCTGAAGCTGGTGGACGTATTGTGGGGTTTGACACCCAGTTTGGCTCGGAAGTTCGGTGGGTTGAAATGTGTAACCCAGAATCTGTCTTGGATCAGTATTTGGAAATAAACGCGGGAGGCGGGCGTTACGTTTGTTTGTAGAAATGCTGACTAAGCAAGGTCATTGTCTTTGTAGGTCCGTTCTCATTGTCCTCATTGTTGCTCATCCTTCAGAAATGACGGCTAGGCACCTGGGGGCGCTTCAATACCATTATGCTCTCTTCTATATATTCTCGACTCTTTTGCTTATGCCTTGCACTTCTCTCTCTTTACGACCTCACGACCCAGTTTCGTCCAGCCTCGGGTTTACGTTGATATTTTCTCCTGCGCCTGGTTGCGCCAGCCATTCCTTTGAAAATCACTCTCGCTATGCTTCTGAAAACATCTTTGGCTCATTTGCTCACTGCCTTCAGTATTGCTCAGGCTTATGCCATCCCCATCCAACCCTTTCGAGCCCATAGTCCTTCCCACCAGGTCGCACACCGTGCATCAACCATTCACGAACGCCACTCCCGTCCTCTGAAGAGGCAATACTTGGAAAGACGTGGTGGGATAATTCCGTCTCTGTGGGATGGGATCATTCGCCTAGGGGGTTCTCCCGAACACGTTATTACGTTGGTGCCTGCCCCGGTCCATACCTCTCCGTCTCAGCGAGCACCCACATCTTTCACTGTGATTGAAACATCGCAGGTGACGAGTACAGTGTCTTCATCTAGGGCTGTCACGGTTTCTACATCACCTACACCCACTATCATGTCTCAAGTCGTGCAGAACGTAGCATCCTCTACCGCCTCCAATCTCAACTCCGCAGAAAATGCCCCGCCCACTATTTCAGTCGCACCTTCCGTGATAAAACCATCAGCAGCTGCATATACCACAAAGACCGCTCCTGGGATTCCGACGACGATACCTGTAGCTATCCCGCTGAATAATGGCGGATCTCGGAAATATGTTGTGGCACACCATATGATTGGCAACACCTTCCCATACACGATTCAGGATTGGGAAGAGGATATATCCATGGCACATGCTGCTGGTATTGACGGTTTTGCGCTCAACTGCGGTATTGATGAATGGGAACCTGCTCGTGTGGCAGACGCGTCAGCCTTTTTTTACCGTCCTTTTCATACCTTCCGAACTAATTCGCTCTCTGCAACAGGTATGAGGCAGCTAAACGATCCGGTCTCGACTTCAAGATGTTCATCTCACTAGACATGTCGTAAGTTCAAAGTTATATGTATTTATGTCTCTTCGACAATTTCAATTTTTTATGTAGCTCATTCCCATGTGGCTCGCCTGGGGACGCACACAGACTCCGGGAGCTTATTCAGCCATACCTTGACCACCCCAGTCAACTACAATATGACTCTCGTGCCTTCGTTTCCACATTCGCCGGCGAAACTTGTACCTTTGGCCAAGCGAACGTCCTAGAAGGTTGGAAGACCCAGTTTGTCGAGCACCCCAATCTCCAAGGCAAGATATACTTTGTGCCCGCGTTCTTCATCGACCCTGCAAAGTTCGGCGAGTTCTCCGACATCATGAATGGAGACTTTAATGTAGGTACTTATCCCTTCCACGGCGACAATTACTGGATTAGTTGTCCCTTTTAGTGGAATTCTGGCTGGCCAACCAAGATAACAACCTCCTTCGCAAAAGAACTTGTTGCATCCCTCCCCGTAGCCGCGATGAATAACCCTATTCAAAATACCAATATTCGCATTGCCAATGCAGCCGTCGACCCATCGTTTGACCCCCTCACCCTCGGGTTGTCTACGATCGAGTCGACACTTGACAGATTTATTGGGTCTACAGGAGAGCGATGGCGAACATCTGAAAGGTCTCGAGGCCATCTCTGGCGCAATCCAGGCAAGAGATGGTAGCAAGCAGAAACCAGTATATATGGGCGCTGTGTCGCCTTGGTTCTTCACGCACTACGGGCAGGATTCGTATAACAAAAATGTAGGTTCCTCACTTATTGACACCAAATTCGATAGCCAAGTGTGCTAATGACTTTTTGATATTTTAGTGGATTTTCCTTGCCGACCAGCATCTCTATGCGAAGCGCTGGGAGTCGATCATCTCCAACAGGGATCAGTTCGACGTCATTCAGGTGTTGACGTGGAATGATTATGGCGAATCTCACTACATTGGTCCCATCAAAGGCGCTCAGCCTGACAGCGAAGCTTGGGTGAACGGATTTAATCACACTGGTGCGCGTCCAGCTACATAGTATCATGACACCCAATAACGCCTGTACCTTGTGATACCCCCTTCAGCTTGGCTTGGACTCACACAGTATTACGCCACAGCCTATAAAACTGGTGCATTCCCCCCTATCGACCAGGACAAGATCTTCATGTGGTCAAGGCCTCATCCCTGTCGAGCGAAAGCTGACGATCCAATTGGCCGGCCCGACAATTTTGAATTGGCAAGTGAAACACTCCGTCCTTCGGAGGTTTACGAAGCTTATTATTTTTTTCCTCTGCTTAGTCCCAGGACATGGTTTGGGCAGTCGTGATGACAACGGCGCCCTCTACAGTTACTCTCTCGACATCCGCAGATAACTTGAAGCAGTTCAAGGTTCCACCGGGTGTCTCAAAACTGTCTATTCCTATCACCGCCGGCGGTACGATGAAAGGTGTTATCCAGCGCGATGGTGAGACGGTCGTAGAGCTTGCCCCTTCTGAGTTTACATTTCAAGAAAATCCCACCGTCTATAATTTCAATGCGTTCGTGGCGAGCGCCGCCGCCAAATGATCAACTCCACTATTTGTGATGACTCTGCTTTTGGCTCCAGGGAGGGTTCGTTCTTTTGTAATATGTGCACTGTAGCTGTAGTTTTGTTCTGTGTATTTTTAGATAATTCTGCCGCCTTGGAGAAAACGTGCTGGGCATTGAGCAGGGCGAGCAAGATACATAAATTACAAGCCAGTAAGCGATAAAGCGAAGGAGAATATGACCATTAAAAAATGGGTATAAAGTCCTGTATCCTGTCTTTCGCATCCTGCGCAATACACTCCGCAATCCATGTCAAATTCCGGATCTCCTGTTCCTTAAGCTTCATATACGCGTAAAACACCCCATACTGGAACTGCTGCAAAAACGCCTCCTTATTTAACCGCACTTCCGTCTGGAAGAACCGATCCTCCAGCTGCGAAGCAATGCTAAGATCATCTCCCCCTCTGCTGTCCGCAACTCCGCCAGAACCAAAGAACGAACGATAATCGGCAACGGCCTCGCATGCCTGACGAACCTGGTCAATCTCGTCTGCACGAGCGAGCTGGTTATTTCCCGCAGGCCACAAGCGGCCGATGGTAGGGAAGAGACGTGCACGTTGTTCTTTTGTGAGCTCGGTGTTGAAAGAGTTGATAGTGATATTGATTGTTCGTCTGTCGGCTTCAAAGGAAAGGATTTTGTGCATGACATCAGAAGTAGGCGAACCGAGCGTCGCGCAGAAGTGGTAGAAATCCTCGAGGTAGGCTTTGTAGACTGTGTTACGGATGATTTCGATGTTGAGGTCATCAAGGTCAGCAGCGGAGAGACAATCCCGGAAATATGGTGCTATTTTGACGCGGTTATACTGGAAGTATGGGAGGTGGGTGAGGGGACATACCAAGGGGAGTTTCTACAATGACAGTTTGGTAGAGCTCTTCGACATTGGTCGCGACGCAGAGTGCAGGCATCGAGTCAAACACACCAAGTGGGTGACAACGCTCTAGGAGCTCGCGTGTGTCGCGCTCATGTAGGGTTCCAGTTATGAGGAGAATGATGTTGTCGATCATGTACGAATATCTGTATATGTTAAGTATCTCCAAGCTGCAGATCTAAGACACAGACGCGTACGTGATATAGTCGAGGAACTTGGAGAGCGGTTGAACGGCGTTACTCTTGATGTAGTTGAATTGGTCAACCAGAACCTGGGTCGCCTTGTCCGAAATGGTGGATGTCGAGATGGGCAATGGCTCGTTGGCCAAAAAATTGCCATAGTCCGTCGCTGAAAGCTGCGTTCGGAAATCTATAGCGCCAGTTATTGAATGTTCCGGCAAGCATACTAACTTGAGTCTGCACCTTCAAGAGTTTCACATTGCGTCAAATTCGCATATTGGTTCTGGGAGAGGATGCCTGACCGGAATCCCCTGACGATGCCTTCCAGGAAGCCGCTATCAACCTGTTATTTAATCTGTACGTCAGTTTAGCCATAATAGTTGATGGAAATAGTGGTGTTGCATACGTTGAAGAAAAGAGCCTCCATTGTCCCTGGTGCGCACTGAGTTGCTGCGTCCTCGAGTGGTTCGTTCGCAGCACTGATTGAAATTCACACGGTAACACGTGACACTTTCAATTAACACCTGAATGCAGAGAGAAGCTAGCGTCCACAGATTTCCGTCCGTGCTACGGACAGAATTGTCTGGACGCTGTGAAGCACTAACACATATGCGGTTCTGATTCCCTGGACGTTGTTCGAAAGGATCCTAGTCCAGTTCTGATTCGATTATGGTGTTCTCCGAATCCTACCGCACTCTCGATAATTCTGAAGAAACTCACTGTTATGCTTCGACCCACCTGATCTCGCCCCGTCCATACTATCCGACTGGCCTATAGCACCAGGTGATCCCCTCCAGGATACTCATAGTAGTTGTCAACCCAAGAACCCTATCTTGTTGAATCTTGATCCCCAAATGACGCAATTCGCATCACAACTTGCGACAATACTGTCCACAAGGAAACTATACATGGTCCAGCCCACAGAACTCAAGAAGTGCATCCCCTTTCCACCTCGTTCCCCAGGCCTGTCTCGAGTCTCCAGACACTATACCGGAGTTCTAGCCCCTTGACACTGCACGGAACTGCGACGAGATGGGGGAAAAGACCTTTTCTTCCGATTCGGAATCTCGACATAGCGAGGCCAACTACGATAGTCCAAAAGATCGGAAATTATTGAGAAAGGTGGATTTGAGGTGCAGCCCCATTGTATACATGTGTTCGAAGTACTCCCTGACGGTTTGGATGCGGCCAGGCTGTTGCCTATCTTGACGACGCTGTATCTATTTAGTTTCCTGGACAGGTGTGAAGCTCCATAACCTTCACCCACCCATCCTAATTATAGCAGGACTAACATTGGGAATGCGAGGTGAGTTTTGGAAACTACTTGTATCCAACAGCTAATTTTTTTCGGCTCAGGATTATTGGACTGACAACTGTTTGTAATGATTACATGTCCCACAGCAGCACTGGTTCATAATATTCCTCCAGGATCTTACCGTCACACCGTCGGAATATAACACCGCCCTCGCGCTCTACTTCATCGCATATGTTATCTTCGAAGTTCCTGCCAATGTGAGTACCAGATCCTTCCCCGTACTACCGGTCGGTACGACAAGGGACATAGATTATGTGAGTACACCTTATAAGCCCTTTACCTAACAGGAGCTGAACGCGGTTCAACAAAGCTTGAAACGTTTCAACCCTCGGATCTGGCTCCCCACTTTGACTCTTGTTTGGGGCACAGTTAGTGTCTGTCAAGGTCTCGTTATCAATAGGGACGGTCTCTTCGGCATTCGCATCCGTAGGTCCTCATTTCTCGCCTGTAGCCTGCTACCTTGGCAAATAGTCGTCGCGCAGTACTTGGGGCAACAGAAGCTGGTCTATTCCCGGGTGTGATTTATGTGTTCTCAGTATACTACAGAAGGTGGGATTTACTTTCCATCCGCGACGCACCACCACAGCTGAGGTCTGGGCTCCGAAGACATGAACGGAGCTGGCGTGTCGCTCTCTTCTTCGGCGGTGCTGCGCTCGCGGGAGCTTTTGGAGGTGCTTGCATCATTTTTCAGTATATGCCTTCTCGCCTCACGATATGCCTCTCGCTTGCGCGTATACCAGGCATCCTTGCCTATGCCATCGGGAAGATGGACGGCGTAGGTGGCCGCAAGGGCTGGGAATGGTAACACCTCTCTACCCCACCCCCAGAATTCTCTCGTGATTCTACCTTTCTCCAGGATTTTCATCATCGAAGGCGTACTAACTGTGGTAGTCGCCCTTGTTGCATATTGGATCGTTCCTACTTGGTCCTACAAAGCTAAATTCGTACGTCCGTAGCCCCGTGTACCGTTACCAATAATCACTAATACGTCCCCTCACATCCGACAGCTAACTGAACCGGAACGCCAGCATCTCCTCGCACGCCTCAATGCCGACTCCGACGCGGGATTGATCGAAAAATTCGAGTGGTTCTACGTCAAACAGGCATTGACTGACCATTTAGTCTGGGCATATGCGCTTCTGTTCCATGGGTTCGCATTTGTCCTGTACTCCCTCAGCCTATTCTTGGTAAGCGTCTTATTTTGTAGAGCGGCAGGGCCTGGCTGACAGGCGTGGTGGCGTGTAGCCTTCGATAATTCAATCGCTGGGATACGCGAGCTGGCAAGCACAGTTGTAAGTCTCTGGGCCCTCGTAGTTTGTGCGCGAGTTAACGTGCTTCTGGAACAGGTTGACGGTTCCGCCCAATATCCTCGCGAGCATCTCAATCTTGGGAACTGTCTGGCTTTCTTCAAGGTACAATAGACGAGCGATATTCATCATCACCTCAGCAGCTGTCGCCATTCTGGGTGCGTACGTGTTCCGTTTATTTTCCCGCAGGCGCTGAAAGAGATGAAGGATATATAATCTTGCTGACCACGGGAACGGGTGAACATTCCCGATTCTTGTGCTGTGTCTCCATATATTAAAATCTTCACGTAGCCGGTGTGCAATATGTTGGTGTGCACTTTGCTGCGGCAGGGGTATACACGGGCAACGCCCTTCTCCTAAGGTTTGTCATAGGAAACTCAACCTTCTCCCCGCACTCACCTAACTAACAGCTGGCCTGGTGAAAATGTCTCAGCGCAAACCAAACGTGCAATTGCAGTCGCGACGCAAATTACTATTGGAGATATCGGTGCTATCGCAGGGTACGGTTTCATATACTCTAACCTAACTACTAGAAGAAAAATAAAAATCAATCAATCCTAGTGTCCTGATCTATAGACCTGGTCTCTCTGTGCACCGCTTCCGTACCCCGCATATCATTGCGATTGGCTACCTCCTCTTCTCCATCCTCGTTGCTTCGTATCTTTGGTGGTGGATGGACAGGGAGAATCAACGGCGTACCGCAGTTTCGGCTGCACGCAAGGCAGATTATAAGAGAGATGAGAAGGGAGGGAAGGAAGAAGAGTTAGCACCGGAGGAGAGACAGAGGCAAGGTGACCGGGCCTTGAGCTATAGATATGTTATCTAGGGAGGCTGAGTTGATCCTTGTGGATGGGACGAATGATTCGGAATGAATAATCTATGTGGTATTCCTGAAGGGGAGACTAGAATTGGTGCCGATAGTAGCTCCGATAGATTTGCCATGGAAGTTTCCAGTCGCGTAACTGCAACTTGGGATCGAAAGCGTTAAAAGAATTTTTCTCCAACCGTCCCAGCAGATTAGACACGGGCACCTACACCACCATGGTCAGCAACGCAAAAATAACAACAGCCCTCAAAACTTACCCCAGCCAGAAATACAGGCATGGCTACCACAGGGACCTTTCCACCCATTCCCTCCTCATTCAACATCGAACGGGCGGTGATCATATGATCATTCGCAAGAGTAGCAAACTCAAACACTGCATCCTCCACCCCGCGGGCTGCGGGGCCATTCCGGAAAACGTCCTCCTGCCTGACGCTGTGCCTTGATGTGATTTCGGCTGGGATAACCATGCGGCCGTGTTTTGCGTGGAATGGGATGGCGCGGAGGAGGGTGGCGATGGTTTGCGCGGTGCCGAGATGGGAGGCGGCATGGGAGAGGGCATGGGAGGAGGAGAGGGAGAGGAGGGAGAGGAGTAGGTAGAGGAGGGTGCTGGATGTTGACTCGGCGTGGGCGGTGAGGGAGTCGGTTGTTGGATAGGAGGTAATTTCCAGTTCGGTGTCCTGGGCGTGGTTTTTCCTTTAAATGGGAGATTGTGAATGTGCGGGAGAAGGAACGTACTCGGGCGTCGATGATACGTTTGAAATGGTATGGTTGGAGGGTGGCTCGTTGTGAAGCGTCATGGAGCGCGAGCGCAATAGGATGCTGGGGAGGTCTGCTCTATGTGCTTTGAATATAAGTAAAACAGCATTCGTGGGGCGATGGAGCTGAACGGACATTGAAGATATCCTTGATAGCATCCCTCCAAACCTGCATCCTCATTTTTCCAATCATGGTATTGGACACATGATCCTGTACAGTCGCTAATTCGACCTACCGACAGGTTCAGTACTTTCGACTTGAGGGGCAGGAAAACGCACTGAGAATGCCTTGATGGCGAAATACGCCCCCTGGAGGTCCTTTGGCCAAAACTGGGATGTCAAATACGACTCATAGTCGTGCTTCCGGACTAGGTCCTTGCAATATCCTGCGGGGTCGGAAAGGCCTGCAGGGCTGTCCGGGTGTGCTTGGGCCACGAATGGTCGTGTTGAGACTCTGACTGCTTGTCTCGAGAGGCGAAAGGACGCGAAACGCATCTCGCGTTGGAAAGAACGCATGACCAAATCAGACGACAACAAGCTTGTCCGTTTCCGGTCATGCAAAGATCGGGTCTCCAGAGGGATGTCCTTGCGCTCTACAGAAGGTTCTTACTCCTCTCTTCCACTTCATATAGTCAACCATTAGCTGTTGCAGAGCACTTCAGATGGTCAAAACAAAGCCAGGAGCAACTCGACCCAAGTTCCTGCTCTTTGTCCGGTATACCTTCCACCAAAACGCAATGGCCATTTCACCGCGCGATATCAGCGTCATTGAACACTTGCTGCGCAAGGGAACACGACAGCTTGAGATGTACGAGGACCCAGGAGTGAAAGACTGTTTCGTGTCCAGAGACATGGTCGCTTGGCAGGAGCAGTGGAAGAGAAGTTAGCATTGGGGCTGTATTCCATCTAACACGAGTTCTTCCGGTCCCTCCAGTTTCATATACGACACCTCACCGACATGTCATTCCCTCTCTCGCATTACTGTTCCACATCCTACGATGGCTTTCTGCATCTCTCCAACCCTCTATGAATTGCTTGGTGATGCTCCGTCGCTAGACGCTTCGCTGCCCGCGGTCTCAGATCACAGGTATCGCTCTCTCATCATGCCCTCCACTTAGTGACCGTTGAGTATTCTACCAAAGTGATTTGAGGTGTGTATGTTTAAAATCGTCATTTACATGTTTATGTCCTCACCCTGATATGTGTCCATTTGTCTTAACACTAGTTTACTTGTTGCGGTATATAGGCGTTGGACATACAAGGGAAAAAGCCTGACATGTGATACTTCTCAAAGAAAGCAGAGTGTCACCAGTCACCCTGCCTCGTACTAAGGCAATGAATTATGGCCTTCCTCCTTTCCGTTTCTCTACCTATGAGAAACACCCCTGCGATAAATGGGAGAGTCGCTACCCCGATCAGGGTCACAAGTCCCGCCACGATCTTCGGTTGTTGCGACCAGACGTAAACGTAGATCCCGGAGATCATGCAGGCCACTCCAGAGACAAGAAGGGGCATAGGCACAAAGAGGGATGAGCTCAGCCACGCGTAAAGGAATCCCTTTGGAGGCGGTCGTCTGCTTTTCAATGGGGGAGGTGGCAGCCTGCCATTCTTCACCCCGAATTCCAACTCAAGTTCATCCTTCTCTTCTTCTGACAATCGCTGTAGCCAACGCGCCGTGAGGAACGCAAGCGAGGCTGATATGATGTCGAGGATCAAACCACCGAGGAAGAATACATTGATGGCACAAGCTGCTGCGGTGTCCTTGTCTGGCGCCATCGTGCTTGCGATTTGCGCCTGGATTGCAGCGAAAAATGTTCCCTGCACACCACGAGTGAGGTTTCATGACGCGCATAGAATACTGTTGGATCGTACAGCGAGTGCTAAAACTTCAAATCCTTTTACGAGAATTTCAAGTTCTGGACGAGCTGGATTGTGAGTGATATTTAGGAAAGGCGGCAGAGACGGAGGCATCTGCACCAATGGCATTGTCACCGTTGCCTGGCCTGTGTTCGTGGGGGTCGTAGCCATAAGAAATCGACGGCGAGGGGAGAAGGTGTAAGTTATGCAATGAGTATGCGATGATCACTGATTAGGCAGGCGTGTACGTACGACCACACTGCCACGACAATGAACCACACAACAGTATGAAATTCAATCCCTTTTATTATCTCTTGCAGAACAACATTACCAACGAGCACCTGAAAAGGCCTCTTGTGCTCCGACCATTATACTTGCCACCAACAATCACATGGAAAGCGATTATACCGGAGTGATTGATCTGGGGTGATGTCACCTAGCTCAACTCGCAGATACAAGGGTATGCTCATCGTCCTCCACGGTGCAATCACATAAGACACTATTATGCGACCTTCGGACCGCATGTGTACCGACGATCTAAGATGAGTCGTGTCGCGGGGTACTCTCTTCACGTCTCAAACAGTCCTGATACCGTTCCTCCCATCCAGCCTCTCCATGCCTACTCAGTTGTAACCACCACATCCTTCTGAGCGTTTTCTCCATATCTCTTCCGTTATAATAGTTATGCCCGCCTCGCGGAAATTCCGAAGGGGCACGTGTCGTATCGTCCACGTTCACAGCGAAATATGAGCATTCTGAGTCGGCGGGAGGAATGCGAAATACACGGCCTTCTGCGAGGTACAACGGCGTTTGGCAAAAATGGCGGTAACCAAGCTTTAAAGGAGGAACCGCCGTGGCTCCTGCGAAGAAGCCCTATTAGCAAATTTCTCTCGACCGGAAAACACCTTTCCGGCATACCGTCGTTGTAAGCCCTTACAGAGTTCTCGACAACCGAAGCGCGAGCTGCAACTTCATGCCAGAGTTGTGCAAGGGCTAGATTTCCGATTCGTGGACATCCGAATACCACAAGTTTCAGGCGGGGGAGCGAAGGTAAAGAGGTTTCCGTTGGATTGTCTTGTGCACCGAGGAGCAATAGAGCGAACAGATAGCACATCGCCCCTCCTAAGCTGTGGCCAGTGAGTACTACCTCATCTATCTTGTGGGCGGACAATGCATCTATCAAGTGTTCGAGTGCAACATCTCGTACACCCATGTACATCTTCCAAAACCCGGCATGTACGGTGCATCCAACTCCAGCGGGATAATTGGTAAACCAGGCGCAGAGATCATGAAGGCCCTGCATAAGGCTAGAAGTCCCCGAAAATGCGAGGACCAATTGCTTCGCTTCTGCTCGGTAGGTGATATACCCTTGTAGGTCTGTTCTAGTTCCATGAAAGACAGAGACCAACGTCGAGCCTCGAAGCGCATCATAACCATCGAGAGGATAATCAGGTCGTAGAAGTCGGTCCATATTCTTCCAAATGAATTCCGGTGCGAGGGATCCATGTGCGAGTTCAGCGAACTGCCCAATATCAGCCAGTTGCAGCTGTGATTCTGCAGAAATACAGTCGGAGGACGTGAGGGTATATGATGAGTGGTGAGTGAGTATTCTGGCAAGCCAACGAAAATTGTCGGTCTTTTCGGAGGCATACATACGACGCTGGGCCTCTGATAGTACCAGTTTAGCTGGAGAGTCTCGACGTTGCAGCCAATGCTGGAGTCCGGGCATGGGAGATGTCTAGCAGTGATGGGTACAGGAGATCAAGACTGCTGTGGGCCTGACATGCTTGGTGGGGCTGTGACTACCTTGAAGCCTTGGTTCATCGGTTCACGGGTGGCAAACGTTCGCTCGTCATATTATGGAGGGTGCCGGTGATCAGGCGGTGTTCCCTGCTGGGTTTATGCTCAGGGGGGGATTTGGAAACGATGCCCAGACAGATGCAATTCGGTCGATCACTGTACTCAGTCCTCAATTCCAGAGATGTCTCTGGAATTATGCGCAGTGTAGCCGTCCGCTGCGATGCGAGAATGGATCTGGAATGAGGGAGCGCGCAGTTGCAATAATGATACTATAATAGTTTCTGTAGACCAAGCTCTATGCGCTCCATATACTCGTGAAGGATTAATGTAAGCAATCCATGTTCATTACCGTGCACTTCCGAACAAGCCCGCAGCAGCCGTCTGACTGGCAATCTCTTGAGGTGTTGCCTGTTCTTTTGCCTGCTCCTTGGCCCTCTTTTCAGCCTCAGTAGCCTTGGCCACTGCTGCGAGCTTGGCCTCCCGCCGGGCACGGCGGGTTTTAACCTCGTGTTCCTCCTTGAGGTGCTCAAGGACCTTCTGGTTGTGATGTGCGTCTCGTTCTGTCTGTATCAGCTCCGAGGCTTGTTCATATGCGAGCCGGCGTTCGTTAATAACTGTTTTAATCCGTGCCATGGATTTACGGACCTACGAGGGCGTGCAATGAGTATAGGATGTGAGGAATTGGGGGGAAGACGTACGTGGTACAACTTGGTTGCATTCACTCGGTGCTCCTGCATTGTCACTCCCATTCTCCTCGCTTCCTCCCTTTGTGTCGCGAGGAGGTTACGCTCTCGAAGGAGAACGTACCACAGCACATGCAGATCCTTGAAACTCTTCAAGCGCAGTTCCTCAGCTCTCCACCCACGACCTGCAACCAATAACCTGTCATTATTGCCCGGTTCCGCATAATTATGTGCAACAAACCAGAATTCACTTGAAAGGTCTCTGGAGACTCTACGACCTCAAACCTCGCGTCACCCTCGAGCTTTTCGTCGCCTTCCTTTCTACGGAAAAATGCATATAACCCGTGGTCTTCCCTCACCGGAATCCGTCCTTTCCGCCAATCCACCCCATTTGTGCTGGCTGACGCTGGCACCAGGGCCTCTGTGCTCGTCGACGTTGTAGCATCAACAACTTGTGCAAACGAACGGCGGCATTGTAGGGACTGTAGTGCGCGTTGCCGAATTGCGCGTGCAATGGAGAGCATGAAGAGAAAAGAGTATGTGACGCGCCTGGGTCACGTTCACGCAGTATATATTCGAGAAAATATAAGAAAACTAATCAACAGTCTTCCGAGCCCACTTTCTCTGTCCTGGTCCAGGGGAAAAGCTACGCGGAGGGGGTGTCGCAAAACGGTGGACAGGCTGAGGCGACGCCCCCAACGGCTCATACGCAGTCGTCTTCGCGGCATTCTTCCTTTCTTCTTCCTCTCCCTCCTCCTTCTCTTCCGATACAACAAAAGGCTTCTCCTTCTTGTCCTTCTTAGTACCAGGGGCGGCACTCTTGCCCCAGTACAGCCATAGCTGTGCTCCGAGTACCAAATTCAACACCAACGCAAGCCCAAAGCCCGCCGCAACCAACACGTCCCCGACCTCCGTCGCCGTCGTAAACAGCCTCGCAACACACCCCAAAATCTGCGCTACGACAGCAACCGTACTTAACTGTCCCGTACTCCCCGCACGTGCGTTCTGTGTGATCTGTGGGATTTTGGAAAAGAGGGACAAGGGGAGAGTGGCGGCTTGCACGAGTGCGAGTGTGGTGCTCGGCACGGAAGAGAGGGCGTATACAGTCCCTGCGGTCGAGAGGAGTGCGAGGGTCAGATCGCGTGGTTTTGTGGATGCGGAGTTTGGGGAGGAGGGCGTGTAGGCAATGATGAGGAGTGTGATGATGATGTCTTGGATCGTGAGGAAGAGGTTCTCGCCGTACGTCGAGAACGGGAAGTTGTTTTTAACAGAGTAAGCGAGGGTTATCGCGTACGAGAGCGTTTCAAGCACATAGGCTGTCAGTGAGAGGCCCTCAGCCGAACCAGCGTTTAGGACTGGTGTAAACTTGGTCAGATGTGTAGTACCAAAATGGCATTTTGACGCACTCAACAGCATTTGTGGGACTTTCATCACAGACCCGCCAACGACAATGCCGATTCCTAGGCCTTTGGAGATTGCATACTTGACGCATTGGACATCGTTGACGTTGAGGTTTTCAACGAGGGACACATAACATTTCTTCGTAGGCTCCCATTAGCTCGGAGGGCGGCGGCGAGTATGCTTACAAGCACCTACCTTTCCTACAACTGCGATGCCCAGGTCCTTGATAAACCAAGGGAGGTTACGAGTAATGGCAGACATGGTGGTGGTTATTGTCCACGTGGATGGATATACTAATGGGTGGCGGTGCAGCCTTAAACACTAAGTGTATCCGCAACAAGTTCCAATATCTCCCTTACACTCTTGCCCCTGTTCCTATCATCCTTCGCTACACTCTGCCACACAGGCGAATGGTGCGGTTCTACAGCCACGCATTTCACCCTCACCTCCTCCCTCTGTTCCTCTGACCCGTGTTGTCTTTCAAACTTCAACCACCACCCCCACGAGTCACCCAAATCCGGCGCAGTAGCCGTCGCTCGTCCAAACCATATCCGTGCCTTGTCAATCTTCCTCTCTGCCCAAAATAGCCTCGCAACCGTACATATAATCAGTGGATTGTCTGCGGACTTTTTGAGCGCGTCTGCGGACCGTGTTTTGCGCATAGGACGGGGTTCTGCCAGGATCGCCATAGACCAAAGGAGTCCTGACGTAGGACACTCTTGAAGTCCGCGTGCAAGCATGGCTTTTGCTTGCACTGACCCTCCTGACCGCTCCTCGACACCTACAGACTCGGCCCAGAGTTCATCGTTCGCTGGGTTCACGAGACGGGCCTTTTCCATTAATGCACGCGCCTTGATGCTCTTCCCGTCGGCTTCTTCGAGTCGGCTTGCGAAGATCCACAATGTGATGTCTTTGGGGCACGCCTTGAGGCCTGCAGCAAATGCTGCGCGTGCAGCTGGGTACCTTCGGCTTGCTTGGTGGATCTGGCCTTGAATCATGTATAGTTTGGGAAACTTCGGGAACTTCTTGAGTGCGGTTTCGATTGTCTTAAGGGCACTATTCTGTTGGCCTAGCTGGCGTTCAAAGACGGCGGATTTCATCCAAATCTAGAAAAGGTTCAGAACCACAAGGTGGTAACAAAGAGTTAAACGGACTCTGTCAGTGTCAGCAACATCCCTAGCACGTTGCAATAGTTGTCTTGCCACGTCCATATTACCGTTCTCCGACTCAAGCTTAACAGCCGCTAGCCAAATCTCTTCGCTCTCCGGGTTGACGTTGAAAGCACGCTCCAACACTTCTCGAGCTGCAGGTACATCCCCGGCCAGCCATTTCTCTTTCGCAGCCATAAGCCACAACACTTCTGCTTGTGGACAATGTTTGACCGCTTGGCTGAGAAGAGCATCCAGGCTCTCCCTAACGGGGTCGTTTCAGCACACTCGTACGTGAAAAAAGGGAAAATCACGTACCTTGTCCCATGGGTCTTTTCTAACTCTGCAGCTCGTCTCCACAAACTCCTCCGATCCGGGTAAACCTTCAATGCATACGCGAAGATCGCCCTGGCAGTGCCCACCATCCCACGACTCTCCGCACTTTCTGCGTCACTAACCCAGGTATCCAGCCGGTCCTCCTCCTCCACCTCCATTGCCACCGTAGCCTTTACGATTGCTTCGCATGTCCTCGGACTGCCCTGGCTTTCACACTGCTCTGCTTCTTTCAGCCATTGTTCTCTCGTCAGTAACACCTGATGTTTCCGAAGCTCCCGAACCGCTAGCTCAATCGTTCGATCCACCACTTCGAGTTCTTTGAGCTTCTGCTCGTTGGATTTCTCTGGGTGTGAGGTGGCTTCTTGTTCGAGAAGGCGACCCGCAGCGATCCAGATTTCGTGACTAGTGGGAACGGCTTTCCGGGCTTTGTTGAGCACCGCTTTTGCGCGTTCCGGCGTTTCGAGACGAGCGAGGGCAAGCCAGAGTTCGAACCGATAGTGGGATAACCTCAACTGCACGTGCGAGAAGGATGCGTGCGTCCGTCGCAGGATTCTTCGAGGTTTACGGTCTCTTTCCATAAGCGGACTGAGTTTGGGATGTGTTCGAGAGCTATAGAAAGGGGAGGGATGAGGATGGGAACAACTCGTGGAGAGGATGTACTAGAAATCACCTTTACGAAGTACACGTCTTTTGGATTTCGCATCATTCTCAAGGTCCGCAGCTGCAAGCCAAATTTTGACACTCTGACCAACGTGTTGTACTGCGTCGGCAAGTATAATTTTCGCATCATTATTGTTCTATATAGATTTCGTCAGTTGAGGAAATCATGACTGAGCCAAAACTGACATGCAGACGAGCGGCCTCGAGCCAGACATCTTCGCTCTTCGGACAGTTCTCGCAACCGGCTTTTATGATTTTGCGGGCTGCCACCATTCGGCCAGCATGCTCTTCGAGACAAGCTGCTGCAATCCAACCCGGAGCATGCTTGGGATTTGACTTCACGAGGGAATCGAAGAGCATTCGAGCCCTCTTGATATCGCCAATTTCGGCCTCGGATTTGATTATGACGCTGTCAAGGGAGGTAAGATAGCCCTTGGGGTCGACGGACGTGGCGGTTCCAGACGTGGAGGTAGTACCAGATATCTAGAGAGAGGACGTAAATGCTTTTCCTTGTCAGGTAGACGCCACTCACCTGGTCGAGTTTGAGGGAAAGGATCTTGTCACGGGCCTGACCAATTTCGACAAAGTTAGTCAGTGTACCAGAGTCGGCTGGTGTGGCGAATCCCCCGATCTGAATAGATCTTTGTCAGGTGATATTCAGCGGGCGTATTGCAATGAACATACCTCTTGCTGACGGGCATCCAAGGCATTCTCGTATTCACCCTTTGCTCTATCACCGACAATCACACTGTCAGGTACAACATACGAGCGCTCTTCCCTTCTCCGCTTCCTCTTCGTCAAGTTCCCGACTTCTGGAATGTTCTCCCACTCCGTATCCGACACCGCTGCCAGACCGCGTTTCAAGTCCGCAAATTGCTGCTGGATTTTCGGCCGCTCAGCTCGATGTTTCGCTAATTCCCCTTGTTCCCGTGCCTCTCTATGGAGTCGTAATCACAAAAGAGAAGGATGCTATCAGTCTTATCATTGAGGCAACACCAAGACTAACCGACAACACACCTCCGAACCTTCCGCCGTGAGTCCATAGCCTGGTCGACTTTCTCGTAAATCTTGTCGGCTTCTTCGTCATCCTGTTCATATGTCATCCCAGCAAAGAGACCATACTCGTTGTCTGGGTCTTGAAATTGTTCCGGATCTACCTCCGCATCCTCCCCCCGCCGTGCCCGGGCCTCACTGGGTATTTCAGCAGTCTCATAAGCAAAGAGAAAGTCCGAAACGTACGCAATGACTTCTTCTGAGGGCCCCTCACGAGCGGGACCGATATCGGAACGAGTCGTGAAACCGGAAGCACTGTGGAGGTTATTAGAATACAGTACTCGAGAAGAATGTTCACTGGACGCACCCTCGACCTAGACCAGCAACGTAAGATGCTGGCGCCGGCATGGACAAAAAGGCCAGCTTGTTTGGTTTATTTTTTGCCGCCATTGTAAGGGTATGGCCAGAAGGTGGTGAACGTCGATGGAGAGTGAGTCGTTCAAAGAAAGCCCGTTATGTCACGCATTCACGTGACTGTCATTCTTACAGCCTTTCGCGTTGTTGGAGCGTGTCAGTCATTAATTGCTGCTACCGCGTCAAATACACCGCGCCTGTTTAGACAATAGAAGAGACAAGGAAAAGAGCGGCTCTCTTCAACCTATCTACCATGGCTCACCTGGACAAGCTGGCCATCCGCGGCATCCGCTCCTTCGACGACAAGCAAATCGCATTCATCCAGTTCTTCTCTCCAGTGACTGTCATCGTGGGCCACAACGGCAGTGGCAAAACCACCATTATTGAATGTCTCAAGTATGCTACTACAGGTGACCAGCCCCCCAACACTCGCGGAGGAGCCTTCATCCATGATCCCAAGATGGCCAACGAGAAAGAGGTCAAGGCGCAAGTCAAGCTGAGGTTCTTCGCTGCGAATGGCACTCTTATGTTGGCTGTTCGGAATTTGAGCTTGACCGTGAAAAAGACGACAATGTCGATGAAGACGCTAGAGGGCATTTTGTCGTTGGCAAGCGACTCAGAAAGGACTGGCAAGGTGAACATTGTTCTACTCTTATTATGCCATTGTGGACTAATTTTTATTCGTTAGCGTGCCACAATTTCTACGAAATGTGCTGAGATGGATATTGAAATTCCCCAGTTGCTTGGAGTTTCCAAAGCTGTCCTCGAGAATGTCATTTTCTGTCATCAAGAAGATTCCTATTGGCCGTTCTCCGAGCCATCTTACCTCAAGAAGAAGTTTGACGAGATATTCGAAGCTACGAGGTATGTCGTTCTGGTCTGCCGCTTCCTATTTACACCATTTCTATCCCTCGTAGGTATGCGAAGGCGCTTGATTCCATCAAAAACCTCCGGAAAGAACGCACCACGGAGCTCAAGATCGAGAACGCACAGCTGCTGGCGTTGAAGAATGAAAAACAACGTGCAGACGATATTAAGCAAAATTTATCGGATACCCGTGCCACAATCTCAAACAAAGAGGGCGAGTACGAGGAGACCAAGAGGCTGTACGATGCCCAAGTCGTGTCAAACAAACAATTTTATGACCACGCAACCAAGTTCCGAGAAACCTACATACATATCGAAAATCTTGAAAAACAGAAAGAGCGTCTGGAGGAAGACTACAGGGAACTCAAGCTCAACCTTCAAGAACTAGTTGGTGAGCACTTTTGGGCATTCTTTCACACACGAAGTAATGCGAGACAGGAACTGACGAGGAACTCGAAACTCGGCTGAGGAATTTCGATGAACACATTGCGGTTCAGAAGGGTAAGCTACAGTCAAAGCTTAACTGGGAAAGAGGACCTCGAGGAGAAGATCAGTTCTATTAAGACAAGAACATACGGACTGTGTTGTTCAGCATGGGAAATTACTCGGAGAAGCAGAGGTAAAGCAACGAATTACACATTGCACTGATCAGCTTCATAAACTCGAGTACAGGCACATAGTCAACAAGTAGCTGAGCGGGAACAGCTCATTCGCGAGATTAGCGAAAAACACAAGATCAAAGGTTTCAATTATTCGCCCCTTGAACGAGAAAAGGCCCATGAGTTTCTGGCTCGTGTTGAGGATTTGCGCCGTAAGCAAATAGCGGACCTCGAGAAGCTGCAGGTTTGTTGGCCTGAATCCCCCTTTAACAACGCCCCCTGAACTCCTTGCTAGGCAGAGTTACGTGACAAAGCCAACGCTCACCAGAGCGAAGTCCTTGAACTGGAGAAAGATTTGGGTGGTAAGAAACTACGGAAAAGCAACCTTCAAGAGCAAATCGTAACATGTTCTTCGTTCCCCCCCAGGCACTTACTGATCACTCCAACAGCGCGAACGACAAGGATTGATCAAGAAAACCGAACGCCAGCTCGAAGACGACCAATCTATCCAATCCTGATTTAACAGCTCTCAAAGGAGACATTGAAGAAAAGAACTCGCGGATGATGAAGCTGAAGAAAGAACTCGCGGACGCCAATTTTGATTCTCGGTTGGCCGAGAAGACGGAGAAGTCAAAACGGTTAGATGAAAAGCGGGAACAATTGAACATGGAGTTGCGAACTTTGAGCTTGCAGGCGGACTCAAGGGCTCGACTGGATGTCAAAAGAGCGGAGGCCAAGAACAAGTCAAACGAGGCGAATAATACGTGAGCTTACCTAGGCCCAATTATGCCCTCGCTTAACTTCGAGATAGATCCAAGATGGTGATTGAAAAATATCGCAAGGTCACGTCTAGGGACTTGGCTCCAGATAATATGGAAGACGAATTGGATAACGTACTTAGGTGCGTTATATCAAAGATATCTTCCTTAGATGCTAATGAGATCACAATAGACAAAAGGAAAAAGAACGATCCGCAATCAATACTTCTGTTGCCAACCTCTTTGCCGAGGTACAAACTGCCAACAAAAGTAAAGACGAACTCCTCCGAGACAAACAGATGAAACAACGAGAAATCGAAGGTCACATTCCCTCACTGCATGGACGCCCGGCAAAATTGACCAGAACCCCTTAGCTATCAACAAGAAGATATATGTGGAGTTGACAGAGGACCTGGAGACCACGAATTACGACGAGGCACTCAAGATCGTAGCCGACGAGATTGAACTGAGACGACGCGAGGTTATGGTCGGGCGAGCCAATGAGGTTTACGAGAACCTCCTCAATACGAGCAAGTTGAAGAAGACATGTCAGGCATGTAACCGCCACCTGAATGATCGCGAGCTTAAGACCATGGAGGCAACGGTATCACGTTCTGGAGCGCCGGTACTGAATTGCAACTGATCCTTTTGACCTAGCTCAAATCATTCATCAAAGTAGGAGATGACAGCGTAGATATTGCGGAGAGCAAGGAGTCATTATCCGCCTGGGAAGATATTCAGGAGAGGTTGCAAAAGCTAAGGCCTGCAGATGCTAAAAGGAAGGTTCTTGAAACGGAGGAGATCCCGGCCCTCGAGGCGAGGATTAAGGAGCTTGACGAGGAAATTCCGAAACTTAGATTGCATGCGGATAAGGTTTGTTCTTGTGCCTGAATGAGCACAAAGATGCAATCACGACGTTTGGCGCAGGAACAAGAGAAACTAGATGAACTGGAAAATCGAATACGTGAACTAACCAACCTGAAGCAGCAGGCATCGACAGTGACGCGTTTGCAGAAAGAAGCCGAGAGAGCTCTGCAGGAAGCTGAGGGCATCGAGAATGCACTCCGGGTCACTGGGACAACCAGAACAGCTGATGACGTTCAAGGAGAGCTCGATGAGCTCTCGGGACAATTGTAGGTTTCGCCATCAGCTCGTTTGGCTATGTATACTAAACTATTTCAGTCGTGCGGTCGAGCGTGAAAAGCAGACGATCACAATTGAGCGAGACCGCCAAAACATGACTATTCGTTCACTTGAGGATAACTTGCACGAGATGGAGAAGCAGGAGCTCGTACTCTCCAGCAAATTGCACGATAAGAAGTCTTTGGAGACAAGCATAACCAAGATGGGAAACGATATTGCTTCTCTCACAGAGCAGATCAAGGTCAGTTTTAGCTCCCTGTTTATCCCCCCGTCCCTTGACTCGCTGGCCTTGGTTGCTGTAGGGCCTCGAAAGTCTGATCACGGAAGGAGAGGCTCCGATTGAAGCCTTAAAAATATCTTTCCAAGATTCCCAGACAGAGCTCAACCGCAATGTCTCCCAAGTGCAACAACAAATCCAAGAGCTGAATACGAGTATTAATAAGCTCAACCATATCCACAAGGGTGTTGAGCGGTACGAGTTTGGCCCCCCAAACATCATCTCAATCACTAATTATGTTGATACTCTAGTTACATCAAGGAGCGGCGGGCGCGCGAGCTCGAGAACACCTCGGAGAGAGTTCAACAACTCGATATCGATCTCCAAGAACTGAATGGCGAACTAGATAGAATCCGACAGGCTATCGCTGATATCCAACGGGAGATTAACGAAAGTGGTGCTTCTGTGGCCAATCTCCGGGATAACATTCGTGCTCGGAGGTTTGTCAAGCAGGTCCGTGAGGTTCGGATGGAGATCGAGTCGCATGATATGGAAGAGATGGCCAAAGCGCGGAGAAACTTCGAGGAAAAATACAGGCTCGCCAAGGAGAAAGAGGACGATTTGCATATGGAGGTGAGCATATATACTCTGAGTGACACCGAATCCAGACATGATGAGCTCTCTTCACCTCCCATAATCTTTTTTCCCCCTCCCTTCCCATAGTATGGTCGGATCCGTGGAGAAATCGATACGCTGCGACAGCAGGTCGAGAAATACGAATCTGACCTAAGGAAGTACTTCAAAGATATCAATAAACGCTACACAGACCAATTGGTCAAAGTCAAAGTAGGCTTGGTCGAAATCCCTCTCACAGGCCTTATTCTCAACGTCCCACAGGTTTCTGACATGGCGAACAATGATTTGGAGAAGTATGCGAAGGCACTTGATAAGTACATATTATGCAACAAGAATCCACCCCGAAAAGACATTGACGTGGGTATAGTGCTATCATGAAGTACCATACGTTGAAGATGGAAGAAGTGAACGACATCATGAAACATCTTTGGAACAAGACATATCAAGGAACAGGTGATTGACGCCGCCCTTCTTCTCCCACCTTCTAACGTTGAGGCAGACATTGATGGGATAAAGATCAAGTCGGATGTTGAAGGTGGCGCGAGCAAACGGTCATACAACTACAGAGTACGTCACCATTAACGTAACAAACCCCTTCCTGATATGGCCACCCCAGGTCGTGATGACCAAGGACCAAGTCGAGATGGACATGCGGGGCCGCTGCTCAGCCGGACAGAAGATGCTTGCTTCCATTATCATCCGCCTCGCACTTTCAGACTCCTTCGGCCAGAACTGCGGCATCCTAGCATTAGACGAACCTACCAATGCTCTGGACACAGAGAACATTGATGCCCTAGCTGCCAGCCTCGTGGAGTACGCACGAACAGCCAAACCCCATCTGGAATTTCGCTGAATATGTGTCATAGTATTATCAACGAACGTAGAAGCCATTCCAACTTCCAGCTCATCATTATTACCCATGACGAGAACTTCCTCCGAAAGTTAGGACAGAGTGATGTGATGGAATATTATTGGTGCGCATATTCGTCGATTTTATTTCGCACTTGCGCCGACTGTTCTTGATCAGGCGGGTATCACGGGACGCGAGACAAAAATCAATTATTGAGCGCCAGAGATTCAGATAGATGGGGATGCCTTTGGTGGTCCATATGGCCTTGTTTCTGTACTCAGGTACCTCTTTGACACAAGCTGCATTTTACTCGATTTACAGGATTTACAATCAATCCCATCATTTACCATGGTCAAACTCAGGAGTACCCTGTGCAGGACTAAAAATACCGTTTCACGGGGTTTTAAACCCTGCCGGTTACCTCTCCCGAACGGATCGACGGCGATACCGCCCACATCTACGTGACATATATCCAGGACTTTGAGCTGATAGCTCTCGTGTCGCTACTCCAGCGCAGAGTTTTTCCGAGGCTCAAACCATTCCGAGGTTTACTCTGGAACTAGGAACGCAAGCACAACGATAAGAATATCTGCCTTCGTGAGAACTGATAGCTTTTCCAGGGATGCATCACAGTCCTAATGCGCTGGCGAATACTCCTCCCCGAAGCGAATTTCTCGTGGGTCATTAACACTCCACTTTAGTACAAATTCATCGAAAACCCCAAACCGCTCCAAGCCAAGCTGATGTGCGATGGAGTCCGGCCATGATGTCGAGAGCATAATTCATCAATCAAGGTTGATCCCCAAAACATGCACTGAAGGCGGGGGCCTGGAGGAAGACAAAAAGCCCAGGAAATGCCAGAGTATGACGCAGATTGCTCGAAACCGACCACCCCTCATAGATCTGAATCGCTACTGTGTTGTTGGACCTCTATTGCCGCGTGGCAACCCGCCATATGGGTGATTACATCATTTTGGATCCATCGGGCTTCCGTGTTTCTCTGACGGAGGAGGTCCTTGTTTGCGGTGGTTCTTCGGAATTGCTCAGCCAGAATGGTTACTTTACGAAAGGGATCCAACTTCATTTGGCCGTTTTCTTATTTAAAACCCAAAAACCAGGATGAGCCCAAAACTGACAGCCGCCCATAGTCCTCGCAATGGTCGTCCTTCAGCCATCACAAGACCAGCTCCATAGTCTCTCCTCTTTAGACCGAACCCTCTTCTACCGCTTCGGCATCGGGGAAACCAGGAAATCACCATTCCATTGTGTCCACCATGCTTTTGAGCATCATGCTCTCCTCCATCCGGACGCCGTAGCTGTCGTCAATTTCGAGGAGTGTATCACATATCTGGAGCTTGACCACCAGGCCAACTGCCTAGCCGCTCGGCTCCGTGATATGGGAGTACAGGCAGACTCTCGAATCTGTGTGCTCGTTGAGCGTTCGATTCTGATGGTTGTCGCCATCCTCGGGGTCCTGAAAGCTGGGGCTGCATATATACCACTTGACGGCAACATTGTTTCTGATGGCACGCTTAAACACGCGCTCAAAGATTCAGGATCCGACATTCGTGTTGACATTGTCCAAGTTTATCCCGAGAGTCGTAGACAACACCATCGTCAATCTCGAGGATAGCATCTGTCCGACTCCCACTGCTCACTGTACTAAACCAAAGGACCCGACTACTGCTCAGGACGGCGCCTACGTGATCTACACAAGCGGTTAGGGAGTTTCCTGTTCCAGAGCACCCGCACTGACCCCGTCCCAGGGACGACCGGCACCCCGAAAGGGGTGGATGTGAGCCACCAAAACGTCACGAACTGTAAGCCTATTGCAGCCCTCGTACCGTCTGTGTGATACTTACACCCCTGGGTTCAAGTGCTATGCCTGCCTCCCGGAAACCTTCACATAGGACCGGGTGTCCGTGTTTCTCAGCTCATGAACATTTCCTTTGATATGGCCGCTTGGGTAAGCTCCTGGAGTTTTGAGGATGTGCCCTCCCTAAGAGATTTTGCAAGGAAATCCTCGGTAGTCTGTGTAATGGGGGCACTTTGTATTTGCGGGGCAAGACGTCAAAAGAGTGGCGCGCAGTCATGAAACTCGTTGACGTCGTCATTGCGACACCCTCCATACTATCATCCCACGATCCTGCCGATTACTTCCAATATCAAGGCCGTCGCCGTTGCTGGTGAACCTTGTCCCAAAGGTAGGAACTACTGGTCCTCCTGGGCCCACACACGTTGTTAGCTCAAGCTAATCTTTTCTAGGTCTGGCTGACACATGGGCCGCACAAACTAAATTCTACAATTGCTGTGGGCCAACGGAGGTGGAGCGATCACGCCTTTGTCTGTTCGCCACTGATATAACATGAATACAGGTGACTATCATTAATACCATGCAGTTACATTCTTCTGGCCGCATCCTCGGCATTGGGAGGCCGACACCTAACAATAATGTTTATATTCTTGATCCAGACACTGCTGAGCCCTTGCCCATCGGTGCACCTGGTGTGATGTGGGCCGGCGGTGCTTGTGTCACTCGTGGCTATGCTAATCTACCCGCTAAGACCGCAGAACGCTATCGCCCGGATCCATTCAGGGAAGGGAAAGGGTACTCTTCCCCTCAAATCCGGAATATACCTACCCATTGACACCAGGCTTAGCATGATGTTTAACACAGGTGATCTCGGGTATGTCGTTGATCCTCTCTTCAACCATCGAAGGTTGATGAGAGTTCTATGCAGCCGTTGGAATGACGATGGAACTTTAGAGGTGCTTGGACGGATCGACAACCAGGTAAAAATAAAGGTGAACTCGGGCCTATACACATACACATTGATCAGAGTGAACTGAGTCATGATCAGGGGTTTCGCGTTGAGCTCGATGGCAGTCGCAAGCGCCATGGAGGTAAGGTTCTATTTTCTGAAAGGAGGTCTGTCGTTTGAACTTTGCATAAGACCTATCCTGGTATTCGTGCAGCAACGGCAATGCTGATTGATGGCGAACTCTGGGGCTTCGTAACGCCTGTGATCGCCAAAACGGAAGATATCCAAGCTGCGACTTCTAAAATTCAGCCTTATTATGCCGTCCCTACCAAGATTATGCACTTGCAGGACTTCCCTAGGACATCGTGTGTTCATCCCACCAAACATATTAACGATATTCTCAATCCTTTTAGGAATGGAAAACTAGATAAACGAAGGCTGCAACAAATTGCGCTTGACGTCTTGCATATTGACTCCGATGATAGCTCGATTGAAAAGTCATCCCTGAAGGCAGAATCCATCAAGCCTCCAACAAGTCTACTTGGACTTATGCCCCCGCCCCCAGCCTACATCTCCCAGTCAACTTCTGCATCAAATACAGAAATTGGCTGCAACGTTTCCTCCATTTCCAATGAAGAAGTTGCATGGGCAGGGTACGAAAACGACGTCATTCCGGAGAAGACGCAATGCAAGCCCGTCCGCAATCTCCGTCATCGGGTTTTCACCCTTTATCGCCGGCTTTTTGGGATCGTGTTCATCATTAACATGGCCATATTCGTCTCTGTTTGCGTGCAAAGAGCGGATGCACGGCGAATTGGAGGCATTGTCATTGTGAATCTGTTCTGCGCCATACTGATGCGACAGGACTATGTGATCAATGCATTTTTCAATACCTGCTGCGCAATTCCACCATCGTAAACGTTCACTGGTTTCAAGACCTTTAGTATGTACTCACTTCACTGGCAGGTGGCCACTCGCCATCCGTCGCGTATGCGCAAGAGTCTACCATATTGGGGGTTTGCACTCAGGCTTTGCTATCTCAGGCGTGGTCTGGTTGGCGCTATTTACTGGACAAGCGACAAGGCAGCTACTAAGACACGATAAAGTTGGTCCTATTGTTTGATGACCGTCCTTTGAGCTGATCTTCCCTAGATATCAGTGCCGACGCTCGCTTTGACTTACATCATCCTGGTCCTTTTACTCGGCATTGTTTTCCTCGCTCATCCGGTCTTTCGTTCAAAGTATCATAATAATTTTGAGATGGCCCATCGTTTTCTGGGCTGGAGTGCGACCGCGATGGTCTGGTGCCAGGTTGGTCCAACTTGAAGATTGCTCAGTGTAAAGCACTACCCACCTCTGCTCATAGTTCTTACTCTTGGCGAATGATTATAAAGAAGAAAGGAGCTTTGGTCAGGTCCTGCTGCACGACCCCCATTTCTGGTTACTTTGCATTCTGACTTGTGAGTGCGATCTCACTATGTTGGCGTTATCAACCACTCACGGTAATGGGTATATCAAGGCTCCATTCTTCTTCCTTGGGTACGTCTCCGGAAGGTCCATGTGCGCAGTGAGGTGCTCTCCAGACATGCAGTCCGTGTTTATTTCGACTACAGTGGGTCCTCTCTCCTTTGGTCCCTCATCTTCCCATGTTCTCAACGGAGCCATCAGCTACGCCGATTGCCGGGAGTTTCACACGCGTATCCGATAACCCGCTATTCGAATGGCACGGTTTTGCGACCGTTCCGGAACCTGGAAAAAAGGGCTACTCTTTAGTGATCAGCAAGGCTGGAGATTGGACGGCGAAGCAAATCGAAAACCCGCCCTCAACTTTGTGGATTCGCGGTGTGCCAACATTCGGTGTGCTGCGTATAGTGCCCCTCTTCCGCCGCCTCGTGTTTGTGGCCACAGGTTCCGGCATTGGACCTTGTGCTCCATGCATTCTCGAGCAAAGGGTCCCCATCAGGCTCCTCTGGACATCACCAAACGTACGCGAAACATTCGGCGATAAGCTTGTCGACTCGATTCTGGAGGCATCGCCTAATGCCGTGATCTACGGTAATGCCTGGTGCTTTGGGGCTATTATTATCGATGTCTTTCTGACATTTTTTGTTTGATGAGCAGATACCCGAGTTCACGGAAAACCGGACATGGTCAAATTGACATATCGTCTTGTCAAGGAATTCAATGCTGAAGCAGTCTGCATTATTTCCAACCAGAAACTGACGCAAAAGGTCGTGTATGGGATGATGAGTAGGGGAATACCTGCATTTGGGGCGATTTGGGATTCGTGAACCTCTTATATTACTAAGTTGTATTTTTGGGCATGTTTTGTTACATGTTGTCGCCAAACAGATGTTGCTCCTCCACCTTCACCGCCGCCTCTGGGTTCATGGAAAAAGTTTCCTTCGCAAATGTCCAACTCGTACCTAGCCCTGTTTCCCGATCGCAGGCTCGCGCTTCCCGGGGCATCTCCCCCGGATCAGTCATTATATCGGTGCCCAGTTTCGCTTCTGCCCTCCTTGAGGTGGAGAAAGGACGGAGATGCGATGCGTGCTTCCGACTACCGCCTGTTGGTCAGCAACTCAAGAAGTGTACAGGGTGTGCCTCGTACTATTACTGTGACGCTCAATGTTAGAGCCTGGTGCCTCTGGAAAGGTCTCTTCAGTTGATGCTGGTACTTTAGGTCAATCGATGCACTGGCAACTGAATCACAAACGCATATGCAAAGTATACAATAAAATGACATCCCTCCCCGAGTTCTCTCATTTGGCTCAGCACGAACGAATGGATACCTTGCTCCTCTCCTACTTCCTCGCTCAAGTTCCTCCGGTGCCAACCTCAAGCCAAGATAACTTCTCTCCGGACGATCCGTTTTTTGTATTTTTGTCGCTTCTACCTTCTCCGAGCACCGGGCAGGAAGTTCTTGGTGTCCTACCCAAGTCCCTGACGCCTCGAGCTGATTTGGCGCAAAGCATCTACGCCCGTTTCAGTAACAACAACTTTACAATTCATTCACACATGAGCACCATCGGGCACGGTGTTTTCCCACTGGCGAGCCGACTCTTTAACCACTCGTGTGTGCCAAATGCAGCTCCGCGATATATTCTGACTTCAGCCCGCTCTGTTGTGATGGAAGTAGTAGCCCTCCGGGAAATCAATCCTGACGAAGAGGTGAGACACCCGCGCGCGTAGTTTTATCGTGCGCCCACTGATTGCCGAATTGAGTAGGTTTGCATACCGTACCTGGACCCTGCTCTGAATCAATCTCGGCAACGAGTATTGCAGTACACCTATGGATTCACCTGTGAATGTACTTCGTGCACTATCATGCGTGAGCTGGGTCAGGTACCCGGGCCACCCAATTCCTCAGCCGAACTGTTGTCGATCGGCGACGCGCTGCGTAATTACGTTGGGATAAAGGACAGTATTGATTCGGCACTCCCGGATCCATCACCCGCCCGGCTTCCTAATTCTTTGCTATGCGTATTGCACGAATCATATATGGAACGACTATCGGAGGAATTCAGCAGGGCATCGCATGAGGGTGACTTTGACGCTGCCGTTGCCAGCGGTCTGACTCTGCTTGCGCTGTACCTCTTGGTCTACCCGAAAAATTACCCCCAAATTGGTCAGTCGTAATTACCTGCAGTTGATCGGATTGACGAATGAGGGATGTAGGACTGCATCTCCTGGAATTGGCGAAGACGAGGTGGAATGCGCTGATAAGATTGGAGGTATCAGGCACGGACGCGGAAGTTCTAGAGGCACGAATACGGGCATGCCTTGGCTACTGCCGGGAAATATTGTCGATTTATGGGCGGGAGGGAGATGAACATGGTCCCTTGGATGAGGTTCAGCGGCTGGAGGACCTCCTGGACGAATGAGTCTCCGACTAGAATGTTTACTAAAGACAGTTAGCGTCTGTTGGGGTGTACATACGTAAACACCGGTTAAATCCCTCTCCGTCTGCACTCCGTTTCCCCCTCCGCAGATGTCGAATCGGCCTGGATTGCCCTTCACATTCCTCTCACAGAGTACCTCCAGAAGCGTTTCAACCATATGTCCGCAGAGACGAGTGCAATGAGAGCCTCTCGGAAATGATTAGCGACCACACGTCAACTTTCGCGCTAGTGGTCACCTAATTCTTTGTCGACACTGGCTTCTCCCGTCTTCTCGGCCGCCTGTCCATGAAGGTTTATATTCCAGCCCTTCTGCATTCCCAAATATCCCCAATGCCAACTTAGCGCTCAGGCCGTGGTACGACCATGACAAACAGGTTCAAGATGCCGTCGTCTTTTCGCGTCCCCACGTTCCTTCGCCCTCGTCGTTCTTTCCACCGTCTACGTTCCTTTCATCTGTCCCCCGCAGAGGCCGCTGCAAATCTTAGGCTTGCCACGCTGCAAGCCACGATGAGGGGCTCGGATTCCCAGTCACCCAACAGGAAGCTGCGCCCCATACCTGCCAACCTTGTCATTCCCTTGCGTGGTTCTACAATTGTTACTCTAGCCATCATATCCTCACTTTTTTTCATCTTATCCATTTCTTTTGCATTCCTTGGAGCGGACATTGAGGATCCATATTTTACGACTATGCTTAACAACGTTGCAGAAACTTCACCTGGGGTATGTCGTCCGCGTCTCTTAAAATCTCGGCGCACGAACGCGTATTGACCGCCGTGCTGTTGCTCCAGGTTGTTTTAATAGGAGAAAGTGTCGATGTGGACATCGACGAGCCCTCAATTACCATACGGTGGTCGATTCTGGCCTGCGGCTGGGAATACGTGTTACCTGGATCTGCGGGCGTTCATGGAAGTAATGTCTGTGGACTTCCTTCCATGCCTCTTCGCATCTTTGTCGATAAGTGAGGAGGACGTGTCCATTCTGCTGGCGCGTACTGAACGTTTGTATAGTGCAGATAAACCCGCGGCGACCTATGACCCATCGACCATACCCGTGGAAAAAGAGACTGGCCATCGTCGAAAGTGGGTTTCAGCTTCCGCGTTCAATGTCAAAGCGTGCACTAATGAGCAACTCGTTGCTCAAATCAGCATTCAGAACCTTGTTCAGTTCGACAGCGACCATGTTCTGGACGTGCATCAAGCCAGACTGTATCCGTTTGATGCATACTTTTTGACCAGCACCCTTCGAGCTGTTGGTGCTTCAAATCAGAATATCCCTATCCAAAAACTTGCAACGGTGGACGTCATGTCAAGCTTCGACATTGGAACCTCTGATGTGGAGAGTTTCTCCAAAGCTGAAGACGGAACTATCCTTCCGAGCCGAGATATCGATATGCATGTTGCAAGGCCCGGCTCAGCGCGCTTTTTTACTCTGTTGTTATTCACCGTTAGCTGGATTCTCACTCATGTCACTATTGGCCATGTCCTGATGGCCAGACGACTCGCTGGCGTTAAGCCTGTTCTTAAACACCTAGTGTCTTCTGGTGCCATCCTCATTTCGATCCCGCAACTGCGTAACAGCATGCCTGACGCCCCAGGTCTCGATGGTAAGCCCTAGACCATTCATTAGTCAGTATTTTCGCTCAAGTGATCCAAAAATAAATAGGTGTCCTCATCGGTAACGACCCATTCCTTCTACTCGAGTCTCTGCGAAAAATTAACCCCAGAAATTCACAGATACTATTGGATATTTCCCTCAAATGGTCATCACAAGTTTAGCCACGGTCGTCCTACTTCTTATCCTCGCGGTTCGCGAATTCGATATCATCGGTCTTCAGGCGGAATGCCAATATAGTCAACACACCCGGTCCATTCGCCTTGCCTCGCCCTCCCTGGCTTCTTCTATCACATACCCGCCCAATCCTTTGAGGACTTTTAATGGCTGTCACAATTCAAGTGTACACTCACCCTCCTACTCGGCTCGCCATGTTCGCCCCCCGGCATCTCCAACTCCGAATTCGACGTCCGCGGAAGTCGCGGAGTGGGAGAAGCACAGGATGAAGAAACACCTTACCGGACAATTTGTGTTTCCTCCTGTCCAGCCACCTCCATTGCCCGCCCACCGCGCGCAGACATCCAGTCAGACAACTGTCAAACCGCTCACAATTCACAGAAGGGTGAAGACAATGACAAAGATTATGGAAGCTGGGGAAGTCCCACGGTCTCATTGGTCGGACGAAGATTAAGGCAGTTTTCCTTTAACTATCATTGCATAGCCCGATGCACTTACGCCTATAATGAATATTTGTAATGATAGTTTATAGGGGAGGAGAGTTTAAAGAGGAGTGGTAGGTGTATATATCCCACTGCCTCGGGTGTGGATTACCACCCCTTCCGTCGCGCCTGTCGATGACTTTCTCGTTTACATAAATTATTTCTTGATCCCTTACCTCATTTCTGGTTCTGTACAATATCTCTACATGTATAGAGGCACACCGGTTACCTGCACTGACATACATGTGAGAGCTGATGCCCAAACACACCCCTCAAGTCAGAATCTTCAAGGGTGACCGTAGTGCTTATTATTATTTTTTGACAAGTCTCTGCAGGAGCTTTCCAGGGTAACAACGGCTTTTAAAATCGCGTTATATTGTACGAGGCAGCAGCACTCGAGAATCCACCAACAAAAACTTACGAGAATCGAAGGTGGAAGTATCGTACAACGCCACCATACTCACACAACGCCGGAAAAAAATGGCTAGGGTCTGTCTCTAAGGGTCCCCAAATAGCCGTTTCCTAAGTATAGGTCAAAAGGCTTAGCAAAAACAAAGGGAAGAAACAAAATAACAACACGCACAAGAATTGCGGAGCTTCACTGAAGATGGTCGGTCCGCCAATCATCTCCCTTGTCCATACATCCCTCAGGAACCAACCAACGTGTCCCACAACACAACCAATCAAGTCGGCTACGGCAGCCCTCCAGGTTCCATTGAGCACCCAAGAGAAGCCCACTAGTGCGATGGGTAGGTAGGGGGCGCTGATAGTAAAGAGGCCAAATAAAGAGATGGGTGTTGACGGGTGGCGTCTTGACCAGACATAGATTGGTACAAATGCCAAAGAAGAGGAAAGGAATGGGAGGTTGACAAGTGGGGAGATCGCCTGTCGGATGAACCCCGTGTAGCAGTGTATTGTTAGAAACTCGAATGGCAAAAGGTAAATGGGGCTTACGAGGAGCATGAGGGAAGAAAGAAGAAGTAGCCAAAAGTAATCTGCTTTTCTATTCGCAAACGTCGACTCCTCGAGCATCCGGCTGTATCTCATACTGTAGAAAGCAACCGCTTTCGGTCAGCAACTAGCTGCGATGCCGCTGCGATACGCCACCTACAAGAAGAATAAATGGAAGACAAAATCCAGGGATATTGACCCAAAGTAAAAGAAGGTAGTTACGGCTCGCCATGGCTAAGCAGTATGAGTCGGGGTTCGGGGCAGTGGAAAGAGCTCGTACCTGAACATTAACAAAGGCACCCTTCCAGCTGAAGTAAAGTTGCAATGGTGTAACAAGCTGGCATTGCTGTTCAGAAAAGAGTGGGTTTGTGGGATAAGTGTCAATACATGGTGAACGACTGACATACGTACCACGGCCAAACTAATCATCACCGAAAGCGCCAACCATCCCCGTGTAATTGGCGGTATTTGGATTATCCAGGCTTCGAGTCCAACGGGCATGTATTCAGGACGGCGAGGACTTTTGTGGTCGGGAGTTTGGAAAAGCCCTTGATGAGGCAAAAAGATCGAGATCGACACGTCTTCATCGTCACTTGTTATTTAGTGTTTGTGGGTTTCCTAAAAAGGGTATTCCCAAGACCTTTTACGTCGAACGGGAATCGAACCCGTGCCGCTTGCTACCACTATGGAAGGCAAGCATGATAACCACTTCACCATCGACGTTCTACCAGATTGCTTTGTCAACCTTTGATATTGCTAGTTATGCAAGCTTCCGTTCCGATCACCATCAATATGTTTGCGCATCTTCACAAATAAGTAAAGAAGTAATTTGTAAAACTATTTTACCGGCGGGGTAAAAACATGACGAGAGTGGGATTCGAACCCACGCCCCGAAAGACCAGATTCCAGTTGGAATGGGAGGACATCCGTATGCCCTAGTCCTTAGTCTGGCGCCTTGGACCACTCGGCCATCTCGCCTTGCAGAGTTTACCTGTCCAAAAGTTCACAATGTTCCTATCTGTCTGTCAAGAAAGGGGCAGTTCTGCGCAAGAGTAAGACACGGCATGCTCCGGTTTTTGCAGCAGGCTAGTATTAATTCCAAAGGGTAAGGCTTATAAAAATACAAAGCAATCTAATGAGGACACGTAGGAGATACTGAAAAGGGTAAAATTCAAAGGACAAAGACATCACAACTAGATCAGAATTACAGGATCTTTTAAATAAAAGTACAACTGAAAATTGGACTCCGACAGCTGCTTTGCTTACCCCGAGCACATGAGACAGGCTTCCTTATTCTCCAAAGAGCACAACAGCTTGGCTTCGGCGAGTTCGCGCTCCTTCTGCCTTTGAAGGGCTGCCGCGAACTCGGGATCCTCTGCTGCGGCCTTTCTAGTTCGCTCTTCCAAAGAGAGTGCGGCGAGAGCATCGTCAGGTGTGGGCGATTCGGAAGACGGTTTTGACTGCGGTGGCGCTCCGGCCGAAGCTTGAGCGGGTGTGGAGGGTGTCTGGATGGGAGGCGCGGATGACGATGTAGGAGTCTTATCAGACTTGATTGGAGTGCCATTGGCCGTGGCGTTCTGCTTTTTCGCTTCCTTGAGAAGGCTTTGATCAACAGTGAACTGGATAGCCTGGGCGGCTGGTCTTGTGCGGAGGTAGTACATCCCTGTCTTCAATCCCTTCTTCCACCCATAGAAATGCATGCTAGTGAGTTGACCAAGCGTCGGGGCCTGAAGATGGACATTGAGGCTCTGACTCTGGCAGATATATGGACCACGATCAGCGGCGAGGTCGAGAACCTTCTTTTGACTGATCTCCCAGACAGTCTTATAAATTGCCTTGACATCATCAGGAATATTAGGAATGTTCTGAACGGAACCGTTGTGGGCGATGATCGTATTCTTCATATTGTCATCCCACAGGCGGAGATCAACCAGTTCGCGAAGAAGCCAAGGGCATACAACCTGGAATTCGCCTGCAAGGACACGGCGAGTATAGATGTTACTAGATGACGCGTTAGCGACGCCGAGGACTGTACAACTGCACACATACCTGGTGTAAGGCTCAAAGCACTCGTTGAAACCGAGAATTTGACTGGTTGATGCTGTAGGCATAGGAGAAACCAGTAAGGAGTTCCTGAGGCCAGTGCGAGCAATTTTCTCTTTCAAAGAAGCCCAGTCCCACAAATCTGTGGGCGTAGCACCCCATAGATCATATTGAAGTTGGCCCTGAGAAGCAGGACTTCCCTCGTAGGTCTCGTAGGCCCCTTCAACAGAAGCGAGTTCGGAACTTGCCTCAAGGGCACCATGATAGATGGTTTCGAAGATTTGTATGTTTAGTTGCCTGGCTTCGGATGAATCGAAGGGCATGCGGAGCACCATAAAAGCATCTGCGAGGCCTTGCACACCGATACCGATGGGACGGTGACGCATATTGGAACGACGGGCCTCAGGAACAGGGTAGTAGTTGACGTCAATGATCCGATTCAGGTTGCGTGCAACCACCTTGGTAACCTCATGCAACTTTTTGAAGTCATACTTGCCGTTGCTGATGAAAGTTGGAAGAGCAAGAGAGGCAAGGTTGCAAACGGCCGTTTCGTCTGGAGAGGAGTATTCGATGATCTCGGTGCATAAGTTAGAGGACTTGATCGTCCCAAGGTTTTGTTGGTTGGATTTCGCTGAACAGGATTGAGGTTAAAGCGGCACAGGAAGAAAGGATAAAAGGCATACAATTGGCATGGTCCTTGTAAACCATGAAAGGCCCTCCCGTCTCGATCTGAGATTCCAGGATAGCATACCACAGTTTCTGAGCTGGAATGGTCTTGCGTTGACGGCCCTCCTTTTCGTACTTCTCGTATAATGCTTCAAATTCGGCTCCCCAGACTTCGTGGAGACCTGGCGCCTCATTGGGGCAGAACAAGGACCAATTCCCACTGGCTTCGACGCGTTTCATGCTGGACGGGAGCCACTTGAGAAGTGCAGAATGATTGAGAGTTAGGATACTCACAATAAATCGGGAATCCAAAGTGCGTAAAAGAGGTCGCGAGCTCGGACTTCTTCTTTACCGTGATTCTTACGAAGATCCAAAAACTCAAAGACGTCGGCATGCCATGGCTCAAGATAAATAGCAAATGCACCAGGTCGTTTGTTGCCGCCCTGGTCGACGTAACGAGCAGTTGCATCATAGGCCCGAAGCATGGGTATAATACCATTGGAATAACCATTGGTACCAGCAATGTAGGATCTAGGACGCGGTTAGTCACGCGAGGGGGGCATGGAATGGCTACCCTTACCCGGTGGCACGAATGCAATGAATGTTCAGGCCAATCCCACCGGCAGTCTTACTTATCATGGCACAACTCTTGAGTGTATCATAGATACCCTCTATGGAGTCATCCTTCATACAAACAAGGAAGCAGGAACTAAGCTGCGGGTGGGGGGTTCCGGCATTGAAAAGAGTAGGAGAAGCGTGGGTGAAGTAACGCTCTGACATAAGGTTGTAGGTTTCAATGACCCGTTCGATATCGTTCCCGTGGATGCCGACAGCAACACGCATGATCATATGCTGTGGACGTTCAGCAACACGTCCATCGATGCGAAGGAGGTAAGAACGCTCAAGAGTCTTGAACCCAAAGCTAGCAACGATTAAGCACGCTGAGGCGGAAAGACAGATAACGGGCTCACTAGTTGTAGTTGAAGTCACGGTTGTAGATAATCGCCGAGTTCAGGGTATCAGCATGCGCCATCACAATGTCATAAGTCTCTTTCGATATCATAGCGGCAGGACGACCATTCTTGGGATTGACTAGAGTAGGTCAGTCAATTGGATCGGGTAATAGTTCAGGGGCTGCAATCACCGTAGCGGTAAAGGTCGCTAACAACCTGAGAAAAGGTTTTCTTGGTTTCCTTATGCAAATTGGAGATGGCAATCCGTGCAGCTAGCACGGCATAATCAGGATGCTTAGTTGTAAGATAAGCAGCAGTCTCCGAGGCGAGATTCTATAAGACGATGAGCTAGATATTCAAAAGAAATGAAGAAAACCATACATCGAGTTCAACCGTTGTTACACCTTGGTAAACGCCCTGTACAACCTTTTGGGTAACCCTTTAGATTCATAAGTATCAAATTAGAATACCCAGCATGGGAACACCTTACTCAACAGGATCTACGTAATCTGTGTCGAGGCCGTAACATAATTTCTCAATCCTCGAGGTGATCTGTACGGGCTCTCAGAGATCCATACAAGATGAACGCGTCGACTTAAGCTTGCCTTGTCAAATTGTACCCGCTCCTTGCGTCTAGATAGTATTACAATAAGTAGCTGCATGAAAACGCGTCGCGTCGCGCCTAGACTAACCCGTCTAGAGAAGCCACAACAGTAAGCCTGGAGTGATGACGAGACGAGATAGATGGCGTTGCGCACCTCGTTTGAAAACATACGCCATGGTAATCTTAAGGGACTGGTTAACAAAAAGGAAGAGCTGTGCAAGTGGAGGACAGAGAAGGTGAGGGTCAGAATGAAGTGGGCACTTGGGGCATCCTCGAGGTTTTATGATAATCACTGACTAAGCAGCCTTGTTTGGTCGTGACGCTGCCGCCCCAATAAGTGAGCTTCGTAGTCGTTGGTCTATAGAGCTAGAAGGGGTGTTGAGTACCAAATGTATATCGTACGACTGCCAGAACCTAATTGACTGGAGAAAAGTACTCCAGAATAACAAAAACCAGAGATTGGGTCCTGTGGGAAATCCGGCCATCATTAATTACGCGTCGCGTTATTTGTCGATGTGTAAGTGTTTAACATGCAATGCAATGTTTAATCGTTCACATGCACGTTCGAGTCAAAACACGCCAAGAGAACGGACCCGAAGTCATGTACCTAGCTGGGAAGAGATCACACGTAAACGCCCGGGACCGGTGCACTTGCTGAACGTTTGGGTATTGATGTTGATTTGCTACGTGGAAAATATCGCTTGCTATCGTGAAAATGAATCATGATCCTATGTTTGTCAGGTTGCTCCTTGTGAGCTAAGGGTGGTATTTCCCCGACCAAGCCGCGGAAAAGGTTTCCACAAGCGCCCAAGTTCCAGATGGAGCGCTGGGAACGCAGTGGTAGGAATTGATGGACCGTCGGGTCAAATTGTCTGTGCTGACCTCCGAGGATCTAGTATTTTTTTACGGAAAATACTTGGCAACCACGAGGCAATCAACTCCAATTTCTTACAACGGCAGCACAACGATCGTAGTATCATCCACACGCCTCCCAGGCCTTTGGATAATCTTATCGTACACCTCGTCATCCCCACCAAATGCATCACAGAGGAGGTCAAGAGCCAGATTGTCACTTCTCCCCATATGTGGCCGTGGTGATCCATGGCTGGATAGCCCGTGCTATATCCCGCACCTTCGAGGTTCTTGAATACAGATCAATGAGCCCATCAGAGCATAGAACAAGCACAATCCTAGCAGGTGTTAACTCGACCAGGTCAACATGTTTGACCTCTGCTCGGTTAGAGAGATATGGTGGGGTCAAGTTTCGGGCTAGGATCAGGTCGAGCCCGTAGTTTTCGTGGAATGGAGGCGTTGCAAGCGCAAGCACACGCCCAGTATAGATCTGTGGGAGTTTGAAAGGTGCATCACCAATGGCTAGATAAGTGGAATATTAGTGGACTAATAGAGCAGAGCTGTTTATTGCTCCAGTGCTCACCTCGTGTCAAGGTAATTAGACCCAAAGTTCTGTTTCGGCTTATGCATTCTGCTTCGTCAGGATGTTCGGCTCGAACACGGTCTGCCTCCGACTCGTTACCAGCATTATGACACTCGCTCAAGGTCTTCACCTCCCATTCCCCGAGGATGTTCTGCATACCAAGCACTGATTAACTCATTAGTTAGACGTGCCAGACTGGAGTTGAGACACTCGGCGGATTTACCAGCGTCACAATCTCCGAGACTGGCGACATGAAGAGATCTTAGCGGGCCGACCAGAGCGACCAATGCAGTCGTACCGGTTCTTGCACGCATAATTTGCACACATGAATTCCCGGTCTCAGGATCCTTAATAACGTCGACGATCTCTTCATCTGTGAGTTCGGAGATTTGCCTTGGTCCACCCGGGAAGAAGTTGACAAGGTCGGCCTATGATACGGTCGTCAATGCTGGATATACATTGGATCATAACATCCTCTATGATGGAATTCTGGACAGTGTCTGTAGCGCCGACCGCTGATGCGAGACAGGCCTTAATCATTCCTGGTAGAGTCTCGACTACGAAGTCGACGGCTTCATGGCCAGCACCATGACCTAATGAAAGAATAAGTCAGCTTCGTATCAAGCACATACACACACAACCCAGGCACCGTCAAAGACTCCAATGAATTTCCAAGTTCCATTGGCGAGTTGCCAATCCTCCACCAGATGACGGTCCTCAGTAGGATAGGAGGACGGTGGTTGGAATGTTACGGTATGTGCGCCGAATGCGACGTTTGTCTCAGCATTACGAGCTAATTCGGAGCGAAGTTTAGCATGTTGGGAAGGGTCTGGCTTTGACATGATGGGTTATTGGGGTAAGTTTAACCATTTAAACGATTGCTGCCACGTGGCGTTTGGCCATGTGGGTGTACTTGACTGTTTCTGCGGAAAGTGCTGCTAACCCAGATGTGTCCGATCATTGCTCCTTTCGGGGTTGGAACGTCAATCTCCTCGGCCTTGGGTACGTTCAACGCTTTAAGGGAATATATTGGTAAGTCATCCGCGCGCATTACTGAGTGCGGGTGATATTTAAGCCTCTGTCGCAGAGGCCGAGCCAAATGGGAAATCTTGCTTGGCTCCGGTCATAGCGAATTCTAGAATCGTTTTCCGAAATGCTATAGCCCACTTCATCACCGGTAATATTTTCCTACACAGTGACTGAGGTAATTAGGTAGCGAGATTTGCACTAAGATACATGAGCCTCTACACTACAGAACGGGGTGACTCACCACGGTTTCCCTCCATCGCTCACACCCCGGCCACTGCTCAGTTTCCCTCTCTCAGTTCTTTCTCTTTCTTGCCCTTCCGGGGTCGATGGAAGTGGCTGACGGACGCAATCTGACTCGCAAAATGTCACCTGATAATTTGTCGAGGACGAGAATCGGGTAAGCATCTGAGAACAGAACTCTGGCCCAGCTTTATTGGATGAGACTTGAGAGTCGGGGAAATTAGATGAACGAAGGTAGGGGCCTGTTGTGAAGATAGCACTCGAGCACAGAGTCCAGACAAAAACAAGAAATGCACTGTCTCGCCAAATCGCCATTCTCAACTTCTCACTATCTCAAGCCACGTCACGCTGTCCAGAATGTACAAGAACCGACGCGGAGTAGTTTCTGCCCCCATGACCAGCGTTTGATAATCACAGATATCATTGCCGAGCCATTTGCTAATGTCAAGCTTGCTTTTTTGTCAGTTTGCGAGGCGGCGAGCGGGAATGTGGAAATATCGGATGAGGCGTTGCACAGTACCGGTGCAATGCTGGGGGCAGGGTATCAAGCTTCAAGCTTCAAGTGTCATTGGAACAATGTGGTCAACGCTCGACGCGGCTGCTTCAATTGTTGCTGAAAGGATCTACTTTCTGGAGGGGCGCTGCATGAAAGCGTGGGGGCGCTGCGAAAGTCAAGCTAGGACTTATTTTGTTCTCGAGTGCCCTTTGTACCGTACGTCATAGCGCACGACCGCGCCGCTCCCTTTTCCGAATATCTTTGATTTGCCTAATGAGGGCTTCGTTCGGCTGATCGGGTGCTCCTCCGGGGTCCTCGACACGAAAGAGAGGGCCTCTTGCAGGCTACAGTTTAGGACGAGATCCGACTCGCCCAAAGCCCGATTTGGCTTTCGACTTGGTCGGCATGAAGAGAACAAATTGTTTACGTCCTCGGTTCTTTCTACAATAGTTTTCCTATGTGACTATATGTGAGGCTCGTACGTCTGTTAGCACTGTTTGAATACTTAGGAATGTTTATGGCATCCCCCCGCGGGGCCCTTATATTGTCATCGGTCTCAAGCGCGGGCACATGTCAGCACTCCGAGAAAATGCATTGATGGGTCATCTAGGGTGGTGGAACAACGACTGGACGTATCATACCGCTTCGCCTCCAGAGCAAGCTCCGTGGAGGTAGAAGAGTAAAATGAAAAGCAACATTGGTGGAATCAAAAGGTGGTACTGTTGCTTCAGGGAAGAAGGTAGAAATGCGAGGCTGAGAACGGAAGGGGGTCCCTTAGAGCCTGCCCCGTCTATCGCAGCAATCTCCCCGGGTGTGAGGTCAGCTGGAATGGCATCAGTGCATGTAGTATGATTATTGTCGGAGAGCATGACTTACGGAGGTCACCAGCAGCCAGATACTCTTCCAACCGCTCGCGTTTCGAGGTGGTTCTGTCAGTGAATGAGATCAAGAATCTTTTCGAGCCATGGGACGGCCTACGTTACAATGACTGCGCCTTTGGCTCTCACCCATGCAAAGATGATTTGTGCGGGTGTAGCATTAATCCGTTTGGCCGCCTTCGCGAGGACAGAATCGACTGGGCCGCCAGGGTACGTCGTAATAGGACTGCAAGAGGAAACGTCCTTGTCTTCTGTCAGCACGTGCAGGATGAATGAGAAGCGTACGTTAGGCTGCTGTAGGCTTCTGTGACGATGCTATGTTTGGCGTGAAACTCGACGAGGTCTTTGATCTCAGCCCAGTTATAGGGATGGAAGCGAATCTACTAGGGGATAAGCGAAACAGCGGTAACAGGAGTTCGGAGGCGGACCTGGTTGACGACTGGCTTAATGCGGGCGACCTTGAGTAGTTGTTGCAAAAGCTCAAGGGGGAAGTTGCTGACACCAATGCTTCTGCGAGAAGTCTTAGGAAGAAAAGGATCCAGAGGGGAGCATGCCGCTCACTTCGTCAGGCCTGCTTCCTGAACCTCTTCGAAATTGTCTCCATACATCCTCCATGTTGCCCTGAACACTCCAGGGACCATGAATGAGGAACAGGTTGACATACTTGAGGCCAAGCTGGTGAAGTGTAAATAAGAAACTATGTATATAGAGTCAGCTGCACACCTTGGACAAGCTCTCTTCGAGTGTCGCCCTAACGTTTGGCTTACCGTTCCACTTGGTAGTGACATATAAGTCTTCGCGACTGAGACCACTCTCCCGGATAGCGATCCCGACGCTCTCTTCATTACCATAGACTACCACAAAGGATGAGGATAAAGTCGCATTAACAGATGGGGTGACGCACTCTGGGCAGTGTCGAGGTGAGAGAAACCAGCGTCTATAGCATTCTCGATGTACTCGTGAATCTCCTTGCCTTTGTTAACTGTGCCAGAGCCGAAGGCGATGGCGGGTATCTGTAGACGGGGTGAAATAGCGATCAGAGAGTAGGGATGGAACGTACGGCTTTGCCATCGCTGAGAGAAATGTCGTGGAAGGGCATTGATTGCAGTGCGTATGGAATGACATTGGTGGTGTTATAAGCCGAGCGCGAGTTGGAGCCGAGTTTGGATAATGCAGCCCTTGTCGAGCACTGGCACCAGCACCCCCGAGACTCTCCACTCACCCGTCCGCAAACGTGGCAGATGCGACAGCCTCCAGAACACAGGCCCCCCAGAGAAGTTCCAGGCCTATGATTCACTCCTACACCCGCGACGACACCTACTATTTTGATGACGGCAGCTGCGTCCTCCGAGTCCAGGATACACTGTTCAATGTATGTCTTGACCCCCGCCCTTCCTCACTCACCACTCATTCCCATGCTTAGGTCCATCGGTCCATCCTCAGCAAAGACTCATCCAGCTTCAAGACCATGTTTACGCTACCTCCGGGCGACCACCTCGTAGAGGGCACCGACGACTATAACCCCGTCGTACTCATCGATGACACCGTCGCCCAGTTCAGACACTTTCTCTGGGCCCTTTATGCTCTGTATGCCTCGGCCGTCTTGTTGGCTTGCCAGAACTCACCTCTCGATTACAGACCACCTGAACTCAGCGTCGTCACAAGCCCTTCGGCTGATCTGACACAGCTCATGGACATTGCCCGCATATCTAACAAATACGCATTCAAGACTCTGGAGACATGGGCTCTCGACGCTATCCAAGAATATGTCAATCAAAAGCCATCACCGATCCTCAGCTCCATCCCCCCACCGTCCTCCTACACCTTTCCGAATGCCAACCTTGCATCTACCCCTTCGTCCTACAACCCAAAGATCGCAAACACCGAACAGCTGACATGTCTGATCCGTCTAGCACAGACGTGTAACCACGAAAAGCTCTTGAACACCATGATCAACCTTCTGAGGCAGTTGATGACCGGTTCCGTCCAGTATGCCTACCTCGCAATGACTCTCGCGGACGAGCTCAACCTCAGAGCTTTGCGTGGCGCGGCCTATCTTGAGGTCATGCAAAAGGCTATCATTGTCAAGCGTCCTCACGTCGACATTATGCAAAAACCTCCTGTTCAGCCTTCTCTGGCTGCGGACAGCAGTAGTGTCTTGGCCCAACCAACCACGGCCGAGCCATTGTCTGACGTCGAAGACGTCAAGCGGCGTGTATCTCTCACCCCACAGCAGCAACTTCGTCTCCTCGCAGGCTATTATCGCCTCACAGACACATGGGAAGAACTTCGCAAGACGCCACCTTACTTCGATCATGCTATATCATGTGGAGCAACGTGGCATCAGCATGGATGTACTCAAAGTTGGCTCGAGTTTTGGAAGGAGAAGACGAGGAGTGATACTATGCTCGGCTTTGGTCTTGCCGACGTACTTGGGAGGCTAAGGCAGATCCAGAAGGACTACGACAGGTGGGGGAGTGCGACATATATGCACCATGACTGTCGACAAGCGGCACGAAGGGGTATCATCGAGATTGTTAAACGGGTCGAGGACGCATTGCCAGATTATTTCTCGGACACTGACCTGAGTGATTAAGGTGCTGAATTTCGGTTGCATCAATATCGGACCTTGTATTCGCTAAATATAAATATGTATCATTGACCTCCCATTGTCGAAAGTAGAGGAAAGTCAAAGTGAAGGAACACCTTCCCTCCACCGTTCTACATATGCAGCTTTTTCAGCAGAGCTCCCAAGGCGGCGCTCCTCCGCAGCCTGCGTATTTCCCCAAAGGAACAGTATCATATCACCTTCGTCCCAGATTTCATCACCTGCAGGTTCTTCCGATCCTTCAGCTACAGCTCCAGGTACGGCAGTTCCAGTGCCAGCCCTATCATCAGTCCGAACTGCATGAACTTCACGTTCACGGACCACAGCATCCCTGTTTCGGACTCCGGAGGTCCTTCCAGTGCCTGAGTTTTAGGGGCCTGTGGACGAGGAAGCTTGGTGGTTTTCTGAAGAACATCTATGCCATGTCCCCGGATCTTGACAGCAGCAGCATCATAATTGAAGTAGAGTGACGTCTCTGAGGGTTTCAGTTCGGCCGTATTTTTCCTGAATATTGCGTCAATATTATTGGGTAGGATGCAGCTATCCACAGGGTATTTAACATTTTCTGGGATTGGAGCTAGGAAACCTACGAGTCTCTGCTCGAGTACGCAAGCCTGGCCTTCTCCGGTGAACACAACATTCAGAGGTTTATCCGGCCACGGCAGGCATCAGCAGCATGAGTGGTTTGGGCTTGGACTCTATTGGTACGCCCATACCTTTTGACGAAAATGGCTTCGTCTTTCTTCAGCACTTCGTCGTCGTATACGACACGACAAACAGCTAGTGTGGAATTGCGACATATGATTGTACCGACGCAACACGAACTAGGCTTATGAAGTCTCTCGATTGGTAAATTTCGTGTCTGAACCAGTTCTTGTTAGATTGATGCCAAAAGTAGTAAGAGTGACTCGCGGCAGTGAATGTTTGAACAAGTGAGTGGGCATGCCAAAACGGAGACGGCCGCGAATAAGTACAACTTATGATTTGCTACGTGCGGCTGTCCGCCTGGATTTCCCGGGCCTTTGCTTTTTTCCAGCCTTCCCGCCCTTTCCCTTCTTCTCTCTGCCAGCACTGGGTCCAAAATTGTCCGTGGATTCCTTCGTATTTTGTTTTGATCGTCTTCCAGCACCACCGAAACTGAATTTCTTGTCGCGGGCTTGACGAGACATGCGAGGCTTTTTGCTCCCGTCAGACTTACTTCGTTTCGACGGCCGATCCGAGATAGCATCTTCAATAGCGACATCGAAATCTTCATTGGTATTTTGTAGATTATCCAGCATATCTTTCCGTTCTGCCAAAATAAGTTGGAGATTGTCCATAATTGCGGATGAAGGCTCACTTCGTTTAAGATTTTTGAGTCGCTCTTCTATCTCTTTCTTCGATTGAGCTCTCTGCTTCTGCGTCTCAATCTGCACTTGTTTCCCGAATTTTTTTCCCTCGCGCTCTTTCCTCTTTTCCTCGCTCTTCTTAATGCTTGCGCTTTCATTTAATAATCGTTGTCGTATCCGTTGCATGTGAGCGTCAGACTTGACCATCTCAGCAAAGTAATCAGGAGGACGGGTGAAGGGGAGGTTTTGTTGGGACGCCAGTGTCCGTGCAGCTTGGGCGCCATGGAGTGCCTGTTTGTAGCTGATAGCCGTGTTGGTGTGTTGGTATCTAGAAATGGACAGAAAAAGCTGGACGTACAATGCAAGTTCGCGATTCAGGTCATCATCGACATCGACATTGATTTTTTCCGGATACGAGAGGACGAGGGTCTCCGTCCATGGAAAGGAGGGATCTAGTTGAATGGTTTCGCGTATGCGCTCCAATGCGACCTGTGTGAGGAGAAGTCAATAAATCGAATGGAAACGGGCCAAGGAATAACTTGCTTCGTTGTTGATATCAAGCTTTTGGTGCGGTACTACATCATCGTCCACAGATTCCGCTTCGTCGAGTAAGATTGTATCATCTCCTTCCTCCTCTTCCTCGCCACTTTCATTGGCATTTCCGTTCACGGAAACTTTTGCACCTGCCACCTGTTCGCCCTCCTCTTCCTCCTGCGAGCTATCACCCTCCTCATCCTCATCATCCTCGGCCCCGTCCTCGCCAACTAACGACCGTAGCTGCGATCTGTCAAAATCGTCCAGCCCATCCTCTCCAAGTAATTCTACAAGTCTCTCCATGCCTTCCTCATCCACACCGTCGTCATCTTCATCCTCTTCACTTCTGTCGTCGCCCCCTTTATCCGCAGAGCCCTCGTCTTCATCGACGTCTTCCTCTTCCCGTGAATCTGCTTTCCGAGGTGGTGATAGTACTGACATGGGTTTCTTCTCATCCTTTTTACCCCGGGATTCTTTGAGTGTAGTCGCTACCACATGTCGCTTCGGTTGTTTGGCCATCTAGTAAGAGACACTATAGTTGCATTCAGTCTCTTGGTTGTTTGAAACCCCTTTAGTCAGAATTTTGTGGACTTGAGAAATCAACAAAGGTAAATAAATAGTCGTTACTCCAGGGCGTGATATTACGTAAATACACAAAATCAATACAGGGAGATGCCAGATAGTAACACTTTGGCCTGTGCCTAAGCTCCAATGTGATTATATGGTTTGGTCCAATGATAACGCAGTCTAGTACGTCATGTTCCGTGAATGGTGAGGATAGCAACGCGTCCGTCTTGTGCGATTCCGTGATTTACGCCTGGGCATGTGGTTCGCTTCGAGCTGATTGGTGCGATCTGCATGAACACATACCTTCGCTCCCTTCTTCGAGGAGATCTGTCCGCCACTCAACTTCTGCCTTCCACGACCTGCCTTTCCAGTGGCTACCCGAGGCGGCGTGATCAACGATCCAATCACGACCTTAACATGGTTGGTCAACAACAAATGGAAACCAAATGAAAATGTACCCAAATTGTAACCGTTGGGGACGATACGATGGTGTTGGCGTGAGTCCTGTGCTACCAATTAAAGCATACTATGAATCAGGCACTACGATGGGACGCACGAGCTCTTTTGAGGCTCTGAGCACGGACATTTGAGCTGATCTCGTACGCTAGCAACGGACAAAGTACATACCCGATGAACCATGCCCCGCTGTTAGCCAAGGTGCCATTCTGTTTCCACGCTCGGAAGTGATGTCCGCCTTGATTTCTATTTTAACCATCGCCTTGTTTCGGTTGTTCGGGACTCTTACCGGCGAGGCTCTCCCAGCAAGTGCCCCATATAGGGAAGTAGTGCTGGCGGGCAAGGAACTGCTCAATTTTTCGATCGTCACCGTCGCCTAGATCAGCTTCGTGGAGATTGCCAATGTGCAGACCTAGGCATTCTTCTGAGAAACCGAGAGACCTGAAAAGCCTGTGAGAGGGGTGCAAAACTCCGGAATAAAAGTTTGCCTACTTGGCATAAAAGTGCAATCCGTCGTCGGTAAGGATGAAAGGGTCTGAGTGACCGGATATGATAATATTGAGTGGTTCACCCAATCTTACTGTTGTGAACTGTTCGCTGTTTATGAGGCAGAGAATACAGATAGTAGACGTGCTGAACGTACGTCGAGCATTCTTCCGCCTTTCTCTTGAGGATTGTACCAACCGGGCTGAGCGGATTGGTCCTCCTGAGATGTGGACTCAGTTGAAGCCTTGAGAGTATGTTTTCCCCACGATTGTGCCCAGTAGTTCTTGAATAGCGGCATATTTTGCAGGGTCAACACATACTCGGGACTACCAAGGGGTCCGAAGGGGATGGCGGTGGTACAGGAGGCCCAGCAGGCGAGGAGGAGGTAAAGGTGGAAGCTCATGGCAGATCCAGGTACAGCGACAAGCAGGGCCCGTCTGGAAGTGACGGTCTAAAAGTGAATGTCAGGACCTCGGACAGAGGAGCCCTGATGTGTTACATGATGGATGTGGGCGGGCAGTGTAACAGCCGTATGTGTTATCTTATCTTATCATAATTATAATTACCTAATACCGTGTCCTTACAAGCAGCCATCACCACGACGACACCCGACAGTCATCTCCTCTCCCTCTGTTCTGCGTAAAATGGCACTACAATTGCCCCCATTGTCTCCAAGCACGACAACCCCCTCCGTTTCACCACCCCAGATCACACCCTATGATGATGCAGACTCGGACGCAGACACTGCTTCCCAGCGCTCCATTTCTCTCGACTCGCCCCCAGACTCGCGTAGACAGTCCGCTGTGGACTCAGACTCTGATGCCCATCGGTTTCTAGCAAACCCTGGTGCTTTCCTCCGTAGTGACGATAAGCGTGAATCCCATCCTTACACCCTCGACACGGACTTCAGTTCCGAGGCCGATGATATGAGTTTGTACAAGCAGAGAATGTCGGTGACTGGCGAGACACCCAATACTACCGCCCCGCCCTCGGTCTACGAGGAGGAACCGTTGACCGCAACTAAGGACACTACACCCATCCCCCCCGTTCCGGCACCCGCGCCAATCTCTACGCCGATAACCGTGTCCACGGCTACCACGTATCCACCGATACCGCCAAATAAAGATGATACTGTATCGATATCCTCCCTCACATCCACTACTTCCTCGAGAAAAGCGAGGCCAGAGTCCTTGCTCGCCATCCCTTCGAAAGGGCCGCTGGTATTGGGCATAGCGCTCGTTGATTTCAACCATTTGGTGCAGCTTTCCCCCCTTGTCACACCCAAGGAATACCCGAACTAATGGTGTCTAGGTTGGGCCTCGAATAGAATGGTCGAAAGGAGAAACTTTTGATGACGAAGAAGTGGCAAAGATTTTACCCTTTCTTGCGCTTCCCGATGGAGCACACCTAGTACGTTGTTGAATATCATTCATTTGGTCGCCCCTTATTCGTTTGTCCAGAGTTCTGAGGATTACTCTTATTTCCACCTTGTCCCTCCAGGGCCAAATACCACTACTATTTTCGGCATTTCGCAAGTGATCTCTAATAGTCTTTGTATCACAACTCAATACTTTTTTTGCAGGTGTAATCAACAAATCGCTGCAAAGTCCCTACTTGTGAAGGACCCAGATGTCACTCGTTCTACAGTCCAAAAGGCAGTTGTGGTCTTGGCATCCAAACCTGTCTTTGGCCCAATTCGGTGTGTCACCATCAACTGACAATACGTGGACGCTGTTTAAAAAGAGCCAGAGATAAACTCCGTGTGGTGACCACGGCACTCTTCCAGCAAAGGTACTACCTCATGATGCCTAGGTATCCTTCGCTTTACACATCAATATTTGTAGAGACTTTTCGGACACAAGCATCCTGGATGACTTTACCGTCACGCTTGAGCCAAGTCTGAGGGGTCAATTGACAGAAAGTGGACTTTATATGGGTGAGTTGGGTCCCGCATACCCGCATTCCTCGGCTCATGTTCTCGATTAGGCACTAGCTTGTGCGTATTTCGCCTGCTCTTCCTCTTTTTCGTTCCATGACGGCAGCCATCTTCGTCACTGTCCAGGCGCGAGCTTGTTCACACTTTTCGGCAACGGACTCTAGTCCTTGTTAAGGCTCTTATGTTACAAAAGAGGGTAGGGTGGGCCCCACCGTACTCTTTTTTTCTTCGCAATTCACCAGTCTGCCTAGATCATGTTCTTCGGCCACCCGGTGGAGCGTCTGTGCACATACCAGTATTCTCTGATCTCGCTTTTCCCAGGTATGATTCCCCACGTCTTTTCCAATATTAATCCCCTATACGTTACGATAGGCTTGCTTCAAACACTCGAAGACTGCGGTTCACCACCTTTGGCCAATCGAGCGCCGACACTATCACGACCCAACTCACTGAAAACATCTGATCATAAGAGTATGATGGCTTTCATGGGCTTGCCATTGGATATTTTCGGCAAGGTATCCTTCAGCACTAATGCCCAGGTTTACTCTGGCTTATCGCTTAACTAGGATGCATTCTTTCAACCTTATCTTCCCCTTCAACAATTAGACATGATTATCGATACGCCAAGCTGGTTATGTGGGAGTACGAATTCCATAGTGACGCAACAAAAAGAAATTGATCTCTTCGTACATGTATGAATCGGTTCCCAATCTTTTTCACTGAGGTGTACTAACCCCCTTTGCATTTAGACCGAAACTGGAACGATCGAATTCCGCGACCCCAGACTAGAGCGTCTAGCAGGACTAACAGCTGCCGACCGGAAGTGGATGGACGATATTGTGCATGATGTGAATGAGGGGTGGGATAACATAGACCCAGCCAAAGCTCCTACACTACAGTAAGTTCTATGATGGGATCTGTTGGAATCATGACACCAAGCTGTGAGAATAGATTCAAAGGTAGCGACGACTACGTGCGGACAAAGGTGTGGAATTAATCCTCTGTTGTTACGTAGTGTGTTGCTCACACTTAAACAGTTTGAGGAGTACATCTCCGCAGCATTATCATGTGTCAAGTACCACGACTTTGTTCTCAAAGGGGAAGGAAGTGGTGTCCTCATCACTGGCGGGACTGGTCAGTCTCTGCGCTGTGGCCTTTGTATACGATCCTGAAATCTATTTTCGTCAGGGGGAGACGTTGCAGCCACTGACGATTTTAATCCATTGTGGATATCCGAGTTCAGGAATACCAATGCATTCGCTGTATGGGATAGGATAACAGATCCCCTCATCTTTGATATTGTGGAGCCCAGGTAAAAAGTTCAACCATCGAGGGAAGTGGGATTAGCTAATAATGGCTTTAGGCACCCATGCACCGAGAAGCCCTCGGTTGTTGCTGATCTCGGCCTCCGTCTCCAGGAAGGCATCCAGGAGTTGAAGCTGGAGCAGCAACTGGCCCCTGCTCGTGAAGCTGTCGCGAGAACAATTGCTACCGGCTCTACAAATTTCTTCAAGGCAGTGGAGGGTGTTCGAGAGAAATGGGCGCAGCGACAAGTTAGCTCATCTTCAGCATCTGCCACGGACACCTCTGGATCTAGTACGCCCATTGAAGTGAGCAAGTCGGATCTAGAGGGGCCATCAAGTCAGGGACCCGTCGTCGAATCGCCCAGAGTCATGTCTCTTCCATTTTCAATATTGTCTTCTGGTAGCGAAAGTGCAGCTCCTACCACGCCCAAGGCGGTGCAGACTCCTCAGAAGCCCGCTGCTCCCAATCTGTCAGCTTGGGGGGCAGGGCTTGGATCCTTCTTTTCTGCGAAGTTAGCTCGAGCAAAGTCAGGGGATTGGGCCGCTGCGGGGATTGGTCAGACGCCAGCAGCAGCGCAGACCAACCTCCCAGTTGATAAATCGCTGCCACCTTCCAGCCCCCCACAGAATGCCGCTGTGCCGTTGACTCAGTCCCAGTCTCCTGTTTTACCAATTCTAAAGACGGAAGCAACCCCCGACTCAAGTCCTGATGCAAAGAAGGATGATGACCGGCTGTATGCAGGTGTTGCACTGTAGGTGGCTATGTCGAAGGTCGATAGAGGCGAAGCGTACGTCGTTGGTTGGCTTCCCGCATGATATCCATTATTTAACTGCAATGAACATTGCGACGTCATGTGTAATATATCATCGATCTTCTGAACAAGCACTGGGATTCTTCTGGGCGCTCTTCCCAATTCACTCGCAGCACGGAGCGCCCGCGCCCAAACTCATTTACGTGATCCTAACTTGGCAACCAAGTAACATGTGCAGCTTGTGTTTCAAACATTGATTCGCCGCGTATCAATCCATCAATGATCTCTGTTCTCAGGTTACAATGTGGACAACACATAAGACTTATGCTCCCCTTCCTGGTCAACAAATAATGTCCTCCTAGAGACTCCAAGCTGGTTGCTGGCAATGACGCTCTCAATTAGCTCCCGGATTCAAAATTTCTCCCAACCATCTTTCCTTCGCATCGTGGGGTTTTTAGTGCTCCAAATCATTTTCTTATCCCTTGCATTGGCATGTCTACACACTCCTTTACCCGTCCATCTAACGTCCACATCTCCCGAAGTGCGCGGCGCATTCGGCGTTGTATTTGTCGCTTGGCAATTTATCGCAGCTCTCCTCGTCAGCGATTTGCTCCTGCAGGTCTTCAGCGAGGAATGGAGCGTTTATCTACTTGGGCATCCCTTTGTACCGGAGTGTGATACGGTCTCCACACTCACCGCGAACATCTTCATCCACATTCGGCACATATTCACTCAACCGACAAGTCTTGCGTATAAAGCCGCTTTTTGCTCATTGGCTTTGTTGACAGTTCTAAGGACAATGGGTCCTGCCGCTATCACGACCGCTGTTGCGCCCAGGTCATTTTCGACCGCCGTTGGGTTGGCGAAGTACACTCCTACGACGTTTGACCCGGCGGACCGTAGGGACCCTGTCATGATGTCCATTCAGCGGGCGGAGGTTATTGCCCGCGTTGAACAGGAAATGGGGACGGAGGTTGGGTGGAAAGTGATGAGCACGGCGCTGATCGGAAGGCAAGAGAAGGAGAGGGTTGACCCGAATGTGACGACAATTTATCCTAGTGATGTTGCCAGCTTTGGTTTCCGTTGTCGGTGGGATGCGCCACAAGTTCAGCAGGAGTCGGACGGTCTTGCCGTGACTAGTAATGGAACGCGGTGGAAGGTTTGGAACGCGAGGAACGCGAATGATGTTATTGTTGGTATGCCTCTACACTACTAGCTCTCTGGCACTTCGTTTTGGGCTGATACAGCTCTAGGTGTATACACGCTCTATAATGCTTCGAGGTTATTTGATGGTCGCTCTGCGTATCTCTTCGTAGGATGTGACAACTCGAATTGGAGGGAAGGTTGTTTGGTGAAGTTAAATTCGTTACCTTCAGCGACACTCCCAATTCCTTCACAACCGAGGATCAAAGCGCCCATGCCACCCAACTTCACTATAAGCCTCCTCACCTGTGACCCGATATACAATATGACAACCGCACAAATAGTGGCATCTGCAACCACCCTCACAATATCTCCTCCTGATCATGGTGGTGTTTTGGCGACCCAGAATAACCTTCCTGACCAAACAGCCAAACTGATATTCTCTGCGGCATTACTAGGTGCTCTTAGTCCTTTGTCGGAAAGTCCAGGGAGACCTAACCCGATGAGCGCGCTGGCAGCGCGGGTTTTTGTTGATACCCATGGTGATGACATCCGAACATGGACCAGTCGATTCAATTTCGCAGTGGACATTCTAGACACTGATACGATTCAGAGGAATATGGACGCAGCTATGACTTCTGCGTCCAAAGCATTCCTCATGAAACCCGCTGGCCAGGGATCTGGCAAGTTTGCTGGATTTGAAACTGTCACTGTGCCAGCAACTATCGTGAGGCCAACCATCTTGTTGGTTGGTAGTCGATCCTTTATTTATGCCACCATCGGGCTCCTTTGCGCTCTCATTTTCCTGGGGTTGTTGATGTTTCTGGGTTCTCGACATCGATCTCGCCTCCCTCTCAACCTCCAGGTTGTATTGAGAATTCTTACCCATGGCTCGATCCCGACTCCCCTCCTAAACGACCCCGAAAAATCCTCTAGAGACAAACCTCTCCCTATCATTATGGGTGACTACCACCCGCTTGCTCGTGGTGATCCTACAGAGGATTCACCCTACCTACCGGTTCCTGATAAGCTCTGGTACTGGCCTCGGAGATATATCGTCGCGCGTGTGGTCATGTTCGCTGTGTTACAACTCGCTTATTACGGTGTGGCAATTGCCTGCTGTGTACACCCCTTCAATTTATCCGAAGCTTCTCCAGTTCCGTTGAACAACTTTTTTGCCGAGCTCAAGGGGGGGTTCATCGTCGCCTTCACTGCTTGGCAAACTTTTTCTATTGCGTTGTTGAACGATATCCTGTTCACTATATTCAGTCTGGAATGGGCAGTTCAGGCTGAGAGGACACGCACCTTGGAGCCCGGCCAAACAGATCAGGTATCCACATTGGCTTCTGGACTCTTCGATCGCGTTCGCTATGCATTTACACGCGGCCAAGGAGTCAGTGGCATGTTCAGATACGCTCTCGCTGCATCCGCGGTTCTGATGTTGCTCTCTGCCACGGGTACTGGCTGTTTTTCCCTTTCAACGACAGCGGTCGTGGGACATTTCCAACGCATTCAGAATGGAAACCCTATCGCCTCTAATTTCCTCACGTCCCTCGAAACTTCGTTGACCAGGGAGGAGGCTGCTATTTTGGACCGCATAGCAGTCATTACCCAGCTGGAGCAGCTAGAAGGGTTTACTTGGGGATATGACATGCCTCCCAACTGGTTCTTCTCTTGGCCATATGGCGAAGATGGCAGAGCGATCCATGAACAAGCGACCTTGAAATATTTGAGTGTTGTCAATTGGTTCAACTTCAGGTGTCGTTGGGAAAACCCTGTCTCCAAAGAGATTGAAATGCAGTCAGATATAGGGAAACCGCTCACCTCAGGTGTGTTCGTCCATGATTAGGTGTGAGAGGGATATCAATACTTTTCCAACAGGGATAGTGCCCGTCAAATTCACCAACCTCACCCGAAACGCCTATGGCCACTCTGGGATCTTATTAGCTGGATGCGATAGCTCAAATCCTCAGCAATCCATTGATTGTGCCCTGGACTTGACAGGGCTTCCGACCCACACCGAAAATAATGCCCTCTGGAATGGAACCGTTGCTCTGTTGGCGTGCGATCCGAGTGAATTCAATTTTGAAGCCTCTCCGGACTCATTGCATCTCGCATACACACCCGATTGCGGTCGGATTTCACTTACGGACGATTATCTGCGTTTCAAGAACATGAGTTGCCTTGACGTTAAGGATGTCAAAAACTCCCGTAGCGATGCGTCTCCGAATTACATAGGGAATATGTTCGCGTCATCCCTCCTCTATGCCTTGAGACCACCGTTATTCGCCGGAGGGAATCCTTCTCCTGGCGCCGTTGGAATTGGGCTTCTTGCGGGGCAATTATTCTTCGACGATTTCGCAGCGGCGCTCGACTCAAGTACCCCTCGACGCGTCGCTTCCGTGCCCTTATTCGAGATTGAAGCAAAAATGAACAAGTATTTATCTTCTGCAACCAAGGCTTTTATGTCTGGATACGACCCCCGTATGGATCTATCATCGTCATCGCAGACCCTGTTCACCTTTACGGGTTCCGTCAACGCCACGATGGACAGGACTGTGGCACAAGTGACCGTAGTCGGAAATAAATTCATGATTATCCCAAGCATGGTGTTGTTGGGGATTGCTCTTCGACTGCTGCAGTGTGGTCTCAGGAGTGTTTTTTGGAAGCAGTCGAGGCTACGACTGTTAGAGCCGTTCGGGGTCGCAAGCGTTGCGAGGGTACAAAAGTGGCTGGCCTCAACCAAAGAGGATATTTCGTCGTGAGATCCACACGTAAATGTGCGTTATTGAATTTCTCTGATATTTTACCATAAATGCATGTATCATAACCATAAACGTACAGTGATCGACCGTCACTTGGGACATCACATTGAGATTATTTTTTTCTGCTTGCTGTTGGCCCCATGCTACCATATAAATATGCAGATGTATAGTAAATAGTGTTCTATATAACATGGAAGCTCATTAAAATAAATCCTGATACGACAACTATTGGTATGTTTTTTTGAAAGTTTGACGCTCAAAATTGTCAAAAACCATCATTTGGGACAGTGTGACCAAGGTGTGACACTCAGTTATTAGTCGGCCTCCTTGACATCCCCACCAGCCTCTCCTTCACCAATCCCCGTCTCCTGCTCCACTAAAGCCTGAATTTCGGCTCTAGTAGCACATTTATGCCACTTTACTTAATTTTTGCCAGTGAAGAATGAAGTCCCTGAGGCTCTGGCATGCAGCAGCATCAAGCTTCTGGTTGAGTTCTGCTTGCTCTTTCTGCTTTTTTTGAGCAATAGACTTGGCTTGAGCAATCATGAAATATATGTGTCAGATTATGGCCACAAAAGAGAGGTTGGAAGGGAATACAGATTTTTGATTTTATGAGCATGCCTCTACCTAAGCTGAATGTCACACTCTCAAAAAAGTCAGCTAGCACTGCACTCTGAGCACCCAGGCATGCCAAATTTCACTTATGAATAACCTGAATGCATACCTACAGTTTTAGCCAAAAATTGGGTCAAAATAAGCATTTTCTCGGACTTAAATGACATTTGATCTGACTCTGAAAGTTGTTTGGGCCCATTTTGAGTAGTTTTGAGGAAAAAGTCATATCTTCCTCATTCATCTCGCCTTCAATCCTCACAAATTTTGGGATTCATATAGATACAGGTAGGTTACATTTTTGATGATTTTCCTGAGGTATTTACTTTAGGGGCTGAGGTACAATCGTTGATTGTCCCAAGTGACAGTCGATCACTGTATTGCTCACCGGCAAGGGAGACTGAATTGAGTGAACCTGTCTGTCGCCAAGTGCAGCCACGCTGTCACAATATCATGTGTTTTGTGACCGTGATCGGAAGCGACTCGCGAGTCATTTGTCATCCACGCATCCCTTGGCGTCATAGCCGTTCGACCTTTTAATCTCTTTCCATGAGCAACCCCACTGCATTCAATAGTGATAGTGAAGATGAATACGACTGGGAAGAAGTTGAGGTGCCCGAAATGCATCCCCAGACGATAGAGATTGTACTTCGGACGCAGTCAAAGGGGGAGACAAAGAAGAAGTGTGTCCCCTGACAGTTTATTCCGTCATTCATTGAATTTGTTCCAGGAAAAAAGGCATATCTCATGCAGAACGCCTCCTTCGGATCGATTGTCACAAGATGCACACCGTTTCCTTGCTCACTAATGCTTGGTTCCGGAACAAGTGGCTGAATGACGAATTACTTCATGTACGTTTAGCCTCTGGCTCTATGCACATCTCCTCACGAGAGTCCAGGCTCGCCTCCTCTCTATGTGTCCCCTCAAACTTCAAAATGCGTTCGCGATGATACACAAGTCACGAATACCTGATCAAAACCAGCGAGGTCGAATTTTTGAAAACGCCATTCGGGATTTAACCGATTGGTGGTCAAATTCGTTCGAGATAGTACCGGAGGGTCATATCCGCAATCGTACTTTTCACGATGTTGAAAGAATCCTAGAGCGATATCGACTTCTTGCGAACGATAATGATTCTATGAATGCTGAAATGGACTTAGAACTTCTTCAGGATATCCTGGATGAGGACGGAGAATTCGTACGGAGTCCCAAAAGTTTAATGAAGCATGCCCTCATGGCGAGCGGATCAAGAGATACCAGCAGTCAACTTTTTACTACATTATGCCGTGCTTTGGCGATACCTGCTCGTCTGGTCGTAAGCATCCAAAGTGTTCCCTGGCAAACAGGCGTCGGCAAACCCAAGCCTAGATACGAGAAGAAGCGAAAAGGAAAAGGCAAGGCCACAAGTACAGACAACACCTCGCAAGCTTCTGAACATGGCGAGAGTGAGCGTGACGATAATATGGAAGAGGTAATTCCTTCGACCTCAAGTTCAACTCCGGACCTCAAGGGGAAGGCTCAAGAAACAAACTTTCCGGGAGGCGGTCGACGCCTTGATGACGGCTCTATAATGGACAAAGGGAAAGAAAAAGAGAATGCAAGACCGATAGTGAAGCTAAGAAAGCCTCGACCAAAAGGGCGGGTATTGGGGAGCGCTTCTCCCTCAACCCTAGAAGCCAGCCTTCGTATGTCGGTGATTTCTGATGTTGATGTTGATCGATTTCACCCCTCGCGTAGTCCCCCCAGACCCGACAACTACTCCACCGGTCTTTTGGGCGGAAGTATTTTCAAGGCCTGATGGTCGATGGCTTCCTGTGGATCCAGTTCGCAACATCGTCAACAAACGCAAGATCTTTGATCCAGCCCCAATAAACAACCCCACTCCAAGTGCCGCAGTTGCACAATTCTCCAGGTTTAACTCCCCGGTACCAACCAAGAAACCGTCAAGAAGTCCTTTTAAAGAAGAGAATAGGCTGGTCTATGTTCTGGCCTTTGAAGAAGACGGTTACGCTAGGGATGTTACCAGACGCTACGCCCGGGAGTTCGGGGCCAAGGTCGCAAAGGTCCAAGGAGGTAGTGGTGCGGCAAACATGGGAAATGGTGGCAGAGGCAGATTAGCTTGGTGGAATTCTGTGTTAAATATCGTTCAAAGACCCTATCGGCTGGTAAGCAAAAAGCCCGACTTTCGTTCCCAAACGCATCTCATATCTTGCAGCATAGAGATGATGTTGAAGATGACGAACTTGAAACAGCACAGATGCTTGAGGGTATGCCAACAACTATAGGAGGTTTCAAGGACCACCCTATGTACGTGACTTCTTGATTTACCTTAAACACGGTTGGATTTACATCACTGAAGATACATTCTGACACGGCATCTCAAACAAAACGAGACTATTCATCCGTCACCACCAGCTACACCGGAACTGGGAAAATTCCGCGGAGAATCTGTTTATCCTAGATCTGCAGTGGTATCACTCAAAACCGCCGAGAATTGGATGCGGAGCGAAGGTCGAACCGTTAAAACAGGCGAGCAGCCCCTGAAAATGGTCAAAGTCCGTGCAGGGACTGTAAACAAGTTGCGGGAACTCGAAGTGCTTAAAGAAGCCGGCGCCAGCGGAGGGGGTGGGCCTATGGGCGAAGTCACGCAAGGTCTCTATGCCCGGTTGCAAACCAAACCTTATGTACCCGACCCAGTCGTCGATGTGAGTCTGCAGCACATTATCTTTCGGCATAATTATTTAGTTAACTTCAGGGAGTCGTGCCTAAAAATAATTTTGGCAACATCGATCTCTACGTCCCTTCGATGCTGCCTCGTGGTGCAGCACATATTCCCTGTGAGTTTAATCTTTACCGACAGTGGCGAGAAAGCTTCATAATGGCACGAATTCTTCTACCCACGCTGATGCACGGAACGTTAATCAATGACAGATAAAGGTGTTGCGAAGGTAGCGAGGAGACTAGGGTTCGATTTCGCTGAGGCTGTTGTGCGTAATTGTCCAATACACTCTTGCATCTCATAACCGTGCTTATTCTCCTTGCCTGCTCATTTCCTCGTATTCCAATTGTATTGTGCTCGCAGACTGGCTTCGAGTTTAAAAAGCAGCGGGCATTCCCGGTTATAGAGGGTGTCGTGGTTGCAAAAGAGAATGAAGTGGCACTATTGGAGGTGCGTTCTTTGAAGCATCATTTTGTCCTTTTCTGCCAATCTGACTGCGGCATCTTGCCTCATTCCCTTTCATGTAGGCCTATTGGGAATCAGAGCGAGTCGCCGAGGAGAAAGCCCGCGCGAAGCGTGAGGAACGAGTGATCAAACAATGGTCACGATTAATTCAGGGGCTCCGGATACGGCAACGCTTACAAGAACAATATGGTACAAAGCCTGATCGGTTACATGTAGACGAGAATAAAGACAAGGGCAAGGGCAAGGAGGAAGCAGAGGATCCCCGTGCAGAAGCCGAAAAGTGCGCACCAGAGGTATCGTGATTAACCAGCTTCGAAATCTAGATGATTCTTTCTAACATGATGCTCCGTTCTGCAATTCAGGAAACTCCCGAACAGGGCCACGGTGGCGGATTTCTCGTCGGAGCCGAAGATGTAGTCGAGCCTTTCCATCTACCCAAATACCAGCATATGCCTAATGGACCCGTGATGCCCAGTTCTGATTCTGGGCGCCGGCGGGTGGTTTTAGGCACCAGTTTGGATGATGATATATTAGCTCGAGAGATGGAACTAGAGGAAACAGCAACAAGCGACGCCCCGGATTTCATCACGTACGATCTGGACGAGGTGGACATCGAGATAGATTCGGATAAAAGAGCAAACAGTGGTGGCCCCAGTGATGACTTCGTACCAAAGACGATGGCGCAACTCGCGGAGGATGCAGCAGTCCGCCAACGGGAACGGCAACACGGTTCGTCCCCATTCGAGCAATCCCACTCAGTACGGTGGCAACATTCCGAACAACCTGGAGACGAAGGTGGTGATAGTGACGGTGGCGGAAATGGACATGGGGAGAACTCTGATGTTGATGCCGACGAGTCCGAGCCCGGCGCTGGGACTGGCACCAGTGAACGACCCGAACCCGTGTCAATCACCGTGTCCCCTGGCAAAAAGAAGGATAAGACGCTCAAGCTCGACCTGTCGGGGAAAGCCAGGGTCTGGCCAGATAAACAGACCTTGCCCGTACCTTCACCGGCTTCGGCGAATAAGATTCGTAAGACTTCGAAACGGCGCAGTACTCGTGTCGGGCGAAAACGGGCACGGAGGAACGAGTCGGAGGACTCTGATTTGGACGATGGCGACAAAGGTGGGTATGGTGTACCAAAAACGGCCTTGTCCAAGAAGAGGACACGGGCAAGGGTGGCTGTGGACAACCCCCCCACCTCCAATAATGCCACAATAGCTACTAGCAGTGTCTCTACACCCACGAGGACGTTACGTCCACGGAGATCAAAAGGAGCAGCCCAGATCGAAGAGGAGAAGCGGCTGGAAGCCACATATCGAGAGGCCATCTCTAGATAGTCTTGACGTGATCAGAACAGTGGTGTTGATCGTCTGTCTCGCCACCTCCTCGGATTATTCCCCACTATGCCCCGTCCAATCAACACGACTACTTAGATAAAGTACCGGTATGCATCTAGTATTATGACAATTAGTACACATAATGTCAAGCAACTATGTCACTCTTATCTGCTTCTGACTATGATGGAAGTATCGCAGGCGTTGATGTTGTCGCAGGTGCAGATACGCCTTCAGCAGAAGGGATACCAATAACTGAAATGGGAACAAGGATAGCGAAGGTGAGGTAGGATGTATGACCCCGAACCTCCGGGAGAATATTCGAAACACTGATGCGTGGGTTTATGCTAGACGTGGGGCTGGAGGCTGTGGTGGTCGAGCAAGATTCAGCCAACATCCCACTCTCAATTTCTTCCGCTTCGATCATATCACCATCTTCAGGTGCTGTAGTCGTACCTCCTTCGTCTATCTTGGTACGTTTTTGTTCGGGTGATGCTTCAGGGAGATCGTATGCAATGTCCTCGTTAGTCTGTTCCATACTATCGTTCTCCAAGCGCTTGCGTTTTGTCGGAGGCACAGTGCTGTTAGACTCGGTAGCCAACCGGGTCTTGTTGTTGGCAATCTGACGAAGTCGCTTTTCTTCTCGGCGTTTTTCTGCTTCTTTGAGTTTTTCGGACACTTTCCCGATGGGTTGCAATTGGGGGACATGGGAAACCTCATGGGGGCGGAGGAGGGTTTCATACATAGCTATTTCTGGGTTCAAGCAATAGTTTAGCTAGCTACTTGGCACGCAAAGGCCGTTGGAAGGCGTATTTACCTGTAAAGCCTGCCTCGTTTAGCGCAGCTACGGTTCGTAAGACCTGCTCCATGCATGGGCTGAAGCAGCATATTCGAGTGATTCGGTCTTTCTGTGACGCAAGGTGATGAGACAGATCTCTTCCGCAACTATATGCGCAAAATTCGCACCCGTAGCGCCTTTTTTGCATGGTCGACAGCATCCCATGGAGCAGGGAGATCGAGAAATACTGAAGAGGGAGAATGAAAAGGAGTTACTGAATGATGGGATCAAGCTACGGTTACGCACCAGAATCCACGGTGTTTTCGACAGTGAAACCATCTTTGCATACGTTGCGGTGCGTGAGCGTGACAAAATCCGTTATGCCATGCCGCGCGAATTCCTCTCTGACACAAAGGTTGAGCAAGGAGCCGGGTGCGCGTTAAGAGTCGGGTGACAAACGGGAGAAGGCGCGAATAACTCACCTTGCCTTGTTTGCTCTTGCCTCGTGGAACTCATATGACCAGAGGTGACCCGACTCGCCAATGGTCCTCGCAACTGAATGTGAGAATGACGCAGATCCAGTGCCTGTGTGGTGTGTTACTGCGGGTTTGAGGACTGTGGCAAGGATGAAACGGACCAGCCTCAATGACCTTGCTGCCGCGCTTGATGTTGAGGCGAGAAACGATGAAGGCTATGTCGGCGAGATAGAGGATCTGGGTGCGATGCGGCAGGGCGAGGGTCCAGAGCTCGGGGGTGGGACGGAGGAGATAGACAAAGCCCTTGCCTGTGCGAGAGGCGAACTTGGAGCCGTAGGGCACGCCGACAAAGTCAGAGTGGCGATAGTTGCCATATTTACTGTTGAAAAGCTCGCCGGGAGTGACGACGAGAGACTGGATGTTGTCCCTGGTCTTTAGAACACGTGAGGAATAGCGCCCGTGAGGTAGAAAGTGGAAACGAACCATCCAGACAATGACGGGTGTCGCCAGCAGCGATATCCCGGGTAGAAGACCACATAGTAGGTGGGGGGAAGCAGGCAAGATGAGATGAGATCGAATGTTGCGATGTCGTAAGAGCCAGTCAGATCCGCAAGAGATTATTGGCAGGACCGTGGGAATTGAGATCCAGCGGCCACACATCCACACACACGCGTCCATCCAAGCGCATTCAGCAACACTCGCCCTACCTTAATAAACCCAAGCTATGCTGCCGTCATCCCACTGACCTCCCCGCTCTCCACCCTTTCTTTCCTTGTCTTCTCACAATAGACGCCCACGGCCCAATTTAAACCCTCCTCACTTTCTCACATCCATCCAAATCTTCTTCCAGATGGATAGCACTACCCCCTGTGTCTCTTTCAGTCAGTATAATTGTTTCCTCCTCTCCTACTCCCTCCCCGTCTGACCTCTCGTCCTCCAGTCGGCATCGTCGATTTTTCCCAGGAGGTATTTCGTCTCTCTGCTTCCGCCCACCAGTCTTTCCTAAGTTTATTTTTTCGTTCATACAGGCAAGGTGGATATTTATGACTGATTCCGTCACTGATCTCCTTGGCTCGTATCTATTCAATTTCCCGCATTTTCCCCGCTGATTATCTCCCCCAGGCTTTGAACCTCAAGAGCTCGTCGGTCGCCCCTCTCTAGAACTCGTCCACCCAGACGAATTTCCGCGCGTGCGACAGCTGCACTAGTATGACCCTTAATTTTCAACCACGTCTTTTTCCGAATCTCGTTTCCGCTCTAGTGATACCATCCAGGCGGACAAAGCCGCGGTTCTTGTCTACCTCCGAATGAGACATAAAGACCCTTACAAAGGCTATATTCTCTGCGGGATCGTAAGCATCCTCCTTCCAAATATCGTAAATCCACTCCTACTAAGCGCTTGATGCCCCCTCTCTCTCTCCTGACAGTCAAGGTTTGCGTTCTAGACTCTTGTTACCAATGGCAGCTCACCCAGGCCGTCGCCATAGAACCGTGGTTCACAACGTGCTTGTTGGTAGCGTCTCTTTTGCCAGTCCTGGTGCCAAGGCACTCCACAATGCTTCAACCGCCCAAGAAATCACCGTGATATCACCCAGCGCCCAAAATTTTCAGTTTAGAGTACGTTCACCCCTATAGTTTATGGCCCTGAACATCAGTCGCTGACCCCTGTTCAAGCGGTGGCATGATCCGTCTCCCATGCCCCCGAGTCCGACTCCTGGAGGCATGAACATCTCGTCCCCTGGTCCCGCCCCTCCACCATGGGAAACCCCAAGCCCCCGCAGTTCAAGAAGCCCGAGTCACGGATGCCGCAGCGACTCTGAAGAACCCGATTGCGACTGCGGTCGTGAGAGGGACCATCCTGAACCTGAGCGCAATCGTAGGGCCGACCCTTCGAAACCAGAGTTGATTACTTTTGATCATCTTCCCAATCAGTCTTTCCGCACAGCGTTTATTCTCGACCGTTTTTCTATGCATTGCACAATTCTTTACTGCTCCAACGACCTCCTCGTCTCGACAACCGATTGTATCGGCCGCAGCTTCTTTGATTATGTTGCAAAGAAAGACGAGGACCAGGTTCGGAGTTGGGTGGATTGTGTCAAAGGTTGGGGCGTCAACGAGCGCGGTCAGCCCAGTGACGGCGGCTTTGGCTTTGGGAGATTCTTACTGATAACGGAAGGCCGCGATTCGATGTCAGTATCTACCCTTCTTCTCTCTAGTTCCATTTCCTTCTCGGATTCTGGCGCTGATACATCGCTTATATCTTACAGCGGCCGTATACCTGATCCCGTATCCTCACGGAAATCACGTTCGTCAAAAGCCTCACACCACGCCCATGGCCCGATTACCTCACCAAGCCGACATCGGCAACGACACCGTCGCACAAGTGACCCCGGTTCCGCCTCACCACCTCCTATAAGCCCAATTTCCATGAACGAACTTAACTCTCCGCAATTCCCGGTTGATGCTATATTTTCCGCACACTCGGACGGGCTGATGGTCATCCTTAGACGAGCGTCGACGTAGCCCCCCGATTTTTTCTCAGCTTTTGGAACCCCCTTTATCCCCTTTGTCGTTCCCTTCCGCCCATTTTCTATTCCCTCTTGTTGTTGATGCATGACTCTCCGCCCTCTCTGTGTCCTTGTGCTCTCTCTGCTGCTTGTTGTGCTGATACCTCAAATGCCTCCCACTTACATGTATTCTAGGTTGTATGCTGTGAAACCACCATTCTCCCACCCCCACCTTTTTCTTTTTACGAATCGTATATCTTGTCTATCTGTTCCTCTGCTCCCCAGAACCTCCCTATCTCCCGGGCATCCAGGAATCTGGACAATAAGTTCTCTGTCCACTCCTGGTTCTCGCAACCCAAACCTCAATGTGTATATACCGTTCTGTTCAGTGTTTAATATGTACTGGATTATGACCGTGTTTATTGTGAATCGATTAAGCTCGAATGATCCGATGCCGGATCGGCCACACTCGACTAATGAACTACTCCCACTGGCCAGCACAACCGCCTTCAAAACCAACATGCGCAGCCCATACGACATCAGATGGCGGCCACGAGTGCTCGAACGCCACCCCCGCAGAACACCAGACTAATTCAGTGATCTCTATCGTTGTTCGCTTCACCACTGCCAACGAGTTCTGATGTCCTTATTCTCAAGTTCTAACTCACATCGGGTCAAGTCCCCAAACGTTCGACGTCAACAAAACCGCACTCGGCGATTTACCAAACTGCCTAGACCATCATCATTCTTGGGGTTCGCTGGTGGTTCTGCACCTCATGATCATCGCTAGATGCCATGGGCCCACGCCGAATAAAGATCGCAAATAAAAAAGCGCCAACCCAGAACTAGGGGACGGAATCTTCCACAAAGACAGATTTTCTTTGCCACAAGCGGTTGTGCCCTTTTCGAGTTTAACGACATCGTAGACGGACCGACTAGAACCTCAGGGTCAGAGTTCAAAGTTCAAGGTCCCTGACGTATTGTCCCATATCATTCCCATTCCCATGTCCCCCCTCTGATTTCGTTTCCCTAGAATCAAAAAAATATGTGCGGGGAGTTTGTTCGAACCACGGGGATCCTTCTACCATCAAACATCCCAACGCCGCTGTTACCCACCCCACCCCCAGGCCCCCCCCCCTTGCAAAAGAAGATGTATCTCACTTTCGAAGGACTCGATAAGACCACTGACATTTATACGCGTTCTAAACACACCAAATCTCACCTCTTGTATTCGCACTAGTCCATACGAAGGAATTAACCATCACACCTGCTCTTGGAAAGTATTCTCCGGCAGAATGTATTCCCGAGCAGTGGTGTTAACGCCATCTGCATACCCCCCGATTTCATCAAAACAGCAACGTCGGGCTATCACCTCCAGGCTGGGTTTTACCCTTGTATCACGATGCAACCTCATCCAAATGATTCATCTCTCTTTTGAATTGCCTCGCCACCGATGGATCGAGGCGCACAGATCATTTGATATACACCCCTCTCGAATTCTGATTATCCTGTCCATTGTACTCAATGCTTGACAGGGGTGGGATGCTTGGGCCCAGGCGGACAGAATATTCTTAAGATCCCCTTGTTATCTTGTCTTGATAATTATTTTTGTCTGCGAACACATGGTCCGAAAATGACCCCTAGAGATCCACTGCCCCCAGGACATGCAGAGCTAATCTGGCAGTTACCACATACCATACCTGATATGTAATGTATGGTCCACAGGCGTGGTTTGGACCTTCCCTCAAAAGTCCCAATACATGAAGCCCGTGGAAGGCCCTGATAACCAATTTCGGGCTAGCCTTCATGTGGCGTGAGGGTCCCGCGAAGCTCCTTAGTATAGAAAAGACACATATAGTTAACGTCATTACAGAAGTGATTTCATATCGACGATTATAGCGACACGCCGATGCGGTAGAAATCTGGTGCCCAAGCACTCGGATTGGAAATCTGAATGGTATTCGTCTTCCCAGCTTTGAATCCAGACAGGGACACGAGGTATCCAGAGAACAGGATATCCCAACTCTAGAAGTGTGATAATGAGTATACGATCTATCAAACTCGGCACTTAACAATACCTGTCCAGAGATTGGCATTTGCGCTTGGACGGGAGAGCCACCGTTGACGCTGATAAACGCATTGCGACAGTTTGAGCAGGCCGTGTTGCTGAAAACATAGTCTGCGTTGATGTAGTCCAAGGAGACGAGCTTAGTGCCTCCGGATGACCCGCCGTCAACGTTGTTGAAGGTGAGAGTGCCGCCATTGCCAACAAAGCCGACAACTGTCACGGACGAAGAAACAACCCGTGTGCTAGCTCCCCCACCCAGGGTATTACCGGCAGCTGCGGCATTATAGAACGTGAATGATGGCGAGGCCATTGCAGTACCGCCGCTGAGTTTCAAAACAATCACGCCGTGGGCACTAACCGTTGTCGTGTGTCTATTTGAGGAAAGTCCAATGATCAATCACCGGTCCTTTAAGGGTCGACCTGTAAGGGCTTACGAGGTTGACAGTCTCCCCAAGGAGGTTCCGGAAATGAGATCGGTGGCAGTGGCTGAAAGGAGACCAACATCAGCCAGGTTGAACGTCAGCGATCGTGCTGAATTCTGCCAGTTGACAACGACTAATAAAAATGCAAGAGTTGGTGGGTTCGGACTTAAGAGACACGAATGGAGGTTCACCTGCCACGGTGGAACCATCTGCAAGAGGACCAGACCAGACGTCATGATCGTTAATGTACCGTCTTTTAAAATCGATTGATTTTCCCAAAGGATCTTGCTAATTCAAAGACTTGAGAATTATTTCTAGGTATATCATAGCGGGGCTTACATTCACAGCAATAATCCTTGCATTCTTGAGAATGTTCAGAGCATTCGTCGATATTTTGGTGAGGTCCGTGGATATGAGGAGAGGGGACCTGGAATTATGTGAACGATTTGCAGGTTAGCGACTTCTCTGACAAACTTTGCTGCCGCCCAAAATGCGAAATGAGTTTGCTGCTCTGCTTCCGTCAATCCTGAATTTCCAACTTCAAGCATATCCAGATCTGCATATTGCTTATGGTCTGCAATTGTCATGAGATGATGGGTCGGAAGGCCACATACCATTCCATCCACCTGGTCCAGCGAACCGCGTGATTGGAACAACTTGATTATAATTCTAAAAAGATTGTCCCACGAGGCGGGGGGGGCCGATATCGTTTCTGGATCCCAGTCAGTTGGGGTTAATACAGCCTAGTCCCGGCGTTTTCCTTACGAGATTCGCCATCTGGGGGAGAAATCAGGTTTTGGTCGTCATGCAAGAGTCAATAACCCACGAATGTCCAACACCGCTAGCTGGCCATCGGGCGGGATCTGTAGGAGTTTTCATTGGAAGGGCTTGACTTCGGCTGTTGTTCTATACTACCTTGAACTCCCCACTCGCATATCGAAAATACAACAGGTCTCTTCGTGGCTGCAAGTGCATCTCGCATTGTTAGGTAATGAGGCTGGAGTGGTGAATGCCGCGAATAATTAGCTCTGTTTGTGGACTCTTACTTCAATCTGCCCCTATGTGAGCTTTTGGTCGGGTTTCATGCGCTGCTGAGTAACATACTTGTATGGGAGGGTTAAAATCGACAAAATCCGTTGAACTGACTGGGGCTTATGTGAGATTATGATAGCCTGTAAAATGGCGAACGGGCAGACCTGCGTAACAATTGTCGTACTAACAATGGATCCATCAGTTCTTGGCCGACACGCTGAAAATCAAGCGCCGACCTTCAAGTAGTCTGCGCCCCATGCGGCAAAGCTATTCGCATCCGAGATCTCGTGCCCCAAACTTCCTATATAGTGTGCAGTGCCGCCGACAAAATCACAAGCGAAGACACCCCTGTTCCGAAAGAGACTAGGTAAGAATCACTACCAAACCAGCTGGCTCTCCGCACCTACCCGTCGGAGTAAACCCCAAATTTGAGACCCAAACCATGGACGAAGGAGGAAAGGGCTGGGATTCCCGAAGGTATAGTCGTAGTGTCCCATGTGAAGCCACCAGTTGCGTTCCGGGCTTTTCCTTGCCACCCGCAATCCCTGATTCGCGAGATTAGGGTTCTATAAGGTGCCCCAAAGTAGTCATACGGGCATACAAATTGACGTATTGATAACCAAGAGTGTTTAGACCGAGACTGATCAGCCTCTGAGCCGCCGTATGATACTGTGACTCTGTCGTAGAGCACCTAGAAGCATTTAGCCGGGGCGCTCAGATCCACATGGGTGTTTATTGCCCACAAAAATGCGTTGTATGGATTCCAGCCCATAGGGGGGGTCCTGGCGAGGCCATTGTTCAGGCCGAAGGCGAGAGAGGCAAATAGTAGTACGGGGGTCGCAAGAAGGATCCAGCTCATTCTGAAGGCTGTCGGCGGGGAGCAAGTGGTAGAGAGATATCAATGACAGTTCGTCGAGGATCTCACAAGCGGACCGCGAGAGCTTCCCATTCAAGTGACGGGCCGTTCGCTCATGTGGATGCATCATGTGCCGACCTTGCGGATGCAACATCAGGAAACATTTGTCGTGGGTGGCTGTTTCGTTGGTGAGAGAAAATAAAAGTCACTTGGTCGGTTGGGTAACCATGATGTAAGGTTCCAGGGCCGGCACACGTAAGTCGCGTTGTAGCTGTTTCGAGCATCGGGCGGATAGTACTGCAGAATCTTCTCCTTCCCTTCTTCAAGGACTTCAAGTTCCTCGCCAGTGGGTCGGATTGGGGAAATAGTCCGAGGCTCTTGAAGTTTAGGAGCCTCACAACAATGGTTCGGCGTTCTGCGAAAACCAATCACACGATCTAGCCCTCATTGATCACATGCGGATCCATTCTTCTCCGCACATCAAGAATGGTATCAGATAAAAATCTGTCTTCTTTCACTCCTTCCATTCAAACATTCGTCTGTGGCTATGGCTGAACAGTCTCCCGATTCCCTCGTCTGTTCTTCTGATCCTTTGCATGTGAGCTTCTACTCTTTCCACCCAGCCTATACATCCCAATAATCTACTAGCCCGCAAACCTGATACCAGAACTATGTCAGTCATTCTACCACGTACGTCATGAACAACTATTCGGGACTCGCTGCTGACCTCCTGAGCTAGCTAGGATGGGTTACTGGAACCGGAGGGGGAATCTGCATCAGACAAGGGTCCGTGGTGAGAGTGTGGATAGAAACACCGTCGACTGATGATTTAGTTTGTAGGGACAAGGTCTATATCGCGCCTTCTGGTGTTCAGAAGGAGAGAATCAAACCACAGCACATCTTTGTCCTCCAATACCCTCGACCCAATCCGTCGCCCCATACTGACCGCATATTCCTACGTCGCCCACAACTAAATTTGAAAGAATCAGCATGCACTCCGCTCTTTTGGAATTCGTTTGAACTTCGCGATGCAGGGAGTTGCATCCACACCCACTCCCAGCACGCAGTAATGGCAACCCTGCTCTGGAAAGGTCCTGTATTTACGATTTCACACCAAGTGAGCTGCCTTTTGTTAGCTTTTAAAGCCACTCCCTCATAGAATGTCTAGGAGGTGAGCACGCCCACTTGTGAGATATCTAGGGTATTGCCTTCATTCTGAAACCTCACTCCCAGATGATCAAAGGTATACGAGTCGGGGGCACGGGTGCTGCTCTATCCTACCTTGATACTTTGGTTGTGCCTATAATCGAGAACACTCCATTTGAGGAGGACCTCAGGGAGAGCATGGCGGAAGCCATGACCAAATACCCCGACGCACCGGGCGTTCTTGTGCGACGGCATGGTGTCTATGTTTGGGGTGCGTATGCGTTGATTCCACTTCGTTTTCTGATTTCGGCTGTGGATATCTGGCTCCTTTCCAGGAAACGACTGGGAAAAAGCCAAAACCCAAACTGAGGTCCGTCCCTACGGTTCCTCTTCTCCATTAGCTCAACTATTGGATAGTGTCTGGATTACCTCTTCGAGATTGGCGTCAAGATGCACCTCGCTGGTCTGCCCACCGTTCTAAACCCGAATGAGAGTACCATGTAATGATGGACTTGACCATTTATTATCTACGTACGGATCCGACCAACCCCCCATAAGATAAATAAGATTAATGAGCGCCTGTGACTGGGACGCGAGCAGTCACGACCACGCCGCTTGTGACATGCAATTTCCTGTGTTGCATCCTGGTAACATCCTTTCTCCAGCCACTGACTGCGTCACCGAATGACAAGCTCTCTACGTCCAGACTCACATGGCTATTATGAGTGGGTTTTTTTTTAATCCACGGCCTCTGGGGTAAATGATTCGCGATTGACCTGAGTATAGGAGCTTACACCAAGGCGGGTTTGGATGATCCTGAGTCGACTTTACCTTATCTAAGGGGCTTCTTCTAGTCTTCGGGCACTCAGATTTCAAAGGGAAGCAAAAAGAAATAGTGGAAGCAGCGATCGCTGGTCAGTACCATCCCACCCGTTGCTTGGAGGCACTGACGCAATCACTCTGTTATTCTAGGGCAAGATGTGTTTGTTTTGGCTCCAACGGGCATGGGCAAGGTGAACCTGATGCTGGCCAACTTGGAAGCACATGTACTGATACTCAGCTTAAAGAGTCTATGTTTTCAACTTCCTGCGGTTCTGGAGAAGAAAGGTATGACCTTGGTAGTATCACCTCTGCGCTGTAAATCATTATAAATGTGTCAAATCAATTGCTTATACCCTCGCTCTTAGCTCTAATGGCAAACCGTAATGTCTCCTTGGTACCTACCTCTAACGCAGTTTACAAACTTTTTGCCCAGAAGTGGAAAATTTGCAGAATAAGGGCGTGGTGGTGGCCACTTTGAACGCCGAAACGAGCCCGGATGAACGGATGAAGGTGTGTCTTCTCTCCAAAACATGAAGCTTGAGGCTTATACTGGCAACAGATTGAAACAGACCTGCTTTCAGACCACCCACTGACTCGCCTGCTGTACAGTGAGATAACCTTGTATGGGTCCATCCTCGAGAGTATCAAACCTGATACGATATTCAGTCTCCCCAGAGAAGTACGCGGGTTCTGATTGCACCCGTCTCCTTGATGCAATCCATGGCAAACATAACCTCAACCGCTTGGTCGTCGATGAGGTGAGTTATTCACCTTGGATCATAAATAACTGTACTAACCATATTTCAGGCCCACTGCATATCTGTTAGCGTGGAATGCTTGAGAAACGACTGTAAACTGATCGTGTTGTTAGGAGTGGGGCCATAGTTTCCGTATTGACTATCGGCGTCTCGGGAAGTTCAGGGATCGCTACAGTGATGTGCCAATCATGGCTCTTACTGCTACTGCTACAGCTGTGTATGTCTTTTATCCCTTACACACGTTTCGGGTATCTTCTTCTGATACGGCTCAGTGTCCAGCGCGATATCATCCACAGTTTGAAAATGGACAAAGATAACCTATTTCATGCTCTTCATCAGTTCAACCGGGAGAATCTCTATTATGAGGTGAGTAGTGCTTAGATCCATCAGAGTATATTAATTAAGTCTCTGGAATCCCTTGTAGGTTCGTTACGTGTCTGCACCTGCGTTTCACGAGCGTATGCAAGAGGTTTTTGAATACGTCACTATGCTATACAGAAGGCGGGGTAGGGCTTCTTCGGGAATCGTATACTGCAGGGCAAAAGCTACTTGCAACAAGCTTGCAGCGTTCCTCCACGACAAAGGGCTGAACGCGAAGCCATACCACCGTGATATCGGGTTCGGTCCCACAACTTTTGTTGCACGGTTCCACTAGGACTTATGGTGAACTTGAAGTGCCACCACGCTGGAAGCGACTCTGAAGAGTTGGACCCTGGGTGGAGATGGTGCACAGGGTGGGGTAGACCTGGTAATGTGTTTATTAAACCTCAGGTCAGGTCGCTGATAGTCGTAACCTCAGGTTGTCGCCACTATCGCATTCGGCTTAGGAATAGACAAGAGTGATGTCCGGTGCGCCCCCCTCCTTCGAACCTGCTATTCCATAACCATCAACCGGCGGGCCTAGATATATTATTCATTATGACCTTCCCACCAGTTTTGAAGGTGGAGTTTTTATTCTGACATTATGTTATGTACATCACTTAAACGATGCATAGGCTACTATCAAGAGACAGGTTTGTCAGCTGGCAATACTTTATCAATATATCTGATCGTAAATAAGGTCGTGCCGGAAGAGACGGACAGGTAACCCAGCTTCTCATCCCATAGACCCAGAATGACAACTCTCTACAACCTGCTCCCCAGCCATCCAAATGTATCCTCTATTATTGTACGTATTTCCTTGGGGTCTGCGTCGAATCACATATTCACGGAGCCTATAGCAAGGGAAGATGCAGCACGCGTTCGGGATCTAGTCGCACCATCAGACCCAAATCGTGTAAAAGACGATTTCGAAGGCCCCTCTCCGACACAGAGAGCTATAAGTAGCGTAGATGAGGTAAGAAAGAGACACCTACGTCGGCCATCCTTACAATACATAATTGCAGTTAATCCATTATGCCGAGAATGTAACATCCTGCAGGCACACAGTAAGGATCTCCTCCAATTACCAGGATGACGCAACCCAGAGTCCTCACCGAAAATCAGACTATTTGTCGATATTTCGGAGAAAGTATCAATGATAGTGACCCTAGTGTGGTCCGGCGTTACTGCAGTGCCATGTGCGACGTATGTTCCTTACGTTTCCACTCCCCTTCCGATACTTATGTGTGCTGCGCCTAGGTCTGTAAATATCCCGAGAAGACGAGGCTCCGAGCTAAAAGGTTGACGCCTGAAGACCAGATGCCACCCTTTCAAAGAAAACCCCAGGGTAGTAAGTACACCGTGGAGGTCAATATTAATACGCGCTCAAGACGGTGGCAGAGAATCTGGCGGTCAAGGAAGATGGGCAGCCGAACGATCGGAAAGAGTTATCAAACCACGAACGAGGCATTGGGCCCGACGAAGGAAAACGAGGATATGCTGAGGCCAATCTTGCCGGGCCATCTAGGGTCTCAAAAAGGAATAAAACCTCGTTTGCGTCTCCCCTGAGTAAGCTGGTCCCGACAATTTACACTCCTCTGGCTATAGCTCTTGTCCAGATACCCGACCATTCGAATCCGCTAAACGTCTAACGAAGCCATTCAAGACACCTTTCGCGAACAAGAAACAAGACGAGGGACAACGCCCAGCCCCGAAACTAGCCCCAGATCGAGATGGTGATGTGGATGTTGCCTTGAAAGCCCCATCAGAACTAGACGACAGTACCGAGGTAGAAACGCATACGGACACTACTACAGAAGGTTTAGCAGATCCAAACGCAGTTGAGCCCTTCCGCCGAGTTGTTTCTCTAGGACACATCTATGATGTCGAAGTGGAGCTGGAGAATCCTCTTTCACAAAAGTTACCAGTAAGATTAATCTCTAGTGGCCGTTACCTCGTGATGAACCAGAAACTCTCCCTTCCAGCAAGCCAAAAGGATGGCTGCATTTAACCAGATCCGCGCGGCTTTTTCTAGGGTTCAAGGCGGTGTACTGTCTTGTGCAGGCAATTTCTCGGGCTTCAACTTAGACACACAGTTAGCCCATTTATGACTCGTTTGGACAGGGCTGACATATTCTAGGGCGCAAATTTTGTGCGATTCCGCTAAGGAGGCTGAATTTACTGTGCTTTCGTTGTCAAGTACCGAAGATGGGTATGGTAATCGAGTCGACAACATCATCCGAGGAATCCTTCGTATACCCCAAGTCCAGACAGGAGAGATATCTGACGAGGAAATACTTGATGACGCAAAAGAGCTGATGAACATCTTAAATCGGAACTGTAAAATCCGGCGAAACAAACAATAAACGTTTGCGTGAGGCGGACTGGATGGCCTACGTGCAGATGCTTTCATCAAATATCCGTCCTCCACTGTAAACATATCCTTTAAGTGTGATCCCCCTGGCCGGCAGTCCGTGGTCACACTCCAAATTCTTCAAAATCAGCAAGCGCATCCACCCCCCGCTTCGCACGTGTTCTATCGCATGTTACGACTGCTGTTGCTTCCTTCCAGAGTGCTGAGCCCTGCCTATGTGAATTCACAGCCTACGAAAAACGGCGTTTCATTGATGGAACGTGGTTCAAAGACTGGGACATAGATACCCGCAGGTGGGAGTAAATCCCTAGTAGATGTGCCCCTTCCAACCGTAATACCATTGATTTACTTAGTTTCTATTTTGCGGGCATTAGGGCCCTCGAATCCCAAGGCACTTCCCAAAAAATGTATATCCCTGAGCACGAGCCACGAAATGCTAAAAATAACTCGATGATTGGTGTTTGTCGCCGGGCATTACACAACCTAAAGTTACTTCCCATCCACCAACCCCTGCCCTTCCGGTGGTTGCAAAGGATAGCGATAACGATGCATAAATCAGACCCAAGCTGTTAGAACAATGTCCCCCATAATTGTTCCATTCAAATTATTTCCAGGCCGGAGAACCACGGAGCGTACACAATCTCTCTTCTGCCCGATGCCTCACACGGCTTACTGATCATTATGCAAGCAGCTATTAGTCGGATTCTGGGTGATTTTATTCGCTAACCGGACTTCGTAAACAGAGATGTGTAGACAGCTCTGACGGCCGACCTCGTGCGAAAGCATCCTGTCGAATAAGGGAAATCGGCCAACAGCTGGTTATGAAGCTGGGGCATTGAATGCCGGTGGCTTTGCGTCATCACACACTGAACTATGCCCCTGTGACCAGTTCACATGAGATCTGTGTCCAGGATATCGGGATGTCTTCATTGGATCATTAGTGATCAGACCTCTTGCGGGGGGGAGGCTATAGGCTTGGGCAGTTTTGTCGTGACATAGCGCAGTAGATAGTCGAGAATAAAAGATGTATTCTGAAGTCCGGCGAACGAAGCTGGACTTCAGGTGTAACAGATACATAATATATATACATTACACTACATAGGAGAAATTAAGAAACAGAGCTATAATGAAACATAAACATCTCAGAAGATAAAGGAGAAACATACAGATCTCCTTTAATGAGGAGCGTTGTTAAACATAAACTCCTACAGGACGTCATTGAACGAGTTGTTCTGACGTCAGACTCCAACAAGTTTTCCTGGCTACGAGGTTTGGCTACGGAAATTTTGAAGATCCCCACACACGGCGCGAACGGCATAGGACGCGGTGTTTTACGGAGGATGACAAGAGACCATTAGAAGAGTCCCGCTTTAGAACCCAAGACTTCTCCAAAAGAGACATCCCCATGAGCCCAAGATAATCATCGGGCGTGTCACGCTCAAAGATGTGGTGTCAACATCCCCCCCAGCGGTATCTTTCAACCGGTTTATTCCCATAGACGCTTGGAGTGATATAAAGCAGCACCTTCTATCCCACAGTGTGAAACCCGTTCATCTACCATGCCTGCTACCATTTTTCAAGCGATATTGTTAGCTACGATCTCTTGCGTCGCATGGCTGGTGCTAGGACGATTATTTGCCAAGTCCTCGCTTGATAGACTCCCAGGACCCCCTCTGCATTCTTGGTTGTTTGGTCTGTGAAACCCTCATGCAATGGTAGATGAATATTTACAATTAAAATTCAGGCAACGTTCCCCAGTTATTCCATGCCAAAGGATGGGGCTTCCACTTCCACATACTAGAACGATGTAAGTAACGTTTGCTGTCATCTCAGCCCTCTCTTATTTTCTGAATATCCGCCATCATTAGATGGGAGAGCCATGAAAATCAGAGGTGCTCTAGGGGTACGTTACACTGAACGCTATCTTTTGTTGTCTCTGAGCAGACGCTCCCAAAGGAACGAATCCTGGTAACCTTTGACCCAAAGGCCCTTCACCATATTCTTGTCAAGGCGGGCGTCCACCTTTATACTTCGGTCCAATTAAATAACCTGACGAATAGGATCAATATGTGTATGAGGAAGCAACAGCGATCATTGCGTACGGATTTTAACCAGTTCCGCAGCTTTAGAAATGCAGCTTCAGCTAACCATATCTATCAATAGCCGTAACTATACGTTCTTTGGTGAGGGCTTACTAGCTACCTTGGGTATGTACGAAAGGTCCTTAAGGAATGGCATCCTGACCATCATATTTTAATAGGGGAACAACACCGGAAACAGAGGAAGATAATGAACCCCGTCTTCTCAATAAATCACATGCGTGATATGAGTTGGTCACCTCTTTCTGCGCAAGGAAACAACATCTCATTAGTCTTTCAGTTCCAATATTCTACGAGGTGACAGAGCGGGTAGGAGCCACGATCTTTTTTTAGCATATGGACATTGCTCTAATTGAATGCAGCTCCGGGTGGTGTTAAAGAAGAAAGTCGAGCATGGACCACAAGAAATTGACATCCTATATTGGATGACTCGTACAGCGCTGGAACTCATTGGGCAGAGTGGAATGGGATACTCATTTGATTCCTTGAAAGACGATTTCGACTACCACCCGTACAGCAAATCGGTCAAGAAGCTTGTGTAAGTGTCAGGCGTCCGCGTTTGAATGGTCTCTGACATAGGACCTGTCAGTTCACTCTCAGGTGGACCCTGTTGGCTTCTTTGCGAACCAGTTCCTCTACCCCTTTGCAGCTAAATTCAAATTCCCGGCTCTGAAGAGATTTATTGCCGAACATATCCCCTTGCGGCGTGCTCGGGATCTTAGGGAAGCTATTGATACAATGCACAAGACTTCAATGGAGATCATTGAAATGAAGAAGAGAGCGTTAAATAGTTCGGATCCACAAGTCGCTGCAGATGCGGCGAACAAAAAGGACATCATCAGTCTCCTGAGTAAGTTGTTTTTTTTTCTTCTGCCCCCCCGCATGGCTGAAAGACCATTCACAAGTGAAATCGAACGCCCAAGCCTCGGAAGGGGATAAGCTGACAGACTCGGAGGTCGTGGGTCAGGTTCGTAAAGCTATAATTCTTCGATAGCTGAACCGTAACGCTCATCCTGCTCTCTCAGGTCTCGTATGTCTCACTACTTTCTTTGCCCTGCGTTCCAGAGCTGCTTACGCTTCATTAGAACATTCGTTTTCGCTGGGATGGATACGACCTCTTCTGCTGTCTCTCGCATTCTGCACCTGCTTGCCACCCACCAGGACGTGCAAGATAAATTACGCGATGAAATCAGGGAAGCCCAAAAAGATGGTCAACTTTCCTATGATCAGCTTGTCTCGCTACCGTATCTGGATGCGGTCTGCCGCGAAACGCTTCGAGTGTGAGTGTGAAATAATCACGACTTATAGAACAAGATCCTGATCGCACCCTCTCGAAGATATCCACCAGTCAATATTGCATTTATGCGAACGTGAGTAGGACGGATATCACCGGAGCACCGGACACTCTAAAGACTATTTTACAGAGCGCGACAGGACATGATCCTTCCGCTCTCAAAACCTATTGTGGACCTCGACGGAAAGGACGTGACCGAAATATTCGTACAAAATGGGACTAACGTAATCATATCCGTACTCGGCGCCAATTGCAACCCAGACCTATGGGGACCCGATTCTTATGAATGGAAACCGGAGAGATGGTTGACACCTTTACCAGAGACCGTTGGACAGGCACATATGCCGGGGATATACTCCCATTTGTAACTACCACCCTCAACTGAGGCAGGAAGTGACTATACTGACGTCGTTTCATAGGATGACGTTCCTGGGCGGTGGAAGAGCATGCATGTGAGTCATGTACTTGCGTACTCGGATGACTCCTAATAACTTTTCTCCAGTGGATTCAAATTCTCGCAGTTGGAGATGAGTGGGTTCCACTAACTTCCCAATCTTTCACCAGCCCCGTGCTAACTGACGGCAGAGGTTGTGCTATCTGTGCTCCTTAGCACGTTCAAGTTCTCCATGACCGAGAAGAAGATATTCTGGAGAATGATCGGGATTGCAGGCACCCTCTGTTGACGACACCGATCATCTGACAACCCCACAACTGCCCCTTAAAATGAGTTTGGTGGAATAAGATGGGCGACTTCAGAATAACCATATGCAGAGTACTAGCTACCTTCATCACCTCAGCCTCTTATTTTTCGAGTACTGATTGAGAACGACCATTTTTCGAGAATCAAAGTGTGGTTGGTATCGTGACTGTGTGGACTACACATTTGTTTAATGACGATCAAAGAAGCAATAGACCTAGAAAATGCTGATTCTGAGACCACAGATTCTGGGGTGTGCGTACACCGCACAGCAGGGTGCTGTAGTTTGTCATTGCATTTGTTCAAAAAATATTTGACTCTTTGCTGTTGGTCATCACTGATCAGTTTGAATGTGCCTCCGCCACGAGATGTCAGTTGCGTCGAAATGGATAATCGGCGAGTTGGCTCGATGGTGCGAGAACTCAGCATTGCGCAATATAAGGGTGATACATATTCATCGGCGCTCATGCCAGTAAATTTATTTCAGCGATTGTTACTCTTTGGGTTGTAAGGGGTCATCGGTACATATGTAGGTATTTGGATTTGGCACCTTAATGTGATGCACTCTCTGAGTCATCGAAGAGTTCATTTGCATCTGCAGGGAATGGTGCAGGCGCAATCGTCGCATTTACACTCATAAGGAGGGGGGTGGTGGTCAACTCTGTTGAAGATCGAGTACGAATGGTCATGTGAGAAGTGATAAGACGGAAAGATAATAACATGTCTCACGGTTCATTGTCCCGATGGTCAGTTCGGATTTTTTTGATGATAGGTGCGTGAGGACTCAGGCTGGTGTTTGACAGTCGCATGCCCTGCGGCATCGACTTTCGAAAGCCTGGACTCTGCGACAGGAACGACAGACTCGACGATGTTGGCCTGGATAACATTCAGTCATGAACCACCACAAGGCCCGCCAGCTGTGAGCAAACTCACCATGGAGTAGCGAGAGGAAATCACTTTATAATGAAGCAGCTGAAATCTCATGGCTCCCTTATATACCTTTATATTAGATACAACATATTGTCCGAGTGCATCGCATACGAAGAGGCCATGAACATTCAAAGCACCATATGGAACTGGAGGCGGGGACATCTTCGAGAAAGTAAGAAAATTTGGACATCAGAAGTTCGGATGGTACTTGTCAACGCCATTCAGCCTTTCAGAACAGTGCATCGAAGGATATCGCGTATTTAATCCGCGGTTCCGACGTCCAAGAATTGGCGAGGGACCCACTTTACTGTGTGAAATTGAAACTCAATACCGCCCTTCTCAAGCAGATGAGGGTTTCTAGAACACGGAACACATTGCTAACACCTCGTCACGTCTAACTATGTTCAATTTCGATTCTATCTCAGCATGGTGTCAAAGCCTGTACCGCATAGCATGGCCGATGCTTGGGGATACACAGTGTGGATTAATTCCGTCATACACGATATCTGATTCTAGATCCAACTCTGAATCCTTCCCCGAGGATGTACATTTTCTGGAGACCCCTAATGCGGATCTGCATCTCTTTTGCTATGTCGGCGTGGCATCCTCTCGCCCACAGTGTGCTCTTGTGCGAACAGAGGATCGGCTGTCTGTGGTAGTGATGATCCCTTTCCATTCGGTTCTATTCAGACGTTTCTTTGCAAAGCATTGAGCCACATTGATAGCCACACGTTCCACCATTGCTACTCCCTTTACTGCATGTCTTCATATCCTCCAGCTGTTCTATGAATTTGACTCCATGCCTTCTATTGACAATTTACGGCCAGACACTTTATATTCAGGTATGCAACCAATGGCAGGTTTAGTCCCCTGAGTCGGGGAACAAAGAAATCGTATCCACTTTGCAAAGGTGAAGGGGGGTACTTCCTACAAGCTGCTTGGGGGTGGACCTGTACATTGCCGAGTGATACAAGTGATGTGACAAGTTGCTAAGCATGAAATGATTCGGCCGTTCCGATGCAAGGCCGCGGAAGAGCGGTCGATGACACAAATACGAGATCAGAACGGAGACTGTGCCCCCCAATATCCAGCCGCTTACCCCCTCTGCCACCATCTAATGAAAGTCGATTGTGGAAATGTCAGGAAACCACCACTCGGCATCGGAAGCGGATGTCAATTATAACCCCGGCGGTAGGACCGCGTGAAAAACCAAGAGGTTAGGAAGGTCAGTAGCAAGGGAGGAAACATGGTTGGGTGATTTGGATGTTTTGGTAAACAGCTTCCACTCAAGTATCCAGGCTCAGCACCTTCTCACTCTTGGATGGTAATACAACAATCTCGGGCTCTGCCAAGAATCAAATTAAAATCACCACCATTCAATCACTCAGCAACTACTATCGACACACGGAACTAAATGCACACCCCACCTAACGCACAATCACTCAATCCGATCTCTCCAGAAGACTCATCATCATGGGGAGTTGCGGACGCGTTTTATCGGCACCTTTGACATAAGGCCCCGCAATACCGTTCATAGTCCACCCTATCTGCTTCTCGGAGAGGGAAAACTTGAATGTCCTAAGAAGGACGGACAGCACCACCTCTAGTAGGACCGAGGTTAATTTGAGGGAGATAGAATACCTATCTAAATTTGTACTCACTCATCTCCAACTGTGAGAACTTGAAGCCACTGATGTTGACATGGTCAGCGAAGGTGGCGGTGGGGCATAGTTTATCGACTCACATGCATGCGCGGCTTCCTCCCATAAACGTCATTCTGTTGGTTCAGATTAAAAAAGAATAGCCAACCTTCTCCCACCAGACACTAGATACTCACAGGTGAGAGTAGATGCCTGGCATATGCGCTCCAGCAACAGCCTCCGGTAAGGGTGACAACCACCGTTCAGGCTTCCACTCATAAGAATCGTGACCCCAAAGTTCTGGATTGCAGTTGGAACCAAAAGCGGACACGATGACATTTGTCCCCTTGGGCACAAAGAGCTCTGATCTATCTTGTCCATCTACGCCTCTGACGGGTTTTGAGAGGGGAAGAATCATGTCCTTACGAGCTCTGTAATCCATGAGCTATGGGCCCAATGTAAGATTTGTTGGTTTACTTACGTGCGCAAGAAGGCAAGATTCACAGGAGGGAACCTTGAGGAAACTGGTCAGATGGTCTGCATGGGGAAAAGAAGCGAGACCTAAACTTACACCCGAAGAGTTTCCCTGCATACGGCATCCAAATAAGGCAAGCTGACGAGTTGGTCGTAGCTCAGTTGGCCGTTCTTCTGACCGTCTCGAATTTCCTCCCGTAGTTTGTCTTGAACCTCGGGATGACTGGCCAGTAGCTGCAAAATTCGCGATAGCGCTGAGGAGGTCGTATCCATTCCAGCAAACACCAACGATCTGTACATTTACAATGAGTGTCGAAAGGGCATCAATTGGCTTTAGACTTACGACACCTGGGATGGTAGAATGATCAATGGAAAATTGATTATTAGAGATTACAGACGACCAACCTGACCAACGACTTCCGAGTCTGTCAAACGATCCTCTTCGGAAGCAATAGCATTGGCTCTCACTGCTTTGAATCAGTTTGGTCTGAACGAACCACGTAGCTCGCACACGCACTGAGTATGCTTATGATATCCTTCTTACTCCGCATTTCTGCAATGACCTGTGGGTCACCACTCTTCATTGCCTCTTTCTTGGCTTCAATGATCTCGACAGACGTTCGATACATGATATCAATGACTTCTTTGAGGTCCTGGACACGCTTAAAAGGGATCAGCTCGACGATGAATCTCTTCAACTGCGGGAATCCGAATTTCGCCGCTATCCGAAAGGCGAACTGATTGGCAAAGAACCCAACCGGTCCGCCCGTGAGCGATCTATCGTATAAAGTTCAGAGGGAAGACGCGATTGGTAGCAAATGGATTTTTCGCTCACATAAACCTCTTCACGGACCTGCTATATGGATGATAATCATTGTCGTCCGCCAACGAGTCGAAGGAGTAACCCATTCCGCTCTGGCCGATAAGCTCCAGTGCCGTCCTTGTCATCCAATGCAAAATATCTATTTCGCTGGGTCCGTTCCCGACTTTCTTCAGTAACACAGTCCGTAACTGACAAGTTGGAGAATCAGCCGGGCTGACCGACGGATCAAGGGGGAACCACCACCAACTCTGTCCGTGACCTCGTAAAAAAGTGGAACTAATCCATGTGAGCAGGGGAAGGGGGGTCCTTGTATCGTTTGAACTCGCCGACTTACTCATTTCTCGCATATGATTGATGGAAAAAACCGGATTAAGCATCTTCCTCTGCTTCCGATGTTGGTCACCTGAGTATTGTCATTTTGTCAATCCCATGAAAATACTTTCGCTCCCAACAGGAACGTACTCAACGTCGACAAGAGCCCCTCGCCGAAATAGACATTGTTGCGGCTGAGTAATAATAATATTAGTGGGTCAACACCTGAAGACAGCTTTGTGCACTTACTCCATGAGTGCCGTCGATGGTTCGTAGGTCCATTGATCCTGGTAGCCGGGTGAGGTAGCCAGCACACGAATAATCGCAACGAGGATTTACCTTGACAAAGATATGGTGGAGGGCCTTTGGGTCGAAGGTCAACAACAACCGTTCCTTAAACGGATCGCGTTAGCTACTTCTGATCATCCCCAGGGCCCAGCTCCTAGAACGCACTCCCAAAGCGCCTCTAATCTTCATGGTGGTTCCGTCTGGGAGAAGAAATTCAGGGTGGAGCTGTTGAGATGCTAGCAAGGTCACGACGCACAATTCTCCAGTATATCCCGGTGAAAATCCCATCCTTCGGAGTGGTACAACTCGGGGATATTTCCTAGCCATCAATATCGGCAATCGCTTGTAAGATGGTGTGGGACTAAGGGCATACCAAATAGTAGTGAGGACGAGGGCGGGCCCGGCAGGATGTCCAGTGGGGACCTGGCAAAGACCCGTCGGAACAGCTGCCAGGCAGCCCACGAGATCGCATATAATACGATGGCTTTTACAAAAGCAGCAATCATCTTTCTGGAGGATGGTTGGGACCAACGGATCTAATCCACGGGGCAACTGGAGATGAGAGCTGAGAAGACAAACGACAAGTATATATATGCGAGTTGTTAGCGTGGTCATGCTATCTGTGGAAGGTTCCGAGCCTTTCCAGGGGGGGACCAAGGAAAGCGCATTGGGGGGAATGGAGAGCGTCCATTGGCTTACCTCAGGAATCCGGGTCGGGTCTTGCAAACAGATCATATCTTTGGGCGTTTCCCCAGTTGCTGATGTATTAGTTTCGAGTTATCTTAGCTTTGGATCAAATCGTTATTGATTTACCCATGAAAGGAGAAGTCTTACGACGGGGGCCTCTTCAGTAGGGGGATTATCCAGGCCCCGGAAAGAGAGAAACAACCCAGCGCTCAATTAGGTAAGCCGCCGACACTACTTAGGCCCACCTTACTCACGTTTGCTACAATTGTCTAGCACGCCTCATGGAAGAAGATCATAAGAGCCGGGTGGTCAGATGGAGGGTTCCCGGGTCTATTTCCCTGCTGGGATGCCGACTTCTCATCACACTCATGACTTTGGTGCGGGCTTTGACAGACTGTTTCTGTTCTGGTAGATCCGACTCTGAAGCGAGGAGAAGGTTGCGCTGCAAACGGGGGGCGAGGGGGGGCGAGGGGGGCGACTTTACCACGGATTTGAGATCCGAGCCAGCATTATCAAATGTTTTCTAAGAGCGTCCCGTGACCGTGAAGGAGTAGTGGGGAGCAGACATAGAGGCGACGCAAGTCATGACCTCATAATTAACGTTATCTGAACCATGTTCCACTATTGCCGATCCAGCTATTCCTTCTATTGACCCAGATACTTCATATTCAAGTATGCAACCAATGCCAGGTTCAGTCCCCTGCGTGACAAAGAATTCCCATCCACATTGCAAAGGCGGAGGAGCAGTCTCTGCCTTAGCCACCAAGTGATGCAACTAGTCGCTGCGCATGTTTGAATATCCGGAATCACCTTGGTAACGTTCAGCTGCCCGATAAAAGGCCGCGGAATAACGGGTTGGCCATCAATGCGGCCCAAGCTTTGCAAGGAAAGCTCGAGAGGAAGGCAGCTCATCGCACGCTATAGACAGAGGGATGCCACGCCAACCCTCCATCAAACATAGGAAGAGAGAGCTACATGGAATTCAATAAGGGGCCTTCAGAAAGTATATATCCTCGGGATAGGGCTCAGAGTTGGATCTAGAATCAGACACCGTGTATGACAGCTTAATCGCAACCCATATCCCATGCATCGATCCAGATACAGAATTCGACGCCATGCTGGGATGGGACCGAAAATGTGGTCAGATGTGTTGGCGATGGCTTCCGTGTTCTGGAAACTCTCATCGGTCGCCCAAATCACAAGAATTAGCGGGTGTGAGAAGGGCGGCATCGAGTTTCAATTTCTTACCTTCTCGAACATGTCCTCACCACTAGTACCATGTGATGTTTTGAATCGCTGTGAGTCCATGGCTGAGTATTATCAAGGCCAACACCGCCGATTCCATTGCTCTTGTCGCAGAGCCCAGGCATTCGCAAGTAGATGCCATTGGGCATGCGGCTGCCAAACACCGGCTTCAGCCTCATACATCTATTGTTACAGAAATCCGTACTGATCATCGGGACAATGAACCATGAGACTTCTTCTGGTCCTTCCGTTTCTAACAAAATTCCAGCAGTTTTTATCTGATTCCCAGTTGAGTGAAAATTTATCCGAAACCCGAGCACCACAAGATGATTGTTAGAACTTGCTTTATAACTGATTGCCTACGGGTCTTCTTCCCCATCGTTGCTACAACACCCTCGAAATGTAATGAGCCGACCACAGTGACAGTCTCATAATATTCTGACGACGAGCTGTTCATCCTTGAGTTCCCAGCCCATGCACCAGAATTATCGCAATCTCCAGGAGATGTAAACTGCCATCGAGCGGAACTCGCCAAGTCCCATGACTATGTTAATCCGGGTCTTGTGGGAAACCGCAAACAGCAAACACCTTTAAGGATATGACCTCATCGACGGTGTTCCGCTTCAGAATGTAGAGCACCCTCGGCCACCACGCGTCAAGGCCCCGTCCGAACATTTCTCATCGACGGTCTTACCAACAGCTTCCGTAAGCAGAATTTCTACTCCTTGGAGAAATCGACCGGTGAAAGGCCTCAATTCAGCGCGGACCGTTGCATTCTCCTCAGTTCTTCAAATAATATAAGCATTTTGAGTAATTTGTGCCTTCAACAGATCTCGTTGCTGCTGCAAGCTCAACCAATGGTGCTACCAGTACTGCCCATGGACTGTCATTTTCAATCAGCACCATCACCTGTACATATTGGGCAGAGTCACTCAAATACTAGCCAGCTTCAATGATTGGCAATTGATATCGTTAAATCATAGTTTGTACTCGAGACTATGGTTGAGGACAGATTGCAGATCACATTATAAAATCTCCTTTCCCCAGCTGGCATATCGTTCTATCCCAGCTTCCAACGTCTGGATACGTTGTTTCGCTCGTGCAATGACACGGGGGTGCAACGGCAACCGGAATGGCGGATCTTCTAGTGTCGAGAGCCGGTATAGAATTATTGCTGCCTTGTGAACATTTCCCGCTACTAGGTAGAGCGTATCAGGAGTCATCCACTTCCTCGATATGTTGGCACCGAGATTGGGATCTGTATAAGCCGGGTGGGGAGGCAAAACCTTTAGATTTTTATCGATTACATTTGTGTTGAAGGGCCCAGGTTCAATAACAGTTATCTGCAAAAGAGATGGGTACGTGCTTGTCATCATATGTTCTAATTACTACCTACCTTGATATTCCATGTAGGATCGATATCACGCAAAAGGGCTTCTGTGAAAGCTTCGAGCGCTTTGAGGTTCAAAAATTAGTTGCTGTGGCAACACACTGTCTTGGTATATATTCCTACCAGCTTTCCTTGGTAACAATGTGGGGTCACAATCATATCTCACAAAGCATAATTTGCTTTTACTTACGAGGCACCATAATATCCCGTTCCGGGGATGGCATGCAAGGCAGATCCGGAGGAATTCTGGAGAAGCCGGCCACCTGGGGGACTATTTTCTCGAAAGTGCTTGACAGCTTCCATAGACACGTTTGCAGCTCCCCAGAAGTTTATCTGTAGAGGAGTTTGACCATAATTTTCGTGAACCAAAGTGAGCGAAACATACATCGAATAAGGCTCGCCCTTGGTTTTCCGGTATCAGCTCAATCTCCCCAACTGGCTGCATCCATCCCGCATTATTGAACACCACGTCTATCCTTCCGTATCTTTCCTTGACCGTGGCAAAAACTGCTGTGACCTCTTCGGAGTCGGTTACGTCAAGTTTCAAGAGTAACAGCTTGCCGCTCCTTGTGTAGTCGGAGTACTTGGGCGTGAGAGTGCTTTCTCCGGGATTACGCATAGTGGCGATCACAATTTCGTCGTTGTCCAAGGCGTGGCATGCGAGGGCATGGCCAAACCCCGTCGAGGCGCCTGATGAAAAATGACCATAAGCTTGGGACGCGTCCATATACCGATTTCCTGACCTGTGACTACTCGGATAAGACAGTTGTAAAAGCAGTGAGGTAGAATTTGGAAAAACTCACTCAACCAAACTCTTGGTGAAAGGGTAGTCAACATTGAATTAAGTGCGAGCAGAGAAAACGATGATTCTCGCTGGCTTTGGTTTCTTAAGTACCTGACATCCTCCTGGCTAGATGATACCCTGAATGGAAAACTTAATGGGAAGTCGGCACCGTGGGATCGTAGGTTACGATTGGTATCGAGGGCTATGGTTGGTAGTTGTTCCTCAGTATGAACAAAAAAGCAAAATTGCTGCATTGTCCTCAGCACGGAATGGAACAATCGCCATAATGTACGTAACATTTGGAGCAACGTCAAAAGCCACATTTCCCCAAAGACAAAAACATACAGCTGTCGAGTTGCATTTAAATGTCGGCACGTCCAAATGTTGGAGTGATGGCGCAGAGTCGAAGGATCAATGTATTTGTAAAAAAGAAAACAACAATCGCGAATCAGCTGACTAGTCAGGCCGGTCAGGGCTCCACTGCAAGGAAGTTTGCAACGGATAGTCAAGAGAGACCTAGCCAAGGTGCCTTAACGGAGGCTATCAGCCGGTGTAGTGCATTCTCCTTTCGAATTTCAGGACCAAACCCACTAATCCGGAAGGAGTTCAGACCCTCGTGATAAGCTAATTAATATATATATAATATCGCGCTCTGGATCTTATGTGCCTAGCTAGCCTCGTTGCAAAGTTAATAGCAGTGAGGCGCTGAAGGATCCTGGCCACCTGGGATGGGACCGCAAGTTCGGAATATGGGTTTTACTTCAGCGAGTACTCAAGACGATTGAGGGGGCAGCCAAAATGCAGCAGGGTATGTACGTAAAGTGGTTACTTCCCACTCCACCTCATTCCACCGAACTCATTCTGAGGGACAGCTGTGGACAATCTCGACTCTTCAAACAGAGCATGTCACACTCCAAAATATCCTCCAGGATATATGAAGAAATTGAACGTGCTGAGAGGCATGGATAGAACAACCGCCGCCGCTGCCGCGGATTAGTACAGCACCCACCCCTAGCTACGAGAATTTCAATTCGCTGAAGGATTTATGTTATTGGAACGGCATACAAGAATATATAGACCCTAACTCACATGTGTACATGCCCCCCGGCAGCCAAAAACGTCAACATATGAAACAGTGTCAGTGAGGTCACTTTCCATCTCAATTAAGAACACCACTTACGAATGGGAATACTTATATCCCCGACATATGTGCCTGTCCAAAGTTGTCCAATAGTCTCCAGCAAGGGTGTTAGCCATCTCTCAGGTTTCCATTCATAAGAATCGGGTCCCCATAAGTCCAGGTTGCAAAGAGATTATGTATGTGAGTCTACAGATTTTTCGATCATTTCCGATTTATCGAGGTCTAAAGTAAGCTTTAAAAGTGGAAGCATCATGTCTCGTCGTGCACTGTAAGATATGTTTTGGGCTTGTCGGCGTTCCAACACTCGCGTTTGTATGGGTGAGCTTTTGGCCGGTGGGTACCTGAAGGGCCATTGCATCCGTGGTCCTACCTCCAAATGGTGTCCGACGCTCGCCCTCGAAGGGTTTCACGGCGGGCCGTGAAGGGAACAAGGCAAGCTAATCATGGGACAGTTGGCCACCTGTTTGGGCTTCCGTTTTTTTCATCCCGCCGTCGACCCTCAATGAGATAACGACCCTGTCTGTTCTGTTTCCTAGAAAATGCTCGGGACCGAAGTGCGGTAAGCATGCGACGTCATTTCCTTGTGCAGAAAGAGATAGATGAACTCATATGACGCATGTGATTGATTTAGGAGACAGAATCCGCCACCTTCCTCTCTTTCTAATGTTGTTCCCTATCATGCTATATGGTGATCACGGCGACATCCTTGAGGACTGACGCGAGGGATGCGTCATTAAATTGACTGTCACCGTCAAGCCGGCAAACAGAATGCAGCGGCGGTCCCGGTGAACTGGTGGTGCGACTTGATTCGCAGGCTGGCATCTTACTCGCGACAGAGAAGTGAAAAAATCAAGGATCGAAGAGCTACCGACTCTCATGTGAATTATGGTAATCTAGTGGCACTGGTCTTAAAAGACCAGACCAACCGATGTACTAATCCTATTCAGCCAAGCTTGTAATTAATGGCAACCGGGGCCGCAGGCTATCAATGCTCTCAACGTAAGGACCGGCGACACCAGCCATCTTCCAAGTGATCTTCATTTTCTCCGGGAGAGAGAATTTGAAAGTACTGAGGAGGACAGCCAAGACAACCTCTGCGGGTGAGGTTACTGAGTGAGCATAGGAGTGGCAGAGAGAAAGAAATTCGATGTACTCATTTCGAGCTGGGAGAATTTGAAGCCACTGAAAAAAAAAAAAGTAAGTTATAATGCCCTATTCGGTAATTGAGATTTTCGACTGACATGCACGCCCGACTTCCCCCCAGGAATGTCATGCTGGTAATCCGGGTTGTTACTAATTGGATGCGAATTGCAGTCGAGAGAGAAGTGCGAATGCTCACAGGTGAGAGTATATTCCCGGCATGTGCGCCTCTCCAACAGCCTTGGGCAAGGGCGAAAGCCACCTCTCAGGTTTCCATTCGTGTGCATCAGGCCCCCACAAGTCCGGGTTACGGTTGGCACCAAGTACAGAAATGAGTACGTTAGTCCCATTTTGAATCATTATCTCCGTGATTTCTTTTCCGTCAACGCCTACGATGGGTTTTGAGAGAGGAAGGACCATATCCCTGCGTGCTCTGAAAACAATTAGCTTTGATATACTAAATAGACGGCAGGAGGGACGGCCTACGTTCGCATAGCTGCCATGTTTGCGGGTGGATACCTTTTGAGGTAAACTTCAGTTTATAGTCCAAATGTGCACCCGCTAGTTTGTACTCACACTCGAAGAGTTTCCCGGCAGACCGCATCGAGATAAGGCAAGGAGACAAGTTGATCATAGCTCAGCTTTCCTTGTTTCTGGGCATCCTGTATCTCTTCCCGTAACGTCTCTTGAACATGAAGATGTTGGGCTAGCAAATGTAAAACGCGGGAGACGGCGGAAGAGGTCGTATCCATGCCAGCGAAGACGAAGGTCCTACGGGTAGTCTCTGATGTTAGAATGTACATAATGATAACGCGTTATGAATTAGGCGTACGAGACCTGGGAAGGTATCATTCAGCAAGGAATGCATGCCAGGGATGAATAAAACTAACCTGCCCACGAACTTCTTCGTCGGTCATACGATCCTCCTCTGACGCAGCGGCATTGGCTCTCACTTACGTGGATATCAGTGGATAATGAATCAAGATCGAAAGCTGGGAACGCACTAAGAATACTGATAATATCTTTCTTGTTCCTCATCTCCATGACAACTTCGGGATCGTCGCTATTCATCGCCTTCTTCTTCGCTTCAATAATATCGGAAGACGTCTTGTATATCACGTCAGTCACTTCCTTGAGTTCTTGCACATATCGTGAAGGAATGCGTTGGACGATGAATCTCTTCAGACGCGGGAAGTTGAACTTGGATGCAAACGGATACACAAACTGGCCAATGAAAAAGCCTCTCGCACCACCGCTGAGTGGACTAAAAAAGGGTGAATTAGCTACATTCAATATGACCATCGAGGGATCCACCACTCACCCGAGCCTTTTGACAGACCTACTGTAGGGATGGTAGTCATTATCGCTCGCCAAGGAGTCAAAAGAGTATCCCATTCCACTTTGACCGATCAACTCTAAAGCTGTTCGTGTCATCCAGTGGAGAATGTCAACCTCTTGGGGACCATCCTTGACTTTGTTGGCCAAGATGGTTCGCAACTCGGGGTCAATGAGTGCACTTATCTTGCATTAACACAAAAAAAGAAAAATACCCTTTCCGTCACCTCATAGAAGAGGGGAATCATCTCTCGCATGTGGTTTATTGAGAAAACGGGGTTCATCATCTTTCTTTGCTTTCGGTGTTGTTGTCCTGCAAGTACGAGTGAGCAACAGTAAAAGAGTGGTTGAGATTGCCGTTCTCGTACCCAACGTTGCAATCAATCCCTCGCCGAAAAAGGCAGCGTTGCGACTATCAAAGGGATCCAAACCCGATGCTAGGAACATGAATTCAGGACCTACGTAAGGAATGCGGATGATTCTTCGTAGATATCTTGGTCCTAGTTTCCATATCAATCAGGCACTCCGCTATAGTTTCGGGATAGATTAAACGCACCTTGACCAAAATGTGGTGGAGGGCCTTGGGGTCAACAGTAAGGAGCAGCCGTTCCTTCCCTAACATCAATATCGTGCAATGGGTTGAAATCAAACACTTCACCCCAAGCGCGCCCGTGATCCTTGTAGCTCGATTATCTGCAATCGCTTATTCCTATTGTATTAGGTAGTGGAGTGCGAGGAGGGCTCACAAGTCGCCAACATGTTAAAATGGAACTCCCATCCATTTGGGTCGAAAAGTTGAGGAATGTTGCCTATTTTGTTGTCAGCAATCAAGCTTTCAGTCGAAAGCTATGCGAAAAATACCAAAGAGGAGCGATCGTGAGGGTGGGCCTGGTACATTATCCAATGGCGATTTGACCAAAAAGTTCTTGAGCACCCGCCATAAAAGCCACAAAATCGCGCAGACTGAAGCAGCGCGTGCGAGGGTGAATGTCATAGTGCAATATGGGACAATATCGACGTCCTCAACGTCTCACACAGAGATGCTTTTATACGCCAAAGAAGATCTATGGTGAGGAGATAGCTACGGCCCATGCTGCACAGATAAGCATACAAAGAGTAATAATCCATGACACCACAGGACAATATTCGAGTTCTTGATGAACGTGTGGAGACACGTCGTTGGCTTCCTTTGCAAAGGAGTGCCGCGGGTCACCGATATGACTCGGATGAACAGCAACGATCTCCAGGTGACGCTCCTCGCGTGACCGGATAGCTCCCTGTATGTCAACGTGCTCTCTCGTGTCCACCACAAGAGGCATCCAGTGTGAATAAGGGGTCGGTGCCTGTGACGATATCATTTCCAGGAAGATCTGGCTAGCAGACACTATTTTTTCTGCAGCAACCAGTTCTCGCAGGTATGCTAAGGTACTCACATCCCGTTTAAGCCCGCCATGAAGCCCGACAGGTGTAATGAGAAATGAGTAACCAGGTTGAGGGGTCCGGCAGTTGGATACCCAAACACGATCTTTAGACACCGTTCCTGTTCTGGGCTTCCCGGTTCGCACGTTATTGTCAGTCAGACGCTCAAGTAAGTTCAGTCTTCGATGGGGGCAGGGTCCGATTCACGGGTCGAGGACTAATTACTGCTTGCATAATGATGTCCGGTGGACGTGCGAGATCGGACGCCACTACCGGCTCTTGGGAGTTGTCGCACTGATGCGATTATGAGAATTCGACAAAATAAGCATTTATAATGTAACCTGTGATGGATCCAAGGGATCTTCTCCTTGGACCTAGGGAATTAGCGCTTGATAGGAGGTGCTGGCTCCAGCACTTGGGTAGCCAGAGCACCTTTTCGTCTGGCATGCTGCCAATGTAGCTCGTGCTTCTTGCCACAGAAGGTGAATTCCTTACCAGACAAGGAGATCTTGCCCACAGACTGTTTGATATGACAATTGGTGTGCATATTTGTTCGGGGAGTGTGATGCACATATGACCAACCAGCCGAAATGTAGATTAGTTATTATTATACTCGGCTCCAACAGGCCCTCGCCTTAAAATATTTCGTCGCTCCAACTCGCATATCCCTCAATTCCTTGTTGCAAACTCTCAATCTTAGCCTTGGTACATGCAATCGAAATAGCATGTAAAGGCAGCCTAAAAGGTGGCTCATCCATTGTTGACAACCTATAAAATAATTGAGCAGCCTTATTTGGGTTTCCGGCGACCTTGTGTACCCCCCCGGAGGATAGGCACGTTCTTGTGAGGTTTGCGCCGAGAGCTGGTGAGCTGTATGCTGGGTGTGTTGGGAGGATGGTCATGTTGTCGCCTAGTAGTTTGGTGTCGAAGGGTCCAGACTCGATGATAGTTATCTGTGTGGTTGATTCAGTGAGTGATAAGCGGCGAATATGACACTTGGGACAAGCCTTGATATTCCATTTGGGGTCGATTTCTTGGGAGAGAGCCTCTGTAAAGGATTCCAGGGCTGGGATTGTCGGTGTGAGGATCGGTCTTTCAAATGAAGCAGACCTACCGGCTTTCCTTCACATCCAACCGAAAGGGTCAGAAAAGCCTCATACTCATCGGTACGTTGTACGTACGATGCACCATAGTATCCGACTCCTGGACTGCATTCCAATGCAGAGCTTGAGGAATGTTGTAACAGACGACCACCAGGTGGGCTATTCTCGCGGAAATGCTTTATAGCCTGCAGAGAAACGCTAGCTGCTCCCCAGAAATTCGTCTACAGCCAGCATCAAAGTCTGGGATTGAAACTTCTTGGGGTATTGACATACATCAAACAAAGCGCGTGCTTTGCACTCTGGAAATTCTTCAGCCTCGCCAATAGTTGCACATCCAGCATTATTAAATACAACATCGATTCGCCCATACTTGTCTTTGACTGCATTGAATGCATCCGATGCCTCTTGTGCGTTGGTGACGTCGAGATTGAGAACGAGGAGCTTGGCCGCCAGGACGTGTTCTGGGTAACAGGTTGTTAGGGATGTGGCTGATGAGTTTGGGTTCCGCATGGTAGCAACTACTGTATCGCCATTGTCGAGGGCATAGCAGGCAAGGGCACGCCCAAAACCGCTCGAGGCACCTTTTACTGACATGAGCGAATTGAGGGTCTATATAGTTGGGAGGGTTCTGACCGGTGACTGAAAAAATATGTCAAGGATACTGGGTCAACACTGCAGTGACGGGGGGCAACACTCACTCAACCAAATTCTGGGGGACATCGCAAGTATCAATGTTGCTACCAACCCCATACACAACTATTTAAGTACGGTATGTTATTCTACCCTGAGATATGTGGTATAAAGACCGGCTTTTTCTCGTCGAGAAAGGGTTTGTCAGTGGCGTCAAAGTGCGCCACATGTATGGGCCCGTCATAGGATTACGTAACCAGATGGAGTTATCGATGGACTCGGTCTGCTCGATTATGCACAGCCAGCGCGATGGGCAACAGCGCGTCCTCGAGCGCAAACCAGCGCCCAGGCGGTCGTGCAGATGCAAAGCAGGATCCAAGAGGTCGCACAACGTCCCCTTCCCCGGCTCCTGGGCAGCCGCATTCGTCCATGCGGACCAAGAAAAAGTCGCTTGAGCTGCCCGGTCTCTCCCCCACACCAGCCCAGCCCCGTGGACGCCAGGCCTCGCCTCCCAAAAGTGCGGCAATCAACATCCCAAGGCCGAACAACCAAAATATACCCACCCGTCGTGCTCCGAACAACTTTTCTTCCTCAGACCTCATCGCCCCCGCCACTCATCTCCCCTTCCCCCCTCCCCGTCCGCGGGGTTCCGTCTCTTCCTATGCCCGCCCATATCGTCCTCAGCGCATGGAAAGTATCTACGACCAAGCCCACAACCGTCCTCCGACTCCCCCATCACCAGCCCCTTTCGTCAGGGAGATAGTCCAATCCTCAATTCCTCCCGGCATTCGAGTGGATGCCGAGAACAAGCCAGAGGACGATGAGATTTTCGCGGGGGTCCGTCCAGATGACTCACTTTTGAGCGAACCCGTCGCAGTCAAAATTATCTGGCGCGGTGGTGGTAAAAACGTGGTGCTCGCACGTGCAGGGGATGATGACTGGAACGGACGCCAGCCTATGGAACGAGAGTGCGTATCTCCTATTCACATATACCCCAATGTTCGGTTCTAATTACATCTTAGATCCCCTTCTTCCAATACTTGGCAGACCACTATTTATCTTCTCCCAGGAACACACCATATTCGTTTTCTTGTCGATGACCAATGGCGCGTTGCTGACGAGCTTCCTGCTGCTGTCGATGACCAGGGATCTCTCGCCAATTATGTCAATGTGCAACCCCACTCTCCCCCTACCCAGGCGCCTCTGCTACCTGCCCCTTCCCAACCACAGAGACCACACCAACCAGGACAGTCCTTTTGGTCTGCGGCTTCCTCTACGGACGAATCTAACGAGGACTACCGACCTTCCCATGACAAGAGAATCCATGCCCAGGTCATCCAAGCTAAGTGGACCAACGTCCTGCCCCTAGAATTGATTGAAGCCGCTCGAGAAGAGGAAGCTTACCTCACAGCTTCAGCAGGCCAATATGATACCAACACACGAGGTGTCCATGTGTCTGGTTTCGTTCCTGCTCCCAACATTCCACCTGCCCCCGGTATGCCGAGGCATCTAGACAAGTTGATCCTGAATAACAGGGTGACTCCACCATCACAACATGGAAGTGGAAGTTCGAACACTGGGTCCCCTTCCCGAGGTAATAGTGCGCTGCCGAAGGGTGTAGGGAGTGGGCAAGGCGGCCGAGAGAGAGAGAAGAGAGAGGGAAGAGAGCGCCGGAGACGGGAGGAAAGAGAAGTCCGCGAGAAAAGACGCGGAGAACGGGAACGAAGAGAGGAACGAGAACATCGCGAGGAAAGAGAGAGAGGAGAGCAGCAAGGTAACTGGCGAGACTCTGGCTATGCGAATTTCCCACCCGCGCCACCACCTAGTGAAGACGGAAGTGGCGCCGGCCTCGATGAAAAACCGGAACACTCACCAGTACGCGGTGCCCCTGAGGGTGAAGTCGGGCAGCCTACCGAGTCTACCAATACCACTGTCACAACTCCCGAACTTGTGCAGACTCCAACGCCACCCAAGGACCCTCAAGCGAATCCGCGGGCTGCACCACCACAACGTCCTGGTCCGTCTCCTCTTACCACAGAGATCCGGACACCTGTCAGCGGATCACGGGCGATTACGTTGGATATGGAAAATATGCCCGCGATGTCAGATGACGCTAGTGTCCTCCCGGTGCCAAGTCATGTTGTGCTGCAGCATCTTTGTACGAGTGCAATCCGGAACGGGGTGTTGGCTATCGCCACCACAACAAGGTATCGTAACAAGGTAAGATCCCCGGTTGATTGCCAGGCTAGATGTGATCGCTAACGGTGGATTTGTAGTATATGACGACGGTTTACTACAAACCAACTTGAACAAGTTCTGCCGGGGTTATGCTTCATTTTGGCTGATGAAAATGATTTGTAGAATGGTTTGCATGTCTTGTAATGCTAGTGCTTTTTTGTCTTATACTAAACAGTTTTTTTTTTGTCGTTGAACGCAGAGAGCGCAGTATCTCCTTGTAGCCTGGAGTTATGGAGCTTGTAAACATGCGGGTAACGTTGTATGTAGAATAGACTTGATGCCCGAGAGCGGAGGCCCCAAATTTTAGGGTACCGCGTTCGGTGCCAATTTATTTTGAATAGACAAATGAATAATAATTGTTTTCGCCATGAATGTATTACCCCCTGCGATCCGGGATTTGTAGCGGTAAATTCTCTCTCCTTCTCTTGAACGCTTAAATACATAATATCGGGACTGGATCATACGACCATTTAGGCAAGAAGTAGGACGATCAAAGGACCCATTTGTGTTCTTCCAAACATGGCCAGGATCCGTTAATCACTGGATTAGAATGTCCATAGAGGGCGCGGTTTCCCCACTTGGCAGAGACAATTGGGGAGGCTGGGGAGAAAGATGATCCAGAACTTGTCCAGTCAATTGCGCTCCGTGGGGATGGTCGCCGCAGGAAGACCGGTAGCTTTCGTCGCTGACGTAGTGAGGTTTGAATCATTGTTAACCTTGTGCCTGTTGAGAATCTTGTTTCATCATATGATCCTGGTTTGCCAAATTCTGTTGTTCTTGGGCCTGGTTGTGCGATGAAGAGAATGTCGCTGGGTGTGATGTTTGGAGGGTTCCATTGCTCCCAAAATCAATCCGCCAGAGACGTGTTTGTTGGAAGCAACAGTGGCATGACCGTCGGAAGGTATTCAAAGGCTGGATATATAAAGGGGCAGTAAGCGCCTTTAGTCACTAGTCGGTCACCTCCGATCGCCGAAGACAGCACCATCACAACCAGTTCCCCAACTTCCTGCTAACTAATCTCATGTTAGACTTGCCAAACGAGCTATGGGCAGAGATCGTGTCTTATCTTCCCAAAGGAACGGTGCCAAGGATGATTGGCATTAATCGGTTTCTTTTTGAGATGGGGATGAACGAGCTGTACCAGGAAGTACGGTTATCCGGGTCCGTCAGCACAGCAAAGAGGACTCTTGAGCGACTACGGTGAGCGCGAGTTGATTGCTTGAAGAACTGTTCTTATCACAGAAGCAGATACAAGGATGTCTTGTCCCGCGTTCGCCAGTTATACATCTCCTCGGGTTTCCTGCCCTTCTCTATCAAAGATGGACAAGAACCGCATCCGAGACCACGGAATGCTACGTACTTTAGAAGGCTGTTGGGACTCCGTAAGGACCAGAGTTTGTCGAAAACGTTGGTGGAGGGAGAAATGTTGAAAATATTGGCGACTGCAGTAGAGAGACTTTGCGCATGTCCACACCTTCAAGAGGTTACGATTGAGGCAATGACAGTGCCTCCCACCACCTCGTATTTCTCCGACTTCCTCGACGAGCTCCTACCGGGCATGGGATCCAAAATACTGCTGTTGACCGTGAACACAGAGACGGCCAACTGGCGCCTCCACAGGCCAGTACCCAGGGCTCTCCCGCACCTGACAACCTTAAACATCACATTCTACCGTTCAACCTTCGTGGAGGCATCACTCCATGACGATGATTCGTGCGTAAGGCAAATGCGCAACCTCATCACGATGGCCAGAGATACATTGACAACCCTCACTATCACGACACAACGCCCATTACCCGATATCTCAAACTTACTCCACACCGACATGGGACTCTTCCCTTCGTTGAAAATTCTGAAACTAGAATTTTCTGTGCATTCAATGAATCTTTCTAATCCGGAGGGTCTTATCCAATTTCTACAACACAGCGCCTGCAATCTTGAACATCTTTTGCTGATCCCACAAGGCACCTTCCAATGGGATTGGGCTGGCAGCTTCTGGATGTATCAAAGACTCATCGAGGAACTCGTCAAATTGAGGGCACTCAATTTGCGGGAGCTTACAGTTCCCGCCAGTCCTCAGGAGCTTTCTCGCCTGTCTGATGGCTTTGGTGCTGGGCTATGTCCTAACCTTCAGAAACTCGTCGTCATTCCACTGGAAGATAACTCATTCGACTATGATGGATTCTCGTATATGATAGACAAACTTGCTAAAGGAGGGGGTGGGCACGCACTAGAAGCTCTGCATATGCGTGTCCGATTGTTCTCCCCACAGCATTTCGATCTCCTACACATTCGACTCCCGAATCTGCGGTCCCTTGGTCTAGAATATTGGTATTTGAGTACGGATCCCACCACGCGTGTCCAGGTGAGTCGTTTTTAGTTACTCACACTAGCTTGGCTCACCCTGGGAGTTTTAGGTTAACGAAGAGGCGATTTTCCAAGCGTTTCGAGAGCATCTGCACCCTGACTGGAACCTGAAAGAGCTTGTGTTGCTGGAACTAGGGTTTGATCCTGTTTTCGAGGGGTACCCGGATAGGAAGCTGTGCGAGATGATCATCCGTGGACGGTCGTAGAGCAGCAGGGTGAGGATACATTCCTCCGCGGAATGGGCAGCATGAATAAAATAGTTTACTTTCAACAGGATATGTTCGTGTACAATTACCCATTCAATCCAAAGTCGATCAGATGTACAGCAGAAGGGGTTGTTCCCGTGCTTTTAACCTGATACAAGATGGAGAGAACGCCTTGTGAGATCCTTGTTCTATCCACGGTAACCTCACCAAATGCATTGAGTCCAGCTGCAACACCATCAAATGCCATCGTCCAATCTGTCCACCCTGAGGCTTTGCTGGCGGTCACGATGCGAACAAAGGGCATAACGACATAAACGTTGTCGGCGCTGTCCATGACGATCTGCGAGCGTCCTACCGCATTCAGGGCGAACGGTATCTCTACTTTTGTCCAGACATTATTCGTCGAACGATAGAGGTGGAACGCACGGCCAGTTCTGGGTGCGGCCGCTCTCATAATTTGTGACACATTGACCGAAGCGACCTGAAATGTCCACTGAGCTCAGTAGGCTGAAAGAATGGATTAAGCCACACCTGGGACATAGGAGATGATTGCATGCATTTGTCCAGCTGAGTCGACATCTTGGGATTCCTGATTCATGAGTGCATGGTCGGCATTCAGGGGATCGACAATTATTCCCCCTGTGTTCACGTTAAAGGGACTGGACCCTGAAGTTCCTACACCGTTACCAGCACTGTTCTTCCACGTCCTACCTGCTCGAAGACAGGGGTATAAGAGAGCTCCCGAAAGACCACTGCAGAGCCTACACACCTCTATCATCTGAGAAAACATAAACAGTATCGTGGTTTGTAAGACCCCCACTACTGCATGATACACCTCCATTTTGCTCTCGCCAAGTACCCGTTACGTGCAGGCGACCGAGTCGATACGTGAACCCGTGAATATAGAGATTGCGAGCAGTACTCTGCACGCCGTTGGTGGAGGTGTATGTTCCCGACGCAGAAGCCCAAGAGCCGACGTTTGACCACGTCCCGCTGTTGTATTCGGCCAGCTGCGTTGCCCCATTCCCAGAAACGCCAGATCGGTAGACAAACTGCAGACGGTTGTCAGGGGTAAGGACGAACTGGGGGTAAGTTATGACACTGGAATATCAGCTTTCAGGAGACGATAATGACTCGATATTTCCATATGAAGCATTGCTTACGTTCCAATATTGAGATTCCCCAACGAAATGGTGATCGGACCAAACCTACTGGCCACCCAGCTTGCACCACTGGTTGCCAAGTTTGCTTCGGAGCTCGTGTAGAAAACTTGGGTGCTGTGGCAATCCATAGCAACATGAATTTTTCCATCAACAGGCGAGACACCGAGTGCAATCACATTATGTGAATCGTTAGTGGATAGAGTGTGAGGAAGCTGCAGTGTGGACCAGGCTCCGGATGGTAATTGTCGACGTGCGAGGACGGGAATTCGGGAGGAGGTATACCAGCCAGCGAATTGGAAGTTGCCAAAAGTCAACACGCCAGAGAGTTGGAAAGAGTTCACATTGACGACACCATCAAACGAGATGAAGAAGATACCGTTAGGGTCAAGAAGGCTGTTAGACCGCAACGATACGGTCGGCGCAGCACCGCAGAGTGTGAGGAGGAAGCCTGCTAGCGGGGCAAGGAATAGCCACAGCATGGGTGGGAATCAGTTCTTTCGTCGCTGAGTGTTGGAGTTGCTTATAAGCCGTCCGGAGTGCGAGTGCCATTATAAGGTCTCGTGTTCCAATGAATGAGCGATATGTGTAGCAGAGATCCCGTTGAGGTTTGAACGGTCCGGAAACCAATGGCTTCTTTTGGAGGAGGCATCCTTCCTTGGTCATGAGTTCATCTACAGTTCTGAAAGAGTTACTCCTGCACACACGTCGTTGTTGTGATGTTGAGATTCTAACTCGGAGACGCGGTATGCGAACTCAGCACAAAATTTATGGCAACAGATTGACTAGTACATGGCTGCTGGTTAGGTCACGCCGTTCGATATGGATGAATATTTCTTCCTGAGAGTACCCGCACTATTTAGTTTTGACCGAACGCCGCGGGCATCCCATGATAATCGGGTGGTTGGGATGGTCTGGAGGTTAGGAGTGTTTCTGGCTATGGACCCGCGCAAGTCGTGGTCGGTAACCGGGCAATGTCGGAGGCGAAGCAGAGAACAATTCTTGCACTGTAAGGGGTCCAGATAATAAGATATGAATTATAAATTCCAAGTATTATATCGGAAAGGATGCTAGATGTTATGTGGTATACACGCGAAATTGAAGGCTGGCGAGCGAAGAAGGAGGTATGTACGAAAGTACAAAGATTTTGCGTACTCCAAGTGATGTGGCCTTATCACGTGTCTGCCCGCAAGAATGTCGGCCTCTGCCGAAAGGCCCCGGACTCGAAAAACTAACTTGGTGAAGTGTTGCTCTTGGTGGTTGACCCGCCGACTGCTACCGTCATTGTTCCTCGACTCCAGTTTGCAGAAGTGGACCGTTCGTTTGTATTTTTTGCAAGAAACAAGAATAGTCCACGATCGAGCCAATCAGGAGCACCGTGAAATAGTCGGATCTTGGCATGATTCAGTAGTGATGGAGATCTCAAGACGTCCAATCCTGCCTTCATACCAATATCAGACATGTCACTCGAAACCCCAAGTGATCATGAAGCGACCCCCAGCATTTCCTCGCACTCGCTACGAATTCCCGAATCAAAGGATGGGTTCTTTGGATACTTGGAGGAGAAAAGTCAACAGCACGTGCGTCTAGCTTTCAACTTTGTGGGAGATGTAGCCTGATCTTACGAAATATCCCACACAGATCGACGAAAGATACTGGGCTCACCGAAGGGGTTCAGATGCGCCTTCCGACTGTTGGGAGCCTGAGAGCGTCGAAACAGGGTTCGGTGGTAGGGGATCCCTTCTTGGATGAGTACAACGAATCATCCGGGACCGAGGTCATAGGGGCAATTCCCACTCGTGAGCGGCCAAAATAGGTATCCAATCGGTCCTATCTAAACTGCTTACAGCGGTTGAATCAATCATTACATCCGAACATGTTCACCTTTTGCGGGCCTTCCAAACATGCCTTGATCCTTCGCGATAAATACATGATGAAGTCAAGACAGCGACTTGGAGACGATCCAAGAGACTATGACGGCGATTTTGAAGGCGTTGACGATGAGCACGCTGACGTGTCTGGCCAGAGACCTGATGCAGACCCTGCGACCAACCATCCACCCGATCAACACTTGAAGCCCTGGAAGATATATCCAAAGCCTCCGCCGCCAGCCTGGCACTGGAAGAGCAAAGAGGTCCTCAGTCATGAGGGATATGTAGCGTCTGGAGACGCCTTCCGCTTCGAGGAATGTGAAATTCCTGGCTCTCACCCATGGGCTTTCAAGATCGATGACAAGGGAGTCTTCCAAGTCTACGAGATCCGCGAGGACGGTGAAAAAGAAAATGGTTGGCTTGTTCTTCGATAATGAGCTTTCCTGGTTGGTTGACGCGCAATTTCAGAAAATCCTGAGCCAGCATTTGACATTCCAGACATCCGAGAATACTTTATGGACCTGGAATATGTTCTTGGCATCATATCCGACGGACCAACAAAGAGTTTTGCCTTCAGACGTCTGAAATACCTACAAAGCAAGTTCACGATGTATAGTTTGCTCAACGAATACCAGGAACTAGCTGATATGAAGGTACATGAACATCCTGAATCACTCCTCAAAGTTGGCACTGACAGACCTGAGTAGCGTGTTTCCCATAGGTGCTTCACTGTATGCGCTGGCGTGTCCATGTCACTGACCCGTTTCTTCAGAGATTTCTATAATGTCCGTAAAGTTGATACCCACGTCCACCACTCCAGTAGTATGAACCAGAAACACTTGCTGCGTTTTATCAAATCAAAAATGAAACGTAGTCCCAATGTAAATTCATCCTCCCACACGTTGTGAAGTTCTTACGATCATACAGGATGTCGTCATTTTCCGTGACGGCCACGAGCTCACGCTTCAACAAGTGTTTGAATCTCTCAAGCTAACCGCATACGACCTATCTATAGATACCCTGGACATGCATGCTCATCAAGACTCCTTCCATCGTTTCGATAAGTTTAATCTTAAATACAATCCAATCGGAGAGTCCCGCCTACGTGAGATCTTCTTGAAGACGGATAACTACATCAAGGGACTTTACCTTGCTGAGTTGACTAAGGGTGAGCTTTGGCTTGTCCTATGCCTTGCTAGAGTGCTTGACCTAGGTGGCCTCTAGAGCTGATGAGCGATCTTGAACAAAGTAAATATCAGGCACGTCTCGACTGGCCCCTCTTGGTGCTCCTCATTAATCTAGAACACATAGAATGTTGAGTGGAGGATTAGCATCTACGGCCGGTCTCCTGATGAATGGGACAAACTGGCAAAATGGATCGTCAATAACCGACTCTATTCACATAACGTCCGATGGCTCATCCAAGTCCCACGCTTGTATGAAGTCTATAAAGCCAATGGCTCTGTGCGGACGTTTGAGGACATTGTAGTCAGTAAGTATCCTTCCACGTCTGCCCTAGCTCGACCGAGTATTTACTCCTCATTCCGTAGATGTGTTCCAACCATTATTTGAGGTCACCAAGGATCCTCGTACACATCCAGAGCTCCATTTGTTCTTGCAACGAGTCATTGGCTTCGATACAGTTGATGACGAGTCCAAGGCAGAACGTCGGATTCATCGTAAATTCCCTTTGCCACGATTATGGAACTTTGCCCAATCCCCGCCTTACTCCTACTGGTCAGCAGGGCTCTGTCTGGGAAGAGATAATGTTGGGGCTAACTGGCGCACAGGGTTTATTACATGTTTGCGAATCTAGCTAGCTTAAATAACTGGCGACGTCTCAGAGGCTTCAGTGCGTCGGATCAGCATGTCATCATATCCGCTCTGATTCGATTAACAGATACCTTCGTCTTCCGACCACATTGTGGCGAGGCCTGGCGATACCGACCACTTGACCTCGGCATTTTTGACTTCACACTCCATTTCTCATGGTATCCTCCTTAGGAAGGTTCCTGCCCTTCAATATCTGTTCTATCTCAAGCAAATTGGAATCGCAATGAGCCCTCTTTCGAACAATGCTACTTTTCCTCACCTACTGAGAGGAATCCTCTACCTGACTTTTTCAAGACGGGGTTAAATGTCAGTCTCAGCACCGACGATCCATTGCAGTTCCATTTCACCAAAGTAAGTTTCTGATACGGAACGAACCTGTCAAAGAAGCTAACTCTTCTGTTCTCAAAGGAACCCCTCCTCGAAGAGTATAGCGTTGCGGCTCACGTAAGTCTGATCATCTCCGTAACCAGCTCCCCTTCTCATTAGCCCCCAGATCTATAAACTTCCTCAAAGTTCGCTTGCGGAGCTTGCTAGAAACTCTGTCAAACAAAGTGGTTTCGAGATGGAGATTAAACGCCACTGGCTAGGACAACATTGGTATCTGCCTGGTGCCGAAGGAAATGATATTAATAAGGCAAGTGACCAACCCATTTCCATCCGGCGACTACTATGGAAAATTGATCCCTCGCCGCTTGTACAGACAAACGTCCCGGACATCAGACTGGCGTTTAGACACCAGACACTCATGGCTGAACTGAACATGATCAAGAGCAACTCAATCACAAACGCTTCACCACTATCCGGGTTTATGGGCTTCCATACTCATACTGGGAGTGCCGCCATCAATGGCAATGTTGATACTCATGTTCCTCTCCCCACGGCCGATGCAGTAGCCGCGAAGGCGATGATGGGATAAATTCCCTTGGTTAGAGGCAGGCAGTGATCTGCAGCCTTGATTTGTGTCTATGTATTTGTAGTGTATTCTTTCATTCCGTTGCCCGTACCCCACCCCACCCTTCACAGAGAAGCAAAGTAGATTTGGAAAATTGCGGTTGGGACCGCTTTCTAGCAAAACATAACTTGGCCACTAGTTCAAGAGCGCGTTCATAACTGTAAGCGAAGTCTTGCGGCCCAGGACTCCGATCAACACGCCTAGGCGAACATGATTCTGCGACATTTTCGGGGCACGCAAAGGCTGAGAAAGGTTATGTTGGCCGCACAGCCTTACGAGTGGCTAAATGACGCTCTCTGGAGTCAGAGTTACGAAACTCCAATTCATGTTACAGCACCGGTGACTTTTCGCCTGCCCCCCCGCACAAGGCCGGATCCTTTATGCAGCGGCTCGGGTTATTGTAGCCGGGCCAAGACGAAGTGGATGAGCTCATCCAGCCAGATTTAGGTTGGTATGGATCTGTGGGGAAAAACCCCTATCAATTGTTGAAGTTCCTTCTTTTAGGAACAAATAACGTGAGTACCAATGGTGCCATGGCCCCACACCCGGAAGGACTGTGGAAGTTGATGTCGAGGAGATCCGGTCGACTCGGGTGGCCGTTTCGCACATGACCGCTCCGGCGAGAAATGCCGAAAACTCCCCCACCGAATGCCGATTGGGTTTTCGAGAATTAGATTGAATGATATCGATCCCAAAAATGAATGAGAGTAGGTCCTCAATCCAGTCCATTCAGCCGGATTACTGAGGTCAGAGAACACTCACCTTCACACAAGTTCACGACGGGGATGCCTGGTTTGAAAGCATCTGTTAATGGTTGTTTCCTCCAGCAACTTCTATGCATCCCTGCGCGATGGCTGGTTGGTTCGAAATATAAATATATGAATAGTGCGTGCGTATCATAGTACCGAATATCGTTTCTTCAACCACGTGCAGGCTTCTTTGAGTTCCAGATATATGTGTCAATATTCATCCACGCCTGATCTGGAAGCCTTCTGATAGGTTGACTGTCAGTGGATGGCACAAGGGGCATCAACACTTTTATTGCAGATGGGGAGACCCTTCACCTGGGTGTGTATCATGTGTCCCCCGTCAGTGTTCGTTGGCCTAAGTTGGGTCTCAAAATAAATAGAAACGACATTCAAAAAAACACAACACAGTACACATATATATCAAATTATCAATGATTTTTTTTGAAAGAACGAAAACAGAGGGGGTAATATGGGGTATACAAATGGTTTAAAGATAAACGAGATGAGACTGTGATATCAACAGTCACTCGTATTCGCGCGAGATACTGAGGCATGATGCTCGTATCCCGACAATACTTAAATCAGAAAATAAAAAGAGGGGAACTTGGAATGAAGAGAGAAATACCCCAGACGGGCGTATAGTGGGTCCACGGGTTGATTGGGGTCTGTGGGTCCAGACGCACGGCGCAATGGTTCATTTGCATCTTAACCAGCGGAAGTTTGTTAATCCGACAGAAAGGGGTAGAGCAGAATTGACTTACCTCCACGCTTGGAGCTCATATACAAAATTGCCCGCATCCCCTCTGAGTAACAGGATCGGGGGCACTTGGGTTTGCAGCGACCTCGAGGTTAGCAATGGGAAGTGGGGAGGCCTGGGTCAGGGTGGCGACTAAGGGTCTTGGGTCAATATCGAGTGTGGGTTGATAAAAGTAGGGAAACTTTACAGGAAACGATGAAGACAGTTAAAGCGGATAGGCAGTTCATCTCGTATGCATAGGTTCTGGGGGAGTACACAAGATAAAGAGCTTCAGAGGTGAGTTGACCGAGCGTAGAAAAGAGCGGATGGATATTATGCCTTCTTATACTTGGAACGCGACAAGAGTCGAGGTGAGTTCCTAATTTACCAGGACAAAAAAAAAAAGACCTGAGGATTTCATCCTCATTATTGTCACCAATGAATATTTCCGAAGATGAAAACACAACGCCCCATTTCCAACGTCCGCATGGAAACAAAAAAATAATCGGAAAGGGGATCATACTGTACTCATACATAGGTTATTCCTCGCATACCCGCGCTGACCTTCATTTATGTCTTCTCCGCTCCTCCGGCCTTTCATACGAATCACCATGGGGAGCGATGCGCGCATTAGGAATGCGTGATGGAGGCGCAACGATCACGAGTTAATGATTGCTGGATCTGCAATGGCAAATATACACACACAGCCAATAGTTAACAAGTCAACAATCACGACTCTGACAGTCTATTGTTGGAAAGAGGGGCAAGCCCTTATCGTCCGGATTAGTTTCCCATGGATAACAACATCACGACGGGTTCCCACATGCATTGTCTGATGTGGCCTCATGGCCCCATCTAAAATACACACAGCGCCCGCGATGAGGGCACCAGATGGGAAGTATACCAGTCATCTCATCTCTTGTTCGTCTGATTTGTTCGGATGACTTGCAGCTGTTAGTCTGGCATCTAATGGAAACCCTCATTAGGAGACTGACAGGTGTGTTCTTGGGAGAGTATTTGGCGCTCCCATGTCACAGGGATCGCAGCCGTAGACACGTCTCGGACAGGCGACAGGAGGGAGACCAGACTGTTGGGCTTGCATTTAGGCAGCGACCGCATTTCTCTCCCTCCCCTCGCTTGTGTCTTGTGCGGGAAGGAACCAACTAGGTCACCCGCAACCATCCCATAACGGTAGTATTCTGTAATTGCTACTAGTACTGCAACAAAGGGGCCCGTTATTGGTTGACAGCCTCCCGCATGTCAAACCTTCCTAGTACAGTACATATATGCCAGCAGCTTGTCTCACAACATCATTCTGTAATGTAGCCAAGCCAATTATATTGCACCACAGGCCAGCCTACCACACCAATGCTATTCCCAAACTGATTCTGATGATGAAACAACACAGCGTTGCCAAGCCCAGAATCATACTGAACAGCACCTGACCTTTGGAAAAAGAATTCTCCATTCCATGTGACTTCTTTTCGTGAAGAAGGCACTTCATTTCGCAAAGCGAGACAGCGCGCTCATCCCTCAAGACGAAATGCAAGGGTCAATTTGACTTGATCGAGGGCATTTCATGAGTCAGATCTGGTGTCGATGTGGCAAAAAAGAAGTGTTTAGCGTCTTGACTACTGTATCCTTTACCCTTCACGGAAGCATCGGTCCCAGTGCCTGGAATCACAGAACGTGCACTCATATATAAACAGCGTGTGTATATATGCGCGTCTCTTGCTCAGAGCCCCCTTTACCAGACCTTTCCTTGGTTCTTATCTGCGTTTGACGACCCCAGAACGTTGAAACTCACGACTTTTTGCGCTTGCCTGTTATTCGTGATTGCAAGAGAACACCTTCCAGATGACTGATACCGGAGAAGTTACGAAGAATGGGAGAACTTTGGTTTTGTGTTTCGATGGGACTTCAAACGAATACGATGCAGATGTGAGTGTGATTCACCCAAGGCGTCATTGTCCATGACTTCTCATCTCCGGATAGAACACCAACGTCGTTAAACTCTTCGCCCTGCTCAAGAAGGACGATTTTAATGAACAATTATGTTACTACCAAGTATATTCATCCCCGTTCCCTTATCCCAGTGACCTGACGCGTAATGAAGGCTGGTGTAGGTACATGGTTCAACCCGGGGGTGGTGTCGCCAATTTTCGAATGGGGAGCCAAGATCCTAGACTTAGCATTTGCCTGGTACCTCGATGCACATGTAATGGATGGGTACAAGTTCTTGATGCAGAACTATCGAGTCGGGGACAAGATTTGTTTATTCGGTGAGCTTTATGGAGTTGGAAGCTCGGCATGATTGTCTAATGGGTATTAGGATTTTCACGTGGGGCGTATACCGCGAGGTGAGCTAAGCCCATCCTTTGTTCCACCACGGACACTAAATCTGTGGGATTTTACCTCAAGAGCGTTGGCTGGCGTGTTGTACAAGGTGCGTGATGATTGCGGTCGGGAGTTTTGGTAGCCATTGAGGTTTGACATACAGGTGGGATTGCTGCCGAGAGACAACGAGGCACAAATTCCGTTTGCGTACAAGCTGTACAAGAGGGAGGACAAGGATGGAATTGAGTTGTGTGCGGGATTTAAGCAGACATACTGCCACGATGTCAATATTGAGTTTCTAGGTGTCTGGTGAGCGACCATCTAACTGCAGAGAAGCTGTGGTGAATGACCGAGAGATAGGGATACGGTCGCGAGCGTTGGGGTCGTCATGGGCCGGACCCTTCCGTTTGTCAATTCGAATACATCGATCAAGACATTTAGGCATGCATTGTCCTTGGACGAGGTGCGTATTCCGTTGCTGCAATGAAGAGAATGGTCCATGACGAGCCTTCCAGCATCGGGCAAAGTTCCGACCAAACAAATATCATCGGCCTGCACCTAACCAGAAGGCAGCCAAGCGGGATCCGGAACACGCAAGCGGGGCCGAGGAGGCGACTGATCCTGTTTCACCCATCAGCGATATAAAGAGGAATTCGTCGTCGTCGTCGTCGTCGAGTGATGATTCGGGTATTGCCTCTGGCTCGGGAGGGGATTCACCGGAACGTGAGGGCGGCAAGGGTAAGAAGAAGGCGAGGCACTTTTTTCCCTTCCGTCTTGGCCGGGGTGACCGGAAGCTCAACAACGGCATCAATGGAACAAGTGATTCAGATGACGTTTTGGAAGTGTGGTTTGCGGGATGCCATACAGGTGAGTAGGCCAAGAGCATTGGCGATGCTGATGATGAATGGATCATTATAGATGTTGGCGGGGGTGCGGTGCTAAACTCGACACCGAGATCGCTCGCTAACATTAGTTTGCGGTGGATGGTGCGCGAGGTGGTTAAATCAGGCTGCGGCATCCAGTTTGATGCGGAAGCGCTGAAACGCGCTGAAGTTGAAGTTGAGACGCTCGGGTGCGACAAGGAGGGCGGGATTCCTGAGGGGAGTACAGAGCTAGATGGGAAGGATGCACTCGAGCCGATGTATGATGCGCTCGAAGAAGAACATCTTATGGTGGATACTGGAGATAGTGCCGCTGAGTTATACTGTGGCAGGATGCGGAAGGTGTTTGGCATCGAAGCTTTGGGTAAGTTGTCGTTCCTGTCCAAGGGGTGCCTTAGCTCGGGTATTGAACTACATATGACGTTTAGACTGCATTTGGGTAAGGGCAGGAGAATCAGTGACAAGGAGCCTGTGTTCCACAGCAGTGTGAAGACACGGATGGGATCTGAGTTGAAATACGAGCCACGGGCGCGGTGGGAGGAGGGAAGTGAGCGATATGTATTGTAGAGTCACGTGGCGTTCATTTATGTTTTTTGTGTTGTTGTATTTTCTGTTCTCTTGCAATGGCCACTCCTGTCACCACCATCCGCAAGAAACGCAACTTTCGTGGGCTTGAGCTCAAAGTCTCAGATCCTCCCTCTGCTCCCCTCCCTCCCCCCCCTCTCCCTCTCCCTCTCCCTCTCTCCCTCCCCCTCTCCTATCCCCAATGAAACTGCCCCACTCGTCATCCGCAAGACACCTACGGTCACCTCCCAGCCCAGGATCCCCACTTCAGACAACCCTGCACCCCCGCCCCCGCAGGGCAAGAAGAGGCCTCCCCCAATGACCCTCAAGGCACCAAAAATCCCCCCTCCAAGCGCCGCTCCTGTCGAAGGCAACCTCCTCACTGTCACCACGGGTCCAAACTCCGCGCCCAACACCGCATCCTTCGCCTCAGGCCGCAGGACTACATATCATGCTCACCTCTCCAACGCCCTTGCTAACCTCGACATGAACGCTGAGATCAAGTTTGAGCTCAAGGCCGAGGATCTCAAGGATTTGCAAGAATTGGGCCAGGGAAACGGTGGAAGTGTGAAAAAAGTCGAGCACACACCCACTGGCACTATCATGGCAAAGAAGGTAGCTTTCAATCCTCTTACTCCCCTTTCACTCTCTATACCTCACCTCGCTGGGCCTTAGATTGTTCTCATAGACGCCAAGCCATCAGTGAGGAAACAGATCCTCCGCGAGTTGCAGATCATGCACGACTGCAAGGTCCAAGTATATCATCTCTTTCTATGGCGCCTTTCTCGCCGACCCCAACATATGCATCTGTATGGAATTTATGAACAAGGGCTCCCTTGATGGCATATACAAACAGATAGGTGCTATCGACATCGATATTGTCGGAAAGGTCGCTTTGGCCGTACTCGAAGGTCTGACATACCTCTACGATGTCCACCGTATCATCCATCGCGGTACGTCGTCATCCGTTAGCTGTTCACCCTCTCTGCTCTCACTCATCTTGCGCATGTGATGCCATTCACCATCAGATATCAAACCTTCTAACATTCTCTGCAACTCTGGCGGAGATATCAAGATATGTGATTTTGGAGTGTCAGGGGAGCTCATCAATTCGATCGCAGACACGTTTGTCGGCACATCCACATACATGAGCGTATGTCATTACTATCTTGATCCCAAGTAACCTCCATCCCTGACCAATCTTTGCTCCTTAGCCGGAACGGATACAAGGAGCCCAATATACCGTCAAGTCAGACGTCTGGTCTCTTGGCATTTCGCTTATCGAGCTCGCTTTGGGTCGCTTCCCTTTTGCAGATTCGGGCGCGGACTCTGATTCCGACCTATCTGATTTGGAAGGCACGCTTTCCCCGGCACGGTCGGACGCCCTCCAGGGTCTGCTTTCACAAACCAGTTCTTCCAACTCCGAAGCTTTGCGACAGGAACGGAAGGAACAACGGAAGAAGGAGAAGGAGAAGGAGAAGAAGGATAAGAGGAAGAGCAAGGGTGTAAGCTTGCAAGGCGGGAGTATGACCATGAGTATCTTGGAGCTATTGCAACATATTGTGAATGAACCGGCACCAAAACTGAACAGTGGCTCAGGCGGAGAGGGGAAATTCCCGAAGATGGCAGACCAATTTGTGGAGTGTTGTTTATTGAAGGATCCAGATGAGAGGTGGACGCCCAAGGACTTGTTGGTAAGCCCCGTCGGCATAGTCCCCCCCATATTTTAGTAACTCTGATGATTTTTCTGCTTCCTAGAAACACGAATGGATAGAATATTCAAGAGTCTCGGACGTGGACGTTGAAGCTTGGGCAAATACATTCTAGTACTGTGTGGCTGGCCCCCCCCCCCTTTCAGCATACTCGACCCCCCTCACCTTCGAAATTCTCCAACGTTTCTGTTGCATATCTCTCGACTCTCCTCTGTACCTTTAGCCCACCCATCCCACCATCCGCTGCTGTCCCGCGTCCAAGCTCGCTGCCTACCTTTTGTTGCTGTTTCTGAAAAGATACCATCGGGTTGGATTGGATGTCGGTTCCTCTTTCTCTTTCTCTCGTGATATGCGGTCCAGTTGATGTTGATGTTATATAATAATGTTTTGAATATTTATTGGAAATCGATGTGTTGAGGAGCAAACGCCGGCGCTGCCTTGGGAAAGCCAGGACGGGGGTCAGCCATTTCGCTCCTGGGTCTCACCGACCGGCACCGCGCTCTTGGGAAGGATATGAGCGTTTTGAGCGGCCTGGGAGCGAAGACGTGTCCCAGAACTTGTCAAGCGAGGAGGTAAGGTGCCGTGTTCGTGTCAGTCGCTGTATTCAAGGCAACGGAAGGCCTTTGGTTCGCGAGAATCGTATTGATATTTGGTAAATGAATCACATATGGTTATCAGTTCATTTGTTCACGGGCGGCTGTGGGAGGGTTGATGTACGCACCGCTTGATGTCGGCGTTGTGGCTTTCTCTGTGGGTACTTCTGATGGGCCGATACCGCCGTCGATGGGTACCATTTGTTACGGCGGGAATGGGTAGTGTCTTGAATTTGGTCATGCTCCGATAATTAAAAGCTCAGACTTGAGACTTCCGGAAAGACGTATTTCGCAGTTGTGTTGAGTTCTTACCGAATAAAAGACTGGGGTTTCACGGGCGGCTTCAGAAAATCATATTCTGTTCAGTCTACTTCTTTTTTCTCTCTGGGCTATCTCATCTCGCCACGTAACCCTGGTGTGAACAGTGATACGGATGCCATGCGGTACCAGCCCTGGTCTATCCTGCTGGTTGTTTATATATCCGTGGCTTTTATCCTATCATCATTGGTTCGGAAGCGCCCCTTCCGAACGGGGTTGAGAAATGTTGGTGATGTAAGTTGGCGAGTCACTTTCTGTATAAGTTTACAATTTGTCTTTGCAAAAGGTTCCAACGTTCGAGATTAGGCGAGCGCCCCAGCTATCAGTGCGACATCGGCAGATTAATAATATGCAGCGGGTTGGGCTCTGTGGGAGTGCTTGGAAGGGAAGTAAGGCTGCTACTAGAGCGTCCACCTGCTACGTTTGTATCAGCTGCGCTGCGTCTGCGTACTAGTATAGCTACTTGCTTTACCCGTACTACACTGCCTTGCGGTGTATCGAACACTGACGAGATCCTCCGAGACCAGGGAGGCCGGTAGCTAGCACCTTTCAGTACAAGATTGATTTACGAAAATATCCGACTGAATGATCTAATCACATTCCTATCAGTAGCTCATCAGTAGCTAGTGATGGATGGGGAGTGATTAACCGGATCCTACGGTATAGGAAGGCGCCTGTCGTCGTGTTAGGATGAAGCTAGGCTCCTCGGAGGTGAGCTGAATCCTGAATTTGAGATTGGATAGGAGTATCGAAAAATCACATCTTGCAATGTCTTTCATTCATTTATCAGTGCACTACGAACAGACAGAAGAAAAGCCCGGATATCAGGGGCGAGCAGAGATGATTATATTTCAAAGAGACGCCCTGTCAATTGGTTATATGGGGGGCGTGATCTTTGGGGGATCACGTATTCAACGCCCGAAGGGATCGAAGCGCTGAATCAAGCCGTAATACCCATGCTGTTCGGCGGTGTTTCTGTACCAGCTGCCCTCGATTCACAATAGTTGGACATAATAATTCCTCCTCCAGAAACTTGTTGAAAAAGCAAACAAACGGACAAAAATTGTCTGAGCATGGGCGAACTGAAAATCCATAATTACGGGATGCATGGAACGTCAAGATGAGGGCCGAGGATGATGAGTCGATGAACGCGCCCATCGTTCCGAATCTATAACAGGGCTCCGGGTGGGAAGTCAGTAACACTCGCCAGGAGACTATTTTGAGTGCCAAACCGCAGCAGTGTAGTCATCATCCGTGAAACCAATGACTCCATGAGTTTGGAACTGGCCTCGCCTCGTGTAGGTTGATGATGAACCCGCGTTCCCTAAAGAATCAAACCCGTTAGTCGTAGACTCCGACTTCGGACATAGCGCATACGCAGATGTAGTGTACAAGTGCCAGTACCCTAGGCTATTTCGACGCTAATGGTGGCTTACAGCACCCAGCCTATCGTGTCACAGCCTAGCCCGTCAGGAGCCTCCAGTAGGACTCCCATGAACCCAAGTATGCTGACAGCTGTGGAACGCCAATATCAGTGAGATAACAGACAATCAGTGAATCGAGCCGTAGGAAGTTCCACGCAGCAAACATATGTAGGCATTAAGTCCGGCGTAAATTACTTTATGTAGATTTGTGGCTATATAGTTATTGTAAAACCCTGTGCCCCTTTCAAGCGGTGCTCTTGACGCCATCCTTGACAGCTTGCCAGGAAGGGCGGTTCTCAAGATGCTGTGAACCATCTATTCACGTTGGCCTTCTCCTGGATGGAGTTGCAACCGGCGACGGGAAGCATTGATCCATAAGGAAGGTGGAAAAGATCTACTAGGCTGAGTTCCTGTAAAGAGCGCGAGATTATATTAGTATGGGTTTGTGGCTGACAAGGTGAGGGACCCTACATCCCCGCCAAGATACTTTTGCTTCTCGAGTATCTTATTGTAGACGTCGAGCTTCCCGTCGAGTGTCTTGATCAATTCCGCAATTTTCTCCAAATTGGGCTCCCCTAGTCCACGCATCCTATGAGCAAAAGTTTCGATCAGCCCTCCACTCAAGATCGCACAGGATAAGCTCCTACTTGCTGAAAAGAGCCTCGTGCACGATTGAGGTAGCATAACCGTCGAAGTTTGAGGTCTCGACGGAAGCGGCCTGCTCGAACAGGGCGCGCTTCTTGATATCAGAAGGAATGAGCTGAGTCCCTTGGTCGGCATACTTCTCCGCGATATAGCGGGCGATGGCTCTGCTTTCGTACAAGATGAAACCATCGTCGTCCTGTGCAACGACTGAGTTTCTGGCTAACGGTTGTCTTTTTTTTTTTTTACTCACGATGAAGGGGACCACTCCGAAAGGTTGTTTCTCCAAAAAGGCGGGTGATTTATGTTCACCCTTCACAATGTCAACGTTGATGAATTCGAAGGGAACATTCTTCTCGTGAAGAACACAAGCAACACGTGTGGTGCAGGTAGCCATATTGTATCCGTAAAGCTTGAGAACCATATTGTCTGTCGAGTAGGTGTAGGTGCAAGGAGGTGATGGAGGGCTTTATGCGTTCTTAGTGATACCAGGGATATGTCGATGTCTTTTATACCCTTGCCACACTAGAAGGGTGCGTCGGAGCTGAGTCATGGCTCCGAGTAGGATCTCTCTCGACAGCTACCCCAGAGACATGTACGGAATCGAGCACATCCCGGAACTGAGTTGAAATTGTTGGATCATGACCAGCTGCATATGCCAAGTACCTGGATTTGTGAGCTTTGAAATGGAACGTTGCATTCGTGATCTTCTGTGCATAAGCTCCTGGAGTTTAGTCATATGTATGACACACGCCGGAGTTAGAACACTACTAATCCGCGATCCCAAGACAATCGTTCCTAAAATCCTGCACTGTGCCATGTGTTTTTCAGGTCCAGCAAAAGCGCATCAGAGAGAACAAATCATAAGCTATGATAAGAGCGAGGATTATTCCGGGATGGAGATGACCTGCAGAAGCTGACTTCGACCATGTGGCTTACCGATAATCAACTTCCGACTGGGGCGGCGAAGCTGACAATGTTCTAAAGGTGAGTCTTTGGGGGAATCTGATCTGTGAGGCCTGGAGCCTTTGCCACGCTCATTGGACGTTGCACTCCAGAGCACAGACAAATTCCATTTTGTTCGTAGCCAAGAAGAATTTCAAAAAATCACATTGAGAACATAATCATAGACTTGTGAATCTGCAAAGCAAACTACTTGTGGCCGTACAGGCGCTAGTGAGCAAAGAGATCATGGTTGCAATGATCTTCGTAAGGTGATTTCGTGCTATTCATGTTGAGTCCAGTGCTTGAGATTCAAAGCACGTCTTCAAGGAAGCGTCGGGGCGGACAAACACTCATCCCGTTACCCGAGCTTCATATTCGACACTGCCATTAATATCTCTAATCCCCATGCAAACCCCATCCTAGCTACTGAACAAGGGAAAGAGTGGCCACCCAAGTCACGCGAAAAAGATGTAGTGCTCCAAGATGTGTCGGAGCTGAAATGATATTGGATCCCATCCCGCCATCCTAGCATATACTCACTACGATGGTTTTAGTTGCGAGGCTCATGTCTGAATTGGAGGGTTGTGGGTATGTCTGATGCCTGACCGGATGACTGTTCAGGTTCTGTGTATCGGGTCAGCGGACTTGATCCCCTCAGCAATAATGAAGACCTTGCTTGTTTTGAGCCTTCGGACACTGTGGAACTATTTTGGAAGGAGATACACCCATGAACACCTGTAAATGCACACTATCCTCAAGGTATCGACTCAGCCTGAGTGGAATGTTCAATAGGGAAGGTGTCCGGTGTACCTGCCGTGGACCTTCTGAATATTGTGCACTGTGGTGTTTATTTCGTCCATGAATGTGAGAATCTGAGATTGATGAAAGCAACGGGTTTCAACAGCGAAAGAAGTCTTTTGGACTGGTGCCAAAGCGCGGCGAGGTTGGCTGAGGAGGAGCCTGGGGTTTGCTCAGCACCACTGATCTACGGGGATGGCTATTACTGTACTTACTCAGCAAACAATCTGATAATACCTCCAATGGCCGACCAGTGGCCGTACATTAGTGGGGAATTGAAAAAGGTCCTATGGTATAGTGAAGAGTACACCATCACGGTACGTTGGTAGTAAAGATACAAGAAAGGTGCTGTGAGGAACAGAATTCCGCTGCACGCGGAATTCCTGCCCTTAGCACATTTTCATTAGGTACTTATTTAAGTAGCACACCTGTGCTTAGGTACCTTAGCTCCCAACGACGGGGATGTCTCCGCTGCTATAAGACCTCTAGTAGGCTACAGCGTAATGGACCTACAGTTTCCTTCTCTCAGTCTCTCTTTCTAAAGTTTCCCTACAGTCCCTCCTTTACTCACCCCGGAGTTGTAACATTTCCCTTTTTCGACGTCGAGAAGGGGGGCCTGTGGTCGTTTTGTCGATCACACCTGGCCCTTGCGATTCTCTTGGAGTCGGATACTCTTCCCTTCGGTGGCAAATTCCTCATCCTTGAAATTCCGGTTCGGAGTTGAGTTAGACCGTTAGGTCGACTCGAGAGCAGCTACGAATTTTGCCAGAGTGAGCACTACTAGCTGTCAAAGCTTCACAGCTCGATTATCAGTGTGCCACAAAAAAATAGGTGTAACTTGTCCCTTGCCAGTGTTGAACAGACTTGAAATACTGTGACTAGAAAAGGGCATGGGAATGGGGACAGATGAGGTAAATGGTACACCCAACATAGCAAGGGATGAACCTGATACTGTTGGGGACGGTGATGGTACAAAAGATGAAATCAGATACGACCACCTTCCGATCAAATCAATAAGGGGGAATAACCTACTGGTCGAGTGACTTACAAGTATGCCAACTTGATAGATTGGTTCTGGTAAATTAGTGCACTTCTCAGGACAGAGGATAGATACATACGGGCACTCCCAATCAATACTACCACATATGCTGTTTGTGGTGCGGGTGTCAAACCAGTCACCAAGCGTCGGTGAAGCATAAAAGCACTAGCCTTTCCTGTTATTGTTATACAATGCCCGCAACCTCAGAAAGAGCAGAGCCTTGATGATCATTGTATAGCGGAAGCCGGTGGCGCTGAGGGGGCTGATCGGGATAATCGTAAGGTGGAAATTGGGGGGCTGTAATCTAGCTTACGGGCAGAGAATCCCCAAGGCAGATTTATACTTATAGGGTGCTTCAGCATGGTTCTGCAGAGGGGATTACTTAGTTCACGTCTGCTTCAATCGATTAGCTACAATGTTTGTGCCCTTGCCCTCTTTTCACAGGCGAACCGCATATCTAGTTCGCATAAACTTCCCAAACAATGATAAGGGGAACATCCGTGGGCATAGTGGGTAAACTGACTGACGATAGGCCGTTCCACTAAGGGACGTGGTTACAACTGATGTCAAGAACGGGTTTGCAGGGTACGTACTGAGAATCCAATGAGTCCTAGTATCTCCAGACAGAGAAACATGGCCTTGGGAGCTGTCCAGTCGTGGGACACTAATGAATCGTCTGTTACTCATCGCAATAGTTATGTCGGTGGGTAGAGCAGATGCCTGTGAATGTGCTTAAGCTAAAAAACAAGGGTTCATCAACGACCGTTTATTTAAGGAGAACAAGGTGGACCTAGCTGCTTCCGGAAGCATATAGATAGAGTCACCACCGTGGCGGCTACTATTCTAATATCACCGGGGGTCATTCGTTCTCTGGAAAAAAGTGCTGCTCACTATCCCCATAGTATATCCTTCCCGTTCCCACGAGTTTGGCCGCGGAGTCCAGAGTTTTGTTGTCCGGCATGACTCTGGGCGGAGGTGGAGGATTTGATTAAGGACTGGTAGCGACACTTGCTAAAGCGACGAACAACCGAACCGTTGAACAAGTTTTCGCCCTGAGTCCGGAAAGACTGGTGTCCATCACACCGCAATCATGCTGTCGATCAGAGAGGAAGATAGTGTTCGTGGCGTGCTAGCCCGATGAATAGTGTCTGGATGGGGTCGATCGGAGGTCAGTGTCCCCCCGAGGCATAGCCCTGATCACACCTGTATAGGCAATAAGCTCGACTTACCATTATGGCTGTTCCAGAGTCTGGAAAAGTTGTCGCGAACTTGTGGGGGAGTTCATTTCCAGCAGAACGTTGCCGCAAAGCTCCGAACTAGTAGTTCCCGATATACCCGCGGTATACCACATCCAGTCGTGTTTTAGGCTCTAAGTGGGATAGATCGCAGTGATATGATTTGGACGCCCTGTTTTAATTTATGCCGAGTTCATTTCCCTATTTCTCAAACCTGATGAGAGTCCCTTGCTGGGTTTTGGTTTCGGGCCCGCGAACGGGCAGGGTGAGAGTGCTTGAAGTGAGCGCCCGAATCAGGTACCGTCTTCAGGGTGGGACTTGGGCCGTCCAGAACGAGTTAGACCGTATGATGGCACCGCTGGTGGGAACAGCGAGTGAAGTAGTGATGGATGACTGACCCACCACCTACAAGCTCATACATGCTTTGCCTTCCTGCCTCAGGGGGGAACGTCAACAGGATGATGCACTTGATTCTGTCAGGAATATGACATAATGAGTGGTAACCCTAGGCGGGGGTTAGCGATGGCTGACCGTTATGGACTCTGCCCCCAACTTTCCTTTTAGCCTTCCCAGCTTTCCTTAATGACCCTTTAAGCCGCATCCCTTCTCTCTCTTCGTCTCTCTTTCTCCATGGAGGTCACCTTCGACAACAAGACCAACCTGCTCTCTGCCAACATCAGGTCATCCGTCGACAACTCTGTCCTTTATTCCATCACGACAACCCACAATCTTTGGGGGCGAACAGTCACATTACTCAAGGATGCCAACCCAACACCTGGAGATTCTCCTATCGTAGGCGCTATCTATTGGCGGGAGCGTCTATTTGAAGTCAACGGCCACCGTAAATCCATCTCCGACCTTAAACGCAAGCCGCCGGGCTTTGGTAACCGCTATATCCACCAGCCTTGCCCGTCCTGCTGGATGATCGCACGTCGCTCGCCGCCTTTCCTTGGGTGCATTCGGTTGGGCGACTGGTGGCGCACATTTACGTGTAGTGCTCGTTGCTGGAGATGGGCCTCGGACAGAAAAGAGTATGAGCTGGCTTATCACCACGAGGAGTGGCAGGTTCGTTTAATTTATAACCTCTTCTTTTCGGAGCTTAATTCGCTACACGCAAAGGCCCTGGCTATGTCGGATAACGAGAAGCAGGACGAGAAGCAGGACCCTGCAGCCAGTCTTTGTATCCCCTACAGAAGCCACCTATTCCATAAGACAAAACCCGCCGTACTGCATATGACGCCGGCGGCTTTGTCTCAGGATGAAGTCTTCCTGCTTCTTGTATTAATATACTCCGAGACGAAGAGGCAGGATAGCACTGTAAGGAGTGCCCCCCCCCTTGTACTCGGATCCTCGACTAATACCCCTCCTAGAATTGCTCGAGTGGATGGTAGTCCATCTCTTCTATATGGTTAAATTGTTTTCTTGCGGACACTTAAGGAATTTCTTGATCATCGTGCACTTTGGCACATACTTGTATAATAGTCAAATAGTTTGGTACACGAATCATGCCTGGCCCCGAGTCAACACGGAAGTCCCGGTAGAGCTGTTTGTCTCAGTGGGAGGGGGCGAGATGGACAATGTACTATAGTACATTGTAGCTAGCTCATTGCAGCCGATCCACCACTCGTTGCATTGCGGCTGTCACTGGGCTCTCGCCGGCCGCTGTTTCGGCGCTGGCCTTCCAATCCGGCTGGTAGAAGCCGGATTTCCAAATAGAATTATCCTTTGCTGGGACGTTCGTGACAGATGCAACCAAGAATACGGGCGCACTCCATTAGGTGACGTACACAAACATTGTCAGCTGAGCGAACACGGGACAGATCGTTAACAGTCTTCAGGGGTACAAAGAATTCTGAAATTTAACCCTTCGTGCATCGACGCCCCAACCCTCATCCTCAAGTCTACGTCTTCACTATGGCCTCGTTGTTGGTGCAGGCCTTGGTTATGTATGCCTTCTCGTGGGTCTTGTGGAAGATTTTTAGGGAGTATTTTGTCAATTCGCCACTGGATAATATTCCTGGACCGCCCTCGCCGTCATTCCTCACAGGTACGTCGTCCTGTTGTCAAAAATGTGCACAGAACGCTCTGATTTATTGTCATAGGAAATATTCTTGATATATTCGATGCAAACGGCTGGAAATTCCATCATGACATTTTGGAACGATGTATGCAGATCCTCCCAACCATCCACCTTGTAACAGTCTGGTTGATCGGTCGCTTGTAGATGGTAGTCTGATGAAAATTAAAGGCCTACTTGGGGTGAGCGTTGCTGTCGCTTGTCAAATCTCCGATTTTTCAATACATGATATACCCTTCCAAGGAACGCTCCCTATTCCTCTTTGATCCCAAGGCGCTTCATCACATTCTTGTCAAGGCATGGAGTCTTGTTATGTGGCACCAATCAACCCTCTGATTGCCTTTGGTTGCTGGTTGGATTCAGGATCAAAATGTCTACGAGGAGTCACCAGCTTTTATCGCGTGAGTAGCACGATGTGCACAGAACGCGAATACTAACGGGAGATGCTTGAACCTAGATCGAACAGGGTTTATTTTGGAGAGGGGTTGTTGTCGACGCTAGGTTCGTAGTCGTAACCACGTTGACGAAGGAGCTTGCTGACAAGTGAGGATGAGCAGGCGAACAGCATAGAAAGCAGAGGAAAATGCTCAACCCAGTCTTCTCCATTGCCCATATGCGTAGCATGAGTTCGTCTCCCCCAGCCTTAACCAGTCCAAATTGCGGCGCTCATATCGATTTCTAGCGCCCATCTTCTACGAAGTTACCGAAAGGGTAATGTATCGATTCCTACTCAATGGACGCACTCACTCACTCAAGTAATAACATGTTTCCCTCAGCTTCGAAAGGCAATCGCGAGCAAGGTCAAGGACGGTCCGCAAGAAATCGATATCCTACATTGGATGACGCGCGCCGCACTCGAATTGATCGGACAAAGTGGGATGGGGTACTCTTTCGACTCCTTGTCAGGCGACACGGACCTCAGCCCGTATAGTCGCTCAGTAAAGCGATTTGGGTGAGCACACCTCACACCTCCCTTTCGCTCACTTCAAGCCAAGAACATGACAATGTTCCAGTGGTCTCGCCTCTGGCCCACTTGGTTTTGTCGTGGCCCAGTATATTTTCCCGTTCACCGTCAAATTCGACTTTCCGCGTGTCAAACGTTGGATCGTGGACCATATTCCTTCCCAATGGGTACAGGACCTCAAGGATATTACGGACACGATGCATAAAACTGCGCTGGACATTTACGAGACAAAGAGGAGGGCTATGGAGGCGGGTGAGACCGAGTTCAAGAAGGATATTATCAGTATTATGAGTAAGTGGCTTTCCCCCCTTCCTTCGGGAGATGATACGGGAGTCGAATTATTTGCTTAGTGAGGGCAAATGCGAGTGCGAACGAGGAGGATCGGCTGTCGGATGCAGAGGTGTTCGGGCAGGTGCGGCTGCTTTTACACTGATCTGTTCTCGACTTATATATAGATCCTGCTCTTAGGTTGCGTACGTATAACTCTTCTCACCCTTCGAGATAATCGCTTCAATGGAACCCGCAGATCACTCACTTTTGCTGCAATGGATACTACCTCCTCTGCTCTTTCTCGTATCCTCCATCTGCTCGTCGCAAATCCACACGTGCAAGAGAGATTGCGTCAGGAACTCTTGGAGGCAAGGAAGAATGGAGAGCTGAGCTATGATCAGCTCGTTTCACTGCCTTACCTTGATGCAGTTTGCCGCGAGACCCTTCGAGTGTGAGCCTCAGCCTTAATTTATATCAGGCCTCCTATTGATTGCATGGTTAGGTATCCTCCACTGAATACCACCATTCGGACGTAAGGAATCTGAGTATCTAGTACCTCCTCCGACACACTCATCGACATTCACACAGTGCACGTAAAGATATGATCCTTCCACTATCCAAACCAGCCAAAGGCATCGACGGGAAAGAAATCACAGAAATCACGGTACTGAATGGCACAACGGTCTTTCTCTCTATCATGGGTGCCAATTGTAACCCAGACATGTGGGGCCCCGATTCGTATGAGTGGAAGCCAGAGAGGTGGTTGTCACCCCTTCCGGATGCGGTGGGTGAGGCGCATATGCCTGGGATTTATTCACATTTGTGAGTGGAACCAATTGCTGTGTTTTTTTGTCCGGGAGTTTCAGTTTGCTGATGGCGAGGATAGGATGACGTTCCTTGGTGGAAGTCGGGCTTGCATGTAGGTGCCTTGTGTCCCCTTACAGACTTCTCTGACCGGCGACCTCGGTTGATCTAGTGGATTCAAGTTCTCACAGCTCGAAATGAGTATGTTTGGATAGATGCTTGTTCATCGCCTTTGCTAAACAGCACATTCTTAGAGGTTGTGCTTTCGGTTCTGCTCAGCAATTTCAAGTTTGAGAGTGGTAACAAGAAAATCAATTGGAGGATGACTGACATTGCTACACCTGTTGCTGAAGGTGATGATATCATGGAGCCGTCGATGCCTATGAAGATTAGCTTGTTGGGACAGCAGTAGGCTGGGCTTGGAGGGGTAGCATGGCATATGTAAAAACCTGACACTCACACCAGCTGTCAATGGGTTGATTTGATTTGTGAATTGTACAGTACCCTAGTATTGTTATGAACAGTCCAGAAAGAGAGGAATGGGAGATACTATAAGACTACACAAGGTGGATCCAGGAAATGATGGATCAACTTCATGCACAAGAACACCTAGATGAAGAAGAGGAATATTACCACATCATGCAGGACATGGCCAATGATGTAGGAATGGAAATCACATTGGAAGATATCATAGAGTATCCAGACAAGAAGGAGATTGACAATGAACAATTGGATCTGGAATCTAATACATCAACCCACACCAGTGGAGGAGGAAGATGATAACAATAGAAGCACAGGAATGGAAATGGAGATAGAAGGAAATACATACAGTGGCATCCAAGAGTATTACACTATCACATGACCAACAGATCATATCTCTCTCATTCTTTGAGACCACCATTGTTTCATCCATAAACCATATTTACAGAGAGCTAAGCATGTAGGGAATTGATAGTGTGGGTCAAATAATTGTCCCAATGTTTTCACTATTTAGAAAGATCATGTTATAAACAGTTCTGACAAGGGGTTGGAATCAATGTTTGACTACACAGGATGGATACAAGAGACCACAGATCAAAGGGGATTCTAGCTATGGTATTTTAAGGAAAAGCCAGAACAATAAAAGGAGTAGATAACTATCCTGGCATGCTAGCTACTATTTATATAGAAGATGGGAGAAACAAAAGGCTCAAGAGCCAAACCATAGGGAGATGGGTAACCATGGATCCAAGTGGTCAATGCTTAGACCCCCTGTGTACCATGACACTCACAATTGATTTGTATTTCCAAGATAAAAACACAAGCTAAGCATGTTGAAGCAAGGGCAGTGAGTTTAGAACTCTTGCAAGAGGAGGAAAGTGATGAGACAACAAAGATTCTCAAATTGTGAGACAACTGCTAAGTCAGCCAGATGTGAGTGAGCTCATTGGAAGGGTACAGTAGAGACCTTCCAGATGCGAGTTAGTGTGTCCCAAGCATTGAGAAATGGCCCCAGAACAGAGATATCTGTGTGGGGATGGTGATATGCAAGAAAAACATGTTTTATTTCATGGAAAGAGTGTTTCTCAGGCTGCTCAATAAGGCATTGGAAAGCACTCAAGAATACACATTGAACAGTGGTAGTAACATGAGGAATGAAGCAGTGTGAGATCAAAAAATGAGCAATGAATGTAGTAGATGTTGACAGTACATAATGATGAGAGAAGGGATGGGTCATTCAGGGCATGAAGCAGCACATTTGAGAGGTGTTGACAAGGGCTATTTAATGGCAAAAACCACTAGCCCATCCCTGCAGTCATCTCTGATATATATGTCAATCTTCCTGTTTTTACTGGGAAATTTGTTGTAAGTCCCCTGTTTACTGCAAAGCTTTGACTTATGGGTTTGAACACATTCAAATGCATTCAGATGCATTCAGGCCTCTCATCTTTGAGCTTGAACTGTGAACTGAACCAGCAGACCAGAGGCTGAACCTGAACCAAAATTCTGAACTGAACTTCAACACCCCTATGTACAACTTGACTCAAAAATATTCTAGGATGTCATTGACACTGAGTTTGACCCAGGTATATGTTGGAATTGAGGATTCCGGCAAACTGACGGAATGCCAATGTGGAGGTCACCTGATCGCCTTGTGATGGCCACGTTGTAGAAGGGATATACACATGTAGCGTACTAGCAGGCAACTTGTCCATTTACTCCTCACCCCGTTGTTGTCTCCCTCTCGTGAATACACTTCGTTGTCGTACCACACCCTCTTGAGAAGATTTCAACAGTATACCAGCAAGCAATGCATATAAAACCTCATCTTTGTTTTTGTGATGTTTGGTTGTCTGCAACTGTAGCTTGCCATTAGACACCCCAATGCTCATGTCATGAGTTACTGAGGTGAGCAGACTTATTTCTTGTGTTTCTGCCTATGATACTTATGCATATGAGTAGACAGATATTCTCTACAATCTTTGCTGGCCCCATTCACTCAATATAATGTAGGTTGACTTTTTGAAAATACCTTTCTTGTGGACACTCCAAGAATTTCTTGATCATTGTGCACTTTGGCACATGCATGTATAATAGCGACATAGTGTGGTACACAAATCATGCCTGGTCCTGAGTCAAGACAGAAGCCCTGGGATTTCAGGATGGGGTAGAAATAAGGTACTCCCAAGCCTTTCTCTGCGTGATCAAGCATGTTTCCACGCATATCCACATTCGCATTGTTTCTCACACTCCGATCAAGGCAACCCTAGGCAACCATGGTACAGTACATTGTGATCAATGCTGATTACCCTTGAAATGTTTGCCAGGATGTTCGTGACAGATGCAAACCAAAAATACAGCCGTACTCCGCCCCTCGAGAACCCTCGACGGGCTGCACTCAAAATGCAGGTGACGTACACAAAAATTGTCAGCGGGGCGAACACGCAGTCGGATCGTTAACAGTTCTCAGGGGGTATAAAGAGTTCTGAAATTCATCCTTCGTGCATCGGCGCCCCAACCATCACCCTCAGGTCTACGTCCTCACTATGGCCTCGTTGTTGGTGCAGGCTGCGGTTATATATGCCTTCTCGTGGGTCTTGTGGAAGATTTTTAGGGAGTATTTTGTCAATTCGCCACTGGATAATCTTCCTGGACCGCCCTCGTCGTCATTCCTCACTGGTACATGGGTCTTTTGTCGAAAACCTGCACAGAAGCTCTGATTTATTGTCATAGGGAATATTCTTGATATATTCGACACAAACGGCTGGAAATTCCATCACGACATTTTGGAACGATGTATGCAGACTCTCCCAAACATCCACACTTTGTAGAAATCTCGTTGATCGGTCGCTTGTAGATGGTAATGTGATGAAAATTAAAGGCATACTTGGGGTAAGCGTTGTTGTCGCTTGCCAAATCTCCGATTTTTCAATATGCGAATCTACCCTTCCAAGGAACGCTGCCTATTCCTCTTTGATCCCAAGGCGCTTCATCACATTCTTGTCAAGGCATGGAGTCTTGTTATGTGGTACAATCAACCCTCTGATCGCCTTTGGTTGCTGGCTGGATTCAGGATCAAAATGTCTACGAAGAGTCACCAGCTTTTATCGCGTGAGTAGCACGATACGCACAGAATGCGAGTACTAACGGGAGAGGCTTGATTCTAGATCGAACAAAATTTACTTTGGAGAGGGGCTGTTGTCGACGCTAGGTTCGTAGTCGCAACCACAGTTCACCAAGAAGCTTGTTGACGAGTAAGGATGATAGGCGAACAGCATAGAAAACAGAGGAAAATGCTCAACCCAGTCTTCTCCATTGCCCATATGCGTAGCATGAGTTCGTCTTCCCCAGCCTTAACCAGCCCAAACTGCGGCACTCATATCGATTTCTAGCGCCCATCTTCTACGAAGTTACCGAAAGGGTAATGTATTGATTTTTTTTCAATTGAAAACACACTCACTCAAGTAATAACATGTCTCCCTCAGCTTCGAAAGGCAATCGCGAGCAAGGTCGAGAACGGTCCGCAAGAAATTGATATCCTACATTGGATGACGCGTACTGCACTCGAATTGATTGGACAAAGCGGGATGGGGTACTCTTTTGACTCCTTGTCAGGCGACACGGATCTCAGCCCGTATAGTCGCTCAGTAAAGCGATTTGGGTGAGCACACCTCATACCTCCCTTTTGCTTACTTTGAACAAATGAACACGATGGTGTTCCAGTGGCCTCGCCTCTGGCCCACTCGGTTTTGTCCTGGCCCAGTATGTTTTCCCGCTCGCCATCAAATTCGACTTTCCGCATGTCAAACGTTGGGTTGTGGAACATATTCCTTCTCAATGGGTACAGGACCTCAAGAACATTGTGGATACGATGCAAAAAACTGCGCTCGACATTTACGAGACAAAGAAGAGGGCTATGGAAGCGGGTGAGACCGAGTTCAAGAAGGATATTATCAGTATTATGAGTAAGTGGCTTTTCCCCCCTCCTTTGGTCATTCGGGAGATGGTACGGGAATCGAATTGTTTGCTTAAAAGTGAGGGCAAACGCAAGTGCGAATGAGGAGGATCGGCTGTCGGATGCAGAAGTGTTCGGGCAGGTGCGGCTGCTTTTACACTGGTCTGTTCTTGACTTATAGATCCTGCTCTTAGGTTGCGTACGTATAACTCCTCTCACCCTTCGAGATAATCGCTTCAATGGAACCCGCAGATCACTCACTTTTGCTGCAATGGATACTACCTCCTCTGCTCTTTCTCGTATCCTCCATCTGCTCGTTGCACATCCGCATGCACAAGAGAGATTACGTCAGGAACTCTTAGAGGCAAGGAAGAACGGAGAGCTGAGCTATGATCAGCTCGTTTCGCTTCCTTACCTTGATGCAGTTTGCCGCGAGACCCTTCGAGTGTGAGCTAAGGTCTTAATTTACATCAGGCCTCCTAGTATTGACTGTATGGTTAGGTATCCTCCACTGACTACCGCCATTCGGACGTAAGGAATCTGAGTATCTAGCCCCCCCTTCCGGCATACTCATTGACATTCACACAGTGCACGTAAAGATATGATCCTTCCACTATCCAAACCAGCCAAAGGTCTCGATGGAAAAGAAATCACGGAAATCATGGTACCGAACGGCACCACGGTCCTTCTCTCTGTCATGGGTGCCAATTGTAACCCGGACATGTGGGGCCCCGATTCGTATGAATGGAAGCCAGAGAGGTGGTTGTCACCCCTTCCGGATGCAGTGGGTGAGGCGCATATGCCTGGGATTTATTCACATTTGTGAGTGGAATCGATTGTTATGTTTTTGTCCAGGAGCTTGGAAGTTTACTAATGGTGAGGATAGGATGACGTTCCTTGGTGGAAGTCGGGCTTGCATGTAAGTGCCTTGTGTCCCCTTACAGATTACGAGCCGGAGACTTTTCTGACCGGTGGCCCCGGTTAATCTAGTGGATTCAAGTTCTCACAGCTCGAAATGAGTAGGTTTGGATAGATTCTTGTCCATCGACTTTGCTAAACGGCATATTTGTAGAGGTGGTGCTTTCAGTTCTGCTCAGCAATTTCAAGTTTGAGAGTGGTAACAAGAAAATCAATTGGAGGATGACTGCCATTGCTGCGCCCGTCGCTGAAGGTGATGTTATCACGGCGCCGTCGATGCCTATGAAGATTAGCTTGTTGGGACATGCGTAAAAGTCTGACGCTCGAACTAGCTGTCAACGGATTGATTCTATTTGTGAATTGTACAGTAGAATGTGTGATAAAAGGATCCCGTCAATATTTTTAGCAGCTTTGATAGCTTTCCCGAGATGCAGTATCCCAGGGCTAACAATATCAGTCCATATGCTGCTGGGGCGTTCTTCCCCATGCCGATAGACCCGCACTAACTTCAACTCCCTGGACTTCCACTCCGGGTAGAGTGCAGAGCCGAGGTAGCAATACCATATCTCGGGTGACGGCGGCTTTGGGGGACGAGTGTCGTGGAAGTGGAAGTTGGGGACAGGCCAGGCTGATGCCATATGATTCCAGGAGATTTTCCACCCTAAGTGTTTATACTTGGCGTAAAGCCCGATCGGTTTCTCCTTGCTAACGATAAACTCTTGACGACTTTGCCTTTATTATCAGTATTTCGAGGGGTGTTGGCGTTTGGTCTGAGGAAGGAGGTGACAGTGTCTTGATAGCCCAATGTGCGTTAAGATAGACAGTTGACGACATCCTCTCTTCACCTTTTACATCAGGAAAATTACACATACCCTACAAAAGGGGAAATAAGCGGAGAAGGGTCCAAAGGGTTGATTCTTTCCCAACTTAGGCCCCCTGACCTTTGTGAGCGGACTAAAAGGGTTGAAAGGGGACCGCCATGCACATGAGATATGCTTCTGATTAACACTATATATTAATATAAAGTACAGTACTGAGCTGTGACGAAGGGGAATAAAAGGGGAAGGGACCAGAATGGAGAGGAGAACCTGTGGAGTAAGGGTCTTCCAACGAGAATGAGCCAAAAGTACAAGAGGAACGGATCAAATGTGACGGCAGAAGGGTGTGCGATTTTGCTGATTGTACTACCATCCTCTTTGTGCCGGTTCGCGTATCTCTCTCTCTCTCTCTCTCTCTCTCTCTTATGAATGGACTATGAATTTCGTAAGCCAGCGGACAGCCAACGCGACGTTGTCTGGACTTTATTTAGCCTTTTGTTTGGACATGAACTTATGTTGATATGTCGCGGTCGCGCAATTTGTTTATTCATTTTCTATTACAATTCAGTAGAGCTGGTTACTTAGAATACGGACACGTAGCTAGGCTCTCCTCAGTACTCGTGCGTACAACGAGAGACTGAGCATTGTTATTCTTACAGGGATTCCTCATTGGCCATGATACCCCTACGTGGTCTTGCTTGTGGGCTGGTACAATAGTACCAGCTTTCATGGTCAGGTCCTCAATAGAAAAGTGCTCCTAAGAAGGATGAGGACGGCTTCGATTCCGAGCTTGTAGATTCTATGTTTGCACAATAGTAATTTGACTCCTCCCCAGTCATGAGATATTCTTCGCACCTGCCTTCTATACGAACAGCCTAGGCACTAAGGACGGCATATTGACATTAACATCCTTCCTGGACAAATCTGGGGCCTATACGAAAACTGGCTATCAATGACATACCATATGATGACCAAGCTCCAGGGGAAGAGGAACCAAATGGGCCTAATCAGGACTGACTGCCCGCCCCATCCGGCTCTCACAACAATTATTATACTCCTTTTATTAATCTGTTATTACCTTCTCCACTTATTGCCACCATGCGATACGGACGTTATTTCATTGACATGTAGAGCATATCACTATACCAGAAATCTTCACAGATATTTCGGACCTTTTACCCTTGTAGATATTTCACTACGCGATGGAGCCGATCTATTGATACGGTGGACTCACCGCGTCTTACCACCAGTTTGCTTATAGTGGTATATAAACGCTGAATTCAAAGAAAAAAACGGTCATGAGACACCTACAATGTTTCAGCGCCCAGGTCAATCAACGTCCAACAGTGTCGACCCCTGGGTATTGATGGGCCCCCACATGAGCCCTGGGGCGGCCCGACACTGAACTGTCGCCTTTTTCCTCGCTCTTATCCCGACACTCGACTGCCATCCATCTGCCACCCCAAGAATACAACATGGCGCCTGACTCACATTCTACACGTTTGCGGCAAGGCGGAACTAAATGATGATGGTCTGACGTGCCAGATGGCCAAACCCCGGCAGATGGCACTTGTTAATAGTCCGCCATGGGAACCACAAAATCGAAATTGGAACACGGAAGATGATCACCCTTTGATACCGGTGCGCGCTGGTTATTTATACCACAGATCAGATATGGCCGACGAGAATGGGGATGGAATGGGCTTTTAACTCGGATCGAGGATGGCTATGCTTTAGCCTCGGGACCCGCTACAACCGCCCTTGGAGTACCCTTCACCTCTACTTAATACCTGGCGACCTTCTTGGAGGAAATCCATGCGAATTACCTTGTAATGACCCCCCCCAAAGCCATCTTCGTTGACCTGGAAACCTGCGAGATTGATAGCAGTGAAGGATCGGGCATGTAAATATCTTTCCACGCTTTACTTCTATTTAACATCTAGCGACAGGTCTACGAACCCCTCTCAAGTCTTCTGTTCTGGAAGCTGCTGGCGACTCTTATGTTCATCATAGATTGCAACGGTGTCACCCAGGAACACGTCAGAGGTATCTCGCGAAGCTCGCACAATGGAGCATGAGTAACACCATTCGTGCTAAGCGTATCGCTTGGGTGTGTGGCCCCCCCGGTGTTGGGAAGTCGGCTCTGGCTCGATCCTGCGTTGAAGTACTTGGGACCAAATTAGGCGCTTCATTCTTCTTTTCCCGTGTTAATCACACAAATAGCCCAAGCGTCTTTTTCACATCGATATCTCAGCAGCTTGCCCTAAAGGACAATCACTACGCTGACGTCGTGGACCCTAGTATCGGACGAGATCCCGGCTCTGGCGAAAAGTCGCTGCAACAACAGTTCTTCGACCTCTTTGTCTTTCCCCTGAGGATTTTGAAAGATGAAGGAAAGATCCCGAGCGAATTTGTCATCATCATAGATGGCCTGGACGAATGTGTTGATGAAATAGCACAAGAAACCATTGTCGATGTTATCACGCGGTCTGTTCGAGATCGAAGTACTCCCTTCCGCTGGCTATTCTTTGGGCGCCCTGAGCCCCAGCTTCTCATCGCCTTCGATTCCCCTAGCGTACAGTCCTGTACTCTCCAGCTCGAGATGGCTACAACACGAGATCTGGATAACGAACTCGACCTTTTTATAATGGAAGGATTAAGGAAGGTTGGACAGAGGTACGGATTACCTCTGTCATGGCCTTCGAAACGAGACATCCGAGCTCTCCTAGACCTCTCGTCAGGCTCTTTCATCCATGCCAGTGCTGCCATCCAATTCATCGACCAACCCAACAACCCTGAAGACAATCTACGAGCTATTCTACGACTTCCGAGACTCTCAACTCAGTCACATCCAACACGACCTCTCTGCGGGTTGCACCAATTATATTCATTGGTTATGAAGCGTATTCCGGCTGAGCTCTTGCTACCAGCACAACGGGTTCTCTTGGCTGGGATCCTTGGGATGTCCGCCCTTTCCCGCCAACGCCTCCTCTCTTTCGCGAACATCTCAAAGGCGCAGTTTGAAAGGGTTTCCGTGGCTCTCAACCCCTTCATACGGGTGGAGGATGAACGCGCATTTTTATTCTATCACTCCTCCTTCATGGACTTTCTCGGTGACAGAGCCTCTTCCGAAGATTTCTGCATATTGGATCATCCTGCAATCGCCTTAAGAACGGAGTTGTTGTCAAGACTCAAAGATATTCATTCTGTGGACCTGGTAGATTGTGAGTAGCTTCATAAACCTTGACTTTGTTTGTGCACTCTCCTAATCACCCTGTTTGTAATCCGGCAGACGAATCCGATAGGTCATTAGGTCAGCTCTGGCCGGCGTATAAATCAGCAGAGCGTGCAACGTCCTATCAAGACCTAGTCAACGGATTCTTTAAACTTTGTTACCTATTGCCCTTTGACGACCAGATTGCCTCTGCACTGGTAGATTTCAGCTTCGACAAGTTATGCATATTCGGAGAGTTGACACTCGATTTCGATGGAATGCCATCTTGCGCACTCGAGACAATAATAGAGAAGGTATGTTGATTTGATACGTTAAAGCATGAATTCGGCCTTCTCATAATTTTTTTCCCTAGATGCCCGAGTCCTTGCGTAGCAAAATTGTTCATCCAATACGTGACCGCAGTCTACTCTCGTACGGTATCGATCGGACATACGGAGCTCGGCTTGCTCAGCCGACTTTCTCGTATATCCTTGGACGGAGGAACAACAAGGCGTTTTTCTGGTGCAACCGTAATTCATATGGCTACACGGTTGTTCCATATCCCAGGCGCAGGGTAGGCAAGTACCTCCTACAAATATTGACTGTGAGTGTCACCTTTTTGTCTGTTAATTCTGATTTCACACCATCCCCATTAAACAGAGAACCGTTCCTCGCTATGAGATGGTGTTTCGCTGAGTGGATGTTCAAAGCTTAATAATAATAATAATAATAATATAGCTCCCGCAGTACACGAAAGCACTAAACGTTGGGAGGCGATATGAGAATAGTATAAGTAGAGCATTATTGAGAACTAAACTATGCAGGCCGCTGTATGTATGACATGCTACCTATTATGTCGTTCTAATTGTATAAGGAACCGCCGCTACTGCTGCCCACATTTTCAGATATAACTTAATAAGGTCGAGTTGTGTATAGAGGGACATTCAACCGCAACTAGTGTCGGAATAGCTCTCGTAGCTCGTTCCCTTACCCGATGCCGGGGAGGAGACGAGGGCGGAGTCCGAATTTCGGGTCACGATTGCCGCCCGTACGTCTGTATGTACATACAGCCCTGCTCTGGGCCTCCCGAAATCCCCACGACCACCTGCTTTTGACTCTTGACCGAATCGCAGACACCTTGACTTTCCTCCGGCGCCACCAACGCCACTGGCACCGCAAACTCACAGGTGTCAAGGCCACCGACAGTATTCCCAACGTCGGCCTGTCTAACCATAGCTTGTCGGCCGAGAGTGTCTGTGATGATGGTTCCTTGTTGTGGAGGTCCATTCGTCCGACAGTGTGTTGTTCCGCAAATGCTCACCGGTATCATATTTGTATTGTAATTTCTTCCCTGATCTGCTTATCATCTTTCTTTGAGACGTTTCTCCAAATTCTGCCTTCCTGATACCGACTTATTCTTTCTCATAAGCTGCAAAAGCTGGCGCCCCGGTGGGAAAGCTGACTCGAACACACCACTCAAAACTAGGTATATTTGCACCTCTAGTCGATCCTTTCTATGTTCCGGTTACTCCCTGGGGTGGGACGACTTCCATGCCACTTCACCCTGCCTTTTCCGCTTTCTCGAAAATCATACAGCTGTGACTCTCGGCGCTCGATCCTCATCCTCATGTTCAATGGCATCAAACACTTCTTCTTTATGGGATTCGACAATGATAGCACAGCGACTCTCCCCCTTGACTAGCTCGTTCCACTATATAACCCTGACAACAAGAAACGACACAGCAGACCCTCGGTGCCCGAACGACTCTCTAAAAGCGTCGTCTAAATTCCCTTCCGGTTCCACCTCACCTCTGTGAAGAAACCAAACCTCCAGCGCCTCTGTTTCATCGATTGGGTGGGCCTTTACTGCCTTGTGGTTGGCTTGGCATCGTTGCTAGAGAACCCTGTCACAAAATGCTGTTGACATCCAATAAGATTTTCCACGTTTACGGTTTCCCCCTCTGTATGGAATTTCTGAAATAAGAGAGGAGCGGTCAAAGCCTTCCCTCATAAGGCTTCTGCCGTAAAGCACCAGCCACCTTGATCTTCACCACTATCGTCTTTATGGGCGGCGTTTTAATAACCGAAATGCTATATATCCTCTGTTATCCATCCCTACGATTATTTCGACGACTCATTGACCCATGCCTCCACGCACAGCGGGCAGGTTTTGTTGCTGTTTGTGGTCGGCGCTTATCGCCTGCGCGCTTGCCATGGGTGCGGCGTTGTACTACATTATCGGCGATGAGATGAACAGGCTCGAGAATCCACATCTCTGGTTTTACCACGGCGTACCCCACTCCGAGATAACGGACTGGTCAGAAGTTGTCCAACCGATGATTACGCAAGACGAGTTCTTCAACATAGTTGCATCCGTCTGGGTTCGGGACGATGAAGGGGGAGCTGGGTATATACGTGAATGGAGAGGAACGACCAGAGAGGTTGATTTATTCAGAGACGATCTTCCGGGATCTTAGCCTCAGGGGCAAAGACAAATTTACAAACGTCACGTTGCGTGTTCCTATCAACCATTTGTGAGTCCCTTCCGTGGACAATGTTCTCCAAGCTCCTAACGCCAAGCGGCCCCGATTTGTGCTCTCCCTCAGCAAACAGGCCACAAAAATTTCCAATTACGACCTTCGCGCATCATTCGTACTTGTTCCGTCGCAGAGGCCTCCATGGCTCGGAAATACCCTCACTGTATATTCTTGGGAGCCAAGTAGTCTCCGCTCACCCAGGGTAAGGCACTGGTAGGTTGAGTCTCCTCAGACCCTTCGTTTGCCTCCCCCTCTAAGATCCATGGCTCTCCAGGACAGAGACACCTTCACATGAAGATCAAATCTACGATAGCTTTGGCATTACGATCCCACTCATCCAATTTTATAATGCCCCACGCAACGCTTCTAACGGAGACTTTATCCCTGGAGCTTCAGGCAGCAAGCCCAATTTTGCTTCCTTTGCAGGAAAGAATTTATCCGAGTTTCTGAAGAACCAAAGCTTCAAGTTGGATTTCATTGGAAATCAACGACAGCTAACGGAACCCATCCGTATATTGTTACTCGGTAGGGGATGTCCGCAAATATCGATACATCAGTATGACAATACTTACTTGCAAATGTACAAGTACTCATCTTGGCGTCGTCAACGACACGAACCTGTATAACCGGTCCCGCTACATACCCGCCCAGAGTCATCTCTGGCTGAGAACGGTACTCCCTGTTTCTCATGGAATTAGACCCTCTCCTGACCCACATCAGTGCATTGATTCCAGCACCGGATGGCTTTATGATGATGGTCCGAGATGGTACCAATGCTCCCGATCGTACTATTCGAACGGCGTCTTCGAGAGCATGGTTCGCACGGAACTTCTAGATAGCGATTCCGCGCTCACAAATGAGAGGACAGAAATTGAATACCATTATGCACCACATTTGACCGCGCTGTTAAGAGCTCCCGGACCCAAGGTACAACCCCGGTGCATGTGGGCATCCAACTTTGATTGATATGACCTTCTGCTTTCAGGATCTTCGCGCAGTCCCTGTTGACCTCGAGGCACCCGTTGATGATATTCCGAAGGATGGAGAGGGCACGGAGCTATCGACTAAAGAAGACTACATTAACGTCACCTGGAACCTCGCTTTTTCAAGTCACGGTGCCTACGAGACCCCTCTTCCAAGGCATTGTGGAAACTCAGCACGATTTGACTGGCCCACACAACAAGTTGGAATATGAACAAGCACTTCATGATGATAACCGTAAGGGTTGACTTTGAATTTGTATATGGCTGCCCAATTCATACTTCGCTTCTGGCCAGTTGGGCTGTTCGGATATAGGATTTCCGAGGACGCACACCCAAGGCGTGTTCACATCCAAGGGCTAATTGGGTACATCCACTATTCGTTCCTGGGTACGATATGCTAAGAGCCGCTTATGCACCTAGAACCGTCATCGGGATCTTGAACTGGGCTCTCGTCAATCACTATTGGTGCACTCGTGGGAGCACAGTTGGGATTTCTCGGGTTGGGACCACATTACTCGCCTCTCATTCCACTCTCTTGCAATTTGAGGGCACGTTGCCGATAATTCTCAGCTCGGAACCTACCGAGGTCCGAGCTTTCGGCTCTGTTCTTGCCTTCTTCATGTTGATTCAAGCCCTGCTAATGCTCAAAGCCATATTGCGGTTGGGGTTTGGCTTCCGGGGGAGGTCCTGGATTCCGACCTTGTATATTGCCAAAGCGACGCACTTGGAACGTGTCAGTGAGAGGATTGAGGCAAGGACATCCATGAAAACAAAATTACTGGTGAGTGGTGTTAATTGTTGGGTTGACGTGCGCTTAACTCCGATTAACAGTACCTCCTGGCTTTATATGCGGCGACGTACTACTTCGCTGTTCCATACTCATATATCATTCCACCTCGCGTTCGACCAGGCTGGAAAACTAACCCTCTTCATTCACTCCATGATTATGCGCCGTACGCACTCGAGGGCATCTACTCCCTCACCTTCACTTGCCAAGTCGGGGGCTCGGCACTGCAATTTGTCATGAACACTCATTCCAAATCCTATGCTGGGCGGTATAAAATCTCCACGGCGCTGGCGTTCATCTTTAATGTCACGTTTTTTGCGGGCCTGTTACCCAGTATTTATGGATCGAGTGTAAGGTTACATGGAGCCGAGATCGCGCATGGGGCGAATCTCCTGATCTCCATGGTAGATGTTTTTCAGGCTGTGAAGTACAGGAATGTGAAGAGTTCTGGGGTAGACGAGGTGGAGGAATGAGGCGTCTGTAAACCTAGGTAGTTTTGCCTTTCACTACCATTAGTTAGGCACGGGGTCTAGAGTATTGTAAATTGTGTAAAAACTGCTACTGCTACTGTCAAATCGCTACCAGTTCTTCAACCGTTCGTCTCTCTTTTCAGAAACCCCATCCGCAGATGACGTGCCGAGTACCTACATAGTGATATCAACATATCATAGCCTCTTTTAAAGGAAGTCGGACAGGGTGTCCTAGAGGAAAGCTGAATGAGAACTTGATGCCGGAAGAGGCGAGGGCGGGGTCTGAATCTCAGGTCATGGCCGATTTTAATAGTGATATATTACCATGTCCATACCCGAAACGTGGCTTGGAGGAGTATCACCGATTCAGGCTCGGACATTAGGGAAGAGAAAGAGGGGAACGGGTGCCAGGGGTAATCAGTGGGAAAGAAGCCAGGAGTTTGACCAACACGGGAGAAATGATGAGGGTAGGATGGAGGATTGAGAGCCCGGCAGCAGCAGTTGCATGATAAGGGAGATTGATAAACAAGTAGGCATCCATTGGACAAAGAGTGACAAGACCAGGACAGCGCTTGATGTGATACCATCACCTCCTTGATGGCACTACAAGCCCCGCTTGGGACTCTCATGTTCACAATCATCATCAAGCATCCAAGGCATGGGGAATAGCGTGGCCCTTCGTGTTCCGAGTTCCTCTTCACCCGTATCCACCTACCACCGCTTGATTCTTGACCGAATCGCCAACATTTTTGCTTTCCTCCCGCAACACCAACACCGCTTGCACATTTAACAAACACTACAGGCTCACAGGTGTTGAGTCCTCTGACAGTCCTGTTGTTGGAGGCCAAGGGGGTGTACCATAATACAGGATCAATCTAGCTTAATCTTAGTTTCTCGGTCGTAGGGCGGATTTCGATGTTAGGTGATGGCCCTTCTTCCGGTGGCACGGTTGTTCTCTGAATACTCGTCGGTGCACACCTGCCTTTAATCCATCCCAGTTTCTTCGAGATTGAGGCGCTTCTCCAAGTTTTGCCTTCTTATTCTTTCTGATAGGCTGCGAATGCTGGCGCCCCGAGGGGAAGACTAGGTTTAACACACTGCTCAAGGACGATTTCATGCTACCTCGCATTATACTACACATATGACTGTGACTCTCTGCGCAATAGTTCATTTACCTCAACCTCAATTATTTCTTTCTGTACGGGATTTAAGAACGATAGCACAGTAACTCCCTCCTTTTACTAGCTCACCCTATTGTATAGTCCGGACAACAACAACCGAATCCGGATAAATCTCAAAACATCATCTAAAATCCCTCCCGTACATCACAAATGCTGTTAACGTCCAATCAGCGTTCCAGAGAACTCCCACGCCAATAACCACAACCGTACCTTCCCTAATTATACAGGTCCCATGAACTCGGCTCTTCCGTATAATCAGCAGCCACTGGTTGAGCGTGATCTTTATCACTGTCTTCTTTCAGGGCAGCGCTTTGATGACTGTTGTTCATCCTCACGAGTCTTTGCGAACCACACCGACCCATGTCCTCTCAACACCACGCGCCCACCATACAACAGCTCCCGAATGCAGAATCCAAAGACCCCTTGAGGCTCAATCCAGGTGTATCAGAGCGTAGAAGGCGCTCATCGAGCAAGTTTTGTTGCTGTTTGTGGTCTACACTTATCGTCAGCGTGCTTGCTGGAAGTGCGGTGTTGTACTACGTTGTCAGCAAGGAACTGGACGGGCTCCAGAATCCGCATCTCTGGTTTTACCACGACGCGCCCCACCCTGAAACAACCGACTGGTCAAATATTGTCCAGCCGATGATCACGCAAAATGATTTCTTCAGCGTTGTTGCCTCAGTCTGGATCCGGGACTGATGGAGGGGGAAGCTGGCGGCATATACGTAGATGGAGAGGAACGACCGGAGAGGTTGATTTATTCAGAGACGATTTTCCGGGATCTTAGTCTCAAGAGCCAAAGATAAATTTACAAACGTCACATTGCGTGTCCCTACCAACCATTTGTGAGTCCCTTCCACGCGTGGTGTTCTCTAAGTTCCCTGGCGCCAAGCGGCTCTGATTCGTACTCTCCTTTAGCAAGCAGGCCACAAACATTTCCAATTATGACCTTCGTGCATCATTCGTTCTTGTTCATTCGCAGAGGCCTTCGTGGCTCGAGAAAAACCTGAGTCTGGATTCTTGGAAACCAAGCAGCCTCCGTTCACCCAGGGTGAGGTACTGGTAGGTTGAGTCTCCTCAGATCCTTCTTTTGACCTCCCCCCTCTGAGATCCATGGCTCTCCAGGGCAGAGACACCTTCACTCGAAGATCAAATTTACGATAGCTTTGGCATCACGATCCCACTCATCCAATTCTACAACGCCCCACGCAATACTTCTAACGGAGACGTTGTCCCTGGAGTTTCAGACACCAAGTCCGATTTTGCTTCCTTGACAAAGAATAATTTATTCGAGATTCTGGAGAACCACAACTTCAAGCTGGATTTCATCGGCAATCAACGACAGACAACGGAGGTCCATCCCTATATTGTTACTCGGTAAGAATGAGATGCCTGCAGATGTCAACACACCATTACTTACTCGCAAATATACAAGTACTCACCTCGGTGTTGTTGAAGAGACGAACCTGTATAACAAATTCCGCTATATACCCGCCCAAAGTCAACTCTGGAGGAAGACGGTAGGATCCGTTTCCCATCGAATTAGGTCCTCCACTAACTCATGCCAGTGTATCAATCCCAAAACTAGATGGCCGTATGATCGTCCGATATGGTACCAATGCTCCCGATCGTACCATTCGAATGGCGTCTTTGAGAGCATGGTTCGGACAGAATCTCTAGGTAGTGATCCCGGGATCACAAATGGGAGGACAAAATTTGAGTATCACTACGCACCACATTTGACTGCGCTGCTAAGGGCTCCTGGCCCCAAGGTACAGCCTCAGGGTGCTTCCTGCGTCCAGCTTTAACTGATATGATGTTCTGCTTTCAGGACCTTTACGCAGTCCCTCTTGATCTCGAGGCGCCTGCTGATGGTATATCGAAGGATCAAGAGGGTGCCGAGATATCAACTGAAAACAACTATATCAACGTAACCTGGAACCTCGCCTTCTCGAGTCACGGTGCTGTGAGACCCTTCTTCCAAGGCTTCTTGAACTCTCAGCATGACTTGGCTGGCCCACACGATAAGCTGGAATATGAGCAAGAAAATCACGACAATATCCGTAAGGTTGACTTTGAATTCGTATATGCTGCCCCATTCACGTTTCACTTCTGGCTAGTTGGATTGTTCGGATATAGGATTTCCGAGGATGCACATCCAAGGCGTGTTCATATCCGAATGATAATTGCGTATGTCCATTATTTTTTCCTGGGTATGATATGCTGAGAGCCGTCTCCGTACCCAGAACTGTCATCGGAATCTTGAAGTGGGCTCTCGCCAATCATTATTGGTGCACTCGTGGGAGCATAGTTGGGATTTCTCGGGTTGGGACCGCGTTGCTCGCCTCTCGCTCCGCCCTCTTGGTATTCGAGGGCACGTTACCAGCAATTCTTGGCTCGGAACCTACCGAAGTCCGCTTTAGCTCTGTTCTTGCCCTCCTCCTTTTGATTAAACCCCTGTTAATGCTCAAAGCCATATTGCGGTTAGAGTTTGGCTTCCGAGGGAGGGCATGGGTTCCGACCTTGTATATTGCCAAAGCGACGCACTTAGAACGAGCCAGCGAGAGGATTGAGGCAAGAACATCCATGAAAACAAGGTTATTGGTGAGTGCTAGTAGTTATTGGGTTGACGTACGCTTACCCCTGGTTCACAGTGCCTCCTGGCTTTATACGCAGCTGCGTATTACTTCGATGTTCCTTACTCATATCTCATTTCACCCCGGATGCGACCCTGGAAACCTAATCCTCTTCACGCGCTTCATGATTATGCACCGCACGCACTCAAGGCCATCTACCCCCTCACCTTCACTTGCCAAGTTGGAGGTTCAGTGCTCCAATTTGTCATGAATGCTCGTTCAGGAACTTATGCTGGGCAGTATAAAATCTCCACGGTACTGGTGCTCATATCGAATGTCCTATATTTCACGAGCCTGCTACCCATTATTTATGGATCAAGTACAGCATTGCATGGAGTTGAGATCACAGACGGCGCAGGTCTCCTGATCTCCATGGTAAACGTTTGGCAGGCTGTGAAGTATAGAAATGTAAAGAGCTCTGGTCTGGACGAGACGGAGGATTGAGGGCATCTGTAACCCTAGGTAGCTTGGTCTTTCACTATCATTAGTCAGACAAAGGGCCTTGAGTATTATACATGAGATTTTGTATATATGTGCTTACTCCATCTTCAGCGCAATTATTGTTAAATTCGTTAAACTCACCTTGTATCCGGGCTTTTAATAGTATTATCTCGTTCTGTGAATTGTCGTATAGGTCGATTCTCATTTTTACTAGCCTTGAAACAACGAGTTACGAGAGTAACAACGGAGCGGCATCTGGATCGAACGGTAGAGTTCCACGCAACAAGTATATATGGGCATTAACACTAGCATAAATTGTTCTATGCAGATTCGTAGCTATATAGTTATTGTAAAATCCAGGACTCCATTCAAGCAGTGCTCTTGACGCCATCCCTGACAGCTTGCCAGGAAGGGCGGTTCTCAAGAGCTATGAACCACCTGTTCACGTTGGCCTTTTCCTGGATGGAGTTGCAACCAGCGACGGGGAGCACTGAACCATAAGGAAGGTGGAAAAGGTCTACTAGGCTGACTTCCTGTAAAGAGTGGCGAGAGTATATCAGTATGGGTTTGTAGCGAACAAGGTGAAGGACCTTACATCACCGCCAAGATACTTTTGCTTCTCGAGTATCTTATTGTAGACGTCGAGCTTTCCGTCGAGCGTCTTAGTCAATTCCGCAATTTTCTCCAAATTGGGCTCCCCTAGTCCCACGCATCCTATCAACAAAAATCTCGATCAGCCCTCCACTCAAGATCGCACAGGATAAGTTCCTACTTGGTGAAAATAGCCTCGTACACGATCGAGCTAGCATAACCGTCGAAGTTTGAGGTCTCGACGGAAGCAGCCTGCTCGAACAGGGCGCGCTTCTTGATATCAGAAGGAATGAGCTGAGTTCCTTGGTCTGCATACTTCTCCGCGATATAGCGGGCGATGGCTCTGCTTTCGTACAAGATGAAGCCATCGTCAGTCCTGCTTCAACGACTGAGTTTCTGGAAAACAACAATTCCAGGTTTTACTCACGATGAAGGGGACTACTCCAAAAGGTTGTTTCTCCAAAAAGGCAGGCGATTTATGTTCATCCTTCAAAAGGTCAACATTGATGAATTCGAAGGGAACATTCTTCTCGTGAAGAACACAAGCAACACGTTTGGTGCAGGTAGCAATGGTGTATCCGTAAAGCTTGAGAACCATATTGTCCGTCGAGTTGATGTGGGTGTAAGGAGGCGAATGGAGGGTTTTTTTCGTTCTTAGTGATACTATGTATATGTCGATGTCTTTATATCCTTGCCACACCTAGAAGGGTGTGTCGGAGCTGAGTCATGGCTCTGAGTAGAATCTCTCTCGACGACTACCCCAGAGTACATGTACGGAGTCGAGCACATCCCGGAGCTGACTTGAAGTTGTTGATCATGACCAACTGCGTATACCAGGTACCTTGATTCGTGAGCTTTGAAACGGAACGGTGCATTCGTAATTTTGCTAGTGACGCGTTTTCCATTTGTATCCGCTATTTCAGATCCTTTCGGCTAGACGGAAAGAGTGACCACGGATGAGTACCTCAAAGTTACTTGGGATAAAATTCTTGTCAAAGAATCTCGGTGTCATTGAGGTCCCCGGATCCGAACAGACCTGATAATCTGCAAGACCGCCCACCCTTTCGATTGTGCATAAGCTCTTGGAGTTTGGTCATATGTATGACACGCGCCGGAATGAGGACACTACTATCCGCGATCCCGAGACCGTCGTTCCTAAAATCCTGCACGTGTCATGTAGTTTTCAGACCAATTGATCCGAGCGAGGATCATTCTGGGATAGAGAACCCTAGACCATGCAGCTCACCGATAATCAGCTTCCGACCGGGGCGGCGACACTAACAATGCTCAAAGGTGGGTCTTTGTGGGAAACCCGATGTACGAGGCCTGGGGGTTCCTGCCCACGCTCACTGAACGTTGTACTCCAGAGCACAGATAAACTCCGTTCTGCTCGCACCCGAGAATTCCCACGAAAATATCACACTGAAAACATAAGAATAGACATGAGAATCCGCGAAGCTAACTACTTGTGGCCGTACAGGCTCTGGTGAGCAGGAATTCGGAGAGATCATGGTCGCGACTCTATGGAAGGGTACACATGATCTTCGTAAGGTGATTTCGTGCGGCTCGCGTGGAATCCAGTGGTTGAGATCCAAGACACAAGTCTTCGAGAAAACGTCAGCGGTGGACCATTAATGTCTCTACCAGTGTTAATCCTCGTGCCAACCCCATCCTAACCACCTGACCAAGAGAAAGAGCGGCCACCCAAGTCGCGTGAAAAAGGTGTAGCGCTGCGGGAAGACGTTTCGGAGCAGAAACGCAACGACGATCCAGATTGTTGTGACTGTCATAATTACAGTTGTATAGACATAATCGGAAAGGCTCTTGAATGTTTCTGGTGCAAATTCTTTTATGTTCATGCCAAATAGGGTCTACGTATAAGCGACGCTCAGTTTCACAGCACAAGTCCTTACGGTGGGGCTACACGTACGGCGACGAAGGAAGCAGGAAGGAATGCCATTGTCAAATAGGCAAGCTGTTTCATCAGTGAGGAAAAGTGGACCTCTTCGACTAATAAACCTACAGCTTGGACAACGCCTCCACTGTTGCGAATGGCTGCTTCAGTCATCATTTGCATCCGTCTGCTGTCTGATATGCTGATGCTATTAAATACCTATCGGGGCATCAGCCAGAGATCCAGAAGTAGATATAGACCCACGCACAAGATTCATTATATTCTCCAACCGTTTATCCAGCATTTTGCCCCTCAGCTCCACCTTCCTAATCCCTTTCAGCAGCACCTGGCACTCCCTTCTCAACATAATCTCTGTCAGCTCCCTCTCATGCTTCCCCATTCCTTCTAACGCTGGATTTGGCGCCTCCATGATAAACTGTACCGTCTCACGGAAATCTTCCAAAAGGGAATAGTAGTGCTGAAGATGTGCGCGAAGAATATGCAGTTCATTGGTCAAGGATGTCTCGCCCGTGTCGAGAACTCTCGTCTCCTATACAAAAATGGCGGTCAGAACAGTTCAATGGAGTTTGGGGAAGACTGACGCACTAGAGTACAGATATGGACGCACAAGTTTTCTAGAGCCTCATCCCAAGCATATGCGGCATGCCATAAAAATACTAACAGCAGGAAGGTGGGATCAGCCGACTTCTGGAATACGGTCTTCCAGTGCGTGCTTTGACCTTACCACCCAAATACAACATCAATTTTAGCCGTCGAAATAACAAGTCGTTTACAAACTCGAGGCATACCTGCTAGTTGGATGCGCTGGTGTAGATGCTCGGCTGTCGTGGTTGCTAATGATAGACTTGGGTGGTAGGAGATGATAGTACTGCCTCCGATATGACGGATCAAGTGTACGGATAAAAGGTCCGACACAAGGAGTTGATCACCTAACAGAGAATAGGCGAATCAATCAGTGGAGTTGAAATCGTCTTGGTGACAATGATTCCTTACTCGTGGAGAATGGCAAAGGGGCTTGGGTATCAATAGCCAGTTGATCTACCAAGTTGAAGATTCCAATGAGCGTCCAGGAACACCAGGGAAGGCAAAAGCAACCACCAAAGGTAGATGGTCCCACAGGGACTGTGAAGTTCGAAGAATCTCGAGACGCAGCATCCATGCGAAACCCACTGGTGTTCTTGGGAATGGATCGTGGAAATGCTAGGCATATGGTAATATCTCAAGAGTGGTAATGGATTAGCCACGCGTTCATTCTCCTTAGTACCTAGAACACTCACGGTCCCCAAGCCCAGGGCAGGGATCCTCTTGATAGTATGAAGGAATCCAGTTGAGCGAAGAAGCCCAGAAGAAGGGCTCTATGTTGAATCTGGTTGATGGGACAACAGTAAAGCAACATTAGCGTTTCAATTCAAACACCGAAGACATTCAGCGAGGGAAAATGATCCAGAAAGACTGCTCACTTGGTCCCAAGCATCTGCAGCACAGGTCCAGAGAGGTTCTCCACGAACAGAGCCCTCACAAGAAGGGTTTGGGGATACTACATGGGGATAAATGGCCTGTGTAAGGTACGCGGGTTCGGGGCGTACCCTGGCATACCTCAAAATGATCCAGAAAGAATTTCCAGCTTTCTCCGGTGCGCTCCTCCGTTACAACGGTCTCTGTAGGGCTTGTAAACTTCCATTGTCGCTCACATCAATATAATATAGCCTGCAGGTCTGATCGCGGTCGTATTCCTTGATGACCTTGAGGATCTTGCTCTTCTTTATTTGGCCCTCTGCCCAATTCGGGAACCGAGATTCTGGGTATTTCCTCCAACACTCTTCATGACCCTCATGACGGTCGCATAGCGGAGAGACCAATGGAAGGTCAGAGACCAATAGCTGTGAGTCAACGCCTAAAGAATAATGTTAAAAATGAGCATAGGGTCATAAAAGGGATTAGTCCGGACTATTGGATGCCTACCGTCGCCGATACCGATCCATGGCCAGGGTGCAGAAGGTGTCGCATGGCGATAGGAGGGGATTGGAATACGATTGGTACCTTCGGGATAAAGAGCATGGAACAGGTCCGGGTGGGTCATACTTGCGTAGCAACTGAGTAGTAAGAGTGGGATTACAGATAATCAAGAATTGCTCATGGAGAAAACGATGAGGGCAATGTATAAAGCGAGGCGCTCCGAGTTCGACATGAGGTGATCATCATTTTCCACGAGGCACCAGGACGAGGCACGCCGTCGAAATGGGACTCAGATCAGATCTATCGGGATTCGTAGAGGGGTACAATGAATGTCTGAACAAGGCAGAACTCCTTGTACTCTGGAGGCGAAAGAGGTGCTAGAAAAGAATTATGAACATAGAAGATCCAAGAGGGATGCCGAAATCTTTAAACCGAGATAAGGTGGAGGCCAATGGTGATCTGGAGTGGAATCGTAATGACATGATGGTCAACTTGGGCGATACTTGCCCCTGATCAAACAAGTCGCGTATCTCACACCTCGGCAGATGACGGGTTGCAAAAGCGAATGCACGATCGCCAAAACGAAGGTACCCCGGAACCACTCAGACAATTTATCAGTCAAGAGTTTCATCTCGCCATCATCTCTAGCCCGTTTCGTTTCACCACTTCCACCTCCTTCCATATCCTCATAACCCTAGCGTCACGCGAACACCACTGCTTGAAATCTTGATACACGGGCCTGAACCGTCTTGTAGTCATGGCCTGCACGTCATCTTCCATACTACTCTCCCTCAAACACGTCTCCAATTTCTTGCTCACGCTGTCACTTCCTTCCTCATCCACAACCATTGCAGCGTCATCGTCAACCTCTTCCTGCAATACGAGCCTTGCTGATCGGCGAAGCGGCGATGAAACGATTGGGGTATTAGTCGTCCCGAGTTTCGTCGGGGACGTTGGGATCCCCATCCGAGAGGCAGAGGGGGTATTGGGATGGAAAGGAGCCCGCGCCGCAGGCGTTTTCTTCGTTGGCGATGGTGATAGTGATAGTGTATCCAGTTTTCGTTTCTTAGTAGGTGTCTCGGGTGCCTCCATATCAACATCCTGATGATCTACGTCTTTCTGCCCTCTTGGCCCGTCTTCAGTAGGACGACTGCGCTGCTTCCTGACAGAATCCCGGGTTGGAAGTTCCCGCAGAGGTTTGGTTGGCGATCGCCTGGGAGTTCGGGGGTTAGAGCTCTTAGTGGGCGATTTAGGAGGAGGGGGTGCCTTGGCAGCTTCGACAAGCTTATTCTTCAGTGAGCTACACTTGTCATTGAGGAATTTGATGATGGGAGCTAGGCGCTTCGAAATTAAGGCATTATCTTGGGCGAATTCATCTAAAGTTGGGAGTTGTTTGACCTATGCACCGTCAACCGCAGAATCGTAGAAACGAGCAGTGATATCCACCTTGATGACTGAGCTTGCCCAGAAAAATATTGAATGCCGAACGTCTATTGACTCCACCCTGTACGGCGCATCCAGCTGCACCAATGCTTGTTCCGCCTGCCGCAGGAAGAGAGTAAAGTTCGGGAACGACATCTCAACACCGTATTTCTCGTGCAACACATCATAGCCTATTTCCCCCCTCCCCTTTCTAGAACCCAGCTCCTTTTCTAACGCGGCATTGACAATCCGTAGTGCTTTGTTAAAGTCCGAAGGGCGGAGGCACGATGCCTGGCGAGCATTATCCAAAGAGACGTCCCCATTATTCAGTCTAATTAGCAGGTAGGTATGATCGGAGGGTACCAAGATATTACTGAGGGAAACACACCTTTTGGAGGCAATATACGCGCAGATAGCGGGTAAACCTGTAGTTAAAGTCCCAAGATCGTGCCCTGAGCCTGGTTTCGTCCTTGTTGTTGCAATTGGAAAAAGTTTTCTCGCCTCTGCGAGAGTTTCTTGCCGCCCACAGATCCTCAAGAGCAGAGCATCGTTCGCATTGGGTGGCATGGTGGCAAAGATTCTCGACGCGTCGGTCACATCACAAGCCTACACACAGGTCACAGTCGACCACATGATGAGCGACAAGCATTGCTGGTTTTCCTGTGAACAAATCAGAAAGTCGTTGGTCATACCAGACGTGCACTGAAGTTCTCTTGGTCCCCTTCTGTAAATTGTGAGCATGCCTGGATTCGTAGGACTACTGCTTGTAGCACCTGGTCAGCTAGGTTTCAGCGCGATAGATTGGTCACCGTATGCTCTTCGTTCTCGATCGAATATCCGTCAAGTATCTCAGCTGCTTCATTAGATGGCTTGCAATTGTCTACTATGCCTGTGTACGTATTTCCCTGGGGTTCGGATGACTCCTGGCAGATCGGTGCTCTCGTCAGGGAACACCGTTTATTATCAACATGCGTGAGGCAAACTGCAAATTCACAGAATCAGTAGTCTCACAGAAGATATCTACGTTGCGGTTTGATCATCAGGTTCGGGGGAACGGCGGCCAAATGAGCGCTACCAACAACTCGGACACGATCATGGGAGAAGAACCGTAGAGTGTGAGGGAGGAAACGCGCTCGCGAGCGGAACTTCACGCGCGCTCCCTCCCCAGCATTGTGCTATCAATCCCGACGTGTCTCGACTCCCGAGGCATTGTGCTTCCCGGTGGCACAATGCCCCTCTCGTCCTCTAGCATAGTTCTCATCTCTGTTTCCGTAGATACTCATTCTTCTCCCTTCGCGACGTATTCTAGTAGTCATAGCTAATTGTCTTCTAGGTAGTATAAAGCTCAGGTGCTCGTGCACCTCAGTTAGTTAGTTCTCCGGACCCGCTTTTCGTCTCGATCCCTTTCTTCCGCTCTTTCATATCTCGAACCTACTGTCTTTACTCATCCTAATTATCACACTCGTTTGTCTCCCTTTGCTCCTGACGGACTTGAGCCCTGGCGACCGTTTTGTCGGTCCCACTCGTCTTTTTTTTATCTTAGTCGCGAACGCGACTCGTTGATCTTCAAGATGTTGTGTACCTGGACCGTGCTCCACCTGGTAATTCGGCTGTAGCATAGGCCGTACACGCATGTAAGCCTATGCGCATTTTATCAAATGGCGCTCTCCAGACAGCTTAATCATCTCATTCAACAAGCTATTTATTTTGTGAGGGAGGTAAATTCTTGGCCGACGGAAGTGCAACCTTCCGCATTAGTCCTAGTGATATAAAATAGGATATTGCAAACCCTCACGATCAACAGCTTGCCAGTCCTCGACCTTTGACCTCCGAGCTCCAGTTCACTGATTTTACGGTGTGGTGGAAAAGTATCTTTACGATATGTCTTTAGGAGTTGAGGTCTGTCCTCTTCAAGGTCGAGGAACTGAGATTATACTATGAGCCTGGTAAAATGTAACAATTCGTGTATGGGCCCGAAGGCACAGCCTTCGAGTCTTTGCGGGTCAAAGAGGAGGGCCGAGTCACCCCGACGCAGAATGAATGTCTCCGTGCCTAAAGCACGGAGGACTTTGAACAATTTTATTTGTTTTATTGTTAATACAAGCACTTTGACCGTACACAGAACACGTATATAAATAGGAGGGGATCTCTACCGAATTATTCATTCTTTTCTATCCCTCCCTTCCCTACCGTTCCACTAGAGCCTCCCGCTCCCACTGCACATAACGAGAATGCTTACGCAGTATCACATCGAGACAAGAATACGAGTAACGGATCACTAGGATCCAAACGGAAGAGTTGGATCCTGGCGGGTGCTGCCCACCTAAGTACGAGAGGACTATGTAGTACTACTATTTACGTAGGAATTGAGAACGATCATAGTTGCTACCTAAATCATAATAGGAGTCCAATCGTCCACCTACAGTGTCCATGAGGAATATGAAATAGATAAAAACATAAAAGAGGGCAATAAACATCGAGCTGTACACTCGATATTTGACACGCATCAGATACTCATCATCAGTCAAATTTATGAGCTAGTCCTTGTACCCTAACAACAATTCCCTGCCTCAGTGGTTACCACCACTCTAGCTCATAGGGTTTGTATGAGGGACCACTTCTGAGATGTTCTATTCTTATCTCTGGTCCATATTCCGTCCAGGGTGGAGTTCTACTTGCTATTACCCGAAAATCGTCATCACACAAACTGAATGAAACTGCTGTTGAAATGGAGGTTTCTGTTGATACTGCGGTATTGAAAAATCATCTAGTAGCACTGCGCAGTGCTACTGTGCGACGTACGCAATTTGGCCTTATCCGGTTGAAAGGTGTGGCAACGTCGGAATGCCATGGGTTGGTTTCTGTAAAGACGGGGTTGCGCTTTCTGGATCACCATCGCCGGTGTTCTGACTGAACCAGTAGGCCATTACCCAGAAGAAACCAAGGCCTTTCGACCTATATGACCACGTTCCAAGACCCAAGTGCTCGAAGTTTGTAAACTCCCTCCCTATGTGTCTTATCTCCAACCCGTCATATAATGGCTATTAGTGACCTGCCAATCAAGTGATGACTATGTATTTAGTGCTGCTGAGTCTTGCAGTATGCGAAGGTACTTAACGGGCAGAACTTCAAAGGTCCCAACGAAATGCTTTGATCTCTCCACTGCTTGCCGTAGCCAATATGTCTAGCTCTGATAGAGCGACGGTGGTCTACTCTATAGCAGATCTACGATTTACTCAACTCACCGGGTACATCTACTGTATGCATTTGTCTGCGACTATGAACCAGATCATGACATTCTCATCAGATTCCGCGATCGCACTACTCATTTACGACACCCTGTGTCTATTTTCGAAAGAGGTGGGTTTGGCTCTGCATTATCAGTGTATTCCAGTCACTCAAATATTGATAGGTCGATCATATCTATCGCTTGGTGTGTGTCAGAAAATCTGTGGATAAATGCTTGCTCATACAGTTCAAACAGGGGCCAATTGAGCCTAGTCCAGATCATCTACTTATCGCTTCGTCTGTGGACGTTTATGTCACTCATGTACGTTCATGCCAATGTCTCTTTTGATGGTCGTCGGCTGACAAGGAGCAGATGTTCCGCCTATGGTAAATAAACATCGATCAATTTACGTGTAACCCTCAGTTGAAATCATTATGTGGTGTTCCAGTTTATCAAACGAGTTTTCGCGGAACCTCTGTGAGTTGATCCTGTCCATTATAGGCCATCCTTTCTAACAAAAACGCCTTTGACTAGTTGTGAGATTTATATTGGACCCCGTCCCGCCGTCCCAGTATATACTCACTACAATGATTGTAGTTGCAAATCTTACGTCTGGATCGGAGGGCTGTGAGTATGCCTTATGCCTGACCTGAATGACTGCTCAGGTTCTGCGCGCCAGGTCAACGAACTTTATCCTCCCAGCAATAATGAAGACCTTGCTTGTTTTGAGGCTTCGAGCACTGTGGAACCGTAACTCCAAAGGTCAGTAGTAAGGTCTCACGTCGAGACTGAGTAAAGCCGAGCATTAAATGAAACCAGTCACCATCATTCTCTCTCTTGTAACGGTTGGTATGTCATCCGAAACCTATGGTATCGTGTCCAAGCTGACATTTCTTGGGTTATGCAGCCGAATTACTTGTGCGTTCAGTGGTGTCTAGGCGAATAATGCCTCACCAGTGAACCCAGATTGGCTTAATGGCAGTGACCACAAACTCAGTCCTTGAAACCCGATACGCCATTGAGCTATCATCATTGCATGGGTGCTTCTTCCTATCTCCGACAAACTTGTATATTTTCCAGAAAAAGGTTTTCTTGGCTGTCTGGTGCGTGGGCACTCCACCACCTCACAAAAGCATACTAATATTAAGCAGGGCTTCCCGATTCTTTTGTACCAGTAAGTAAAATCATGTCCTATCCCCGCACTAGGTCTCACTCAGTGCTGTAGGCATTGAACTCGCATTGACACTCTCCAAGTTGTATGATGCTTTGAGAAGCTTATCCGAGGCCGTTGGGGGCTCGTTTCGTGAAAGGATCGTACGGATGAGAAAGTTTACACCCATTATTTACATATTCTACCGTGATGGAACATTGTTTTTCATTCCGTGAGTCAAGTGTCTTTGTATCCTGTGGTATGAGGGCTCACTTGTTTTGTAGAATCTTCGGTCAGAGTCAAGTTACCTAATCGATTGGCTTTTGTATCACTGATGTTGGTGTTCCACAGTTGTTAGCACACTTGGGTTCATAGGGAGTTTTGCTGGAGGCTCCTGGTGAGCTGAGCTACGACACGATAGACTGGGCGCCGTAAGTCCACTCATTCTATGATTACCCTTGAAATATCTCAGCATCTTCCTAGGGTACTTGCACTTGTGTACTACATCTGTGTATGTGCTATGTACAGGATCGAAGTCTACGACTAACGGATTTGATTCTTTAGGGAACGCGGTTCATCATCAACCTGCGCGAGGCGGATTGTAAATTAGGCGGAATCATTGGTTTTGACTACGCTGCGATTTGGCAGCCACAACCCGCAGGACAGTCCCCGGGTGAGCACAGTGGTCCACTCAAACCCATTCAATGTTGCTGCAAGCCAGGGTTGATCGGAGTCTCCGTCGATCTACCACCCTCCGCTTTCGTTCAATCGAATCTTTAGTACTGTCAAAAACTCGGATGAATAGCATAGTTTTGAAACCGACCGTTTCGCACTGTCGTTTTTTTGTTTCAATAAGTCTTTAGAGTATTGATATTGCGGTCTGATCTCAAAGCTTCAAATGCCGAACTCACGATTCGCGTCTGGTCTGTTATCGATATCATTGCTTCTCTGGGCACTGGTGCATCAGGACCATCAACCACTCTAATCCGTTACTTCTTGACATTCCTCTTCTCTAAGCTCTTCTCACTCCTCGCTCTCCCCTTCTTCTTGACATCTTTGCCCCTTTTCCCAAGCAACGTCCTACTCCCCTTCCTCACCCTCTCTCTTTTCTTCTCTCTGTCATCTTCACCATGACGGTCCTTGGACGTACCCATCGCCATCCTCGCTTTCTTCTTGGCCAACCTCCTCGCCACACGATCTGCGTCACTGGCTTTAAGCTTCTTTCTCTGGTCTTTAGACAGGTTTACGAGTTTCTCGCCGAGTGAAGGGTCGCCTTTGGGTATTGTGATTGGTATGGACTGAGGAAGCGACGGTCGTGGACGGGATTTCTCCTTTTTGTCGGCCTTGGTCTGTGTCAGTGTCTTGGCGTTGTGTGAGTGGAGTTTGACTGAAGGGGGGAGTTTGATTCCGGGAGTTGTCTTGCAGCGTTGGACACGGAGTTTGCGCTTGGCGAACTTGAGATGAGAGACGTCCATTGTGAGGATTTCGTCTATGCATTCGCGGTCCTGAGTGTCCCGAATGAGATTGGGGGAAGGAGTAGGATCAAGTAGAGGGGGCTTACGATGAATTGAACGTAACCAAATCCTTTCCCTAGTTGCGTATCCTTGTCCCTGATGATTCGAACTTTTGTAACCCAAGTACTGTGCTTCTTGGTCTCCTGTCCGTCTTTCTCTTCTTCGATTTCCGGTGGATCCCCTCGCTCTGTTTTCATCAAGCTTTCAAAAAACATCCGCAGATCCTCCTCTTTGCTCGCCAAATCCAAATTTCCGACAAAAAGCGTCAACTTGGGGTCTGCAGTCCTCCCCCTCTCCACCTGCACCCTTCTTCCCGACCAAATCAACACGAAGCATCCGTTCAAGGAATGTCGTCCCATCCGCTTTCCTCACAGCTTTCCTTGCAGCGTCGTATGGGTCCATACAGGTCGGCAAAGGTGGTAGATTTGTTGGTCGGTCCTCTTTTGGTGTTGGGTGAGCAAATACCAGGTACGCATGTACTGTATCGGCGGTCGAGTGGAACTCTTGATTGATAAATGCGATTTTCTTTTTTTGCTTGGGATCGAGGTATCTTTTCTCATCCTTTTTGACAGCGTCCTCATCGGGTTCCTGTTGGTGACGCCAGGATGATGCGCGTTCGCGGTCGTGGTCGCGCTGAGAGGGATTTTTGTGTTGGATTTGATGTTTGGCTTGGCAGTGTCTTCAGAGGGGGAGGTTGGGAGGTTGGATGTGGGTGCGCTGAAGGGTATTGAACGAAAGCGGATGGATTCGATTTTGGCAGAGGGAATGAAGGAGAGGATGTGTCGTTGGAGTTGTTTTTGTAGCGGCTATGGGAAGTGGTGAGTTGGGCGGTTCTGATTGAGCGGCGTCGTTGGAACCTTTTTCTGAGCAACCTCGAGGGAGAGGTTCCCTATAAATATTGTGCGCTGGTCCCGTTGGTCCGGGGTCTCGTCTGGTGGGACGTATTTTTGTTTTGATCCACGTTCTCGCTTGTCTTTCCTTTTGCCTGTGAGTGATTCGTGGACTAGTGTCGACGGGTCCTCTTCACCACCGCTATCCTCGGGCTCGGGATCTGATTTTTCAAAGGTGTCTGTCTTTTCACGAAAGTAGTTTGCTTCTATATCCGAGTTGTCCTCATCGTCCTCTTCTTCAATAGGCTTTGGTTTTCTGATTTTCTGCTTAATCTTTTCTGTAGATTTCGTCCTTTTACTGTGCACATCAGGGGTCAGGGCTTTCTAGCTTGCGTTTCTTGGAGGGTAATTTGGATGCTTGGGGGCATATTGGGATCGAAATCGGGTTTGGGGGTCGTGGAGGCTGTCATGGAGTGAGAAAAAATAAAGTTTCTGGGAGGCGTGCTATATGCACCTGTGACTTGAAGAGAGCATCGAGCTCGGTGTCAACGTTTTGCGTGGACTTGAGGAGGAAACTCATCGTGAGCCGACTCGGAGGTGGGCCCCACGTTTGCCGAAGATGATTGTGCTGTGACAGGGTGTGTGACGCATGCCGGATACAAGGATACTGCGGACTGGGAAGTTAAATACTAAGTATCATGTTTGCAGCTCTAAATAGAATTTAATTGCGCCTAAAGACCCTTCAGGCACTGTGCTGGGTCTTTGCTTGGTCAGAGAAGGAAGTTGACATCAGTCACCTTGCGAATCTTACGCATGATTACGCCATATTTTCCTTTCTCTCCGTTCCTCCATTTCCTGTTTACGCTTATCGCCCGTCCATTACTCCATGGCATCCCTGACCCCTCGTGCCTCCGGCTTTTGGTCTGACTCTGCCATGTCGTCGATATACGACGACGAAGACATCGAGGAGCAGCAGCGTCTGGTTGATTCAGACGACGACCTTCATGACGGCCGCACGCCAGTACGTGTCCCCAATGTCCCTTTCTTGTTTGATGGTCGTCCAGAACATGGCCTAGCTCGACAAAACAATAGACAGAATAGGGATGGGCAGCTACCAGTGGGCGCTGCTGTCACTATGTGGATTCGGTGTGTTGGCTCTTCATCCAGTCTCCCCTGTCTTTGACTCACACGACATTCAGTAGGTTGGATGGCTGATAATGTGCGCAATGTTCTTTTCTCTTGCATTGCTACTCACTCGCCTGCAGATGTGGATTCAGGCCATTGCAATCATTTTACCTCGGGTTCAACAGCATTATTCCGGTGCGTCCGCTTGGTCCCTCTGGACCCACAGAGCTGCTGCTGATACACTATAGTTCCGGATACTTACATCGGGAGTCTATCATCCTCCATGTTTGGAGGCATGATGTTCGGAGCAGTCGGCTGGGGGACATGTAAGTACTCTCTCACGATCCACCGCCCTCCACTTCTTGATAGCTCGTCGCCCAGGCTCCGACCTCCTCGGCCGCAGTACTGCTTTCAATGCGACACTCTTCTTCACCTCCCTCTTTGGCTTCTGTGCCTCCTTTGCCAACAGCTTCCTCGCTCTCTGCATTGCGTTGTTTTTCCTAGGAAGTGCCGTCGGTGTACGTGCCGCCCTCGACTACCCATACTCCCTGCATTAACTAACATCCTTCTCTCTTCTGCCTAGGGCTCCATGCCAACCGATGGTACACTTCTTCTTGAGCATATGCCAAAGGAGAAGCAATACCTTGTAACTGCCCTTTCCGTTTTCTTTTCCTTTGGTTCCGTCCTCTCTGCATTCGTTGCACTCCTCGTCCTTCCACAGAACTCGTGTTCAAACTCCGGTACAAGTGCAGAGCAGATTCTTTGTGATGTTGAGACGGAAAATCGGGGGTGGAAATACCTTCTCACGACTCTTGCCCTTATAGTACGTACAGAGGTCATTGTCCCCCCATTCCCGCTTTCCTCTGCGCCCTCTCAGGGCCGGGGGTCGGATCTCCTAACCCCGCACCGCGCCATCCTTACCCTTCCCCTCTCCCCTCCCCACACCCCCAAGACCTAACTCTTATCCGAATTGGTGCCCCTCTTAACCATGCCTTTGAACAGACACTTTCAATGTTTCTTGCCCGAATCGTGTTCTTCCGCCTGCACGAGTCTCCAAGGTACCTCGTGCACGCAGGAAGGCCCCACGAGGCGGTCAAGTCATTGCAAATGATTTCCAAGTTCAACGGATCGGACTTGGAGATCGAGTTGGACGATGTGGCAGACCATTACCCACATGAACAGCCTCCTACATCCACGTCTGCCCCTGGCCCATTGGCACCACCCGCTGCTCTAAGTGCGCCTGTGGATATCCAGAAGCGAGAACGCACACCAATAGATGAGACCACGGTGTTTGATGCTGGTAATGTTGACGGCACCGGCAGTAGTACAGGGAGTCCGACGGGGAAATCAGGGTCGAGTGCGGAGTCCGCTGGGTCCACACGTGTGCCGCTCGTTACACAATACGACTCGACAGGACAAACACCCGCCTCGGTATTGGAAGGCCATTCGTTCCGGACGCCGAAGGAAGAATACCCCCCGCCTCGAATTAATTCCACCGAGGACAATAAAGAACCGACGATATTCACTACTCCCCGCAATTCCAACGTGTTCAATGAGCGCTCACCGGAGCTACTGTCACATTCCCGGAGGCATTCGACAGCCACTTTTCGAGGGAGCCTGAGGAGGTTATCCAGCGCATCAAGCCGCCGAGCCTCAGTATACGAATACGAGAAAAAGTGCAGAATACTCCCGAGGTATATCAGGAGGCCGCTTGCAGTGTGGTGGGAACGGGTGACAATGGTGCTCGAGCCCGAGTGGTTCAAGACGACAGTGTTGGTTTGGGCTGTGTGGTTCGCTATGTCGCTTGGTGAGCCTCTTCTCGGCTGTAATGATTTATGCGGTGCTGATGCATCTGGCAAACTTCTGAATAGCGTTTACCATGTTTAATGTTTATTTCCCCAAGCTGTTGGAAATCAGTACTGGGAGTGATGCTCTGCCCAAAACTCTCGAGGAGAACTTGTGGGATGTGATGATATTTACTATCGGGGGAACGCCTGGCGCTATCGTACGTTTACCCTCTCTCCAGCGTGACGTTAAAGCATCTTGTAACCCTCCTGTCCAATTTCAAACAGCTCGGGGCATGGCTCATCGAATCCTCGCTCGGTCGACGCTGGTCATTGGCTGCAAGCACGTTTATAACCGCAGTATTTTGCGTCGTTTTCATCAAGGTTGAGGCGACGTGGGCAGTGAGGATGAGCACGGTAGGGATTAGTCTGAGTGCGACCGTGAGTTTTCTTTGCTTCCGGCGGTCGATCAACGACGCTGACTTAGCTTTTCTGGCTTTCATAGGCGATGTGGGCGGTATTGTACGGCTGGACACCGGAAATTTTCGGGACAAAAGGTACGCCACCTCGCTTAAAAATAACAAGTCGATATGCTAATCCATTCCCAGTTCGCGGTACAGCTTGTGGAATTGCTTCAGCGCTCTCGAGAATGTACGCATGTCCACCCTCTTTTTCCCACTATTACTCACACACCCTACGTCAAAATAGTGGAGGAATGATCGCGCCCCTACTTGGTGGCACGCTCCTCATGATTAGCAGAGCCATACCGGTATACACGAGCGTAGTGATATTTACCCTCGCTGGATTTTGTGTGTTGCTGTTAAAAGAAGCAGAGGGCGATAGCTTGAAGGCGAGGGGCAAGACGAAGGCTGTGGTGCATTGATGTGTTGGCACGCTCCTGGAGTTGTAACGTTTGCGTGAGTTGATTTCGCAATTTTGGTCTTATAGGGATTCTGGGGACTAATTAGATTGAAGACGCTTTTGCTTTGTGTATTATATTGTACTGTGATTTTATAATCGCCCTGTTCTTTTGAGGGGGTAGAATGTTCTGCTATTTAAGTTTTGATTCTCGACCCCGACCCTCTTTGAGAGCTCATGGGAACTAAACCGTGTAAAGAGTCCTCTCGTCGCTTGCTCTGCCCCAAATGTTGGCCTCTGCTCCTGCGCCATGCTTGCTGAGGTGACTATTTTTAGTTTGCCAGCGTCAGCGCGCCACCAGCTGGCTGAACATTGAACCACTGCGAACAGCCACTTGATATATGTGGCCAAGGGCATTTTATGCCTGCGGTGCTGTCGGCGCATAAAGGAACGTATAAGCAGTGATGAATGATACAAGATATTACACCGTAGAATCTGCAGTACAAGCTGTCCACCAAGTCCGAAGGGGAAAGACCAAAAGCCTTCTCTACCTCTCCTCCCTCCCGATAGTATCCGAATTGTCAGATGTGCTCATTTCGTAGCTATCCGGTTGAGCTTGATCGTCAAATCGCAACGTGGAGATCTTATGCGAGACCATTGACTCTGTGAACTTGCAATTCGCCTCACGCATGTTGATAATGAGCCTTGTTCCCTGATGATCACGAAGAGCCTCGATCAGCTAACCCCGGCCGCGTCCGAGTTTCGAGGTTAAATACGCACGCAACCGTAGTAGACAATTGCGAGCCACCTGATACATATGCTGAGACACTCGAGAAGAAAAAATAATTTGTTGATAGGGAATGGGCAGCTTACGGTGTCCAATCTACCCAGGCAAAGCTCGTCTGCTCTGGAGTTACGAGTGCTGTCCCTACAAATCCAAGCATGCTTACGACTACGAGGCCAATAATCAATGGGAATGACCAGAAGGAATCTGATAGTGCCTTCTCACCAAAAATTCTACGACGATTAGAATCAGTCTAACATCACCACGATGGCAAAGGGACTGCGAGAAATATTTAACTCACGGAAAGAAGAACAGCGTTCCATCAGCGGTAGAATATATAAAAAACCGGGTCTAAGTTCTTTTATGTGCATTATTCTTTCACGCAACGTCTTTCGAACGAGTCCGGCCTGTTTTAGGGCTTGATACAATTTGATGAGAGTCAGCAGGAGCTCAACGCCTGAACATGCTTGTTGTGAGACCCGGCACCGCAGGTTGTAGAATGGAAACCAAAATCACGCACTGGTACTGCCAAACCGAAGGGACCTTAATGACTTGCCTTAGTAATTCTCTGCACGGTGTGACAACAAGTCGGCTCACCAGGAGGTCAGATATATCTTATTTTGAATAAGAAAGAGGTTCACAGAGGCATCGAAGTAACAGCCCATGCAAGTGGGGATGGGTCAATGACACCTTGGGCTTGAACTTCCATTCATAACCAACGTTGCCAGGCCAAGCTGTCTCACTGTCAACAAGCCATTTCCACTCCGAGAGACAGTCAGGCATACGAGTAATTCAGCTGTGTGGTTCAACAAATGAGTTGAAGCACGATCCTAGCTGATTTAGGACATACCAGCTGTCATAAAAAAGAGAACGAATGTAACTATGATTATTCAGCGATCAATATCATGGCAGTTGAGATTCTGGTACAAGACTGATACCACCCACCTTTGAAGTTATAGTCCCATAGTGCACGTAACCTCAAGACAAGTAAAGTCTTCATCATCACAGGAAGGACAGCCTCAATTGATCTGGCAAATCTCTAGTAACCGCTCGGACGAAATTCTGAACATGTACTCACAGCCCCCCAATCCAGGTAAAAGCTTTGCAACTAAAGAACATGATAGGTATTCATGAATGGATGGAATCTGGTAGTCCTCTTACAACTACATGGGATGATTAGACGTCAGAATAAAATATAACTTGTTGACAAACTAACTCACGATACCATGTTGGAAATTCCTTTGATTAGCTAGGGGAATATTTTAGTTAATATTAGGTGATGGGGAAATGCATGTTTCGTCACCGTATGCATAGAGTCTGAGGCTTATTAGTTTCCAACTGAAAGGGAGTAGCGCCAGGATACCTACACCAATAGGAGAAAGGTCCACAGACGAAGTACCAAGTAGATGGTGCGAATTCGAGTCCATGCGCCCCTATTGCCATCTGAGCCAGGATTCATCACACAGATTTTGTAACGAGTACCGATGTATGTGTTCAACCTAGAAGCAACTCAGTGGCTACTAGCGGAATTAAAAGTGTGGAACTACGCTCACCTCTCGCGAAAAGAGGCACAAGGAGTCATACATGAGGAGAGCGATCGCAGAATCTGAAGAAAACTGTTACGCCAAGTGTTCTACTGAACTAGGGAGGTGCGCACAGCAGATATATCCGGTGAGTTGAGTAAGTTGGAGATCGGATATGATATCGTCTACCGTGATTTCGGAGTCGGACATACTTACGACGGTGTGCAAGTGGGTGAGTAGTGTCTGGGGCCTGAGGCCTTTGCCTGTTCCTTGGCGGTATTATATCTCAGTGCGAACCTTGACCAAACAGCATTGAAAATATCAGTTGATGAGCTCGCAATCAACTGCTATTATTGTAAGCGGGCGGCAGTGTAGATATCAAGCCTCTCCAAGCTTGCATCCCACAATCTAAATACAATTCTGGACAAGGAGCTACAGGGTTTGGACGACGCCCGCGTTGACTCGGCAGTACACTGAGGTAAATCGGAGTGGCCCCCCAGAAGTAATATCGAGCCTTGAATAATAGATGCGGTTACCTGATAAATCATTCCATCGCATGTCCCGTCATATCCCCCGAGACGTGTTGACACATACTATACAATGATACGAACCACTCCAATTAATGTGACCACAGCCAGCGGCACAATCTTCCTCGGTAACAGTCCCATCTTTGTCAATCAGATATGCTAAGTGAAAACTGATTGGCACTTGGAAGTTGTGTGATGATGTTTAGCAAGTGTCTTGCCACATTGAGGTCCTCGTTATTCTCTTCGTTGTTTTTGGGGATATCCCTATTCTGGGTACACGGGCTTGAGTTCTCAGCATGAGACGAGATGTAGGTAGGTATGGTAAGGTCAAGGTGGAGAGGCAGCGGGGGTTTTGAGTAAGGCTTACTTGGCTGTTCCTTCTCCATAACGATCACCGGACATAACCGTGCCACATTCTCTCGTAGATTTACCCGATAGAACGGCCACATGTGGTTTGGCTTGATATTAGGTGTTATGGATGCCGCCTTTACTGGAATCACGATTACATGTAAAGATGGTGCAAAATATGTGGAATAGATGAGCCCTCAGATCTTCAGAACCCGAAGTGTGAGCAGGCACAGGCGTGAATCTACCTACAGAGCTGATATCACGGCCATGATGAAGTGTGGAGCGTCTAAGTATTATCCTGTCCAGTGAACAAGGGCCCCCATCCCGGTCGCCTTGCGGTCCAAGTCTATTCGATGGCCGCTTCTGCAAGGGTCGCTAGCACATCATGCCTTGGGACCCGCTCATCACCACTTTGATGATGATAGATTGTTGGTTTCGTTGTCGTCCGGCGATTCTAATCAGAAGGTCGTGGATTCCACCAGCTGCGCGCTAGAGTCCCCGTATCTTCGCAACCTGCCTGTGGCCGGATGTCGGGAGTCATAATTTTCAATCAAGACTCGAATGCCTTGGACATTGATGATCACATCACATCTTTTTTATTTCCTGTGGAGCTTTTTGATAGGGGACGACTGTCTTGGGTATCTTCAAAGTCCTTTGTACTTTGTGCGTCTAACGGGTTCACCCGTTGGGGTGCAAGGCCTCATGTGGGCCCTTGCTAAAACTATTACTCCAAACGTCGCCCACATGTTCTACGACAGAATATAGCTTATGCTGAGACCCGGGGGGACGTTGGCCAGTGCTTTCAGGTGAACGAAATATTATCATACATAGTATTCACCCTGCGAGTCGTGAGGATACGGAGTGTCTTCTGTCAGCTCGAGATATGTACAGCGATCGACGAGCGAGATTGATTTCGAAGCGAGATAGGTAAATCTGGACTCAAAGCTTTTGTGACTGATCGTCCGACGGTATCTCCACAATCTGCGCAAAACCCGGGTATGGCGGAAGATTTAGCTGAAACTTTTCTTCCATATTTCTGTAGTCACATGTTAGTTTTCATATTCGGCGGGAAGAGCAACTCGACACGTACTTTGGAACAAATCTCCCGCCAAGGAAATGTCTTCCCTTGAAACCTCGAACGCCCAGCTTTGGTGCGGTCAGACTGATCAAGACATCTGGCTCCAATCCAACCCCTAAATCATTGCCTTTCTCTACATCCCAGCCGCTTGGGATATCAACGGAAACGATGGGGACTTTAGATTGGTTGAGGAGCGGGAGCACTGTATCAAACGGCGAACGAACGGGCGGCTGGAACGAGAAGCCAAAGATAGCGTCGAGAATCACATCGGATTGTGATAGGGCTTGCTTGAGCGGTTCGATACTGGTCGGGGGAGATGGGGTGAGGATAGGGATTGACATGTTGCGGCATTGTGTCTCGAGTCGCTGGTACCGATGTATGGTAAGAGCGTGCGCTGCACAAGCGATTCTTATTAAGGGCTTGCCTTATAAATTTCCTTCGAGCCTGGCTGCAGAGGATTGAGCAAAAGCCGCTGTTAGTCAGGTGGGGCCCGACACACCTTGGGCAGGTACACAGTAGGCTTATAACCAAACATACCTTCAAGCAGCTTTCAGACTGCACTAATGCCTCACAAGTAAATGGCTGTACCAAGGTGTCTAGCAGCAACAAGGCCATCTCCTCCTGGAAAAGCCAACAAATAAGACAACGACCAAGCCCCGATAGGTGCACACACACCTTGGTTCCCTGGACCGCAACATACCAGAACGCGAGGGCATTTCTCTCTGCTAAACGCGGTTGACAGTGCTTGAGCGCATGCCAGGCCTGCAAGTTCCATCAGCTGAGACCAGGTAAGTGTCTGTGCTTGGCTTATCAACGGAAACAGCACACCTGGTCGATACTGAACGCTCCTGACGCATTCATGAGCTCCTCATCTATCTAAGAAAATAAACATAGGAACGAATGGACAACATTTGTGTGAAAAGCTTACCTGTTGCGCGAGGCGCGCGGTGAGGTATCGCAACGACATGGCAGATGGAGTGGAGAGGAGGCGAACTATGACGTACTGTATGTACATCACACTATTTGAACTCAAAGGTATTGACAAACTTGGGCAGCAGCGACCCTGAAAGATAGGGTCATTGAATCCCGCCCAGTCTATCCCTGGACAAGGCCGTGGAACGGTGAAGTGGGGAATTATATATTTACGTATATACAGCAAAGCACCTCCATTCAATTCCTTTCTCCGTTACTTCTTGTGATGCCTATATGCCGTCCTCGCGTCTGGTGGTAGCTCGTTCCATCTCTGCAAAGCCTCGTGCAGCTGTTTGGACGTGATCAACCCTTTTCGCTGTCGTCGATTCCACTTCCTCAGATATCTGAGTGTATCCTCATCGTCATCCCAGATCTCTCGTTCCTTCTCCCCAGGATCATAACTGATACCAATCGGGGCAGAAGGCGGATACTGCAAGTAGTCCTTGTGCTGTAAGTTCATTAGACAACATCTCCCGGTTGCCCGTAGTCCACACAAGGAGCAGATCCTGCTCAGCTTGACTTGACTTGCGCCCCGCCACACGTTCCATGAACGCCACAAGAACCTTTGCGTCTAGATCGCTAAAGGCAGGTTGGCGTACGGCACCCTGCAAAACCTTGCTCCGCAACACAGAGAACCGCTGCTTCTCACAATGCATTCTGGGGGTACTCTTTCGGAGTTCACGGTCAACAAATAAACCAGCAAGAGTGTTGAGTGGGGGATATGGTGGTCGGGGAGGTCGATACGGCGTTCCGGTTGCGATGAGCATGCAAAAATTGAATGTAAACATGCACAAGTCCAAAACAAACTCTTCACCCTTCAGAGACTTGAAGTAGATCCAATAGTGATCGTTGGGATCCTGTCCTCGGAAAAAGTCGATAGGGAATGTAGAGTGAGCATGGTCGAGATGGAGATAACCAAAAGTGTCTTGAGGTTTGACGTCTGCTGAGCCCTTGCAAATACCGAAATCGGAAATGGGACTGCGCTCGCACTGGAGCCGAAAGCGTTCGTTGTCACCGAACGACTTGTTTTTTCCACCTTGATCCTCCTTTATTGAGTCGTACGTCGTAGTGTACATCTCCGCCAGGAGGGCAACACGGATAGAGAGTAGGATTGGCAAAGCGAATCCCTCTCTACAGATCCTAAAGAATAGCTTATTTCGCATGTCTTCGGTTGGTGCGGTAGGCCACCATGTTGGTCCACCCATCTCCTCTAGCCTGATGGGGTCACCGAGGAGTATGAGGTTTGTGACACTGCCGTCAGGGAGGACACGAGAACCTGTATTGGGGACAGGATTGTTGACGACGACATGTTGAAGCGCAGGGTGAACGGGTTTCGCCGAGTTTACACGGGCAAGCTCAGCCATATACGCGAGGAAGGGCCAGTAGACAGCAAGATCAATACGTTCGGTTTTCCCTGATTGCAGAGAGGATAGTCATGCTTTGCAGATGGAAATCCCGAGGATCAAAAAACGCACCACAGGCCTTCTTGTGCTCTTTCCAATCCGCCTTTTGACACTCCGTGGAACAATAGATACGCTAAAGAGGCCATCCTAACTTGAAAACAGATCGTGTCTTAGCGCTGGGTAGGTACTTACTTCCCCACAGGATGAACAAAGTCGCAGACCTGAGGTTGCACCGCATTGGCAACATATATCGAGCTTCAGCAGCGGCAGACGCACTGTGCGACTGGTTTCAACGTTTTGAGAAGGACTATGAGCGTCACCCATGGATGGTGATGGGCAAGGTTGCCTTGAGCGTGTGATTAACCTTGATAAGCCCATTTGTACCACATGTGGGTTGAATACTGTTGATGATATCGCAACTCTGATTTTTTTCTTTCGAATCTGCTGGCTATCGTACTGGCCCTGAGGTGACCATAATGACGAGAGCCCGTCGAAGAAATTTTCAGATTGTAGTTAATGGACCCAGTCGCGAGCAGCCAAGTCTGAACTTCAGCGTTCTGTGCCCAGGAGACACATCCCTTGGTTATGAAATTCTACCTCATCCCGCTCGAATTTACTGTACATCTCTATCACCAGGGTGGCCAAATAGCTCAGTCAAGGAAGGCCAAATGTCTGAGGGTGATTTGATGGAATAGTACCGGAGTCGTATTGCCATTTGCATTTGACGCGGATCTATGGGAGAGCCCAGAAATTATATTCATCCCGCACCCCAGCAGGAAATAAGACTCTCTGCAACCAATGTTAGTGACATCCAGCGTAGCGGTTCTAGCGTTATCCATTTCACATGTGTTATGTCTCCTGGCCAAGTCATGAAGCGGCTATACACATACATGACGTTAGAATCGTTAATTTGGATTTGGATTATCGCGAGAACGAGCCACACTCTCTGCTTCACCCAACGTATAAAATCTGGAAGGTCTTGTTCAACGAAATTCCAAATATGCGACAAATGGAGGAGGAAATTCAAGTCGGAGCCTCGGATCATGCTTTTAGCTCGTGACAGTGGTCGTTGTGTATTTGGAGCTCGGAATATGATGTAAACAGGCGGCCGTTTGTAGTAACGGCTAGATCCTCAGCAGCCTCCGGAGCCTGAGCCCAGGTTGAAGCCGAGGGCCATGCAAGGCATTGTTAGAGATGAGTTTAGCTTGTGATAGATCCAGCTCTAATCGTACATAACTCATGAACCGAATAACCTTCTAGGTATCTAGCTAGGAAACTAATAGGTGAACTGCGAGGAATCGCAGGCTCGATTCTGTTATAGCCTGGTGACGACGTAAAGCTGAGTTGCCCTGAACGACTGTGTTGAACGAGATAATCATGGAATCAGGTGTGAAGGAGGCGTAATGAAAATTTCTCCACTTCGTCAGGTGTTATGAACATGAAATAGGGCTCTGTGTGCGTGCGGGGCTTAGCGTAATCGGCGGGGTCTCGATAGGTCGTGGTGATTACGTTGGACTTGGTGGCTTTTGCAGAGCCCCGGCGCCATTTTCTAATGTTGCTGTACGGAAGAACCAATCCTAAGACAGAACTGAGCATTGTATCGTTGCAGGATAGAGGTATTCCAAGAAGAGGAGATGACGCCCAGGTCCACCACATTGTCAGGTGACGATTCTGTTAAACCCATGAGCCGTCAGGTAGGACGACCTTTCATCTTTCTCATTACCATGCCTTCAACCGTTCCATTCCTCTCACAGCCGAATGTGCCTGCTCTGCAACTGCCAGCCATGCAGCGCCGAATTCAGTTCCTAGGCATCCCGTTGCTCCGTGAATGCGAGTGATCAGGAAAACGCTGCCGTTCCCCAACCTGAAGGTTTACGTTGTGCTGAGAGTGGCCTAATTAGTGCCCGATGACAAGTCCCGAAGCCTTAGATATATCAAGAACTCATGGGAATGCTTACGAAAAGAACTGCGGTAGAAGCTGCAGCTGAATAAACATGACGTCGCTAATGACCAGAAAAGACAATATTTCTCAGATAATCACTGGATATACACTCCCTTCCACCTCCCCTCTTTCAGTCATAGTGTTCACCGCATAGCCCCACAACATTAGCAATGACTGAGCGAAGGACAACCATGCCTTACGGTGAGTAGTGCCTTACATTCCCTCCAATGACCACCTGCTAATAGAAGGAAGTCCGCCTGGGCAACTCCGGCCTCAAGGTGTCCAAGATCATTCTAGGGTGTATGTCGTACGGCACCCCCGGCTGGCAGGGTTGGGTTCTCCCAGAAGAAGAGTCGATCCAGCATATTAAGGCTGCGTGCGTGATCCCAAACCCGTACCCTGTGTGCTGACCTGACGTCGGATAGATACGAAGCAGGCATCAACGCCTTTGACACAGCTAATGTATCCAGTATCTTGGAATTCGATAACCACGCTCTCTGATTATCGTATTTGCGCATAGGTTTATTCAAGCGGTCTGTCGGAAATCATTCTCGGTAGGGCCATCAAGCAGCTGAAACTGCCCCGTGATGAGATCGTCGTCCTTACCAAGGTATTTTTCCCCGTTGGTCACACCCACTCGACCAACGTGATAAACATCCCGGACCTCGATCAAAATGGCTATTTGAACCAACATGGGTTGAGCTAGGAAGCATATCTTTGACTCGGTCAAAAAGAGTCTGGAACGGCTGCAACTGGACTACATTGACGTCCTTCAATGTTTGATGCATATCTGACATCGGATTGGCCCTTTACTCATGCATTGGTAGGCCATCGTTTTGATCCAGAGACTCCCATTGGGGAGACGGTAGGTTCCACATCACCAGTGTTATCCGTTGCACTGACCCGCGGAAGATGCAAGCTTTGCACGACGTTGTCCAGGCTGGCTATGTTCGCTACATCGGCATGTCTTCCTGCTGGGCTTGGCAATGTAAGTCTCGGTCCGTTCGTTTGGGAGTATAAAGCTCTTTAACTGGTGTGTGGTGTCCGGCGTTTAGTTGCTGCAATGCAAAGTAGGTGGTGGTAATCGGGCCCAATTCGAATACAGACTCTTATTGAAACTTTGAAGACTACGCGATCAACAACAAACTAACACCGTTCATTTCCATGCAAAATCACTACAATTTGATCTATCGGGAGGACGAACGGGAAATGTTCCCAACGCTCAGGGTAATCCAAACCCGCAATACTGATGACTGGTTGTTTATCGTCATTGTTAGCACTTCAGGATTGGTTCTATTCCTTGGTCACCAGTTGCCCGCGGAGTGCTCTGCAGGCCCCTCTCTCATTCTACCACCCGTAAAGAAACTGACAGATTCCAGAGGACATACAATGTTGAGTCCCCCGCTACCCAGGAAATTATCAGGCGGTGAGTACCCATGGGCACCCTGTCTAGCCTATTCAGGCATTGATATGATTCATAGAGTCGAAGAAATGGCGAAGGAGAAAGGGATTAGCATGGCCCAACTCTCATTAGCGTGGGTTATGAGTCAGCTTGGTTAGTGCAACCATAACGGGAGGAACTTGTATGAGATACTCAGCGGTTTTTCAGGTGTCACCGCACCTATCATAGGGACAACATCCCTGGACAACTTGCATGACCTTCTCGGTGCGTTATATAATGAACAGACTACTCCTGCTGACCTCGGCCCAGGCGCGTTGAATGTGAAATTGACGCCAGAGGAGCTTAAGCAACTGGAGGAGCCCTACCAAGCTCAGGAAGCCCTTGGCCACAAGTGATATGAAATAGAGGCGTTCGCATGATATATATACGTATAAAGAGTCACAGGCAATAAATAAACGAATAAACGGAGCCTCTTTGGTAGGGGTGCCAAAGTTCAGTTAGCACCTCCCCAGCCTGAACTTGAACCTGAACCTACCCAGCTTTATTGAACCTGAACCTGAACCTGAACTGAACCTCCTGAACTCAGTTCAAGAGGTTCAGTTCAGGGTTCGAACAGGTTTGAACTTGAACTTTTTTGTACTGTGTCATAAAAAGTGTTTATATTGGAAATAAACTAGTCAAAGTTCTATTCCTTGAGCTCCCATTCCTTTGCTTCTGCTCCTCCATCTAGAAGTCCAGTTTTGTACCTATCTTTTCCATACACATATATTTTCCCCCTCCAAAAAAAGAAAAAACAGGTACAAATAGCCAAAGAAAGGTAGGAAGGGTGAATAAGAGTAAAATGTTAGAATATGAGTGATCATTATCCTCAGAAACTCATATATGCAAGAACTGATGTATTCCATACCTGTTAGAAGACAAGTAATAGTCATGAGAAGAAAGTGATAAAGACTACTCACAGCCTCAGAAACTTGTATGTGTGACTCTGTGAGAATTGAGAATGCAGGGGATTATTGCTATGGTATTTAAGGTAAACCCAGAACAATAGAAGGAGTAGATAACTATCCTGGCATGCTGGCTACCTTTTACATAGAGGGTGAGAAAAATAAAATGCTCAGGAGCCAAACCACAGGGAGGTAGGTGATCATGGGTGTGGTCAATGCTTGGACCCCCTGTGTACCATGATACTCACAATTGGTTTTTATTTCCAACATTAAAAGATAAGCCCAAGCATGTTGAAGCAAGGCAGTAGGCCCAGAAGCCCTGCAAGGGGGGGAAGTGATGAGACAACAAAGATCCTCAAATTACGAGACAACCGCCGAGCGCAACCAGGACGTGAGTGAGCTTGTTGGAAAGGCGCGGTGGAGACCTTCCAGATGTTAGTTAGCATGTCCCAACGCGTTGAGAAATGGTCACAGAACAGAGACATCTGTGTGGGGATAATGGTCAGCAAGGAAAACACGTTTTACTTCACAGAAAGAGTGTTTCCCAGGTTGTGCAATATGGCGTTGGAAAGCCCTCAAAAATCTGCATCGAATGGTGGTAGTAGTATGAGGAATGGTGCAGTGTGAGATTACAAAATGAGGAATGAACGTCAGGGATGTTAATGGCAATGACAAAGGAAGGGGTGGGTCAATTGGGGTGTAAAGCAGCACATTCAAGAGGTGTTGACAGGGGCTATCGAAGAGCAAAAACCGCTAGCCAATCCCTGCAGTCATCCCTGATATATACATCAATCTTCCTATTTCTACTGGGAAATTTGTTGTACAGTGACCCACAAAACCATTCCAATGTTTTGTACTTTTGACTTAAAGTAGTAATAGCTCAGTAAATAAAATAGCTAAATTTGTGAATATATTTATAAACATAGCCACATATGTCATATCTGACGCTGCAAAGTCGTGTTATGTAATACTTCTAAATGAGGCAATTATGAATTTTGTAAGCATTTTAAGTCATTGGAATAGTTTTGTCAATGGTAATTTTTAATACTAATCCAAGCAATCACATGACTCTGTTGATTGTGAATCAACAAGATCATGTGACCACGTGTCTTTGACATATAAATAGATGTGCTGACAGCCATGTCCCATCATTCTCAACCCCCCTACCTACCATAAAGCCATTATCTTCTACTCTAAAGCAAACCATCCTCTCTTTGCTAAATTCTCATCATTCCTATACTAAAATTGAGGCAATTACTGGTGTTGGGCACAGTACCATATCCAGGCTAGCCTCTAAAAATTGTTCCAGCCTTACTAAATCACTTGGAGGATGTCCTTCAAAACTCTCTACCACTGTCCTCCAAGTGATTTAGTAAGGCTGGAACAATTTTTAGAGGCTAGCCTGGATATGGTACTGTGCCCAACACCAGTAATTGCCTCAATTTTAGTATAGGAATGATGAGAATTTAGCAAAGAGAGGATGGTTTGCTTTAGAGTAGAAGATAATGGCTTCATGGTAGGTAGGGGGGTTGAGAATGATGGGACATGGCTGTCAGCACATCTATTTATATGTCAAAGACACGTGGTCACATGATCTTGTTGATTCACAATCAACAGAGTCATGTGATTGCTTGGATTAGTATTAAAAATTACCATTGACAAAACTATTCCAATGACTTAAAATGCTTACAAAATTCATAATTGCCTCATTTAGAAGTATTACATAACATGACTTTGCAGTGTCAGATATGACATATGTGGCTATGTTTATAAATATATTCACAAATTTAGCTATTTTATTTACTGAGCTATTACTACTTTAAGTCAAAAGTACAAAACATTGGAATGGTTTTGTGGGTCACTGTACAACTCTCCCGACTGAGATATGGTTGAGCATCTTTATCATGTATTTGAAGTTGATTGCCCTGGCAAGAAGAAGGATTATTACTCCTATGATTGATGGCATCCAAATTGCAAGGACTATGAATCCTGGGATGGTGTATTTCAGGTCATAGTCAAGTGACTTGGCATTTGGGGAGACCATGAGGGTGAAGTTGATTAGAGTGCTGACAAGGCCATTTGCCATGAAATCCATCCAAATAATGTTTCGTATTTAGGCCTGACCAAGGGTCAAATTTCTCTTTAGAAGGGATTGAAATTTTGATTTCATGACAGGATCGATCAATGCAGGATGCCTTTCCTCTCCCATCATCCCAACATCATGGACAGCTTGTTAGGGGAAGTAAGAGCACTGGAACCAAGTTGATATTTGGGTGGTGAATACAATTGACACCCACACTACTTATATACATAGTGGTCTGTACACAGACCAGGTAGCCAAACACTATATAGCTACTAGAATATAATGTATGCAAACAATATACAAACAATGTCAGTTGTATGTAGATTGGACTTGGGGATGGGGGTGGCCAAAGGCCAAGGCTGGGCTTAGGCATCAGGCATCAGCTAAAGAGGCCAAGCCCAGACACCTAACCACAGACCCCTAGACATACCTTGTGTAAGAGGGTGCATCAGATGCTAGTCCCCTTACACAGCTTCCCATATCTCTGCATGAGTAGCACATGGTTGTGGGTCCAACAGTGGGACTAGCCGATTTTCCTTGATTAGAGTAGTGATGCTGGCTGGGAGGTATAGAAAATCGCTGCAGGTAGTTGATAATGATGGATGACCCTTGTAGCTGTCATCCACATATCCCCACATTAAATCTATATCTTGAATTCCAATATTTGGGTTTTTGACTGCCCACAAAGGGGGATGCCCAATGATCTTGCAAGAGATCTGGACAGCCTGGAGATTGGTGGTCCCATTTGAATTGAAAGTCAGGCTCTGGATACCTGCTCTTGTGGTGCTTGCGCACGCAAGGAGCCTGGTGCTCCACCTTGAACCCATCTCAATGAGTGTGGGATCACCCCCATCTACATGGTGCAGGGCACTAGGAAAGAAACTGCATGTCAAGTAGATGTTTGATATCCCGGCTATTCCGTGATCTGATGTCTTGCATCCCATTATGAACTTTGTGAAGTTATGGATCAGGATATTGGTTGGATCATCCGCAAATCTGTCAAATAAGTAAAGTGAGAAATTATGGATCACTGGAAAGGATTCTCCAAGGTTGTTAGAATCATGTATTACATTAAAGGCTTCCATAACTCTGGTAGCAAATGATGCTGCAGCTTTATAAGCACACAAGGAAAGGTCCTGAGCTTGCTGTCCATCATTAGACAATGGTGGAAGTTTCTGTGTTGCATAACCAAGGCCACCACGGTTCATGATGTTGCTTTCAGTAAAAGCACCAGCAAATACATAGTTGAGTGTTAGATTGGTGTTGACACACTCAGTGACTGGTTCTAGCCACAGGACATCCTGTGACCAAGTGCCACCATTGGGCAAAACAGGTAGTGTCTGATTCCAGAATCCAATTCCAGGATGCTCTTGTGATATATTGACAATGGCACCTTCGATGATAAAAGTGTCATTGTGCAAGATGAGTGACTGTGTTATCAGAAACCACATCAGAAGGACAGTTATTTTTAGTTCACATTCCCATGTCACTATGAAACTATCAGTAGTGTACATCAGAAGGACTATTCTTAGTATACGCCTCGTGTTCTCTTATCTCTGACTCATAGTTACCCCGGTCTGGATTATTATAGTAGGAGTACAGCCACACTTAGAAGTATATAAGGATACAGTACAATACCTTGTATCCTTATCTTAGTGTTATACAGTTCTTGCCTCCTATACCTCTTTGCCCTTAAACCGGCTGGACTATAGTGCTCCGTCGTCTCTAAGTCACGCCCAGTAGGACAAGACCAAGTCTGTATAGACATCTTGCCACGAACGCCGTGCTACTCAAGAGCGAACCCCTAACCCGGGTAACAAAACACTAAGATACTTTGCTGCTTATCTCTTGCTCGCCCTCTACTCTGCTCTACTCCACCGACGTACTGAACGCGTCGAGGTACCCTGGTCGTTCAAAACGACGTGCGAAAGAAAACCGCCTCTCTGTGTAGCCATCGCTACGTCCCTCAACCTCTCCCCGCCAGAAGACCTGGCTTACCTACTCATTTTCGTTTTCACCTCTACCGCCACCCTCATCGCCTATCGAATCATCACCCTAGAACTCGAACGCATCACGTGCCCCTGCCACTGCTGTGTCGTCAGATCGTGGAATCTATACTCAGGGATATCCATAATCGCCACCCAATTCTTCATACTTCTAGCGATAATCGATCGCTAGACAAATATCACCACGCCTCCAAAGAAGTTCTCGGCCCGAGAATCCCCATCACCCCCTCCTCCCAAATCGAGAAATAGAATCTCAGGATCAGGAACCCAGAACCCGGATCCCAGAAGAAACCCTATCCCTACTCAGACACCATCCCCGTTCTATCCTCCATCTCCGTTCGACTCACCCACTCCAAGTACATCAACACGTACAAGAACAAGTTTTGCTGACGAACTAGCAGAACGACAAAGACTACAACACGAAAAAGAAGTAAAAGAACACTACGAACAAGAAGAAAGGAAACGCAAACAAGCCGAAGAATATCGCGCTAAAGTAGATCCATTAAACGACTACGAACTCCAAAGACTTAAGAACGCCCTCAAACAACCAAGAGGACTTTCCGCATCAGAAGAAAACTTACTCACACGCCACGAATACGCCGTAAATCAAGGAAAAACTCCCCAAACAGATAACGACTCAGACGTCTACATCACAGACGACAACCAATCAGACCCCGATCCACAACCACCCGCATTACCCGCACCAACCATACCCTTAACCCTACCGGCTCCACCTTTCCGACCAACACAACCTCCGTCACCACCACCGCCGCCGCCACCCGGACAACTACAAATAATGGCCGCCGCAGCTACCCCAAAGGAGTTAGGACTCCTCAAACCCATCGCCTTCGATGGAACTAGAAGACTATTCGAAGATTGGATCTTCCAATGTGAAGTTTACGTGCTCGCCAATGCGACCACTTACAACACCGACCTCGCTAGGACCTTATTCGTCCTTTCGACAATGCAATCAGGAGATGCCCGAGCCTGGGCTAGACAATACCTCCATGAGAGAAATGCCCAAACTCCACAAGGACAACCCATAGTCATGGAATCATGGGACAATTTCACCGCTCGACTGAGAGCCGACTTCACCCCAGCAGACGAACATGCGTACGCGCATACCAGGCTTCAAACCCTGCACCAAGCAGGCAAACCGATGACCGAGTTTAATGCTCAGTTCAAAGAACTCGTCCGACAATCCGGATTAAACGAAGATCGCACTCTAATCGATCTATACCGCAAAGCAATCGATCGCCGCATTGCCATGAAAATCGACAAATCGGAAAACCCTCCGACAACTATCACCGCTTGGTACACCCGAGCAAACAAACTCGATGACAATTTCCGCCGAATCAACGCCCTCTACGGCACCCCCAGAAATACGTTTCCCCAAAGAAACCAATACCAACCCAACCGTGGACCGAGCCGTCCAAACAACAACGTACCCTACGCACAATTCTACCAAAGGAGCAACGCTCCACGGTTTACCCCACGAGATCCACATGCCATGGAAGTAGACCATGCCGTTATGGAAGAAGGATTCGAAGACCCTTATCCCGAAATCCCACAACCGGAATACACCGAAGAAAACTCCGCACAAGAACCATTGGAGTTAGATGCCGTTGTCACCGGACAACAAATGAAATCATACCAAAACCAGGAATGCTTCCGATGTGGAGCCAAAGATCATTGGGTCAGTAAATGCCCCCAACCACCGCCAGCTAGACGCTTCCCAGGAATGTGCACTAATCCCCCTCGCCCTGCGAGAAACCCCAACCGTCCCTTCCCTGGACAACAAAACACTCGTCCCGGATTCCCAAACCGGAACGCCCAACAATCACCGCAACGCAAGTACTCCCTTGCCGTCGCAGAAGTTGCATCTCAGATGCGCCAAATGGTCGATGATCTCGATCCAGAACTCCAACAAGAACTCCACTCCGCACTAGCCGAAGATCCGGAGATGCGTCCATTCCAGGATTTTTAAAAAGGAACGCTGTCGACAGATGTGCCCCTGCACGTTCCAAAACTCAGAAGGACATTTCGTACTCTCACTCCCAGAAGGACATTTTCTCGATAAACTCTGTACAATTACGACTATCCCCGAATAAATGATCCCTTTTTCTACCCATCGAGATTTGGAGTGAACGGACATCAAAACCCGTGGCCATCACCGCCCTGATAGACTCAGGAGCCCAAGGGAACTTTATCTCCCACAAAGTCGTTGAACGACATGGTTATCAAACCAAACGGCTGGACCAACCAATTCCACTCAGTAACGTTGACGGAACTGACAATCAACATGGCAAGATCCATGAATGTATCAAAATCAGAACCATCATCGATGGAAGAGATTGCACGCTAGAAGCGTACGTCACAAACACTGGTGAGAAGGACCTCATCATCGGATTTCCCTGGTTGGAACAATACAATCCCGACATCAACTGGAAGACCAAGACATTCTCTTGGAAACCTCAAATCGATCACCAGGACTTCTCGAAACTCCTCAGAACCCTATGACGACCCGTCGAACTTAACTCCATCGCCATGGACATAATGGCTGGAAAAACCTCTCAACCCGAGGAAAATCCCGAAGAATACGTCAACCTGTCAAATGTTGACCTCGACACCTTCTCTCTAGAAAGAGAAATGAACCCCATGCTTCTAACCCCATTAGAAGTAAACGCCAAAGCGGCACACGCCACAACGCTCCACAATGAGCAACATAACCCGACAAAATCGGCAAACCAAAAAGGAAAACAACCGGAATCAAACAAGGAACCACCCGAGATCCCTCGGAGATTCGCCCGATGGGCAAAAATATTCAACAAGAAAGCCTCCGAAAGATTCCCACCATCAAGAACGTTTGATCACGAAATCGAACTAAAACCGACATTCGAAGCAAAATCAATGAAACCTTATCAAGTGGCACCTGCCGAAGAAAAAGCACTGAAGGAATTCATAGACGAAAACCTTCGAAAAGGCTACATCCGCCCTTCAAAGTCCCCTATGGCATCACCCTTCTTTTTCGTTGCCAAGAAAGGAGGAGACCTCCGACCCTGCCAAGACTATCGTTATCTAAACGATCACACCGTCAAAAATGCCTACCCAATCCCCATGATTTCTTCTATCATGGACAAACTCAAAGGAGCTAAGTACTTCACCAAGCTCGACGTTCGTCTAGGATACAATAACGTCAGAATCAAAGATGGCGATCAATGGAAAGCAGCGTTCAAGACTCCCATGGGTCTTTTCGAACCGACTGTCATGTTCTTTGGACTTTGCAACAGTCCCGCGACGTTCCAACATATGATGGACACATTATTCTCCGAAATAATGGAGAAAGGAGGAATCATCATCTACATGGATGACATCCTAATCTATGGTAAAACCCAAGAGGAAACTGACCGACTCACGGAAAAAGTACTGCAAATCCTGCAGGAAAACGATCTCTACCTCAAAACGGAAAAATGCGAGTTCAACAAACAACGACTCGAATACCTCGGCATGATCATCACGCCAGACGAGATCAAAATGGATCCCGGAAAACTCAAGGGAATAGAAGACTGGCCAGTACCAAAAACAGTCCGACATATTCGGAAATTCATCGGATTCTGCAACTTCTACCGGAAGTTCATCCGCAACTACTCCCACCATACCAAACCCCTGAACCAACTCCTTTCCAAATCAAACAAATTCGAATGGAAAGAAGAACAAAAGAAAGCATTCGAAACGCTCAAAAACGAATTCTTAAAGGAACCGGTACTCCTCATGCCCGACTCCACAAAACCCTTCGAAATAGAAGCCGATGCTTCTAAATTCGCATCAGGAGCTGTCCTATATCAATACGACATCAACGGAATACGGAAACCCGTATCATTCTATTCAAAGACGTTCAGACCAGCGGAACGCAATTATGACATCTACGACAGGGAACTCCTCGCTATTATCCGAGCCCTCGAAGAATGGCGCCACTACCTCCTCGGCAGCCCCCATACTGTCCGTATCAGAACGGACCACCAAAACCTCACATACTGGCGCAAACCCCAGAAAATCAACCGCCGACAAGCACGATGGGTACAAACCCTCGCTGACTACAACTTCAAATTAGAACATGTCCCAGGATCAAAAATCCCTGCACCAGACGCCTTATCAAGACGTCCAGACCATACCCCTGACGAGGATAACGATAACGAAGACATCACCATGCTTCCAAATAACCTCTTTGTCGCCACCGCTGACATAGAAGATCAAAACATAATCACAGTACTCCCAGAACGCCTCTTTATCGCCACCGTCGATATGGAACTCCAAGAAAGAATCACAGAATCACCAAAATACGACGCTAGAACCACCGAAGCGTTCAAACTCCTAAAAGAAGCCCACCCGAACGCCGCCGATAAAGACTTCGGAACAGTTCCAACCCCGAACGGTTCACTCCTCACGTTCCAAGAACGTGTCATCATTCCAGAGGACCTCCAACTCAGACGCGATGTCATCGCAAGGTACCACGACCACCCCACGCGTGGCCACCCTGGAGAACAGGAAACATACCGCCTCGCCAAGAAAGAAGTGTATTGGCCAGGAATGTCAACATTCATAAAGAACTATGTCAAGGGCTGTCCAGAGTGTCAGCAACATAAAATTATACGCAGACCGGATCGCGCACCAACTCAACCGATCCCTCCACCAGCATCTAAACGCCCATTTGCTCAGATCTCATGGGATCTTATCACCGGTCTACCGCCTAGCGCCGGCCATAATGCGATATTGTCCGTGGTGGACCACGGCCTTACGAAGGGGGTAATTTTCATCCCAACCTCAGATCGATCAAACGCCGATGACATCGGACGACTATTAATAGAAAAAGTCTTTACCAGATTCGGACTACCCGACAAAATCATATCAGATCGAGACCCCAGATTCGCCGCCAACTCCCTCCGACAACTAGCCAAACGCCTTAACATCCAACAAGCATTTTCAACCGCGTACCATCCCCAGACAGATGGTTCCACAGAACGATACAATCAAGAGATCGAGACTTATCTCGCCATATATTGCACCAGAAATCCCCTTGACTGGTCAGAAACCCTTCCTATTGCCGAATTCGCACACAACTCCAAAATACATGCCTCGAGGCAGAAATCCCCATTTGAACTAATCATGGGATACAACCCTCCACCGATACCCACGGTAATGGAAACATTGAACTTTCCATCAGTAGACGAACGCATCAGACTCCTCGATGATGCCAGAAAGGAAGCACACGCGGCACATCAACTCTCCGCCGACATTATGAAACAAAGAACCAGAAGAACTGTCAAACCCCTTGAAACACGTCAAAAGGTATGGCTAGAAGCCAAGAACCTCAAACTCCCCTTCATTTCCAACAAAATATCCCCAAAACGACTAGGACCCTTCCTTATCACAGAAGTCCTATCACCGCTCACCTACAAACTAAAACTTCCGATCAAATGGAAGATACATCCAATATTCCATAGAAACCTTCTAACTCCATACGCCGAAACAGAAGCATACGGATCTCATCCGACCCCACCACCACCAGACATCATCAATGAAGAAGAAGAGTACGAAATAGAAGCCATTCTAAACCACCGACAACATCGTGGAAAACTCCAATACTACGTCAAATGGAAAGGATACTCCCACACGGAGAACGAATGGATCACCGACGAAACACTTCATGAGAACGCCAAAGAGTACTTGACCAAGTATAAAGAAGCTCATGGAATTCTCCAGAAAGAACAAGAACCCACCAGAACCAACCAAAGACAACTCCGCTCCCACAACAAACGTACTTAAAAGATGCCCATGAACCTCGACCTCACTCGCCCCCAAACTACTCCCCCTTTTTCAACAACACCTTCACCAACCTCCTCATCATCCTCCGTCGTTATCATAAACAATGCAAACGTCGAACATACAACACTTCAAACAACTCCCATTCCGGCCCCGTCTCCCTACACCCCCTCTCACACCTTCGCCGCAACATACGCCTCCCCCAGGGACGAAACCCCCGACCCCAACGACACTCCAGAACCAACAGCTGCCCCAGCCGCCTCCCTTAGATACCATACAGCTGGAGTACGATCATATGGACCAGATCACCCTTCTGACGGAGATCTGCGCGAGGCTGCCACCGACGGAGCCTTTATGATTAAATTGGAACACACTCCAATTTCAGAATACGACCGACAACTCTGGTATGACTATACCCGCCACGTACGACAGACTAAGGCTCTCGCTACTGCGTACAATACGCAACGTGCCTGGGCAGAATCACTCGAGCGACTTCTCCGCTCAAGATCGGGCCTCATGTCCGAGGTGTCGAAGAACCTACCCAAGCGAAATGAGGTACATACCTCGCAGCCCCCCACCACAACCATCCCCACCACTACCACGACGACCACTGCCGCTATTATCACCACCGCCCCCAGTAAGGGAAGAAAGCCCGCCAGTATCAGAAATCCCTTCAGACTTCTCACCCCCACCAAGGACACCACCCACACCGTCACCAGTAACAACGTCCCGATTCGGAACTCCCCCAACCCCATTCACCAGCGAACCAACCCCCGAACCACTGACAGATCGGTCTGCATCCAATGCAGACACACAGGACACTGGGCTATGGATTGCCCCCAATTTGCCTGCCTCGGATGCAAGCAATATGCCCCAGGACACTACTCATACGATTGCATCAAATACAGATGCCCCCATTGCGCCGTCTTTCAACCGCGCCATAAACGGACCGAATGCCCAAGTCGAAAGACTCGACACGCCCCCTACTCCAGAAATCCTACAGCCCGTCCCCCGACCGTTCCCACAACTCACCATCGATACATCAATCTCACCCATGACGATTATTACGAGGAATGCTACGACGACGTGGCCGAATCAAACATCACAGGAGAACCATGCGGTTCCTTCTGAAACAAACCAACTCACCCCACCAGAAGAAAGAATCGAAAGTCCCCATTTCAGACGCCTTCTATATGATATCTTCTACCCAGGACACCCCCCATCCCCAGAAACCGCCACCGTACTCAACCTTCACAGAACTCCCACTCCTACCTTCTCCCCCGTCATTCCCCCCAGACCAGACTCCACCGACCTACCCCAAATCGACTACTACGAACCAAATTACTTAGCCGAATACCCGGAAGAAGGAAACTAACGAGTTGTATGGAAAACAACTCTAGAAACGGACCTAATGTTATCAGAAACCACATCAGAAGGACAGTTATTTTTAGTTCACATTCCCATGTCACTATGAAACTATCAGTAGTGTACATCAGAAGGACTATTCTTAGTATACGCCTCGTGTTCTCTTATCTCTGACTCATAGTTACCCCGGTCTGGATTATTATAGTAGGAGTACAGCCACACTTAGAAGTATATAAGGATACAGTACAATACCTTGTATCCTTATCTTAGTGTTATACAGTTCTTGCCTCCTATACCTCTTTGCCCTTAAACCGGCTGGACTATAGTGCTCCGTCGTCTCTAAGTCACGCCCAGTAGGACAAGACCAAGTCTGTATAGACATCTTGCCACGAACGCCGTGCTACTCAAGAGCGAACCCCTAACCCGGGTAACAGACTGAGCTGGGGTCATGTACCCATTGCTCCAACTCCTGGGCTCTTCCACAGCAAAGAATTGTTGATATTGCATTGAGAAGGGCCCATGTGTAGTACTGTTGAATATCTCAATGACACCTGCAGCAATGGTAGAACTATTGGGATCTGTACTCCCTGGACAAGGTATTGACTCCTGAAAACCACATGTGCAACCATATGAGAATCTGTCTCAGTTTTTTGTTGTTGCAAATCCAACAGGCAATAAATCTGGGACATAGCAAGCATCAACTTGTTGATATGGGGTCAGGACAAGAGGTCCCTCATGGAAACCAAGTGGTAAAGTCACCCCAGCCATTGTGAAAAGGATGGTATTGATTGTGGTCAAGAAAGAGAGGATGTTCATGATCTTCCCACATCTGGGGCTTGAGCTAGAATCAGTTTGTAGGACCACAGGCCAAAATGATGAGTGCAATGTTCTGGTGATAGAACTCCATGAGAGGGTGGTGTTGGAATTGGACATGAAGTAGATCAGGAGGACAACAAGGGATAATGAGAGTGTGACTTGAATAAATGTCAACAAAGTGTTGCCTATTGTGATGGCCTTGGCAACAGATAACTGAGTGATGATTCTGGCCATAATGGCCCCCCTTGAATGCTGGGAGTGTCCATTCATGTTCTCTTACAATGCCCTAGAGTGTCACTCACCTCTGTTCAGGGAAGAAGTCACTGGGATAGTGAATGCTGCAAGTGTGTAGTCTGCCCACACTAATATGGCAGTACAAATTACCAGTTGTGGTAAAATCATGATGGGCTACAATGTAATTCACCTTCATTGCATCAACATCTAATGGAGTTTCAAAACAAGTGATGTGACTGACCAAATGAATGAAGGGCCCCAAGAAATGTCTGTGCTCCTTTGTTTACTTGCATGAGGGTAACCAATGGGAGGCATAGTCACAAGTCTCAGGAACCCCTAGGGCACTACTTGGATGATGTCCTCTTGGAGCAGAATATTGTTTTGACTGCCAAAGCAGTGTCTCTCCTTGCTGGGACGGCTGTCCTGGTTACTCCAGCATCAAATTTCTGATGTGTTTTCATCACTGCAACCCAGAGATGCTTCTCCATGCAATATCTGATGTGAGGTGTGAAACTCCTATATTATTGCTATGGTCATGAGAAATTGAATGTGGACCGGGAATGCTTTCACCCATTGTTAGGTATGTATTCAGTCCAATGCAGAGACTTTGCACTAGGAAGGTGCTGATAGTGTGATTCAGAATACTTATATGTCCCACTCATGATCAAACTTCCCAACATCAGTTTCTCCAACTTCTCAGGAAGCACCTGTAAGTCCTGTGAATGAATCTAAGCAGATCTCCTTATTAGAACAAGTAGTGTTACCCAGGTTAAGGGTTCACTCTTGAGTAGCACGGGGTTCGACACAGGATGTCTATACAGACTTGGTCCTATCCTACTGAGCGTGACTTGGAGACAATGGAGCACTATAAGTCCAGCCGGTTATGGCAAAGAGGTATAGGAGGTAAGAACTTTATAACACTAAGATAAGGATACAAGGTATTGTACTGTATCCTTATATACTTCTAAGTGTGGCTGTACTCCTACTATAATAGTCCAGACTGAGGTAACTATGAGTCATAGATAAGAAACATGAGGCATATGGTAAGAATAGTCCTTCTGATGTACACTACTGATGGTTTCATAGTGACATGGGAATGTAGCTAAAGATAACTGTCCTTCTGATAAGACTTCTGATAACAGTACATGAAGTGAGCTGCCCCGAGGCGTCTTACTCTGGGAACACCCAAGCCTTATATCCATTATTGTTTACCAGCTACTGGGTCAGGATGCCCATGCTTTGATATTGGGTATATGTGATATCAGTTCTTGAGGTGCTCTGAGCATTTTAAGCATTGACTGTGAGTACAATCTTGTCCAGTCGCATTCCCATACCCATGGTAAATGGCAAAGGGCAATACCCAATTTGATCCTGGGATTTTTAGTGATGTCCCAGCAAAGCAATGCATCAACTTCAGCAGTAATCATTCACGAAGATGATGTATGGCCTATCACAGCACTTATAGGCAAGCAAATGCCCAGGATCCCTTTGCCCCTGCTGCCTTTCCGAGCATCAGTGGTAAGCATACCTCAGTGATACTAACTGAGTAAGACAATGATACTAACACTCACCTTGCTTCAAGGAAGCTATGAGAATAATCACTGAATTATTCATGGCCCAGGCAGTCACCTTAGTTAATGCATTCTCAACATTTGCCAAAATCATGCTCTTGCTATCCCTTGTCATCCTCCTGATTTATTTCATGCCCAATTACAATACCACCCTCTCATGGAGCTCACTTGCCAAGATGCTGCACTCATCTCTTTGGCCCATTATCCTATGGACAGATTCAAATTCAAGCCCTGGAGGTGGCACAATCACAAGCACCCTATCCTTCTTGACCACAATCAATATCATCCTTTGCACCATCATTAGTGCAATATTCCCTCTTGGATTTCATGAGGGACCCCTTGTGCCTACTGCATATCAACAAGTCCATACCCAATATATTCCAGACTTGTTACATCTGGGGTTTGGCACCCAACCTTGTAGGTTTTCATACAATCGGGGGTGTTTCGAGGGGGGCAACATGCTCTGTTCTGGAATCCAAAACAGCACTTCTGTAATCCCCCAGAGCATCATGGAGATATTCAATAGCATCCCACACAGTCCTTTTACCATGCAATATCAATGATTTAATAGCAGCAACATTGGGATCTTTGGCAGGCCCCAGTCATTTTTACGCACAATGATACTTTTATAGTTGAAGGGGCCATTGTTGATATGTCACCAGAACATCCTGGCTTAGGGTTTTGGAATCAAATACTACCCTATCTTGGCTGATGGGGGTACATGGTCCCAGGATAACCTTTGGCTTAAACCAGTCACTAGGTGTATTAACACCAACCTGACACTCGATCATTTCATGAGTATTGGGCTAGATGGAGAACCTGTGGGAAGCTTCTTCAGCTTCAACATCACAGATCATGGAGGTTTTGCCTATGCGACAAAGGAACTCCCACCACCCAGCCACAATGACCAGAACATTGACCTGGCCCGGGTCACTTATAAGGCCACAATTGTAAGGGGACAAGTAGCATATGCTCTCCCCTTATGCAAGGTATGTCTAGGGGTCTGTGGTTGGGTGTCCGGGCTCAACCTCTCTAGCTGATGCCTGATGCCTAAGCCTGGCCTTGGCCTTTGGCCACCCCCGTCCCCAAGTCCGATCTGCATACAATTGATGTTGTTTGTATATTGTTTGCATACATTATATTCTAGTAGCTACATAATGTTTGGCTACCCAGTCTGTGTGCAGACCACTATGTATATAAGTAGTGTGGGTGTTGACTGTGTTTGCCACCCAAATATCAACTTGGTTCTGGTGCTCGTACTTCCCCTAACAGCATTGGAGAACAGTCTCTTGATCATGAGGTTCCTCAATGTGACCTGTGATTACCCTGATATATCTGCCAAGGTGGTCAAGGCTAGAGAAAAGCTTCCCACCCCTATGGCTTATGTAGGCTCAGAGGGAGAGACAACTCACTTGACTTATTATGTCTATACAGACCCAGAGGTGTGCCAAACAGCCCTCAATCACACTAGTGTGACAACCAGTATATCCAACATCTGTTGGCATGTGGCTTCTTTTCTGGCCTCACTTTCTGTGCAGATATTGGAGATCCCGGAGTGAGCAAGGATGCTCAAAAAGGGAGCACTGAACTGCTTGCATGTGCAAGTGCAATGAGAGCCAGCATCCAGAGGCTGACTTTTGTTTTGAACCAGACCGCCAATATCCAATCTATCCAAATATCCTGCGAGGTTGCCAAGTCTTCCCTGTTGTGGGCAGTGGACAACAGAAGCATAGGTGCTCTCAGTACCAACATAATGTGGGGGTGCGTGAATGACAGCTACAAGGGCAACCCATTACTCTCAACCCTTCAGAGTGACTCCCTCTACCTTCCAGCTACAGGTCCTTCCCTTCACCTTCCAACTGAAAGTCCCTCCCTTGATGGACCATTTTTTGTGGGGCAACCCCACACTGCTTATACGTGAATTTGGTCATTTGCTTATGATTTGACTGTGGGTTTCATAGCAGATTACTCTGGAAGGATGGACTTTGCCCTGAAATCCAAGTACCAATCTCTACTTGAGGGGAATTCAACTCTTGGTCAGGAAAAAATATGGAACATCATCTGGATGGATCTCATGGTGAACAACCTGGTCAGTATTCCAATCAACTTCACCCTCAGTCTCCCCAAATGCCAGGTCACTTGAATATGACTTGAAGTATGCAATTCCAGGGTTTATCCTCCTTTTGATTTGGGTGCTGTCCCTCATTGGAATGATAATACTTTTACTTAGTAGGGCTGTCACTTTCAGCTACATAAAGAAGGTGTTGGATCATACTTCTGTTGGGTGGGTTGCAGTTGGGTTTTCAGCACTGTATGTTGAAGGGCCCAATGGTAGTCAAGGGACAGAGCTGGAGCCCAATCAGCATGGGTTCCCACATAAAGGGGGATGGGCAAAGATATTAGGTGCCTCCAGAGCTGTGTTAGGTCTTGATATGAAAGGTGTAATATTTAAATATTAGAGCAGTGAATGATTAGAATGGTATTGGATAAACTTGTGCCTGTCTTGGGGATAATGAGTTATTGGGCAACTTATCAAGTTTGCCTGGCAGCTCTGAAAAAATTGCTGTTACCAAGTAAAAATGCAAGTGGTGACTACCTCAGCTGAGATCATGTGAGCAGCCTAACCCATCCAATAGGCTGTCTCAAATTAGCTGTCACTTGCATGAGACAGCCTATGCAAGCTGAGATATCCTTGGTCTTTTGATCAGTGTTCCTCAATGGATCAAATTAAAACCCAGCCTTCATCTAGCTGACAAGCAGGCAGAGCTACTGTAAAGAATACCTGTACTATTATTGTAAAGTGCCAAACAATCCCCTGCATGCAAACCCTTTTGTATTCTGCCCAATCCTTGAGTTAGTGCTCCCATGAGCAATAGCACACCAGTTTGCATCTACTGCAAAGGCCTCCACATGAAGCCTTTGAACTGGTGCTCATCTCTCTGCCTTGATCTTCCTTTCCAGATCTTATGCCTGCATCTGAGCCAGAGGTACCAGTACTTCCTTGGTTCCCCTTGACTAGTTCTTTCGAACCACCCATATCTCCTCCTCCAAGTTCCCTTTTGCCACCATTATTGATTAACATAATGAAACTTGCATCACACCCAGTCCAATTACCTACCACCCTCCATGTGTGTTTCACCCTCTCTTCCTGTTCACTGACAAGTGGCAGCACCACCACTCCCCCCTCAATACCAACACTCTTCTTTGGGAACCTAACAATCTTGCAGTCATTCATGCAGGATGGATTTGTACACCTCAAAGGGTAGTTGTAGAATATCTTGGGGCCTGGGATGAATGATGGGTCCATGAAGAGGATTTGGGAGTAGGAAGTTTCTTGTACAAAAAGAGAAATGATGAAAGGAGGTCATTTTTCATGTAAAATTGTGCAGAGAGTAAGATCTATTTGAGGAAACAGGGGAGACATTGATTCTCTGCAAGTGTGTTTTTGAGGTGTATATCTAGAGGGCAGAAATGGTTGGTGAGGATGAGAATGAGAATGCAATGGTAGGGTGTACATTCATGCTGTAATTGTTTCTCAATACTTGGATTTGGCATGGGATGTAATGCATACCTGGCCATACAGATGAAGTAAACTGTAGCATTGTCCATCTCCAATTTGTCCACATCTGTAAAGGTGATATAAATGTCATTGCATCCTGTTTCATGCATCCCACAAAGAAGCATCAATTCAGGCAGCTATAGAAAAAAAAGCTTCCATCAACACATAAAACCACACAACTGATCAGGGGGCAACTTGCAATTATGAATACAACCTCCTTTCATCATTTCTCTTTTCATACAAGAAACTCCCCATGCCCAAATCCTCTTCACGGACCCATCATTCATCCCAGGCCCCGAGATATTCTACAACTCCCCTTCGAGGTGTACAAATCCATCCTGCATGAATGACTGCAAGATTGTTAGGTTCCCGAAGAAGAGTGTTGGTGTTGAGGGGGGAGCGGTGGTGCTGCCACTTGTCAGTGAACAGGGAGAGAGGGCGAAACACACATGGAGGGTGGTATGTAATTGGACTGGGTGTGATGCAAGTTTCATTACGTTGATCAATAATGGTGGCGAAAGGGAACTTGGAGGGGGATGAGGCGACCCGTGTTGACGGTACAGCAGAACACATTCCCAGGGACAAAGTCGGCCTTGTTCCAGGTTAAATTTTGTTTGTTCTGAGTGGCATATATACGCGAACGGAGGCTGCTGAACCAGGTCTGTCAAATCCGAGTGGGCGGTGCTCGAGCCATTTGTCGATAAGTTCGTTGGTAGCACCACCACCAACCGTAGCGCAAGCAAGCGAAGATGTTGAGAGAGGATCAGGGGTGAAGATATCGTAGTGGTTCTATTTGCATAAGGGTCTGGGAGTTGCAGCCCTATGCTCGGCGATTGTCCATATGTTCCAGTGTTCGTACCCTAAAATAACCACGATCACATGTGCCGAGGGCCTTGTGCACGTCCAACAACTTATAAACGCTCTGCGCATGTGAGTCACCATCCATGGCTCGCCCTCTCGTCCTCGGTCTTCTTGCACTCACCTGCCTTGCAGCTCCGGGGCCTCCCTCCCATCTTCTACGCGTCCTTGGTCCACAGGGCGTCAACCTCTGGCGTCTCGACCAACAAGAGGCTCGAGAACAAGTCGCCTCTCGCAGAGATCTCCCCTTCCGCCATCGCCTTACTATCCAGGATGGTTGGAACCCCTCCGAGGAGGATCTCGTTGAATCCCGGCGCGACATTTCCGAGTTTGTGCCTCAGTGGTTCGAACAACCTTTGGATCACTTTGACAAGACCAACACCCATACATTTAAACAGAGGTTCTGGGTCAATCAGAGGCATTACAAACCGAGAGTCGGGGCCCCCGTAACTGTAATTGACGGCGGAGAGACAAGTGGAGAGGTGAGTCTCTTCCGCTATGGAGGTGTTATCAATGTATTGACAGGTACTGCTTGTAGGACAGACTGCCCTTCCTTGACACGGGCATTGCTGACATCCTCGCGAGCGCAACGAATGGTGTTGGAGTAGTCTTGGAGCACCGATACTATGGTACGTCTCACTTGAACTTTTACGCTCGACTAGACATTTAGCACCTCCCCAGGCGAGTCCGTTGCTGTACAAAACTTGACTACTGACTCTCTCCGGTACGTCTCTGTCGTTCCAATTTTCGGCAATAATCTCAGTCAACGACAGATGGCTCACAAACGAGCAAGCCGCTGCAGACAGCGCCAACTTCATGGCCAACGTCAAGTTTAATGGCATCGACGAAGACTTGACTGCGCCGGGTACACCCTGGATTTACTACGGCGTATGTAGTGACCATCCCCTTTCCTACATAAGTTCACACAAACTGCTATAGGGCTCCTACGCAGGCGCGCGTGCTGCACACATGAAGGTTCTCTTTCCCGACCTAGTGTACGGCGCCATCGCGTCCAGTGGTATGTCATTTCATTTCTTGCGTTCGAAATTGCCACTCTAATACATATCAAGGTGTCACTCACGCCGCTATCGAGAATTGGCAGTATATGGAGATTATCCGCAACGCTGCTGATCCAAAATGCTCTTCCCATCTTGTCAATTCCATCAGCATCGTCGACACCATCTTGACCAGTGGAATTTTCAAGAAACAGCTCAAAGGCCTGTTCGGGTTGGCGGACTTGGAACATGACGACGATTTCGCTTCAGTTTTGTCTGTGAGTACTTCGCCTTACATGTTGTTCTAGGCGGATATCTTACAGGATAATAGTCGCCCCTGGGCTCCTGGCAATCAAAAAATTGGGACCCCAAAGTTGGCAGCACCAGATTCGACGAATTTTGTACTGCCCTCGGTGCACCCTTTGGAAAAGTCAACGCTCAAGTTGCCGAGGCAAAACCCTTTGGGCACCCCGAAAGGATGATAGAAGTGGAGGATGGGTTCAGTCTGGACTTTTCAATCTTGAACTACGCAAATTATGTCAAGAATAGAACAGTCTCAAGGTGTCGGACGACGGTCGAGGAGGTGAGTAGCATGCAATCGGAACGTTTTCGAGATTCAGGAACTTTTTCGAATAGTGCTTTGGAACATATGATGATACCCAGTATCAAGACACTGGTCTCGATCAAACATGGAGGTTGTGGATGTTCCAGGTTTGCACACAGTGGGGATACTTTACTGTATGTTCTTTCCAAATAGTGACTTTATCCGTTGCTAAAACACACACTCTTGATAGACAACTCCCCCCAACCCAAAACAGCCACGCATTCTCTCCCGCCTCATCACGCTTCCCTACGAATCCAAAATCTGCCAACAGGCCTATCTCCCAGGCGAGTTCGTCCAGGTCCCGCCGTTGCCAAACATCACCGCCGTGAACGCTTTGGGCGATTTCGCAATTGCTGCGGACCGGCTGGCGATTATTGATGGAGAAGGTGCGTTCCTCCTATTTGCTCGGTATTATCTTTTGCCTCACAGTAGCTAATGCAGTCGACCCGTGGAGACCCGATACGCCACACAGTGACGATGCTAAACCACGTCCGGACACGATGTTGAGACCATTCAAATTGATCTCTGGTGCGTCTACCCCCATACTTTCCTTTTCTCTCCACCTTATACACGTTGTTTTTAGGTGCGGTTCACCACTGGGACGAGAATGGGTTACCGGAATTGATGGATGAGCCTGAGGTGATAAGGACAATTCATGCGGAGATGGTTGCGTTTGTTGAGGGGTGGTTGGAGGATTGGAAGCCACCGACTAAGAAGCATTAAGTATCCGACGATTCCATCAACGTGTGGTTTGGTGGAATTTTGGACTTGTGAGACTCGTCAGCTAGGTAGCTTAATGGATACGAGAACCAGATTGCGCTGTGTTTGTAGAATTATTCAAAGTCGGTGGTCCTGCAATCTATATAGTTAAGCAGATGATAACTGCCATGGGGCGTCCTTCACCTCAAGCAATGTCAGGCCTCTTATCGCTGCATAGTAAGCAGGCCATAGCCGACTTCTCTTTGGCCCTCTTCGTTATTGACGCATTCTACATGATTATTTACTTTGACATTACAATTGCACAGCCAACTGCACACTCAGCCCTTGAGGCTTCCACGTTTGTTTGATCAAGTCCGCTGCTCGTTCCGCAATCGCATACACAGGGCCTTGTATGTGTGCACAAGGAACATATGGCTAAATCCCCCCCATGCATCAACACCTCGATGTGAAACACTCTCGCATGGGATATAGTCAACTCACCATAATAGACGCGTCGACAATCCTCAATCCAGACACTCCCTTCACCAACAAATCAGGATCAACCACACCCCAATCCGCGTCCCTGGGCGACATCGAAGCAGTCGATACTGGGTGTACGCCCGACCCTACATTATCTCGGATAAAATCGTCAATCTCTGCATCAGTGGTGGCATTGGCCAAGGGTCCCAAAACGCTCGTGATCCGGCCCTCCCATACGGGTGCTTTGACGAAACGCATAGCTGTCTTGAGACCCTCTCGAGTGGCAAAGAGGTCGAATTCGGAGCTGTAGAAGCCTGGATTGATAAGGGGGTCGTCGAATGGGTTGTTGGACTGGAGCGTCACAGAACCACCTTGTTTGCTGTCGTCAGCCCTGGGACCAACTGGACATTTTTATCTTCAGCTCACGAGAAGTAGGACTCGACAAAGCGAGGCCGACAGTGAATACACTGCCTGATGCCTGTGAAGACAGAATTGAACCACCTTGTGAGGGCTTGGAAGAACAATTGAGACTTACGCCTAAAATCAATTCATTGTGGGCGGAGTTGGGTCCAGAGGAAGGATCGTCGAATCGTTTGAAGATAGGCGACTCGTCTGGCAGGCGGGTCCACAGGATGTGATTGATTGCTTGGCCTCCCCACACTGCATAAGGACCAGTTCCATTGGTTTTCCAGACCTCCAAAGCTGCGGCCTGTAGCGCTGGGTCAAACGACAGACTAATTCCGAAGTATTGCCGTAAGCGAACCACGCTTCATCATCGAGTTGTAATAAAATACTTACTTGTTCCATGGCCCCAAATCAATTGAATTGGGTACCAAGCCAAAGCTAGGGGCCGAAGATGATAGAATGATCTGATAAATTCTTCCCAACGCTTGGGTTGTGCACCACCGATGGAATATTCAACGATCCTAATTCTTCTTTGTCCCCAATACCAGGACTGGAGGAGAAGACGTGGAGTGCCGATGGATCCGGCAGATAGAATGACCTCCTTTGATGCAGTCAAGTAAACTCTCTTAGGTGAGTTCGGAGAGCCAATTTCGACAGTGCGTATAGTGGGGTGTTTGGTATTTGTATTGGGAGTCTTGAGCATACGGGTAGCACGAGTGTTGAGTACGATGTGTACGTTTCTGCGCGACCTCGTTTGCTGATCGAGGTAAGACGTCGCTGCGCTACTTCTAGTCCCATCATGTCCAATTGTCGATTGTCGCCAACCTATCACATGCTATTCTTCAACAATCGCTCGTGAGCGTTATATCGCGCGTACATACCCAGACCGAGTGGACTACCCTGAATTCATATCTAGATTGAACTTGAAGTCCTCGCCCAACTCTTTACTTGCTTGAATGATGGCGGAATCAACAGCAGGATTCCGGAAACCGGGGAGAGTTACAGCAACCCTCCCGTGTAAGCTATGGTTTCCTGGATCGAATTCACCAGTTGTATTGTGATTGTCGGGCGGGGCCTCGAGTTTCTCATGCTGATTTTTGAAGTCCAAGTCAGGCTTCCAGTCGGCAAGAACAAAACAAGCCTACATACCCTTCTGATGTATGGTTGGAGGTTTTCCCAGCTCCATCCCGAATCCTCAGTAACCCGAGCGAAGCGGTCGAAATCGGATGAAGATCCACGAGTATAGAACATTGCATCTACACCCACCAATTCCTGAGTTTGGGGGGTGCATGTTTGTTCCTGTACGGGCGACACTCACTGACAGAACTGCTACCGCCAAGTATATGTCCCTGTGGGTATGGGAGGGAGCGACCCTTTAGACCTCGTTGCGGAGTGGTAGTGAAGTTCCATCCGAAACGGGAGGCCGCCGTGTCTCTGGCGAGGCCGGGAACAATCCAGTCTAAGACGCCCTCGTTCCTGGAGAAGCAGCATCAATACGCTAGAGATTGAAGAGCATCAATTGTGCTAGAGGCTGAAAAAGATACCCACTTGGGCCCTGCTTCTATGAGCAGGACACTGAACTCTGGATTCTCTGTTAGCCTGTTTGTCAGGACTGAGCCTGCTAACCCTCCTGGATCGTTCAAGTGTCAGCCTGGTTGTCGGTTTTGAAACACGTGAGCACTTGCCGCCGACGACGATGAAGTCCCAGCCTATGTTCGGGACATCATCTATCGATTCATACACGGCACCCAAACCAAGGGGAGATAACCCGAGCAGAGCTACAAGCTTGAGCAGCATTTTAGTGTCCTCAAGGAGAGCCTTTGCAGGTGAGCGGGGAAATTATAATATCCGAGGTGAGAATTCTTGTTTTTGGTTTGTTGTTTTGAGCTTACGGCCAAGGCACCATCACTGGGACCCTTTCACTGCCACCGAGGCGGCCCCGTTTCCTCAATCCGCGGTCACAACGTGACACTGGTGGCGAAAGGTGAGAGAGACGCCAACTGCATGTGAAAGTGAATCACGGGGAGGCTGCAGGAAGCGGTTTCTGTCGCGGTACATGCAGAGGTCAGCTCACACTCTAGCGTCCCTTGAAGCTTGACTCTGGAGTAAGATGGTAACGCACACGGATCCCAGCGGTCAAAACAACAAGTCTGATAAGAATGGAAGCTGTAGATCATTGCCTCGTACTGAAGGAGTAAAATCGAGAGCCCTAGAGCCAAACAAACAAAATGTGGCGGTCGTCACTGGAGACATCCGAAAGACTGGTGTTCATGGTACAAGGTGTCGACAGGCCACGTAAGAATATTGTGGGACTGTGACAAGGGCTTTTGCAGTCCGACGAGCTTGGCGCTGGCTCCCAATGCTTCCATCAACCCCGTGGCACTTGTTTGCCTACACCATGCTTCAGGGGCGTGGCAGGTAAAGCGAATAGTGGTCCTGCCCTGAATCTGTTCCCTTCGTCCTTCACCGAGTCTAACCCCAGGATGTGGTTGCTATCATCCGAACTTGCCCCGATCCTCGCACTCTCGCTGTGCTTCACCCAGGCTGTTGGGTTTTCCCCGCACCTTTTACAAGTTCTTGGACCCCAGGCAGTGAATATTCATCGACTGGAGCAACTGGTCGAAGCCAAAGCTCGAGCGCGGAAAACTATCTCTCCTGAACGATCAGCGCTCGTCGTACAGAATGACAACTGGAATCCCACCTCAGCGTCCTCTGCAGAACGGCAAGGACAATCAGCAGAAAGTCAAGAGCTTCAGCTCGGCTGGTTCGAGCAGCCTCTCGACCACTTTGACAGTTCGAATCGGCATACGTTCAAGCAGCGGTATTGGATCAACAAGAGGTATTACAAACAGAGAGAAGGAGCACCTGTGTTCATACTTGATGGTGGGGAGGTGAATGCCACAGTATGTGTAAATTCAAGCTTGGTAGTGAGTTCCCTGCCTTACTTGTCAGGGTAGACTACCCGTTCTCGACACAGGTATCGTTGATATACTAGCGGAAGCGACTGATGGGCTTGGTATACTACTCGAACACCGGTATTATGGTACGTCGTGGACGATCCCTCAGGGTAGGAACTCGGGTAATCTGTGTTCAGGAGAATCAATTCCAGTGGATAACTTTACGACGGACTCCCTCCGGTGTGTATTCTATTCACACCCACGTTGAACATACTTATTCCTGAATGGTATAGCTGGCTCACTAATGAACAAGCTGCGGCGGATAGTGCCAATTTCATGTCCAACGTCAAATTTGAAGGCATCAGCCAAGACCTGACATCTCCAAATACTCCTTGGATATACTACGGCGTAAGCTGTTGATTGCATGCTAGTACGAACTAGCTCACTCCATGACCAGGGGTCCTACGCTGGAGCACGCGCTGCGCATATGAGAATCCTATATCCGGAACTAGTTTATGGTGCCTATTGCCTCTAGCGGTGAGCGTTCCCAGTACTCTTCCCATTTTCACCCTCATATTGTGTATCGACTTTCAGCTGTTACACATGCGACCATGGAAAACTGGCAATACAACTGAAGTTGTCAGACACGCCGCCGATCCGAGATGCTCAGAATACCTGGCGAAGGCCACGGAGGTCATCGATAACATTATCCTCAACGGTCTCAGCAAACGTCGTTTTAAAGCTCTATTCGGGCTCGCTGACCTCAGACACGATGACGATTTCGCATCCTTTATCACGGTAAATCCGTGTCATTTGTTCTGTGATCCTGGGTTCATCTTTTGCCACAGAAATCCTTCGCCTATTGGGAACGCAAAGCGTGGAATTCCGACGTCGGGGTCAACGAATTTGAGCGATTCTGCACGAGGTTTATCAAGCCATTTGGAGACATTCCGGATGATGCCGCAAACAACCTGCCGTTCGGCCACCCCTTGAGATCAATTGAAGTCGAGCATGGGTTTTCCCTGGACTTTTCTATCGTGAACTGGGCGAATTATATCCGACAGGTGAATTTTATCGTTTCTTTAGGTGCAATTCGGCGACGGAGCTGCACTTGCAGGATCCCATCATTCGAGCCTGCCTTGAGGAAGTTGGCGATATCAATGCGGTGAGTTCTCAGGGTTTATGCTTTAACCCTGTGCACCAGACAGTTGATCCCTGAGCGAAGTGCTTCACGACACACGATGATGAAGTCTATCAAGGCACTGACATCACTCAGACCGATCGTCTGTGGCGGTTCCAAATGTGCACACAATGGGGCTCATTTGTCGTACGTCCGGGACTATCATTCAACACCCAACCTCCAGCTCATCCCTTGTAGATCTCGCCTCCAGATCATCACGCCCCTCGGATTATCTCGCGAACGATTGATCTTGAGTATAAGCTGAAGGTGTGTAGACAATCATTCCAGCCTGGGGAACACTATCGTGTACCCATCGTCCCGAACATCAACACTATCAATGCGCTGGGGGGATTTAACATTGCAGCCGACCGGTTGGCATTTATCGATGGCGAGTGTGAGTAATAAACGGTTGACCCTCTTGCCGGCTACTCAAATGAAGTGACACTCAAATAGTAGACCCATGGAGACCTAGAACCCCTCATAGCGACGATGCCAAGTCACGACCAGATACTATTCTACGTCCGTTTAAATTAATACCTGGTCGGTCCTGCTCGTTATCTTCAAAGTTCCTTGACAACTGAATAGTGGATAAAGGTGCAGTTCATTTGTGGGACATGAGCGGACTTCGAAACACGACGGATGAGCCTCAAGAGATACAGCAGATTCATAGGGAGATTGTTCACTTTGTTAAAGAATGGCTTGTAGACTGGAAACCCGCCCAACATTAATCCGTTCAAAAGCTTACACATTTCTCCTTTCCAACTACATTTGACAGTCAAAACACAACCACAAACCCCGGTCAAAGTCGGATACCCTGATCCTCAACAGGTGGAGAAGCACCATTTCCTACCATCACTCTTGCACCTAGGCTTGTGATGTCGTCAACGGTTAAGAAGATGTAAGCTAGGCGGCGGTTAACGACGAGCACACGTCTTTGGTATGCACGACACAAACCTGGACCGGGAGGATATACACGGTTGTTCGGTGGACTAGTAATCATTAATGCCCTCCGGTCTCTGGAAAGTTGAGCATCCATGAAGACAAGACGAGAGCTGGAGTGGAAGGCATGGGATGAGAAGCCAAGATCGATTAGCGCAACTATGGATACCCTATTAGATCGGGTGCCCTACAAGCAATAAAGCGGGTTGGTACCTTTGATACTCCCCCCCTTGAGGTTTCCTGGAATAGAGACGTCTACGTGGAACTTGGTGTTGAAGGCAATCTTCTTGGGGACGTTGGATAGGTGAGGACGCTCAACCGACATATAAGGAGGGTTCAAATATTCGACTCGGAATTCACTGCCAAGTTGTCTCAGTACTTTATTTGTGTTCAAGGGTTTTGATGCTTGCCTGGAGAACTTGGTACCGTTAACAATATTGGTATTAGGATTAGAACCAGCGACCATAATATTACTAATATTATTGTAAGTTTTTGGGCTTCATACGTCAACGGGAGGTATATACGACGTACCCCTTTGGTGTCAAAGTCGCAGAAGAGTGATACAGGCGGGCGATATCTGTGACCGGCAACTCCTTGTTGCTAATTCGCTTCCCTGATGGTGCATCTGGAGTATACAACGACGGAGTAAATCTACACAAACGTCATTTCAAACCCGAGCCTCCGTTACAAAGAGACGACGACCTACGCAGGATGATCCGAATTTGAGGAATTACCGATAGGATCCCTGACGTCACCAAGCCCAGTATATCCTGTCTGTGCGCCATTGATGATCAGAACTTGACCATTGGGCATGAGAATCATCTCCGGCATCATCCTGGGTTCCAGCATCCTTTCGATCTCCCAGCCACGCTTGATCCCCTCTGGAGTCAGAGTCATACGGCTGCATTGGTCCTGATGCGGGAGTCTGTGACGAGAGTTCGCTGACGGGAATTTGGTCGCTCGTGTTCGTACCACCACAGATGAGAACCTCGGGGATGTAGTGGGGAGGATGGAGGGGTAGGAGAGTAGCAGTACCATCCAAGGGGTTCGTGACTCGGACACCATTAGGAATGTCAGGCAGGATTGTCTCGGTGTTCTTTTCTACATCGTAAATGATGGTTTGATTGTTGGAAGCTATGAATACTCTGCCATCGGGCAAGGCCAGCACTCTAAATGTATCATGAATATCAACTTGTCGCTTCGTTCGCGTATGGTCAGAGTGCTCACCGAGGGAATAAATTAGCAGGAAGAGTACGTTCGAGAAGTTTCAAGGGTCTTGGAATGCCGCCATCCTTTTTAGGGAAGAACTCAAGGTTGTTGACAGGGTCAACATTATAAAACGCGCTTGCTTCATGCGTGCCCCCGACGACTAGCTGGGTATTCGTTATCAGCCGGGTTAATATCACCCGAAAATAATAAATTACCAAAGAACCATCAAAAATCCTTGCACTAGATGGGTACCATCTCGTCTCCGCAAGGTGAAAAAGGGCTTGATCCTCAAACAACCTGCAACCAACACCATTGGGATCGTCACAAGGCTCCCATATTCTTAGACCCATCCGTCCATCTTCAGCCCAGGGAAGGACAGCAGCGTGTCCACCAACGCTGACCTGCGTTTCATGGCTTCAGCTTTTGAGAACCCATTTAACTCAGTTCGAAAGAAGGGGAAACCCCACCATTGTGCCGTTACTTAGGAAACCCCCTGATGCACAAAAGCTATGGGACACGACTTCAAGAGCGGTTGCGGTGTTTGTCTCCATATTCCAGACAGCACCCCAGGCAGAATGTCCGTCAATCTGCAGGGGAGCATTTGTAAACCGGTCGAAGAAAATAGCGAGGGTATCCGAGACGACGATCGATTCGAGTGCGACGATGCCAGAGGTACCATTCTGTACAAAATGCCACCCGCGATCCAGCTGTAGCCACTACGCGTGCAGCGGAGAGAGAGATAGAAAACAGGACAAGGTCCAAAACCCTCATATACTATGGCTTTGTGCTCGTGAAAACACTCTTGGATAGAGGGCGGGGCGGATACTTCAAGTATATATGTTTTGCAGACTCCTGTGTTCTCGTGATCGTACATACCTCGCGATCCGCGAGGAATGGGCATGAACATGATCCGTCAGATGATGTTTCGAGCGCAAATCGAGAAGATAAGGCAGCCGAGCGATGGGAACAATGGATCTAGAGCGACATAGTGTTCCTCAATGATCCATTGTGTTCCCACACGAAGCATCGCCATGTGAGGCGTAGCATGCGAGATGTTTTGCTCCCAAACGCGTGAGGCTTTGAAAACCCCAGTATAGCGGGGCGTAAGTTGACGAGAATCCTGAGATAACGTAAGTTAGTGTGGTAGTTCCCTTGGTTCCAAACACACTGAAGACTGGCCTGGCATCGTTTCTTCAGTCACATCGCAGTCTCATTCTCTTACCAAGTCCTGCGGGCACAAACTTCCTTCCAAGGATCAATTGATTAATTCAACAACGTCTCGCCGATTCCTTTTCACTTCGTCCCTCTTAACCCATAGCCTTTCGGTGGATGCTTTCAGCTAGGGGTTGTGACAGAGTAGGAATTTCCACAGTTCTTACATATATTTTTATGCTAAGATATTTGACAGACATTTAGGGGAGAATTATTTAGATGTAGGCGCTAAAGCCAGCTACCATACGCTTGTCCAGGTGTCCAATTAACCCGGGAGGTCGGTGCACTATAAATAGCCCGGAGTAATATAACCAATTAGAACCCTTCATTCCCACCTGCTGGGCCCACAATTAGCGCCCTTCCCTCCCTTCGTCCCAAGTCAACCCACTACATAGAACACCCCCCCCCTCCCCCTCCCCCCCACGCAAGAATGGTCGACCGCTGGAAGAGGAAACTTTCCCAGAAACCCAAAGTCCTGAAAAGCAAGGATGTCGAGGGCCTAGCGGAATACATCAAGTCCGATAAATGTAACAATATTGTTTTGATGGTGCGCAGGAGCTCTCTCTACTTGCCCCACCCATCGCGGGCTTTTTTATTTTTTTATTTTTTTCGCTCGTTAAACTCTCGAATGTAGTTGGGCGCCGGTTCGTTTTTTTTATCCGTACTCGAGTCTGCACCGACTCAAACTGACTCCTGGCAGGCGTTAGTACCTCTGCAGGTATTCCTGATTTCAGGTCACCCAAGACTGGTATGTCTCCTCAGATTTGTGCTCTCTTTTCGAGCTTCTCGGATAATAACCCCGTAATCGCAGGTCTTTACGTGAGTTCCCCCCTCCCTATTCCATAGTTACTCGAATAGTTCCAAATCCTGCACCACAGTCAAATCTCGCCAGATTGAACCTCCCCCACCCAGAAGCTGTATTCGAGATCAATTTCTTCCGTCGCAACCCCGTCCCCTGTCCGTCCCAATTTCCCTAACCCCCCCCCCCTTCTCAACACAACGTCCCAAACTCACACAAATCTACTCTCCCCCTTTTTCTCTCTCTCTAGTCTATACCCTCGCCCAAGAACTCTACCCAGGCAAATTCCGTCCAACAATCACCCACTCCTTCATCAAGCTCCTCCACAACAAGGGCCTCCTCCTCAAGTGCTTCACTCAGAACATAGACACCCTCGAACGTCGCGCAGGCGTCCCCAACGATAAAATCATCGAAGCACACGGGAGCTTCGCCACACAGCGATGCATCAACTGCCGCGTCCCCTACGATGATGATTTGATCAAAGTTCACATCAAGGAAAAGACAATCCCCAGATGCGAAGGGTGCAAAGGTCTCGTTAAACCCGACATTGTGTTCTTTGGGGAACAAGTACGTCTACTTTTATCTCGAATTTTATCGTAAGATTGGAAGAGAGGAATTGATTTTTAAAACCCTTGGATGGCAATCAAATCATTCAGCTTCCTCAGGCAGTTTATCAACTCCATCCCAATCCTCAGCCAAGCCAACCTCCTCATCGTCATGGGCACTTCTTTAACCGTTCACCCCTTCGCTATGCTTGCCGGGTTACCTGAAGATAGCTGTCCACGAGTCCTGATGAATCTCGAGCGTGTAGGTGACTTTGCAGACCGGGCAGACGACGTGTTGCTTCTTGGTAAATGCGATGAGATGGTTCAAGAGCTCTGCGCAAAATTGGGATGGGAAGAGGAGTTGTTGAAGTTGTGGAAAAGCAACAGAGGAAAGCGTGGAGAAGGACGAGGATGCCTTGCAGGAGGAGAAGGGAGGGAAGGAGAAGGACGTGGGTCCCAATCAGGGTGATGAATCCAAGATCAGGGATGAAGTCGACACTCTAACATCAGCAATCGAACAAAGTCTGGCCATTTCCTCCAAGGACAAGTCGTCAAAGTTAGCCGAGGCATACGCTGACCCCACACCTGGAGGCAAAGTTCTGGAAATTCCGGAACCAAAGCCGCCCGCCACGTCACATGGACAAGGCGTCAGACAAGACAAGTTGTAACTCTGTGCAAACCTCATGTATTCAAGCTTTGTTCTCAAAGGATAAGATTGTATGCCTCCTATACTACTCCGTTTCCAGCACAGGCCTTGCAACAGCCGAAGTCCCCACGGGAGGCACGCAAACATGCACCACTCATATCCTTGACGGTACGGAGGTGCTTATTCATGCGTAGTCACTATCGCCCTCGATGAACACCGGCAGAACCGGGCTCGCACGATCTCTCAGAAGTGAGTACGCCTCACGGCGCTTCTGAGAGATCTAAGTGACAGGGGCTGGTGTTGAGTAGCCCCCTTCTGGTTACCAAAAGCGCCTCGCGAGAGGCCTGTATTGGCCAAAGCAAAATGGAAGCTACAATGGAAGAATCTGAAGCCCAAGGAAAACCTAAGACAAGAAGTGAAGTGGAAAACGCGGGCCCAAACGGGAGGAAATTGATCGTCGGTATGAGGATATGAAGGCAAGGATAGCTGATGTTCAAAGTTCAAGTTCGATAAAATGCGACAACAATCTGATGAGACTGGGAAAGACATGCAAGAGATGATAATTGTACAAATTGTCTTGGTGCAATTGTCACGAGGATGACGAGGGACCAGGGGCGGGATAGGCATTCATGATGCTCGCGATGGTTGCGGGGATGGGGGGAGGTGACCCTGATGGGCTCGATGGAGCATCGGAGCGGTATTGAGATTGTGAGGGCTGAGTTGGTATTGTATCTTGTGGTACCGCAGGGGCCGCCAGTCGTTCACCATCAGTGTGGAGAGAGAACATTGGCATGTCCATTCGCGGGGTGGGTGTCCAGGTGTGGAAGGCTAAGTCCCTGCGGTGCTTGCTGCGATGAAGTTGCAACGGGATCTGGGGTTTGATTTGGCTCCTGCTCACGCTCTTGTGATCCACTTTGTTTTCGCTGGCTCTCCGCTTGTGCAATGATATGTTGGGGGTAGTGATGGAGTCCACGAGGACTGGAGCTGATTTCTCTCTTCAGCCGGTCCCGCTCGACAGGATATAAGGCACCTATCGGCATTGTAGAATCATAGTCTTCTGGAAGAGCCGGTGTCACGGCTGCATGGCGACCGCCTAGAGGCCTGTATCAAGGGGTAAGCCCAGCTCTTCCGTCCCCAAGTGACAACTACGCACCCTCCTTCAACGAAATTTTGCCAGACATAATCCCGCAAACGATTGGCATTCGGAAGCTCTTGTATCAGATGTTTGATTGTATTTTGCCCCAGACCAAAAAAATCTGGACCTGAAACCGAGTTCGAGTGTTGCCGATTGCGGATGGCGTTGGCTTGTTTGACAATGCTTGACCAGGCGCCTGTTGCAGTGCCGGCTATGACAGTCCTTTCGGGTGCATCTGAAGGAACAATCTGGAATTTGGGCCCATCACCACCATCAAGGATAGTGCAGTGATACACGACCTCTGCATTAGGGTCCACTGTTGATAGATACCTCCTGACGACACAATTAGCATTCACCTACATAATGAATGCGAATGGACCTGCCTGGTGACTTCATACCCCACGGGAAATATGTACCGCTCCGTATGAAAGTGTTCCCGCATGCACACTTCACCCAACCTGATGACCGTCATAATACCTACGTTCAGTGGTAACATAGGCTTGCTCTTCTTATCGCGCGGAACAATCGGGATGTTGTGGTTGCCAGTTGTTACTGTATGCGCCTTGAGGCGTTTAGGTTTTTGTCGCTGAATTTCGGATGTTGGAGGTTTTTGCGTAGTTGGGGAGGGGGCGAAGCTTGGGCTCGTCGGATACACGCTGGGACCAGCCAGGGGACTGGGGAGATAATAATAAGGGTACGGGTAAGCTGGTGTATGAGGTGTGATGGGTGTTCCGGGCCCATAATATAGAGCGTAAGGGTTATAACCTGTCGACTACAGATCCTGCGCTGCTGCCTTTCACAAAGGCAGTACTGAGGCTTAGGTATGGATTGTTAGCAAGATTGGGACTGGGAGAAGTCGATTTTCCTTCCTCTGTCGGGCTAGCCGTCGGGAGGATTTGCGCCAGCGGCTTGCCGTCAGGGCTGTTGGTTCGATTTAGTGTTGTTGGGTTCGCTTGGTTGTCAGACGTTGGAGGGGTGTCAGTCGGTTGTGCGAGATTTGTGATTGAGTGTGGAGAACGTCTGGATTGGGCGGCAAGGGCTGGATCGAGGTTGGGGTCGACACTCGTATCTACAGGAAGAGACGAAGATCCCGATAGCAAGGCCAGGGTTTTGATGGTCGACATGAACGGTCGTGGAACTCAGGTCTTGCGTCGCTTGGGGCAGATATGGAGGCGAAATAGCTTGACCGGTCTCATCGTGATTCGATAGTGCACTGGCTGAACTAGGGCTCGAACTGGGATGAGGGTGCATGACCCGAAGTACAACGGTGGGATCCTCCGTTTGATTTCGCGAGACGGGAGAATCCCGCATTTCAACATCCTGCGTGTGACTCGGGAGAGGATATGTTCCTGTACCAAGAGTAGTTTCTGATCAGAAAACCTGGGGTCAGTTAGATTATTGATGATAGAAAGTACCTTACCCGCCGTATTGGACTGTCCACTATTGGTCTTACTGGCACCATCTTGACTCTCCTCAAGAATCAGAGCTGAAGAACCGACCCCAGAGGAAGACTCCGTAGCACCCCGAATGGTTCGAGCGTTCGTGCGAAGGCGTTTTGCGGGTTCCTTGGATTTCTCTTCCGGGCACCGTTTGTTTCTAGACCTTGTCCGCATGGAAGGAGTATCCATGTTGCCGACGGTGCTTAAGGGAGGTGATGAGTTTTCCTGTTGGAAACCGTTGATCGGGCTCTCGTCAGCTGTCGCGTCATCGGTGGTAGAAATTGTTTGTGAGTGGGTGGACTTGGGGGAAGGGGACGAGGACATAAGATATGCAGAGTGTGGAGGGGATGGACGCTTCCCATCCCTCTTGCACTCGGAACTTCCCTAACCGGAAAACGTCGCCAAACAAATAAAAGAAACGATGCAAATTTGACATTCCCACAGTGTAAAAACAATCAAAACACTGTCTGTCTCTCGTACCCTTGGCCTCTGCATCAGTATTGTAAGAACACGGATTTTACGGACGATGTCATTCGCCATGGGAATGCAAATTCATATCTTTGTTTGGCCTTGTTCTGCCTTCCTCTCCTGTTTGGGAGTCATCACATGAGCATGCAGATCCCCATGTGACTACAAAACATTACAAAACAAGAGATTACCGAGTTCCCCGATGCAGCTTGTCCCTCAGAAACCCTCCGACTTGATCAAACAACCACGTGAACTCATTTTCCGCGCCCTCTTCATAATCAAACGAATGTCCCTTCCCCTCGACACTCTGCAACGCCACTGATACGCCAGCTGCCTCGAGTAATTTCATAAAATGCTGAGACTCATGGATATGAACCAAGTAATCTTCCGTCCCATGTATCAGGAACACCGCCGGCCAGTCGCAAGTTACATTGAGCTGAGGAAATAGCACCCGATGGCCTTGAGGAATCAACGAACTTGCCCACTCTTCTGGCTGTGGTTTTGTGGCATCATTCATATGTGATTTTTCAATTTCCCGTCGTTTCATCCTCAATCGCTCGCTGAGGCCGTACTTGTGTTCTCCAGTGTAATAATCCAAATAAACCCCAAGCTGAATCCACAGTCGGGCGAGGAGCATACGCGGATTGGCAGGTAAGCCAGGAGTTGGATGATGATCAGGGTGGTATCGGAGTTCAGATTCGGTTGTGACTTCTAGGGAGGACGGGTGGAGGAATTCCTCAAAATCTGCAGGATCCAAAAGTTCTCTTCCTGGGACGAAAACGCTGTCTTTGGGCTCCAGGTAGTATGGCGTCTATGGGGCACACGTTAACAACCAGGCGGCAACTTTGAGTCGAGGTCTTGTCCTACCATGAAATCACCACCCATCCCGTATATCGAAACGACAGCCTTCGGCTTCGGCTCGGCAACAATAGCGGCAAGATAGGCGCAGAGGCCACCCGCACTCGAACCCGACACCGCAATCGCATCGAGATCGATTTTGTATTGGTATACAACACGATCCCCACCCAACGCCGCAGCGGTGAATATAGCGCTTGGATTCCCGATGTACGAGAATAAATCCTTAATATCGTTGACGATATCCCGTCCTGTCGATGGCGGGAGCAACTGATAATCAGGGACCAGGAATGCGAAGCCTAATTCAACAGTTCTCACTAATCCAGAATTGAGCATTCTAAAGTGCATCGAGCTGTAGCTAACGCTGAAAATCTCACTATATAACCAATGAGGAAACCAACTTTTGCGATTGCCAACAGTCAATCCTCCACCGTGGAAGTATATAACTGCAGGTACGGCGATTAAGGGGTTCGTGCTCAAGTGGAGTTTTGGTGGGTAGATATCGAAGTAAACTTCTCTGCCACCGATCGTCTTGTACGCCACAGTCGTGCATGGAAGAAGGTCCTGCGCCATCGGTGAGTCCTGTCGTCCACCGGGGGATGTAAAACTGTAATCGGCTCTCCGGATTTAGAATTCAAAGCTCTGGGCGTGGTCACAAGGTTTTAATTCACGTGCAGGGGAAGTTCATGAGTAATTCAAAATGCTACACGTTTCCTCTGCACGACACAGTTCATTTATTATGCGCGATAGAAGCACACACACGAGCCCCTCAAATTCGAACTCCTTGATCTTTCACAGGAGGCGAAGGCACCATTGCCCATCATAACTCTAACACCCGCGCTTGTCACATCGTCAACCGTCAAAAAGATATAAGCTATCCCACAGTTAGTGCTGCATATTTGTAACAGGCGTGGATAAACATACCCGGGCCAGGAGGATATACACGATTATTCGGTGGACTAGTGATCGTCAGAGTCCTCCCAGTTTCTCGATAGCTGAGCATCCATGAAGACTAGACGAGAGCTGGAGTGGAAGGCATGGGTTGAGAAGCCAAGGTCGATCAGAGCAACTAACGCCGTGTAAGATCGGTCCCCCCCACGAACGAAAATGGATCAATACCTTTAATATCGTTCCCCCTGAGACCCCTGGGGATGGACACATCCACATGGAATTTGGTGTTGAAGGCGATTTTCTTGGGAACGTTGGACAATTGAGGCCGCTCAACGGTCATATAAGGAGGGATTCAAGTATTCGACTCGGAATTCACTATGTGCCTATCTGAGAACCTTCTCCGCCTCTGGAAATCTTGGAGCTCACCTAGCATACTTGGTCCCATTGACGACCCCCCTATTGGGATTGGAACCAGCAAGCATGAGGTTGCTAAAGAGCGTCATTAGTGGATTTATTTATGAGAGTATTATACTTGTGGCATACCCTTTCTGCGTCAAAGTTACAGTCGAATGATAAATGCGTGCAATATCTGTCGTTGGGAGTCCCTTGTTGCTGATACGCTTCCCTAGTGGTGCACCGGGAGTGTACAGTGATGGAGTAAATCTGCCAGCCCGAACATCAGTCAAAACATGAAATTCGCTGTGAGCATAGCCACTTACGCAGGGTGATCTGCATTTGAGAAGTTTCCGATAGGGTCCTTGACAGTGCCAACGGTAGCATACCCAGATCTGTGCACCATTGATAATCACGGACTTGACCATTAGGCATGAGAATCATCTCTGGCATCATTCTAGGCTCCAACATTCCTTTCGATCTCCCAGCCGCGTTTGATTCCCTCCGGAGTCAGTGTCATACGGCTGCACTGGTCTGATGCGGGGGTTTGCGATGAGAGTGAGCCTTCAGGGGCTTGGTCACTGGTATTAGTACCACCGCAGATGAGAACCTCCGGGATATAATGGGGTGGATGGAGGGGTAGGAGAGTGATAGTACCATCGAAGGGATTTGTGACCCGAACACCATTAGGAATGTCAGGAAGGATGGTTTCGATGTTCTTTTCGATATCATAGATGATGGTTTGGTTGTTAGCCGCCATGAACATCGTGCCATCGGGCAAGGCTAGGGCTCTGATACAATGACGCGTAACGACCGCTATTAGCTAAAACCCCTTACCACAGGAGTTGTAAGCACTCACCGAGGGAATAAGTTAGCAGGAAGACTACGCTCAAGGAATTTCAATGGTCTTGGGACGCCACCGTCTTTTTTTGGGATGAATTCAATGCTGTTGACAGGATCGACATTATAGAACGGAGTCAATTCATGTATACCTCCAACAACCATCTGTTCCCAACAGATTAGTCCCCTATAAATTCTCTGCAAAAAATCAATTACCAGAGAGCCATCGAAAATCCTTGCACTCGACGGGTACCACCTCGTCTCTGTAAGGTGAAGGTTGTCTTGGTCCTCAAACAACTTGCACCCAACACCGTTAGGATCATCGCAAGGCTCCCAGATCCTTAGACCCATCCGGCCGTCCTGAGCCTCTGGAATGAAAGGTGTATTCCCACCAACACTGACCTATGTCGCATAAATGTAGTTAATTATGTCATTAGGTTGACCAGGGGGGGACCCCACCATGGTGCCGTTACTTAAAAATCCTCCTGAAGCGCAGAAACTGTCAGACACAACGTCGAGAGCTGAAGCAGTGTTCGTCTCCATGTTCCAGAGGGCACCCCACGCGGGATGTCCGTTGATCTCCAAGGGGTCATTTGTAGCCCAGTCAAAGAAGATAGCCAGTGTATCCGAGACGACGATGGACTCGAGTGCGACTAATGCCAGAGGTGCCATTCTGCACGAAATGCCATCCCTGACCACTAGGGGCCTGCTATTGTCCTGCTAGCAAGTAGGGAGATAAATAGCAAGGACAAGCGAAGTTCTCCCATAATAATAATAAAGTCTGTGGGATTTTAGAGAACTCAGACTTGCAGAAGCTCTCGAGTGCAGAGCGGATTACTTATATGCGTCTTCGGAAATTCCAATAGACCCATTGTAAACGTTCTCGTGATCATAGATATCTCCATGGCGCCACTGGGTTCAAGGCCGAGTACAGACCCTTATACGACATTCCGGAGACAAATTAGGGGAAACACCAGGCATCGAGCCTATGAGAATAATACCTCTGGGACGGAATGGTGCACCTCAAATTCCCAGACGAAGCACCGTCGTGCGAGGATTTATGGCACTAGATATGAATTGTATCGCTCCCATACCCACGATTTTGAAGAACACCGATAAACCCGGATGGCGACCATATTTTTCTGGGGGCGAAAAGAGGTTATGGAAGCTATGGTGAGAACAGCGAACATGAGGTTTCGGTCTTTGAGAAGATAAGTCGAGCGTAAATGATATATGGACGTCTGATGTGCTATAGTTCCTCCGAGTAGCCAACGCTTCCGCACTAGACTCAATCTGATATCCAGTTGAGTGCTGATACATCCGCACTCTATCAGTCGTTCCTGTTCGCACTGACCCTTCCGTGGTCCCGCAAGTTAATCATCTAGATCGATTGCAGCCCAGTGTTCAACCCTGCCCTACTGCCCACAAATTCTATGTCCGGGATTTATGTCAAGTGTACTAACCCATTATAAGGTCGCGAGATAAACGATATCCCTCATCTTCTCTAATCATCATCATGAACCTCGTTCCCTGTCATTGATGTGCCTATCTTGTTCTATTCCAATAGTATTACGGGAGGCTCCCTCTCTCGTGTGAACTGTGAGTTTTTTGACTTCTAATCTTGTGAACCCTCCGCAGCCTTCCACAAATGAGGACTCAGCGAACCCAATTACTTCGGTGACCAGTCGCTGTTCCTGGAAAGTGCCCGTGTTTGATCGGCCAGCACGGTCTGGGGTGTATCGTTCACCCAAGTCAAGTCCGAAGGGGATCCGGATTCCGTATCCAAATGGATTTCAGGCAAGACATCATAATATCCCAGTGTCCCGTTTTGTTTGGAAGTCCTGCAATATACTTGGTCCTGAGACGTGAGAAATTCAATTACTCATATTTTAAGGTCACTACTGGGGTATGACTATTTCTGTACGTGCAGTATCGGTTGATTATATTCTAAAATATCAGACAAGGATATTGCAGCCACGGATATCTTAAATATGCAATTTCTCAAGGCCAGGTCGTAATTAGGTATTAATTATATTTACAGTAGTGATACCCTCGTCTGATATTTCAGCATATAATCAAAAAGATATCTCACGTTCAACATAGTCATACGCCAGCGGTGGGTAGAGTTCGTTCGCCATCACGTGACATGGTGACTATGTGTGACGCTCCGCGACAGGCTAATTAAGATGTCGCGTCGAGCGAGCGCTCAGGATTTCCGAGCTGCCCAAGCTGCTTGTTGGCCATTCAAGCTTTTGGAGTAGGCATCTGCAAACCGTAAAGCTCGAGTTGCAATCTAGAATCAGTATACCCAAGGTTTCGAGGTTTTCGGAGCTCAGCTTACCTTCACAATGAATCTAAGGGAACCTCTGGGGCTTAATTGGTGTCTCAACACGTTAACACATAATGATTCCATTAACTTTGTAATCTACTTGTGACAAATGTTTTTTTTCTCTAATCGGGCTTCGAGAGGGGTATCCCCCATCGGCATCCGGAGCCGGATTTGGAATCAATGTCCGTCAGCAGCTTGACACCCCAAATTTCTTTCCTTCTATGTTTGTCACGCCGGGGTCACGTGCAGACCCTTTTTAATTTAATTTAATTATTATGCATTTATATACTGCAAGCAAACTAGTGCGAAGACGCGGTGAGCCCACTATATAAATAGATGGGCTCCATCACACGGTGGAATATCTACAGGGATAAAAGTTCGGAAATGCCCTGTAAAGGTTTCTAGTAGTGTGGTAGGTCCTACATGTCAGTGGTGTGACGTCTGTATTGCACGTGAATCAGAAGACCCCGTTTGCGGGGCGAACTCTACCTTAGTAACACGTCGGTCGTCCTAGGGCCTCTGAGAATTGTTAGTTGTTCTCCCAGTGGTAACCAAACCGGGATCCCTGAGTACCTTCAAACGGGGTTGCCGAGCCCCTCTGTGTGTTCCAAAATTCCTTCTTCCCAGACAGTACAGGCCAATCAGTGATTCCTCATAATATCATACGGGATACTACTCCACGACTGTCGCTGCCGATCCTTCCTCAGCTTATGACAATAAACAAAGGTCATGATGATTTCATCAAGAATTCCCTCGCAGCTGCCGTCGATTTCAAGGTAAGCCTTTCGAGGCTTAGAGAGCGCACTGAGACCCGGTCGGTATTGGTGGAACCGCTACTAACTCGGTTTTGCTACCGTCGTTGGATATCATCTACCAGAGGAATAAGCTGTTATGTTGGTGAAGGGGAAGAGAGGCAAGATCAACGAGATAATGGCTCACTACGAGGCTGTAAGAACGCAATTCCCAACGATATTCTTTCCCGTCTCTGGCTTTGAACACTCTTCCCCTAAAAGAATACCTCAGTCTGTGTACCTAGTGCATAGATGCGACTGCTCAAGCGCTCACCTGGCATACCAACACCACCCTTGTTTCCTGAAATACTCCTTCACAGATACATCCCGATTATCAAATCTGAACCGTGAAGATAAAAAAGTCTTGAATTCGATCTGAGCATAGAACGCAAAATGCCCTTCATATGCCGGCAACCCCTCTTCGCCTGCTACACCTTCCTCTTCGTCGTCAGAATCGGCAAGAATGTCATCGTCAATCGGGCTCCTCCTTTGATCTTCATCGACATCCACTAGCGTTGAACCACGACGATCACTGACTGATGTCGTGTTGCGACGAGCAGTATTGGACGATCCAGACCGAACGGGGGTTTTAACTTGTATTCCTCCAGATGCTGACGGTGTCGATTGGGGGAGATCTGATTCGCCTTGCCAAACACCGCCCACAGGTGCCCACTGCTTTCCTAATAGTGGCAGTACCGGGTCCGAGTTTATGCTGCTTATCGACTTTATAGAGGATTTGACCGGACTCCGTAGAATAGGTGCTGTTCCTTGGATGTCGACTGGAGAGTATGAGACGCATTTGGTGTTGATGATGCGAGACTTGAGAGAGCAATTATATCGCGTGTGTGATTGGATAATGGAATCTAGTGTATGCACACATATATATGATGGACCAGCTCCTCTGGGCGTCTACCAGTGCCGCAGCCCTTTGCTGCGCAAGTGATAGTTATGGCAGGAGCCACTGCTCGACATGTGGGCCTGATTACTATCAAATGGAGTTGCGGAGATCAAAATTATGTCGAGGATCACACAATTGTTTCGTTATATGGTGGGAACTATGGATGAATAGCATTTCAATGACAGTGTAGGGACGTCCTCTCGGCTACACGAGGACGCCACGATTATCTGGGTTACTCTCGTTCACTCATTTACGTAGAAACTCGCTCCTTATCTCAGCCACATTCTCCCGTCTTCACATATTCTACCATTCCTTTAGTTCCGATTTCGTAGAAACTCGGAAACGTAGAACTTATAAAATACGTTCCACGTAGCTAATTGAATACAACGACTTTTACCCCCCGAACTCAGCAGCAGCATTACAATAATAGACAGGGCGAAAGTCGACACTACGTTATCAAGCTCATTCATACCCCTGATCGTCAAGTTTTCCTATCCTTCCTCAACTTGTGGCAATAAATAAAGGTCATGATGATCTCATCAAGAATTCCCTCGCAGCTGTCATCAATTTGGAGGTAGGCTTTTTGGGGTTTCGCGAGAGCACCTAGACCTGCTTGGTAGCGGTGGAATCTCACTAACTCGGTTTTGCTGCCGTCATTGGATATCATCTGTTAGAAGAGCGTACGATTATAGCAACGAAGGTGAAATCAAAGATACAACTACTCACTGCGACATATCTATAACCTAATTCCCAGCGATATTCTTTACCGTCTCTGGCTCTGAATACTCTTCCCCTAAAGGTATATATATCAGTCAATGTACCACACACTGCGGACACCAACTACCCACCTGCCATACCAGGACCACCCCTCTTTCCTGAAATACTCCTTCACAGACACATCCCGACTATCAAATCTAAATCTTGACCATGAAAATTCCCTGAAGTCAATCTGAGCGTAGAAGGCGAAATGCCCTTCGTATACCGGTGACTCTTCAGCTTCTCCTACTATGCTACCTCCCTCCTCCTTGTCAGAATCGGCAGGTACGTCTGCGCCTATTGAACTCCTTCGATCTTCATCAACGTTTACTGGCACAGAACTGCGGCGATCAGTGGCCGATGCCCCTTTTCTGCGAGTAGTATTGGATGACCCAGATCGAACAGGGGGATAAGCCCGTATCCCACCAGGTGTCGATCCCAACGTAGCTGATTGGAGGACAGGATCTGAATCACCCTGCCATATGCCATGCACGGTACCCACAGCCTTCCTAATAGTCGCAGTTCTGGGCCCCAGCTTGCGGGGTTATCGACTTTATAGAGGATTTGACCGGATTCCGTCGCATAGGTGCTATTCCTGGGGTGTCGGCCTGAGAGTGTGAGACGCATTCTGTTGATGCTGCAAAACCTTGAAAGTAAGTCCGCCGCACACGCAATTGGGTAACGGAATCCAATATGCGGTGGTATATAATGGTCCAGCTCTTCTTGGCATCTCGCTTGGTTCCTGCCGCAGCTGCTATGCAGGGCTTGGCAGGAGCCACAGCCTCGATTATGGACTTGATGAGTATCATCCTATCCAATTAAGTGAAGTTATGGGCGTGGGGGAAAACTCGAACAGCAAATGGCTTGAGGACGAGTCTTGGTATAATAAGGCATGTATATCAAGGGCTGCTCTGGTACAAGATCAGAGTTTCGGATAATAAAAAGACAGATCGCAGCACCAATTGAAACAAAGAAAGATAACACATGTAACCCCAAAGTCTCGAACCCTCACGCCACTCCTAGATCCAGCAATGGATGATTTTCTCTCTCCTAATCTTTTTCCCTAACATAAATATAAACGAAGGTCATGATTATTTCATCCAAAATGGGCTCGCAGCAAGGGTCTATTTCGAGGGTGCCCTGGCGACCTTTGAGGAGAGGACCAAGACTGGGCCGCGACCCTACGTACTTCGCGACTTGAGCGTTGCTATCATTTTTGAACATCTAGAGGTCGAGACGGACTGATCAGCGACATATAAGGTGAACGGTGAATGTTACGTGCCCTTATAAGATCTGCCTGCACGCCGCTCCCAGCGGTATTCCTGTCCATCGCGAAGCCGTGAAGACCCTTATCCTGAACATGATAGTTACTGAGGAAGTATTCTCAGCCGATACTCAGTGGGAGTAGATGATCAATCACCTTCCTCATAGCGCTCCATCCTGATTTACGAAAGTATGTGTTCACAGGGACATCCAGGCTGTTGTACTGAAATCGAGAATCTGCAAAGGCATGAAACTTGATCTGTGCGGAGAACGCGAAATGTCCTTCAAACGCAGGCAGATCCTTCGATGTATGTACAGTGCTTCGTTCTGCCTCATGTATAATCAATCGCCACAAGCGCTAAAGTCTGCGATCAGAGACTTTTGCTTACCATTGCCTGCGTCATCCGTTACTTCCACCTTACTGCCTTTGGTAGTAGATTCGTCGAGGAAGGTTTTCTGAGCTAATCGGCGTAGCTTGTAGGTCCCAGAATCGCCTTGCCATACGCCACGAATGGTGTCCACCGCCTTCCGAATGGTCGTCACCCTACGACTAAATCTGAGAGGTGTGGTCACTTTGTACAATACCTGCCCCGTTTCCGTGGCATAGATACTGTTTTCCGGATTTCGACTGGAGAGAAGGAGGTGCATGATGCTGGGCTTGAGTCGGTTAGTTTCTGTTTCGCGGCTCAAGGGACAATGTTCTTATGATCAGACGGTCGGTGCACGGTCCTTGGTTCCACCGCAGTCGCCGTGCCGTTTTGTGCGTATGAGCCTGACTACCACCAGCTCCCGTGATGTGATCCTTACCAACCTTGAAGTCAGTTCCTGAATCTGATGTTCAGGTGATATAGTGACAGAAGAGAATCCCGAAGGAACTATGTATTCTCATCCTTGATCGGCAGTCCAGCAGACCTAAACGACGAGAAATCCCGACGGCCATTACTAGGACAAATCCACAATGGCTGGGTCCCGGATGAGAAAGCTCAAGGTGAAGAGTGATACAATTGTGGGTATAGGGTTTGTCACGATAGGTGGAAATTGGATTTTGTTCTCTCACCACTGGTGATTAGGATGAGCGTGAAGGCGTCCCGGGATTTTCCGGATGGGAGGTCCAGCCAAACAAATGAAAATGAAAGGCTCACCAAGATGCTAAGAGTCAGTGACCAGGCCATGTCAACTCGCAAGCCCGGGAACCAGTGGCTCCTCGCTTCGCGGTAAATTCAACTGCGTGACTATGAAGACGGTGAACTATGGCAGTAACTACCCCATTGAATATGGCTTCCGCTGACCAATCTTGTGTCACAACCTTGCAAAAGCGGGGTCTGCGCCGCGCTTCCGCAACCTCTAGTTGTGATTTATATTTGTAATTATCTCGTATGGAATACTTACTTTTATTCGCCTACGTTGTTGATGATGTGAGGGAGGAAGCAGAATCCGGCTCTGCACACATCTTCATTAAGTATTTAAGTAGCACATTTGTACTTGGATACTTTAGCTCCTAACGACGGGGATGTCTCTACTACCATAAGACCTCCGATGAGCTACAGCGTAACAGACCCACAGTTTCCTTCCCTCAGCTTCATTCTCTACCATTTCACTCTCTTAGTCTCTCCCTTATACAAGCTGGTGTTGTACTTGTACCGGTTTTGCGAGGTCGAGAAGACGAGCCCAGCAACTGTTTTGCCGGATGCATTCGTTCTGTACCATTTTTGTTGCTAACGCGACACTCGCTTTACAATAATCAGAGTGTAGAGATACAATCTTACTCACTGGGTCTCTTGTCAACTCGTATGCGCATGATTTCGAACGGCAAATCCTTAACAGCTATATTCGGGTCATTTAGAGGCCGCACAGCTATGTTGCGAAACCATGGTGGACATTGCCAACTTGGCAGGCAAAGATCACTACATGAGAGATGGCAGGCTCGAGAGGTGAACGGTCATGAATAGCGGCGAATACAGCCCTTGGATTCGTGATGTGTGGAAACAAGCCCTTAATATCGTTAATATCGTTGACGATATCCCGTCCTGTCGATGGCGAGGGGAGCTGATAATCAGCAACCAGGAATGCGAAGCCACATTCAACAGTTCTCGCTAATACAGAATTGAGCATTCTAAATTGCATCGAGCTGTAGCTAACGCTGAAACGCTCGCTATATAACCAACGAGGAAACCAACTTTTGCGGTTGCCAACAGTCAAATTTCCACCGTGAAAGTATACAACTGCAGGTACGGCGATTAAGGGACTTGTGCTCAAGTGGAGTTTTAGTGGGTAGATAGCGAAATAAACTTCTCTGCTACCGATCGTCTTGTACGCCACAGTCGTGCACGGAAGAAGGTCCTGCGCCACCGGTGAGTCCTGTCACCCACCGGGGGATGTAAAACTGTAATCGGCTCTCCGGATTTAAAATTCGAAGCTCTAGATCATGCTGGGCATGGTCACAAGGTTTTCATTCACGTGCAGGGGAAGTTCATGAGCAATTCAAAATACTACACGTTTCATCTACACGATACAGTTCATTTATCATGCGTGATAGGAGCACATACATGGGCCCCTCAAAGTCGAACTCCTTGATCCTTCACAGGAGGCGAAGCACCATTGCCCATCATGACTCTAACACCCGCGCTTGTCACATCGTCAACCGTCAAAAAGATATAAGCTATCCCACAGTCAGTGTTGCATATTTGTAACAGGTGTGAATAAACATACCGGGGCCAGGAGGATATACACGGTTATTCGGTGGACTAGTGATCGTCAGAGTCTTCCCGTTTCTCGATAGCTGAGCATCCATGAAGACTAGACGAGAGCTAGAATGGAAGGCATGCGATGAGAAGCCAAGGTCGATCAGAGCAACTAACACCATGTAAGATCGGTCCCCCCCCACGAACAAAAATGGATTAATACCTTTAATATTGTTCCCCCTGAGATTCCTGGGGATGGAGACATCCATATGGAACTTGGTATTGAAGGCAATTTTCTTGGGAACGTTGGACAATTGAGGCCGCTCAACAGTCATATAAGGAGGGTTCAAGTATTCTACTCGGAATTCACTGTGTCTGTATGAGAACCTTCTTCGCCTCTGGAAATCTCGGAGCTCACCTAGAATATTTGGTCCCATTGACAACCCTCCCGTTTGGATTGGAACCAGCAAGCATGAAGTTGCTAAAGGGCGTCATTACTCAACCATAGGAGAGTAGTTGTGGCATACCCTTTCTGTGTCAAAGTTACAGTCGAATGATAAATGCGCGCAATATCTGTCGTTGGGAGTCCCTTGTTGCTGATACGCTTCCCTAATGGTGCACTGGGAGTGTACAGTGATGGAGTAAATCTGCCAGCCCGAACATCAGTCAAAACATGAAATTTGCTGTGAGCATGGCTACTTACGCAGGGTGATCTGCATTTGAGAAGTTTCCGATAGGGTCCGTGACGGTGCCAAGGGCAGCATACCCAGTCTGTGCACCATTGATAATTAGGACTTGACCATTAGGCATGAGAATCATCTCTGGCATCATTCTAGGCTCCAACATTCTTTCGATCTCCCAGCCGCGTTTGATTCCCTCCAGAGTCAGTGTCATACGACTGCACTGGTCTGATGCGGGGGTTTGCGATGAGAGTGAGCCTTCAGGGGCTTGGTCACTGGTATTAGTACCACCGCAGATGAGAACTTCCGGGATATAATGAGGTGGGTGGAGAGGTAGGAGGGTGATAGTGCCATCGAAGGGATTTGTGACCCGGACGCCATTAGGGATGTCAGGGAGGATAGTCTCGGTGTTCTTTTCTACATCATAGATAATGGTTTGGTTGTTAGCCGCCATGAACACCGTGCCATCGGGCAAGGCTATGGTTCTGATATAATGATGCATAACGAACGCGATTAGTTAAAACCCCTCACCACAGGAGTTGTACTTACCGAGGGAATAAATTAGCAGGAAGACTGCGCTCAAGGAATTTCAATGGTCTTGGGATGCCACCATCTTTTTTTGGGAAGAATTCAATGTTGTTGACAGGATCGACATTATAGAACGGAGTCACTTCATGTATACCTCCAACAACCATCTGTTCACAGCGGATTAGTCCCCTATAAATTCTCTGTAAAAATAAATTACCAGAGAGCCATCGAAAATCCTTGCACTCGATGGGTACCACCTCGTCTCCGCAAGGTGAAGGTTGTCTTGGTCCTCAAACAACTTGCAGCCAACACCATTGGGGTCAGTCGCAAGGCTCCCAGATCCTTAGACCCATCCGGCCGTCATGAGCCTCTGGAATGACGGGGTTATGGCCACCAACGCTGACCTTCGTTGCATAGATTCAGTTAATTATGTCATTTGGTTAACCAGTGGGGACCCTACCATGGTACCATTACTCAAAAATCCTCCTGAAGCACAAAAACTGTCGGACACAACTTCGAGAGCTGAAGCAGTGTTCGTCTCCATGTTCCAGAGCGCTCCCCAGGCAGGATGTCCGTCGATCTCCAAGGGGTCATTGGTGGCCCTGTCAAAGAAGATAGCCAGTGTATCCGAGACGACGATGGACTCGAGTGCGACAATGCCAGAGGTGCCATTCTGCACGAAGTGCCATCCCCGACTGCCAGCGGCCGCTATTGTCCTGTCAGCGAGTAGGAAGATAAACAGCAAGGACAAGCGAAGTCCTCCCATAATAATAATAAAGTCTGTGGGGTTTTAGAGAACTCAGACTTGCAGAAGCTCTCGACTGCAGAGCGGATTACTTATATGCGTCTTCGGAAATACCTAATAGATCCATTGTAGACTTTTATATTCTCGTGATCATAGGTATCTCCATGGCGCCACTGGGTTCAAGGACGAATACAGACCCTCATGCGACATTTCGGACACCAATTGAGGGCACCACCAGACATGGAGCCTGTGGGAATAGTGCCTCCAGGACGGAAGTGGTGCACCTCAAATTCCCAGACGAAGCACCGTCGTGCGAGGATTTACAGTGCTAGCCATGAATTGTATTGCCCTCATACCCACGATTCTGGAGAACACCAATAAACGCGGATAGCAAGCTGAAGGCGGAAAGGAGCTATGGAAGTTATGATAAGAACAGCGAACATGAGGCTTGGGTCTTCAGCAAGATAAACCGAGCGTAAATGATATATGGACGTCTGACGTGCCACAATTCCTCCGAGTAGCCCAGCATTTACGTCCTGGATCCAATCGACTCCATCTGATATCTAACTGAGTGTTGATACATCCAATATCGGCCCAGTGAAGACCTGACCCCCGATGCATTCACACCCTATCAGTCGTTCCCATCTGCAGCGGCCCTTCCCTGGTCCCGCAAATTAACAATCCAGGATCGATCGCTGCCCACAAATGAGGATCCGCGAACCCAATCACTTCGGTGATCAGTCACTGTTCCTGGTATTGTCACCTCCGTATTTTGGAGATGACAGTTCGAATTTTAGCCGTGCCTTATCACGACACATTCAATCAAGATATTTGAGCAGTATGCAGCATACTTGGTTCCCCAGGCCCCCCGGACGACTCAGGGGGCATCAGATATGACAGCATTCATGATGGAAAACTCGAGCCAGTGCTTTGGGCCTGCCCCGAGTGAAAGGGATCATAGAGACACAAGTCAATATGATTGACTAGCACTAGGCTTGAAGCCAGTGCAAAATCACAGGAGGGTGTAATGGGAAACCATGGAATACCAGGGGTTTTCAGTGAGTATGCCCGAAAGGGAGAACCTCACACTCTCGGGACCTAGTCCTAGAGGTTAGCTGGTAATCAGTTTTTGCCCTGACCGAAGGAAAAAAAAAAGAAAACTCGAGCCGTGCTAATTTCCATGACTAAATCACAGAGCTACGCACAGGGTCGGGTGGGCTCTATGAGTCACATACAAACCCCCTCAGTAGTCAAAACACGAACCGGACCGCTCGAGGCCAAACCATCGCCACCTGAAGGAAGGGGATTCTGATGTGAGAACGTAAAAGGTAATCAGTACTACATGTATTCGCCAGGCGTCCTATTTCCAATTAACGCTGATATCCTGACAAGAAAGTAAATGCTGTGGATGTCGCGAGCTGAAGTGTTAATCGGGCCTGCTAAAAATTGTACTGTATAACCAACAGGGAAGTCAAATTTTGCGCTTGCTACCAAGCCCCCGCCGTGGAAGTATACAACTACAAGTACGACAACAAAGGGACTTGTGCCCAAACAGAGTTTTGGCGAGTAGATATCGAAGTCAACTTTTCGCTACTGGCTCTAGACACTAAACATGACCACAATGTGTCTGTTCATGCCCATGGGAAATTCATGAATACACAATCATAAACGCTACACATTTCTTCTCAACTCGTTTGTGCTGTGTGATAGAAGATGAACCCCTCAAAGTCGAATTCCTTGATCTTTCACAGGAGGCGAAGCACCATTGCCCATCATAACTCTAACACCCGCGCTTGTCACATCGTCAACCGTCAAAAAGATATAAGCTATCCCACAGTTAATGCTGCATATTTGTAACAGGCGTGGATAAACATACCCGGGCCAGGAGGATATACACGGTTATTCGGTGGACTAGTGATCGTCAGAGTCCTCCCGTTTCGCGATAGCTGAGCATCCATGAAGACTAGACGAGAGCTAGAATGGAAGGCATGCGATGAGAAGCCAAGGTCGATCAGAGCAACTAACACTGTGTAAGATCAGGCCTCCCACGAACGAAAATGGATCAATACCTTTAATATCGTTCCCCCTGAGATTCCTGGGGATGGAGACATCCACATGGAACTTGGTGTTGAAGGCAATCTTCTTGGGGATGTTGGACAGCTGAGGCCGCTCAACGGTCATATAAGGAGGGTTCAAGTATTCTACTCGGAATTCACTATGTGTCTGTATGAGAATCTTCTCTACTTTCAAAAGAAACATGAGGCTCACCTAGCATACTTGGTTCCATTGACCACCATCCCATTGGGGTTGGAACCAGCAAGCATGATGTTACTGAAGGCCATCATTAGTGGATTTATCTATGAGAGTGTGTTTGCGGCGTACCCTTTCTGCGTCAAAGTTACACTCGAGTGATAAAGCCGAGCAATATCCGTCGTCGGGAGTCCCTTGTTGCTGATACGCTTCCCTAGTGGTGCATCGGGAGTGTACAGTGATGGAGTAAATCTATACGAAATGTCACTCAAAACTGACAATTGTCTGTGAACATGGAGCTACTTACGCGGGGTGATCCGTATTCGAGGAATTACCGACAGGATCCTTGACCGAGTCATACCCAGGATACCCAGTCTGTGCACCATTGATAATCAAGACTTGACCATTAGGCATGAGAATCATTTCCGGCATCACTCTAGGCTCCAACATCCGTTCAATCTCCCAGCCGCGTTTGATTCCCTCTGGAGTCAATGTCATACGAGTACACTGGTCTGATGCGGGGTTCTGTGCCGAGAGTTGATCTACGGGAATTTGGTCATCCGTGTTGCTGCCGCCACAGATGAGGACCTCCGGGATATAATGAGGTGGGTGGAGAGGTAGGAGGGTGATAGTACCATCGAATGGATTTGTGACCCGGACGCCATTAGGAATGTCAGGGAGGATAGTCTCGGTGTTCTTTTCTACATCATAGATAATGGTTTGGTTGTTAGCCGCCATAAATGTTTTGCCGTCAGGCAGGGCCAGGACTCTAATACACGATGAAGGTAAGTATTCAATTCGAACCTATATCACAGGAGTCGCAGCACTTACCGAGGGAATAGATTAGCAGGAACAGTGCGCTCGAGGAATTTCAATGGCCTTGGAACGCCACCGTCTTTTTTTGGGAAGAACTCAAGGTTGTTGACAGGATCGACATTATAGAACGGGGTCCCCTCGTGTATACCTCCGACAACCATCTATGTTCAACCAATCAGTCTGCCGTGGATCCTCTGAAAAAAAATGAGTTACCAGAGAACCATCGAAAATTCTTGCACTCGATGGGTACCATCTCGTCTCCGCAAGGTGAAAATTGTCTTGGTCCTCAAACAGCTTGCAACCAACACCATTGGGGTCATCGCAAGGCTCCCACATCCTTAGACCCATCCGGCCGTCATGAGCCTCGGGGATGACGGGAATGTGCCCGCCAACGCTGACCTGTGTTGCATAGACTTAGCGATTATTGTCATTTGGCTAACCTAATAGGGAACCCCACCATAGTGCCGTTGCTCAGAAATCCTCCTGAAGCACAGAAACTGTCAGACACGACCTCAAGTGCTGACGCAGTGTTCGTCTCCATGTTCCAAAGCGCTCCCCAGGCAGGATGTCCGTCAAGCTGCAAGGGATCATTGGTGGCTCTGTCAAAGAAGATAGCCAGTGTATCCGAGACGACGATGGACTCGAGTGCGACAATGCCAGAGGTGCCATTCTGCACGAAATGCCATCCTCGACCACCAGCCCCCTACTGCCCCTGCCAGCGAAGTAGGGAGATAAACAGCAAGGACAAGTGAAGTTCCCCCATCATAATAAGTTCTGTGGAGTTCCAACGCAATGGGACTTGCAGAAGCTCCCGGAGCGGGGCGGTTACTTATATGCACCTTCGGCAATTCCTGAAGAACGCACTGTAAACTTCAGCATTCTCGTGACCATGTGTATCTCCACGGACCCACTAGGCTCAAATACAGCCTTTCATACAACGCTTTGGACCCAATTGAGGAGGCTAGGGACCGGGTCTACGGAAATAGTACTCCTTGAGCGAAATGGTTCCTCAATTCCCAGACGAAGCACTATCGTGCGAGGATTGATGGAGTTAGGCATGAATTTTGTTGCTCTCATACCCACGAGTTTGAAGGACACCAAAATAGCCCATAGCAAGCACAGTCATCTGAAGGTGACAAGGTGCTGCGGAAGCTATGATGAGAACATCGAACATGAGGCTGTAGGCCTTCGGGAAGATAACTCAGGGGCAGTCGATATACCTTCCCTGTATCTGATGCGCGGTTCTTCTGGCCAATTATCTATCCTGGAGTCGATCGGATATCTATTTGGGCGTTAATATATACCAGATTAGCGTGAAGACCTGGCCCCCAATACGCGTTAGATGACACGCTGGTTTGGTCTACAGCGGTCAGTAGATCATATCTAGTATCGCCGGATTGGAATGGTCCACAACTTCATGTTGTCCGTTAGCTTTCCTCTGAGCATACGTAGCACCTGTTATGCCATGAAATGTGATTGATGTTAGCGTCTGCGACGGAAGAGGGCGACCATCTTGACTTTCGGCGGTTCTGCCAGTGGCAGGCAGTACCCGGCATAAATATTTCACTCCATTGGTATGCGGTGGGCGACTCTGTGCTGGCTGAACCAATCGACTTGGAATCCACGCGCCCTACTCGGTTCACCCCATCGACTTGTGAATATTTGACTTGGTCTTGCGCTCTGCCATGTGGCTGCAGAATCTGGATAGCCCCTGAAACGTGACTATCTGTCACGCAACGCATTTTATTTGTCCCCATCCCGCCCGGAGACCCCAGGTACCTTCGGACCACCACCGCTCAGATGACTGATGTCGTACTATGGATTCACAACAACGCTAAGATAGAATATATATTGACACCAAAAAAGTGCTAGTTGGTATGCAAGTCGATTAAGCTGTCAGCTCGGTCATACGAAAAAATCCAGTGATAAGGTAAGATTGACTATGAGGGCATGTAATATGTGCACACCATGTTACAAGATCAACAGGTATTCGCTGCTCACTGCTGGGGATTAGAATAGGTACCGAACATGACATGTGGGATTACCTTACAAGTTTTAAAGTTGAGTCTCTATCGTAGTGGCGCATGGATCAAACCGGCCCCTGGTTCTATTGTCATATTTTCCCTACAGTCAGCTTCGAACGTCTCCCTTATATTTGCATGTTAGCGAGTACTTGACGAGGGGTTGTAGTGAAAGTGTCACGTTAGCAACCAAATGATACAAACGAGCGCAACTGGCGAAACAGTTGCTGGGCTCGTCTTCTCAACCTCATGAAACTGGTTACAAGTACAACTCCAGTTGAGTGAGGGATCATAGGGAAACTTGAGAGAGCGAGAGAAAGAGAGACTGAGAGTTAAACTGGGGGAAAGAAACTGCAGGCTGGTTACGCTGTAGCCTTTCGGAGGTCTTATGGCAGCGGAGGCATCCTCGTCGTTGGGAGCTAAGGTATCTAAGTACAAATGTGCTACTTAAATACCCAAATGAACATATGATGCAGGGACGAATTCTGCACGCAGGCGAGTCTCGTCCCTCACAGGGTTACATGTATAATCACCCGAGTTATCATGTAACCTAGTCGGCTCATTATTCAATATTGATTCCAGCTCGTCTTGGAAATACCATACCTAATATTGGATTAGCACCAGGTGGTTTTCACCCAAGTCCCGAGTCCAACAGGTTTTTTTTTCTTTTTTCTCTGTACCTAGCGTTCGGGGGTATCTGGGGTCTCCGAACGGAATGTGGGACAAACAAAAAATATGTTGCGTGATAGGAAGTCACGTTTCAGGGGCTACTACAATCTAACCAGGGCCCGCGATAGCAGCATAGGAGGTCCCGAGGAAAGAGAACTAATTATCTTGCGGCAGTGTGGCGGTAATTGACCCTCGAATCGATCAATCCCGGTTGATTGCGGTCTAAATAAGGATTCGCGAACCCAATTACTTCGGTTATCAGTCGCTGTTCCAGCCATCGTCATCACTGTATTTTTGGGATGGTAGTCCGGATTTCCGCATTCATACATGGGCTTACGGCGGTAGCGGATCGAAAGCTAGAGTTTGTGGTTCCAGGACAGAATTCCGATTGAGAATCACCCAGTGGCAAACGCAATCTGGACTATACACCTGACATTTCAATACTCTACTACAAGGTAACAAAGCGTCTAATGAACACGGACGACAACTGCTAATCTCCATGCCCAATCACAGAATTATATCCAAACAAGAATAGACTCTATGTTTCACAGAAACGCAAAAGAATGGAACAAAGCTACTTTCCATACAAAGAAAGATGGACATAATAGTACGCGGAAGGCGAGAATGCCAACTGAAAACGCAGATGAGCAGCACGCTTTCATTGTCTCTGAGAAAAGCCACGCACAATTATATCCTTCCAAGTCAACACCGACCACATCCGATGAACCACCCACCGAAACCATGGTGCACTGATGAGCGCCATAACACAATCCATCCGCATATAAATCATCAACTCCAGACTGGCGAGTAGGAGCATATAATATTGCATCAAAGCATATGCCCTCAGCAGTCGAAAGCCAAACCGAATGGCTCGAGACCAAATCGTCGCCACCTGAAGAAGGGGAACTCCTGAGGTGAGAACGTAGGCAGCGATCAATCCCACACAGGTTCGCCGGGTATTAGATTTCCAGTCAGCGATGATACCCTGACGGGGGCGGTTTTTGTAGTTATATGCTATGGATGTTGCGAGCTGGAATGCTGATTCGAAGGCACGGTTGAAAAGGGAAAAGGCATAGAGTGTGGACCATAGTGAAATCTTGATGGTAACTTTGGTCAGCCACCAGGTAGGCCGAACCAAGGGGAGGAAGAGGATAGAGGAAAGGACCACGATGGATGTTCGAGTCACGCTGAAACATGAATCACAGAGGGAATTAATCGCGAGCGTGCCGAGTATTGAGAGGAGTCCAAAGGTGATTGGGGAGGATAAGCGAGCTTGAGGTATATTCTTAAACTTGTCTTTGTGGGCGGTGGTCGAACCTATTGGGCGGGGCGGTTCGTGCAAGAACAAGGATGGGGGCATTGGCCTTCCATGATATGCCATACGATGTCCATTGGCTCGCGACAAGGCCATTGAAGGTGAGGATACGAGTGAGAGACGGACTATCGCAGGAGATAAAGAAGAAACGGCAGGGCGGACGGGCGGGCAGGTTCGCACTCGATCCTTCGGAAGGGGTATGGGACGGCCCTTCGTTATCTATCCCCTCTTCGTCCGAGTTATGTTAATGTACGCACAGTGTGCGCGGCCCTGACAAATATGTCTCAGAAAAAACATTTTGACTCGTCATACGAGGTTTTGGTGCAAAGATTTAAGAAATAAAGCGGAGTAAAAGCCATTGTTTGGTCGTATTTATCCACACCCGTCAACGCTATCAACGCAGAATTCAATTCTCCTTTGTTGATGGAAAAACATCCCTCGGTAAGTATGAACGCGCTATTCATGGAAAAGAAGATCTAACTTTGACCGCTAATAGTACTCTATTCTTTCCCCCCTGCTCTCAAAATACCCCCAAGCTGCTGGATCACTGTTTCAGGCATACAACGATATTGTCTACGGTATGTGCATCTCTTCGACATAATTTCGTCATTGACGAGGGACCGATCTTTTGTTTAGTTCAGCAGTGGACCGAAGTCCAAGTCGTTGACCTAGAAAAATGTGTACGAGGCGCGATACGAGGCCGTAAAAAGGATACAGTACGCTCTTGCTCGACGGCGACCCCCCTTCGTATCCTCACAGCAATCTTAGGAAACATTTGTGCATGCGGTTCCGTGTACCCTCTCTGAGAGCCTCTCAATCCAGCTGTGAGTAACGTGCATGTTACATCTGACATCACTCACGGACGATCCACCAAAGTCTAAATGACTGCCTTCTCTCTGCTTGGGAAACCTTCCGAAATCTATCTTGCTATCACCTCTGAAGACGCATCGATTGTATACTACAACATTAGTGCTGGAATCGTGAAACCGGCTATCTGATTGCCATTAAAGCCTTTCGGTCGTTGTGATGCAGGATGATGCTGCTGCCAGGTACCGGTGGTAGACCAACCTTCCCGTGATTCCCGCAGGCCACAGGTCACCAACCCAAGCAAACCAGCCGTTCGTTTCCTCGAGGGCGCGAGACCCGCTAAGAAGGGCACCGTCACCCACCGTTGGGTTCTTCGCCTGCTTGAAGCGTGCGCACGCAGCGCCTCGGAGGCAGAACGGGAATGGAGGTCACTTTATCCAAGAGCTCGCACCTCGCCGGACGTCACCGGGTGGCCCTTTGGTAGAGAACGCCGGTCTACTCCTGCAAAGGCGAACGCCATGCGATACGAGCTCACAAGAATTGCCCGAAAGCATGCTTGTGGTATAATCACTGATCCCGATCCTACATAGACGGGTTGACTGATACCCCAGCGGGGTGAAGTACGAGACCGGGGGCTGGCCTACCGAATAGTAAACGAAGTCAATGATCACGTCGCACTTTTGCAAGTTTTTGAATCCCGAAGCCTGGGGTCCCACAGGCTCACTCGGCGCCATCGAAATAAGGTCGAGACTGTAACCATTTAGCTCCCACAGAACAAGGGAGTTGAGAGCAGACGTTGCAATCAAGTGGGGAAGGACAACTCCGTCGGTACGTAACCTGATTTACATGGTCGTGCGGTCTACGGCACCCAAACTCATACACATCGGTCGCAATATCTCCTTTGAGGATGATGTGATATGTACACTAGTCTAGTGTGGCGTATCTCTATCCCTCGCCAACAATTTACAGCTCATCGGCGCGCGAGTTTATTATTTCGAGCGGGGCTTCCTCCATTGCTTGGCTGTAAAAAATCTGGCCCGTTCTTCCTCCCCCTCTCTTCCGCTTTGTAACTACCACTGATGTGATCCTTCTATTTCCATCGGAAGAATAGCGCATTCAAGTACTCTGTGTCCCTTCCGCGGCGTATAATTTTCCCGTGGGACGTGAAGGAGGAGTCCTTACCAGGGGCCATGCTATGCCGCAGTACATAGCCAGAAGAGATCAATCAATGGGCAGTACAGCCCGATATAGCTCCAGGATTAATCCCTGCCGCGCGTTGCAAACGGGTGTACTGCAATATGGTCATGGCCAGACTCATGCGGTCAAGAAGCAATAGGCGAATAGTACTTTGCATGGGTTCATGGAACAGATGCTAGTCACCTCGTGGAGGGACTCTCTATGATCGGTTCTGCCCCAATTCTAGACCCTCAAGTCGCATAGGAGCGCTATAACCCCCCTCAGAGATCGCACAGGTTATCATACAACGATGATGGATCTACAGCGGTCAGTGGAACGTATCTAGTGTCTCCAGATTGGAATAGTCCATAACTTCATGCTTACCCGTTAGCTTTCATCTGACCATAACTTAGCATGCCGTGAAACGTGACCGATGTTAGTGTCTACATTAGAAGAGGGCGACCAATCTTCACTTTCGGTGGCTCTGGCACTGGTACGCAGTACCAGGCTTTGAATATGTCGGCAACAGATGACTCGGAACTGGCTCCTGGAATGCACGCGTTCTACTCGGTTCACTCATCGACTTGTGGATCTTGATCCGTATTTCTTACACCTGAGACCATTACGTTACGTTCCTCGATATATTTGACTTGGCCCTGCACTCTGCCTATGATGTCAGCCCAGCCAGCCCAGCCAGCCTGCGATAGCAGCACAGGAGATCCCGAGGAAAGAGAACTTGGATTATCTTGAGGCGATGTGAAAACAATCTCGTTTTCGGGCGACGTATCATCGGTGGGAGTCGCTGTATCAGAGTCTGTATTTACAACGGGCTGTGGGACTATATTTAACAACACATCTCGCAAGGACAACCTAAGAAAAGAATGTGCGTAAGGCCAACATCACAAATATAACAACGCGGTGCCTACATATGATATCGGCGATGCATTCGCAGCATCCCTGCAATTGTTGTTAAATACCTGTGGGGTACTATGGATGATGAACGGACCTCGCAACACTCTGTCCACGAGTACCATCAGACACAAGTACAGTGGAGGCCAATATGCGCAACTCACCAAAGCACAAGAAACAGCCCACGCACGACAAGAGGCAGCCCTAGGAACTCACAGGTCAAAGCATGACCGAGCGTAGCTGGAATTCGCTATACCTTCCCCGCGCCTCCACCACGTAGACGAGATGCCCCTTGTTCAGGCTCACCGACCCCCTCGGGGTTCTTCTGTTCACCGGGCACGGCTGAACATTAATGGAGGTGGGGGGGTTTAGATACGATATGCTCATCAAAAGTATGTTTTCAACTCACACATTTCGACTGAAGCCGGCGGTTGGGATGAAGTTGTTTGAGGGGACATGATTGGGGAGAGATGGTGCACTGTGATATTACCCCTTGGGACCTTTATATCCCGTGAGGGGAGAAACCGGCGTCGCCCCCTATGCGGTATTAAAATAGCGCGGTGGAGCACTCAGTATAGATATCGGGCCCCACAGTTAAAATTGGGTCAATGATGTCTTGGGTGTGCGTAAACAACGTCGCAAAGAAAAATTATATGTAGTCGGGCCGTATCCTGCCTGGGTCAACGCCCGGGTGAAGTGGCGACATGCGGCTTCAATTTTCCAGTGAAGCTCAAAGCAGAATTTTGTATGGCGGGGGAGCCATCACTTCGCCCAAGCATCTATCTCCGGAAGAGTCGGACAAAAAGATCGTCCATAGATGAATCAGCCGCTCAGCTGATTCGGAAGTCTGCCGGCGAAGCGAGTTGTAGCCCCTTATATGCTTCACAAATAACATCCGATAAGGAATCTGACAGACCGACGTCGTAGCAGAGTTCGTACTCACTGCGTAGTCTAGCTCGCTGATAGACGATACGAATGGTGTGGGCCTGCACTTTCTATTCGTTGGCTATACCATAGCCAACTTCAAATTTCCTTCAGGTAACAGCTTAGCGGAAAACAAACGGATAAGCAGGCGCACGGGATACGTACCAACCGGTCATCCATCAGAACTCCACGAAATGGTCTATAAGCCCGTCTATGACATCATCTCTTGCCTGCGAAATGGATTCCAGCGCCGCCAGAGTACATCGCACGCCCATCGACGTTGTACCAGTCAACGTCCTTCGTAGGTTGATCATCTTCGCTTTGAGCCTCCCTAAAACATCGGCGGATCCATCTCGCAGCCTCTCGTGAGTACATCCTGCGTTCAACCACAACTGAGCCCATATCTCGCTGCATTCATCGGGATCAGCACAGTCTTCATGATAAAAAGAGGGAGGTGTTAGTTGCAGGTGTTCCCATAGCTTCACGAGAGAATGATGAGCTGCCAGCAGCTGCATACGCTTCTCTATGCCAGTGTTGGGTGGAAAGGCGAGCTGGGGGGGTGTTCTGCCATCGGAGGAGATGTGTTCCATGCTGATGAGCTGCTTGTAGTAGATAACACCGATAATCTTAGCCAATCGATGGCGTTCCGCAACTTCTAGTACGGCGTCCGGACGCATGTCATACCAAAGTAGGCGCGAGATCAAGTGTCGCGTAACAATATCGAGAAGGGTTTTGTGATCACATAGCGCCGCTATATGAAGAATTCGTGAGAGCAATTTGGGCGATGCGTTGCGTAACGGGCCAGCCGGGTCTTGCACAATGGTGGTCAGATGATCGATTGCCCAGGACGAGTAGGATTCGAAGCAGTATTTATTGGTCATTTCAACAATATTAAGCAGACGTTTGAGGGGTATTGGGGATCGTGCCAGAGACTCTGGGAGGAAGACACTCGGACTAGGGAGGCAATTAGTATCGTTGAAACAACAGAAAATATATATAACAGCCTACGGGGCGTAGAGGATCCATAGAAGGTCGCGGAACTGTCCAACGGTGTCGGAGAGTACGATAGGAGCCTTGTCATCTTTTCCTTCCTCCAGGTAAACGTTCGGCAGGGCAAACATATCAGTAAATGCTGATGGCTCTCTGAGCAGGAGGCAGCGGTGGACCTGGATTTCGCCGAGCGTTAAGTAGATGAACCAGAACAGGAAACAGAAGACCAAATCACTTTGAACAGCGTGCTTTCAACTTGAAACACACAAAACCCCCCATCCGAGTCCCTCAGGTAGAAATCGGGGTCATGTGCGAGATATTCGTTCGACGGCAACATAGCCTCCAGCAGCCGCCGTGGAAGCACATACGAAAGATTGACATTATCCCTGCATCTGGTCGTTGAGAGCGGAACTGGTGTGTTTGCGTTCCTAAGCAGGCGCTTCGACCCTCGGAATAACAGTTTCGAAAGTAGACGCAGCTTGTGCGTCGGGTTGAATAGATATAACTGAGCCATCGATGTCAAATCAAAGGGCAGAGCGGGGAATGCGGGTTAGGGGAAGTCGGGGGGAACTTTTTATTGCTCGCCACCAACGGCATTAATCCGCATTCGGTCAGAGGGGCATGAAGGAAACATGAATGTTACACGTGGGCAAAGCCTTCGACTCGTGCATCATGATAACGCGATAATCGAAAGGAGGTGACCAGAAAACGACCTTTAATTTCTCACAAGAAAGTCCCAAGGAACTTTCTCAATGTAACCCTGAGATTAAAATTCTGGTGCTGATCTGGTTCCCGGAACCCTTTGGTTCTTGTAAGTGGCAGTAAATTAAGCTCAAACCACGAGGCATCCCACCATAACGAACACACACCAGGCAAATTTAATCGTAAAAAGCCGTTCAGATTTATCTAGGCATAAGTTAACCATAAGGATATACGTGACGGGATGCTACTAGAGATCAAAATGATGATACAAATTATTTGATAACTGTTCTCGCATTTTCGCCAAGGTCCCGAGTGCTGCCTGTAGACAGGGTGTGGACATGCAAATATTTAGAATCATGTCGATTTGAAGGCAGCGTTCGATGAAACAAAAACGTGAGAACAGGTCTATGGCGGGAAGTGCACATGGGCGTGTTACGGCCGCCGACCAACGTATCTTCCAAACGGCAATACATTGACCGTGACGTAAACATCCTTCGACCGCCTCGAGAGCCGGAGGTGAGTGCTGTAGCTGCTTGCTAAACGCAAGTAAGGAATAATAACCGCAGAGCAGGTGCTTCGTGAGCTTTGGATCCAGGGTGGAGTGGGTGTCGATGCTGTGTTCACTCCCCTCTTCCCCCGAGCTAGGCGCGAGGCGAAGGAGATACATATACAGGGCATGACCGAGGAAGTGGCGTAAGCTATGGCTTTCGGCGAATGTGATTGCAGCAATGGCGCTTAGTTCGTTGCAGTAAATGCGGAGGAGCCACTTGCGCTGGACTATAAGTGAGAGCTCAGGGCGTTGATACGTCATGGCCAAAGTGAGTGTCCTTGCAAGAGTGGGGGCCGTGCTCGTACGAAGTGGGGATGTGGGGGTGCTGATAGTCATCGTGACGGCATCTATTGCCCACGATTTGAGGGATTCGAGATGGTAAGCATGAGACAGCTCTGCAATGGTAAGAAGCTGTTCGAAACGGAAGTTTCTATAATCAAGATCTGGGCTACCACAAATTACTCAGTAGGCAAGCGCTTCCTATCATGATGACAGACTCACAAGGTCGAATAGGCTTCCAACACTTCCTCAAATTGTTGGGCTGAGTGACCAGACAGGATAACCGGGTCTAAACCAGACCAACCCCTTCCCTTTGTAAACCCTAGTGCTCGAGCCATCGTATCTGGAAGTCCCGAGAAAAACGTGGGTGATACCTGAGGGAGTTGTGAGCGGGCTCCTGATTTACAATTGGTCGGAGAGGGTCACCTCAAAAAGGGTATCTCCCACCTTCACATTCACGACCCCACCCTTCGCGCTCCAGCGTTCGTTCATGTGAGTGAGAAGTCGTAGCGCAGCACCTGGCTGAAAGCTGTTCCGACCGGGGGGATGTTGTAGTACATTGTCGACCACGGTTGCTTTTTATCCAATATTGCACAAAAGGACATTGAGCGCCCGGAGGGTTTAGCTGATGGCGCGGTTGGGAATATCGACTAGAAAACAAAAACAATTGCGCTGTGAGCAACGAAATGTTAAGGTAACGAACCTCAACAAACAGATATCGCACTGCCATATATTCGGTGGAGAACAAAGTGCCATCAGAAGTGCAGCTCCATGTTCATATTAAATTAATATGACCATCGAGGGTATAGTCTCTGTTAGTATATCGGTTAGTACACGCGCCTGTCATTCACTCGACCGCGCGAAAGCGGGGTTCGACTCCCCGACAGAGAGTCTTTTTTTTCATTCTACCTCTGCCGGTACACCACTACTACATTGTGCATTTGACTTATTAAACTATGGAATATTCAGGGCCTAGGCCCATTCCACCGTTTACAAGAATATTCCTGTACTTATCTACCAGCCTGGGTGCCGGAATCGGTCTGGTACATAGTATTGGAACCTAACGGATGAGCCGACTCCTCTGCCCCAGATGTTGGCTTTTCAAACCGCAGAGTAGAAAGTCTCGCCTCCGTAATTGTGCTCTCGGAGAAGTTACAGCCAGCAATCCGAAGGTTCAGAATTAATCGGGTGCCCTGTTCGTTCCAAATGAACCTTCGATTTCCTCTGTCATGAAAATCACTTACGCAAACCATGTAAACAAAGGCTAGCCACCTGTTTTCGTCACCATTTGAGGCGTATTCCAGGAAAAGAATCAGAGAAGTATGTACATGCTCCAGTTGATTGTCCCGAGGTTGCTTCCTTGGATGTGCAGAGGTGCCAAAAACCCTAATAAACTGACCACTACATAGACTGGCCCATCAGGAACAGCTGCAGTTAGAGCTCTGTCACACTTACCGAAAGTTCTTCAGATATAATTTATCTTTATTGTCAGCTTGGTTCCATGACCGCCAGTAGTATGCATCTTACGGTATAAAGAATAGAAGACCGTCCCTGTAAAAAACAAATACCACAGGGGATATAAGATATTTCCCACGGAACGGACTCGACCAAAAACTCTTGTCCTGCCCCCCCACAGTGAGATGTACGCCCACCAGGGTCATAATCAACTCAAGAGCTGCGTTTTCTTGCGTTCAGCGATTAGATCTCCGAGTTTACTGAATGAGACCTACTGGTACTGAATAATCGACAGGCCCTAAACACAACGGTAAATGATATTATCAATCGTGACATAGATAAACGCTAACCAGGCGACCGTCTGGCTCCTCTGGTAAAGCTCTTGAGCCGGTCCTGGGAGTATGAGAAAGCAACCAAGAGGCTCGTAGAAGCCCTCATACGTGTAACCCTGCCCCAATTTTCCTCGGATGACAAAAGCATAAGTTATTCCCTGGCATTTTCGAGTGAGCCCTATGTTTCATTCGCTCAATTTTAGGACGGACCGTCAGCTCAACTGTTTGAGAAATTGATAGATGATATAATTTCGGGATACCTAGTGCTAACTCCGCACTCACCTGCCATTGCGAAGAACAAGAGGATCGTCACTAGGTATACGATCAGCTGTCTTTAACTGCAAGAGGAACGACCAACAGGGATTGACCTTTCAGACTGCTTCTGAAAAGTGCCCGTAGCCGCAAGACAAGGATGCTCTTGACAACAGTAGTTTGTCCTACATCCGTTATGCTAAGCAAGGGTATAAGGATAGCACTGGGGCTCTACGTGTTGGTTGCTCACAATCCAGTGGCCCATATCATGTTTCTGCATCTGCTCTAACGTTAGCGGTACCATCAATATGGAGAAGCTGATTTGTACGTCTGGAGAAATTTGTTGGAGGTTGTGCAGGTCAGGTTGTGTTTGATTCTCTCACCTTGGGAGGGACATCCGCATGTAGGCCTGTGTGACAGAGCAATAGCAGCATTTATAGGGTATACCGTCCACGAGAACGGATGACTCACCCCATAAACTGACGCTACGGTACTGACATGTCACTTACTTCACATTCTGAAGAGAAACGGGATACCGTACATGAAAACAAGAAGTGCCCAATAGCGAACGAGAACATAGAGAGACTTGGAAAATGACCATGGTACCCTATGTTTTATCAGCTATCTGGGTGGAGCAGGGATCGATCGGGTTCGACTTACACACAAATGTGCTTGGCCTATCCGATCCTGTTTGGGTCTCTACCGACTTAGGATCTGAAAGGAGAAATACATACCTCCTTTCTGGAGAGCAATATTGCATCGTAACACAGGGCCATGATTCCTGCAACTGCAGATGAGCAGGATAAATATGTTAGTGGTGTAGCTTTAAAGAAATGACCGTCACAGACCGCAACTATAGCGATCATAGACGGTTTGCCATTTCATTTGGATGTCATCGGGTGATAGAGTTGCCATTGCAAAAGGTCTCAACAGAAAGCTCAGTCCGGAAGTGAGTTATAAAATGGTAGCCTGGACTTTTTGTACCTTTCCGGGACGGAGACAAGGTCACCCATGAACAGGAACTATCCTAAAGTAGGACAACTAAATCGTCAGCATCATCAGCATCATCACAGTGACTTCTAGCAAGCAATGAATCGGCCACGATGCTTTCTATCGGGTACGCATATGGAAGATTTTCACCAGGATATGGTCTTCTGGCGCCTGACATGGGGCATGACTGCCCAATCATGAAATGCTCTCAGTCTGACCAAATGGGGCATAAATATCTTTCGATTGCGGCCTTGAGAGCCTTCGAATGAGAATAATTGAATAACCACACCGGACGTGTAACTACAGCCAGTCACCCCATCAACTATGGCGACCAATAGTTGCAAAGAATTCTCGTTGGCATTGGATGGGCTCGCAAGCGGTGATGTGACACGGTCCGATCGTGTGTGGAGTGGAGCAGGGGTCAACTTCCATCAGTGCCCGCCTAACCCGTCAAACAGGCGGAACTTCGACATGGGCGCCCTAGTGTCCGCAGCCCTCATTTCAGTTGAGAGCCAGCATGCGAAATCCTGTGAAAAGAAAAGTTGCACACTCCGGTAGGTTCGTCTCGTGGCACTGACAAGCGCCACCAATCAGGCTCGAGGTCTCAGGAGTTGTGGATGCTTGTGGGCGTAGCGCTTACTGGCACCTACATACATGTGCAGGGGCGTTAGTCAATATAAACGTGCGCACATCTCTGTCCGCAATAGGGAGGACGGAGAAGGAGGCAACAACGATAGTGGTCGCAGCTCCTGGTTCAACTTTCCATTATGACAGACAACAGACTATAGCATCGAGAAATCGGCAATTGACATTAGACTTTCTCGTTGGTCGGGTGGGACGAGTAGTTAGTGAGCCCGCCTCGATCGCGCACATCCTCATTCAGCAATGATTGATTGATGTACAAATCTACTGGTCAGGCTTTCTACGTGACTATAGACACGAAAACTTGCGCGATGGTTGGGAGACACCCTGAAGCGGCGGGCGTCTAGTTCTTACTGAGCCCGCCAGCCTAGGAGACTGATCAGTGACAAGGATGATACACTATAATAGAACTGACCGCTCTTTGCTCACCCCTGGCATCCATAGTCGCATTACCAGTACCCTTCCCAATGGCAGCCTCTGCGCCGCCAAAAATTTTGTCCATCATCGTGGGCTTTCTGGTCGTCGCGTGCTTTGTTTCGGGCCTCGATTCGGCATCAGGGTGCTGTCCGTGTAAATATGTCAGGAGATATACGTGAGGTGAGATAAACGGGAGCCTCACCTCACTGCCAATGTCACCGGAATCAGTTCTCCCGGACCTTTCGCGAGCCGTGTCACTAACTTTAGCTGTGCTTCGGGGAATCGTGTGTTGGCGAGCTTGGTCGGAGCCGAGGGTTGTCCCCGTTCCCGCATCTGTGTCGCTGTGGATCCTGGTTACGGGAGCAGGATCACTAGCATCCGTTCCAAGGCGGTCACGTTTGATGTCTTGAGTAGTTGAAGGAGACTGTGGCATTTCGCTAATCTCATTATTACGCTCCCTCGCCAGTCGTTCCCTTTCTGAGCTTAAAGTAGACAAACGGTTTCTCTCGGCATCGATATTTCCAGTGCTTTTGGATCTAGTGTTGGTCGTGTCTGAGCCTCCAGCAACCAAAGGAGAATCGCGGCGACGACTGCGGCCAAAAAGCCCACGAATGCCTCTAGCATGGGCGCCTGTATTCTCCTGCTCCGTGGCCAGTACCTGCTCGTGCATCACTCCACGCTCGCGGTCACGGTCCATCTCCAACTCTTGGTGACGCGGCTCCTCTTCAATGTCGTTTTCGTGATAACGACTGTTCATCCCCGAGCGACCCCTGCCCGAATATTGGGCTCGTTCTGTCTCAGCGACGCGAGTCCAAATAGGGGGGTAGACATCGCAGTCGACACCTGGGATGTCTCGGATATAAGTAGTAGTGCCCACCGGAATCTGATCCCTGCCTCTGCGAGTATGGTATTGTCTCGCATGAATACCAGAGCCGGAGTTGGGGGTAGTATGTTTGAAGTCGGATTGGGGTATTGTGTAAGAAGGATGGGTGACGGGGTGACGATCGGGGTCATATATGTCTGTGGAAATGCTTGCATCGGATTTGTGCGCGTTTGGAGAATTGGTCCGATAGTTCTGCGTCTTGGTGGGATCGTGAACGTAGAAGCCGGCTGAGGGAGCACTGGCTGCCTCCGTGGTGGTGGTTTTGATGTGAGCATCACTAAAGGGGGAAAAGCGGTTACCAAGAGTTATTTCTGGTAGCAAGTCGAACACATACCCTTCATAAGACGGAACGGCGTGTTTTTCGGAGTCCGACCCAGGTTCAACAGTGAGGGAAGTTGACTCGCCAGTGAATTTGGGACGAGTGTCCGTGTTTCCGGGTGACATGGCAGTAGTTAGGCAGGATTGGTATCCGGGCTTTGATTCGGGAGAAGATATACCAGAAGCTTAGACAATGACGACATGTTGCGGGGGAAATTCTGGTGTATGTTTAGGAGTACCGGGTCCAAGCTGCGGTCCACTGCCACGTTTGGTCCACGCATGTAGCAGCGGAGTGGCGTGGGCTGTTTGCGGGGGCTACCTTGGGATTGTGAAGTCTGCTATCACGTGTGATGTGTTACGTGTGCCCGCAGATAACTTATGCCCGACTGGTGACCATTCTACAGCGGCCACAATGGCCGGGTTGTCAACTGTGCCTGGAAAGCTGTATCATCGAGGACATGAGCGCTTACGGACATTGTGTTCGATTCCTGTCTTCTCGGTCCCATAAAAGCCTTGGTTTTTGCTCTCCAACCTCGCCTTCACTGCGTTCTCAATTTCATGTCGGATCCCCTCAGCATTGCCGCCAGCATCATCGCCGTCCTCCAGCTCACCGGGACTGTGGTGAAGTATCTTGTCACTCTCAAGGACGTCTCCGACGATGTCAAATCCATCCTGCTGGAGCTCAGTTCCATGCATGGGATGCTTTTTACGATACAGAATCTCGCCGCCAGTGACGATCCGTGGATGTCGTCGATCAAGGCACTTGGCGGTTCCTCCGGTCCAATTGACCAACTTAAAACGAACCTCGAAAAGCTTGCCAAGATCCTTCTACCCCTCCAAGGGCAGAAAAACTTTGGTCGAAAGCTTGCCTGGCCCTTGCAGAAAGGCGAAGTCCAAGCAATCATTCTTACTCTAGAACGACTCAAGTCACTGTTTATACTTGCACTTCAGAATGATCATCGGTAAGAAGAGGTTGCTATCATTCCTAGCTGGACTAAAGATGGAGCATTTATACTTCAGGTCACTCTCTGTCGCAATGAAGGATGGAATAAACCAAGTTGCAGATAAATTGAACAGTATTCATTCGAATCAGGAAGGTACGGGTTTCCAAGTCCTTTTTGACTCGCTCCCAGATTCAACTCTACTAGGTGACAAGCAGAGGGACATCCTGGATTGGCTGTCGCCCGTAGATACATTCGTCAATCACCGTACCGCACGAGCAAAGCACGTTCCTGGAACCGGAGAATGGTTTGTCGGGTCAGCTACCTTCAAGGACTGGCTGGATGCGACCACCGATCAATTTCTTTGGCTACACGGGAAGATAGGCTGCGGGAAAACCATGCTCTCTTCGCACATCATTGAAACAGTCAAGAAATCTCAAGTTGACCTTGAATCAGGGATTGCGATCGCCTTCTTCTATTTCGATTTCTCCGACGTCCAGAAGCGCACAGCGGAGAGCATGATACGGTCTCTCCTGGTGCAGCTTGCTCGTCAGGCACGTGTCTTTCCCGAGGTTCTTGTAGAACTCCGAAGACAATACGTGGACAAATCTCTCGATATAGAAACACTCTTAGAAACTTTGAACACTGTCTTGCAAAGCTTTCGCCGGGTTTTCATTATCGTCGACGCATTGGACGAGAGTTTGGAGAAGGAAGATGCAATAGGAAGGTTACATGATATCTCGGCCATGGGAAACAGAAATCACATTCTGGCCACCAGTCGTAGGGACCACGACATTGAAATCACTTTCGAGGGAAAACCAGTCACAATCATGGAGATGAATAGCTCGAGGGTCGAAGAAGATATTCGCCTCTACGTCCAGTCTCGACTCAAGGAAGACGTTAAGCTGAAATCACGACCTCGATCCATCAAAGACGAGATTGAGAAGATATTAATTCAGGGTTCAGAAGGAATGTGAGTAATTGCACGATTTAGGCACTCGGATATATACTGATGTGTACAGGTTCCGCTGGGTTGTTTGCCAACTGGACTCCCTTCGGGCATGTTTGACGCCCGCGGCACTCAAACACGCGCTCGGCTCACTTCCGAGGACCATCGACGAGACCTATGATCAAATTCTCTCTCACATTGACGAAGAGTTCCGGGAACAGACGCGTCGAGCTCTGCAGTGGCTTGCTTTCTCAGCACGTCCGTTGCATGTGGATGAGGTTGCCGAAGCAGTTGCTGTTGATCCTGATTCCATCGGCTCGCTCGAGGACACTCGTTTGTTTGATCCGTACGACATCTTCACACTCTGCTCCAGCTTGGTCACCCTATCAGAAGAAAGCAATGAGGTCAGGCTGGCGCATGCTTCAGTCAAAGAATATTTAACTTCCGATCGCATTCGGCAACGGCCTACAGGCTTCTTTAGGCTTATGGAAATTCCGGCAAATGCTTTCATCGCCTCCGCCTGTCTCAGCTACCTGTTAACATTTAAGGACCCCATGGTAGTCAACCGTAACACCAAAACACAGTTTCCACTCCTCGATTACGCTGCAAGATGTTGGTATATCCATTTCAGGCTGGTTGCTTGCAATAAACCCGCATCCAATATCTTCGACTGCCTATTAAATCTAGGGGTGCGTCTATTTGACATCGGGGAGGCAACGAGCTTTTACAACTGGCTCAGGGTGGCAAGGTTCGAAGAGCCCCTGTCACGGCACTCGCCCCCTGACGCAGACTCTGATCCCAGCTCTGACGACCCTTCTCATTCCCGCCCCGAAAAATTCGGAACGCCATTGTACTATGCTTCGTACTGTGGCCTCGTTGATATTGCCTCCTCTCTCGTCGACCAAGGTGCAACTGGCAAAACCGTTCCTAATGAACAAGATGGAATGATTTGGCCAGGGCCCTTGGAGGCTGCTGTTGGTGAAGGCTATGATGATGTCGTATCCCTACTGCTTTTACGCGCGGGAGCAGACGTCCACGTTGTGACCAAAGACGGTAAAACGGCGCTCATAATAGCCTGCATGTACGGGCACGCGAGTGTTGTTCGTACGCTATTGGACTACGGTGCCGATACGTCAAAGTCGTTGAACGATGGCTCAACACCGTTGCACTGTGCCACCAGATATGGGAATCTACCTATTGTCAAGATCCTAATTGATGAAGGAGCGGATGTAAATGCGAAGACGGATATTGGAGTCACCCCGCTACACGATGCTGTCTACGCTCATCGTAACTCGGAGGCTATAGCCATGCTCTTGTTGGATAACGGTGCTGAAATCGAGGCAGCAACAGAAGGTGCCATGATGATCGATCGCGGACCCCTCCTCGACTTGGTTGCTCTAATGTATGAGCAAGAATGGAGAAACATACCTGAGACTTACCTATCAAAGATTCGTACACCCCTCTACCTTGCGGCATTTCAGAATAGGAACGCATTGGTTGAGCTCTTCGTCGCTCGCGGAGCTAACTTGGAAGCAAGAACATCCTCAGGGGCCACACCTTTGTTTGTAGGAGCCTTCCAAGGATACACTGATGTCGTGCAAACGCTCATCGACCACGGAGCAGATGTACAAGCCGTCACCAGTAACGAATGCCACCATGTTCCATGCAGCGGCTTCAGGTGGGAATGCCGAACTCGTAGACTTGTTTATTCAGAAGGGGTTGGATCCAAAAGCTCCGGATGGGTTCGGGCTAACTCCACAAGGTCGTGCAGCGCTCGGTGGGCACCTACATATAGTGCAAAAGCTAGAGCCTCTCTGCGGACTTCATGGCGCACAACATGAATCTCGCATTACCCTTTTGCACAGCGCTGCGCAAGGAGGCAAGGTCGATGTTATCGAATATCTCCTTCAGCAGTCACTTGACATCGATGCTACGAATAGTAGGGGATCAACCCCCCTGCACAATGCTTGCTACCGAGGGCATGCTCAAGCTGCCGCACTGCTGATAAAGCACGGTGCCAAACTGACGCTAGCGATGGATGATGGAAGTACCCCACTATTCGTCGCCATCGAGAGTAACCACGATTCTGTAGTCGACTGTCTCCTCCAGCATCTAGACGCAGCCGACCTAACACATTTTGATGGTGACGGCAACACGGCCTTACTTAGTGCCGTATCTGGTGGGAATGAACACATCGTAAAGCTACTGCTGGAGAAGGGTGCCGATCCTAACGCTTGCGCGCAGAACCCAGATGGGATAACTCCTCTTCTCGTGGCCATGGAGCAGCATCCATCATTAATCCCACTCCTTCTGGAGCATGGGGCAGATATCACCGTCTGCGGTACTATGGGATGGTCTCCGATTGTACTTGCTGTTGAGTTCGGCTCCAGCAGCTTTGTGGAAACTCTGATGAAGGGTCAGCCAATCGACGTGCTTTTTGACGCTTTAACCGTCCCCGACGGAGACATCACGGAATTCAGAGCCCTCGGATCAACCTCCGACCCGGACCGTAAAGCAGGTACACTTGCCAAGTCCATCATGGACGGCTTGGAAGTCATCTGCTGGATGATGCTACACTACGGGTGGGTTGACGTCAATACCCCGATTTTGAATGGGCCGCCTTTGGTTTGGGCATGTCAGTTTGGGCATATAGGCATTGTGAGGCTTTTTCTGAGAATGGGGGCCGATGTCGAGTCAGCAATGTCCACTCCGGGAGAAGAGGAGAGCTTGCGGGCAATTCACGTCGCTGCCGGAGTAGGGCACCTTGAGATCGCACAAATTCTCATCGAGCACGGCTGCGACGTCAATGCTCCGGATGGTGTCGGTGGTACAGCTCTCCAACGTGCTTTGCTCCGCCGGGACGACCAAATGATTAGGCTGTTATTCACAAATGGAGCTGACCTAAGGGCTGAGGTTCAGAAACTAGACATAGTGGTCGTCATCCCCCTGAACCCCCGAGCTCCAATGGTCTATGGTGAGAGGGTTAGGCCTTCGGAGCAAGACGATTCGTACAGTATTCAAGACTCTGAAAGAGCGCTGCAGGTCGTGGAGAGTGCTTCTCCGCCGGCTGAGGATTAGGGAATCCGACTTTGAGAGGGGTTTCGCGGTTGTGTAGATGATCAATTCGTAGTACAGAATTATAAGGCCTTTCTGTCATTAATACATTCATATCTTAAGCAAACTTAACGATTTTCGAGGGCTCGGTAATCAACCCTGGCCATGATATACAGATCATGTATCGGAGTACAAACGTATTGGGGCAAGGTGCTCCAGAAGAATCAACACCCAATGACGATACATGGGCAACCTGAAAGCAATGAGCAAAGGCTCCAGTGGGGATGGGGCCTCACTCACAAATAACGTTCGCGATGAAATCGCAGAATCCCTGTTACAGAACCATCGCAAGTCAAAAATTCGCAGAATAATTCGGCAAAGAATTAGCACACCTCGCAGCACTCTATAGAAGGGAGCCGACATTAGTTTCTGAGCACCTTACGGAAACTATAATGGAGCGTACCCATGCACATACAACAGGCTACGGTCCCGAGGAAACATTCCTATGCACAACACCATTGGTTAACCGACCTGCACCATTGATACTGGGGTCACTCCTCGTACCTTTCCTTCTGAGCTCCATCCCCTCAATTTGTCTCCTGACTTCCAGCGAACATGAGACCTCGGGGGAACTCCCGGATTTAAGCCTCGAATATCATGAATACTGGGTTTGCGTTTTTCTTGTGGTTGTAAAACTCACTCATAGTTGCGGTTCTTGGAGGCTGCGAAATCGCGATAGACTGTGAAGGGATTTGTTGTGGAGTGCCTATGGTGCGAAGGGGTGCTTCTCTCCCTGCAGGCATGGTGTAGTTGAAGTGAAAGCTCAAGTAAAAGGGTGCCAAGAGAAATCTTTACATCTTGGAGAAAGAAAGGAGTGGTTGTGGTACATCCGCAATGTTTCGGCAGATACTGTATATTATGATCAGCTGACTAATAACACGTGACGTAGAAAAGTCAAATCTATAGTCGATCGGCAAGCACCCCTCACCACATTATCGCAATAGAATGGTGAGTCGCTATAATCTGTTTCTCTACCTCGAGTTGACCACGTTTCCACTTGATAGCGACCAATTCTACTACAAGGTCTGTTTCTTCGACCTTACCCATCGCTCCAAGAGCTATTCTCTGACTCGCTGTTAATCCCAACCTTCTAGGTCATGAACGGTCGCTAACCCAGATCAAGTTCAACGCGGAGGGAGATATACTTTTCTCCTGTTCAAAAGATCATGTTATCAACGTTTGGTTTACACACAATGGAGAGAGGTTGGGGACTTATAATGGGCACAATGGAACTGTTTGGACGGTGGATGTCGACCGTGCGTCTGCTCTGCTCTTCCATCACTCACTCTCATTTTTCCTGGATGTGTTTGTACAGCGGAGAGCAGGTTCTTGATGTCCGGCGCTGCGGATAATACACTGAGATTATGGTCAGTCCAGACGGGGAAAAATCTGTTCACTTGGGAGTTCCCAACTGCAGTCAAGCGGGTAGCTTTTAGTGAGGATGGGACGCAGGTCGTTTGTATCACTGAGCAGCGCATGGGGCATCAGTGTGCGATTCGTGTATTCGAAATCAATCGGGATGATGATGGGTCCGATCGTGAGTCGTTCACAGTTCGGAGTTGCCGTGCTGATGTCTTTTTTTTTTCGCTCGCACAGAGTCGGAGGAACCGCTGTATTTCTTCAATCCAATTGGGTCAAAAGCTACTGTGTGCGCCTTCACGAGTGTACCGAACGTGATTGTTACCGGCCACGAATCAGGAAAGGTGGCCTTGTTCAATGTGAAGACCGAGGAGGAGATCAATAATAATGAACGGGCACATGGCGATGTTGTGACGGATCTGCAGCTAAGTAAGGATAAGACGTACTGCGTTACGAGTAGCAAGGACAAGTCAGCACGGGTGGGTACTTGATTTTCTTATCGCGTCCATGATCTAGAGGCTGATAGTTTCTAGATACACTGACACGAAAACCCTTCAAGTCCTTAAAACATTCTCGACAGAGACACCGCTCAACAGCGCCTCCATTATGCCAAACCGTCCCTACGTCAGTTTTTTTCACCCGGAAGAAAAGGAAATACTAACAAACACTTGATGGACAGGTGCTCTTGGGCGGCGGTCAGGAGGCCATGAAGGTCACCACAACCTCTCTACGCCAGGGAAAGTTCGAAACCCGCTTCTGGCACAAAATATTTGAGGAGGAAATCGGTCGCGTCAAGGGCCATTTTGGTCCCATCAATACGTGCGTGATTACCTCGTCACCATCATTAATGAACTCAACCTGCCCTCTCAGGCTCGCCGTGCATCCCGCAGGGACATGCTATGCCTCAGGAGGAGAGGACGGTTTCGTGCGTGTGCATCATTTTGACGACACGTTCTTCAAAGCAAAACCATACGGCGACCTCGAAATCGTCGATTAGAGAGTGTATATGTGTCAAGGTACCTGGTAATACAACCCGCTGTGTACTGCTTTTGTTCTTTTCCGCAAAAAGCTGCATTCTCCGTCGCCTAGACCATTGTTCTCCATGATAAAACGTATTACGTAATATATAAGGTGGCCCGTGGCGACTGGCCTTTTCTATCTTCCTCTACCGTTGCGCCTTACTTCCTCTCTTTCCCCTCCTTCGTTTCTGTGCTCGTCGTACACAACGATGCGCACGAGCGCGTTGCTGCTGCATGTCGTCCTAGCCCTGTCCACAACTGCCTTCTCCATTTCCCTGGATTACCGGAATAGGAAGTGGGGATATGCCCAGCTATCGCGGAGGGACAACAGGGATATACCACCGGAAGGATACCACAATCCCCTCCAAGACGGCGGCAGCATGCTCACGGTGTGTTTCCTCTCTGCGTAGGCAGACTCCTGATAGTGACGCATTGCATGTGCGCCTAGAAAATCCCCGAGACTTTTCCTATGGGTCAAGGTGAACCTCTGAACGCGATTATCAGTGGTAGCTCAGACGCTCGTGTACTGGTCGATGCGGAATTGAACGGTGGACTGCGCAATTACTTTCTGTGGGCACATATACACCCTTATCTTCTGCACGTGCACTGAATTGAATGCGCGTAGGTCGTTTGGGTTTTCAGGTGAATGCCTCGGACAGCATGCCGGTTCAAACCAAGCAGCCAATCTTGGAGATGGACATGGATATAGTGCGTAACCCCTCCCTTGGTCCCTTGAATATGTCTCTCACATCCCGCCACAGAAAACGAAACTTCTGTCATTCGCTGGAACTATGGTGACCCCGAGCTGGGCTCGTGTAGGGAAACCATACAAGGAGGGAATCATTTCAGATATTGGGTGCAGGATGGACCAGAGCGCAATAGGCATGTAGTCACTCGCTCCCCGAGTAGCGCCTAACTCACACGGACGATCACAGTGGTGCTATATTTTTAGCTGTCTCCTATGAGATGCCGATAGCCCGTGAGTACCTGCGAATGCTTGTTTGCCAGAGTCTTCCTTATTGATATTTACAGGGCAACATGATATCATTCCAAACGGGTACAATCTTGGCCGGTATGTGTCCTCCCCCTATTCACCCGTACATTGCACTGACCGTTCCCTCTAGGGACTGGCTGATAGGCAACATCACCCAGTCGCCGGTAACCGGCAACCTCACCAATTCTACCACCTACACTGGCAAAACTTCGTGGGATGGTTACACTTATGAGACCAACATTCGTTATGTTTCTGGGCTCCTCCCAAATACTAACGACGGCATAAACCATAATGCGACTGTCGGAGTCGACGGTGTCAATGCAGTGGATGGGCTTGTTGCGGTCCTGGATGTGCGGATAACAGAGTCACCATCGTATGTCGTTCCCGCCCCCGGACCCTCTTCAACTCCTTTTGACACCTGGTCTGGATATAGCTCTAACTCTGGGTTGCGTGTGTTACCTGCATCGACATGGCACCTTACATCCTGTGTCCTATTGTTATCCCTCTTTGCGTTATCATAACACTTGGTATTTTCCCCGATAGTTTGATACTGATCACGGATATGCGGCGCTTCCGGGACAGATAACTTACCCGCTTTTTTATCACCACGGCTTTTTGATCCGTGGCCTTTTTTTAACGATTTTCCTCCGGATATCTATGGGACTTGTCGGTCACTGCGTTACGACTTTTTTTACGAGATTTATTTTTACTTTATAGGTTGTAGTAACAAAACACATATCATGTCTACCCAATCCTTTCGACACAACAACATCCCATTGCACATATATCGAGTGCCTTGACCGACAAGCCCAAGTCGAGAAACGTGGCGTGCTCGATGTATTAACATGTGCCAGATTTCGACGAAAATTGTTTCATACGATGCTGTAGGTCCAATTGCAAAGACATTTCCTCGTAGCTGCTGCCACTTATCATCCACCTAATCGGCATGAATAAGGACTGTACCCCCGTTTCGACCGAACATGCTCACCATCAGCATGTGATGCCGAGAGTCCGAGACGGATCGGCGTGTGTTTCCGAGGACCATATGTTTGCCTCCCATTTGAATTTCGTGTCCGTACACCGGAGACCAACTTTTTGTTTTGCAGGCTCGGCGGGTCCCGCAAATAGTGCCAAGCAATTTGAATACATTATTTGCAATTAAGATTTCGAATTGAAATCAATGGGACTCGCAAATCCTGGTTGGTCACAAGTGTGTCAGGATGGTTCTGTTCGGGACGAAGGAGGGGGCGGTAACCCCTACTCGCGCTGTGTATAGATAGAGTAATGAGGACTGCGATGCCCGCGACGAGGTAAGTTGTTTCTTGAGGTCCGAGTCTGTTCTTGCTTTACCTGTACGACTGTGCCCCTCACCCGGCCGTGCAGGTTTGGCATCAACCTAACCAAATCCCTATCAATGAACTCCGAAGGGCCTAACATCCATCGGGCTGTAAATGCTCTGACGCTGGATATCAAGTATAATGAGTATTTTCGCCAAATGCTCCTCTGGCTGGGAAGGCAACACTGACGCGAGCGTAAATCTCATATTTTCTCGAACGTCTTCAGGATCCCAGCGGTGTCCTTCCCTCTCCTAAACTCACATTGCCTTGCGATCCGCCCATTCGTCAGGAAAAGTGGAAGTATATTGGATATGTTTTTTTCTCACAACATGAGGGATTTGGGCCTTGGCAGTGACCAGGTTGGTGTATCGTGTAACAAGCACTTCTCTCTTCTTTTTTTTTTCGCAAGGTAGCAAATAGCTGAGCCCTGAATACGCCATGTGAGCTTTTGTAGTCTAGTACAAACTTAAATCTTTCTCCACAGATGCGTCCCTCCGGGATATCTTTGGATCGGCATGTACTATGTTCAGGGCGTAAATGACACTTCCTGGAGAATTCGACAGCCACAATTCCGAACTTACGAGGATCCGCAATCACGAAGAGATATCTTGTTGCTCTTCCTGTGATGGTATCTGGGCTATTAGTGACATCTTATATCATTTTCGAATCGTTGACCTGGTGATTCTACAGTTTGTCCCCCCCAATCGTGTTCCTTGATAATCGTCAGCGACTCCAGTCAGCGACAGAAGAACTCCATACGAATGGCATGATCTCTATGCTAATGTGTCATAGTCACCTAGTACATCCCTGGCCAGGTCCGAGGGTATTAATAGCTGTATAGCCCAGGTCCCCCGGGTCATCTCATTGCGCAGCCACTGATAGAACTCTAGTTGCATAGGTGTTAACCCCGATGGATATAAAATTGTATTTCGTCTCTGAACAGCGCTAGTAGGCGTGCCTGAACCGAAAGCCCCAGCTCTCTCCCTATCCTTTTGGGCTAGAAGCTTCGAAAACCCAAAGAATTGCCGCTCGCTCATTTCCCCTCGGAACGGTAAACTATTGCATAGAGGTGCTCCTTGTCACCACTACTGTCCACCATCGACTTGAATACTCCAGATGATTTTGTTAGCAATCCCGCTGGGGAGTCGTACTCGACCTGGGGCAAAAGATGTAAGCGACACTTCTGGTAATAGAAAAGGTTAGCTGCTTACAATCCGACCGGCGTCAAGAACGAGCTAACAGGCGTGCTCTCATCAGCCACAAACATGTAGAGGTGTACTTATAAAGACCTACAATTTTATCGGCATCCATGACCGTTTGTAGACGATGCGCCACAATGATGATCGTCACGTCCTTTCCAAGCTCATGCCTTAGCGACTGCTGGATTACTGTGTCCGTCTTATAATCTGATCGAAATTTTGAGCATCAACCCCCTGAAAATCCTTGTATAAAACGAACCAATGGCAGACGTTGCTTTCATTCAAGGAGTGAGACAAGATCATCAAAAAAATATTTGTGCGGAATTCGGCACACCTTCATCCAGGATCAACAGCTTTGCTCTCTCTGACCATAGCTCTTGCTAAAGCTAGAATTTGGCGCTGACCGACGGAAAGATTGGATCCACCGCTGGAAATCTGGCTATCCAGGGTCAGCCTGTTCTCGTCCTCTTCAGTTTGTAGCGAGAACAGCCCTGAAGCTCGGAGTGCGGAGTTTAGTGTAGCGTCATCATACTGTTCGAATGGATCAAGGTTTCTTCTCAGAGTGCCACTGATAAGTTCGGGCTAGGGAGAAAAGAGGCATTAAGTATGTGCGGAGGGGCAATGGGTAGAACATACAATTTGTGGAATAATCGTAATCTTAGACCTCAGGGAGTCGAGGTTAACATTCTTACAATTGATGCCATCATAGTAGACATCTCCGTCGACCACGATACATCGTAGAAGGGATAGCATCAATGAACTCTGCAAAAAAGTTATTGAGACTCATATCGGCGGCGCGTGGATCAGTTACCTTCCCACTACCAGTTCGGCCAACTGGGTAACGTGTTTCAGCTGATGGGATTGTCGGTCGTAACTCAGAATGCTCTCACCAACTCCAATGCGTTCTCCAGATTTCACTTCGAAGGATATGCCATGTAACACGTCGGGACCATGCTAGCATAAAACGTGAGCATTATCCCCTAGTAAGCAGATGTGGGTAAACTCACTTTGGAGTATCGAGCAGACACATTTTCAACGACTAGATGGCCGCTTGTCGGCCAAGCAGCAGGAGGGACCCCGTCCTCCCTCGGTTTGGACTCCTGGTCAATCTCAATGTAGCCCTGAATACGTTCCAGGCTACGCTCACAGGTTGAGCGAGTTATATGTTGATCAACGACCAACAATGAATATTCACCTGTTTGCCTGCACCTCTAAATCGTTGAATATCCTAACCCACCAGAGGATTAGACTACAAAAGTCGACGGCCATATTCAAGGAGAAGCCAATATTCGCTGGGCTGATGGAGCTTCCATATACTAGGTATGTTGCCAGTGAGGTCGCAAACAAGGCACCTAATGCATCGATTCGGATGGCTATCCATCTATTGAGGTTATATGAGACTCTCGCAGCTCGACTATAGAAGTCTATCCGTCTGAGGGATTCTTGTCGGAACGCGTCCTGCGCACCGTAGGCCCTGAGTGAAGCTGGGGCGGCATGGACTCAGTGGTAGGGTTTCCAAGTCAAAAAGAACATACTCAGCCCGGCGATCGCGGCTCCAAAATGGGCAAGGACAGGGGCTTTAGCATTGCTGAAAATGAAGGTAAGTGTCATTTATGCATGGGATGACAGGGGTGAGATTGACCTCATCTCTCGTTTTACCGATAGCTGTGCCTTGAGGTAGAAGTTGGCTAACCACCCACCGAAAATAGCAACCAAAATTGTAGGGATGAGAAAAACTGGGGAAAAGATGACAATAACCACAAGTTTGGTGGCCATTGAAATCGTAAATTCAGTCAGCACTATTGTCCATTGAGTAATTGGCCCGTCAACGGCTCGAATGTCCTGAGTACACCGAGTAATGATGCGCGATGTTGGAGTTTCATCCAGCCAACTAAGAAAAAGGGAAAATGAAGCTAAATCAAAAGGATAATTGAGACAGCATACCGAAACGTGGTGCCAAGGATTGCATCTATTAGCTTTCGATGAATCACCGCACATGCACGGACGACTCCATAGAGATAAAGGAGTTGAGCGGAAAGGTAGATGATGATTAGTGTGGCCAAGATTATGGAGTATCCTCCAAGATAGCTGAAGAGATGCCTCATGAGAAAATTCCAGCCACATAGCAGCCATCTCGTGAACGTACAAAAAAGGGTTAATTTCACTCGGGTCGCGGTTGACGTATTGGGAGCCCCAATAACCAAGGAAATAAGTCTGAGACATCGTTCCTAGATCTGTTAGGAGTAGTCCCAGGGAATACCCAAGGAAGAATACGATCGGGTGACTGCCACCGAGAGAAGAGAAGAATAACTTCATCGCTTTCCATGTGATATGCCCTTGTTGTATTTCTTCTGCAACAATAAGTTTGCCCTTGGATGTAGTGTTTGCCGAGGTTGAAGGTTTCTCCTCAAGAGGATTTTGATTAGCTTCATTGAGTGCTTGTTTGGTGTCGATTTCAGTCATCAACAAAGCACTCTTCGCGATGGCGACGGATACGTCAGACCCTTGACTAGCAATCGATCCATTGCTGCCCATTGAGACCACGAAGTCGGCCAGGTGGCTTGTCAGAGCAACATTATGAGTCTGGGAGAGAGCCTTGTAGCGAAAAAGTCCCGAGGTAAAGGCAAATAGCGCACCACGAGTATGATTGTTCGTCCTCTGAACAGGTTTCCGCTGAGACATTGCTCCACAACCCAAGTCGACCTGTGAGACAGTCAGAGTAATATCGTAGTTAAACGAACCGCGGTCCTACGTATGAACGTCAAGAGCAGCGAGTATATCATCCAAGAGAAGAATTTGCGCTTTAGAGTACACGGCACGTGCAAGTGTGATTCTTGCCTAAGGTGCAGCTTGATCAGTAAGAATACTATATAAGGGTTGACCAGCCCTCCAACCTTCTGCCCTCCGCTAACCGTATGACCGACATTAGTCCTATTCAACTTGGGTATCTTTGCGCCGAACACTTACCTCAAGCTAAGGCCTTTTTCACCAACTTCGGTCATATCTCCCGCTTCAAAAAGCTCCAAGTCTCGTTCAAGTCCACATTGATGGAGCACTAACAAAAGGACGTCAAGGACGTGAAAGAAAACCGAGAGGAATGGCGGCCATACTAACCAGCCTCATAACGATCCTTGTCGAACTGAGCACCAAATAATATGTTACCACGAATGGTATCGTTTTGCACCCAAGACTCCTGAGCGGCGTACGCAACTCCCTTCTCACGTGGCAGTCCGTACCATGAGTGCGGTTGGGTGGGTACGAAATGCATTTCGCCTAAAACGGGTCAGAAATTCACTTTGGAACAATACTAAAGAATAATGTTACCGAGGAGGGCCATCAAAAGCGATGTTTTTCCGGACCCCCTGGATAGGGCTGTTAGTCATGGCTTAAAGAAAACAACAGATCCAGACTTACGTTGGTCCAATAACAAGATTGAAACCACCTTGCTTGAAGATTAACTCTCCCTCCACACGAAGGGTGAACGTCTGGGCATCAGTTACACCTTCGTTTGACCACGTAAAATTGGCATTGCAGAACCCAATAGTGTCCGGAGGTGGTTTGTTCTCATAGTCGCTCACAACTTCCTCAGAGGGTGGTCTAAGGAAGTCAAGTAGCTCCGTGTTCTGCATGAAATCCGTTAGGCGATCTAATGAAACTTTGCCTGTGTGGCAGAGGTAAGAGACTGTGGGCAGAAGAACGTTTTACTAATACCTTCTACAAGGAGTGATAACCCGAGGAAGGAGCCCTGGAGTGACCGCCGCAATAAAGTGAAGATGGAGATGCTCGAAAAGACTTTAGCAGCTATGATCGAGGTGGGTACTTGTAGCTTGTAAAACAAGGGAAACCTGACGCACCACTCAGTTCTTCTTTCCAAACAGTAGTATACACAGCGTATGTTGCAAGCATTGTGAAGGCAGGAATTAGGAAGCTGGCAGAAGTCAGTGGTTATAGTCCCGCTGATTATTAGAAAAACTGACTTGACAAAGATAATCGCCAAATCGCAGAGTCTGCGTTTCCGTAACCACTTGACCTCCTCAGCCCTCCGAACGGCAATCCGCTCTCGCATCTCGGACTCCCAACCGAACAGCTTGACCATCCGAAGGACATTGCAAGCTACGCCGAAGTTATAGAAAGGTAACGGAGAACTTGCGACACGTAGACACACTTTCTGTCACTGCTTGAACCCTTGAGTCCGTCTTGTCGTGGGCATTAGAAAAGGTCAAGTGCCAGAAATTGAACGTACCATTTTCATCCGCTCGATCTGAACCTTCTGAACCAGTCTTGCGATCAAAGCTGGTATGGGCGCCATTATTAGGATAACAGCGAGCCCGACGAAAGTACTAATCATCTCAATTTCTCAACGCATGTATCAAGAATCTCGGGCTTACCTAGGCCCAAGAATCTGATACAAGAATATGACACAGAGAGTGATTTGCAAAGGGTGAAATCCCACTATTCGTCGTTTATCATTATCTGCGTCATGACAACATTCTACGGGACTTACGGAGGAAAAGAAAATCCCTGGCTTCCACGACATTGGTCATGTCCGTCGTCACAAGATTGTTTATTTTTCCAACCAGATTATCCGCCTTGGCTCTGCGATTCTCATGTCGTAACGCCTCCGATCCAGAGCCACGAGTTCCTGGTCTGTCGGATGCCTCGGCTTTCATACGAATTCGCAAACTGTGTTCGAAGATCAGCTGTGTGAGGAGTCCTTCGGTGTGTACTAGCATCCTGGTCGCGATAAAGATATACCATTGCCGAGCCAGAGAATGGATCATAGGGCCAACAAACAACCAGAGAATCCAGAACCAAGGTTTTATGCTCTCATCATGCCCTCCGGTTTCAAGGTAACTAACCGAAATTTAGCTGGCATATATTTCCATTGCCCAAATGACGTACTTGAGGATTTTGTTGATACCCAAGGGTAATGCTAAGTTTGAAACGGCCATAATGACCACGGTTGTGGCAAGAACACTATATTCATAACCTGGATGTGATAGGGATGTGGATTCAAAGGGTGACAGAATATTTAAATAAATAAAAACTTACGGTAAGTGTTCATAAGACCGAAAAATAGATGTCTCTTCTTTGCTCCCTGAAAAATATCCAAATGCTAAACCAAGCCCATCAGTATGAGTAAGAGACTTGTACTAGGACCCATGTGCATTACTGGAAAAGCTCGTTTGGTAGTGTTTTTAGAGTAATCATAATCGGCCAGAGGAAATAGCTTGTCGTGCCCGAGATGTGGCAGGCGGGCCGCGAGGAATAACAAGGGATCCAGGAACGTGTATACCACTAATGAAAACAGCGAAGTTGTTTGTTCGGGGTTGGGCTCATCGGCGGGCTCCTACATGCAGTTAAATTAGCGGCGCTTTTGGGAGGTTGTTGGAAAGATTACGTCGGGGTTGATGGGCTTGTACTTCCGAGGCGAGAGCAAGGGTATCAAGACTGCAGTAGCAAAAAGGACAGATAACTTGATCCACAGGAATACTCCTTCTTGAACATCTGCCGGAACTTCTGTGTATGTTGCGAGAGGCCACGCATTGCGGCGGACGTTCACAGTAAAGGAGCCGAAGAGCAAAATGAAGCAGTGCCGGCTGAAGGTGGGTTGAAACCTAGTGTCACAGAGCGATATGGAAGACAGAATCATCGAGTAGAACTTTGCAAAAAGGACTTAGGGATGGGTTTGAAGGAAGGTTGAATGAAAGGCCGGGACGCACATAGTAAGGAACCATTCCATGAATAAGTTGGCTCGTCAACCCCGAATGATCTCTGACCCTAAGGAACAGCGATATGATGAACAAAAAGGTACAGCCAAGCATCCGGACCACCATGAGAGCGAAGATAGTGTGTCCGCCATGGAATTCAATGGCACCGCGCAATGTACCCTTGGGCTCGCGGGTCCTCGGGACGCCACCCTGCGACTTTGAGGACGACATGCAGGTTATCCGAAAGCATTGGATAAGCAAGACTGGTAAGGATACCACTGGAACCAAGCACAAAAACCACAGGGAGTCTCGGGTAATTCTGGTAGGAATCATGATTGAGTCTACGAACCAACCTAGGAAACGGCCAGCGCACAAGTATTCCCAAAGGGCATTCATGTATCTTGCCATTGATGAATGCCAGCGTTGTCAGCAATGAAGGGTGATAAGCACCGAACTGAATGCCCACCGCATGACTGTCTCCGGCTACCCGCGCCGCACCGTGCGAAAGCGCGACACTAGATTGGCACAGAACGCGGAGACTCAGTTAGATTTTTGTATAGTTTTTTGAGCGCAGCATGGGCTGCAACAGAAACAAACGCTACGAGCCGTTGGCGCTTCAAGGTTCAAGCCAGAACCTCGGCCCCTGTTGACTCGGTATCACGTGCGATTGTTGACACGTTGGCAGTGCTTAGCGTCTCCCCGCCGAGCCAGACATGCACAATAACATGTTTTCTACTGGGCCTGCCTTTGTGGCCTACAACCGTACGTCGTCTCCCTGCTTCCTTGTATCACCCTAACCAAGCTCGCATCACAGTTTCACGCAAGTGGCTGACCATCCTCTCCATTGGTACAGCGCCAATAACCCTCTTTGTAAATGCCCCCTTTGGACGCTTTGCCCCGAAAAATGATGGAATACTCGTGTTTGATGGTGGGTCCAAGTCCTGGCGATCAGGGCCGAAACTTATTCTCCGTTCAGGACGAAAAGCATGGATGGTGATGGAAATAATTTCCCCAATGATGTTCGTTTATGCCTATATCACTGCTCCCCTGGCATATCAAAATCCAGGATTACCCAGTATCACGTCACCGCAAGGTCTACTGGCATCATTGTTCCTTCTCCACTATGTCAATCGGTCCATCCTCTCGCCTCTGCGAACACCCTCACGCTCCAAGTCGCACATCATTGTAACACTCTGCGGAGGCTTCTTCAATATCCTCAACGGCTTCATGATGGGCGCACATCTTTCGAGCCCTTTCACAAACCTATGGTTCAGCAACGCTTACGCCACGAAACGAGTCGAATACCGGCTGGGATTGACTTTGTGGGCAGTTGGTTTTGTTGGGAATGTCATACATGATGAGATTCTGATGAATATCCGTCGCAAAGCCAATGCTGCAGGCAAATCCCGGGAAACGGGAGATGGCAAGCGAAAGGAGGAATACTACGCTATCCCGTATGGTCTCCTCTACAAGTATATATCCTACCCGAACTACTTCTGCGAATGGATTGAATGGCTTGGATTCGCACTTGCGGCTGGTCCCTTACCCTTTCATTTATCCGGACATTCGCTCTCACTCCCAACGATCCTCTCGATCCTCTCACCTCCGTATCTCTTCTCGCTTGTCAGGCATATTCTCCAGGAACCTGCATCCAACTTTGTCCCTGGTCTCTCCCCTCCCTGGATTTTCTTTTTCACAGAAGTTCTGCTAATGTTTCCTCGAGCTTACAAAGGACATCAGTGGTACAAGGAGAAATTCGGGGACAGCTACCCGAAGGAGAGAAAGATTGTAATTCCATACCTCCTCTAGGTTCAGGTTACCTGATTGTTAGATGTTGGTAGCTGATCGTATGATACACTGTGTACTCGTAAATTTGCCCATTGTTCGTAACAACCCAACTAGGCCCCATCCCTTGGCACGAACGAACTCTCAAACATGATGCCAGACAACCAAGCGATTTGGGAAACAACATTTAACTCGTTCTTTCTGTGCTATCCTCATCCCTTGCTCATTCAAAAGCCCCCCTTCCTGCAACGTTGGATGGCTGGCCGTGGCTGTACTTGCGTAGCGACCCGCCAACCATCCATGCGTTTGATACCAGGTAACCACAGTGCTCCCGTGTGCCAGCGGACCCTACAATCTTGTACCGGTGCCATAGCTTTCTGCCAGGCCTCCTGTAACTCCATCAATTGCAAAGTGCTCGCCCCCTAGGCTCGATATGTTGACGCGGAGGATCTAGCTTTCCTTGCCGCTCATGGAGCTCTATCCTTCCATATCAAGCACTTTCCACTTGCCTGTAAATACCTCAAGCCAGCAGGGAAAAGAAAAAAGCTCCCGGTGTTCAGTGTCTCTTCCCGACGTCGCGTGCTGGGGATTCAGAAAAAAATTAATTTGCCCCAAGATCTGAAGCCAATGCCCAGAATGTGGATACTGAGAGGTCTGGAGATGCTCGTGATGACAACTTAGGGACCGGCACTCGTTCAAGGGGCTCTAGAGATAGTGACCACCGAGGAGGTTGGATTGACAACACGGGAGAGTAGACGCCCTATGCGAACCTATTACTTTTGTTCAGCGAGAGAGTTTTTCCTTTAGATCTTTCTAGGGGTTATTGCATCGTTCCCAGATTCCGTGCGATGATTCTCGTAAATGTCTGATATCGCACGGTATTTTGTGGTATCGTGAACTAAATTTGCCCTATGGGATTGTTATGTCAGAACCTCGGGAAACGGGGTTCTATTCTTGTTAGCCCTTCATGATCCTACTGAAACGATCAACTCAAAGTGCTATCAGTCCAACAATGATCCATTAAGCTTTCCAATCACAACATTTTTTGTCGCTTACCCCTGCCCATCATGGCCGCCTGAGCGCCGTCCATTCTGACACGTCTTTGTGCTGTTGTTATCAGTAACCGATGGACAGTCACGCGCCTACAACAGCTTAGGCCTAGTAAACCCTAGTCTCCTCACAATGACACATTTAGAAAAGATGATGGGCGTGCGTCCGTCACATAATAATCAGATGGCGGAGAGTCCGTAGACCCGCGGAGGGTTTACCGTTCGCAGCTAGCGGTGGCGACAAGGACCACACCAGGCCCATAAGAAAAAGTTATATCGCGATGGAGTCCATAGTGAATATGGCGAAAATAAAATAAAATCAGAGCTTTTGTGAATCGAGAAATTCGAGGTTGCCAGGAAGTTTTAAGACAGACGGAAACATGTTTCTAACACTGTTGCCCAACAAGCGTTGGTGTCAGTTAGGACGGGACGGGGATTTACGATGCTATGCTAGACGCCAACTTGACATCGAGGTCTCACCGACAGATGCATGATTGAGTCAAGACGGGACTCCGCCGAGCTCGGGTAAAAAAAATCTCCCAAAGCTGAACGTCAGACGCTCAACTTTGAAAAAAAAAACAAAAAGTCGACCACCTAGCCAACACGGAATTGATAAATCGCAACGCTCGGAGAGGCTGGTTCTCCGATCTAGTCGTTGAGAGAGAGAGAAAACCGTGCTGACGGCCCCACCTCAGCTAGGGAGTTTGAGTGCGGATAAGAATCCTGTGTGTGGGGCCTGTGTTAGGCACAATGTTGCGCTCTCGTTATAAGAGCTCGTAACTGTCCCTTCCAGTAGGCATCGGATCAGTGGATGAAAGACTCATTACGGTATGTTTCAGCAGCTATTTAGTCTGCTGCCAGGTTACCCACTAATTCTGTCAAGCGGCTTCGAGTGTTTCAGCGATATAGCCTCTTGTTGCATTCATTATTATTCATTAATGGTTATTGCACAATAGCTCATACGTTTATTTATTCCCGTTGTTGATATCCATTCTGGCCAAACGACGAACAAACCTATGTTATAGTCCGCTGTAATAGAAGAAAAACAAAATATACTAAGGACGATAGCCGCCTGACTTGGTCGTAAGATCTAAGGCATGTTCACTCTCCGAAGAGATGCTAGGCTCTTTCGTGTACCCACCAGACGGAATCATAACGACGCCGGGGTGATTAGATACAATAGGACCCCTGACATGACCATCCTGAGACTTGGCATGCGGCGAGCTCACATCCCGCAGCTCATGAGATTCCACATGAACGAAAACCTCTGATTGTTGTGGTTTGGTTCTGGTTCGTGCACCGTTAAACATCGTTGGCTGCTGGCCGTGTGATTAGTATAGGTTCTAAAACCGGCCTTGAGCGGGGGCTCACGGAGTTTCCTCTTACGTGTGTAACGATACCCTGGGCTACCCGGGAAACGTAGTTGCTCTCGTTGTCCTTCCAGCCAGATTGCGGCTCTTCTTGGACCTGGGACAAGATCATGGACTTGTCGGGAACGCCACGGGCGTCGACGCTGTGACCACCTCCTTGCTGTGAATTGTCTCTGTATTGCCAACCTCCGCGAGAGTTCAGACTGCTGATCAAAGAATTGGAGTATAGCTTGCAGAGAGGGAAATTGAATATCAAGTGACTGTTCAAGAAGGTTATGGTCGGTACAGAATCTCACTTGGGTGAATCACTTACGTGCCGGTGTTCTAGACAAAAGGAATAAATGAGCACCAGGTATTACTCCCATATACAGGCTCTTTACTCACGTCTGCAAGGTAGACTATGAGATCCACAATGGCTAGTACCGAGGTGAGGAGACCGGTTTGCACCGAGACTGAAGGTCGGGTTAATGAGTGTCATATCCAAGATGGACTCAGGAACGGTTCTTACTTCGGATGATACGGTCAACTACCATGTCGGAAGATTTGAAACCAGTTTTGTGCTTCCTCTGCGGGAACATTTAAGCATATTCGTAAAAGCAGCACCGAGAGAGGCATACCCTAGTAAACGGGGTCAGTAGGCGCATTGCGACATATCACAATCAGGGGACTTACAGGTACCAGACCAGGATGGTTGTAATAAGGATATCCGCTGCACTGGCGCAAGATAGCCAGACTATCACGACATTCTTTGAACCTTATGAGAAGGATACCAAGTGCGAAAAGTATATGGGTCTTACTTGGAATTCTTGGAATCTCACGAATTGGGGGATAATGATGACTTCGTATGTGGTCACAACCGCGCAAACTTGGGATGGCGAATCTAGTCAGCTCGAGATTTATAGATGAAGAAAAGAAGGCTGACTTCCAGCTGTGATGGCAAGCACCACCACCACACCAACCAGTACACGGTTCTTCGTGAGGACGAGGATTCTCCATGCGAAGAATAGCTGGACCATCAACTCAATTATTCCCTAATGACGAGAGGCATTGTGAGTGCCCACAGTACCAAGTCATGAGGAGGAAGCCATACCGTCATCGCTGGATCTGTATTGCATCAAAGGAAACATTAGTGGCTGATGCATGGGGTGGAACCGCCGATAATTCTGACCTGTTGCGAAACCTTCGAGGGGTCAGGATGGAAAACAAAGAGCAAGAGAGGTCCGAACTTACGCCAGTTCGCTTGTGCAAGGAAAGGGAAGTCACCTGGAGACGGAGTTGAGCGCGTTGGACAAACTATTCATTATGGCACTTACCAAAGTGAATAATGGTAGATTCATACAAGTAAATGCAATCAAAGACGGTATTGAGTGTGTCTGCTATGAATACTGTTAAAACCTGAAACGGTGGTCTGTCAGGCTAGCCACGTTTCAAGTGGGTCACCTAACGTACGAATAGCTTCATCCATACTCGATCTCTGGCAGAGAACACGATCAGCATACATACCAAGTCAGGACATCGGTAACAAACCTCTTATAAGTGGTAAAGTATAAGTAAGTTTGCGCAATCATAATCCCAAAAAGTAGAACGTTGATAATGGTACCGATAAGCATCGGCCCGTGCCTATTCTCAATGAGCGACTAGCGAAGAAGGAGAGAAAGGAGACTTACGCGATTTCTGCCGGCCCCTTCATGGTGTGATTAGGGGCAAGAGTAACGAAACAGTGCTTTTTCTTTCGACCTGCGGTTGAACCCTACGAGTAAATGAGTGGACGGGAAAGGGGGTACCACCGGATAGTTCAGCCACGCCAGGATTATATTACCCAGCCCGTCGTTTATGTAGTCACATCGCCATAACAGATGAACCGAAAATAGCTCGGGTAAAAGGCTGGAAGATCCATCACTAGATCGCACATAACGACGCTCCTCTTACAGTGTCCCACGTCATGCCAAGCGAGCACCCAGTCAAGTGGGCTGCTGGTTTCCTCCGGCGCCGAACGACCCATGAAAGAAATGAAGGTAGTGCTTGGATTGTCCTTCCTGGACTGTCTTGTAAGTTAAGCAAAACATAAGTGGCGCTGGTCTACGGGTCTAGCGGGGTTACAAACCCAGTTGCATGACCACATTGCGCCTGACAGATGATGGGGTGGACCCTCGTATCAATCGGCTAAGGGGTATCTAATGCCGAGCCCGGCATGGAGGGATCGCTGTTTTTTATTCTTTTTCTGAAATCTGTCAATATTGTCCAAAGGTGGGGGGTGGACATGTTCATAATGCCTGATTGGGGGCTTAGCGAACGTCAATGATCACATCCACAACATATGGTGGACATATAGCCGTATACAGGATACCACACCTCACCAAGTACACAGGGAAAAGTGGTGGGTTTCAGGTTTCAGCCACCGATCACACCAAACAAAGTGAATCTTCAACCACAAAGGCTATATATCTGGTTCCATAACATAGAAGCCGTCGATCAAGTTTGCAACGTATGTTTTCAATCCCAGGTTTCCAGCATGGCGAGCGACCCACGTACGAATCAGAGTTCGCTTCAGCAGGAACCCACTTTCCGGAAAGGCCCCCTCGTCATGCACTAACCCACCCAATAGTACAAAACAACGGGCACGAGACTGCGCGCGCCCCGACAATACAATGGGGCGGGAGAACAGAAAAAGGGCCCAGGGACAGTGCGGTGATCGTGGGTCTGATGATATTCCTGGGCGCTGAGCTCAACACGGATGACTGACAAAACTGAGGCCTCCCCGGTGTGAGTATCTGTTACGGGGATCGGTGAACATCGCAGCGATGACAGGCCCCCCGTAAGAGATATAGTTATCCCACGGAGGGAAGAGCTTTTTCGTGCCGCCTGCTGCGGGGGAACCTGTGGCTAACTCCGAGAAGGCTGCAAGGAGCTTCGAGTCCCGATTACGGTTCTTGCCGGTGAGATGTGAAAGGGGTTCCGGTATGTTGGAGACCTTGCCATTCTCCCATAAGACTGAACATTTGCCTTTTCGTCAGTTCCTATCGCTATCTGATATTCGATGATTGATGGCGTCTGCAATGAGGAGCACCGTACCCAGCTTGGCAATGATGGTAGTCTTTGGATTGAGTACGACACAGAGAAGATACTCTAGCGAAACATGGTTTGACGTCCGACGACCAGGCATTCACTGCCAGAAAGCACAGTCGGGAGGGTTGGCTGACATGGCATCGTGGTGTTGGAGCAATTTTTTTGGCGAATACCTAGGCGACAGATCAGATGATCGTGAGCGGACAAGCTAAAATAGTGTCAGCAGTCAGAGAACTATAGCTACGGGTGCTTACCAAAAATATGCCAGAAAGGAAGGGGGTCGTACCCCGTGTCAGCCAGAAACTCGACGGATTGCCCTAGATGGCAGTTCAGAAGGTGATTGGGGTTTTATTTCCTAACCATTTGACTATGATAGGATGATGGGGCCTTGATCCCCAGTGTTGACAATATGTTCTTCTGAGACAAAGGCCTTGTTGGAGCTATTTACTTGTTCGCATCAGTCATTCGGCTGAAAATTGAGCACGCACAAAGTCGTGAAAATTCAGAGGGCGAGGTATGAAGATAGGCCAGGGTAGAAATCTTCGCAATCACGGTGGTACTAGTCAATTTTTCATTTTGATTTTCTCTATTCATAATCTCTCGAATCCCTAATAATGCGTGATCGCAGTCACCTATGTTCTGCTGGTCGCTGAAACAACCACTCATCCACGAAATAAGACTTGAACTCAATTCACATGGCCGCCGTTCGCATGTCGCTTTGACCATACGGGGTGTGTCAATGGACTGAATGCTGCCTTCATTTGTTGCCACTGAGAACTACTGGAGAGGGTGTCGAGCGTGCGCACGTGGATCTCTTGAAAGGTGCCATCCGTCTTCCACCGGCGGGCTTTGAGATCCTCTCTCCTCAATCAGAATTCTTCCGTTCAAATCTTCATCTCTCTCACATGTGAGAGTCTATAGCTCTGGAGCACAGGATATATGGACGGATGGATAGACATGACTTGGATTGGTCGTCAAACTTAGGGTTGCTACTCGGGCTACCGTGTGTCGCGGCACACCTTTCCGATGACCGATGGATGGAACACCCTCGAGATCACGAGCTCGGTCTTGAATATTTATCCGCGGCCTATAGTGATTCCTGGACAGACACTCACTGAGGCTCCCACACCTGTTCATTACGACTCCACAGGGTGTATCAGGGAACACTGCCTTCTTGGTCGATATGGCAGCTCCTGTATACTACCACCGAGAAGCTATTCAGATGCTACCTCAGTAGTCAGTATGGTACGTCGCGGATTGTCAAATCCACGGCTCGTAATTACGATAACCATCAGATTTATTCTTAGAGGTGTTTGTCTCTGTGAGTCGTTAGGAGGGAGTACGACTCGATTTGGGCCCCCTCGGCCATGCATAATTGTTCGTTTCCCGAAAGGGGTCTAGTTTCATTTGTTTTTACTTCGAACTTGGGTACTCATTGCCCGACCCCGACCCCAAATCCGAGAATAAAGGAGCCCTTTTCGCCCTGGCTTATCACCGCAAAAGACGGCACGTTACCTGCTCTTTAAATGCTCGATTGGCGCACTTCTGCTCGGTTGCGGGTGTTATCACTCTGATTTGTGCCAATGATCAAAAAAGTCTGTTGGTTCCTTTATGATTACGTTCTTCGATTCAATCGAAGAACTGATAACTACTGTGTGTATCGCTATGCGAAAGTGGTACTATCAGTGAGGGAGTTGCGAATACTTACTGAGAGGTCCCGGCGTTGCAATGCACATGGGTTTGGGAATTGTTTTTGATCACCATTTAAGACAGAGACCAAGCGCTTGGTCCTTGCATATCGTCTCCACTCATCTGCAGCAGTACCACCTACCGACGAGTCTGCTTTTTTTATGATCTTGGCAGTCATTGGCCCTGGGGACAGGTTCTCAACGGAAACCATAAACTACCCGACGGCAATAACAATATATAAAATGTGTATCAATGTTGGGGTGGAGTTTATTGTTCCCATTTGTGACGCCTTCCCAAGGACGCTAGACCATTTTGCTTTGACGCTGGGTTTTATTGGTCAATATGATTCGAATGGGGTATCCATTACCCCAGTTATCCATCGTGATAGTGATGATGATGATGATGGTGGGATATCTTATACTGGGACGTATTCTCTCTCGCATGCGTTCCCACACCCCGCGGCCAACTCACGCTTAACATATGGTGCCCCGCGTTCAGGGATCAATGGTCCTCGGGTTCCGGACACATATAAAGGGGTGGAGAGAGGTGAGAGATAGCCTCTGCTTGACTTGCGCACAACGGGTCTCGCCCCCAGAGGAGCCGGCTAGTAGACCTCCTGTGGATGTGGGGTTGTCTTTTTGTGTGGGTCGGTGTGTGTGTGTGTGTGTGTGGAATTAGTGTGCTCGACGGAATGTCGTAATAATTTATGGTGTTAAAGACCCTGGTGACGGCGTCCGCCCAGAGTTTCGCTCATGTGCTGATTACTGATGACAGCGATGATGGTCAAAGAAGAGGTGGAGTGGGATAGGGTAAGTATCTGGAATTTGGTTTCTGCGCCCCCACCGTCGGTGTGAAATAATTTTTGTACTTCTTTGCTTTCGATTTTCTTCTTTAAGGTTTAAATTGACATAGAGCAGCAACTCGCGTTTCTGAGATAATCGGCATTCCTGCATGAGCTCGGCATTGTGCTATATGGGCGCTCAAAGAAGGCGCCGTCGTCCCCGAGGTCTGTTCACACATTTATACTTCCCTAGACCCAAGCAAGTACCCTGAGCAAATAACGTGTGTGCTTGTGGCGCCATTCGCGGGTGGCAGGTGACCTGATGTGATCAGGTAAGCGGAGGGTCCTGAAAAGGCTCGGCAAGGGCCTTTTATGGTATCTCTGTTCATTGTTGCGGGGTGGTTCACATGGTAGATTCGTGCAGTTCGCGGGACATGAGTGCAGAGCGGAACAAATGGGTGCTACTTTACAGGAGATGTGCATGGTTGGGGGTGGTACGAGGGCGTGTACGTACACGGATGGGGTTCGCTCGGGCATGGAGGAAATAGAATGACCGGCCACCGAGGTGGTTCTCGGAAAGGACTCCGAGAAACTAGGGAACGGTGGGAGGAGAGAGGAAAAGAGATCTGCGATTTCGGTACGTCTGGGGGGATTTCCGATGGAGATGGAGAGTGGGTGTCGACCGAAGCCGAGCACAGCCGCTGGCAGGTTATTCGTGAACGAGGGTTTGTTACATCTGGGGAGCCCAGGCCTCGGTCTGTCAGAGCTGGATGCTGAGTAGCGTGCGACATACAGATAGGACATCGATAGCGGACGATTTGGTGGTCTTTAGAGTATTGCTGGATGGCTGGGTGGGAGGATTCGGGTCGACGGCGCGCATGACACAGGTGGCTGGGCTGCTTTCTGTTGTGACGATAAAGGCGCAGATCTTGAGGTGATCGTCAAACTCGAGTATGCAGGTAAAATCTTCGTTCCAGGTGCGTCCACTCTTTTTCCAGCGCCAGGTGACGCTAGCAGTGGTTGTGACGGAACGGGTGTCTGGTGATGGGATGATTGTGTGCTGTTTTATGGAGGTACGTTCCCAGTTTGTTGCCAGGAGGTCAAAATAGGAGCGGACAGCGTTGAGGCCTTGAAGACGGGACGCCTGGGGATGTGGACATGACTTAGGTGCATGTTGGATAGAGACTGGACTGGTTAAGGAAAAGTGAGAGAGCAGCTGGAAGGGTGGAGTGTTTGCAGCGAATGCCCTGAAGAAGGCGTCCGTTGCTGTGAGTAGCTGTGTGTCCATTGGTGTGTCTTCCAACCCCAGTCAAACGCGCGAGAGAGAGATTAAGTAGCAGGCGACCTTCCTTATCTGGCAAGTGATAAAAGTCACGTGATGTTGGGGTCTCTTGGTCGTCGTCGTTTTCGTCGTTTCTTTATCCTTTTTCTTTCCATGCCCGACTGAGACAGAGTCTCGCCGATGCCGCCCCGCCCGTCGTTCCGGAGCAAAGACTCGGCACGGCCGCTCTCCGCCATCTACATCGGCAACCAGTCCCACGCGAGCAACAACAACAACAACAACGGGCACACCAGCAGCGGATCCATCACCGCCTCCGTCGGTGCTCCCTCTCCCATCCCCGACCTTCCCGAGCCGGCCAGCCCAGTCAGCTCCGTAGGCTCCGGTCTGCCCTCCCCGCCAGCCACAAACTCGACTGGGAGCGGCAGCACAGGCGATCCCGCCACCATCGCCCTCCGCCGTCCCGCCCCGCCGCCCATGTACACTGCCCAAACGACGACCACTAGCAACGCCAACACTCACACGAGCAGCTCAGACAGTAGCAGCACAGTTCCGTCAGACTCTAGGAGCAGCAGCAGGCTCTCCTGGAAGCCTGTCGAACACCACGCCCTCGACGACAACGACCAGGATGAAGATCAGACCATGCGTCTCCGAATGGGCGCTTCAAACGAGACTACCCTTCAACGCGCCCACAAACTCCTCCAGCGCAACAAGCTTGTGCGTTTCCGGCATTTTAAGCTAATTTCTTTCTTCTAAAGTCAAAGCTCTAGGAACTGGACAAGATGGGCTCAGCCTCTCGTAACAACCGCCACTCCCTGCCTGATCCAGCACAGGTCCTTTCGGGCTCAGAGACAGAGCGCGAGGGCGATGGCACCGTTTTCAATTCCACATCCTCATCCGGTTCAAGATCAAAAATTTCAGATTCATACACCCGTGTTCGACTCTCTTCTGCTCCGACCTCGCCACACAAGGTCCGTACTCACTCACCTGTCCAACGACGGAGAAAGAGAATGTCCATGGCGAGCACAAGCTCCGCTTCCTTTGATGACGATGATGATGACGATGAATTTTATGACGAACGCATGCGCAGCAGAGACAGCGAGCGTTACGAGGTGGGCACGGCCAGGGATCGGATACAAGATACCCTGCGGGACGATCGGGCCTCGACGCGGGCCCCACCCGTTAATCTCAACAGTGCCAAGAAGACTCCTTTGGGTTCAGCGAGACGGCGCAGCGCGCTGCCTCGCGAGTTCCGCGAGGGTTCAGCAGCAGACGAGGTGAGCACGCTTTTCTTCCAAAACAATGTCTTTTTATTACTACGACACTACAGTATCCAAATCAAACCAACTCCGACCTTGCCCTTCAAACTCCCTACAGACCAACATCCATCGCATCAACATCCACGTCAACCGCCACCACAGGAATTTCAACCACCACGGCTTCAACCATGACTACACTGGGCCGTCGATCGACATTACGCAGTGCTCGAGGCCTCAGTGACGACTACCGCCACTCACCCACCTACTCCTCTCGTGACCTCCCCAGTGTCCGCAGCGCAACACGCAATACGCCATCCACCATTGCCCCTCCCGCATCTGCACCCTCTTCAAAAACCACGCATACATTCAACAACTCGGTTGCCATCACGCGATCCAATACGATCGGCAGACAGACACAGACAGGGGTAGTCCAGAGGGAACGTAGGCAGTCGCTCCGGGGTGGAAGTGCCGAGAGCGCTCTAGGTGGTACTGGTAGGAGTCTAGTGGGAGAAGGGTTGAGGGCTGCCGGCCTAAGTAAGAGAGTCAGCGTCGGGAGAGAACGAGAGAGAACGATGAGCGTGCCGGGTTCAGGGGCGGTGGAGACCAGAGAGGCGAGAGAAAGAAGCAGTGTGGCAAGTAGCAGTGATATAACCAGCGACCGTGCAAGCCTGGTTTCTGCCGAGGGTCATAATCGGAGCAGAGCAGGGGTCGACGGAACTAGTAATGTGGATGTGTTTAAGGAGGGCGAAAGGAGGGTCGATTGGAGTCCTGATACCACCGAGTCTTTCACGAGGCCCCGGGGGGTGCTTGACGAGCTGGGTCCACGTCGGGCACCACCACGCGCTTCGACGTCCATGGCTGACTACAGCTACACTGCACGAATGCGGCATCATCAAGCGCAGTCAGACGACGAGAACGAGGACGATTTAGATGGGGCAAGGGATGGTCAGGCTTTGAGGACCTACAAGAGCGCACATCCTTTGATGAGCTCCCACGAGGCTTCTTTGACACGGAGAGAGCAATCTCTGTTGGAGAAAGAGCGAATGTTGGGGATGAGAGAACGCCAACTAGAGAGAGCTGGGTCCGCCCTCGGTCGATATCAGGGGGAAAGTACTGTTCCGGTTACACCAGCGTCCACACCTACACCCTATTCGGCCGTCCGGGATAGGGAGCGTTATATAAGTCCGTTTGGTTCCACAAGACGCGCGGCCCTGACGGCACCTACTGGTCAACAACATCAGGTGGGACAGCAGCACCAGGCCCAGTCCGAGCATACACGACTCATGATCGAGAGTTTATCCATGTTTGAATCCCAACTCTCGAAGTTGGCACCCTCACTTGGGCAGGGGGCTAACCACGCTGAGATGCTTTCACGAAATGCACACGCTCTGGTGTTGTCTGCAGAGAGACTAAACGGGATGTTACGCACTGGGAATAGTAAATCTCTCGATGCGCAGATCGAAGCAGAAGTGGATGGCGATTTTAGTGGACCCAGCGATGGGAGGTCGCTTGTGGAGGTATGGAGGAAGATTGGAGGGGACTATCGCGAGGGGCTGAGAGTGAGTGATGAGCTTGTGCGGGCTGTGACTGGGCTGTTGCTTGGAGTTGGAAGAGTGATGAAGGAGTATGTTCACCTTGGTACAGGTGCTGCCGGTGGTGCGATGGAAAGTCCTGGACTAGGAGGGATGAGAGGTTTGGGAGGGAGCCCTGTTGTGCATGGGCGAAGCATTAGTTTGAGTGATGAGGATCTGGGGGGCCGGGGAAGCTCGAGTCCGGATTTTGGCCCTGGCACATCGAGCACCGGGAGCGGTGGTGGTGGTGGGTCGAGAGAATCGAGGAGAAGCTGGGAGCCTGGCCAGAGTGGAACGGCGGGTACAGGTACCAGAGTGGGAGGTGGATCTGGTAGCGCAAGTGTGAATACTGCCGCTGGGAGTCGCGAGGAGGCATTGCGAAGATTGGCGGGGGTGAGGTCTGATAGTCCACTGGCAAAGGCGTCGCCAGCGTTTCAAGCCGCGAGGGAACTAGATCGACTGGAGACTGCTTCGCCCGCGATGGGTGTGTCTGGTTCAGGATTACCAAGGGTGAATATTCCCGCGGCGAGGAGGTTGTTTGCACCAAGTCAGCAACGGGAGATGGCGCTTGTGGCTTCTGCCTCGGACGGGCAGGATGTCAACTACGACCCATCACCCACCCCGATATCGAGGACGAGGGTGTTTGATCGAGCCGAGTTGGGGGTGCCTCCATTTTCTCAGCAACAGTCACAAGGACGCAGTCCTGTTCAACCATTGCAACCACTTGGGGACGCGACCCTGGAGCGGAGTAGAACAATGTCTAGGGTGGTAGCTCCTCAACCTGGAGTTGCGCTCGAAACACCGCTACGGCGAAATATTACCATTTCGGGAGATGATAGCAGCAGGATCTCGTCCTCAAGAGATAGGCACGAGCGGCGAAAGATTTCAATCGCATCGATCGCGACTATCCGGGCGTCTGTTAATGGGACCGCTGCGAGTGGGAGTGTCAGTACATCTTCGATGTCGAGTGGTGTTGCGGTTGGTCCGCCGGGGTTTTCGACGTTGACGACGCCAAGTGGAGCGACGACGGCCGTTACGGTGGATGGGCCGATTGGAATGATGAGGACGCAGAGTGGATCTGAGCGAACGGGGTCTGTGTATTCGGTGACGGCGGCGCAACCGACGTTTTCAAGGCCTGAGGGGATGACTTCTGTTACGGGGTTACAGCAGCAGTTGGAAGGGTATAGGAAAAGGGCAGAGAATGAGGCTGTTGTTGCGGAGAGTGGTGGGCCCGGGTTTACTGGGGTTGAGGTTGGTGCTGATGATGATGTGAGTGGGAAGGGGAGGAATGGGGTGGGCACGGCATCGTCGTCGCTAATTACGCCCGAGTCGGAGAGGGAGACTAGGAGGAAGACTGTAGGGTCAAGGTTTACTCAGAGGATGTCGTTGGATAGTGTGGCGGGTGCTGCTGGGAGTGAGGGTGGCGAGGGTGAGAGGGAAGGGAGGGGAATGGTGGTTGACTTAAGTGTGAACGCGGCGGATAGGAGTGCGGCGGCCACTGTCGGCGGGTCGGGGAGGAAGGAGAGGCGGAGGACTGTGACAGATATCTGGCCTAGGAGCTGATGGTTCTGAGGGTTTTGAGGGGAAGGTGGTTCTGTAAAAAACGTGAGTTTCCGAGTATCCCGTCTTGATGACTCTTATATGTTTGTTGCAGACTGTATAAAATTCGACATTTGGCCATCCTGGGCAACTGGCCTCAACAAAACTTGATGCCAATATGCGTTATGCACGGACGGGCTGGTATATAAAAGCTTTTTATCCCGTCTTGAAATCCGTTCCTTTGCAAAAGAACGTTCTTTCCTTCCTGTCATTCTGTGTCTATGTTCCTTTGTCTCTCTTTTTTGCTACCTCTCTTTGTCTCTACCAGTCTCTTCATTTGGCTCTTTCGCCTAGAGATGTCCGATTTGGCATCGAAAATGTATCGCCGTCCTTTTTTTCCCCGGCACTCTTCGACTACTTATACAGCTATAATTATTTTATTGTGGCGGCCGAAGGTCCGTCCTTCCGGTCTCCAAATTTTTTATTTCTGTGCATTTTGAACTCTCCTCTTGTCTAACTCTCTCTTTTTTTGGGCCGTAGTAAGTAACAATAGCACATAATGTACTTTTTTGCAAGCACTCAATGATATTTATGTGACCCATTTTTGTACTGATGAAGGACTAGGTGTTGGAAGTAGGGTTGCAACAGAATTTTGCGGGATGCATAAGACTGGGCACTTGCAGTACTCAAGGTGAATTCGAGTTGGAAATGGACGGTTCCCCTGTTTCACGGATGCGTTCTAAATGATATTCGAGTGCCGTAGCCCTTATAAAATCGTTTCAGGGCTCAACACCAGCCAGCGCTTGCCGGGTGTGGACCCGAGTCGCCGCCGGCGTCTCTCTCACCGCATCATGTGCTGTTGCACGGGGCCTTGGAGTGGTGGTGCTACCACATGTCCTCCGTCATCGCTACCACGAATCGCAAAACAGTGCTCTAATGAGTCATAGGTCCAGGCCCTCACGACATTCTAGGGCTCAGACTTGCTCGTTGTTCTCAAACTCGCAATACTCAGCATCATTGGACGACCTCATAATAAAAATGGACATCCCGGACAGCAAGGTTACTAGAGACCGGACGTACTACTTTGAGGATGGGGATTGTACCCTTCAGGCGGGAAATCGGCTGTTCAAGGTAAGTACATACTGGCTGTGGTTTCAAGGCCGGGGCCGCACATAGCTGAGTGCCCCCCCCCCAAAGGTCCACCGATTTCTGTTTCAACGGAGCTCTGCATTCTTCAAGACTATGTTTTCTTTGGCACAGGAATCTGGCAATACTTCGGCTGCTGAAGGAACCTCTGATGAGAATCCTATAAACTGCCAGGACACGGTTGAGGCCTTTCGTGCCTTGTGCTGGGTCCTATACGCAACGTAAGTGCTTCGTTGCTAATACCTTATATTACCATGACCGACGATCGAGTTGTTACTACAGGCCAAAGCAAATCTGTTCCGCACACGATGAAGGCGGGATCTAAACCTGAGGAGTTGCTCCTCATAGCCGAGATAACTCACAAGTACGAGTTCACTGAGTTCGAAGATTGGGCCCTCGGTCTTCTCGAGAAGAGCGTATCGGACGAGGCGTTGATGAAAGTTCCTGTTGACCGCCTCGAAGTCCTTCTGTTCATCGCGTCCCAGTGCGATCGAAAAGCACTGGAACGTAAGATCCAGAGCGCGATGGTCGCCATGGTTCTTCGGTCGCCCAGCCCGTTTTTTTCCTTGGCCCCGATCATCAAGGTTGCCGAGGGCACAAAGAATCGAGCATTTCAAGCCGAGGTCTACTACGCGTTTTTGCAGGCCACACGATGGAAAAACAATTCCAATTTGTCGTCGTTGTCAAGATTGGACAAGTCCCGCGTCTCCCTAGAGAATATTGAATCCGATGATGATACATTTTTGAAGATAGTTGGATTGAGCGAAGAACAACGCCTCCGGGTGTATTGTGGCTTCTGCTCATTGACATCACTACGAAATCGGCTGCAAAAGTACCCGGAAATAGGGACGTGCCAGTATTCCGATTGTCCGCGACTGTGGGGAGATTGGTGGGACACTCAGATTCGCGACCTTCGGGGTGTGGAGTTTGACGACCCCGGGGTATTCTTGAACGAGATGCAGAAGAGGTTGGGCACGTACAATCCACCGTTCTATCATGCGAATACGAAGGATGCCTCTGGAGTGCCGTGCAAGCAAGGGAGGCAAGATAAGCTAAAGGAAATGAAGGCTGCACTAGAGAAAGGACTTGCAAACCGCTTCATGTGTCCTTGAGCTTGGTATTCACCAGCGGGCTATATTGGAAGGAGGATACTATCTCTGATGTCATTTTTTCAGTCTCGGAATAATTGACTTTTATTCGTGTTGGATGCCAAGTTCACCCCTCTACCGATCCAAGAGGAGCAAGGACCAATCGAGGTCACCTGACTCTACTGCAAATACCCTTAACCAATTTACGCTTTTTTTTTCTTGATCCAGAATGGCTGACAACTCCGAAGAAAACCCCTTCTATTAGCACAAATTAGATAGGAGGACTATCAAATGGGTCCGATGCAGCGGGAACCTAGGCTACACCGAAGACCTCTTCCAACGGCGGCGGTAGTCGTCGAGCCAGCCAGCTACCCCCAGCCGTCCCAGTCAGGGATGAAGTCTACTACTTTCATGACGGGGACTGCCTTCTTTTTAGTTGGAAACCACTCATTCAGGGTGGGAAGTTTATGTGTTTTTTCTTGGGCGCCAACAACTGATTTGTTTAGCTCCATCGCTCCGGGACTCGCAGTTCTTCCAAACAATGTTTTCCTTACCTCAATCCAAAGGCGACTCTACCGGAAAAGGTTTATATGATGTGACAGTGCCGGAGGTTTCCGCTCCCTTTGCTGAGCATTGTGTGCTTCTTAAGTGTGAACACTTCGTCTGATGCCTTCATATGGCTTTCATAGAGGCCTGCTGATATCGTGGCTCAGAATGACGTCGGCATAGTCGATGTTCCAAGATTGATCCAAGTGGTCAGACTCTCACAAATTCGAATTCGCCGCCTTGCGCGACTGGGCATTAGATACTCTCAATGCCCATTGGGAAGTCCGTCCTGAACGAATGCCGGGCCTCTGCAGGAACTGGGAGAACGTTGAATCGACGTTTTTCACCTCTGGTAGAACCGAAATGCGGCTACGGATCGAGAATATTCTCTACTGTGTGCGTAACAGGCTGGAATCAATGATGAAAGGATATATTGCATGAAACGAAGAAATAAGGAAGCCACCCTCAATGACCCCAACGATCACTTCCAAACGCTTCAGAGGGCTATTATGGTACTACCAATCTGCTATCCTTCACAAGATGGCCCGGAGGTGCCCTGTTTCGCAAGTATGTTCGATGAAGCAGCAATTTGAAGAATGTCTCGCCGGATTCTTCATGATTTCGTTAGAGTTAGATCATTGGCTCTGGAGACCACGTCGGTCTCTGTAGTCCGTCACATTTGGTTGTTTTATAGCTATCCGGGGTACTCAACTAGACTATACGGTGTCCTCGCTTCTTAATCTGAGATTGCTTCGAGTAACGAGGGAGCGCAGTTTCAGAGGGATAGGAAAAAAAAACAAAAAGACCTTCGAAAGTGAGCATGTCTTGACTCACTGTCCCAAAAAATGTAAGGATCTACTGGATCCTCACCGAAACGTATCGAGACCGAGGAAATCAACGAGCACGAGCGATATATTGTGACAAACGAGGAGAAAAAGAAGTTCCCAGGCTCCGTATATAAGATATATTGGCAATCACGTGTTGTCGCGCAAGGACGGCCTTATCGCGACGTCAATTTGTAACATCGAGGTCTCTTGCAACCGCCATCTTGAGCGTCTGTCGACGGCCTACTTTCTTGCACCCACATACATGAGCGAAACGACGCCAGACAATTCGAGCATACCCCCGGACCAGGGCCCTTGGAGAGATGAAGAGTACTACTTCGAGGATGGAAATTGTATCATTCAAGCAGAACTTCATCTCTTCAAGGTCAGCACTGCTCTATTTCGGCCATCGCAGTCTTCGCCCTGACATTATCCATAAACATTACTAGGTCCACCGATCCATGCTCAAGCGGAATTCAACGTTTTTCAAGAATATGTTCGATCTAGCCGGGACCGCTTTACCTGACCAAGGAGCGATTAGTAATGCTGAAGGTTCGACAGACGAAAACCCAATCGTTTGTCAAGATACTGCAGAGGCTTTTCGTTCGTTATGCTGGGCCTTGTACGCAAAGTAGAACGCTTTCCTGTTTTACCTACCTCATCCCGGTCTAATCGATGACCCAGCCCCCAGGAAATTGGTGCTCAATGTGAACCCGGGCGGGCCGACGTCGCCAAGCTGTTCCAGATCGCGTTTCTCGCTCACAAATATGAGTTCACCACATTCCTAGAATGGACTTTCGACACTATTCTCTTGTATATCCCAAATAGTGCTCTTCAGGAGATCCCAGTCAACAACCTTGAGCACTTATTGTCCATTGCATCTCAAGGGAATAGGCAAGAACTAGTGTCGAAAATCCAGAAACACCTGACGAACAGAATCATACGGTCCGAGGACCCTCTAGCAATGCTAGTAACCGTCCTTCAAGTGGCTGAGCGAGCAGCAGACAGGGATTTTCAGGGAGAGGTATATTATGCCTATCTTGAGGCCACTCAGTGGAAAGAGGCTCCGGCTCTACGCTATCGTATAACATTCAACAACCTCGGCTCTGATCTGGACCACGGGCTCCGCAGTTTGACGGGGTTATCTGATATCCAACAACTCCGTCTCCATTGCGGTTATCACTCCCTTGTAGAGCTGCGGAGAAGACTAGCCGAATATCCAGATCTGGGAAGCTGTGGGTACAGGGATTGCGAAAGTGAATGGTGCACGTGGTGGGATAGACAATTAGCTTCATTTTCACAGTGTCCAGATGCATCCCTCTCCGGTAATCCCAGAAGATTGCTCGGGGAGATAGCCAAGAATATTGGGACGGTCTGTGATGGTGAGCTTTCCACCAGTTGTGGCATATATTCGAATCCCGGTTATTTTAGGGACTCCACCACCAATGAGGACTGGGGGGGACTTCCACGACCTGACTTTGTGTAAGGACAACAAGGCAGGAGGGTATTATCGTTCTATCCAAAGCGATCCGGGATACACTTGCGGATCGTTTCGTATGTACTTAGCTGGGACTCCATTGAGCACTGTTGGTAGTTCTATGTCCGCGCGAACATACGAGCGTGCTGCACCGTTTGATTATTCCTGCGCTGTGAGGGGTCCAGACAAAACAAGATATCAAATATAAATCGCAAGTGATATGGAATGGTAGAACCCAATACTGTCTAGGCTGGGAGAGGGGGTCAGGGCCCCCCTCAAGCCCCGTTGACCCCGGGTGGTGAGGGCGGGGAGGGGGCGTGGTCGGGTCGCCTAGAGCCGTACGCCTCTCGACTACGCCTGCATCGAGTCCAGTAGAAGGGGAGTGAGGGAAGGAAGGACATAAAAAAGAGTATGGGTGGGTAGGTTTTGGAAAGGATGCTAGATATTGCGTGGTATACACGCGAAATTGAAGACTGGGGAGCGAGGGAGGAGGGTATGTATGAAAGTAAAGATTTGCATAATACAAGTGATCGCGCAAGAAACAGCATCTGGCTCAGCATGCCTCGCTGGATGGATTTGGCGCTTATATGTGGATCGAATTCGGCAGCGGTCGCGAGCATCCCTCTATCTTTATCTTATCGAAACAGAAGAACATAAAGCCAATAGAGCATACGAAAACAAGACTAGCAAAACAAGACGATAGTGGCAATTAGTTATAATCATAAACCATCGCAAATGAGGAATAAATGAAGCCCAGTCAACGTCGTTGTACGCAGCCGTCGGTAGGGCATGCAAAGTCATGAATGCGAGCACAATGATCATGACACGTGCTACAATATAAATCACAAATCCCAATGGAAATACCAGAAGAGCAGCAAACAATATGCCAGTATCCGGATCCAGATCAGGATAATCAGAGAAACAGGGAGTATGGTAATAACCAGCGTTGCAATCCGCCAGAGTGCAGTCAAAAGAGGATTCGGCCAGGCCAGCATGTGAATCCCACCAAATAAGGTCCCTATCAATCCCCACCGATGTATGCTCAATCCACCATCCGGTTCAGCGTAGAATGTCGGCACTCTCATCGGTTCACCCTCCAATTCATTTTGAAAACCGTTCATCTGAAATAAGGCTTTGATCAAACTGAACAAAAATATCAGGGGGCCAAAGAAAATGAATGAGATTGTCTCCACTACAACTTGGAAAGTCGTCCTGACAACATTGCTCAAAGTTGCTGTCTCCTCGGCATCACCATCCCGGACGTCATGATCCAATTGGGACGCCGGAGTAGTCAACTTGAGTGGGACGGGAACATATACCAGGATGTTTTGCGGTTTGTGCCACCACAAGATATACATCAAGATATTCATCGCTGCAAATGCAAGCGTGGCAACTTCCAACTCGGTTACCAGGAGCCTCGTCGCCCACCGTGCGATGCACTGAAAAGTGAACCACACCATCTGGAGGATGACAAACAATTTGGCGAGAAAATCTCCTTTGTTCCTGTCGTCAAGCTCCCGCTCCGATAGCGTAGGCACATCCACCTCCCCAGCTCCAATCTTCTGCATCAAAGCATCCAAAGTGAGCACATGTTTTGGCTCTCCGTCATCACATAACATAAACCCTCCCATCTGAACAAAGAATCCGTGCTTGAGTGTCCAGAGCTTGGACAATTTTCGATCCTGAGGCTGAAACCAACCCATTATGGCGCAATACCACGGCTTCTTCACAATCACAACTACGCGTGCCGTCAGCGAATGCTTTGCTGGGGAGCTTCATGCAAGACACGAACCACCCGGATAAATTGTTCTATTGAACCTGTCGGCGATCTTCCGCGCCCCCAGTCGTTGACGCATTGCCCACACAGCCATGAATTCTGGCGCAATAACCGCACACACCATGGTCAGTGCTTGTCTTCGAAACCGTGACCACCCCGAATCTTCTGGCCCAGGCAAGTTTGGATGGATTGAAACCCATGTACAGGCGAACACCGTTGCCAGGCAGCTCAGCACAATTTCCGTTAAGGTTCGGCATTGACCCGTACATTCAGCCTGAACCTCCCGACCACTCAACTCCGCTACACGACTTGCCACATTAAAGTTGGGATGGGCTACCAGCGCATTTGATGTTAAGTTGAAAGCGGCAAGGAGGAAAAGGAGGATGAACATCTGACGGGGTGACACTGCTCATACCTTCAATATGTAGCAGTCCGAGTTTTGTCTTTTTCCATCGATCAACAGCCAGGAGACAATTGGCGTGGGAGATACGTTTCGTCGGTTCATCTCTCGTCCCCGCGGTGCCATGTTATTCTTACGTTTTCAATGGCTGTGTGTACGTTCAATATGAGTCCTTGGTGATATGGCGAGATGCACCATGCTGACACTCACACCTATTCACACAATCAATCAATACAAGTCTCGGTGATTTGGCGATTCGAGAGCAATTCACCACAAAGGCTGTTAATGTCTGATCGGTGTAGTGATAGTGACCATATTCGTTAGGCTTGGCTCGACATATTTGGAGGAAGCTCACATGTCAATGCTTCGAACCATCAATCATGAAACAATCACCAAGTTGAGCAGTATTTGGTGGAGCGGGAAAGTTAAGATGGAACTGCATTGGAGGACCAAAATACTAGCGGAGGTGCACGGAGGAGCTGAATGATACAGCCTTTCAGAATATCATCCGACACTTGCTGGGAATTGGAGAGTTTTAGGGGTGCATGGTGGCTCTGGAAGAATAGGTGGGTTGCTGCACTTGAAGGCAGAGCATGCCCTGAATTCGGTAGGGTGGCCCGTGAAACAATGACGTAGGCCAGGGAAATGTCTCTCCTACTCACGTCTCTGCAGCTTCAGATACATCCATGTCAGGCGAGGCAACCCTAAGCACTTCTGCCCAACCCGGACTGTTACAGCCTCATTCCCCAGGGTGTTTCGTATTGAAGGACTATCTGCAGAAGCCCGTGCCCAGTATAGTCAGGGACAAAGATTATTACTTTGATGATGGGAGCCATGTGATTTTGGTTGGGCAGCAGCTGTTCAAGGTATGTACACACTGCATGTACATGAGCATGAAATGGCTCCCGGTTGACCCAGCCTCTGATGCATTTTACAGCTACACAGATCTCTACTTGAACGAGACTCGATCGTTTTTCGAACAATGTTCTCGTTGCCTCAGGCAGCGGGTGCTCGGAAATCGAGTGCAGGCGAGGGGATGTCGGACGATAATCCTATTATCTGCCACGATTCCGTCGACGATTTCCGAGCCTTATGCTGGGCTATATACGCTAGGTGTTTTCGAATCGCTCTGCATCTCAACTGTTTTCTGACTCCAGGATGTAGTCCACTTGATATTCTCGCTCAGCAGAGCCGGGAAACAGCGGATATCCCCAAAATGATACGGGTTGCAACTCTGGCCCACAAGTATGAGTTTGAGGTCTTGAATAAATGGGCTTTGTGTGCTCTTGATGCGTATTCTGCCGCATATCCGGACAAGCTTGTTCAGGATTGTGGTACATGGGAGAGCGTCGAGAAGATCCTTGATCTCTCACGGTGAATGCGGGTGGGAGGTGCTAGCTCAGCGTATCGAGCGAGATTGGCTCCGTCGTATTCGGGTGTCGAAGGAAACGACCACTGCCTTCATTCATGCTCTGTATTTTGCTGAGAGAACCACTAACTTCCGCTCATTTCATGGAAAAGCGTACTATATGTACCTCAAGGCCACAGGTATATTTGAATCACAGAGCGACAGTGCTGCCGGGACGGGAAACTGTCGCATCACTTGTAGACCACACTCCTTCGAAATTTGACTGGATGCGACGGCTGCGCATATATCAAGGATTCTGGTCCTTGTTTCATCTACGCATACAGTTGTACGCGGCGCCAAAACTAGATGCCAATCCCCACTGCACCGAACACACTCAGGTATGCGTAACTAAGTGGAAAAACTGGTGGAAGGACACACTTGACAAGGCTGAGAAGAAAAAGCCGCGTCTCCATGACCCTGGAGATCTCTTCCGGATGTTGCAGCAAACATTGGATGCTACCCCGATTACGTGGCTTCCTACTGGGGCCATTTATGTCCAGAACGTTCCCTGCTATGATCTGATGAGGAAACAGGTCAAACTGATGGGCCAGCGGTTCCAAGATAGTCTTGCTGATCATTTCAATATTCCGCGAGAGTAGAGCTCAGGGCGGGGGTAGATGGTGTTTTAGCTGTATTTCCTGTTGAATCCTATCTTATCATGATGCAAGAATTGACCCTTGATCTTGAAGCAAATCACCTGGTGGTTGGGCTCGGCTTCGAGAATGTTGTGTGCAACGCTGGGAATGTGTTGTAGTGTAAACATAAAAAAAATTGCGTGTAATCACTCACAGGGCCTGTAAGGAGGATCCACAAGATCACGCAACTAAGGCGAGCGAATCCGTCTCATAGCGCCCGTTACGTAGGACGGCTCAAGTTCACCCCCCCCCCCCCTTCCAGAAGCCATTATGTTTTCAAATATTGACCCGTCCGAGAAGCAATCGCCTCAATCTATCGATGGTTCAATATCCAACTTGAAGGGTGACACGCACCCGCACCCCGTCAGAGACGAAACATACTACTTTCAGGATGGGAGCTGCGTGATTTTAGTTCAAGATCAAGCATTCAAGACAGTCCGATCCCACCTATGACATTTGTCGGGACTCGGCCTTTTTTCTAAACGATGTTTTCTCTACCTCAAATAATGGATATCCAGGATACAATTGAAGGACGGTCAGATAATAATCCGATCATTCCAGGTTTAGCCCGAAAAGTTATGGGACTTCGCCCTGCGTGAGACCCTCTTCTAATCACGGAGGTGTGTAGACCACCTGATATCCTTGTGCAGCAGAATTGGGAGACAGTCAACGTTCGGGAACTGATTTGGGTTGTGGCTTTGGCCCGCAAGTACGACTTTGACTTGAAATACACTCTTCTACACATTTGAATGAATTCATTTAATAATCGCGGCGGATGGCAAGGGCAGAGATCACATTGGGGGATGCGACTGCCGTTGGGAGAGCTGATGGGGTAGGGAGGTGCAACAGGTTATGGGGGGTGGGATGTGTAAGGATTTAAGCGAGGTCGAGCGAGGAAAGAACGACTGTACGATAATTTCATCTGTACTACATGCCAGGGCTTATATAACACATGCCTAAGCACCAAAAACAAATCATGGTCTAGGCTACGAAGTCCGAGCTCTTGTCCTCGGGTAGCCAGGGTTTCGCATATAGGGCGAAAAGATAATAGATTTTCCAGCATGTCGGATGTCAGCATTCGTTCGTTCTACGGGTCTCAGCGAAAGGGGGACTGCTTTTATTAGCTGGGGCCGCTGGGTAAAGGCGAATCGGGGTGAGGGTTGTCTTCGACGTTCGTTCAAATTTGTCTGGGAAGCCCCCTAAAATAGAACCACATAAGGGTCGAGACAGAACTCAACCTCCTGGCAGAAATATTGTGCCCCTAAATCCTAAAGGAGACGAGTTCCTTGGTGCACGTTGTTTGAAAGGCCGTAGTGGCGCAGTAGAAATACTCAAGGAGATCTTGAATGTTAAAATAAAATCAATGGAAATGGACTACTAAAAGACACGCGACGCGGTCTTGACTCCTGCGACTGTTCGGTTCGATTTGAGATCGGAAGGAAAGCCCTGGGTGGTGCCATTGAGTATGAAACCGCAAGGATTTCAGAGAACCAGGGACGAAGGTGACGCTTGCCCCGTTGTTCTTGCCAGAGTCCACCAGGAGCGGATCAAACAATTTCCAAAAATGGAAAGCACGCGCTTGACGCATGTCGTGGCTTCCTCGCAGACGTCCGCGACGACTTCATGCCTCCAACATCGTGACAACCAACACGCTTGCTATACCTTTGAAATCGACATATAATGTACCTACCGGACATTGCTCTCGCGACAACAACTGACTGTCGCTGGCTTCACCGGCTCGTTGCTCACCTCATAGACGTGGTGGAGGTTGTGGGTGTGTCTGCACAAGCCCCCGCTATTACCGGAAGCTCATTAGGAATGATTCACAGGTAGATCGCTCACTGATGGCTTTGGTTTTATGAGTGAGTCTACCCATCTTCTATCACCGCCTGCACACAATGTTCACCATATGATCTCACAGTGGTTCGACTGAACGAGATTTTGACACGACCTTCGGAGTGGGTGGTGCTAGCTTTCCATACTACGGTGGCCTTTGGTGCGCATTCAGTAGTCGACGCTAGCTTTCTTCAGGGCCAACATGTCTCTAGTCCACACGCGCATCTTCTTCGTGCACATCCTCGCCTGGTCCATATTTTTTGGACCCATCGTCGTCCTGATTCCTTTTCTACTTGTGCACGAGATATTTATTATCATCGCCTTTAATCTCGCCTATGCGCTTCATGGGCTGCTACCAGGTACGCGAAAGTCTCATTCTGGGAGTGCCATGAGTTTCACTGCCGTTTCCTAGGTTCACTACCAGATCAATACGAGACACTGCGGCTCTCGTTATTAGACACAGCGAGAGTCGTTGTTCTCATTTGTCGACCGGTCATCATCACTGTTTAACAAGTGGACGTCTGAACATACCCCACTAATGATGCTTCGTTTAGTAGGCGGGGTGCTTGGCACTATTTTACTCTATACCATATGGGCAGGCTTGTAAGGGGCTTATATGCTACCGTCCCGACTTTCTGGCTCCGGCTCTGCTTTCAACGGCATCTCTTATTATATTGTCGCCGTGAGCCATCTCGTGATGTATTATACCACCTCCTAGACTGAATAGACTGTTCTGAGGTTTGGAGAGCTGCTCGGACTTGAGGTACCGCTCTGGCGGCGCTCATCAAGACGCTTCTATTGGTGCTCAGCCTTTCCAGTGGTGTTGCCCAAAGCGATGAATCTCGTTGGGAATAATGGTGCCCATACATGCATAACGCGACAGCCAGAAGCCAACGTGAGTGGAGCGCATACGCTCGAAACAGCAGCTGGCCCAGATTGAGGCGACACTCAGACACCAGTGGATTAGGCCTTGGCAAGGGATGAGGACAATGAGCAAAATCTCGTGAAGTATCGTTAGCCAGGCCTTCGTACTATTCCCTTTTGGTTCACCATCGATGGGGAAGATGGCCATCAACTCTGGGTGGGTGTACTTGATTATCTTGGACGTACGCCCACAAATCCTCCGCTGGGCAGGCACGTCACAGCGTCGTCTCATTCAACATTCATATTTCAACACTTGCCCATCTCGGATTCGTCTTGCAATCGGGAAACCCGTTCCGCTTAAGCACCACTTGCTATGTCCCTTTGTCCCAATCTTCAAAGATCGACCGACAAGTGTCGAAGACGTGAGCATGTCCAGCATGGACCCAGATACATCTTTGGTGGAGAACCCAAGATGTTGACGAGGAGAACATAGCAAGCATCATTGATACCTGGTTCCCTACTGTCAACCACGTCTAGCTGCCTGTCCTCATTTATTGTCCAAATTTAATGTGAGCCCTTTCAATGTATGTACAGTCATTTGCTCGCAGTCCATAGCCCACACTGCGCGTTCCCTCTTCCCTTATCCTTATGTTGCAAAACTTGGTATGTAACTGCGCGAGTGGATCATACGAGTCTAGATGATTAAAGGGTGCTTGGAGGCGACCTAGACTTTTGGCTTTAAGTATATTTGCCGCAGTTGGCGTCTCTGCCTCGGCTTGATATTTGAAATCCCGCCATTTGGTGGCTGGTACCTTCCGCTGGTCCCAGACCTGTTTAGTGGTACCCAGAGTGACGGATCTCGTTAAGAACTGCGGTGCTGTAAAAGATCCCGATGAGGCAGCATAAACATCGGACCGCCTCCGAGTATCAATACTCAGACCACATAAAGTATGGTTTGTCAATGTGTGGTATGTCGATCTGGTATATAACGAACGTCGTGACGTGCTGGAAGGACGATACTTAGGTGCTGACGGCGGATCTAGTACCTCGGTACTCCGGCTTACACACACACGATGAGTATCATCAACTAGGGAGGGCAATGCCGAGTGCTCCTGAGCTCAAAGTATTTTTTATATGGCGTTGCTGTGGGATGGCGTTTCCTCGCTTCCATCCCAATATCCATGCCGGCTGAAGAAATCCCCCCAGAGCTGGTATCAGTGTTGGTTGAAGACTTGAAAACTCTACCCTACAGTTATGGTCAGTCTGTGTGTTCATCCCTCCCAGTAATAGTATTTGGTGCCTATTCGGGATCTCTCCAGTGGCAGCAATGACGGTCGTGATCCATGACACAATACTGCTCCTTCAAGAGGAGGTGCGTCTCCAGAGTTGAACTCTTCGTCTCCCTCACCAAAAAGAGGCACCATAGGTCGAGCATATATACAGGTCGATTCTGCATTGAAGTCCTGGTGCCAGAAGATGCTAACCACTTGGGGCAGCGGGAACTGGTCATTGGTCAAGGTGATCTACCTCCTGACCCGCCTCTTCGCTTTTATCGACTTCACGTACGTCAACTCAAGTTGATATCTCGCACGGTTAATAAGCGCTTCGTAGATTGTATCTTTATGGTAGGCCGCCTCGGTCCCCGGTGTTCTTCCGGCTGAACCCGATGATCAGGAACACAGAATAGTCATAAGTCGGAACATGTGCGTGTGTTGGGCCTCGGAAAGTTCGCAAGCTGACCCGGGCAGTCAAGGTGTAAGATAGACTCGGCGGTTAGACGTTCCCTTCTCAATGAGTGTTCCCCAGGTGTCAAGCGATAACATGGATCACTCTATTGTAAGCCGCAATCTTCTCAATCGTGGCACCGCTTACCCTTTTTACTTTCGTGCTCAGCACGAGACACATTGGTTACACTTGGATCATTGAAACCCTCTTGTTCTTGAGGATACGAGCGCTGTACGCGAGAAATACCACGGGTCTGTCTACGAGTGTATACGGTGTTATCGGATTCTCACATAAGTATTGCATAGTCACTTTCTATTACCATACTTCGTGAGTGCTGGACCGTTCCGAAACTCCCAATCAAAGAGGTGTTCAATCATTCCCTTAATGCAGTCGAAATGTTGGTGAGTCTCTTCTTGCGATTCCCACTCGTAAATCTCATGGGCTGGCGCACTGACACACAAATCAAGGCTTCTGTATATGTCTTCCTGCTAATCGGAATATCAACACAGGTATATGGTGTCTTGGGGCCCGCTCCCGAGGTTGTATGGCGAAAACATCGGTAGACCTTTTCGGTCCTATCATTCAGAGTCAGGTTGGCATGTGGTACGTTCTCCTGAGTTTCGAGCTCAAATATCTTCACGTTTCCTATCAGGACCACGCATTTGCTCAGCAATGGTTAGTCACTCCCACTTTGTGCCTGATGTGTTGTTAAATGCCGCCTTAGCTATCGAGGTCGCGCTTACTCTCTTTAAGCTCTTCTGTTCCCTGAAGGCAGAAGAAGGACCTTTCTTTACTAGACTTGATCGAATGAAGAAATGGAGACCAATTCTTTATGTTTTTTACCGCGATGGGACACTCTTTTCTATCCCGTAAGTACTTTTCCAAAAATATGCGCTCATATTGATTGCCCTGTCCGATAGAATGTTCAGTGCGTTAGATTTGCCTGATTTATGGAGAGATCCATCCTAATTCTCTGCGTCTAGTTGTTAGCTCAGTCGGTCTCCTGTATGCCCTCGGTGTCTTCAAGCATCTTCCAATCACCACGCCGTGGTCCGTGTAAGAGCCGTTTACAGTCTAGTAATGTCAGATGTTGAAGAACGAGTTATCATCAGGTTGCTCTCACTTGTTTACTGCACCTGCGTAAGTCCCCGTGAAGGTTGTGCTACAAGACTTGAAGCAACATTCACGTTGTTCCCAGGGCGCCCGCATTATCTTGAATCTTCGAATGGCCGACTGCAGCCTAGTAGTGAGCACTGTAGCACAGCAGACAACCACATTATATTTCAACCACCAGCCAACAATTCGCCCTCGCTCTGGTGGTGGTAGAGATGATCCTTCGCTATCCGCGGCCCCGACCTCCTCGAGTGAAGGTAGCGGGAACTGAATTTTCCTGTAAGTTCATCGATTCTTACTGCGGATATTCCGTAAAGACTATCAGTTTCACCGATAATTCGGGGTCTATCCATCAGGTAGCGGCCCAGCGAGACTGCTGCGTTTTATCATGTGTTGTAAACATACTATTTTATCCTCAATGGGAGCGGGATAGTTATCAAGTCATTCAGACCTGCCTTCAGAACAGATCGGTCTACTTCAGTGGGACGTCGAGAACAATGGACGCAGTAAAAGTTCAATGCCTCCCCATAGTCTCCATTGTCAAGAGCGTGAGAGTATTGCCATCCAGCTGTGGTAGATTATGGTTCCGTCTACGATGAGACGCCAAGATTTTTACCAGTATTAAACTGTGACCGTAGTTGCTGTAACAACAGTGGTGGTTCACGATGGAGTTCTGCTTTACAGGGAGGAAGTGTGTATGCAGAAGAACCTTGCCGATTGATACAACTTAGGCATATTTACAGGTGCGCCAAAGTTTAGACCTTTACTCTTAATCACAGCCCAGGTGGCTTGATGATTAAGGGTATCTACACCCTCATCCTGCTCTTTGCCATTGGGGACTTTTGCACGTGAGTCTACGTCCAATGAATCCCACAGCCTAGCATCTGTGGTAGTGTTTTCTTGTACAGTGAATAATCATGGTCTAACAGTTTTCTATGAAGGTAACGTTCGTTCGCAGTATCGCCGAGGTCGTCTTTGCCAGCATCGGTAAGTGGAAGTTGACTCGTGTGATCCGGCTAATTTACATCGGGTGAGGTAATACGTATGATTATCTTCAGAACAAAATGAATGTTTCAGCAGTCGAGGGTCAACGCACAACTGTCCAAGAACGGCTACCGAAGAGATCCTGCTGCCGAAGCACAGCCTACACAAGCACTTCCGGCGATTATTACCACTGGTTCATTGTGATGCCAAGATTGTTACCATCCCAGCGATCGCTATAACGCAATCGTGTTCGTAAGGCTTCAAAGTATATCTACTTAAGAGGGACGTCGAGGCACAATGAACCGTAGTAGACATTGCCCCTCTCAATGGACTCTGGCCCTCCTCTGGAGTTTGCAGTCGCCTCCCTCCAGATCGCGACAATATTATCCTATAGTTATGGTGCGTGAGCTGTTGCCTCTGATATGATACCATGGTTTTACTAGCATTGAACCTGGACTGTAGTTGCCGCGATCACAATAGTGGTCCACGATGCGGTTCTGCTTTACCGGAAAGAAGTGCGTGGAAGAAACTCTCCGTTTGACCCAGTTCACAGGACTTTTGATCTAGGTTCAACACATTTACAGGTGTCCCTAAATCTTAACCTTGAACGAATGTGTAGGGCTTAATCACAACCTGGGTTTTAGGGGTGGTTGGTCGGTGATCAAGGGAATTTACGTTCTCATCCGAGTCTTCGCTTTTCTGGACTCGATGTATGCGTGTGGGTCTCCTTCCAGTGAATCACACAACCTAACATTAGTGGTAGTCTCCTCTTGTACAGTGAGTGGTCACTGTGGAATGGTTCCCTAGGAGGATAAGGATCGTTTGCAGTGACGCTGGAACTATCCATACCGGCATCAGTAAGTGGTCGTTAACTCAAACAAGCCTACCGCTGATATGTGTCAAGGTGTAAGGCACCGTGTACTAGTTCTGCGCGCGAACTCGAAACCAACAGCTCTGAATTTATCAGATGCAAGACCCTCGTTTGGGCGACTGGCCTGTGAGTCCACTAGTCGTCCATTTGTCAGCCCGGGTGCCTTATCCATCTACCCCCAGCATCCGCTATATCGGATACACCTGTGTTATCAAGACACTCCTGGTCATAAGGTTACGTGCACTTTATGGAAATAACATGAAAGGTGACCACCTCACCGTTGGAAGATGCCCTCTCTGACTGGTAACACGCTTTTGGTAGTGACCGTCCTTGTGTGTCTTGCAATGGCAGGTATGTCTAAATTATTTGTTGACTCAAGTAGAGTGCTGATCCGTTATCTCTGACTGAAGTCGAACTATTGGTATTTCCTACTTACTAACCCGGTGCACCAGTTCATGTTTGACACCTATACAACGTAGAGTATGATATATCTTGCCTTTCTAACCGGTATTTCGACCCAGGTCTATGGTACGATTGATTTGGGACTTCCGTTGGGGTGTATCTCTGCAACTCCGGAGTACCTTGCTATCCTAACTAACCAAGCTTACCCCTCTATATGGTTGAGCCCAAAGTTCTGCAATCCCTTGTCTACAAGTGCTCATTTGTATCACCAGGGCAGCTCGACTGTTCAGCAATAGTGAGCCTTGATATAGGTGCTAATGAAGACAGCTGTCGGCTCAGCAACCCTACAAAACTTAGCTGTAGAGGTTGCCCTGACTCTTGGGAAACTGTATTATTCCTTGAGATCTCCTCAGGGTATTCTTCTCTGGAGACTTGAACACGCGGAACACTGGAGGCCGATACTGTACGTGTTCTACCGTGATGGTACTGCGTTCTTTGTCCCGTGAGTGCCGTCTATACATAAGGGAGATAAGAGGGTTTACAAAGTAATTCTCTCCAGAATGTTTGGCGAGGAATTTCCATTTACACCCCGAGCCAGATTTCTCACACGGGTATTCCAGTGCTCAGCATACTAGGGCTTTTGGACTCGTTACATATGTTGCAACTGATCACACCTTGGTCAATGTAAGCTCTGATCATTTGCCTCGTGGATGGCTGGTCGCTCATGCACCAGAATCTTTCACCTCTAGGTGGCTCTCTCTCTTTTACTGCACCTGTGTGCGTCTTCATTATTATCAGTTGCGCCCCATGCTTCGGTGCTCGGTACTTTCTAAAAAGTTAACTACAGGGAACCCGCCTGATACTGAACCTCCGCATTGCCAACTGTAGGCTCATGGAGAGCACTGTTGCAGATCAGATATCTACAATACGCTTCCAACACTGGTCCACATCCGGCCTGGGTACAGCTGATGGTGATTCCGGGACATCGACCATGCACGGTGCTCATGTGATTCAACGCTCAATGAGAGAGCAATATTACCCGAGCCCCGCTTGAGCAGGGATGCCGGGCGAGACTCGAAATAGTATCTTTGTGGTTCGTTGACTCCGTATCTATTGAGTTTTTAGACATAGCAAGCAGATGAGTTTGAACTTGACCCGTCCAATGAACCGGTGGGATACATTTTTGAGCTGGTATAAGAGTGGGTTCATCCTCATCCTATTACCTGTGTGCCACAGTCGGTCTCTCGGGCACTCTCGTTTGGAGATCACCGGCATACAGGGCGCCCGGATCATTTTGATTTTTTTGGGATGAACAATTACATACAGCTCAGCGGGGAGCAGCTGCACGACAGATTTATATATTACAGCTCAATGAGCAGCCGACCCCTTACGATCACCTTGGTCTCCGGGGGTGAGGTGGCCAGCGGGGACCGAATAGATCCACCAGTTCGCAACTTCTTGGAGTGTTTTGTGAAGACCGACATCTGTACATGCATCTGATTGGGTGTCCATGTACGCGGCAGCCACACAACGAAACTACATCTTGGCATGTGCTATAGATATCTCACTTGTCCTCGATCAAAGGGCGTATGATGGATATTAGATCGTCCAGTACCTGTTGTTAGAACCGACCTGGATACGGAGTACTTCGGCAGTCGAAGTATGGCTACCGAAGAAGGCATGTTACCACAAGCACAGCCCACACATACGCTTCTAGCTGTTAGCACCAGTAGTTCATTGTGATGTCAAGATTACTACCACCGCAGTGATCCATATATCGCAATTGTGTTCGTAAGGCTTCGAGGCATCTCTTCTACTTAAGTAGGACGTCAAGGGATTGAGCGGATCATGAGATATATTACCCCTCCCAATGGACTCTGATTTTCCGCCAGAGCTGCTTGTAGACTCTGTTCGGGGCGCACGAGTACAATCGTATGGCTATGGTGTGTTTTGTTTCTGCCTCTGGTGTGATACCAGGCCCATTGTTACTCACTTGGACATGACTATAGTTGCTGCGATCACAGTAATGGTTCACGACGCAGTTGTGCTTTACCGGAAAGAAGCGGGTGATTGAAGAGGCTCTCTGCTTGATCCAGCTCATAAAATTTCGTTCAGGTCAAGCATTTTTATAGGTGCCAAATCTTGATTTTCGACGAATGCGTGGGCTTGACCAAAGCTTGTGTTTCAGGGGTAACTGGTCGGTGGTCAAGGTAATTTACATTCTCATCCGACTGTTTGCTTTTTTGGACTTTATGTACGTGGTTTCCTTCCAAGTGGATCTCTTCTCGATGAATTAGCGTATCAATGTTTGCTGCAGTCTCTTCCTGTATAGTGAGTGGTCGTGGCCCAATGGTCGCCTAGGAAAATAACGATAGCTTGCAGCAACGCTGAGAACATCGGTGTCATCATCAGTGAGTGCAAGTAAGCGACAGAAGAATCCTGCTAATTCGCTTCAAGATGTAAGGCAGTGCACACCGATTCTGCGGAACTTGGAGTTGACAGATCCAAATTTATCAGGTGCAAGGCTGTCACTTGGGTGACTGGGTTGTGAGTCTACTAGTCGTTCATTGTAGGTCCCGCAAGTTTAATCTTTTGCCTTCAGTACACGCTATATCGGATACACTTGTATTATCAAAACGCTCCTGGTCATGAGGTTACGCTGCACTTTATGGGGATAACGTGAAAGGTGATCCATGATTCATTGTTGAGAGGTGCACCAATCAACTAATGCGCCGCTCTCAGTAACGGTGCTCCTTTGTCTCGCGATGGCAGGTAAGTTCAAGGTTTGTAGGTGGCAGCTGCTGGATCGCTGATCGTTATCTCTGACTAAAGTTGAACTATTGGTATGTCAGTCTATCTAGGCGTGCATCAATGGTTAGCTAAGGTAATCAAATACAGAGCATGATGTATCACGCCCTCCTCACTATTATTTCAACAGAGATATATGGGACACTTGATCTGGAAGGGCTTCCAGGGTGTATACTCAGAAATTCACGACGAACCGCTATTCTATCTAACGGAGCCGCCTCAGCCCTGTGGTTGAGTTTCAAGTTTTGTAATTTCTTGTCTACGAGGACTCATTTATACCATCAGGGCGGCTCGGCTTTTCAGAAACAGTGAGTCCCGATATACGCACCAACTAATTCGTAGCTCAGCCATCACCAAAATCAGCTGTGGAAGTTGCTCTAACTCTCGGAAAACTATACTTTTTCTTGAAATCGCCCCAGGGTATTCTATTCCAAAGAATTGAGCGCATGGAACACTGGAGGCCGATATTATATGTGTTCTACCGGGATGGTACTATGTTCTTTGTCCCGTGAGTGCTGTTTGACACGTAAGACGTTTTACAAATAATTAACAATTGCCTCCAGAATGTTTTGTAAGACTATTCTACTTGTGTTGTGATCTAGTCTTATGCATCCCAGTACTCAGTGTGCTAGGGCTACTGGACACGCTACATCTGTTACAGCTGGAGATGTCTTGGTCGATGTAAGCCTTCATTGGTGTCCTGCAGATAGGTAATCGCTTACACACAGGAACCTCCTTACTTCAGGTGGCTCTCTCTTGTATATTACACCTGCGTGCATCCCCATTCCTACCATCCAACAGCTTAGCACAGCTTCTTCACAATTGTAAACCTTCACAGGGAACTCGACTAATCCTGAACCTTCGCATTACCAATTGCAAACTCACGGAAAGCACAGCTGCATATCAAATATCCACAATACGTTTCAACCACTCGCCTGCGCTTGGTACTGCCAGTCAAGATGATGACGATGATGGGAATGGCATTTCTCAACCTCCGACTTTCTCTTGCAAGCCTTCCACCAAACCGGAGTGTGGTACTTCATCCGTAATGGTAGCTTAAATGTCTATTCAGACTCCTCGAACTTGTACCTCTTACGATCCCTCCTGCTGACGTTTGATATCTTGAATGTGGACCCAGGATTAGTCTGGTATTCTTGTATGTTTTACATGGTCTATGGACTGTTGTTGTAATTATAAATAGCTCACCCTGTTGCTGCGAGGGGACACTAGTCGAATGTTGTATTAGGAATGCCCTCTGCCTCGGAGTGATTTGATAGCCAGGAAATATAAAATCTTATCTCCTGGTACTCCAGAGAGGCCCTTTCTGGAAAAGGAGATAACTAAACCCAATTTTACCTGTAATTGGATAGATCTACAAGGTCGACTATTATCTATGTAAAGGATTGTCACTTAGTAGCAATATGACTCTGGGTGTCTATACAGACTTATTCCCAAAGCTAGTCAGCCATTGACTTGTGAACACGACCAGAGATCAGGCGCAAGAGTGTAAGAGGCTCTAGGTTAAACAAGCTACATTGTAACGGAATATACATAAGATTTATGCCATGGGCCATGTGAGAGCAAATTCTGCTCCAGAAATATCTACAACCGATAACTGAGTAGCTTTCGCTTGTCCATTGGATCTGCGTACGTCTGTAAAATCCGGCTTAACATTTACGTTGTTCTCAGGACGCCTGGATCGTTTTGATTTTTCGGGTGAACAATTACATACAGCTCAGCAGGGAGCAGCTGCGCGACAGATTTGTATATTACAGCTCAATGAGCAATCGACGCCTTACCATCACCTAACACCTTGGTCTCCGGGGATGAGGTGGCCAGCGGGGACCGAATAGATCCACCCGGTCGCAACTTCTAAATACATCTGTACATGCAACTGACTGGGTGTCCATGTACCCGGCAGCCACACAACGAAACCACATCTTGCCATGTGCTATAGATATCTACACTTGCGCTCGACCAAAGGGGTATGATGGATAATGGATCGCCCAGTACCTGTTGTTAGAACCGACCTGAATACGGAGCACTTCGGCAGTCGAAGCCCAAAGGCACAATCATGCAAATATGGCTACCGAAGAAGGCTTGTCATCACAAGCACAGCCTACGTGTACGCTTCTAGCTATTAGCACCAGCAGTTCATTGTGATGTCAAGATCACTACCACCGCAGTGATCCATATAACGCAATCGTGTTCGTAAGGCCTCGAGGCATCTCTACTTAAGTAAGGACGTCAGGGAATTGAGCGGACCGTGACAGATATTACCCCTCCCAATGGACTCTGATATTCCACCAGAGTTTGTAGAGTTTATGGTCGCCTCTGTTCGGAGCGCACGGGTACAATCATATGGCTATGGTACGTTTTGCTTCCGCCTCTGGTGTGGCGCCAGGCCCATTGTTACTCACTTGGACATGACTATAGTTGCCGCAATCACAATAGTGGTTCACGACGCAGTTGTGCTTTACCGGAAAGAAGTGCGTGATTGAAGAGGCTCTGCTAGATCCAGCTCATAGAATTTCGTCCAGGTCCAGCATATTTATAGGTGCTAAATCTTGATTTTCGACGAATGCGTGGGGCTTAACCACAGCTTGGATTTTAGGGGTAACTGGTCGGTGGTCAAGGTGATTTACATTCTCATCCGACTGTTTGCTTTTTTGGACTTTATGTGCGTGCTTTCCTCCCAAGTGGATCTCTTTTCAATGAATCAACGTACTAATGTTTGTTGTAGTCTCTTCTTGTATAGTGAGTGGTCGTGGCCCAATGGTCGCCTGGGAAAATAACGAAGGTTTGCAGTAACGCTGAAGACCTCAGGTGCCATCATCAGTAAGTACGAAGTAAGTGACAGAACGATCCTGCTAATTCGCTTCAAGATGTAAGGCAGCGCACACCAATTTGGCAGAGCTTGGAGTTGACAGATTCAAAATTATCAGGTGCCAGGCTGTCATTTGGGTGACTGGGTTGTGAGTCCACTAGTCGTTCATTGTAGGTCCCACAAGTCTGACATTTTGCTTTCAGTACACGCTATATCGGGTTCACTTGTGTTATTAAAACGCTCCTGGTCATGAGGTTACGCGCACTTTATGGGAATAACGTGAAAGGTAATCATCTCATGAGTCATTGTGGAGAGGTGCATCAATCGACTGATACGCCGCCCTCAGTAACGGCGCTCCTTTGTCTCGCGATGGCGGGTAAGTCTAAGGCTTATAGGTGGCAGTACGAGTGCTGGATCGCTGATCGTTATATCTGACTAAAGTTGAACTGTTGGTATGTCGGCCTGTCTATGCGCGCGTCGGTGGCGAGCTAGTGGTTAATCAAATACAGAGTGTGGTATATTATGCCCTCCTCATTAGCATTTCGACGCAGGTATATGGGACACTCGAGATGGAAGGGCTTCCAGGGTGTATGCCTGGAACCTCACTAAGAATCGCTATCATATCTAACGGAGCCGCCTCGGCCATGTGGTTGGTTTTCGAACTTTATATTTTCTTGTCTACGGGGACTCATTTATACCACCAGGGCGGCTCGGCTTTTCAGCAACAGTGAGTCCCTATATACGTACCGACCAACTCATAGCTTAGCAATCACCAAAATTAGCTGTGGAAGTTGCTCTAACTCTCGGAAAACTGTACTTTTCCTTGAAATCCCCCCAGGGTATTCTACTCCAAAGAATTGAGCGCATGAAACATTGGAGGCCGATATTATATGTGTTCTACCGGGATGGTACTATGTTCTTTGTCCCGTGAGTGCTGTTTGACACGGAAGACATTTTGCGAATCATTAACAATTGCCTCCAGAATGTTTTGTAAGGCTATTCCACTTATATCGTGATCTAGTCTTCTCACATGTACATTCCAGTACTCAGTATACTAGGGCTTTTGGACACGTTGCATCTGATACAGCTTGAGACGTCTTGGTCGATGTAAGCCCTTATCGCTGTCCCACGGATAGGTAATCGCTTACGCACGAGAAACTCCTTCAGGTGGCTCACTCTTGTATATTACACCTGCGTGCGTCCCCGTTCTGTCATCTAACAGCTTAGCACTGCTTTCTCACAACTGTAAACCTTCACAGGGAACTCGACTAATCCTGAACCTTCGCATTGCCAATTGCAAACTCTTGGAAAGCACTGCGCATCAAATATCCACAATACGTTTCAACCACTTGCCCGCACCTGGTGCTGCGAATCCTGGTGACGATAATGGTGGGAATGGCATTTCTCAACCTTCGACTTTCACTTGCGAGCTTTCCACCAAACCGGAGGGTGCTGGTTCGTCCGTAACGGTAGCTTAAATGACGGTAGCCTATGTCTTATTCGGACTCCTCGAACTTTTACCCCCTACGATCCTTCCTGCTGACTTTCGATATCACGAATATGGACCTAAGACTGGTCCGGTATTCCTGTACGTTTTACATGGTTCATGGACTGTTGTTGTAATTATAGATAGCTCACTAGTACCCGGCCGGTGCGAGGAGACATTGGTCGAATAGGAATGCCCTCTAGCCGGGCAATATAAAATTCAAAGAACTCTTATCTCACAGTACTCCAGAGAAGCCCTTTCCGGGGAAGGAGATAACTAGACCCAAATCTATCCGTGATTGGATAGATTGACAAGGTCGACTTTGGACCGAACAATCTGCTCAGTGGCGGATAGATGGCCAAACACAGCGCTCGACTTCATTGCGCTCATACGTCCCATTAGATTTACCCAGGTCCTTGGCGGCTGCAGACGGCGGCCGAGAGACGGTTATCAAGCCAGGTGGATTGATTTGTGCATATCGTTCACTTCCTCCACCCTCGCGCTGTCAGCACTTCGTAGAATTGAATCCTGGATATTCTACATCCAACGTTCAATGGACAGTTTGCGGCAAAATATGTCCGTCTCCCGTTCCTAATTGAATGGAGAACTCGTTGATAAGCATCCAGTGTCTATCGTTGTGGCGGAGTGGAACTATATTGGGCAGGGCCTTCAGACGTACCCTCCTGATACAGACTATGAATACAGGATCATGAGCATCGAAAGGAAAGTACACGAACACAAGAGTCCCAAAATCTACAGAATCCCAATTCGAAGTGCATAGGTTCACGAGGCTTCGGAAAGTCCTAGTACCTCTCTTGCCCATACTTTGTCCACAGCGACGCGCTCCGCCAGCTTATCACCCAACGATTCCGTCAGCCGCCGTGCGATTGCAGCATCGCCTTCGTTATTGAGATCCAGTGAATCTGACATATCAGTGGCGGGTTGTAATACCCGCAAAGCGTCCTGCATATCCATGTGAGCATAGAGGGGTATGAAGGCTGGTCCAAACAAACCATCACGGCGCTCAGCAACACCTGTTCTTCCATGCTCGAGCCAGTACATTCACTGGCTATGACTCGAGCGCCGCCAGCATCCACTAGCCCCTTCCTTACGGCTTCCTTCCCAACACCCATCAGACCCCGTACGGCGCCTTCTCGCGTACCCCGGCTTTTTCCTGGGCTGATCAACGCAAGTAATAACGTCTTCATAATGCGAGGTGACAAAGAGGGATATGTAGTGCTGTGTTGGGTTAACACCCTAGAGAGTGTTTGTGAGGCACCAACGCGAAGTTGAGTAGCAAGAGAAGGGGGTAATGAAGAGTGGAGTAGGGTAGAGAGGATAGGCGGGAGAAGTTGATGCAGCTACGGTGAAGGTCAATATATGCTTGTTTCCTTGAGCAAGACAGCACGCACATACGGTTCAATAAAAAGGGTTGTGTTATCAAGCAAAGCACCAACGACGTCCATGAGTACTTCTAACACCTTTCCCTCGCCATCCCTTTGCTCTCCTGCCTTTAGCACACCGACGACACCTTCTCCCACCCATCGAACTAAGTAGGGCAGGAGGGCTTGCAGCCCAGCATCATGGCGGAGACTTGCAAGGGCAGCAGTTTTTTTCGTGTTATAGTCTTGGGTGGCCAGAGGGGGCAGCAAGGAGGACGTGAGGCGCGCATAATAGAGCTGCAGCTCACGCGAGAGGACCTGTTTTACCAAACTCGCAGACTGAGAGCTGGTAGCACTTGGCAGAACTCCAGCCTTTTGCCCACCGCCACCAGGAAGGAGGCCAGCAGCCCCTGTAGCAGCAGGAACGGTTGCCAAGGCACCATTAACCTTGGTTTCTCTAACTGCGGTAGGGGGCTCCTCGCGTGGAACCGTAGGTGGGTTTTCAGGAATCATCGGTTGTACACCTTCGACGGCCAACCAATGTGCGGTCCAGCTTACACCCTTTGGTAGCATGACTTTTTCTTCCCTTAACACGCGGTCAAAATCAATCTCCTCGTCCTCGACAAAATACACGGGTCCTGCGCTGGGCTGACTTGCACCGGGCGTGTTTATCTGAGGATATGAGAGAGCTTTGCGATAAGAGGGCTGAGCAAAAGGGAGATGGCCATATAGCGGTTCAATGTTGAGGGTGCGGAGGGCGAGGTCGATGTCGGCAGTTGTCAATGTGGTGCGTCGGCCATGGCGCATAAAGCGGGACGCTTCCTTCATGGCTGGACTTAGATGAAATCACAGGACATTTTGTGGGGGTAATTCACCTCTACGACCTGGTGTATGCGGTACTCGACGTCGCTCGCGAGAGCAGATGTGACGGCGTCAGGAATGGTAATCCCCAACGAATCTGCGGTATCCTGAGAGTCCATTGAGCATAGTGCATATATACGTCTCAACAACCGACCTTGATAATATCCGCCTTATAGATGCCTGACTGGACGCCCTGCGATGGCCGGGTTTTGGGCTTGTTCATTGCGGTTAGTGTCAAGATGACTTGTATGGTGTTGTTTGTACGGGATATGCTATTATTGGATTCGTCGGGATCAAACAAGTTCGGTCCTCGTGGGCCTAGTACGCACCACGACAAGATTGGTGCCCACCTACAAGGGTGCCACTATTCAAAGGTATCATAGACATCCTCAACGGCGATGTCGAGACATTCAGGACGACGCGCTGAAGACCATCTTTGTCCCCTTGCTCACCATGCACAAATGCCACCTCTGTAATGCTATGGAGGGGTTACGCGTGTGCAATGCTTGTGCCTCGGTATCTTAGTATTGCTCTTGGTTCTGCTTAATTCGTGTCTCTACTGAATCTATTATGTCAGAAACGAGACTGGAAAGAACACAAAGCCTTCTGCTGTGGGTTGTCTGCTCGGCAATACCTTACAGCCAAATAGCCTCCACTCTCTAGATCAATCTCAAAGTTTTTTATCTTATCATCACGTACGTGATTGAATACCTACGAGACACAAAGCCCCCAAGGGATGCGGTATATCCCAATTCCACCCTGCGGCGTAGGATCATTAAAGCTCCCCCACCCAGCCCACGAAAAGTCACGGACTCGGACAATCCACCGGCTCATCACACCGTCAACCTTAGCGGAATCGGTGGTGTGTCAGATGCAATCACGGCCTGGTGGAAGACTGGGTATCGCACTGGCGGCTACCTGAAACCTTTTTACCGGATCATACGAGAATCCAATATCTTGGTGTTGGTTACATCGACCTGTATCACCCTGCTCACCGAATTTATCCCGCTTATTGTGTTCTTCCATCTCATGGTGGCAAGACGGGAGAGATGAGTGGATATCTCGGAAGACCCTTTGAAGACATCGAACCATGCTTCCTCTCGAGTACGGCAAGAGCACAATAGCGGATTTCGGTATCTGTAAAGGCCGAATTGAGGGCAAAACGAACCGTTTGCAGATTACGACCCTAGCACTGATACCCGAACTATGGTTCACGATTCCAACTATTGGAATTATTCTGGAACGGTACGCGGAGAAGAACTGGCTCTGGACTGTTGCAGCTATTCTTTCGGGATGGAAACATGGGTCGATGGCTCCGCCTGTCCAGAGAAGTTTCCACCGGAGCTGCGTACAACGGGGCAGTGCGCGAGTACCCACATACTTCGGGTCGCGTTCATCTGAGGACCCACATCCAGATACCCCATCGAGCAAAAAAGTTTCTCGAATTATCCGTGAGTTCATGGACAAGGTCGCTGGCAGGAAGTGCACAGATACCGAACTAGAGCTGACTATATAATATAGGCTATATGGGAGCACGATAATAGGCCATATGTTAACCAGGAGACACCGGTCGGAATGAGAGAAAACCGCCCTGTACAGGCGCAACATCCTCGACAATATCGAGAGAGATGCGGAAGAAATTCTCAAAGGGATCCAAACTGCACGGGTGAAGGATTTCAACAGGAGCTCGGTTTGTTTAATAAGAATTGATTTGCCAGCATATCCTTTTTTTTTGGACCATTCTACATACAGCTAGTTCTTTCTGTTATTGATCCTGGATTGCCTTGTGTTTCATAACCTCACCCGTGAATCCAAAGCTAGCAAACCTGGATGACCACTTGTGTTCTCATCATCGGCTTCGTCTTGCCTGCACGTATCGTTGATCGGGGCCTTTATATAAAATTGATACAGTTTATCCACCAGTTCATTATAATGTTCGAAACATGAGTATTCGGCGTGCAAACTGCAAGGCCCGAAGCGCGGACAGGGTTGTAATTGTGGATGTGATGGCCGAGCCTGGTTCCTATTAATCTACCGGGTAAGAAATGAAAAGGGTTTCTCGTGCTCGCGGGACTGTGAACAGAGTTGTTTTTCCGAGGCTCAGTGATTCACTCGAGGGGAAGTTGAACTTCCGTTTTTTGTGGGATCTGGTCATTTTAATGTGTGCTGAAGTTTGTCCGGTGCATTGTATTCGGAGTCGGGTAGATTACAGGGGAAATAACGCTTCGAGTATCGGAGCTTACCCGTGCATTAAAACTTCATTTACCTCCAGGCTACATTCAGCGGCGGTGCTCATGCTAAGTCGTAGGTCAAAGGGTTTTTGAAAAGGGGGACGCTTATGGGCTTGAGCAGTACCGAAGAGCCCGACTGGATCGAGACCAAAAGAATGAGTCAGGTTCAGGCTTCTCAATTGTCCACGAGGTGTTGAACTGTTAGTGGTCCCCTGTATTTACTGTTTGTCAGTCATCAAGATTGACATCATGGATGTGTAAGGATCGTACCTTCCGAAACAAGGCGAGCGCGGATCGTCGCCGGGGTTCAAATGTTCGCATGTTCCACGATCGAGTTGAGATCTCGGCTACAACTTTAATTATCGCTCGATCCACACCCTCACGGACGTCATGCAGCTGCTGTGAACAACAGAGCTGTATATGTCAATTATGACGTTGGGGGTGTGGGTGAGTTGTTGTGTTGTGGGGCTAGTTTTGACTGTTAGTCGGTTTGTTTTTCCACGAATGATTCTTGCAGTTGCCACTTAGTTGCCAAGCTTTGGCATGGATGACGTCAGGAGGGTCTGGGCCGTCTTTCGAATCCACAAATTTTTGGAATCTGGCTGTCAGTGATCCCATAAGAATGGTTGGGGGTACTTTTTGCTTAATTCCTCCACAACACACTCCTTCGTCCTAACCTTATCCTTCTTCCCTTCTCCAATTCCCTTTTACTCCTGCTTGTTCCCACCAGTCCACCCCAAACATGATGTGGTTCACTCACTGGCTGCCAAGATCCAGCGCCTCGATTTTCATTGGTCAATCTTGCGAGATCTACACCTCAAGAAACGTGGTGCACTCGCACCGCCCGCCCTCGCCACGCTATTTTCAGTGTGCTTTGCCAATCGCTCCTTACCTGGGTTTCGTGGCAGCTGGTTTTGGGTCGAGCCCCTTCTGTCGATGGACGTTAGACAACCCAACATCATGATTGCTTTCAATTTCTGCCGTAACTCCTCCCACCTACTCCGGGAACTTCACTATTCGAAATTAGGGATGTATCTCGTGTATCCGGTTGCTCGTTTTCATGCCATGCCCGCCTAGTGGAACTTCCGTGTTCCCTCCCTTGGTCTTGAACCCGACTATATGACGCTTTTTGCCGGCATTCTATGCCCGTAAATCCTGTGGAGTAAGTGGTGTGCTGATCTGTGCTCTTACGACAGATCCCCTAATTGTCCTAACATTGCAAACAAACATCTCGCCCCCAGTGCTCGGGTGTTTCACCTCCATACCATGCGGTGTTTTCGTTTCCTCGGCCTGACGTGATCCTTGAACGGGTTAGTGATATGATGCGAATGCCATTGAACGCCTTCGACAGCGATGCCAGGACTTAGGGCCACTGACACCATTCTCGCACATGCTCCGCCATGCTGGTTATTCCACTGGTCTCGACCCTGGGACAAAGGACGTCGCTTGTGGCTCAACTTGACGTAGGAATATCGCAAGATAGATACAGCACTGCTCCTGATGGCGGATACTTCGTCGAAAATCACAAGGTATGGGAGGTGAGCTCATCTCGACTTGACGTCATACATTGCATCCATCCTAGCTACTTAATCTCAAGGCCCACCCATCCATCCTCGGCACGTTCCTTGTGGTGGAAGAGCGTTGGACACCCCCAGACCCACTGATATTCCTCTCCCAAGTATATTCAACAATTTTTCGCACAGGTGCTTTATTCGCTGACTGTTTATGACTGTACACTCACCCCCTTGCAGTGCATCAGTAATGGTGGAGCCACCTATCGACAAAGAGAATTTGAGGGCCTTGACTCCAACTCCCAAAGGTGAGTTATCACGTGCTGAGGTCTCCCACCACGTGGGACCGACCATATCCCAACATGTCAAGAAAAAAATCGCGTATACCTTTCGGAGAGTCGTGGTACTCTTCACATCTTTCATTCTCTCTCTTCTTCTTTACCTCTTTCTTTTAATACATTTCGCTTATCCCATGATTTAGGCTGCACCCCCGACTCCTCTGCGCCTAACGCCCCTGGTCTGTACTTTTCCAGCATGTTCTATGGTTTTCGCGGTTCGATTAATTCATTCCTGCTGGCAGTTTTTAACGATTCTTTGTTCGTACCCACCAGCCAATCGAATCGCGAACCTTTAAGCTTTCTTGCCTTCGCCGATTTTGTGACCCCTTCTATGGGTGATGACCGGGAAGGCGTACAAGATTCTTCTCCCATGCATGGTCACTCCGAGACAGGATCTACTCGCCGACGGCCTAGGTCACGGTCACATCAGACCCAAGCACCGCAGTCCTCACCACTTGCTACTTCCGCCCACTCGGTTTCTCCACCTCCAGGACCGAGTGACACTACACATGGCACGACGTTCCAAGGGTCGGTTTCTCGTTACCCCTCGGCAGGCATATCCTATGGACATAGGAGTGGTTACGTCCCGCAGGCATATACGATGCCGACACAGCACTCCATGGTCATTGGCCACACACCCCCGCCATTTGGTGGGTATTCGTTTCGCCACCCTGGCGTCCCCGAAGGTGGGGTCATGCCCCAGGGACTTCACGCTTACCAACCCATGTTGCAACCTCATGTGCCTATCTACTACCAACGCCATTCCCCCGAGGGTACTTCTTCGGTCCACGCTTCGTTGGATGGTAGCCCGTCCTCTCCAATGTATTCTCCACATCAAGTTGTTACGCCTCCTGGTTCTCTGACGTCAACGTCTACACCCATCAGCATCCACCCACCCTCATATTCAAGCGCCAGCCCGTTCCAGTACCAGTCACCACTCTCGACGCCACGATTTCCATATCCACAACAATCCTTCCCAGCGTCACCGCCCGTTTACCACCCGTATCCATCCCGCCAAAGCTACGGGCCATCGGACGATCAAGGGACGTGGTACTACCTCCCACACTCTATTCAACAGTACGGGGATGGCGGGTCTGTCTCATATCAGGGGCACTACCCCATTTCCTACCATTCGATGGGCCATTATAATCCGGAACCCGCTTATCCTGTACCATCGACGTCAGCATCGAGATTGGAGGGGCAGGATCCCGGCATTTACCCCATGCCGAACTCGCAGGAACCGATAGTCGTTGATGGTGAAAGGACTGCAAGCGGTCATCGCTCTCCGTCGTTCCCATCACCGCCCCCTGCCCAAAATCCTAACTCAGGTGGGAGCAGTGGCGACGATGGTGCCGCAGGTTCGCCGGACAGTGAGAGGCATCAGAATCTGATGGAGAGGAAAGCGTACCACCCGAACCCTCCACCGCATCGTTCTGAATGGGTGATGTGGGTTGGTAATGTCCCTTCTGATGCAACACACGATGAACTATGGAAATTCTTTAATCAACTTCTGCCGAACGTTAGTGAAGGAGAGTCATCCTCAGCCGTCGGATCCAGGTCCGGAGCCAGGTCCGCAGTCGGAGTTGGAACGTCGTCGCGGCGAGGTCAAATCCTGGGCAGTGGTGTAATGTCCATTTTCCTGATCTCGAGGTCGAGTTGTGTGTTCGTGAACTACCAGACTGAGGAACATCTCAACCAGGCTATCGAAATGTTCAACGGGAGACCGCTCAGACCACACGATTCGAGATGCCCGAGGTTGGTGTGTCGAGTACGAAGGAGAGATGATGATCTCAAGGCGGGTGTGGGGGGACAACGGGGCCAGGGGTTGCATACGAGGTGGGTTAAGGAGAAAAAGTTGAAGGAGAGAGGGGAAGGGTCGTCACCTAATCCATCGGCACCAATTTTGGATGGCTACTCTCATTCGCAGGCGCCAAGTCGCAGGACACACAGCCCATCTGTCAGTTCCCTGGCTTCACGGATTTCCGATCTTTCTTTGTCAAGTGAAGATGGACTTAGAAACGACCACCCGAGTCAACAGAGTAGTTCTGGGTCATACGCGTCGACGAATTCAAGTTTTCTTACAGCTTACTTTCCAAAACGCTACTTTATCCTCAAATCTTTGACCCAGGTTCGTTTTCTATATTCTATATTTAATGTATATTACGAACACCAATCCAACACTGATGATAGTATGACCTAGACCTCAGCACACGACAGGGATGGTGGGCAACGCAAAAGCACAACGAAGGCATCTTAGACCAGGCGTACCGTACCAGCAAGGAGGTCTATCTCATCTTCGGCGTTAACAAAAGTGGCGAGTTTTATGGATACGCAAGGTTTGTGGTTAATTTTCTGTTCTTTTGCTTGTTCTTTGTTGAGCGCGACATGTGGCGTTCGACAGGATGGCCGGACCTGTGCAAAATGGTGAGCGGAACATTCCATGGGCTCCCCGCTCGAGAGAGGGGTCAGAACCTCCTAAACCGGCTGCCGCTGGGCTTGGGCGGCCAATGACTGCCTCCGGCTCGGCCTCACGAGTGACGTACTTTTGGCCGGGTGATGAACTACGCCTTGTTGAAGACTCACCTATGCCCATAAGTGCCTCTGGCGGACAACCAGGACACAAGCCCCCAGGCACCAGCAAGGTCCAAAATTCTGCCCCTGCGGAACTTGGGCAATTACACCGCCAGCTCACGATACACACGCTTGACGCTCGGCCGATCACGATGCCGGAACAGAGTGGGAAAGAACTTGAATTGGATCCGGAGGCCCCCTTACGTGCTGTGAGGGGCAACACTGGGGCTGCTGGGGCTCCCACCCTACGAACAGTGGAGGAAAAGGAAAAAGCAGAGGATGGAAATGGTGGGCTGAGGAAAGATCATATCGGCCGGGAGGAAACCTGGGGTGATTGCTTCCAGGTTCATTGGCTCTGCAAGGACAAGCTACCCTTCCATTGGACCAAACACCTGCGTAATCCTTGGAACCATGATCGAGAAGTCAAGGTATCTAGGGATGGTACGGAGCTGGAACCGAGTGTGGGCCAGATGCTCTTGGAAGCCTGGGACACGATGAAGGCAGAGGGAGGACAGGTACCGTCGAACACCCCTGGTTCGGGCCGCACATCCAAATCAGGCGGTTACAGTCGACGGCATCCCGGAGGAGGGAAATCAGTTGGCGGAAACACGACTTGAGGGACCACAATCCTGAAATAAACGACAGATCTGGTCCCTCCAAACCATTTTTTGAAACATTCACGATTCTTATACACGTTTACGCACGTACACCTTTAATCCCCCGTTGCATTGGTCGATTATGTGCGTTCCACCTTTAGTTGTCTGATGTGCGCTCATCTGTTGAACAGCTTGCAGCATACGACACGGCAGGGACACATACACGAGTTTAACGCTGTCATTCTTTTAGTATCTTAGGGATTTCACGGGTGCTTTCTCTATCCACCACTAACACCTCGTATTTGCTATGTCAGGACATTTGTTTAGTTGTAGCTTTAGTCCTATTACACACAATACACGCGTATCAAGGTTTTCATGTATTAATCGACTTGTACAGTAGGGTAGCAAAAGTTTTGCGAAAATCTGTCACATGACCTCGTTTAACAATAAACGAAAAATATTCCCACTGATCAACAACTCCACCCTACATGCCAAAAATAGCTGGACAAAAGAATACTGTCCCTGAACTACGCTCCCTGATATGTGCAAGGCATCAGGAGGGTATTCCTGCTCGCGAAATTGCCAATTTCTTTGGAGTCCATATTTCCACTGTCTATCGGGTTATCCATAGGCACAAAGAGCAGGGTCATCATGAGGATGCTCCCAGGTCTGGGAGACCTTCCTTATTGGATGACAGGGCAATGCGACACATCAAAATTGTGCTGGAGAGAAATAGACGCCAAACTCTCCGCGAGATCACCCACACAATAAACACATTTCTCGACTCCCCTGCTCATCCCCACACTATCCGGCATGCCATTAGGTATCAATTGGGTCTTAGCCAACACATTTCTGCAAAGAAACCATTTCTTAAGCCTTCCCATGTCAAAGCCAGGATGGTATGGGCAAGAGAATATCGGAGGTGGATGGAGGAGGACTGGAGACATGTGATTTGGACAGATGAGGCTTCTGTGGAGATTGGAAAGAGTTCAAAGGTGGTTTGGGTATGGAGGAGACCTGGTGAGAGGTACACAGAAAGGTGTTTAACCCCTACTTTCAAGTCTGGAAGACAGAATCTTATGATATGGGGGTGCATGGCACATGGAAAACTCGGTCCACTGGTTCGTATACCCAAGGGTGCAAGGACAGCTGCAGATTATATTAGCCTCATCCTTAGTGGACCATTATGGGATTTTTATGGGAATTTATCAGAGGAGAGGGGGCAGGTAGCGGTGATGGAAGATGGAGCTCCAGTCCACCAGGCAAAGATCACCCGACAATTCTGCAAATCCCATCTCATCAATGAGCTTCCACACCCAGCTCAGTCACCAGACCTCAATCCCATCGAACATGTATGGAGATACCTCAAAGTCAGAATAAATGACCGAGCAGAAATCCCCCAAAACCTTGACAAACTTTGGGAGGCAATTCAGGAGGAGTGGAGGATGATTGATATAAATTATATTAATGACCTGGTCAAGAGCATGCCCGATCGTGCTCAGGCAGTCTATGAGGCCAAGGGCCACCATACAAAATATTAACATAATTTTAGATGCAGTTGTGGTAGTGTAGTGAATATTTTTAACGATTAATGCATTATTTGTCTTTGTTGTTTTCGCAAAACTTTTGTTACTGTACTGTACACACTCGAACCCTTAGCGGGAAACCACATCACCTGACTCATTCGAAGTTCAAGAGACTGCTGTCAGCAGCCATATCTGCCAGGTCAGGATGGGAAAATAATAGCTGAGCGAAGCGGCGTAATGGTTTCTTTCCAGGTTTCTTCAACATACAAAAGGACTTTGGGGCGAGTCATACCCCAGGCCTCACAGACTTGTCATCCCACATATACGACCACTAATTAATCGTTACATAAATGGGTGGGTTGGGCCATATCACGAGATATTTTACTGCTTTCCATCTGTGGTGGAGTTTGATCATAAGTTGCGAAACCATCACCCGGCTGGTGAAGGTTACAGTCGATTTGACGAGCAAATTTCAACGTCGAGATCTTCCGTGAAACCATCGATTCTGTGAAACCGCGGCCAGCCTGACGCATGTTGATGATCAATCGCGTTCCCTGGTAGTCGTGTACTTCAGCAAGCTGGAAGTTTTGCCTGAAGGGGAGGAGGGCTTACGCAAATGCAGTAGACCAATATGAGCCACCTAGATGAATAAATGAATGTAGTGGCTAACCAGAGAAGGATGGAATGATTTACGGTGCCCAATCTATTGTACTGAAACTTGCTGAACCAGGAGTCTCGATTAATGCTCCGATGAGGCCGAGCACGCCTACAACTGTATTGCGCTTGGGTCAGTAGGTAGGCTTATCTTCGATGATTATTCACCAAAAATTCTGTGAAAATACACATATATATCAAACTGAGTTAAGTCGAGAAGTATGATGGACCCACGGAAGAAAGAAGAGTGTTCCATCACGGTAGAACACATAAATGATTGGTGTAAACACTTTCATGTGCGCGACCCTTGAATGGAGGGACTTTCCAATCGGTGCAGCGTCCCTCAAGGCTTGAGAGAATTTGATGAGGGTCAAGACAACTTCAACACCTTGGGGAAAATGAGATGCGATCCAGGCAAAGTGGGACACAAGACTACACACTTGTACTAACAAAGCGACAAATCCTATTTGATATTAGTCTCGTTCGATACCGCGCGATTGGTGTGTGAATACTCACCAGCCAGCTGAATGAACTTTACGCGATAAATCGAATTGTGACATGGGGGCGTCGAAATAGCAGCCATGTAGCGGGTAGGAGTTGACGGCATTCCGTGTCTGGACAATTCCGTCTACGACCACCGCGGTTGAGCCGACCTAGGTCGTGATATTATGAGACACGCATTCACGTGGCGAAGAGGCTAAGCTTACGAGCATTTCGACTGTTTTATTGGGAGCAAGGAAATATCAGTTGAAGGTGTACACACGGGGCTTTGGATATACTGACCAGCTGTCACGAAGAAGAGAATCTTTGTAACTATCGACGATAATTAATGTCCGAGTCGGATGGGGATGGAGTTTCATAGAAGGTCAACGTTGCTCACCTTTGGGGTTACGCTCCCATAGCGCTCGTAGTCTTAAGACAAGCAGCGTTTTGATGGTTGCGGGGAGGATAACATTCACTAATCTAAGGCGAGTTGAAAGACTACTCCTAGTGTGGACATATGCAGTACTCACAACGCTCCGACAAGGACATAGATTCTGCACCTAAATGTGTTATAGTGGGCATCTATTGGGATGATGGACGAGGTATGATTATTTCTTACCGCTGGTGAGCAGGGACGGGCGTCAGAATAAGAAGAAGAATAGATCATGTAATTGACGTACAAAGGCGGGGATGAAGTTTGTCTGATTAACTGAAAAGACGTTCATGGTACTTCAAACATAAGCAAGCAAACAGAACAATTTCTTACCACAAGTAAGTAGTCTAATTTTCCTGGTCAGCTCATTCGCACACAGGGAACATGGTGAAATGTGTACATCAAATGAATGAATGCTCCTACACGAAGCAAGGTGTGGATGGCTGGGATCAGCGGCCGCGAGCCTCTGGCATTTACTGAATCAGTACGTGCTCTTGTATAGAGTTTGTGGTGGGTACCGATATATATATTTAACCTAAATACCTGTCAGTAATTGGGGATGGAAAGTACGGGGCAGCACTCACTTCCCGTGGGAAAACGCAGAAAGAGTCATACACAAGCAAAGAGAGTGCGGAATCTATTGGACCCATATAAAAAGCTTGCCCTGGCTTTTCCCATGACGTATGAAACACTTGCAGTAAATGTAACCCTTAAGCTGATTGACCTGCAGATCAGCGACGATGTCTTGCGGTGTAAGGTCGAATTCAGATGACATAGTCGGTTCCGAGTTATGTGTAGGGAGGTAAGAAAGAGGGCATCCTGCCCACACCTCACAGGCCACATTTGAGGTTTAAGTACTGAGGTAAGAACGCAACAAGATATCATCAGTTCAAAGCTTGATGATTACTCGCCGGGACCAGAGTGAGAACATGGATCTTCCATGGCTTTCAGCCCGCGCCAAGCTCAGAACTGCAGGGTTCACTACTCAGGTCATGGATTCGTAGGTCACTTCGTAGTCTACTCCTGTCTACTAACTCACCTATTTTACACTATAAAGCGTTCATGTAATCTCCCAAGAGCTATCAGGGGGCCGTCCCTAAGTCCCAAGATGCCTACCAGCAGCCTGATATGATACCGGAACAGACTCATACTGGCACAATGATTGATTCCCCTTGTCAACGCTCTCGAATGCTGTCCTAATGCGTAACGTGATTGGTCTAGTTGTTGCCCGCGGCCAGAATTATGGACTATAATAGCTCATGTCAGCACAAACGGAAACTTTGAGATAGGCCCAAGAACCAAAGAGATCCTTTCGGGATAAACTAGGATAAGGTGAACAAGAAGCATGAGCAACGAAGTTAATCTTGCAGAGGTATAGACCCTCACTAGCAGCAACTGAGGCACTGCAGTGGCCTTGACCAAGGCGAGATTCAGAGGTGCAGCCATGCCAAGTGTTGATCATGGACGGGCATCAGGGCTGCTATTCATTCCTGATAGCATCTAACGCCTAGTATAAATGATATATTGATAGGTATAGATATAGCAAAGGTGGTAAGCCAGCTAGGAAGACCGAAAGGAGCGTTTCTCCTCTGCGACTATGTGTTGATAGACGAATCTGATGTGCTATTCCACAATCCTCAGGATACTTGGAGTGCGACAGGACAATGGATGGCATCCGGGATTTGACGGCTGGGAAAATGATGTCGGTGATAGTAAACTATTAGCCTAGGTCCCGTTCAAGAAATCAAGTTTATCTCACAGCATGAGCACAGGCGCTTTCCTGAGAAGCCCACCAGCGCCACTATGGGCATTAGTTGGAGGGTTCACCAGAATCCCCTTCCCCTCGCAGCCGGTTATTGCTACCCAAGAATGTTAATCTTGGGACATATGTACTAGCTCAGCTCGAGTGCCCGCTCCAGGGAGTACTTTCCCCTGGCGTAATGATTAATTACAGGGCCGCGTTGATCACGAAGATCCGTGCCGCGTGCGTCCACAGCTCAAGTGCCTTAGCGTCTTCACAAATGTGCTGGGTCTCCGAGAGGTGCTCCGATCAGTTATTCTGCCGTTCCTAATGGCCACCTCTTCCTCGTCGATCGGCAATGCATGCTTTGCCCTTCTGCGAACTTTTACACCTGAGATGCTGACGGCCCCTTTTTTAAGGACAACACCTTTCCAAACTCTACCCTCCCTGGAGGGAGGCATTACCTCAACAACTGCCACTCCATCTTCGCCTCCAACGAAACAACCACTCCTTGACTCTTTGCCAAAGATCTTCATCCTATTCTCCAACGCCTATCTCATCAACCACCAACTCGTTCAGGGTCCTGCCTTTAACTCCTGTTATTCATTAGCCGGCGGACGAGGACCTTGACACTTGGGTGCGACGACTCGATTTGCATAAACGGGGATGAAATTTGATGTTGCCGAATGCGATACTTGGGTTTAAGAACGAGTTTATTCTCTGAAACGCGTACGACGGTTTGCATCATTACCATACAGTGGATCAGGGTGGGTAGCAAGATAGGGCGAGTGAGAAGTTATCGGTAGAGAATGTGGGATAGCGACAAGGGGGAGCATTTCTTCCTTAGCTTCTTCCAACAGGATCTGGCGATAATAGACAACCGAGACACTAGGATTATTTGTTCGGTTCCGATCCGACGTCTGACAATAACTTTTGTCAACACCATTCCTGCCGTCTCGTTGCTTTGTGAGGCAGTGGTGAATCTAGCCTGACCTAGCAAGTGGTTGACATCAGAAATGTTCTAAATCGGTTGCATCGCAATGTAATCCACATATGTGTAGAGCAAATGAGTAATAGCAGCCACGAGGGGTGGTTCTAGGGTCCTGCTGTCATATCCTCGTGATGGCAAGAGGGTAAACATGGATGAGAGGGGACCCGAATACAGTGCACCGCCTTACCCCCGTCGTCCCACATAAAGCTGCTGCACCTTACGAAGAGATAAATAGCTTCGTCTGCCCCCACAAACACTATTGACATGAAGACATCTCTCCTACTTGTTGGTATTGTTACTGCATTGCTTTCACTCTCCCCGGTCATGGGAAAGCACACTAGTGGGTACTTGCTGGTGGTTCCCTGGAGTGCCACTAAGGTCCTGGCATCCGGTCTCAGTACCATGACATTTCCAATCTCCATTGCCCATTCTCCCTGTATGACAGGCTACTTCTTTGGTCATATGTTCAATTTCCTCAGCCATCAGAACAACACCTCTGGCTCTGCCTACATCGGGCTTGTGCCCTGTGAAGACTCTGGAGGCAAACCCCTCATCCGGGCTGCTTTCAGCAGCTTTGTTAAAGGTACCACCATGACCGACCCCAACTGTGTACAGTGCACCGGTAGGAGTCCAGCTGTGGCCTGCTTTGTAGAGTTCTCTGTGCCATATGCAGATGGATACTGCCTTGAGGTTGCCAATACAGGTGGCACAACATGGATGGGGACATGCATCAATAAGACGGGACATGGAAGGCATGTTGGGGCTTTTACACTTCCAAGTGGGATACAGGGTATTGGTGGGGGGGGGGTGAGGGTGGCTTTGTGCAGTATTTCCCATGGAGTGATCCTCAGAAAAAGGTAGATTGTTCACAGTTGCCATGGTCAGAGGCAATGTTTGGGATCCTGGTGGCAATAAGTGGTGCAGTGGTGTCTTTGGGGGAGCCATGGCAGTTTAGTGTGTGCAAGGACAAGATGGGATATAAGGCTGTAAAGATCTTGGAGGGATATCAGGTTCAGGTTGGATTCAAATTGAGCACAATGCACAAAGTTAGTAGGCACAAACACCAATACCCTTATGTATTAGATCCCTCGAGGGGATAGTAAAGTACAGGCTTTGCCTGGCTTGCTTAACAATCTTGGAATCTTGTTATCAACTTGTTTTGAACATAAAGGAGATCTTAGGGATCTCCAAGAGGTGATATCTGCAATACAGAAGGCTGTTTCACTCACCCCTCCTGGCCATTCAGACCTGCTGGGCCTGCTCCATAATCTTGGAAATTCTTTCCAAGCTTGGTTTGTACATATGGGAGAGCTTGCAGATATTCAAGAAGCAATATTTAATCTCCAGGAGGCTGTTACATTTGCCCCACCTAACCACCCTGAACTTCCCAGCACACTCAACAACCTGGAATCTTGCTCTCACACTCTATGAAGAGACAAATAGCTTTGTCTGTTACCCAGGTTAGGGGTTTGCTCTTGAGTAGCACAGTGTTCGTGGCAGGATGTCTATACAGACTTGGTCCTGTCCTACTAGGCGTGACTTGGAGACAATGAAGCACTATAGTCCAGCTGGTTTAGAGGCAAAGAGGTATAGGAGGCAAGAACTTTATAACACTAAGATAAGGATACATAGTAATGTACTGTATCCTTATATACTACTGAGTGTGGCTATGCTCCTACTATAAATGTCTGGACCAGAGTAACTATGAGTCAGAGATAAGGAGGTGAGTCATAAGATAAATATAGTCCTTCTGATGTACACTACTGATCATTTCAGAGTGACATATGACATGGGAATTTTAACTAAACATAACCATCCTTCTGATATGAATTCTGATAACATTGGGTCCATTTTTAGAGTTGTTTTCCATCACAACTCGTTAGTTTCCATCCTTGGGGTATTTGACTAGATAAGGGGGTTTGTAGTAATCAACCTGGGGATTCTCAGTGGAGTCTGGATGAGGGGGAATGACAGGGGAGAAGGTTGGAGTGGGAGTTCTGTGAAGGTTGAGTGCAGCAGCAGTTTCTGGGGATGGGGGTTGTCCTGGGTAGAAGATGTTGTATAGGAATTGTCTGAAGTGGGGGCTTTTGTAAGGGGACTAGCGTTGTATGCACCCCCTTACACAAGGTACATCTATGGGTCTGTGGTTGGGTGTCTGGGCTTGGCCTCTCTAGCTGATGCCCGATGCCCAAGCCTGACCTCAGCCTTTGGCCACCCCTGTCCCCGAGCCTGATCCTGCATACAATTATATTTCTAATATTGTTGTATATTGTTTGCACACATTATATCTGGTAGTCTGAGTAGTGTTTGCTACCTGGTCTGTGTGCAGACCGTTATTGTACTTAAGTAGCATGTGTGCTGATTACAATTGGCACCCAAATATCAACTTGGTTCCGGTGCACCTACATTCCCCTAACAGCTTTCTATTCTTTCTTCTACAGGGGTGGTTTGGTTTTCTTCAGAAGGCACTGTATGTAAGGGGAACTTCAGGTCACTGCTCACAACCTCAAATTTGGAAATCTGATTCCCAACCTCCTAGCACTCAGAAATATGATTCCCTGCCTCGTAGCACTCAGAAATCCAATTCCCTGCCTCTCTATGTTTGGAAATCCAATTCTCTGCCTTCCTGCATTCGGAAATCTCATCCCCAGCCCCCTTCGGCCTGGAATTCAGTCCTCCAGCACTCCAGTGCTCAGAGTTCCTTCCTATGCCCCTCCAATGCAGATGCAAACCCTCACTGGCACATGCGACCCTGTCCCAAGCCCATTCCCAACCATACCCACTTTAGATATCTCTGACACCTCACAGCCATTTATGTCAAGTAGATTACTTAACTTGGACTTATGGCAAGTAGTATAAGTAGTGTAGGTGAGCTTGGAGAAACCTTACTTGATTCTCTAAAGTTTCCCCCTGCTCAGGTATGTACTTGGATAGATGTCCTAGAATGACACTAGGGTTTCCCCCTGCTCAGTTGATGCGATGCAACAACCAGGTTGCCCTTATAGAAGAATTGAGTCTATTCTCAGAGGACTGGCCATTGACAATGCTTGGACAAGCTACACCACTTCTCCCATGCCAACTACACCCTTCCTCTACCTCCTGGCACCTTCTCCAAAATGTCCCAATAGCAGCAGCAGCAACCACCAACTCAAATGACCATTGAGGAGGCTATAGGCTCACTACTCACAGACATGGCGGCTGTACAGGCCCAACAAGCTGAAGCCAAACAGAACATGACAGACATGGTGAATGGCATATGTGACACCCTCCAAAACCTTATGGACTCAGTAGGACGCCAGCACCCTAACACCCCCCCCCCCCTATCTCAGCCATGCCCCTCAACCGGGGAGAGTATGAAACCCAAGCTGCAATTCACAACCCCCCTCCTCCCACTCTCCACTCCCATCCACTGAAGAGTAATTAATCCTTCTAAACATGAAATAAATGTGAGCACGATTGAGTCCAACAATTGTTAGGCTTCAAGACTGACCAGGAGTGCCCATGGAGTCAAAGCGATGCAAGAACGAGGTGAAACAAGTGGTGATTTCGAGAAAATGAGGCAGACAAATATTTTTAGAAGAGTTAAAGTTTGAGGGTTAATGAGAGCAATTTTAGACAAGCTAGAGTGCAAAGGATGGACAGTAAATTGACTGGTCTTTAACTACAGGTTGTACAGGCCTTAAATACGAAAAATTATGGATTTTTGATGAATATTTCGGAGCAGGAAGAAGATAAAAGAAGCAATCTCAAAAGCAAAAGTAAAATACAGTAAGACAACCTAAAACAAACACAAAACAGGGGTTAAATATATAGAGAATACAAGTACATTACCATGACAGTGTGCAAGATGTAGAGAGGGATAAGAGAAGGAAATAGATTCATGGTACAATGAGATGAGACAGGAATGAAGAATTAAACATAAATTTCAAAACTAGAAGGTTGAAAAGAGGGGGGAATGGAGATCAATAGATACTTAGTGAAACCTGGTTGGGTTACAATTGTTCTTACAGGTAGAGTCACAGCATAAGTTGATACACACGGTCTCTGCAATTGGAGAGTGAAAGTACAAAGTAAGAGGTTATGTTACAAAGAGTCACATAGAGTCACACTATCTACAATGTTCCGAGGGGCATTGGTTACACTTAGTCCAAGATATAGATGGGTAGCTCGATGACAGGCACTCCAAATGTCATTAGCAATCCAGTTAATTAGAATCACAAGAGATTGATGAGAGGTTGCCATTTTCATGGGCAACTGAACTCACAATCTCTACATCTGCCAGGTACATTTTGTACTGACCTCCTAGGCAGTGTACTGACAGTGTTGTGTCAAGATCTAAAGTCAGCAGTGCTGGGAGGGTGTCAGGAAGTGTAGGGAAGCAGTATTGCTTGGTGGAGAAAAATGTGATGCTGGTAGCATGAGGTGAGATTGTTGGGGAAGGATTGGACAGTTCTGGATCATATGTCATGTCCTCGAGTGCTTCAGGTGTTGCATCGGTGAGTTTTGTGACAGGAATGGCTCAGATATCCCTTGGGTAATAGGGAACAAGTTGAAATGCAGAAAAACAAAGTTTGGAAATTGATCCATCAAGCTCTGAAAGGATGTATGACTTCCTAGTCATTCTCTTGAGCACCACAAGTGGTCTGAAATACCTAGACTTTGTTTTGCTGCCCACATCATGGTCATATCGTGAGTTTCGGACCAATACAAGAGAACCTGGTGAGAAGTCAAAATCTCGAATTTTACTTGAATACTTCTCATTGAAATGGTGGATGGAGTCATCTCAAGCCTTGAGGATGAGTTCCTTGACCCTAGCAAGGTCCTGAGGTCGTTTCTGAAGCTGGATAGCTTGGATAGCAATGAGATCAGTAGTGGAAAGTGGTTTAGTGAGGGATGGAGCTAGATATGTTGCTTCAGCAAGATCAAATGGGTAGTAGGGTGAATATCCTGTTGACTTCTGAATGGAAATTTGCTCTGCCCAAAATACTGAAGGTGCCACCATTGCCCAACAATTTTCTTCACCTCCTGCAGCCTTTACCAATGATTCTCTAACATCCAAGTGTCTCCATTCGACTGGACCATTTGCCCATAAATTGTAAGGTGAAATATGAATATGATTGATCTTGTAACGCTGGGAGAGGTATTCGGCTGCCTGGACAAAGGCTGGACCATTATCTGTCACTACTTCTTCCACAGCACCCCATCTACAAAGAATATCTTCGAATATAAAAGCTCCAAGTGTGCGAGCATTCTCCAAGTGAAGCATGCGCCATTCCAGGTAAGAGGAGAGTGAACAGCAAGCATGGACAATATAGCGGTATCCATTTGATTTTGGCATGAACATAGTGTCAATATAAACCTTCCAGAAGAGTGTGAATGGAATTGGAACAGTTGGGGGGATGTAAAAATTATGGAATAGTTGGGTTTGGCACTCATGGCATGTCTTAACAAACCAGTGGATGTCCTGCTCAAGTTGTAGCCACCAAAATTGCTCCAAAAGCTGAAGTCGAACTGTGAATATACCCTTGTGGCCCATTTCATTATGAGCCTGTTGAATGAGTTCATAGTGATGTTCTTTGGGCACCACCAACTTGTGTTTCATCTTCTGATCCTTCTTCCAAAGTCTACCATTTCACACAAAAAACCCTGATGAAAATTGAATAAACTGTTTGAAGTCATCATCAGACATGTCAGGGGGTTGTTTAGGATTGATTAGGAACGCTTCAACTTGTTTGAGCTCAAGATCGCAAAGTTCTGCTTTTGCAGAGTGAGGAATAGTGAGAGGAGATGATTGGGATGAGTGGGAAGTAACGCTTGAATGGATTTCAATGTGGGATGAAGGGGAAGTATTGGAAGGAGGTGTAGGATGTCCTAGGGAGTATAATGACAATTGGAGTGAGCCGATTTCATTCAGAATTTCGATAGCAAATGTATTTGAGGTCCAAGGCCACCAGAAATCGTCTGAGGAGAAGGAAAGAGGTGTGGAGGAGTTGTGAGAAATTGAATGTGAAATGCTGAAGGAATTTGCAGAGTCAATCCATTCCTCATAATCATCATTGATTTTGGGGTCTTCTGGAGCTTGTGGATGTTGAGATAGACCATCTGGACCATGCTCCTTCCCTGGGACATGCCTGAGATGAAAATTGAAGAGTAAAATCACTGAAATCCAACAATTTATTGAAGTGGAGGGCTGGATATCTGGATTATTGATCATTCCCTTGATATACTTCACATCCACTTCAACCACTAAATTCAGCACTCCTATAATCCAAATCCTGATGTCCTTCAATGCTCTGAACAGCCCAAATAACTCCAACTTCACTTGAGAATACCTGGATTCACGTTCATTGAGTGTAATTGACCCAGATCTTGAAGGGTAGCACTTGGAGTTGTTTCCCAGCTGTGCAAGGATGTATCCAATAGCAAATTTTGAGGTATCAACACCTAGAATGACCTCATTAGTGCTGGAATAGTCCAATGATCGAATAGATGCAGAATTTTGAGCTAGCTCCTTCAACTTGTCCATAGCAGCCTGTTCCTCATCTCCAAAGCAAAAGTCTACTCCTTTCTTTGTGAGCCTAACCAGTGGTCGAGAAATTGCCGAAAAATGCGGAAAAAAAATGCAAATAGTACCCAGATTGCCAAGGAAGCCTTGCACTTCTGTGAGATCTGAACAGGTGTCATATCCATGCCAACCCAGAGCCTAATCGTTAAACTTCGGCTTCTCGACCCCACGTGTGCTCCCATGTGACAACCCTTTGCCCTCTGACTTGGCCCCAACTTGCTCCAACTACAACCCATTGCCCCGGTCACACGACCACCTCTGCACATGCCATAGTCACCTGACCCTCAGTGTCTCTATATCCCAGTTCTCCATTCTCCGCCTGTAGTCAGGGTATGTTACCAGCCTCCATACCTGTACCGGTTTCCATTCCATTTGTAACCCGTTTGTAATCTGTTTGTAACCATATCAGTCTCCGCTTTGCTCTGCACGTAGTCAGTATGAGTCATAGTTTGTAAGGCCAGTAGTATATATACCGTAGGCACTTGGCTTGTACTCCTCAGTCTGATAATTGAATCGAGCAGCAGACCAGCTCCCTGTTCCATATCCTCTCCTCTCTTCTGCCTCGCTCTGCTTCAGCTCCAACTTCCTGAAATATGGACTAGGACAGCAGGAGGGCACAGCACATAAGCTGAGGCCGCAAGTCCAACCCCCCGCCCAAAGTACTCCGCCTCAGTCCCGAAGTCTATGTACTGACTTCACCCTATCCCCTGGTTACCTTATACCAAGGATATCACTCTGACCTTCCGCTTCGGTCCTGATCCGCACCGGCTCTAACAGTATTATCAGACTCAAACTCCTCCTGTCCACCACACTCTGATCTTTTCTAACCATGGTCTCTTGAACAGTTACCTGTACTCACACTCTGGTAACTCCAGCCGCTTGCCATAGCAAACGCATCATTTGACAATCTCCTTCCAAGGAACTGCAACCCAACTCCCCAAGGGCTTCTCGCTCTTGCCGACAACCAGTCGCACCCTCGACTCCAGACTGGTTTTCCAAAGATATACAACCCTCACTATTCCAGACCCCCAATGGCCCTGACGAAGGCCCCAACCCCAATCCTGATCCCAGTGACCCTGGTGATCCCAATGACTATCCTGATAACAGGGACGGGCCCCCAGGCAACAATGAACCATCAGACAACGGCAACAACAACAACAACATCCCACCTGGTGACAACCAAGACAACCATGATAGACTCCTGCTCCGAGTTTTCCAATGCATAGCTGACCAAATGGACGGCCATGGGAACTTTCAAGCCCCACAGCCCCCCCAAACTCCCCATACCAAAGCTCGCAAACCTGACATCTTTACAGGTTCTGACCCTGCCAAACTCAAACCCTTCCTCTTCCAATGTTGGCTCTACTTCCATACTAACCCAGCCCAGTTCACTATCCCTGCCACCAAGGTCAACTTCATGTTGACATACCTTATGGGCGTGGCCCAGCAACACTTCAAAATTGGCCTCAACAAGTCTGACAACCATGGAATAATGCATGACTGGATCAAGGACTGGGACCAGTTTACCCTGGAACTGCAGACCAATTTTGGTCCTGCGGATCTGACTGGAGAAGCTGCTGAGCAGCTTGACTCCCTCCGAATGCGCTATGACGAGAAGATTGCCATCTACAACATCAACTTTCTCTGCCTAGCTGGCCAACTCCACTGGGGTGACGAAGTATTTTGTCACCGCTACTACAAAGGCCTCTCCGACCACATCCAGGACATCCTGTCCAATCAGCCTGATGGCAAACCCGACACCTTCATCGAAATGCAGGCAGCAGCGATGAAGATCGATGCCCACTATTGGGAACGCCAGCGTGAGAAGGCCTGCGCCAAAGCTACTTCGGACCCGACCGCCTCTAGGAAACCTGGAGGCAATCCATCCCCATCCACCTCATCCAACACCCAACCTGCCACCAAGCCTGCCAACAGTAACAACAAAGGCAGCACCCCCAACAAAAACAACTTCAAGGGTACTCTGCCCAACCTGTCCACTGGTCAGAAGTCAGCCCTGCCCAAATCCGACCTTACTAGTAAACTTGGTAAGGACAGTAAATTAACCCCTGAGGAACGTCAACAATGTTTTGAAAATAACCTCTGCCTTGTCTGCGCAGATCCCAATCACAGGGCTGCCAACTGTGACAAGAAGAAATTCCCTGATGCCAAGGCTAAAGGCCAACAGGCTCAGCTTCCTGAGACAGATATGCCGGCTCTCCTGAGCTTGGAAAAATAGTCAGCGGTGAAAAGGTGGAGAAACGTTCGTTGGTTTTAATATAGATAGTGGGCTTGTTTTCACTAAGCTTAGCCGCAATTCGATAAGCTTAAGCTAATACAAGTGGAATGAGATAGATAATGAACAGTTTCGTCTTTTAGGGTGTTCTGGGGGTGCGTTCTGACAGCAAAATTCAAGAGAGTAGTGTTTTTAGAGGTTAACAAACAGCCGTTGAAGTTATCTTAGCCGTACGGTGCAACAATGAAAGGACAATCCCTGCCAATTCAAAGCGCTGGGTCTCTGGTCTCTGGTCTCTGGTCTCTGAACTCTGGTCTCTGTCTCTGTCTCTGTCTCTAGCACTCTGGAACTCTAAACTCTAAACTCTGGTCTCTGTCTCTGTCTCTGGGTTGGTCGACGACTGAAGAAATCACACTTAACGACGCACACTAAATAGCCCTCTGAAACCATTCTTGATCACAGCTCGCAGACTTGCGTGTGGAAGTGGGGGTGAGACCTCTTCCTTCTTCACGAACAAGTGCGACCGTATTTATATTGTTTAGATACATATGGGAGATAGTAAATATGAAATAGAAAACAATAAGCTTAATTGTTACAGGCACTGTAGAACATTTTGGAAGGTTCGGCAGCATTTCTACCTCACCCTGGGTTATGGGTTTTTCTCTGATTAACGAATGGCAATCCAGCCAGACGTGTTCCGTGCTCGTCTGCATTATTCTGCATCCATGCGAGCGCGTTAAGTTTCCGGATCAATTATGATCGGAATGTATAGTGGATGGACAATTCCTTGATCCGTTGTAATTAATCTCAGTTAAGCAGTATGCCGAAGTGCCAGGACCCCCAAAGCACTCGTTAATTAGGAGTCTTTGATATTTCTAGGGTTTTGGGCATCGGGTATTGCCTCCCGAACGCTGGACGTTCCGTTCCGTGGTCCGGTCATCATTATTGAACTCGCTATAGACGTAATACGCCTGCGACAGCTGCTAGGTACATTCTTTTATGTTTAAACGCATTCGGGTTCATCAGAAAACTGCTTGTAAGGTCCCTTGATGTGACCGGGGTATACTCGATAGGCTATGTAGAGCCCTGAATCCCTCCAGAGAGTGTTCTGATACAGTGACCCACAAAACTGTTCCAATGTTTTATACTTTTGACTTAAAGTAGTGATAGCTCAATGGATAAAATGACTAAATTTGTGAATATATTTATAAACATAGCCAAACATGTCATATCTGACCCTGCAAAGTCGCGTTATGTAATACTTCCAAATTGGGCAATTATGAATTTTGTAAGCATGTTGAGTCATTGGAACAGTTTTGTCAATGACATATTATACCAGGCCATTGTATTATTTCTAGTACTTAGAGTGGCTCCCTTTGGCTTTGAGAACAGCTGCTACTCTCCTAGGCATACTTTCAATTAACTTCTGATACTCAGAAGCTGAAATAGCATCCCACTCCTTCTCTACCTCCTACTACAACTCCTTTATACCCTTGAGAGGAGATTCATACTCTCCCAGCGTTCTCATCACATAATCCCATAAGTGGTCAATGGGATTGAGGTCAGGTGATGTGCTGGCCAGATTAGCAGCCTAAAATGATATTTTTGAAACCATTCTGGGGCCAATACACTCTTGTGTTTGGGATTATTATCTTGCTGGAAGATGATATCTTGGGGTTTAAGCTTGTACCACTGGAGACTCTTCTTCAAATCCTTCTCCAAAATTTGCACAAACAACTCTGCATCCATCCTTCTATCAATCCTCACTGCATAGCCTGGGCTATCCCACAGTATACAACCCCAAACTATCACTGATGCTCCTCTATACTTCAGAGTTTCCTGAACCAGTCTTTCACTGAGCCCCTCTCCCTTCTTTTTCCATCCCCACTTCCTCCCATCTGACCCCAAACAATTGATTTTGGTCTCATCAGACCATACAACCAGCTTCCAGTCTTCCACAGTCCAATGCTGGTGTGTCAGAGCAAAATCCAGCCTAGCTCTCCTATGCTTGTCAAAGGGTAAAGGCTTTTTTTGCTTGACTATAGCCTTCATTCCTGCCTGTTTGAGATGCCTTAACACAATCTGTGAAGAGACTGATGTTCCAATGATGGGAACAAGAGATTTGGCTATATCTAAAGCAGTTTCAGCCTTGCCAGCAGAGATAAGATAGATAGTATGCTGGATATTGGTAGTAGAGAGTATTGAAGGATGTCCTCCAAGTGATTTGGTAAGGCTGGAACAATTTTTAGAGGCTAGCCTGGATATGGTACTGTGCCCAACACCAGCAATTGCCTCAATTTTAGTATAGGAATGGTGAGAATTTAGCATAGAGAGGATGGTTTTCTTTAGAATAGAAGATAATGGTTTTATGGTAAGTGGGGGGGTTGAGAATGATAGGACATGGCTGTTAGCACATCTATTTATATGTCAAAGACACATAGTTACATGATCTTGTTGATTTACAATCAACAGAGTCATGTAATTGCTTGAATTAGTATCAAAAATTACCATTGACAAAACTGTTCCAATGACTTAAAATGCTTACAAAATTCATAATTGACTCATTTGGAAGTATTACATAACGCGAATTTGCAGGGTCAGATATGACATGTTTGGCTATGTTTAGAAATATATTCACAAATATATCCATTTTATTCACTGAGCTATTACTACTTTAAGTCAAAAGTACAAAACATTGGAACAGTTTTGTGGGTCACTGTAGCTTGGTTCACTAAGCTTAGTGATAATGAGCTGGTTTGAACACTTCCGAAGCTCGAATATCCTTAGTTTGGTCAAACTGGCTACTACGGGATATAGTACCAATCCTCTATAGAGTTCTTTAATGATATAGCCAATGATTCTATGTAGAGAATCGTTCCGGAGTACGGAATTCATGTATAGGTGTGAAATCGGTGTATCAGTGGTCCTCAGGCCTCTGCACAGACTGAGGATCACATTGAACTCTGCTGTGCTCCAGAGAGTTTCCGTCTCAATGCATCCGCTCTTTCCAACCCAAACTCTTTTCATATTACATTAACTTCTCCCTTAGTAACTTCTTTATCTTCTGTTTCCGCTTCCGTATTCTCTGCTTCGGACCCACTTTCTACAACGGACAATGTAGTTAGTTCTGATTTCTCTTCTCTTTCTCCTTTCAAAGCTCTTGTTGATAGTGGTTCTACTCACTGTTTTGTGGACTCATCCTTTGTTCATTCTCATAGTATTCCAACCTCATCCATCCCAGCTATTGAACTTCAGTTATTTGATGGGACCTCAAATGCCTACATTATGGAGCTTGCACAACTGCCTGTATCTTTCCCCTCCAGTGAATCTATTATCTTGGATGCTTATGTCACCTGGCTCGACTCTTCCTGTTCTGTGGTCTTAGGACACAACTGGCTCACCCGCTACAATCTGTTGATTGACTGGGCTTTGGGCAGTATTACTTTCCGGCCATCCCTACTCAAGAATCCTGCTTCTGTCTCTACCTGCATCGCACCCGCATCGGCCCCGCCTATGGTCACCCCTGACACTCCTGACCTAGTTTCACCACCCCTGTGCAGGACCTCATCCCAATCTGTCCCCATCGCGAAACTGCACATCTCCCTGATAAATGCCCCTGCCTTTATCCATGCTGCCAAGCTCCCTGGCTCCCAACAATTCTGAATCAACCTCTCCACTGCCTCTGCATCGGCCACATCTTCTTCTGTCTCTGATGACCCAGCTGACATCTCGTCCATCCCTGAGGAATACCACAAGTTTGCTGACATTTTCAGTAAATTGCATGCTGACACACTCGCTCCACACCACCCTTACAACCTCCAGATTAACCTTGAGGACGGCGGTCAGCCTCCAGTCGGTACCATTTACTCCCTTTCACAATCAGAGCTTGGAGCTCTACATGATTTCATTGATGAACATTTATTTATTGGCTTCATTTGCCCCTCCACTTCTCCTCATGGAGCCCCAGTCCTCTTTGTAAAGAAAAAGGATGGCTCCCTCTGTTTATGTGTTGATTTTAGAGGTCTCAACCGTATTACCAAGAAGGACCGTTACCCCCTTCTGCTCATCTCCGACCTCTTAGACTCCCCTTGCAAAGCCTGCGTATATACCAAAATCGACCTCCGTCATGCTTACCATCTTGTCCACGTTGCTGATGGTGACAAATGGAAGACCGCCTTTTGGACCTGCTACGGCTCCTTCAAATGGATGGTTATGCCTTTCGGCCTTACCAACGCCCCCGCCACCTTCCAGCAGTTCATGAATGATATATTCAAGGACATGCTCGACTTCTGCGTTACTATCTATCTTGATGACATTCTGATATACTCTGACAATCATAGTATCCATCGTGACCAAGTCAAGGAGGTCCTCAAGCAGCTCCAACAACACGGTCTATATGCCCACCCCAACAAATGCCAGTTCCACTCTGATACAGTGGAATACCTCGACTACATCCTTTCCCCCAACAGTCTCCGAATGGACCAATCTAAGGTCAAGACCATCCAGGAGTGGCCGGAACCCAAGAAAGTCAAGGACATCCAGTCCTTCTTAGGTTTCACCAATTTCTACCGTCGCTTCATTCACAGTTACTCCGACATCGTCGTTCCGCTCACTGGTCTCACCTGCTGATACGCCGATTTCATGCCTATACATGAATTCCGTACTCCGGAACAATTCTCTACATATGTAGAATCATTGGCTATATCATTAAAAAACCCTATAGAGGAGTGGTACTATGTCCTGTAGTAGCCAGTTCAACCAAACTGAGGATATTCGAGCCTCGGAAGTGTTCAAACCAGCTCATTATCACTAAGCTTAGTGAACCAAGCTATCAGAATGCTCTCCGGAGGGATTCCGGACTTTACATAGCCTATCGAGTATACTCCAGTCGCATCAAGGGACCTTATGAGCAGTTTTCTGATGAACTCGGATTCATTGGAACCTAAAGAATGTACATAGCGGCTGTCACAGGGGTATTACACCCATAGCGAGCCCAATAATGATGACCAGACCACAGAACGGAATGTCCAACGTTCGGGAGGCGACACCCGATGCCCAAAACCCTAGACATATCAAAGACTCATAATTAACAAGTGCTTTGTGGGTCCCGGCACCTCGGCATACTGCCTGACTGAGATTAATTACAACAGATCAAGGGATTGTACATACGCCATACATTCCGATCATAATTGATCCAGAGGTTTAACGTGCTTGCGTGGATGCAGAATAATGCAGACAAGCACGGAACAAGTCTGGCTGGATTGCCATTCGTCAATCAGAGAAAAACCCATAACCCAGGGCAAGGTAGAAATGCTGCCAAACCTTCCAAAATATTCTGCAGTACCTGTAACAATTAAGCTTATTGTTTTCTATTTCATATTTACTATCTCTCGCATGTATCTAAACAATATAAATACGGTTGCGCTTGTTTGTTAAGAAGTAAGAGGTCTCACCCCTGCTTCCACACATAAGTCTGCGAGCCGTGATCAAGAACAGTTTCAGAGGACTATTTAGTGTGCATTGTTAAGTGTGATTTCTTCGGTCGTCAACCAACCCAGAGACAGAGACAGAGACCAGAGTTCAGAGTTTAGAGTTCCAGAGTGCTAGAGACAGAGACAGAGACAGAGAACAGAGTTCAGAGACCAGAGACCAGAGTCTAGAGACCCCACGCTTTGAATTGACAGGGATTGTCCTTTCACTGTTGCACTGTACGGCTAAGATAACTTCAACGGCTGTTTGTTAACCTCTAAAAACACTATCCTCTTGAATTTCGCTATCAGAACGCACCCCCAGAACACCCTAAAAGACGAAACTGTTCATTATCTATCTCATACTACTTGTATTAACTTAAGCTTATCGAATTTTGACTAAGCTTAGTGAGAACAAGCCATTTATCTATATTAAAACCCGTGAACATTTCCACCTTTTCACTGCAAAGACGTGAAATGGAATTTCACTGACAAATGTTGCGAAGCCTTCAGTTCCCTGAAAGAAGCATTCATATCCACCCCCATCCTCACTCCTTGGGCCCCCAACACTCAGATCATTGTTGAGACCAATGCCTCCAACTACGCCCTTGCAGCTATCCTCTCCATCATTGGTGATGATGGGGAGGTCCACCCCATTGCATTCCATTCCCGCACCTTTAACAGGGCCAAACTTAATTATGACACCCACGACAAGGAACTCCTGGCGATATTCAAGGCTTTTTGTATCTGGCAGCACTACCTTGAGGGTGCCCCCCTTACTATTGATGTAGTCACTGACCACAAAAACCTTGAATACTTCTGCACCACCAAAATCCTCACTTACTGCTGAAAAGGTGGAAATGTTCATGGGTTTTAATATAGATAAATGGCTTGTTCTCACTAAGCTTAGTCAAAATTCGATAAGCTTAAGTTAATACAAGTAGTATGAGATAGATAATGAACAGTTTCGTCTTTTAGGGTGTTTTGGGGGTGTGTTCTGACAGCGAAATTCAAGAAGATAGTGTTTTTAGAGGTTAACAAACAGCCGTTGAAGTTATCTTAGCCGTACAGTGCAACAGTGAAAGGACAATCCCTGTCAATTCAAAGTGTGGGGTCTCTAGACTCTGGTCTCTGGTCTCTGAACTCTGTTCTCTGTCTCTGTCTCTGTCTCTAGTACTCTGGAACTCTAAACTCTGGACTCTGTTCTCTGTCTCTGTCTCTGGGTTGGTTGACGACCAAAGAAATCACACTTAACGATGCACACTAAATAGTCCTCTGAAACTGTTCTTGATCACGGCTTGCAGACTTGCGTGTGGAAGCAGGGGTGAGACCTCTTGCTTCTCCACGAACAAGTGCGACCATATTTATATTGTTTAGATACATGTGAGAGATAGTAAATATGAAATAGAAAACAATAAGCTTAATTGTTACAGGTACTGCAGAATATTTTGGAAGGTTTGGCAGCATTTCTACCTTGCCCTGGGTTATGGGTTTTTCTCTGATAGACAAATGGCAATCCAGCCAGACATGTTCTGTGCTTGTCTGCATTATTCTGCATCCACACAAGCGCGTTAAGCCTCCGGATCAATTATGATCGGAATGTATGGCGTATGGACAATCCCTTGATCCATTGTAATTAATCTCAGTCAGGCAATATGCCGAGGTGCTGGGACCCACAAAGCACTCGTTAATCATGAGTCTTTGATATGTCTAGGGTTTTGGGCATCGGGTGTCGCCTCCTGAACATTGGACATTCCGTTCCGTGGTCTGGTCATCATTATTGGGCTCGCTATGGGTGTAATACCCCTGCGACAGCCACTATGTACATTCTTTAGGTTCCAATGAATCCGAGTTCATCAGAAAACTGCTCATAAGGTCCCTTGATGCGACTGGAGTATACTCGATAGGCTATGTAAAGTCCGGAATCCCTCTGGAGAGCATTCTAATAGCTTGGTTCACTAAGCTTAGTGATAATGAGCTGGTTTGAACACTTCTGAGGCTCGAATATCCTCAGTTTGGTTGAACTGGCTACTACGGGACATAGTACCAATCCTCTATAGGGTTTTTTAATGATATAGCCAATGATTCTATGTATAGAATCGTTCCGGAGTATGGAATTCATGTATAGGTGTGAAATCGGCGTATCATCTCCCCCTAACCAATTGCTGACTGTCCTCAGTCATTATCTCCTTCAAATTTGCAGTATCTGAGTCTCTCTGATGCATTCTATGTTCTAGAATGTTCACCAGCTTTGAGAGTAGCATACTTTCGCTAAGCTTATTCCAAAATGATGTCATGTCACCGAGTTTAAATGTATAGATCAACTTCTTGTTGCTATGTATAGCCTAAATTTTTATCTCATTATTGGGTCTTTTAAATGTCCCAAGGTCTCGTTTCCTCTCTTTCGTTCTCCCTCTCACTTCTCACTCATCTATTTTCATCTCAACTTTCAGTCTTCTACGCCCACCCACAGCAACAATGGACAGAAACATGCGCAGCAACAAGAGAGCTTGTCATGATGAAGATTCAGATTCTTCCTCTAGTAAGCAATGTTCGTTTTACTGTTGTCCTTGTCTTGCTAACACTGTCCTCAGACTACACTGAGCCAAGGAGTGCCCTTATGGCTCCAGGAAACGCATCTTCTCCTTCAATCGTGCAATGTAAGTCGCGTTTTTCCCCTGTTCTCATTGTCATCACTCATGTTTTCTCTGCTTTTAGGTCTCACTATTTGCCTACCAGCGCATCGCAACCTCCTGCCTCAATGGGAACCACTAGCACCACATACTAGGAGGGCTAGAGGAGGGCAAGGAGCTTGAGGAGCTTGCAGAAATTGTCAGGTGGGTGCGGCAAGGACCCCTCCTCCACCATACTCTCCGCCCCACAAACCAACTCCTCCGCTGGCCTCTCCCTTGGCCGCTCCAGTGCCAAGACGCATGATTTCCATCACATCATTGTGCAATCCAACTGACGAGCACTCTGCTGGATTTTCCGCAGAACCCTCATCAGGTATCCCTGTTGGCAGGCCCTCTGGTGGATTATCCACAGAGACTTCATCCAGTTCAATGTTGCTGCCCCCTCTCACCATCTCTCTGCGCACCCTGGACAGGGAAGACTCGCTGGTGCTCCCTCCCCTGGGTATTGCATCAGGTTCAGAGGTGCCAGGCCCTTCAACAAACCGGCCTTCTTTCCCCGTACTCTCTTCTGCTACTTCAATGTGTAAGCTTAGTTGTTTTCACAATATATTTGTTCTTTCCACTGACTTCTGCTTTAGCACATATACCAGCTGCCCTTAAAGGCAAACAGAAGGCAAAATCATCGATGCTGCCCCCTCTCCCCTTATTCCTGGCAGGTTCTAACTTGTCATTGCATTCTCCAGTCCCTGAGGTCTCTCAAGCTGACCTCTTTAAAATCTTTAGCTGGTCCTCTTCTCTGGATGGACAACATGTGCTGGCTTCACCTTGGTGCCCAACACCATCACCACCTCACTTAGCTGGCACTCCAGTCGAGTTTCCCGCAAGCGCTGTGGAGATTTCACCTTCTCCAGATTTAGATTTGGAACTTCTCCTGGAGCCATCTCCCGTTCCACAGGAGCTGGTGTTCATTTTTCAAGACTCACTTCTGGCCTCACCATCTCCTGTCCCTTCTCGTTTGCCTAGCCCAGTGGTTCCAGAGATCCCTCAAGAGTCTCCTCATGCTGGCCTGTCATGTCAAAAATGCATCCTTTCGTCCAAGAAGAGTTCCAACACACGGACAAAGAAATACGTTCCCTGAGCTCGCGTTCGACGCTCTGAGGCTGCCATTATTCGGGACCATGGATACCGCCACCCAGTCCTGCTCTTTTGTGAGGACTTTCCTAGGCTGCTGGCAGCTAGCCAGCTTTCGGTACATTCTCCAAGTTTTCTCATGTTTCCTTACTGAAGGTTTTGAAATCTATCCCAGTATGTGCCACCTTGGACTTGGTGTCCTTCCTGCGCTGCTCATAAGTTGGAGTGCAAGCCTCTGGGCAAGGGTAAGAAGTGTTGCAGCTGCGACCTCTATAATTACCCCTGCACCTTCACAGACCATCCGCGAGTCTCGGCTGGCGTTGCGAACACCCTAGTCACATCTTCACTGACCAGTGAATACCGTAAGTTTCTCTGTTCACTGTTTTTCTCTTTTCTCATTCTCTTTATTTTCTAGATCTGGCCGCTTTCACGCGTGTTGTGTCCTCCAGCTTGGTCAGCCTGGAGGCGAACCGCGTCGCTTACGAGGCTTCGGCGTTTCACCACTGTCAGGTGGTTTATCAGTTTGTCCAGGAAATGCAAGCTACCCGGACGGCCCTGGAAGGTAACGACGTGGCATTTGTCGAGATGGGGATGGCTGACTCCATTGAAGACGTCGAGGCATTCTTTGAGTTCACCAACAACTTTCCGGGAGTCCTGACATACAAAGAATTCAAGGAGCTCAAATCACTTCTCTTCCTCACTTTCCCAATGACTCAGGATCTGGAGTCTATCTTGGAGGACTTAAACTAGCCACTCCCCTTTTATACCTTTATCTCTTGAATGTAACATCCTATTTGTCCTATAGATACATTCACAATTAAAGATTCTTGTCTCTTGGTATCTTTCTGAGTTAAGCTTGAGGCATTTCTGAAGACCCTGAGCTAAGCTAAGGCTTCCAGCCGCTTATACACTCATCAGATATTTCTCTGATACTTCTGCGATGCCTATTGACCCCTCAACACACCGTGATCCGCAATGCGTAGCAACCCAGCTCATCCGCTCCGGTTTACTTACAAGCCCGAACCAGCCTGTCCATGATGTTTGAAAAAGCTCTTCGCAAAAAAGCTTGCATCAAACTGTCAAACTGAAGCACCCCTTGGGACCCATCTCCCCCCTAGCCAAATTGAAATCAGTGCCCTCACCGTTCCATCAGAATCCCTGTGCACACTGATAACCGTGAGACCCTGGTGACATGTTACCTAATAAGGCAACTGTGGTTCAGCAAGTCTGTCAAAGGCTGGCTACTCAAGATTACAGGTTCCTAGGCCTCTCAGGTCATAAGCTTAGGGTGGAGGGTGCTTTTCATCCACCTGTTATGATTTGTCATCACTGCCAACGGCCTTTTCTTATAAAAGTGAGGGAGTGACATCTCATTCTAGCAGACACCCTTCGCAAGAAAATGGCTTCTTCTATCCCCCATCTCCAGGTTGAGCTCAACGATCTCATCAGCAATGCCAAAGGTCATCTTCAGCGCCTGCAAAATGGCCAAGTTGCTCATCCCCTCGTCGAGAAGGCTCTCCTTGCATTTGACACCCCTGGGGTATGTCTACTCTTTCCATGCTTCTCTCGCCGTTTCTAAATCATTTCTAGTCTGCTTATATTGAAGCGTTATCAGAGGATAATGAGGCTATCAAGCTTCATGTCAACCAGGACTACATTGAAAAGCGGATTACTTTACGAGATCAAAAATGAAGTTTGTTAACAGGTTCACTAATTCTGACTTTATAAGTTCATGGGGGAGAGGTTGTCACAGATCTCCAGAAATATATTCAATTCTAGTGTTTTTTAGGGTCTTGGTAAGTTATTCTCTTAGTCTCCAACTAGACAGACAGTTGTTCTATCTGAATACAATGGGAACTTTGATGGTTGTTACTATATAATATGTTAACTAATATCTTCACGATTCGATAAGTCAGGCAAAATGCAAGCTTTCGCAATCAGTGAACCTCCATAGACCTAGCAGACAACATGTTCTAACAGGCCCTAGTGTACTATGTCCTTTTCTCTTGACAATACTGTAAATTTACACTACCCAGTGAGACAGGCTTTTGACAAGCTCCTGCAGTAAGTGTCTTTAAGCTAGTAGGCCTAGCGGACAGCGTTATCTAATGGGCCCTAGTGCATTACAGCTTCTGAACAAGGCAATAAAACTTTTATACTACTCAGTGAGACAGGCTTCTAGCAAGCTCCTGCAGTAAGTATCTTTAAACTAGATAGACCTAGTGGACAGCATTTTCAATGGGCCCTAGCGTACTATGTTCACTTCTCAATTAAACAGCTCTACAATTCAATGGTATACTTTTGAGGCAAGGCCTCTAAGAGGAACCCAAAGAAACGGAAGTTAGTGAACTTTCTACTTAAGAACAGAAGAGGCGTAGCAACTTGTATTCAGTTCTCGAGTCAAGCAGAAGGGTCTGTCAATATCTCAATTGCTTCAAAGGGTCTGGTTTTAAAGAGTATAACTCTTTAAGTCTCTGGTGGTCTATGACTGAAGAAAATCGCGTAAAATTACTTTATATTCCTATCCTAATTGACCATACAATCAGGGGGGGAAATAGGCAAGCGGTTTCTTGCCTCCCATGTAATTTACAGACAAGTTTTTATAACAATATACAATTAACTTATGGGTATACCTGAAACAAGCCTTCAGCTTCATCATTTTATTGTCTTCTCATCATTTGGGAGCATCATTCTAGGAGTTCCGATATCAGCAACATCAATTTGCTCTCAGGGGCTTGCTCCCTAGGTGCCTGGCTATTTATATCACAGCCAGCTGGGTTAGCAAGTTTCCTCACTAACATTTATCTATTGGTTTTTATTTTATTCTTTGACTCTCCACACCTGAGTTTTCAACCCTAATGTTCTAAAGTCCACTTCCATAGTCTTCAGGTAGTAGACTAACACTAGAATTAATTAGCTTATTCTATTCTTATCAATCTTCATTTTCTAGTTCATCATTTCTGATCTCTTTTTGTTTCTATGAGGGGGCATCCTTCCCTGAGTACCCTCTGGGATACCCCCATTTGATCCCTTAGGTTTCAATATCATCAGAACCATTCCAAGGGGACATTCTTGTCAGGGCATTAGCTAATCCCTACATTCTTTTGTCAAGATTCACTCCCAGACCTGTTATTATGACTAGGTACCATCCAGATGACATAGGTGTTGCAACTCGTCTGCTTTCTAGGGCAGAGGCAAAGAAATGGGTCTTTTGTGCAGTCATGAGTATCTTAACTAATATCTTAGTTAACACGGTATCAGATACAATGCTTGGGTACATTCATACCAGAGTCATTCTTCCATAGCCTTATCACCAATAAGTTAGTTAACATCACTTTTACTTGTCTGGGTGTTCTGGTTCTGTTTCTGAGATGTCCGCCTTCACATATTTTAGATAGTATTCTAAATCTCTTGCACCCAGTGTCTGACCATGGCCATATACTGATATTATTCAGTAATGGAGAGTTAGTTACTTTATTAGTGAGTGATTTCACAAATGAAATGATTTTGCGGTGCAACAACATCTTCCATATCTGCAAGCTCTACGAAATTTACCAAAACAACTACCATTCATCTTATGAGATGCCCGCAATCTATAAGGTGCTCTCTGAATGCTGTAGCCGCATTAATTGCATTCGTTCTGAAGAATCCCACAAATCCAGGACCGAAGAGGCTCAGAACCCATCATCCATGACTGGCTCTACTTCCTCCAACATTGCCGAAGGCTCTGCTGTCCCCAAACGCGTAAGCTTAGCATTCTTTTGGCTCCAATCATCTTCTCATGTATAAGCTTAGCCTCGCAAAGGTCGCAAGGCCCCTGTCTCTGCTGCTGTTGTGGTAGACACCAATACCGAGCCTGCAGAGAGTATGAACAGTGCCTCCAACTCCCAAGCAACTGGTGCTGACACAGTAATCTAGCTGCTTCTCAACCTATAACATTGGCTGAGATCATAGGTCGCCTTCAGGACATGATGGTTGATGAGGAGGTTTCTCAAGCTATCGTTGAAGAGGTTTGTGTAGTTTTGCCTTATCGCAAGCGTCCTTTGTCTACCTCCGATGTGGTGTGCCAGCTCCACTCCCCCTAACCACTGATTCTGCCTTCCTCCCTCTTTAGGAGACCGTCAAAAAGTCCTCATCATCTAAAGGCACCATCTGTCTTCTTCCCTATTGTCAAGTTCCCAATATGAACACTAAACACTGCTGTTATGCCCAGGCTGAACAGGTTCTAGCCAAAGCCAATGCCAATACTGCCAAGTGTGCCTGTACCAAGTTTACTTCCAATGAGCGCACCTTTGCAGGCTTATCTGGTGGGCAATTTCTCACTTCTATTCGCTAAGCTTAACAGTTCTGACACTTATCCTGGGCAGCTTGTTTGCTCCAGGAACTTCAAAACCTCCTGTCTTACTCTTGTGATGAGTATGAGTCCGAATCTCGCAGTGATGACGCTCGGTCAGTCAAATGCAACCTCAATTCACTCAGCTGGGACTTCATCGAGGCTATTCCCTTGCTCGAAGCCAACTTAAAGAGGTGCCAATTCCTCATTCAAGAGTGCATCCATCTCAAAAGCCTTTTGCGCAACCTCTCCAACTTGGACAAGTCCTCTCCCACTTAAGCTTAATGCTTTTACAGTCCCCAGGATAGTTTTTCCTTTGATAAGTAGATAGTTCTGTCCACAATATCAGGTTTTTTCTATCCCTCCAACTCTTCTGGCTCCCATCTGTCACTAGGCTCATCCTCAGTAGTCTCCTCCAGGGTCTCCAGTCCCTCTGGCAACAGATCTAACAACTCTTGTAACTCTGGTGGCAATTGTTAGGGCAACCTGGAGGGTTCGGACAACTCAGGGAGCCGAAACGTCACTGCAGGGAAATCCTAAGTATTATTAATCTGTGAGCTAAGTAGGGAGTCCATACCTGCAGGGAAATCCTAAGAGAATAGGATGAGGGAACCCCTGCAGGCGAAAACTATGTATATACTTGACTTATATAATCAATATAAATTGAACAAGGCTTGACGGTGGTGTCTGGGTGTTGCACAAGGCCAGGTGTGATTAAAATGAGTGTGGGGAGTGAAGATAACAGTCTGAAGTCTACAGGAAATGGGAGGAAGCAGGTGAGGGTTAAGGAGGGTGTAGAGGGTGAAGGGAGGGGTTTAACTGGGCAGTGAGGGGACCTCTGGTGCATTCTGGTTATGTTTGGGGTGTAAGCGTTTGAAAGGGGGGATGTACAGTGTGCTGGGAGGCTTAGGGGTGTTTGTGGATTGTCCCCTTACAATTGGGGCAAACATGAGAGATATGTCTGGGTTTGAAACAATGGAAGCAGAGGCCTTTTTCATAGGTGTGCTTTTCTTTGGGTGTAAAGACAGCATTGATGTCAATGTCATCATTATGGGGATATTGATCTGGTTGATCTTCTTTGGCTTCTTCATATTTGGGTTGCAGATCACCTGGGATATTAAAAGTGGGGTAGTATTTGGGACCTTCATTAAGGTACATGTTGTCAATCTCCATAGCGTTCGGATCATGCGATGGATGGAATTGGTAATGGTGGTTCAGTCCATTATAGGACAATTGTTGTTGTGGTCATTGATATGGTTGTTGTGGATGGCGGTAATTAGTGACAGGGGTGGGTCTTGGACAGGGTCCAGGATGCGGTCCAAGGATAGTAGAAGCAGTGTGCCAGTTGTGATAAATCTGGATGGCATGGCAGTACCATTCATTTATGGTGTTGGGTGGATTAGGATCGGTGAGGATTTTATAGGCAAGGTTCCGATTGATAACATTTTGGAACTTCTCGATGAGGGCACAGTTGTAAGGGGAACTTCAGGTCACTGCTCACAACCTCAAATTCGGAAATCCAATTCCCAACCTCCTAGCACTTGGAAATCCAATTCCCTGCCTTCCTGCATTCGGAAATCTCATCCCCAGCCCCAGTCAGCCTGGAATTTGGTCCTCCAGCACTCCAGTGCTCAGAGTTCCTTCCTACGTCCCTCCAATGCAGATGCAAACCCTCACTGGCGCATGCAACCCTGTCCCGAGCCCATTCCCAACCATACCCACTTTACTGAACTGTCCCCTGTTGAACCACCCCAACTCCCTTTTGGTCTGCTCGAAGCAACCACTAGTACAGTAGGGTAGCAAAAGTTTTGCGAAAATCTGTCACATGACCTCGTTTAACAATAAACGAAAAATATTCCCACTGATCAACAACTCCACCCTACATGCCAAAAATAGCTGGACAAAAGAATACTGTCCCTGAACTACGCTCCCTGATATGTGCAAGGCATCAGGAGGGTATTCCTGCTTGCGAAATTGCCAATTTCTTTGGAGTCCATATTTCCACTGTCTATCGGGTTATCCATAGGCACAAAGAGCAGGGTCATCATGAGGATGCTCCCAGGTCTGGGAGACCTTCCTTATTGGATGACAGGGCAATGCGACACATCAAAATTGTGCTGGAGAGAAATAGACGCCAAACTCTCCGCGAGATCACCCACACAATAAACACATTTCTCGACTCCCCTGCTCATCCCCACACTATCCGGCGTGCCATTAGGTATCAATTGGGTCTTAGCCAACACATTTCTGCAAAGAAACCATTTCTTAAGCCTTCCCATGTCAAAGCCAGGATGGTATGGGCAAGAGAATATCGGAGGTGGATGGAGGAGGACTGGAGACATGTGATTTGGACAGATGAGGCTTCTGTGGAGATTGGAAAGAGTTCAAAGGTGGTTTGGGTATGGAGGAGACCTGGTGAGAGGTACACAGAAAGGTGTTTAACCCCTACTTTCAAGTCTGGAAGACAGAGTCTTATGATATGGGGGTGCATGGCACATGGAAAACTCGGTCCACTGGTTCGTATACCCAAGGGTGCAAGGACAGCTGCAGATTATATTAGCCTCATCCTTAGTGGACCATTATGGGATTTTTATGGGAATTTATCAGAGGAGAGGGGGCAGGTAGCGGTGATGGAAGATGGAGCTCCAGTCCACCAGGCAAAGATCACCCGACAATTCCGCAAATCCCATCTCATCAATGAGCTTCCACACCCAGCTCAGTCACCAGACCTCAATCCCATCGAACATGTATGGAGATACCTCAAAGTCAGAATAAATGACCGAGCAGAAATCCCCCAAAACCTTGACAAACTTTGGGAGGCAATTCAGGAGGAGTGGAGGATGATTGATATAAATTATATTAATGACCTGGTCAAGAGCATGCCCGATCGTGCTCAGGCAGTCTATGAGGCCAAGGGCCACCATACAAAATATTAACATAATTTTAGATGCAGTTGTGGTAGTGTAGTGAATATTTTTAACGATTAATGCATTATTTGTCTTTGTTGTTTTCGCAAAACTTTTGTTACTGTACTGTACAGGAGGTCCCTTACACTTTCCTATCCATCAGATAGAACCCAGACATTACCAACTCCCCCGCACATTACAACCTTTTCTGCCACCCACTGAAAAGGTAGAAATATTTGTGGGTTTTAATATAGATAGAGGGCTTGTTTTCACTAAGCTTAGCCAAAATTTGATAAGCTTAAGCTAATACAAGTGGCATGAGATAGATAATGAACAGTTTTGTCTTTTGCAGTGTTCTGGGGGTGCGTTCTGACAGCAAAATTCAAGAGAGTAGTGTTTTAGAGGTTAACAAACAGCCATTGAAGTTATCTTAGCCATACAGTGCAACAATGAAAGGACAATCCCTGTCAATCCAAAGTGCAGGGTCTCTGGTCTCTGGTCTCTAAACTCTGTTCTCTGTCTCTGTCTCTGTCTCTAGCACTCTGGAACTCTAAGCTCTGAACTCTGTTCTCTGTCTCTGCCTCTGGGTTGGTTGACAACTGAAGAAATCACACTTAACAATGCACACTAAATAGTCCTCTGAAACTGTTCTTGATCATGGCTCACAGACTTGTGTGTGGAAGTGGGGGTGAGACCTCTTGCTTCTCCATGAACAAGCACAACCATATTTATATTGTTTAGTTACATATGAGAGATAGTAAATATGAAATAGAAAACAATAAGCTTAATTGTTACAGGTACTACAGAATATTTTGGAAGGTTCAGTAGCACTTCTACCTTGCCCTGGGTTATGGGTTTTTCTCTGATTGACGAATGGCAATCCAGCCAGACACGTTCTGTGCTTGTCTGCATTATTCTGCATCCATGTGAGCATGTTAAGCCTCTGGATCAATTATGATTAGAAGGTATAGTGTATGGACAATCCCTTGATCCATTGTAATTAATCTCAGTTAGGCAATATGCCAAGGTGCTGGGACCCACAAAGCACTTGTTAATTATGAGTCTTTGATATTTCTAGGATTTTGGGCATTGGGTATTGTCTCCCAAATGTTGGATGTTCTGTTCCGAGGTCCAGTCATCATTATTGAGCTTGCTATAGGTGTGATACACCTGCAACAGCCGCTATGTACATTCTTTAGGTTCAAACAAATCCGAGTTCATCAGAAAACTGCTCTTAAGGTCCCTTGATGCAACCAGAGTATATTCAATAGGCTATGTAGAGTCCTGAATCCCTCCAGAGAGTGTTCTGATAGTTTGGTTCACTAAGCTTAGTGATAATGAGCTGGTTTGAACACTTCCAAGGCTCAAATATCCTCAATTCGGTCGAACTGGCTACTACAGGACATAGTACCAATCCTCTATAGAGTTCTTTAATGATATAGCCAATGATTCTATGTAGAGAAATGTTCCGGAGTACGGAATTCATGTATAGGCATGAAATTGGCATATCACTGCTCCTCCATCTGAACCCATGTCTGGGACTATGGGTGGCACACCCACAGACTACCCACCTCCTGGCCCTCCTGGAGGACTGCCAGGACCACCTGGACCACCACCTGGACCACCGCATCCACCACTGCCACAACAACAGTACAATGGCTCAAAAGAGCTATCCTTCAAGAAACCAACACCACTCAATAGTAACTGCAAGAACTTCCAAGAGTTCATAAACTCTGTTACACTCTATCTCTATGGTAACTCCAACATCTACAATGACAACAATAAGAAGATTGTATTCTTCTTATCCCTGCTTAAAACCAGTGAAGCCAGCAACTGGAAGAACTAGTACTTTCAGTCGAAAATCTCTTGGGGCGTATTCACCCCTGGTACCTATGATGAACTCATCAAAGAATTCACTGAAGCATTCTCACCTGTTGACGTCCCCAGTCAAGCCTTCCACAATCTCAACACCCTCCATCAGGGATCCTGTGAAGATGTTATCACAGAGTTCAAAACTCTCATACACCATTCAGGACTCAAAGAAGACTGTTGTAAGGGCAACCTGGTTGTTGCGTCATGTCAACTGAGCAGGGGGAAACCTTAGTGTCATTCTGGGACATCTATCCAAGTACATACCTGAGCAGGGGGAAACCTTAGAGAATCGAGTAAGGTTTCTCCAAGCTCACCTACACTACTTACACTACTTGCTATAAGTCCAAGTTAAGTAATCTACTCTACATAAATGGCTGTGAGGTGTCAGGGATGTCTAAAGTGGGTATGGTCAGGAATGGGCTCAGGACAGGGTTGCATGCACCAGTGAGGGTTTGCATCTGCATTGGAGGGGTGTAGGAAGGAACTCCAAGCACTGGAGTGCTGGAGGACTGAATTCTGGGCCAAAGGGGGCTGGGGATGAGATTTCCGAATGCAGGAAGGCAGGAAATCGGATTTCTGAGCATAGGGAAGCTGGGGATCAGGTTTCTGAACATAGAGAGGCAGGGAATCGGATTTCCGAGTGCTAGGAGGTTGGGAATTGGATTTCCAAATTTGAGGTTGTGAGCAGTGACCTGAAGTTCCCCTTACACCTACCCCCCTTCAAGGTTGTGACAACTTGGCACAATGGGTGGGTCAAGGGCATGGAAAGGGATTGAGCCAAATGTGAGACTTCTGATCTGTCTTGGAGCTCCCGGGTGCTGTTGATAGAATTCCATTATGCAGTCGGGGGCATGGATCTTGTTGGCTGATTCCCAGGAGTTTTCTTCAATCCCAAAGTCTTTCTATTTTACTAGGAACTGGAGTCTCCTCTGGTGGATGCAGCTGTCTAGAATTTCCCCAACTTCCCACTCTTCTTTGTCTTCAATGATGATGGGTGTTGGTGGTGGCTTGGGATGGCATCTGGGAATAGGGTCTATGGGAGCAGGTGTGAGCTTTACCACATTGAAGACTGGATGGAGGTGTCTCATGGATTTTGGCAACTTCAGTCAGTATGCATTGATATGCCAATTTCATGCCTATACATGAATTCCGTACTCCAGAACGATTCTCTACATAGAATCATTGGCTATATCATTAAAGAACTCTATAGAGGATTGGTACTATGTCCCATAGTAGCCAGTTCGACCAAACTGAGGATATTTGAGCCTCGGAAGTGTTCAAACCAGCTCATTATCACTAAGCTTAGTGAACCAAGCTATCAGAATGCTCTCCAGAGGGATTCCAGACTCTACATAGCCTATCGAGTATACTCTGGTCGCATCAAGGGACCTTACAAGTAGTTTTCTGATGAACTCGGATTTGTTTGAACCTAAAGAATGTACATAGCGGCTGTCACAGGTGTATTACTCCCATAGCAAGCCCAATAATGATGATTGGACCACAGAACAGAATGTCCAATGTTCGGGAGGTGACAACCGGTGCCCAAAACCCTAGAAATATCAAAGACTCCTAATTAACAAGTGCTTTGTGGGTCCTGGCACCTCGGCATACTGCCTAACTGAGATTAATTACAACAGATCAAGAGATTGTCCATATGCTATACATTCTGATCATAATTGATCCGGAGGCTTAAACATGCTCACGTGGACACAGAATAATGCAGACGAGCACGAAACATGTCTGGCTGGATTGCCATTTGTCAATCTGTTAGAGCCGGTGCAGGTCAGGACCAAAGCGGAGGGTCGGGGTGGTATCCTTGATATAAGGTAACTGGGGGACAGGGCAAAGTCAGTATGTAGACTTCGGAACCGAGGCGGAGTACGTCGGGCAGGGGGTTGGACTTGCGGCCTCAGCTTATGTGCTGTGCCCTCCTACTGTCCTAGTCCGTATTTCAGGAAGTCGGAGCCGAAGCGGAGCAAGGCAGAAGAGAGGAGAGGATAGGGAACAGGGAGCTGGTCTGCTGCTCAATTCAATTATCAGACTGAGGAGTACAAGCTAAGTACCTACGGTATATATACTACTGGCCTTACGAACTATGACTCATACTGACTATGTGTGGAGTGAAGCAGAGACTGATCTAGTTACAAACAGATTACAAACGGATTACGAATGGAATGGAAACGGGTACAGGTATGGAGACTAATAATGTATCTTGACTACAGACGGGAAATGGAGACGGGGGGATGAGACACTGAGGGTCAGGTGACCACGGCACGTGTGGAGGTGGTCGCATGATTGGGGCAGTGGGTTGTGGTTGGAGCAGGTTGGGGCCGAGTCGGAGAGCAGAGGGTTGTTGTGTGAAACACACGTGGAGTTGAGAAGCTGAAGTTTAAATGATTAGACTCTGAGTTGGCATGGATATGACACAATCAGAGAAAAGCCCATAACCCAGGGCAAGGTAGAAATGCTACTGAACCTTCCAAAATGTTCTACAGTACCTGTAACAATTAAGCTTATTGTTTTCTGTTTCATATTTACTATCTCTTGTATGTATCTAAACAATATAAATACAGTCGCCCTTGTTCATGGAGAAGCAAGAGGTCTCACCCCCACTTCCACATGCAAGTCTGCAAGCCATGATCAAGAATGGTTTCAGAGGACTATTTAGTGTGCATTGTTAAGTGTGATTTCTTTGGTTGTCGACCAACCCAGAGACAGAGGCAGAGAACAGAGTCCAGAGTTTAGAGTTCCAGAGTGCTAGAGACAGAGACAGAGACAGAGAACAGAGTTCAGAGACCAGAGACCAGAGACTAGAGACCCTGCTGAAATGCGGATTACTTTACGAGATCAAAAATGAAGTTCGTTAACAAGTTTGCTAATTCCGACTTTATAAGTTCGTGGGGGAGAGGTTGTCGCAGATCTCCAGAAATATATTCAATTCTAATGTTTTTAGGGTTTTGGTAAGTTATTCTCTTAGTCTCCAACTAGACAGACAGTTGTCCAATCTGAATACAATGGGAACTTTGACAGTCGTTACTATATAATATGTTAACTAATATCTTCACGATTCAATAAGTCAAGCAAAATGCAAGCTTTCGCAATCAGTGAACCTCCGTAGACCTAGCAGACAATGTGCTCTAATGGGCCCTAGCGTACTATGTCCTTTTCTCTTGACAATACTATAAATTTGCACTACCCAGCAAGACAGGCTTTTGACAAGCTCCTGCAGTAAGTGTCTTTAAGCTAGTAGGCCTAGCAGACAGCGTTATCTAATGGGCCCTAGCGCACTACAGCTTCTGAACAATGCAATAAAACTTTATACTACTCAGTGAGACAGGCATCTTGCAAGCTCCTGCAGTAAGTATCTTTAAACTAGATAGACCTAGTGGACAGCATTTTCAACAGGCCCTAGCATACTATGTTCACTTCTCAATTAAACAGCTCTACAATTCAATGGTATACTTTTGAGGCAAGGCCTCTAAGAGGAACCCAAAGAAACGGAAGTTAGTGAACTTTCTACTTAAGAACAGAAGAGGCGTAGCAACTTGTATTCAGTTCTCGAGTCAAGCAGAAGGGTCTGTCAATATCTCAATTGCTTCAAAGGGTCTGGTTTTAAAGAGTATAACTCTTTAAGTCTCTGGTGGTCTATGACCGAAGAAAATCGTGTAAAATTGCTTTATATTCCTATCCTAATCAACCATACAATCAGAGGGGGGAAATAGGCAAGTGGTTTCTTGCCTCCCATGTAATTTACAGACAAGTTTTTATAACAATATACAATTAACTTATGGGTATACCTGAAACAAGCCTTCAGCTTCATCATTTTATTGTCTCCTCATCATTTGGGAGCATCATTCTAGGAATTCTGATATCAGCGACATCAATTTGCTCTCAGGGGCTTGCTCCCTAGGTGCCTGGCTATTTATATCACAGCCAGCCAGGTTAGCAAGTTTCCTCGCTAACATTTATCTATTGGTTTTTATTTTATTCTTTGACTCTCCACACCTGAGTTTTCAACCCTAATGTTCTAAAGTCCACTTCCATAGTCTTCAGGTAGTAGACTAACACTAGAATTAATTAGCTTATTCTATTCTTATCAATCTTCATTTTCTAGTTCATCATTTCTGATCTCTTTTTGTTTCTATGAGGGGGCATCCTTCCCTGAGTACCCTCTGGGATACCCCCATTTGATCCCTTAGGTTTCAATATCATCAGAACCATTCCAAGGGGACATTCTTGTCAGGGCATTAGCTAATCCCTACATTCTTTTGTCAAGATTCACTCCCAGACCTGTTATTATGACTAGGTACCATCCAGATGACATAGGTGTTGTGACTCATCTGCTTTTTAGGGCAGAGGCAAAGAAATGGGTCTTTTGTGCAGTCATGAGTATCTTAACTAATATCTTAGTTAACACGGTATCGGATACAATGCTCAGGTACATTCATACCAGAGTCATTCTTCCATAGCCTTATCACCAATAAGTTAGTTAACATCACTTTTACTTGTCTGGGTGTTCTGGTTCTGTTTCTGAGATGTCCGCCTTCACATATTTTAGATAGTATTCTAAATCTCTTGCACCCAGTGTCTGACCATGGCCATATACTGATATTATTCAGTAATGGAGAGTTAGTTACTTTATTAGCTAGTGATTTCACAAATGAAATGATTTTGCAGTGCAACACTGCGCTTTGAATTGACAGGGCTTGTCCTTTCACTGTTGCACCATACAGCTAAGATAACTTCAACGGCTGTTTGTTAACCTCTAAAAACACTATCCTCTTGAATTTTGCTGTCAGAACACACCCCCAGAACACCCTAAAAGATGAAACTGTTCATTATCTATCTTATACTACTTGTATTAACTTAAGCTTATCGAATTTCGACTAAGCTTAGTGAGAACAAGCCCTTTATCTATATTAAAACCCATGAACGTTTCCACCTTTTCATCTGGAGCCCACCGCAAGGGGGGTTTTCAGTTGAATTTCACAAGACAAACACCAAAAGACTTGGATACTGGCCCACCTTTCACCTGCAAAGCAGAAAAAAGTTCAAGCAAAGACTGTAAAGTCACCCAAAACGTCCTTCGAGAGCAGTCTCAGGAAGGTCGACCCCCCAAAACAGAGAACTACTTGGAATTCTAATCATCCAGAAGGTTCTGAAGGCCTCATTGCTGCTAGTACCTCTCAAAAGCGAAAAGATCCTACTAGTTCTATAACTGCGAGCACAGCGAGTGGTTTAGCAGTTGCAGTATCAAGAGAAGTTGTACCGCCGATCTCTACTGCTCCCAGAATTACTATAAGGCTTCCAGCCTCAGCTTGCAACATAGTGCATATTCTGCACACCGAAAGCCAGGACAGTCAGACCGTTCCTATGCTAAGCTTAGCATTTACAAACCAAAACTTGTTTCATACGAACCCTCCTGGTGCCTCTATTGTTATCAGAAGTCCCCTTAAAAACCCCTTATCAGAAGCCTCACCGGAAGGAACTCTTATCAGAAGCACCAAATACATAAATAGATAGAAGAACTGTCACTCTGAAACAATCAGAAGTGCTCATCAGAACAATCTATAATTAGATAGATAAGACCTTGACTCAGTATGACTCACCTTACCCGGGTCCAGATATATATAGTAGGAGCATAGCCACACATAGTAGTATATAAGGATACCGTACTGTACCTTGTATCCTTATCTTAGTGTTATACAGTTCTTGCCTCCTATACCTCTTTGCCCTTAAAATTGGCTGGACTACAGTGCTTCGTCATCTCCAAGTCACGCTTAGGAGGACAGGACCAAGTCTGTATAGACATCCTGTATCGAACTCCATGCTACTCAAGAGCGAACCCCTAACCCGGGTAACATCTATGGTACCACAGATATCACAGTCAACTCTGACTGTACAGACAAACCAAACTACGCCATCTACGATGACTACAGCTAGTAAAATGGGACACAAGCATATGCCAATTCCCTTTAGCAATAATGCTCCCAGATGGGATGCATCAAAACCACAGACACTGAGAAATTATCTCTGGATGCTTGAACGGCTCTTCATGATAATGAAGATGACGGATGATGCAGAAAGGATAAATTGGGCAGTGTCATATGTGGACCAGGATATCCGTGAAGAGTGGATGAGTTTTGTGGAGTTCCCAGCAGGAAGCTGGACAGGCTTTGTAGAGAGATTGAAGAAAGAGTATCCCGAGACTGTGGCAGCCAAACAGGGCTCAGTCGACAATTGAGGGAACTCTGCACAGAGAGTAGAGGCATTGTGATGAATGAGGAGCATAAAGTCTTGGACTTCAAAAGGCGATTCATTCTAGAAGCAGAGAAGTGCCTGAAGTTGCTGGCGGTAGTCTCAAACTGAGAGCTAGTCGAGTTATTTATGAGCGCACTGGACTCTGTGTTCCAGGATGTACTCAATGCGAGATTAGCAATCACCAGGGCACGTAGAACTGCGAGTGATGGGTCAGCACTAACTGTGAAGGATTTATGTGAAGAGGATCCCTATGATTGGAGGATCATCATGGATAAAGCTGTCGAAATTTCGATTGGCAAAACACTTATGCGATCCCTGTTATGAACAGTCCAGACCGGGAGGAACAAGAATCACTGTTCGACTTTACAAGATGGGTACAGGAGACTACAGATCAACTACGAGCACAAGAATACGAAGACGAGGAAGGGGAATACTACACCGCCATGCAGGACCTGGCGAGAGAAGCAGGAATGGAGATAACCTTGGAGGATATATTGGAATACCCCGAGGACGAGGAAGATAACCATGGATCAACCGATCCAACCTCCGATACGGATGGAAGCACCGAGAGAATGGAGAGCGAGAATGGAGAAGACTCCATGGAGATACAATCGGGAGAAGGAGATTATGAGTCAGAGGAAAGCGATGGAACATCGCACAGCAGTAGCGAGAGTACTGACTCATTGTAATATAAATAACGCTAGGATGCCATCAGCCAGGATGTGCATCATGGTCAGGACTGCGCACGACCAGTAGAACAGCCAAGTAACCTATAACGAGTATATAGCACCTCATAGGTATATAAGGCCTGTACAAGTAGAGATTAAAGCCCTAAGCTTTAATCTTGTTAACAGCGGTCGTTTACCTCTCTGCCTTAACTTGGCGTCTTCCCTCGTTATCTCATTGAGCGCGATCCACTAAGCTCTATAAGGCCAACCGTCTCGGACACCTTGTAGAGTGATTGAAGGCCGTCTCCAGTTATCCTCGGATACAGAAGGAGCACGGATCATAACATTAGATTAAAGCTTCCTTTGGACAACCTCCATCGTACACTCCGTGGTATCGGTACGCCTTGTCGCTACCCTTCCACACCGGCAGACGATACGCTTTATCGCTATCCGAGTGCCAACCGTATCTGACGACACGCCTTGTCGCTGTCCGGTGATACACCCCCGTAGAGCAGGCCACCATACCCTCTGCACCCTTGGTCAGACGCACCGAAAGCGTTGATAGGTCATCCACACCTTTAAGTGTTGATTGGGATAACGCACCCGTAAGCGTTGTATATAGGTCATCCGCACCTTCAAGCGTCGATTGGGATAACGCACCCGCAAGCGTTGTTTATTCACCCTCACCTTCACCTTCGACTTCTTCCCTCTTCACCCTGTCTACAAACCGAAACGACCCCCTTGCCACCGACTACGAAGAATCCAACAGTTCTGACTGGTCGACAACCGACTCCGAACCCGACTTCACACCCCCTCCACCACGGACCCTAGAAAGAAAACAAAACCTATACCCCTCACTCGTTCACCCTCTGGTTCCGCACCGTACCCTACACAACCTACCGAGAGAGTTCAACGTCGAACAGAAGACCCAGGATACCCAGCACCCCCAGCACCAGTTCTTCAATCCCTACCTAAACAACCACCATCTGAAAGAACTGCCACCTCTACCCGCTCAAAGCTCGGGGAGCCGATTCATAGAACATCTACCCCATCCTCCGGTCCTCAACCCTCAACAAGTACAAGAACTAGCGACAACACTTCGCAACAGAAACCCCCAAGAACATTCTCACCCCTCACATCACCACTTGGATCACCGGTACACTCACCGCCTCGATCCAGTTCCCCTGTACAATCCGAACCATCCGAAGTTAGCCCCACTACCGGGTCTATTCACACTTCCGACGAGGAATCCACAACCTCTGACATTAACAATATGGCCTCCTCCGCAAAAATCAATACACCCCCAACCTTTAATGGAGAGACCGACTACTTCCGCCTCTGGAAGGATGCAGTACAACTATACATCGATGCAAAGCCAGGAGCCTTTTCCAATGACAAGACCAAGATACAATTCGCCCTTTCATACATGTCCACCGGCCCCGCCGCAACATGGAGAGGAGCATTCTTGGAATCAAACAAAGAACTTGATGGAAGCCAGACCCTTCCGACATGGAAGAAATTTCTCGAAGGACTCGATACATCCTTCGCCCCAAACAATGTCCCCGCTGATGCAATGGACAGAATCCGCCACCTCAAACAGAATGGACGATATATCGATGATTACATATCCCAGTTCCAGATACTTGCCTATCAGGCCGACCTTGGAGATGGAGTGGCGGCGGTCAACTATTTCAAGAACGGGCTGGATCGCCCCGTCGCAATCAAGACAATTAGCCTCAATCCAGGAAACAAACTCAGCGACTGGTTCAAGCAAGCTCGAACAGCATATCAAATACTACAAACTCAACGCGACTATATGCAAACTCGAGGAACTCCCTCGTTTCCAACGACTTCGCGCACTCGCCCATTTAAAGGGAAAAGAAATGCTTTTACGCGCCGTGTCCCACTGCCCTATCAAGCAACAGACCCTAACGCAATGGATATTGACCAACTCGCCGAAGCAGTCTACAACCTCGACTTTGAGGACGAGCCAGATCTACTCGCCGAGGAAGCTGATGAAGACGAGGAAACCGAAGAAGACAGACTCCACCAGTTGGTACAAGAATGCACCCGCGAAGCCCTCAATGCAATCCTCACGGACGCCCAAAGAAAGGATCTCAAAGAAAGGAGATGCTTCAACTGCCGCAAGACTGGACACTTCGCCCGCGAATGCCCCACCAAGAAAACAATATATCGCCGATCCGAATTACCCCGCAATTTGGATGCCAGAAACCGGTCAAATGCGATATCCAGAAGAAGACAAGCAAGCTACAGGAAAAAGAACTCGCTATACAACATACTAGAAGATGCAACCGACGAAGAAGTCGAGGACATCTACGAACATTTTGCAAATGAATCCAACCACCCAGATGCCCCTCTGGTTAAGGATTTTGCCTAAGGAGACTAGCCACCACGTCTAGCCCTCCACAAAGACCTCCTTCCCTTTCCTATTCACAAAATGATATTAATGTTGTAAAGTTACAGGAATCGTCAGCACGCGTAATACATCTACCCTGTCGAATCCGAAAACACAAGATCACTAAGGAAGGACCCGAAAGCGTGGAACTACTCGCCCTACTCGACTCAGGAGCAGCAGGAAACTTCATCGACCCCGGAATGGTCAAGCAACATTCATTCAAAACAACACCCCTCGATCGACCCATCGAAGTACGAAATGCCGATGGATCTGTTAACGAAAATGGAACAGCCACCCACTACACGACCCTCAACCTAACGGTTAACGGGAAGAATATGGAGATCAAACCAAAAGTAGTCTCCCTCGGAAGCCCAAGACTCATCCTTGGATTCCCTTGGCTTGCAGAACACAACCCAGACATCGACTGGGATGCCAAACAACTACGCTGGAGAAACGAACGTTGGGACAACACTATATTCCGAGAACTCATCCAATCCATGGAACCTGATTGGATCTACAACGACCAACTCAACCACATCTCCACACTAGAACCCACAAGCTTCGAAGAAATCAACTTCAAAACCTCCGCGTCACAATTCCTCGCCGTACAACACGGAGAAAAGAAAAACGACGACCCAAGAAAAGTCGTACCCACGGAATTCCACGAATACCTCCCAGTATTTAGCAAGAAACAAGCCGAACGATTCCCCCCACAACGACCATGGGATCACAAAATTGAACTCAAGGAATCATTCAAACCAATTGCCATGAAGTCCTACCGACTCTCCCTCAATGAAGAAAAAGAACTCGACACGTTCCTAGAAGAAAACCTTCAAAAGGGATACATTCGACCATCCGAATCGCCAATGGCATCACCTTTCTTCTTTGTAGGAAAGAAAGATGGAAAACTACGCCCCTGTCAAGACTACAGATACCTCAACGAGCATACCGTCAAAAATGCGTACAACCTCCCCCTCATCTCTCATATTCTCGACAAACTCCGAGGATCAAAGTACTTTACCAAACTCGACGTACGAGCAGGATACAACAACATCCGCATACGCAAAGGAGATGAATGGAAAGGAGCCTTCAGGACACCCCGAGGATTATTCGAACCCACGGTTATGTTCTTTGGAATGTGTAACTCCCCAGCAACATTCCAAACCATGATGGACTCATTATTTCGAAAACTCATCGACAATGGAGGAGTAATCGTTTACATGGACGACATCCTCATCCATGCAAAAACAAAACAAGAACTCCGGCGCCTCACAAGAGAAGTACTCAAGATACTCAAGGACAACGATCTATACCTCAAGACCGAGAAATGCGAATTCGAACGACAACGACTTGAATATCTAGGAGTTATTATCACCCCCGACTCAGTTTCGATGGACCCAGCAAAGCTCAAAGGCATCGCTGAATGGCCAACACCAACTACCCCACGCGACGTACGAAAATTCATAGGATTTTGCAACTTCTATCGAAAATTCATACACCAATACGCCACATGGGCAAAACCTCTCAATGCCCTAATGTCCAAGACCAAGAAATTCGAATGGACAGAAGAATGCCAGAACGCCTTCGATACTCTCAAGAGAAAATTCCAAAGCGAACCGGTATTAATGGTCCCCGACCGAGACAAACCCTTCGAAATCGAATGCGACGCATCACTATTTGCATCAGGAGCAGTCCTACTTCAACGCGACAACAATGGAGTTAAACACCCAGTCGCATACTTCTCAAAAGGATTCTCACCAGCCGAACGCAACTATCATTGCTCCGAACAGGAACTCTTCGCCATTATCCGAGCACTCAAAGAATGGCGTCACCACATAGAAGGATCATCACACAAGACCATTGTATGGTCAGATCATGACAACCTTCGCCGCTGGAGAAAACCTGAAGACCTCAGCAGAAGACAAGCCCGATGGATTGCTTACATGCAACGATTTGACATCGAAATCCGACATATCCCTGGAAAGAAAAACGGACCAGCAGATGCCCTTTCCAGACGACCCGATCATGAACCCAAGACAAGAGACAACAAACAGGTCGTTGCACTCCCTGACAAATTCTTCACCCCAGAACAGCCACAACATATCCACATTATCGACGAAAACACTAAAAAGGAAATAAAAGAGCTGTGGAAGAAGAAGAAACAGACCGACATCGCCCAAGAAGACGACTCAGGACACCCACGCATTCAAGGAAAGCTATTTATACCACAAGATCTACACCTCAGACGCCGCTTACTGCAAAGAGTACATGACTCACCTACCGCAGGACACCCTGGAATCGCAGAAACAACTAGAAAACTCCAGGAATACGCCTACTGGCCTGGGATGCGATCATTTGTCAAAAACTACGTCAAAGGATGTGGTGCTTGCCAACAATACAAGATCAATCGCCACCCCCTAAAACCACCGCTTCAACCTATCCCTGGACCCCGTTCTACCCGTCCATTCTCGAACATCTCGATGGATCTTATCACAGACCTACCCCCGGACGGACCCCATGATTCTATACTGGTCGTGGTCGACCAGCTTACGAAGGGGATAATTCTAGAACCTACTGCGAAAACCGCCAACGCGGACAAGATCGCCGAAATTCTTATCAAACGGCTATTCTCTAGATTTGGCCTCCCCGAGAAAGTTCTCAGCGATCGCGACCCCAGATTCACTGCCAAATCCATGAAAGAATTCTACAAACAACTCGGAATCGAACAAGCACTCTCTACCGCCTACCACCCCCAGACAGACGGACAAACAGAGCGATTCAATCAAGAAATAGAACTCTACCTTGGCATCTATTGCTCATCAAACCCGAACAAATGGGTAAAGGCACTCCCACTCCTGGAATATGTCCACAACTCGAAAACACATGCTGAACACCAACATACCCCATTTGAACTCCTCTATGGATCAAGCCCCAAAGGATTTCCGACCTCCGAGGAGCCAACGAACATTCCAGCAATAGGAGAGAAGTTTAAATACCTCGCCAAGATACGCCAAGAAGCCCAAGCTGCGCACGAACAAGCCAGACTAAAAATGGCTGCAAGATATAACCGGCCAGATATCAATCTAAAAGTTGGACAGAAGGTTTGGCTCGACAACCGCAACCTCCCAATTCAGTACGCCTCAAAGAAACTGGCCCAACGCCGAGAAGGTCCCTTCACCATAACAAGAAAACTCGGACCTGTAACCTATGAACTAAAATTACCCATCAAATGGAAGATCCACAACAAGTTTCATGCGAGCCTCCTAATGCCTGCAGAAGAGAACGACACACATGGGGAATACAACACAGCCCCACCACCCGACCTTGTAAATGGAGAAGAAGAATACGAGGTCGAGTCAATACTGCGCCACAGAAAATTCCGGAACAAATATCAATTCCTAGTCAGATGGAAAGGATACCTTCCCACCGAGGATTCCTGGGAACCAGAAGCAAACCTGGAGAACGCCAAGGAAGTCATTGAAGAATATAAAAGGGCCCACAAACTAGACAACCCCACCAATGACCCAACCACCCAACACTCGAGCAACCACTCCAGACCTCCCAGAGCCAGACAACGATGGACGCCTTCTCATCCGGGAAAGAATCATATCCCTGGCGAACCGCGTCGAAGGAAATAGCCAACCTAACCCTGCCACCGATACCGCTGACGACCAACCAGACAGGACCAACAGTCCTTATATCATCCGGCATACCTTCCTTCCCTCCAACCAACCCGAGATACGATCCATCCTTCTACACGAAGTTCCCTTTCATATTACCGGAACCCGTCTTAAACGCAGTCCAGCGATGGTACCCCTGGTCGACACCTGCTGGAAGACATTTACTGCTCTTCTGTATCACAAGCGCCTCGTCCACGACCGAACAACAGAATTCGAAGAACTATGCGCCACTATTCTTTCTAGCGCAACAGAGGAACAGGACCGCAACACCATTTCTGCCATGCTATCAACCGCTCTCACCGAATTCCCGTTCGAGAGTCCGATCCCAAGCCCGAGCAATGGAAGCGGAAGTCAGAACCGCCCTATCCTACCTATCGGGACCACCACCCAACCTTCCAACCCTCCCATGGTGGATACGAGTAACCAACCATCAAGTGTTGTACAAGCTATATCTGCTTCTAATGACGCCCCCATCGGGACTACCACCACTCACCTATCCACCACCCGAACTCGCTGCAATTGCTGCCGTCGATTCGGCCATATCAAAGCAGGATGCCCGCGCTACCAATGTCGATATTGTCGAAAGATTGCCCCAGGCCATTACGAGAAGCACTGCGAGAGAAACCCTTACCAGCATCAACCCGCAAGTATGGTACCTGGCCTGTATCGCCGCCCACGAGGAATACCAAGCAGAGCTCGATCCCTCACACGCGAAACCACAAACAACAATATTCGACACATTGTTGCAAGCACCGAGCAGCGCCCCGCTTCAGCCAGACCCCTCCGCACCCGAATTCAAAATGCCCCCGTCGTCATTCCGACCACCAACGCCACCACCACATCTGCTAGTGGAAGCCACCGACTTCCTGAATCGATCCTTCGGCACACCCGCCACCATTCACTCCAGAGAACCCATCGTCATCGACCTCACCCAAGACCCGCCATCCCCAGACCACCAAGTTACCGAAGCGACTCCCCAGAACCCGACCCATACTTCGACTGGGACCCCATCGCCGAATCAAACATTACAGGAGAACCTGTCGGACTATACTGAGGATATGTCTGATGAGGACATCAGACCTTACGAAGGGGATAATGTTATGAACAGTCCAGACCGGGAGGAACAAGAATCACTGTTCGACTTTACAAGATGGGTACAGGAGACTACAGATCAACTACAAGCACAAGAATACGAAGACGAGGAAGGGGAATACTACACCGCCATGCAGGACCTGGCGAGAGAAGCAGGAATGGAGATAACCTTGGAGGATATATTGGAATACCCCGAGGACGAGGAAGATAACCATGGATCAACCGATCCAACCTCCGATACGGATGGAAGCACCGAGAGAATGGAGAGCGAGAATGGAGAAGACTCCATGGAGATACAATCGGGAGAAGGAGATTATGAGTCAGAGGAAAGCGATGGAACATCGCACAGCAGTAGCGAGAGTACTGACTCATTGTAATATAAATAACGCTAGGATGCCATCAGCCAGGATGTGCATCATGGTCAGGACTGCGCACGACCAGTAGAACAGCCAAGTAACCTATAACGAGTATATAGCACCTCATAGGTATATAAGGCCTGTACAAGTAGAGATTAAAGCCCTAAGCTTTAATCTTGTTAACAGCGGTCGTTTACCTCTCTGCCTTAACTTGGCGTCTTCCCTCGTTATCTCATTGAGCGCGATCCACTAAGCTCTATAAGGCCAACCGTCTCGGACACCTTGTAGAGTGATTGAAGGCCGTCTCCAGTTATCCTCGGATACAGAAGGAGCACGGATCATAACAATAGGTGCTGTAAAAATTGAACAAAATTTTCGGTTTATTAACACAGGTCGTCCTGGGCTTGAAGGGGAGCATTCACCTGCAAGCAAGCCTTGAAACGACCCCCCACACAGCCCCAACACCCCAGCAAACCCCCCAAACAAGCACCAGATGCACCAGACCAGCATCCAGTTGATCCCACCAAGCCTATAGTCAATCCTGCTGAAAACAGCACTCCAAACAATGCTAGCCCTGAGGAGACACCTAGTGAGGGCAACCTACACCCCCAATGACCTCAACAAGCTCGAAACCCAAGCACCAAGGCAAGAGACATCCTAGAAGGACGAGCAGTCACCCTAGCCGAAGAACTGGACTGGGCAGATGTACATGTCCTGGTGGCTGATATTGAGGAAACAGAGGGCCTGGAACCTGGGAGCCTGCAGGAGGCAAGGAAACGAGTGGACTGGGAGTTGTGGAAAAGGGCTATGGAGGAAGAACTTGCCATGTTGGGTGATGCCGGAACATGGGAACTCGTTGATCCACCGATCAGAGCTAACATTGTCAGCTCAAAATGGGTTTTTAAAGCTAAGAAGGATGCTGCTGGTAATGTCATCCATTACAAGGCCTGTCTCATCACCCAAGGATTTTCTCAAGTCCCCAGAGTCAATTATTTCAACACTTTTGCACCTGTGGCACGACTCACATCTATCTGGACAGTCCTAGCAATTGCCACCACTCGTAACTATGAGATCCATCAGATCAATATCAAGGGTGTGTACCTAAACAGGAAATTAGGCCCTGGAGAGATGATCTACATGTGGCAACCACCCAGTTTCACATCCACCACCCACCCACGTCGTGTTTGCCACCTCAAGAAGACCCTCTATGGTCTCAAGCAGTCCGGCCGACGATGGTACCAACATTTATGTGAGATTTTGGTCGACCACCTGGGCTTTTCATGCTGTGAGGTCAACCAGAGCATATTCTTCAAGATTGTGGCACCAGATCTCACCATAATCCTGGTGCATGTTGATGACTGTACTCTCGTTGCATCTACTATTTCACTGATTGTCTGGGTGAAGGATGGAGTGCGAAAATTTGTTGAAATTACGGATCTGGGAGAGATCCACTGGCTCTTGGGGATCAAAGTGAAGAGGGATAAGGAACAGGGTAAGCTCATGCTATCCCAACGTTCCTACATCGATGCTTTGCTCAGACGTTATGGTTTCGACAATGAGAAACTGGTTAGTACCCCCATGGATCCCACCATCCACCTAACAAGTGAGCAATTGCCTCAAACAACTTCGGACATCACTTGCATGGCCCGGAAGCCTTATCAAGAGGCCGTTGGCATGCTTATGTATGCTGCCCTCGGAACACGACCGGATATAGCATACGCTGTCCAAGTTCTCTCGAAATTCATGAAGAACCCTGGAGAGGCACACTGGGAAGCGGTTAGGCAAGTTTTTCGGTACCTGAAAGGTACACAGGACCTATGGTTGACTTACAGAGGCACTGGGGAAGGCCTCGAAGGCTACACTGATGCCAACGGCAACATGGCAGAGGATTGCCAAGCTACCTCCGGGTATGCGTTCCTTGTCAATGGTGGGGCTGTTTCTTGGAGTGCCAAGCAACAAGAAATTGTCACTTTATCCATGACGGAATCCAAGTACATAGCTGCTACTCACGCCTCAAAGGAAGCCCTGTGGCTTCATTTGCTTATTTCACAGATTTTTGACACTGCCGTCCCCTCCACCACGATTTTTTCGGACAACCAATCCGCCATCGCACTCAGTAAAGACCACCAGTACCATGCACAAATGAAACATATCAACATTCACTATCATTTCATTTGCTGGATCGTCGAAGAAGGCAAAATCTGGCTCGTTTATTGCCCCACTGAGGACATGGTAGCCAACATCTTCACCAAAGTGCTCCCCTCACCGAAAGTCAAGCATTTCGCGCAAGAACTCGGACTTGCTACGGTTTGAAGGGGAGTGTCAGGCTCGCAAACGCATGCCAAGTTCCAATCTCCGTTTCGCTGGCATTCCTTTCGTGCCCTCCACTTTTGTCCCATATCCCGTGCTCCATTCCTTTTGCATGGTCTCTACCATTTGTACCACTTCTACTATGCCTTTACCGTCTTCCTCTGTCTGTTATCTACATGATATTGTGCTTATTGTCTTCGGACAAGTGCATGTACTGTAGTATTTTATAAATAGCAAACAATATGTAGTCGCACTTCAGCTTGCACGTCACGACTGAAGTGAGTACTTTATTCATACTACTAATTACTGTACTAACTCATTTGTAGGTATATCTTATATTGTTCTACAGGTAAATAGTCAGCTCGCACGTCGCGACTGAATATATCTTATATTGTTCTACACAGTGGCAATCAATCAAGCCCACTACAATCAAAAACGCTTTTGAGGACCTCTCCAAAGGTTGGAAAGCCCTGGGGTTGCGTAGCTTGGGGTTTGCAGGATCTTTTGAGAAGGCAGTCCACTGGTCATGTTGCACGTATTTCTCATCAAGAAGCCTTTGTCTAATTAACACCGGATCGATACCGTCAACCTTTGGAGCTGCAAAATCCAAGAAGAAATCCACAGGAACCTCCGGAATAAAGCTACCCAAATCGTTCGTAACAGCAACACATCTTTGCTTCAAATCTCCTTGGTGATAAGTCCTGCTGGACGTCTGCTTAGGAATGGTGGCCAGCACTTCAGTAATGAACCATTACGTGGAGGGCGTGTGGGTGACTTTCTTGAATCACGTGGTTAGCCATGTAACTGCTTCGACTGGTACGTAGGACGACGCTCTACTTGGGTAGTCCAGGTGTTCTAGCGACTTCTAAACCTCCTCGAGGGTTGGATATAGAGTTGTCTGGTAGAGGGTCGAGTGAGTAATAGGGTATATGACATATAATATTTTAAGGCAAAGCCGCGAAACTGGGGCAAGCGTCCCGGAGCATCCCATATACCATCTCTCCGTAACAAAACGAGGATAGCTCAGGAAGTGAGTAGGAGAGCGTAGGCCCCCGCAATCCTTAGACGATTGAGGGCAGTTCAAAAAAGCGGGATAGAGCGTTGCATCATGATACAGTTCTCTCATAAACCCTGCACCAGTTAACCAGATAGGTAAAAGAATTCATAGTGAACCACGACCACGAACTAGAATTAAAATACAAATCATAATTTGTGAAAATGGGCCGGATGCACTTTCAACATAAGACAAAACAAAAGAAGATACGTGCGTGGTTAAGCCTCAAGGACACGATACACCTTGTATGGGGGTATGGGGTCAATATTCTGTTCGCATTTACGAGTGTCCAACTCACCTTTACCAGCCCACTCTTCAAATCGTCCAGCCGGTAACTGACGGCCTCAACAGTCTAGAACAATGTGTAAATGCATCATCATCATCATGATTCAACCATAAATTACTCACCTGCTGCCCAACATGCTGATTCGCTTGGAAGACCCGCGTCTTACTCCTCTTATGATCAAACTCACTCACAATTCCTATCACCGCTCCACCAGTCTCTGCCGCGCCAACATGCATCTGGTAGCCTTGCAGTCCTTTATGTCCCTTGAACCTTGCATCCACAAGCTCGATCATATCCCCTGGCATGATCTCGCTCGCCCGCTTCTGCACAGACGTCCCATTCTGTAAGTACACGAGATATCCGTATGGGATAGACGGCATCGGTGGCTTGGATGCATTCGGCACTTCTGCTAGAACAGCGTTAACAAAGCCTCTGTACGTCCCATCGCCTATCAGCGTCTTCTTGAATTTATCATGCATGGTCGTCGCGACCTCACATATCTGCACGCCAACACGACCCCATATTGCCATCAGCTCATCCGCCGTGAGTTGCAAGGCTTCAGGGGTTCTTGCAGATGGAGGGGCAGGAGCAAGCTGGGGGGTTTGTAGTTCAGGAGCCTTCCCTGCTCCACTTTCCCTCTCATCAGCTGAGGCCTCAGACCAAGACAACGACAGATCGCCACCAGTGTTGTCCAAGTCCAAAGACGAACTCGGAATTGCCGGTAATTCCCACTGGGACGAGATGCTATCACCCATGGTTGTTGCCTGTGAAGATGATGCTCGCGGTGCAGGAGGCATCGTCCGGGTTGGCAGGACCCTACCCACAGGCCGAGCGGGTGGTGGGGGTGGCACGTCCTCCTCTTCTTCATCAATGGCCTTCGGTTCATCAACCATCACATACTCAGAATGCTGTTGCACCAAACCCCTGCGGGCGCTTTCAATCGAAACTCCACTGATCGATTGACCACTCATCCTCCGGGGGGGCGGACCAGTCGGCACAGGTGGTCTTGTAACCGGAGCTGAAGATGACGATGTACTGCTGCGAGATACACGAACAGGCACAGGCGGGGGAACATCTTGTTCTTCCAGAGAGCGCTCAGCGTCCTTGATATCCTCGTACCCGACCTCTTCCATTTCGCTCTCCTCCGCCTCTACCTTGACTCCGTCATCTGAGGCATGTCCGCTTCCCCTATCCGACTCGCTCTCGACAGGACCCCGGGCCTGAGCCTGAGGAGGTGGTGGCGGTCTCGTGGGGGGTAGTGTCCTCATAGGTAGGGATCGTGCAGGGTCGGCTGGAGGAGTCTCCTCCTTCAAAACATGGGACCTCGGCTGCGGCATGCCCATTGGCATCATTCCAATCCTCATACCACCCATCCCAGCAAGTTTTACCGCAATTCGCTCCCTCCGGGCTCTCTCGTCCTCCTCTTCATCGGGCTGTCCTTCATGGTCCCCACCCCTTGCTTCCACATCGTTGGCGCCCTCCTCATCTTCGGTCTGCGTCCGTCTTGGAGGAGGTGGAGGTCGGGTGATCCCGCCAGGGACAGGGGCAGCACCAAACTTAATCCCACCCAATTTCGCCATCCGCTCTGCGATAGTCTTCCTCCTCGCTTTCTCCACGTCCTCTTCTTCATCAACCTGCTGGTTATTTTCGGCCCTCTCGGTTGGAGGGGCCGTTGGTAATGGCGCAGATGGTGGTGGGAGTGATGCAATGCTCCGGGGTGATACCATCGTGGGTCCGGGCTCCAAATTGACCGTTGATGTGCGCCTGCTGGGACTATGGAACGAGGGGTCGATAGGATCTACGGACAGTAAGCCTCTTAATCAGCAGTGAACCCGTGGTAAAAAGACCTACCTCCCTCTTCTTCATCAAGCACCTCAATCTCTCCTTCTTGCTCCTCATTTCCCACTTCGGATGGGGGCGAGGGAGCATCCATCTGACCCCTTGCCGGCGGATGAGCTGGTGGCGGCGGTAAATTTCTCAACGGTGGTGGCCCCACAGGTTCCCCTGTCCTCTCCTTCACCAACTTCCCTCGTTCCTCCTCAAGCTCCGCAGGCGGCCTGACAACCAACGGTACCTCCTCACTCCCAGCCGAAAGAGGTCTGGTCCTCAACGCTGTTTCTTCTGTCTCCTGTCTTTGATCGGGGTTCTCGTCGTATTCCGACCCTGAATCATCCTCTACGGGTGGTGGTGGCGGGACGACCCGTGTAGGCCTCGCAAGTGGACTCGACACCATCCCTGCACCACCCACTCCCACAAACCGCCTGTCCTTTTCATCCTCACCATCATCCAAACCTCTCTCACTAGCCACCGGAGAATATCCCAATCTTGCACCGCCAGGCCCGCACACAGGTAAGGGAACTGGAAGCGGCACTCCACTTGCATTTGATTCAGTGTCCGTATCGTCGTATGGTCCTCCTGGCCCAGTTAGTTTCCCCCCAACTCCAGGAGCAGGGACAGATCGTGCGGGGACGCGCAACGGGGGTTCACTATCCCCCCCATCATCCTGTTCATCATCTAACTTGGTTCGGAAAGCCCTGCCAGCACCCGTCGCACTCGCATGTGGGGGAGGGACAAACAAAGTTGAAACTGCGAGCTCCGAATTCGACTCTGCCTCCCCCTCATCATCTTCACGTTCGTTTCCACTCTCACTTTCTTCTGGAGTTTCAGGGACGATTCGACGAGGTGGGGAAGGACCAGCCAACCCATCGGCGTAAGGGGATCTTGGCCGCTGCTCTACTACGAGTCTTGGTGGGAGCGGGGCGGAGGGAGGTGAGGGTAAGGAATGCAAGGGTGGCGAAGCAGCTGAAGCTGATGATGTGAAAGTCGGTGCAGATATGGGTACAGTCGGAGGAGGCGCAGTCGAAGGCGGAGGTGGGAAAGCACTAGCTACAATATCGGGATCGACCTGAGAATAATTCTCTCGTTCTGTATCCGAGAATTCCTCAATGCTAGATTCGCCCGTGATCCCTGTAGGGGATCGGATCGGAGAGTGTGGCGTGAGCTCGTAGTCGTGAGAATCACCAACCCCGGTGTGGTTATCGATATCGTCGCCGTCGAAAGCATGTTCTAACAAGGGAAGCCCAATAGGGGAAGGATCAATCAATACATATTCCCGGATTCCTTAGATAGATACACAAAAATGAGGAAAATGGAGGATGAAACATGATTGGGGGTAGGGTGGAAGGGACGGAAGAAAAAAGTCAAGATTTACCATCTTGTTTCTCTTGCTCGTGGTCCTGTTCAATTTGAACGCTCGCTCTCCTGGGTACTTCATGTGTAGGCACAGGTGCACCCTCTTCCTCGGGAATGACGGAAGTAATCGTGCTCTCAGGCTCAACAATAACTTCTTCGGTATCCAGCGCCTTTACTGAACCAATACTCGACTTCCTGACCGACGGAGAAACACCGACAGAGTCTGCGCTATCCTTCCGAAGACTAGACTTCCTCAAGGGCAGGGAGGGAGACGTGGGTGGTGAACCAGGACCTTCAATAGAACCCACCGAACCCCCAGAAGGTTTCCGAAGGGGAACTGAGGGAAGTGCAAATGGTTGCACTCCACCCATCTTAGCAAGCTTCTCTGCAACACGTTTCCTGCGAGCCTCCTCGTCCTCCTCTTCTTCCTGTTGTGACATCTCCCGCCCTTCGGTTTCTGTCGAGATAGCTCTTTCTTTCGGTGGCGAGACCGGAATGGGCGCGGAAGGAATGCGAGGTTCCTCATCAGCGTCAGCTGACTCGTCATAGGGTTCTACGGGAGGCTTGTCGACCCCTACCTCCTCGATCCCTTCCGATCCGGAAGGATTCTCAGGAACATCGTCCTTTGCCACTGGCTCGGCAGGTATGGCAGGTTCAGTGGCCTCCTCCGTAAGAGAGGGAGATTTGGTCGTTGTATCACCTTCAATTACGCTGTCAAGGTCGGGAGAGGCAGCAGCAGATGGTTTCGCTGGCTTCCGCCTAGGAGGAACAGCACGGCGAGGCACAGCTGGAACAGGCATAGCGGCAGGAGGGGAACGAGACACTTGGGATGCATCAGACTCGGCGGAATGGATTGAGACAGACTCTACAGCGGAGAAAATGTGAGCTAATACGCAGTATTTGACTTTATGAGGACCTGCCTGGTGTAGGAACGATAACATCTTCTGTTCGGCTCTTATTCTCTACATTAGCAGGCTCTTCCGTAGGAGGCGAAGCGGCGACTGAAAGTGGATAAAGCTCAGCAAACAGGAATAGACTTGAAGGCTTAAAATTATCACCTTCCGGAGATTTGACTCGCTCGGCCACTGGAGAGGTCTCTTCTTCTTTAGACCGCTGTGGTTTCTTCGCGGGTACGCCAGGCTTGACACCAAGAACGGGGGGCGCCATACCAAAGCGCGCACCACCAAGCTTGGCCATCCTGGCAGCGATGGCCGCCCTCCGCTGGCGTTCCTCTTCCTCAGGACCAAGTTCCGCAGTAGCACTCTCATCATCGTCTGCAGGGGTCTCCTTCGCTAAGGCTTCCTCGGGCCCTCCGGACACGACTTCCTCTTCACTCGTCGATTTGGGCGATCGTACTGAAGAGGGTGATTTAATCGATGGCGGGGGTGAGATCGCGGACTCAGCCGAAATCTTGCCTCCATCATCCTCGTCATCGATTGGCGGGGGCGACGCAACAGCTGGAGGCGGTTTCCACTTCGGCTTTTCGACAGGCTTAGGCGCGGCCGGCGGCGCAGGGGCACCAAACGCACCCCTACCTTGCAGAGCGGCCATACGCTCCTTTAAGCTGCCACCTCGGGTGATACTCTCTTTTGCATCTGCGGCAGACATCGCTCCTGAACCGGCTTTTGCAACATCAACCCCAGGGCTGGAAGGGGCCGCTGGCGAGGGCGGCGGGGATGGTTGTTTGGGTTTCCATGTCGCGAACCCCGCTGGCTTGGGGCGTGGAGGCGGTGGTGACGACTGCTGTGCGGACGACGCGGCCTTGTTCTCAAATGCAGCGATTCTGTCGCGTAGAGAGCCAGGCTTTGGCTTTGGAGGCAAGTCGGACATGGCCTTGGTATTATTGTCAGAAACAAGTGGCTCATTCGTCCATTATTATTATACATGCATTTCCCACGGTCACTGCACCCTTTGCATCCAGAACGGGCCTACTCCCGTCTGAGTTGGCGTTTTCCAGGAAAATATACAGACACGCACCGACAGGGTCGTCTGGGTCGTGTAGCACCGTTGTCCATGCACCCAGCACACCAAATGCGGACCCGATGCCCCCAACTTGGATTCCCAGCGAACTACCCGAGTTAATGAAATAGCCCCTGAATATTACGCGACTTACCTCCAGATCGCGTCTCCCCCAACTTCACCCGAAAACTGATGGGAAACTATAATAAATTCAGGTCCTCTGTAACTGATACGTACTCACAAATTGCCATTTGGGATGGCCGTCTGGAGTTAGCCCCACACAACCATGCATTGCTGACGTCGATGGCGCCTGCATTTCACCCACAAACCCAATAATGGGTCGTCCTGGGTGCCTCGGGTCGTCTTCTATTCGTGTAACATGCAGATTTACATCTAGCCGTACGAATTCTTCCGCAAAATCGTCTTGTTCAAACATGGTCGTATCCAAGGGCTCGTCATCAACCTAATCCCATGAGTCTTGAATTCGAACTCGAACCTCGAGCAATGAAAGATCTTACCGCAGTCTCATTGTACGCTGCATGCAGCTTATTCAGCTTTAGAAATACATCATAAGTCGTAGACCTACCTATCAGCTCCCGGTGGTCACAAAAGCAGAAGCAGACGCTCCAGTGTCCCTCTACGAACGCCCAATCCGCACCTCCTGGTATATCATTATCTTCTCCCCCTTCTGAAACCGCCCCCCCTTCCCTCTTCGGCACCAAAATTTGCGTGAATGGCATGCTCATCGGAAATATCGCATATTCAAAATCTTCCAACAGCCCGTCGCCTCCCCCGCCCACCCCCAATACACCCATAATATCAACTAGATGCATCGATAGGACATGGTGTATTGCCTGCACATGCGCCCAATCCACCTTTCCTCCACTCCTCAGTGGCCCATACTCGTTGTCAACATAATAGTTCCGCATATCATACACGAAACCTCTTGACCGTACCCTCGACTGTTTCAGCACGTCGTTCCTCGTAATCCCGAACAACATGTGCAACTGTGCATGCAGCTGTATCGTTTCCTCCTCCCACAACGCCTTCGGTGGCACAAGCCACCCCTCCCCCTCCTCCTGCCTTCGCTCTTCGGCTCCACTCTCCCTAACACCACCCTCGACAGCATCCAGGAAACCTCTGAGCACGGCCGGCACCCACAACAAATTCTTCGACAACTCCTGCACGCTCTCCCTCACACTCAACGGCGGCACCCACTCCGCCAACCCCAAAAACACTCTCAACACCCCCCGAAGTTCCCCTTCACCTTTGCACAATCGGATGTCCGCAACCACCGTTCGCGCTCGTATAATCTTCTGCAACTCCCCCTTCCAATCAATCCCCCCGTTCCCGTCGTCGCTTCCAGATCCACCAACTCTCGGCACACCAAGCCACGACAAACACGTTCTGGGATCATCCAATGGTTGAACCAAGTACAACGCCCTCCAGAACGCTTTCCTTGAGCCTCCAAAATCATCATATACGACCCCGTGCAGTTTTTTGCATGTCTGCGCGACCTGTGCTACGTCCACTGGGTCGCAGAGAATCAATATCTCCTCAATGAGTTCTTGTGGGAGTCCAAGGAGGCCCACAATCTCAGCCGTGCCAGTCGTGGGGTCCAAGTTTGTAGAGTTGTTTGGTGAGCCTGCATCTAGGTCAGGATGGACTACCCGACTTGGGAGGGAAGTGAGGTGCTCCGGCATACTTCCTCGGCTTGTGTGATGAAGAAAAGGAGTCAGTGATAGGTCATCTCTTATCACGGGTCCGGGCAATAATTACCGGTTCCTCGGGCGCCCTCACGTTTGATGGGATCCCAGCGCTACGCACCTTTCCTTGGTCTTCAGTACTACCCTGACCCCGCACATAGCACCATTACCTGGTCTCACGAATTTCCATGAAGAATATGTTTCCAACCATCCACAGTGTTCTCACTCCTTTGGCGCTATACCTTAAAACCGGTGTAGAACAATCAACAAATTAAAATGCGCAAAACGCTGAAGGTGAGTGGTCCTTACGCATTATGCATATTTTTTCTCGTAAGTTTTGAGAGAAAGTGCTCCCGAAAGACTTTCCACATCACCCCTCCATGGTTGTAGACACACAGATATATCATACACCAAGATTCGCACCTCTTTGACTTGAGTTTATTAGAAGTAGCATATCTTCAGTGTCATCATTCTCTGGCGTCAATGTTTGCCAGAGAACTGTGCACGCGATGCCAGTTGCATATCTGTAAGACCTGGCTAGATGTCGAAATGCGAGTGTCAGCTTGCCATCTCTTGTCTCTCTTATTTCATATTCTTCATGGACATTTGGGAATGGACTCTATATACTTTAGGTAGCAACGAAATCACCCCCAATTCCTTGGTAAACAGTGTACATAGGAACCTTGTCATACATGTGCCAAGGTCCCCAGGATCCAGTTTTCCTGCTCGGATCCTAGCAATCTATTCTATACAACTTGTGTCTCGACGTGATCCTGCGTAAACATGCTCGTTACTATAACTCTGAGAACTAGAAGTAGTCGAGTAGACGTATTCCTATTTTAATGGGGGTAGTTGGCACTCAAATCTGGTATATCGGTGTGTGACTCTCCGGTAGACGTTTGAACGTTGAGGCCCATGAAATGGTCCACGCTGTGTAAACTTTGAGAGGCTGAAAGGCCTACTAATATGGTCTCAGTATTATTCCTGAATGGCACGTTAAAGATAAAGAGGACTAGCAACGTTGCGAATGCCAGCGGCAACCTCAGTACGTATGAGCGAGGTGGTGGAAGCGATCAACAATGAGGGAACTTCGAAAAATTTGTCAAGAACCCAACACCCGGTCGGGGTTGACGGTGAGGAAAAATCGGTAACTAGTTCTTTGTGCTACAAATCACTAAGGAGCGTCAATTTGTGCCATAGTGAGATCGCACTGCAAGCACGCATCATAATTTAAACCCCCACTACCTATCCGGGTGAAGAGCGAAGTTGTCACGAATCTCCCACGACCGAATCAAGGTGCGAGCGTGGTCGGACGAAACGACCACGGGGCTTCGAGACCGGAGATATCCATCTAATAAGTAAATAAAGCGCCTCGCGACGTGAAGCAAGGGAAATAGGAATACGAGAAGGAGAGAGAGAAGTTGAGACAGCTAGAGAAGGTTTTGAGACGAACACTGCCGTATATTTGTTGGAGATCGTGTCTCCCATTTGCCTTCTTTATGTCGTACATACAGGTAAAATTAATCTACTATCATAATTTTGAAAGGGAAAAGAAAATGAGAAGCGAAAGACCTAGGCTATGATCAGGAGACAGGCCGGAACCAGTGGCGCGCGAGGCACAGAGAGTTCCACGTGAAGAAGAAAATTTTCGATTGTGCACCAGCGCCCAGGGGAGGGAACAACAGTGAAGAAGGAAATTTCATTCGGCTATATACGAGTGAGGTCGTAAGCCGGACGGAACTGGGGAAGTCGAATGTTAGATACCGAGGACAATGGCAGGCGGCTGGGACGCGGGCGCTCCGAGCTTCTTGATCTGGGGGTTCCGTCCGTCCAGAGTGAACGAGAGCTGGTGTGCGGCCACTTGCATTACCGTATGACTGGGCCCTTTCAAATCGGCGTATTGAATTTCCAGTCCTCTGGCTCGTGTATGAAATAGTAGGAGGAACCTCGAGGAAACAACATACCGGTAACAAACAATATCATCACATCAGTTCACAATGTCGACATCTACTGTGTAGTTCCAATCGACACCAAAAGTTGAAGGCCGCGAGAAGGGATGGAACTATACGAATCATACATCGTTTGAGAGCTCTTGATGCAGTAATCATTCACAATCCAAACTACCTCTCCCATTTCTGTCGAGCGAGAAGACCAGGTGGGCTGCATTCCGACCGAGAAAATGGCGGGGTGATATACGGTGATTTGGGAACACCTAGCGTATATGGCTAAACACAACAGGGCCGCTTCTATCTGAAAGCGAACCTCTCTGACTGAATCATCAAACTTATACGCGCTAGGATGGGAGTGAGAGTGATGGTGTCTGACGGGATCCTCAACAAAGCATCCTCCGTTCTAATTGACCTCCCACTTGTATTCACTAAAGGGTGCTTTGGTGCTATCGGTGCTGAAGGATACTCGGACGTAAGGTCTCAAGTCAGGTTCAGGTGCGATGGGCAGTAAGTACTCGAGGGTCTATCCTTTTCCTATTTTGAGCTATTCAAACTAGTATTGGGAAACACAGTCGCATCGGGGATTATACTTAAATAATAGAACACTATTCCAGCTGCTAAACAAATATATGACTCCTCGACCGATGCCAGGCTCAGGATTTGCTTCACACCACGATGCCTGGGCCCTGCGCAGCATAAAAATAGGATCAATGTGATTTCACTACGGCAAGGTGAATGAGCACACGCGCAGGTTACACAGTGGCAAGCAGACAAGTTATATGGTTATTCTCAAGGGGCCGCGCCTGGGCATCAATGCCATTCTCCGATACCAGTGTTTACATTTCAACAGACATACCGGGTTTGGAGGGTTCTAGGTGCTAGTGCAGTTGGGCCACACCATTTCATCGGCCTCAACGGCTAAACCTCCACTGGAGAGCTTTACATGTATGTACGTAATTTAGTCATAATAAGCTAGTCAGCCACCCCCTCCCCCTTAGATGGAAAAGGATCAACAGCTGTGGAAGAGGCAGTCGCATCCCCAGTAGGTGGGAGTGGGCGGTGGAGGCGGAGAATCAAAGACCAGTGCTTGCATCCAACACCTACTGGAAAAGAAGGAAAACCCGACTTAGTTCCATACTGCGAACTGGCTCACCATCTCGCGTTACTGCATGGCTCGGCGCCCATTTCACGATAGCGTACTGCTTTTGCTCGGCCGGTCGGGGGTGATTTGTTGTTCCCACGTCGTTAAAGTCCGAGAGCCAGGTTCTTTGACCTGTATACATTCTGGCCCTACGAAGAACGTTCGATCACGGACCCCCAGGCCATTCATAGAACACTAGTAAGAGTCTCGGGAAAACAACACACCGGTCGGAAACAACATCAAATCTATCGGCGCCAAGAATTGACAGTCGCTAGAAGGGATGAAGACACACGAATCATGCATGATTGACACTTCTTAATGCAGGGTCCGGAAACTCACATTTACGTGGAACAACGAGGGGCCCCGGCAGACCCCGACTTTTTTCTTGGTTATGAGCATCACACACTAGCTGCAGAATCGTGGAGCTTCACTACCTTTGGCACTCCTCCGGAGACGATCCAGCTCGCGGTTCTTCCTCAGGTTAGATGGGCCCGTTAGAATCTTTTACATTAATGTCACTTTCATGTTTCGGCAGCGGACCCTCAGGACACTAATTTATGATAGCAGACTGCGCTTACAATACCGATTTCGAAGGGCCCAACCACTTGGCATTTCACATAGGAACATGTCATAGAGCCCAGTCGTCTTCAGGATGTAGAGTCAACAATACCTGCGAAAGAGGATGCCTAACATCGCCCAAAAACAGGGATGAATCGTTAGACTTCAGTCACTTTGACACTTCGCTTGAAGTTGGCACACGCTCCAGGCATCAAGCACAAAATCTGAACGAAATGCCTAGGAAATAGGGAGCCAGGTTGAAGTGCCCCGGCGGTAGCAGAATATGGACGGCGCAGGAAACTACCATGACTAGTGGTCCCCGGTGAAAATGGGAAATAGCGGCGCGTCACCGCAGAAATAAATGGTGGGATACGGGGCTTCGGCGGATACTTGTAACACTGAGACGGTGAAGGTGATAGCGAAGAGTAAGAAGTTCTTGGAAACGATGAAACTGTCCGCCGGATTCACCGAACGGTAAAGTAGCAGTTTATTTGCTTTCAACCAAAGACTCGGAGAACCTGGGGTAGCAGAGGAATTGTGGAAGGCGGGAACAACAGCAAGACACCATTATGGTTTGGCATGGGGTTTTGGTCCCAGGCATGGCACACCTACTCGCTGGTTTCCAATGTCACTTGTGTAAGAGCGGTCTTGGCATTTTCTGGGTCGTCAATGGTACCCACGAACTCTGGTTTGGGTGAAAGTGTCAGCCCACTTCTCGGAGTCTGTGTTTCCTATCGTATCGGACGCCCGATATCTCGTAAATAGAAGATTGGAGTGTTTAGCGCCCATTGAATTGCGGAACGGTAAGAACCATAGGCGAGATTCCAAATTTTGAGCCCACCCCAATAAGACGATGCTCCACGGCACCCTTCCATTGGTGAATGTGAGATCGAGCATGGATGGAAGCCCTTCATCGAATAACCAAGAGAGAAGGTGAGCTAACCGAAATATTCGTGACGAGCTGATTAGTGGGCATGAAGACAGCTTCAAGCCCTCCGTCTGGAGTTGGATGCCTGTTGATTGTCGGTGACCACATGCTTCATCCCTTCTTGTACTTAGGGAGATTGGCTGAGTATGTAACTACAGGTCTTGAATAATCGGACTTGGGATGATTCCAGCTCTGGTTGCGGTACTGTCCGCTGTACTTTGGGTAAGCGGTGACTTACGTATATGTAGAAAGGGCCAAAGGGCGGTGAATACTTACGCTGAGGCCATGGAGGGGGGCCCATATTCAGTGTGGTGCGGGTTGTTAGGAGATGCGCTAGGTGCCGCTCCAACTGCTGAGATCAGGTCCAAGTCGGTAACTTTGGAAATGTAGCCGAGACTGAGTGCAGTGTTTCAAGGATTCCTCCATGTCTGTGGTGGCTCCGGCTGGGGTTCGTCTGGTGATCCCGCCATGAAGGTAATCCCAACAACTCGTTGGAACCTATTTTACCAGTGAAGCACGATGGTTGCTTCACTCAGCATCGTCAGCCCTTACAGCCTCAATTTCTGGCCAAGGTAGCGAGCCCTCTTCCATCTTGTTGAACAAATGTCAATGACCAAGTGCCACCTTCCCGGGAGGGGTCAAGTGTCTACGGTAGTAACATTCTCCCTGCTGTGCAATGGTGTTCCTACCCGAGGGCGCATCTAGGTCTTGGTACTGGGCGTTGGGCGTGGTATCGTGTGCACGTTACCTCTCGGTTTCCTGCGCAATTCACGATGGACTGGTACCACTACAATGCTCAGCAAAGCGAAAAATGCGTATCGACTGCTCTGTGTCAGAGACGTCTCTATATTCCCGCTCGTGTGAAAAGATGGGGCGAGAGAACGTAAGGAAACGCGGAACTGCTTCAGGCAGTTGGCCACAGAAGATCCTATGCGACACGGAGTCCCCGGAGAATCGTTTCTGGTGGGCAGAAAGATGAACGCCAATGGAATTGGCAATTTATAAAATTGGCCAGGGCTGGCACTGGAAATATGTTGGTCACAAGTACAAACCCCTACTTTAGCCCGACGGTCGTTGTCGATAGGTTCGGAGCAGTTCACCTTTTGGCTGGGCAGTCAACAGCACCGTCTGGCCCTTCACCCCGTACCGCCCTCGATTTCGCGGGTATCTTGACGCAACCGACACGAAGGACTTGGTTAGAGTCAGCCCATCGTCAGATTCTCGTTTCGGTTGTGACCCATTACAATTCTGGTTAAGTCCACAATGGCTCGAGATGTACAAAAATGGCTCCTGATATTACTAAAATCCATCACAACTCTCTGAATGAGTGTAATAGCCAAGGTCTCAATGGACTTTGCGCAATTGTAAGGAGTTTCTTAACGCCACAACCCACCACAGGCCTAACAAAGAATTGTGATGTCTCGCAGTAAAAGTGAGGTTTTGTAGATGTCAGAGAGGAGTATCCGAGGAAATATTGAAAAGGATTGAAGAGGTCAGCCACAAGAGCAACCGGCAGATAAGATCCTTTAATCCTTGGACCTTACGAACACAGAAAGAGACGAATGCCCGGACAAAACGACTAATCGGGTTTGAACGTAAGTTTACAACTCGATATTGAGTATATCGAGTTGTGATGTATTCCTCTCCGATACTTCTGGAATTGTTATCGCCATACTACGCGAATACTAATGTCATCAGGACTCGCCTTCTCAGTTCTAGCCACGGGCGCTCTTTCATCGAAAGGGTCCCTTATGTACAACGAACTTGGGTCTGTGTACAATAGATTTGCGACACAATTGTTTGCTCCAGTGACGTTTCGTCCATCCCCATTTAGATTCTGGTTATTGTCCTCAACGCAAGAGTCAGCTGTTCACGTTAGGGGCCATAACCATTGCTCATATCGCAATACCAGTATCCACCCCCACTCCACCCCCTCTCTCAACAATGGATGGTCTTAGATACACAGTGTACTCCATTCCAGCCATCCCTGGTCAACACCATATCATCCAATACAAGGATTTACGCCTCCAGGCCATTAAAACCGATCCCCAGAGCTTTTCGTCCACCTACGAGGGTGAAAGCGCATTAAGCTACGACCAATGGAGAGCGCGTCTCCAATCCCGACACAAAATCACCATCATCTCAGCTGCCACTTCCCATTCATTAGAGAGACTGTCATGGCAGCATAAATGGGTGGGCATGGTCACAGTACTTGGACCCAACATCTTGCGAGAGTTTGGTTTTGTTCCTCCGCGGAGTGTGCAGGCTGGAGGCGCCTACTATCTCTTTGTGGGTGTCTGGGTCCATCCGGCCCATAGGGGGAACGGACTGGGGAAGAAGATGATTTCTGCAGGGATAGAATGGATCCAAGCAGACGATGCAGGCGCCTCAGGAGCGAAGCGAACAGTGCTGCTCCAAGTCTCGCAGCAAAGCAAGGCAGCCGTCGGCCTATACTCCTCAATGGGTTTCCGACAAATTGAAGCTGGCAACAGCGCCAAGGACGATAATGCCTGGATGGGCATGTCGTTGTGAAACAAAGGAAGTATGGAAGTCTTCCCTCATTCGTTCATTCCACTTATTTTTGTTTGTTCCACTTCGTTCCCTGTAAGTGTCGCCCCTTTCCCAGAGCAGAGCAGAGGGCGTGACTGACAAACATTCCTAGGCATATTGTGGCTGTTTGCCATTTTGATCGGATTGTTATTTGTAGCAAATTGAATCCCATGTCCTTGTTCGTACCAATCCTACTACAGAACTGAAATATCAACATGGGATGAACTAGTCCATCAATGCATGGTGTATTCCTAGTCGCAGGACCAAACCAAGGTCACTGTCAGTACTAGCGCTCTTCGTGTTTAGACCTTTAGTGATGACTGGGCACGTCAGAGAGCTGCCGAAAACACTTCTGTTTCTCGGTCGTCCCAATGCCACTGCAACCGTGCCAAAGGGTTTGTGGCTGAAGGGTGAGAAATGTAGATCTCGGGCTATCCATCAATCGCAACGTGATCAATGAGAGTAGTGTCATAGAAATGTCATCAATGTATCTTGCTTGTAGCCTCCACAAACGTCGATTTTTTCTCAGCGTTACCGTGGGAGTGAGCCGTTGTTAGCGATATGTGCGAGATCCGAGATACGGAGATCGTGAATTGTTGATTGTGATTGTGGTCAGCTGGTCGCAGGTATTATTCCATGGAAGAAGCTAAAGAAATCCAAGATATGAGCCTGAGGACAGCTGGAACCTATGGGATCGATGGAATTAGCCGCCCCTCGCATCATGATATCGATCCCTACTAGTGAGTCTGAGGGCCAGGACCTGACGGAAACTACTACCTTGATATGTATTAGTTCCAGGAGACCTGGCAGCAGCTTGACAGCCTATCACTAATGCTGAATTTGGGTAATTGCCCTATGCGACAAGAATGCACCGATTGACCTAGAGCTTGCCAAGCCTTTTGTCGACCATACTCTCTCGTGAAGACACCCGTAGAACCTACTTCACCAAGCGAGTATTATCCTCTTAAAGTATAATTCGCTGTCGAACATTTCAATTGAGCAATAGGGGTCATCCGCAGTCGTCACATTTCCAATCAGTACAGATAACGGAAGCCTTTCCTCCTTTCCATGGCTTCTGCGAAGGTGATCCCTTCAAGACGTGCAGCTTCTTCAACTCGGGCTCGATTAGCTCCTTGCATCGCAAGACTTTCGTCTGCATCCAGTTTCTTGTTCCTCTGGACGAGTATCTGGCGGATGCCTGCAACGACATCAATACAATTGGTGAACTCGTCATGCATAGACTTACCCAACGACATCACTGAGGATATAACCAGGGCACCTAGGGAGATGGCCATGGATTGATGATACTGAGGTCCCCAAGACGCCTTCCAGGTATAGGACCCCATCCTGAAATTGGGAAACTTTAGCCCTAGAAGACACTCAGGGACTCGAATGGAAAAAAAAACACCCACAGATTGCCAAGGTTTCCACAGCCATTGACGATGCCAATAGCAGCGGCTCGCTTACTGAAATCAGGTTCGTAAAACACCGGACAGGCACCATGCTGCTGTACTGTCGACTTACACAGGCGGTCTGGGAATCACGTTGGACACCCAAACCAGGGTCATAGCGAAACCTGAAGAGCAACCCGTTAGCTCTGACACTGGCGATGGCCCAAGGACAGCTTACCAGCATATCCACACGCCATTAGGAATAAGGAGACATAGCGTCCCGCGACTGACATAGTTGACAGTGCAATGATGAACCCAACTATCACCCCCCACCACCAACCGGCAATGTGGAAGTAGCGCTCGCCTGTTCGATCTGAAGATCGGCCTTATGGATGCGAGTAACTGATAAATGTTGTTTGTATAACGTACCAGCGTGCCATGCGCTCAGGCAGCACACTATTGAAGCAAGGATCCAAGGTGGACTGAGGGAGCCAATAAGTGTTTACCAAACGATCAGGGGTGAGATTCTCATACGCAGCCAATAACAAAGTTACAGTTGTATTGAATCCAAGGGTTTGAGTCAATCTGCATGGGGATCCATCAGGATAGATCTCCCATGGAGAGAGGATGAACCTACGTTGGGAAGAATTGTACAAAGCTAAGACCTAGCAACTGGGACGTCGTCATAATGGCAAAAATGGACACAAGGGGGTCTTTGATGGCCAACTTCAAACCTTGCCACGCGCTTCAAGCCCGTCAGCCGTCGCGACCATGACTGTACATGCTAGGGGGTGAGGTAACTCACGAATCCTCTGGGTTATCTTTGTCGGCTTCTCCTGCATCATCAGATAGACGTGCCTGAGCGAGTCTCCGTTCATACTGGGACATCCATCTGGTATTGATGGGCTGGTGGATTATTTAGATATACCCAGTATCGAGCCGGATGCGAACAAGACAAACGTAGTCCGGAAGCAACCACCTAATCTGAGTTGAGTCCTGTGGCCGTATCAGCTAGGAAAGCCCAACTCACATGCTATTCAGTCCAACAAGGATCGTAATTGCACCCTGGAATAGATGAGGATTATTGCAGAAACTTTCATGGATAAGAATGGCTCATGCCTCAATAAAAAACAGCCTGGGGTCTGAATGAGCGGCAATTACTATCACAGGGAGGTATAGTCTCACCATCGCCAAGCGCGGATACCGCGCTTTCCTTCCATATTAGAAAGGATGCCAGCAGCGATTAGCTATCGTGGGAGGTCAATAAAAGAAGAGGGGCTATCAACCACCAGCTTACAGCGCCAAACGCGTTAGAAAGCAATAATCCAGCATATAGAACTGCCGAGCGAAATGCGAGCTCCTGGAAAAGGCTGTCACGATTGGGAAAGAACGAGATCGTCAAAAGGGTGGCACCTTCTTGGTGTACCAGCGAGACAGTAGATACATGGCTCCAGGATAGAATGCAGCTTCCGGGAGCCCAATGAAGACTCGACATGCGAGAATGCCAGAGAAGTTCTTGGTTACCTGTATGCCAAATATCGCGTTCACCTGTGAGTCAATGCAACAAAAATATGGGCACACGTACTCCAGTAAGTAAGCTTGTGAGACCCCACCCGACGACGCATGCTCCTATATACCAAGAAGGTCTAATGGTATGGGATGTTTAGCTCAACTATATTCGACGCATTTGTGTTGGTCGCACCTTGTAACATAATTCAACAGCTGACATACTTCATCTTCAGCATTCTTGTATCCTGGCTCTGGTCAGTATCAACTTACCATGTTAGACGGTACTTGTGCCGGGCAATAAGTTACGAAAAGGATGGCGATTACAGTCGCGTACTGCACGTCTGATAATCCATCAGTCTGTGTCGGGTACGACTCAGTGGCCGCAAACTGTACCGTTTATCCCCAAGTCCTCCTGCATTCCTTTGAGTCTCGCGGTCGTAATCCCATTCCGCTAGGAGCATCAGCGTCAGCTTATCGGGTGTGAGCAAAGAATATATATATATACGTCAATATAGTTCATGATGTAAATCACGAAGATTGTTGGTAGTAGCCTTGAGTCCAGTCTTCTCAATAACTTCTTCTCCTCTGCAAGCCTCTCATCGGAGCCAGGGGGTGGCAGCCCATCAGTAATATTCAAGTCCTTACTCTCGCTCCCACTTGTCCTCCGATCCGAATCCTGTTGCTCTTTCTCCAACGAGCTCTCTCTCTTGACGTCCGCACCGGTCGCGGTGGCGGTAGCAGCCATGGCTGTTCTGGTTGTTTCGCTCTTTGCCAGCAGGATAAGAAACAGAGTCAGCTGGCAAGATCAACGGCGTAGAATGGTTCGTGGTTCGCGTTCGGCTTGTAGGCTTGAAGGGCGAGCTGAGACTAGCGTGGAGAAGGGGAAACGAATAGGCACCTCGACCCACCAGCTCCCACTATCAAGGAGTTTACTAATACCTCCCCAGCTGCATACCCTGCAAGAAGCACGGGCCGAGAGGTGGGGCCCATGGATAGCATGAGTGAGAGTATTCTTCCCCCCCACTGAGCGAAAGTGTTTACGTCATCCGGTCGCCCTTGTACTCCAACGATGTTCGTGCTCGAGCTTAAAAACAAGCACTTGAAACGCTGGTCAGCACAACAAACCTACTGCTCGATCCACAATACATACCCTCATGTCCATGTCTATTGCGCCGCCAACAAATTTGTGTAGTAACAACGATGAACAACAGTTACACGCAATTGTGTCTTACTACAAACGCCTTCAGGCGCACGAAAATACCCTCCAGTCACCATCGGCAATCACGTCGGGTCCCTGCTCAATATATTAACACACAAAAAGCTCGAGTCACGAGTCTCATTGGATTAAACTTAGCGTTCGTGAACGTCCGCTATCCTGGGAACGCCAGCACACCCTCCATCAGGTGGACCTCAAAACCATCAAACGGCAAACAACCGACATTGATTTCTGGTGCCTCTATGACCATGTAGTACGTGAATACCCACCTTCCATGTGTCGATGGTGAGAAAAGAACACAGACTCAGGAGACCGAACCGGCCGAGCGACGGGGGTCCATAAGCGCGCTTGACGTGACAGCGAAAGGTAGCCACGCGCAACTCATCTTCGGTTTACGCTTGAAAAAAAATTGAGGATTGACACCGGCTTTCATTCGCCTGCGCGATGTGGGGTTCGAGGGAGTCTGCCGCACACAACAGTAACCAGCGATCTAAGGGAGACGGGGGTTCTTCGAGTCCGTAGTACAATGCAGTGGGAAAGAAGTTCATAAAATAGAATAGAAGACCGTCTTTATAGATAGTCAGGAGTGTTCAGCCACAAACCCACAATCCACAAACCCAGACGGAAGTGAATGTAAAAGTTATATGTACCAAGACTGGCCGGAGGCGAGGGATTACGGGAAAATCCAGACCGCAGGTTTACGCAAATATCGAGCGTTGTAATGTCTGCGGTGGAAGGTGGGGCTTCAGCCACCACCAGTACAGGGGCTACCGGGCAGTGTTGCATTCACTGCATTCCACGCACTTTGATAGCAGGAGCGGAACCATCTCATAAGAAAAAATGGCAATACCGAAATGTTAGTGGATACTCACTCGGGGTATTGGCATCCAGATACTGGCCTATATGAGTTCCGGAATGAAAATACGACGTCATTCTATCTATCAGTACAGATTCTCGAAGACAACAAAGATGGTCGCTCACACATAGGCTAGATCTTTGTCAACAGAGTTCGTCCACCCACTCCCCACATCAATAGAAGGTGCTGCGGTGTAGGTAGGCACAGGTAACGTTTTGATAGCTCCTGTCGGCGTATAAGTCGGCAACAATGCGATTTGCGTCCCCGAAAACGAGGGTCCTAGTATCGTTGGAGGAAATGTATGCGAAGCTACCTGGGTTGGGTCAACAGTCCCCGCACCTGCCTGCCAAAGGTCAGACAAGACAAATAAACCGTCATCCAAGCCACAAAAAGAAAGTTCTTAATCAGAAAAGAACTTACGCCTCCAGTAGCTGTTGCCGGGTAGGTTCCATCGAATATCTGGGATGATCCCAACACGGAAGCACAGTGGCCAACAGCCTCTCGAGGATCTGAGGGTGGAATAAAAACAACAACATTGCCCAGCAACCCACAACCCCATCCAGCGGACAATAGCATCAAGTAGCCACGGCATAACAGCAGAAACAACAAACAGTACCAACATAGACGTTTAAACATAATCGGTCCCCCGTCCACGTCAAATCAGCAAGAACCATTCTATACCATACGGCCCACATACCTTTTGGGATCCACCCGCGTTCCAATCCGAGTCTGTAATGCCACATCGGGCTGGACGACGTGTTGAGCAGACTTGAATTCCCAATCTTCCACGTCCAGAAAAAGAAATTCTGTAACGCGTCCATCGAAGCCAAAGTCACCTGCTTCAGGGTATCGATAACTTGTGGTGTATACGCCTATTTTTAATCCATGCCAAGGTATATACATGTCCAATGGTCAAGTCATGAGCAAGGGGACAAGGTCAACGATCACGCCGTATTTAGTGATGGTATACTCACGCTCCAGTCGTCCCATGGCCTACAATCTGGATATCCAGGGGTAGATCCAATACCACTCAACCTGGGAAGAACACGAGGATATATAGCAAATAGTTAGAATCTCTCCGGACCAACTCAACCCAACTGGGGATTGAGCCTAATCAAGGGGAGGGGGGGGGTTACGAAACCGGGACCAGACCGCTCACCAGAGACCGCAATCATTGATGGCAGCTGAGAATTCGCCGCCAACTGTCACGCCAAATACTCTCTGCGATTGATTTGTAGCAATAGCCCAGGAACTGGGAAACATTTTATTTTTCATCAACCGGCTTTCAAGGAAACTATTTGTAGTTGAAGGAACTTACCAGGGTCTTCTAGCCATAGCCTCAGGTCTGACCGAATTACTTTTAGTGATGCACAGGAATAGTCAGAATTCTTCCTGTTGACGTACGGTGTGGCATGGTCATCCATAAACGCAAGGTACTTGGCCATAGTCTTAGCACCAACGGTTCCACCTCATTGTTCAAGAAAAGTAGACCTACAGGATGTTGATCGAGAACGAGCCGATCTGCTCCAGATAAAAACCTGGTTCCCGAGTCAAAGAGGGCCACAGGGGTCAAAAACAGTTTAGTTGGTTACACCCACCCTTCCCATAATGTGGGCTGCCGAGCGAGCGTTCAGCACGGTAAGAACGCGGAATCATCAACAATCGGAAGAAAAACCTTACTCCTTGAAAGCCTTCGTGGATAGCGATGTAAGGGCCCGCGCCGGCACCAGTGCCCCTGAGAGAATACATCCATTGTTATTAGATAAGGATCGATGGGGGGAGGGATAAGGACATACGTTGCTTTCCTAATTGCCTCGTATGCGGCGTAATAGAAGCTTTGCACTGGCATTTGACCCACTGTACCCCATAGAATCTCGTTGACCATACCCACGCTAACAAAGGAGGCAATAGTAATCAGTAAAATAGGTTACACAGAAGGAAAAGGAAAGAAAAAACCGACATTCCGACGACATCCCGATACTGATCTTGGCTGACAAATTCTGTAATTATACGGAGGTATGTGAGAGTACGCTGGGCGTTGGCGATGCCCATCACTCCATGCATGCTTTGCCAAAAGCTCAATGGAAAGCGTTTTGCTCCATGCGATGGAATGGACTCACAAGTTGACGGAGCCACCTATACAATGAAGAGGCTATCAGTCCTTTGATGGTCCGTGTGAACAAAGCAAAGGGGGGCCTTACTCCTCCCAGAATGGTTCTATTGGCGAAGTAACGATTAGAAGAAGCCTCGTGAGTGATGGATTTGCTAAACCATACCCATCCGTTCTGGCTTCCCGGCAGAGCATGCAAATCAAGATAGATGCGAATGCCATACTTACGCCCCCATTGGATCCTATAACAGGAAGTAGATTAACAAAAGCCTAGCATCAGGAAGGAGCGGGAACTCACGCCTTGAGGAAGTAATTCCATGAGGTTCCGACCAAGAACGGCTCGTCGTTGATAGCCTCGATGGCCCAGAATCCAATAGGAATTCGCACCCAGTTCAGTCCAGCCGCTGTAATACACGGATGTTACCGGGCAATGGATCCACAAAGAGAAGCGAACACATACCCGCGATTTCCGCGAAGTCTCTCTCGGTCTACGAGGGAAACGATTAATCTCACGAATGAGGCTAAAGGATGGAGTTCGTCACGCACGATGAACGTCCTGTAGTGTTCTTCCATCTCTTGAGCTAGACGTTCTCCCATAGCAACGGATAACGTCCATTCATCGACTACCGGTCCGGCGCTGACGTTGACGTATTTTTCATACAAGCTTGGGCAGATGAAAGGTTCAGTCACTAGCACATCCACCATCAGCTACCACCGCGCGAGCCGTCTAGGATGAGAAATGCATCACCTAGCCAGCCCCTATTCACCATTCGATCAACATATCCATCCGCGACCCCCGCTGGAGACTTGACTCACCCAAGATTAACACCACGAGCAATATCCTGGCCCCAGATCCATTCTTCAGTACCGATTCGTTTACTCCAGCTCTGGGCTCTTCCCCCACGCCCAAGTGGATTCTTGGGGTCCGCAGCCCAGTCTCCTTCGAAATCGTTGCGATACGTGAATGTGCTCCCATCCTCCATCACGATAAGACTTCCAGATGTTCCCGAAGTTGCACCCCTCGAACCCCCACCAGAAGTCGAACCGCCTGCGCTTTGGGCAGCCCCTTTGCGGCGGCTGGTAAAGGCCACAGGAAAAACAACGGCAATAATAATGGCGGCAATGATAAGTGAGCCGACTATGAGATGTTTCTGACGTGTTCGTTTTCGAGTTGAAAGAGGAGCGTGAGCGACTTCAGCTGAAGATCTCTCGACGGCAGCGGGGGTGTCTGGGTACTATAATATATTTCTTAGTCTAATTGCTGGGTCACAAGTTCTCAGCACCCCGTACCGAATTGTATAGGTCCTGGGGATCCCAAGAATTAGATTCCATCAGCGGTGTTGCGAAACTAGGATTTCGCTGGTGCGCGCCCTCAACGGGTACCGCGCTGTACTGGGCCATAGCGATATCTGTGCAAGCCGCTGGCCGCAGCAGACATTTTTATGTTAGCCTATGGCGCAAAAGGAGCGAGAATCCTTTACCGAATCAAGTGCAGGGTCGAGTCACGTCCCGTTGAAGTATGGTTCAGCCGTGGAATGTGAATATTATGGGTCCCAATGGCGTGGTCGATGAGGCAGTGACTTGCAAACTTTAGCCTCATTTTTTTTTTAAGCTATTGCCAGCTAGTGGGTACACACACGGCCCGCACATCACTGAAATCGGACCATCAATGCCGTCACTCCTCATCCCCTGATAATGACTTAGAAATATTTTATCCATTATGTACCAAATAAACACATTATACATATGCGATGTAGAGTGGACGCAAGCTGTAACATTATGAAGTCGTGCTCTCCCTCTCCATTCGTCTTCTTTTCCGCTCTTGATCCTCCAATATTAATCTCTCAGCAGCAGTCATCGAAGGCGCGGGACGCTTCTTCTCATTGACCTTATCGCCATCACCACCCTGAACTCGAGGTTGCGGCCGCAGCCTTGAAAACGTTTGGCCGCTTCAAGGGGTTTGCCTTGAGGGGGTTGATACCAGGTTTCAGGGGATTCAACTTCAGACCTACAACAGTGGCCGAGCCGGAGGTGGGTGCAGATGTCGCTGCCGTTTGCTGCCGTTGTTGCTGCCGCAGGTTTTGCTGACAAGGATAGGACAACCTTCTCGCCTTCGTCTCGCTTTAATCCCTCATCCACAGGAGATGCAGATTCGGATCCTGAAGACTCTCCTTCACCGGCTTCAGCCCTTGCTCGCTCGATTTGCTCCGTGATCAACATTCGCTCACGAGCCTCGTCAGAGGTAGTCGCACGTTCTTTCTTCATGCTAGCCTCCTGTAAGTTGGAAAGATGAACATTTCTTGAGGAAAGCAAACGGAGGGAAACGAGCGTACCGCCTTGGCTAATGCCTTCGGGGAGTTATCAATCCATGCAAGAAACCAACCCTTCTCTGTCTCGTCTACTCGTGCGATCCCACTCCTTCCCAGATGCTTTACAAACTCAGTCAAGGTCACCCAACGAGTCGCATTCATGTGTAAATGGTTTTTATCTGAAATGAACTCCTGGTAAACCCGATTGGCTAGCACACGTTTTGTGCCAAACCTACGCCACATAAGTCAAGGACAATCATGGGGCGTGCTCAGTGCCAGCACTCACCTTCGCGATAGCAACGACACGAACTCAGACTGGAACTGCGCCGAAAAGCTGGCAATATGACTACCAGCATGCTCTCCAACCACGAGCATCTGCCTCAAGTGCGCCTCAGATTGCGCATGGCACTTGAAGCCGTTCTCGTCCCGGCACTGTTTCTGGCAAACTTGACAATACCATCGCAGGCGCTGCAGGCCCTTTGATTTCATCTTATTAGCGATATACTTTGGTGTGCCAACTATTCAATAGGGTAAGCCAGGAAGCCCCATACCAATTACTGAGAACTGACCTTCTGCACGCGGCATTTTGGAGCAATATCAAGGGTGGACTGGAATGAGGATGATGGTGGCGACCGAAGGTGCTGCTGTGGCTGTGGGTCGTGCTTCGCTGACAAATACTGTTTGGTCCTCATGGCAATAACCAAATAATACTCATCTTCACTCTCTTATCCCCGACACCCTGTGGCGGCAGGCGCTCCGAAAGGCCCCTTATCTCACCCACAATCCGACACCAAGCCACGCATGAAAGCGGCATCAACACCGACGGAAACAAAGGGCAATTCCAACCGTCACTTTGCAGCAGATCACGCCGTCGGACTTTCTGAATGCCCCGGATCTGAGCCGGTCACGGCAGTGGTAGCAGGGGGCCTGCTTGGACTAATTGAATGTTCATACATACATAGTCAACTCGACTCCTTCATCCTCCCCATCGCGTCCAAATCCGACCATATATCATCCCGCCCGATACCTTCGTCTTCTTCAGAAAATGCCCTCCGGTGGCAAAGACCCAATCTCTCAACCTTTTAACCCTGATTCTTCCGTAAACGCAACCCTGGCCCAATCGTCACATATCCCAAAAGCCCTGCAGCTGCCAGCATGATGCCAGGCTTTACTCATCTACCCAAATCCGGCGCCCGTGTGGGGAACTTATCGGAATCGAAACTTCTGTGCCATTATCTACTTCCAAAAACAGGCCAAGGAACCTCACAGGGCAGCATAAAATCATTTCCATTTCCCACTTCCTCCAGGCTCCGACTCCGACTCGGTCTTTTTGATCTGATTTGATCAGAGCAGAACGGCATCCCAAAATAGCACATGCAGATGGACTGTTGGATGCCTGCTCTTTTTTTTTTTTTTTCTTGCCTATCATATTTCTGGCTTCTTTCACACACCGTCCGTTCCTATACTGCATCCCACACGAGGCATGGCGAGCACCGGCGCCATTTCATCCGATCGAGCCTTACCAGGTTTCATGATGGTACGTAACGTACGGCCCGGGGTCCTAGGACCCCCGTGCGTCCCTCACACAACTGTCTGTCAACAAACTCGGTTCTGAACCAGAATTTCTACTCCGGAAAGGATAGAAACAATGGTAAGACGATAGCCTTTGGCGACTCAACGAGTGTAACCCTTGAGCTGATGCGTTGGGCAAAGCAGTCGGGGACTGATTTATAAACTTGTGGCTACTGTCAGATCCTGCGAGACATCTTATCGCAAACCACCGCATGCCAATTGCTGTGGCCAAACGTGGAATGAACCGAGGAATTTAACCCACCCTGCCAGGACTGCCCCCGACCCGTGAACTAGCCCAGGGGGACGGCACATGACGCTAACGTCAATGAAACTCAGATTGCTGTCTCTCCAGTGCGATTTTCGGCCTCGCTCCTCTCCTCTGCAGTCCTGTCCTGTCCGTATCACTCGTGGTTTCTGATTCTGATAATCTAATAAAAATATTCTTTTTGGCTCTTCCTTCCTCCGACGATTCTTCCTACTCCCGTATGTTGCATAATGTTCCTGGCCTCCAAACTGCTTCTCTCTTGGAAGCCCGGTACCATAGCGCTTCCGGCGAATCAGGTCTTATGTACGAGCAATTCGGACTCCGCCAATCCAACAATGCAGCACCCTTTCTCATGGTTCACCGCGCTCCCATCCAAGCCTGCTTCGAATTCCGAGCTTCTTGCCAATAATTTTCTCACGGTTGCATCCTATACGATCGCCATTCTCTGGACTCCTTTAGCCAGGGCAGGTTATTCTAGGGCCTTCGAGTAGTGCGCGTCATTTGCCGCCGCACCAGCTCACGGCGATTGTATTCTACCCGCACGCACTAATCCCTTCACGGAACATAATGTTGTCCTCCATCAAATTCTAGCAGTGGGTTAGCATCTAAGTGGTAATCAGTCTAGGTACAATTAATACCATCGTGTTGCACTACATTATGGTATATATCAATAGCCGCATGAACCTCCTCCCGTCTTCCCCTGTGACCATACTGACTCATCCCTCTCCCCGAGTTCTCCCTTTACTTCTCCATAGAATTATCTCGGGGAAGTTTGAATACACGCTTCGTTTCTATGAATAACACGCCTCGGCGATCGCGAAGTGTCTCAGAGAGTCAGAGATAACACAGAAGCAAAAGACCAAACCCGACGGTCCAGACCCTTTTTCAAAAAGTCCGGGCTTCCCAATGACACAACTTGTTTGTTCACAGCGTGGAGGGAGGAATCCGGTACCTGATTAGCTCTTGACACACATTCCCCATTCAAACCCTTTCCACCATTCCCCAAACTCAAAAAAAAAAAAACCCCTACGCACACTCGACGTTCAATCCACACAAGAGCAGGCCAAACACGTAGCACTGACAGGGGTGGGTGGGGGGGGAGGCTGTCACTACGGTGACTTGGGGAGGGGGGAGACCCAACTCCCGACGAATCGGAGATTAGGACCAGACGGAGAGAAAAGCACCCCAAAACCCAGTTCATAGGTGCTTTCCACCAGCGCTTGGGCCGATAAAGGCACCGGCCTAAGGTCACTACTCTATTTTTTTTTTGCCTCCGAACAAGCCATGTCGACTTCAAGAGCTCCCGATGATAAGATAGATTTCTACCCCCCAGGCGCATTGCATTGTTTTGTAAAGGACCCATGCAGATACAGCTACCCCCTTCCCCCCTTCCCTTTCCCCAGGCCATATCCGTCCACCCCGCGATCCCATCACAGAGTTGTAAATAAAGAAACTTCGTTCGATCCATCACTCTCTCCGTGAAGAGAATATACCTCCTCAGCGCTACAGCACTGCCCCCCGAAGCATCTGGGCACTGGGCTATCCCCTGCCTTGTGAGACCGCGGCGTAAAACTAGCCAACGACGAACAAAACTACCCTATTTTCCACATCCCCCTCTGAACTCGCACCCCCCCTTCCCCCTTCCTTTGATGTTTCAAGTACCTCTCTCAGGCCTCGATATTTCCCTTACTCATCTCGCCCATGATGCACGATGAGATACCCAGAATGATGGTAATCATAATCATAAAATAAGTAAGGGTTGCCTACATAAATCCTGACTCGGCGGACTTGGACCCTTTGATCCCCGTTCAGCTACAAACCCCCCCCCCCCCCACGACTTGCGTTGAACGTTGAATTCCTGGCAGTAGGAACAAGTCGCGGCAGCGGCTAAAATCCTTGATTGCAATATCAACAAAGAGGGAAATATCCCCTGTGGAGAAATTACTAAATATTGCACATTTACATATATGCGTTGGTGAGTTCCAGTCGCATTTCCTCCTTACGACGAGTAATTAAGAGTAGAAAAGCAATAATAGAATTACACGAGGCAATGTGATGACGACAGACCTCTCGACCATCACTACAAATCTGAGGACCCCGCATTACCCTCTGTATCATTATACCTTCCAATTTCCTCACTGTCTCTTCCCCACTTTCGTCACCTTGCGCTGTTTCCGTTTCCGGATGTATCTTCTCGCACTAGGTATTCCAAACTAATGGAAGAAGCGAGTTATTAACGGCCCCATAGAATACCGCTAGAGACATCATTCCACACTCACTTGTCGTATAGGGTACAGAACTAACAACATCGCAGTTGCAGTCCACCCCCATTTGACCCATGTAGGTAAGGGTTCAGGAAACATCCCTTTGCTCCATTTCGTAATGACCAGCAGTTCCGTCACGATCGTGGCAAGGAGAAGCCAGACATGTTGGCCCATCCTGACCGCGCGCCTTCAGGTTGGGTTACAGGGTTACGCGAGCGCGCATCATCAACGGCCGAATGTCAATCACGGAAGTTCTTAAGCGAAATACATAGGCACCGCACCTTGGGTCACTGATGTATTGGTGTAACTCACGCACAGCGGGAAGACCACAGAGGAATACAAAGGTCAGCCGGAGAATGACGATGGGGTGGTCGGGTTCCATCCATAACAAACTCTGTAACAAAAGTTGATCATTGTCGCCAGGGAGATACAACATAGACACGGGCCTTTAGATAGAACGGGTTGAGCTCAGCGGCTAAGAATACCAGAAGTAAGAGAACCACGGTCGAATAATGCAGGAAATCGGTGGCTGTTCCCCATTTGAACGCAGTGAAATCATGGGGCGAGAATTGGCTGAGAACCCGTTTCATTTTCGGTCGAATTCCTCGGGTTTGCCGAAAGCCACGCCATGAGTAGGGCTAGTGAAACGAAACGTCACGGCTAGTCCACCCGTAGGCATTGGTTTAGGGAATGTATACCTTGACCTCAAAGTATTGACATGTTTTCATGCCTGAGAGGAAATGTCAAACATGCGGCTCAGGCTGAATTCGGCTGTCCTGACCTAAATATGTCCCTATCCAGTTGCAGATAAGGACATCGAGCAGCCACTAACAGAACCGGTAAGATGAAGTTCCACTGTCAGAAAGAACAGCTGTACGTGATCCCACCAGCACTGTCATGCAAGGGTGAGACTCGATCAATGGTCACGCTTGGCTTGGTATGTACCTCAGCGAAATTAGGCAGCTGATGTTGTAAGCTATATTCTGCGAGCTCAAAAGCGATGCTCAGGATCTGTTTATGGGAGCAGGAGTGAGCACACTATATGCGAGATTGGGTAAATCCTCGGTCATGTCACTCACCCAACAGAACCAATAATCACGTAAGATCATGGCTTTTCCGAACCAGCCGAGAGCGTGAGCGATGCAAAATATATCAAGCGCATTCTGAGGGGGCATGATATCACGAGTTACCTATGTTAGTCTCTCTCAGAAGTCGTGGAGCGAACTAACCCAAAGATTTCTAGCGGTAAGAGCACAGTCCTCGGCATAGCTCTTTTCTGGGGGAGGAACATTCAGTTTAGGATCGATAAGGGTCATCATCTTGCGGGCTGTGTGGAGATCTTGGAAGAGCAGAAATACAAGGGCTAATTCGTAAAGAAGATTAACACCAAGGACAACGCGCCAGAAGGCCGGATGGGGACGAATGAAAGGACCATCTCGAAATTGGATCATTGAGAAGGTCAGGAATGCAGCAATCGCAGCATAGACACCACTGATTGATCGAGTCGGATTCAGAAATAACTTGACGTTGTGAGCGACTTACACGCGCCGTTTGTCGCGTCCTTCTTCGAGGACATCTTGGGTCATAGCAACGTAGGCAAGCAGGATCAATGCACATGCCAAGGCTGAGAGGGTTAGGGGTTTGTAGAAAAACCTGGCACCACGAACCGAAGAAGTCAAGGAATTGACACTGTTGGAGCCACAGGAACTTACTCGATGCTTGTATCATGTTTTTCTTGGAAAGGTGTGATGCGAGTGTATGGTTCTGTCCTGTCTGCCTGCAACGCCGCAGTGGATTTTTGTGGGGCTATTGACTGAAGGGGATAGAGCACATACGTCGTACCCTGTAAATCATATGATGTATGGACCAGAATACATTATCTCTCAAAGTTCGAAAAAGGGGGAACCCAAAGAGACGCACATCGCACCGGCGTGCCGTCTATTCCAGGGATGGGTTCGGGTTCTATCGTAGGCGATAATGCAGCGTCGGATTCATCTGCAGGAGATGTTGCTGACAACTCGGTATTTTCTTCCTGGTTGGACTTCATGATGAATACCGATGGGAAACTGCCTCCCACTTTGTGAATTCGCTGGCCCGGGTAGAAACCGAGAGAAGCATTGCTACTGACGTGTGGCGAAGAGAGCTGTGGCTTATGCGCGAGAAAAAGAAAGTGCTCCTCGGATGATCTTTGTTCAGAGGGATGAGATGAGCGAGGAGATCCGCGAAGGTCAGTAGCAAACCAGGACGAACACGCCGAAGGAGGGCGTCTCGTTCGACGTCATATTTGTATTTGTTTGGCGTGCTCTGGTTGTCAGCCAAGCATTTGCTTGTTTGTTTGTTTGCTTGTCTGTTTTTTTTTTTATTTCAACTTCGGTGTTCCTCAGCCACAGTTCTTGCTCGCAGCTGCGCATGGCAAGCGACGTGTCACGACTTAACGTCTAATTCTGCTCACTCTCACTTGCTGCCGTTGGCCTGTCATTTTGTTTCGGCCGCCCACAACCAACGTATTTATCTTACGGCAACTGTCCCCCGCATTCTAAACTGCAAATATGATCTATTGCTATGATACGCTTTCGACGTGCGGATCTATCCACTTCTCGCATCTGCAGATCCTTGCATAGCTCATTCTCCAGGTTCTGTTGCCACCCCGCTCCAGGTCATTCGGTGGCTGGCCTCGCCTATTGCAAAAAAAAACAAAGCAGCTGATGGGATCAGAGTTCGGAGAGCGACCTTGTCAATCAAGAATCGCGAGGTCCAAAACTGCAGTCCCAGTGCGCTGGCAAATCGAGGAATAGAATCGCGGTCTCGACGGCGTCGCGACAAGACCTTGGTTCTCTCAGTGGCTGCAAGTGGCTTCGTCGGCCGCAGGGGAGCGTGTGAATGGCTTAGGCTGCGCCTCTAGCCAGAATTCGTGAGAGAGAAGAGCCAAAAGGACACTTGTTTTCTGCAATATGTCTCCGTTGGATTGGGTGCCCCCTCCCAAATATCCCCGAAACGAGGTCTTCTAGACACGTGGACATGATCGAGCACCAAGCAAACAAATATGGAAATCGCCCAGAATTTATTGTGATCCGTATTTCCACTACTCGCAGCCCAGAATTCTGCTTGGTGGTGCTACTACTACGAACAACTTCTATTATTCCTCGAGGTTGCTGTCCGCAGATGGCTATCATCTACACACTCCTATGAAGTCGCAGGAACGTCCAGGTCCAGGGATACCCCATCATAACCCGCCATGCTTCTGGTGCCTCGTTCAGAAGCTCTATTCGTTCCCACCAGTATTCATTCGATGAGGTGCTTCGAGTGCTCTGAGGTGTCAAAGAACTTGTCACAGGGTTTGATCAGGGGTGTCTCCTCTGCCGGCCTTTCTGAGGCAGCCAAGCATTTCGCTATCACCCAGATTCTGATCACATCCCTCTTTTGCAAGCGACCACACAATGATCTCAGAATCCCACTTGACTGATTGTGGCACTCGCTCAGCGCTTGACCTACGTTACGGTATGTGGACTTAAGGCCCTCTATGTTGATGATGGTTGTATTTCTGGTTATTGCTCAGGGATAGGGTAAGCGGGAATGGAGCCATCACTCATGCGTTCATAACAACTCGTTTTTGTTGTCATCGGGCGCACATTGTATTTTAGTGCCAACCCAAATACCTATTTTGCCTTGGAACTGTGCAGTGAAGATTAGCTTCAAGATGGTACCGACAGAGTGGAAAGTTCAGAAAGCTGTGAAAAGTTACGCCGAATATAGACACTTTGAACCGCCTTCCGCGGATGATTGCACACCCCCAAGACGCACGCTTCAACACGTTCATACGCAAACATCTTTTCATCTCAAACGTACCTTCGCAATCGGTCGAAAATTTGCTACGGCGCGCGTAAGGGCTGCCGATTATTTTCTTCTCAACTTTTACGTGCTGCGCCACAAATCCGGAGACTTCCCGCTGATTCGTTACACTTTGAGGGAATGAGGCCGCCACCTTTGTCGAGTGAAGGAACAAGACGCTTGCAGAAATTTCTTCTAATCAGATCCTTGCTCCTAGTCACTTCACTCCTTCAGGCTCGCGTATCATAACTGGGGATGTATAACGCCCAAAAGAACACGGGCTTTCCCCCTACCTGCCTCGCAGGAAGCTGCATCAAGGATTCGATTTGCCAGGCCCCCGGTCACAAAAGGCAACTAGCCGGTTACTTTATAATTTATGTGCAATCACTGATTCGGGACGGATGAAATGTCACAAGTGGGAACAGACCCTGCGTCCCTGCAGTCTGTCCCCCCTAGAACGGAGTATTGCTATTGTGGGGGGGTCTGGGGGGGGGGGGGGGGGGGGGGGGGGTCTCCCCAGACATGCGGTGGATGATGCTGATAATGCTGTTGCTCAAGAAGCCATCCCGTGGAGAATGAACTCACCCCTGCTCGATGTCACTGGCATTGCGCGAGTTGGGGGTTGTTATTGCCAGCTCATCCATGTTCTGTATTACTGTTACTATTATTATTATTATTATTATTTTTCCCTTGAGTAGTCGAGTTGGCCGGGCCAATCGACAAGCTTTCCATCCCGTTGGGTTGTGGAACTTCTCTGATCATCGGGGAAACATACAGCAGAAAACGCAGAGAACCACGAGTCAATTGACGAAGATAGCCGGGGCTCCGCACTAGTGTTGGTGGCTCCCTCGCGCTGAATGCCGACAACATCTGTACCACAATGATCTCTTGTTATGCCATGCCATGCCAATGCCAATGCCAAAACGAAAAGAAACCTGCCTGTTTGAAGTCACAAGATTTATCTTCCACGTTGTCCCGATTTCACTCTATGCATCGACCCTGAGATGGCCCAAGAGAGTGTCAAAAAAAGGCATTTACGGACTTATTCGTTACACGGAGGTAGTTCCGAAAGGTCGGGGACCCGGACGAGGCAAGATGGCGTTCAAGATAGTTTCCGGTATGGAAGATGTTGACCACAAAAATACCCCTAGCCTCCCACATGGGTAATCCGGCATTCGACTGTTCTGATCCTCAGGGCTATACTGTGACTGTAGCTATACGTTATATCGTCACAGTAGTCGAGACCATTGTAGGAATAAGAAGTGTACAAACTAGGCAGGCAAACGATTACAACACCAGTTCGACTCGAGCTGGTCAGTTCTCCCAATCGGGTACCTCCTGCATCTGTAACTACCGGCACGATCTCGAAATTGGGATCTTTATTTGTCACTTTAATAACGCCGGAAGCACTTAAGGACAAGGTCGATTCTCCTTGAGCTTGTTCCTTTTCCGCTCCTGACCATTGACCACACTTTACCATGATGCCCACCGAGTCGTTCCAGCCAGTACAACTCAAAGGCGAGATAGTCGACCTAGAGTTCACCATCGACACAGACCATAGGTCAGTAGTGTTTAGTGCGCTCTCTCTGGCCTTCTCGCGTTTTACTTGCCGACTTATTAACCGTTTGCTCCCCTCTATGCCCGATACCTTTCCCCAAAAATAGGAAGAGGAGGAGGAACCGGACTACCCAAAGTTGTTTGAATTGTCATACCTCGAAACGCAAAGTCGGTCGCTCTTGCTCGTTGTCTACCATGGCGGGGAAGGGGAGCTGACCCATTCGCTTAGTGCGATCGCAAACGCCCGTGCCAGCGCTGTATACAGCTTGGTCTGGTACGAAATCATTATGCTCTTGCGACCCTATGCACCCATTCTGACGATGCGCACATCTTAGACTGGTCTTTGTGTGTATGAGATAGACGATCCGGCTCTGAGGTGAGCGCCGCAAATCTCCCGAACATAGGGCACGAAATCGACCTGCGACATGGTTATTAGAGATGACCCCTCCATCGACGAAAACACGCGCTTGAGGAATCGCATCGCAGAACTCGAGAGCCTCGTCCGCGAGCTGAGAGGTAAGGGCCTTTGCTTCCAGCGCTACTCATGGAAAATAACTTTCTGACGCACCCTCGCCCCTGTCCTCCATCAACAGGCAAACCGCATCCACGCTGGGCTGAGAGCAATTTCAGAGACGGCGATCCCAACGAGAAATGGCATTCTCGGGCAACCAAATGTGCACCCATTAAACGTTCCCCAGAGGATCCTAGCCGTAGCAACCGACCGACCTCTGGCAACACCAATATCGTGAGCCCTATCAAAACAGAGCCTATATCAGATGCTTCCTCTGGGCTATACCGCTTCTCCCCTTCTCCTGGCCCCGGTTCCATTCGATATCACCAGTCCTTCTCTGGCGATGTGCGAAGTGCCAGCGGCGGAAGCCCGACTTCACCATACGAAGAACAGCAACAGCGTGCTTTCAATGTTGGGTCTCCAACTCAAGGAAATGGGGTCTATGGCGGCCATCCCTCTAACAGCTATCACGGACATGGATCGGGGACTTCTCCCTATTCAACGGATGGTGGCGGTGGCACCTATGGAAATGGGCATGCGCACGGGTACGGAGGTAGCGGCCATAGTGATCACTACCATGGGTCGCCACACCAGCAGTTCTACTGCTCTTGTCGAACAAGCCCCGCTACCGGTGTCGCTTACCTCACTCTCTCACAGCAGCTGCAAAATTCTCTTTCATCCCTCCGGCAATATACACACCACTCCCAGTGTCACCTCTTCCGGAAAATAATAGAATTGAATGATCTGATGCAGTACGTATCATCATTCCACTGGCTTTCTGATGGTTGGAATGCTGACTTGTTACCTTGCATAAAGCAGCGGAGTAGAATTAAGCGACTTCGACGACCGCAGGTCATACCAACGCTGCTGGCCAGCAGACCCAACCACCCTACGACAGCAACACTCCATCAGACACGGAGCTCCTCACACCATTGTCGGCTTCCAGTGGTCATGCTTCGTTCCATACGGGAACCAGCTCACCAGGCGTTTCACCACAAGAATGGAGCAATCTTGCTGCTACCGGGTACAACCCATATTTCCCGCTCCCACCCAACCCCGAGCACCACACTGTGTATAGCCATGTCATGTCTTGAAAGCACCCGACACTCAGCATAGACTTTTACCGCTTTCGTCGCAGAGGCCCGTAGGAACATGCGCCCGATTCCCATCCTCGTCGGCTGTCAGTAAATCGAGGCTGATACCATCATTTGATTGTCACTCCCTCGTTTTTGCTCACATGCGAACCGCGTCGCCTCGAGCACCCTTTTCTTGTATACACCTGTACATCATTTACACTTGTCCAGATACAGCCTACCGAGCACTGTGTGCTGCTGACTGTTCCTCGGGTTATATTGTTGTTGTTCTCCCTGTTTCGCACATTTGTTCTCCCATGTCCGACCTGTCGTACTACTATTATGTAAGGGACTTTTGTGTACGAGTACTAGTAGTAGGTGACTGCTTATTGTAGTGTTTTATCCCTATCCGTTGCGAGTGAGCGTGTTTTTCTCTTAGTCTTACCTTTTGTTTCTTACTGCTGTTTCCCACTCAACATAATAATATATACTATATACGCACTTTCACAAAACAGGTTCCAACCGCAGTACGGCAATAAAGATGATACAATCAGGGCAGTTGGAATATATATGAACATCCTTGAAGTTTTGGACTCAGATATCGAAACTCCAAATGGGTACTGAGTAGCCCCAACTCCAACGAATTTCAATCATAGTTGTTACACTCAACTATGACAAAATAGCATCCCGTTTCATCAGAATTTCCATAAGCTACTAAAAGAAAATCCCACAAAATTTGCATCTTTCAAGGTCACAACTTGTAGCTTCCCCGATGGCTGTCAAGGAAGCTATATTCTTCTAGGTTCTTCCAACCTAATTCTTCTCTTCCACTAGTTTGGAAAAACACCATTACCACAAATACTACTCCCTCAAGGGGATACAATTAAACGCGACACGGCATCAAGTAGTTACACCTCCTCAATTCAAGCTGCCTTAGTGACAAAAGCTACTCTTCATAGCGAACTAACAACAACACCTCGCCGTCTCTCCCAGCCCTGTGAGACAGAATAACCGAAGTCCAGAAGCACCGGAGGTTCCTAATATAAACTCTTGAACGGGGCCAGCCTCAAGTCCCCACCCACCTTTAAAGAAGCGCCCAGGAGAATTCGAAGGGTGGTCGCACCCCAATGTGACGGTCAGCACTGAAATAGAGCTTCGAACTTCCCGTGCCAATGTTATTTTGGTGTGTAACATTTGTTGAGCCAATCCGAATTTGTTGTACACACTCTCTGTGTAAACCGCCCGTTTCGAAGTCTATTCGCAGTCGGTTAGCAATATGTACCATGTAGCTTAAACTCACGCTGATCATGGCAACGGGAACGATACTGAGGAACCGTAGCTCTGCTCTTTGCTCAGTGCAAAATTAAACGAGGGGCTCAGCTGCGTCTACACAGAACACCCTGTAGACTGCTGCAGTACTCGCATCGCATTTAACTTTGGCATCTTGAACTCACCATTAATCATCATCATCAAGGTCCGGGATCCGTACAGGGTTGTGAGTGTGGGTAAGGTGGTACCTTTAAAGCGACCTGGTGCCCATGTGCTACTGTGACATCGAACTAGTGATCATGCGGTAAGATACTACTCTTGCTGGTTCCGATCATTGATGGTAGGTATATCTATCTTACGAGGAGATTGATATGTGATTTACGACAGAGGTTAGCGGCAGAGAATGGCATCGCAAGGGATCAGGCGGTCTGCATCGACGAGATGTGCATGCGTGTCGGACTATCTCCTCCTATTTGTGCCCTCCCTCCCACTTGATCTTGTACCACCAACTTTGGAACTTCTTGAAGTGGCGTTAACCTTTCCAGATCCGGGGTGTCGCTCATCAATCATCCTCTTGCCTCGGCTTACACTAATGCCAGCGGTCTTCCGTTCATTCTCACTACTCTTATCGCTTTCAACGTCATTGTCGCCAGTAACACGAGCAGGCGTCCGTCGGTTTGCTGATCTGAATTTCCTACGGCACGCCTCACTACCCATTTCTTGATACTCTGTTCTCGTTACTGCAAAGCGGCCAAAGTTGAAGTTGAGAGCAGAGAGATAGGGTTCAAGAACCGGACTATTATAATCAGTAAGCTTTGCAGTATATGAATTAGTGCGTAGCACGTACTCTTTGCACTCGTAGATAATAATTTCGCAGCCAACTGGCGCCAGGGGTTGCAGCTCCTGTAATCTGGTGGAATAGGGACTAAGGCCAAGTATAAATGTACGAGCAAGAGACCGCACAGTCGTTCCCGGAAGCCACGGAATTTGGTATTCCCTCCTATCAACCCGATGTTTGCCCAGAACATACCTTGCAGATCAGCTGGCAATAGGGAGATGACATGCGCTACCGTTTGTGCGAGACCCATCTGTTCCAGGCCTGGAAACCGGACGTTAAAACATGTAGGGCGTACTCCGACTGCGAATCACCTATGTCATCGGGTCTGAATATAATCTCTGGAACAACGAATCGCTCGTTGTTCATGACCAGGACTTGGTCCAAGTCAAGGCGGACATCATTTGGCCCTCGAACTCTTCCCTGCTGATTTCGTGATAAATCTGGGAGAATGTATTCTTGGACAATGGGATTATTGATGGTGTCTGTTCTACCTACCCTCCCTCGTGAGCTGTGTTTTTAGGACGATGCAGAGAAAACACACAAATTTCTAGATCCTGCTTGAAGGTCTGGGAGATGAAACAACACTTTTCCTTGACGTCATTGACAATAAACGTTTCATCCATCATATTCCACTGGCGATACGACACGAGTTCCTTGAGGTGGTTCGTCAAAAGCTTCCCGCCGACGTCAATGCTAGTCTCCGTTGCATGAGATTAATATTGGTGAGCAACTCATGACGCCCCTCCTTGGCTGATACAGGGGCAAACGTACCGCCTGACGGCATTCCAGATTATTTTGTTCTCCGAAAATCGGGACAATATGCGTGAAGCTGAATCCGGAATCGATGACAATACAACATTCCGGGGCAGGATGGCCGGGATCTTCAAACAAAGTACCATGAGGTATGAGCGAGGCAGCTGAGTTGCAAAGAATGAGCTATCCTTACATCCTTCATGATTCGTGGATTACTCACGGGTGCATCTATAGTATGATTGGAACTCATATTCCTCAAAAACGAACTGATCATACACGTCCTGGATGTTTGGCAAATTAAAGTAAGGCTCGGTCATGAGCAATGAGGCTTGTGTTGTATCAATCTGCAAGCTATGCTCGCATCCACCTGAAGAGCGATGTGATATACAAATAACTCACGCCGAAGATCTCCGTGGAAAGGAGTCCGTCCCAGATGGCTTTTTGAGCGTCCCAATCGACGATATACCCCTACAACAGCGCAGGTATCTCATCATCCGGCGTATCGACACGTGTAATTGGAAGCGAACCTTTTCGAAAGGCAAACGATAATGAAGCGATGCATAATCTTCACAATTTTCGAATTCATGACCGAAATACGTCGCTTTGTCGCCCTTTGAGCGTATTACGGCATTCGGTATCAGGCTGATTGAGAAAATGAGCTGCTGCCATTGAGGGTGTGCGAGATGGAGAGTACCGAGGAGGACCGTTCTGGACGCCAGCCTTGATAGTATGGGCGCCATTATCAATGATAATGCTGCTCATAGGAGGACGAGGTGAGCGCTATTGGCTAAAAGAATATCGAGTCATGCGATCACAATGTGGGAAATATCAGCCAATGACGTCGTTGCCGAGTGCAGCATCCGTGGGCCTTTCCCTCCAGGCCTCCACAATGTGCATCGGCGCATGGACCCTCGAACACCCAGATTATGCGCTGTAAGCTGATACTTACCATCGTCGTCTTGCGACCTACGACTCCCAACAGCATACTTTGTACCAATCGCGACGAATACCTGCACAGACCCACCCAAGATGCACACTTTCATTCCTTCCAGGACCACCAGAGTCCTCTCTGAGGTTCCAGGAAAAGTCTTATCAGGCCGCGATGACAAGGCTGGTGGATCCTGGTTTGGTCTCAATCAGGCCGGCAGAGTCGCCCTCCTGTGAGTTCCTTGCCACCAGGCATCTTGCACGACATCCATGATAATCCATGATAGGACGAATATAAACGAACCCCCCAAATCCTTTGCTTCTTCCAGGGGGTATTTGGTCTCGTCCTTCCTTCTATCAGATTCATCTCACCCTCTGGAAGACGAGGTTGACAAGATCGTACCCCAAGACGCGGAATTCGCTGGCTTCAACCTGCTTCTACTGGCTCCTGCTCCACTCTCCTCATTCTCAACCCTAAAAGAAACGGACAATGGAGAAGGACAAGGGCGAGAGCCTAGATCCAGAAGGGGAAGAAGCACGCCGCGTGAGCGCACGGAAACAGGAACTCACTTATGATGCAATGTTTGTTACCAATCATGGCGCCGGAGGTAGACTCGAGGCCCGTCGGCTCGTTGCCGCCGAAAGAGCCTGTGGTTGTATGTCCAATGGCGTTGACAGCCAGGGAGGTAATGAATGGCCCAAGGTCAAGAAGGCGTCCCATGATTTCCATGAGGCCCTGCACTCCTTGTCAACTAATGGCTCGTCGCGCTCCAGGGAGAAACAACTGATAGGAAGGTTGTTTCACATTCTCACGTATGCATATCCCACATGTCATGACTAAATGGGTGGTCTGACTCTCGGCAATTGTGATATCATTTTTTTCCATGGAATATGGATATACTAACGGGACTATCACTGCATCAAGTTGGCGGTCACCAGAACAGATAACCCAGCGTTCTCAGCTCAGAAACACGATCCATGTATCCCCCATACCGCTTATTCTTGATTCGAGTAGTGCTACGGTTCGCGGCACTCCAAACGTGGACACGCCGGCGACCACTCCCGAGCCACCGGAAACCCATCCCCCGGCGAATATTGCACCGGGTTACGAACATTATTACGGTACCCGGCTCTCGACTATTCTTCTCGTCCGCAGAGACGGGTCCGTCTTATTCATCGAGCGAGATATCTGGAGACTGGACAAGGATGGAAAACCAGAACGACTCGACCATAAGGAAAGCATGGGAGAGGGAGCGGTAAAGGAAAGGATATTTGAATTCAACCTGGACTGGGTTTGATAAGAGCAGCCTGCGTGGGGCCGATAGGAGCCTTTAGACTATCTAACGTCTGACAGTTACGGTAATGAGCCGAGATTTAACCATCGCACTGCCTTAGCCTACGCTCGTCCTGGCGTCGTCTTGAGGGAAACCAAGCTGCAAATGAATTCACTCCGAGTCGGGTTCCACCAGTTCGCAGACCTATTAATAACGCAAATGATGACGGACAACCGCCAAGGCCTAATACCTGAATTGCCTAACCTGACACTCATCAAGCTCCCCTGCCCTGCCGGCACGGTGGTGCGCCCAGTCCATCACGCACGGAGTCAGTTTATCTTGAAGGGGAAGCGGACTACCATCATAACGACAGCAAGGTTCGTTGACAGTGATGAGCTGGCCGAACTCAAATTATAATATGTAGCATCCAACATCTAGTTTCCCTGCGCGAGGTCGACGGGCCCCATGATCATCCTCACCCTTTGGTGTCCTCAAAAAATGTGTCAGGCGAAAATATTCAAGACAAAGCATCGTTTGATCTGATTTGAAGTTCAACGGAAACATCGATTAAGCTACTTCCGACCACATCATAATAGGAACACCTGACCTCATCTACTTACAAAAATCATGTTGGGAATCAAAAAAGGTTAGCATAAGCACCGTTCAAGAGATATCTAACAGACCTGATAAACGCTCCCCGTTGAAGGATCTACGAGCCATCCCCCGAGGGAACTGGAACTGCGTCGGTTCGGGCCCTCGGGCTTCCGAACGATGGTTCTCCTGGAGAAGCAACGAAAAGCAGCGCGTAGGTCAGAATCCGAAGCAAATAAGGTTGCAACAACGCCAACTTCAGCACATGTATCATGCAGATAACATGTGCCATCAGTCAAAAGCGATAGGTAAAACCAAGAGTAAGAGCAAGTTTGGCAGAGCCAATCATTGTCCACTGGGAGGTCCCAAAGGACAGTGCGACGGGTGGGAAATGAAAGAACCCAAGTGTGAAGTGCGAGTTTATGAAATCAAGCCCGGTGAGAAACGGGGTGCCGAATGCTCGGTTTGGAGTTCGTGACGGGGGGTGGACATGCAGAATGATAACGGCCCAACTCCAGACTCATCGGAGTTCTCTGAGTCAAAGGGAAGGGTTGTTATCATGAGGGCCCTAGCACATGTAATCACGGCGAACTTCGGACAGGCCTCGACACCCCCCGACTGGTGAAGATCGTGGACCAGGCCTTCGGACTCGAGTCCGAGTTGAGGCGCGGTGTCACATAAAGTTCTCGAAATGAAATGTAAGAAGTAGATGGATTTACATACCGTTCGTGAGCCAGTTAAGCCTTTTGATGGGATAGAAAGGGGGGAAAGTCGTGTCAGTATTCTGTTTGTTTGGGCTGGACTATTTTGGAAAGGATCTAGTCTTAGGCCTCTTTCACAGATGGGGGTGAGTGCCCTGGTGCAACAAGGGTTCCCCGCTGTTTGCCCTATGGCATCAGCCATGGTACCCCGGGTGCATGGTAGTCAAGTAGGCGCATTGATGCGGGGGGTAGTGGAGTGGTCTGGTTCGTTTGGGGGAGATGCACATTGAACAAATCGACTCACTTCTGTGCCATGGTGACCCTGCTGCCATCGCATTTCGCCGGGTCGCTGAGACTGGAATGATAAACCATCCAAGTCTCCCTTCCATCTGGACTCGTGAAGAAACCGTTGTGCGCAGGCCCAAAGTTACCATTGGCCGACTTGAAAACAGGTCCGGACTTGATCCAAGACGAGGGCGACACTGGATTCCCACCATTCCATTTTAGAAGGCCGATAGAGTAGGCAGAGGTCCAGCCTTTTGCAGGTTTAATAACCATTGAGTTGGTCAAATGAGCGCCAAGATTGTGCTTACAGTAAGAAGCGGAATAAGCCAGCCAGACCTTCGTTCCGTTATACAATGGGGCCGGGCCTTCATTGACTGTCCAGCCAAGCAATAAGCATTGACATGCGTTCGAGATTAAGAGCAAAAACGCGGAGCATACCTGGCGTTCCAACCCTTTCCCATGACAAAGTAGGTTCAGAAAGTAACGTCATCGCCCCAATGGTGAAGGCGCTAGTCATGGGGGCAATATAGAGACTTTGAAGATTGCTTGGACTAAAGGAAGAGAAGACGAGGTAGTTCGAGTTGGATATGGTGAGGACAGTGCCATCAATTGCCCAAGCATTTGGGTTATTGGACGAGGAGAGCTGGCCCCTATAGGTGTAAGGGACCATTAGGGTTAGCAGCGACACCTACACACAGAATTAATTATAGCAAGTGAAGCTAAGCCAAACGCATACCCTGGAGCACATGTATGCGCTGACCCCCCAGGTCGACATTGTTTCCAACCGTAAAGTAAATATTCCATCTAGCCAGATAACAATTAGCTTTCATAACAAGAGAAAAGACGGAAGACAACTCACGTCCCACCAACCTTATGAATCTCCGGCGCCCAGACATTGCAACACCTCGACGATGTTGAACTCGAATAAACCGTCACTGGAGCAGCAGTCTTCAGCCCCGCAATAGTAGTCGCCCGACTAATCTGCACGTTGTTCCATGTTGTAGTCGTCAGGTAATAGAACCCCGAATCGTGGACAATAAAGGGATCCGACCCGTTAGGATTCTTCAACGGGTTAGTGAAAGTTGTAGCACCATCGATGATGGCCACCACTGCAAGCAGAACACCTAAAATAGCGATATGCAGTAACATTGTGTCGCAATTTCGCGAGCAAGGTTGCGACCTTATATTCATCCAGCTATTGAGACAACGTTTGACCTGGCAAACGCACATACTAGCAAGAATTCCGGAAAAAAAGGATCCTCTGACGCTCCAGCAGGACGTCGTCCACACATCTGACACCCACGGTTTGCATCAGCGGGCCGTCGGAGAAATAGTGTATGAGCAGTGTGTGGCAATTTTCGAGCCATTCTGGGAAATGGGCCAGTGAAATTCAAGTAGGAGCACCCGGGTCGATTTCTTGCGCTCTTGCTAGCAATCCGCTGGGCGGGCCGAACGTTGAGGGAGAAAAGGACATGCTATCATTCAGAGTTATAATTGGAACAAGAGAGGTTAAGGTCGTTGTGTCATATAACATCATAAGAACAGTGAGGGAATTCAATCGGCAAAGCCGGACCTGAGGATTCCTAAAGCCATCAAGCCTGTGGCGTGACCACCTGTTGCTCCGCCTTCCGTATAATTTCCATCAACTGGGTCTGCTGCTCAATATTGAGGGAGGTGGTGGCCAATTGGTACATTTCAGGATTCCGAGCTTCGAAAACTGCGGGGAGGACCGGTGAACCTCAACAGAAACCAGTCCGAGTAAGAAAACACATACCGCCAAGAGCCTGCTTGAAAGTAACATAGGGATCAACGGTATCCAGAGGACTAAGATAGCCGAGCTCTTCGCCGATATCAGACTCCTCATCGGATTCCTCATCGTCATCTTCATCATCACCAATTGTCTTCTCTGATTGCTGGCGCAAGCGGGCACCCTGAGCTAGGAGTTAACGTCACGCTGACAACTACCAAAATTCTCTGACAAACCTCTCTCGCTAACATTTCAAGGTAAGCCGAATCCTGATCCCAAACATCATCTACAAGAAGGGTCAAAAACAAATCTCCGTGTACTCATCAGCATAACACCAACCTTCCGTATCCTCAAGGTTAAGGAACTTGTCATCATCATCATCATCACTGTCCGTCTCTTCCTGCAGAACAACCTCCAGAGCCTTGCGAGCTGAAACCCAACAAGTCAACACTCCACCAATCTACTCACACATATCCATAGAAACACATACCTTCAATAGCCTTGGGCAAATCTTTAAACGTCCGAATGATACCAGCAACAATCCCAGGCCATCCTTCCCTCAACGTCTCCGGAATCGATTCCGGCGTGAGCTCCAGCAACGCACACAGTGCAACGATCGTCAACTTCTTGTCATGCACACGAGGGAGACGGTTCTCAGCATTGATAGCGGCGAACCACTTGTCAAAGAAGATGCGAGCCATGCCGGGGCGGTAGGCCTCTATGAAATGAAGTGCAGCGGCGGGATTGTAAAGGACCGCGTTGACGATGACTTCGAGGTTGACAAGTTTGAGACCTGAACCCTGGGCCGTGTCGAATATGCCAAGAGTTATATTGAGAATGGGTCCCAGGGCCTACCGGTGCAAGTCAGCATTAGGATAGTTAAGGTTAGGGGGAAAAGGGAAAAAATACATCATCCACACTTCCACGCAGGTTGAGTAGCATGGACTCCGCTAGTTTGGATCCATTGATACGATCGTTTTCGCCAAGTTGAGGGTTCGAGATGGACGTAGAATAGATATCGAGCAACATCTGCTTGTACTCTGGCCTTGTCTTGATAGTCTCACCGCCAAATGACACAAAGTTATCAAGAGACGGAAGCATCTCTAGTACAAGTTGTCAGAGCCCCGCCAGGTTCGAAGGTCATTAATGGCCAACCCACCGTCAAGGAAATCGATAGCATCAGCCTTGAACAACTTGTAGGTGAGCTCAAACACGGGCCACATCGAGGGCGAAATAGCACGAGTCTTGTATGTGAGACTATCAATCAACTCATACATGTTATCCAGCAACTCTACAAGTTGAACCAATACCGACATCAGCGAGAATCAGAAACTACAACATTCAAAGACACGAACCTAAAAGCTTGTGCTCCAGGGTAAACACGATGATGGGGATAATAACCTCCTGTACCTGAGCCAATATTTCAGGAGAAGTCTCGATGGAGGTAACGACCTGGTCGGCGGAACGTCAAGTCTACCAGTGGAAAATCAGAAATGGACACTGTGAGGCTCACGGTACTGATTGTCTTTGCAATACCCATCGCCGAAAACGTCTTGTCGTCTTCCATATCCGCAAGCGACTCCTCGATATCAACATTATCAGCGGCGTTGAGAGCATCTTCTTGAGTCACCGCCTCCCGCGCTAGACGCATATACGACTCGCACTAAACGCGTCTCTTCAGTCCTACGGGTCAAGCAGAAAAGAATTTTTATGATCTGCTCACAAGTCTCGCAGTAAGCTGAGCTGCAACGGGCAAGAGCTCCGTTTGGAATTGATCAACCATCACCTCCATGCTACGGTTGAGAATATCTAGATCGGTCTCGTCCGACAACTTGAGCAGATCTAAGATCACACACACGCCCAGAAGTCAAGCCCCAAGATGAAACAACCAGGAAAATAAGGTCGCTTGTCAGGGACAAATTACGAGAGATGGAAATTTTACGTGGTTTGCGTACCTTGGATAACCTTGCCGACTCTAGGTGCTACAGCCGTTTTGACTATTGATGATAGATCAATGACGTTAGTCCAAGACCCCCTTAAGAGATAGGTAGAAAGATTGAGAAAATGGCCGGGGATAAGGGAGTCCCAACCCCAATGGGGTAGATAGATATCACCGGGCCTGCTGTGAATAGTAACCCGAAGCATACATACCGTCCTCGTGCACCAGAATCATCTCAGTAAGAGTAAGAGCTGCCTGAACCCTGACAGGAAGTTCGGGATCATCTAACAGGGCAGCGACAGCTTGGAAGTGAATTTGTAGTTTCTGGAGGCGGCGTGAGCCATAACCGAGACCGAGGTTTCAGGAGAGACTCTTTACCTCTTTGTCGGACCAGACTAAACCTGCTTTGGTCACGGTTCCCAGAATCTCTAGCGCCTAATATTCCTATCAGTGATTTCAATTCAGGATTATGTAGGTGGGAACTTGCAATAGCACGAATATATGGCTCGGTGCTCTTGAGTTCGGGGGTGACAAATTGAATCATAAATTGCTCCATATTGCCTTTAACTTCAGGGTGACGCATAATCCATGGGCCCAAGGCAGCAGTCATATTCAGAGCGCCAAACTTCTGCGGTGCCGGTGCACCCCTGTCAGCATGCTCTATATCAATACATGTTCCAAAATCATCCACATGGGTCACACGTACGATCGCAGGATGTTGTTAATGAATGCGAGGATCGGCATAAAAGCGATTTTCGTCCTATTGCTGGCCAGAGCGAAGAGGAATGTGGTTGCTGCAGATACGGGTGTGGAGAAACTCTCATATTCATCTAAGTCGGAGAGAAGGTTCCAAAGTCGGACCAAAGAAAAGAAAAGACAAAAATGGACGAACCAACTGCCATCCTCACATAATCCGCAGGATCGCTCTCCCATAACTGTTGCCGCTGGGCGTTGAATATCAGCTGAGGAAAGACGAAAGAGGAGACCAGGGTCTCAAAGTGGGGCTTGAGCTGGGCCCAAGTTGACTTGGGCTTGATACTGCAAACGGTTAAGAATAAACAGTATCAAACATATAGCAATAGAAACTGACCATTCGGTGAAGAACTGGAAGATATGATATTGACATTTCTTAGAGAGCCATGCCTGATTCTGAACATATAGCTCGACTTGCTGAAGATATATCGTAAGGATCTCGGGTGCAAAGACAGTGGCAAAATGCTGAGCAAATTGGCCATATTCTTCTTGCATTAGACTTGGAAGTTGGGATGGGTTTCCAAATCTGCGAAAGGGTCAATCGTGCAGAGAATGTGCCACGGGAGAGGAACAGACCGGTGGAAAAGTCTTCCCAAAGTATTATACGCCCACTTCTTAGCTTTCCACCACTCAGACTTCTCCCGCTCGTCCTCATCCTTGGGAAGAATCTCATTGGGAATACGGAGATTGACGACACTGAAGAAGAGTTGACCCCAGGGAACGATAGACTCGGGGCTTTGTTGATGAGGGCTCAGGTGAACACAAATGCTTGTTTTGTAGGTTTTGAGAATAAGATGGAGTATGGTTGGAGCCTCTTGGGCGGTGCTGGGTGGTGTCTGAAGCAGCTGTTTGGCGATATTGACAAGAGTGGGGAAGAGTGCGGCCACAACTCCTGGTAAGACATCATTGCGTTGGCGGAATCTAACACAAGTAGTTAGCAGTGAAAAGTAGGAATGCAGCGGTTGAGACCGACCTGAAGGCCCTGACACTCTCCAGCGAAGCAAGACAACCTGCGTGCACTTGTCGAACATCGGCACTAGTAAGAAGTTGGATGATTTCTTCGGTCAGACTGGGCCATCGATTGTTTGGGAGGTCATGTGCAATGACATTCTTGACGGTATGAGAGAGCTGAACAGAGATGCTACGAGAAGGTGAGGCCGCGAGGAGAGGGAGAATACTGCGTCGAAGGGCTTCGCGATCAGAAGTTTGGATGACACTGAGATCGGGACGGCGGGGATTAGGAGCTTCGATGGTGTAACATGTATAGACACGGTTTTTGAGCCAGACAGAGCAAGCTTGACGTGTTGCACTAGTTTTTAGGATACGGCAGCATGTTTCGGGTCGAGGAACGCGTTCACCCGATTATAAAATCGATACCCAATGAAAAAGGCAGGAGAAATCAGAGATGTTCAGGGCTGTGAATAGGAAACGCGTCGCACATATCGATGTTATCAGCCGCGATGATTTGAAGAAGCGCAGCGATCATGCCTTCCTCATTTCCGATCTGGTGTACCAAGAAACCATAGACGTTAGGATTGTGCAAGTGGGGGGTTTGCGCGCTAAAGAGATAACGCGAGGAATTCCCCTTCTTGTGAAAAGCAAGAAGGGGTGGCGATAGACGAACTTGGAAGTATTGATCTCCTGCTTACCTTGCGGATCTTGCAGCTCTGCAGCCTTGCGAATATTCGGGTCTGGATTCAGTGTGGTAGAAAATAAATTTGATAAAGTTTGGAGGTCCATGGCTTCGCCTTCACTCGTGGCGCGTAGTGATGAGGTTGGTTGGCCAGCTGTGTCTTTCTGCGGGGTCCTCGGACTTGATACTAGAAGCAACGGAAGGAAAGTGACAGCGGGGGTGTGCGGGAGAGAGTAGGGTAAAGAGGAGAGACTGCAAGTTGCTGGGACAGAGAGCAAATGTTGGATGTAAACCAGAAAACCTGCATCCGATTTAGAATTTTTTGTGATGGTCACGTGGGAGACGCGACTCATTAATTAATATTCATCATCGTGTATAAGTTATGTCATTACTATCGATAAGTATTTTTTTTTTCTTCCGAGCCTCACGATTGCAACGTGTTAAGGAAATTCCAGCTGTGCTGAGGCTACCCACAACCCTCGCTGATCCACAAAACCAGCGCCAATCAACATACCTTCCGCCACCAAATCAAGTCGCCCATACAATAACACAAACACACCCACAGCCCCTTCATTTAACCACAACAACTGCCGTGAGCCACCGTTCACGTGGGCCACCACCGACAATAAATTTGTAACCCTTCTCACAGGCTTTGAGCCTTCCCTTTCCGACATCGGGAATCAAATAGGCTAGAACATAGTCGACGCATATTCCCGAATGGTCGCCTTACCGTGGCCATGGCCTAGGAGAGCCTTCTCATTCTGCAGTGAACCTGAAGGCTATGACAGGTAGCACCTAGTAGCGCCATATCACACAGCTGACCCTCATTCCCATTCTGGTACTGACTCTTCGGTTTGACTGCAGAATTTAAGGTATTGAAATTCGACACCTCGTACATTTCGAATGCGTACAGCACGGGAGGTCATTCAGAGGACAGAATGCCAGGCTTAACGGGCCACTCACGGCACTCTATTGAATTGATCCCAGATCTGTGCCAACCTCCCGTAGTATATGGATCAATTCAATGTCCAAGCTAAACCCCACAGGAGAACACCGAGATTGAGCGCCAGCAACTGTCCCCGATGCTCCATGCAGGCCCAATGGTACTCATTCATTTAGATGAGAAGGGTAGTATAGTTTGGGGTCGTCTGCTGATCGGCTAGACGGAGTTACTTATCCGAGGTCTCTAGCCTTGCTCCTTTCAGCGCTCAAAGCGACCCTGTAGGCGGATCTGTGGGCCGTTCATAAGCGCTCGTATTACGGCCCTTCTCTGCGATCATCATCTCGCCAACACCTCCGTAAACCGAACCACAATGCCCTTTTTTCTATATGCACACGACCTAGTAATCACCAACAGTCAGTTCATCGACCATACTCACCATCATGAGCAGAGCGGTAATTACAATATTATTGTTTTCATCATCGTCATCAGATCGTTTGTTGATCTCTATATTTCGAACTTGGGCCTCCAGCTCCTGCTATGCTTATCCATACCAGAAGCAGCGCATGACTCCTCCGCCCGCGATCCGCCCCCACGATGCTTCCAGGAACCCGCCGGCAACACATCGAGGATATCACCCATTGGGCGCTCTGTTCCCACGAACGGCGACCTTTCTCCGTCCTGTGGATCAAAGGGCCTGCTAGTGTAGGCAAATCAGCCATCGCACAATCCTGCGCGGAAGAAATCCACAACAAACTCGGCGCTGCAGTTCTTCTTCTCCCACTCCAATTCAAGAGATGACCCTACTCGTTTTTTCACTTCACTCGCATACCAACTTGCAAACTCGCCACCCTCCATACCGTGACATTAAGGATGCAAAGATCCGTCAGGACCAAACACTCCTTACTAAGTCTGTCGCCAAGCAATTCCCAAGAGCTGGTCGTCGCTCTCTTTCAAGAACTAAAGCTAAAAGCCCACCATCCGCCGCAAGAGCACATCGAAGAAAAAGTGGTCATCATCGACGGACTCGACGATTGCCAGACTGACGATGCCCAATGTCAAATCATCGAGCTAATCTGATTCTCAGTGCGAGAACAGACTACACCTCTTCTCTGGGTTTTCTTCAGTCGCCCCGAACCCCATCTTGAAATGATATTCTTCTCCAAAGAAATCAGTTCCCTCTGTGGGCAGCGTACATTGTCCGTATCACGCGAGGCAGATGAGGAGATTAGGATGCATCTCAAAGGTGGTTTCAAACGCATCCAACAACAATACAACCTCTCGTCAACAACCCCATAGCCACGGGACAGCGACATCCACAAACTCGTCGACATGTCGGCCGGTCTCTTCATTTACGCAGTTACAATCATGCGATTTATCGGTGAAGTCAACTCACTCGGTCCTACAGAGCAGCTGTGCGCCGTGTTTTCCCTTCAACGACGCATCCCACTTCCCAGCCTCCATCCGAGCTAGATCGCTTCTACATACCATCATGCAACGCGTACCTCCCAAGCTCCTCCCCTTGGCACAACAGCTCCTCTCAACTAGGTTTATCAGAGGACGACACGACAGCTCCGCGATGGAGATGAGCAACCTGCTCAGTATTTCCGAGCATACCTTCCAAGCCCCGTGCAATAAAATACATTCTGTCATCAGTTTGAAGAGCTATGCTGCAGAGATAGCAGGAGGAACGCGAGAACAGCAGCCGACGTTGTACTTGCAGTTCTACCATGCGTCTTTTACGGAACTCCTGAAAGATCCCAATCGGTCAAAGCAGTTTTGTATCGCTACGCCTGCACATGCATCACCCCTACTCAGAAGCTGTCTCGACGTTATCAAGACAGCTCATGATGCTGATTCATCTCGTGAGCGACACCAGTCACTAAACTGCTAAAACTCACCCTTATGACAAACACCTCAACCAAACCATCTTCTCATAGTCATTACGACCACCACGACGACCCAAACTCCCCTCAAATGAACGCAGATCTCAACACAAACACATACCGAAACGCAGTCCAAGGCATCTTTATCCTCTCGCCTCTAACCAATCTAGACCATGAGCTACTCGAAACGCTCCTCAGCCTCAACTACACCAAGATTCTGACACTGTCCAAGATGGGCAACAATTTCCTTCTGCGCGAGCCATTCAAATTCGACGAGTTCAACGCCAAGGTTCGTCCGACTTCCTGTATTTTTTACATATATGTATCGATTTGTTCCACACCACAGATTCCCAGAGTTTATCGCGACAAAATTGCCTATCATCGCCAGACTTCTGGTTTCTTCTCCAACGTGTACAAAACGGTGGTGAAAGAGTCGGACATATATACAGAGTATGTCGTGGGTCATGGTGAAAATAAGGTTCTCCTTTTACACACGCCAGGTGGTGTTGGAGATGTTATTATGCCCTTCCAGTAACCTTACCTTTAATCGGTCGTGGATTTGCCAATGTTCCTTGCCAACGCCCTCAGGCCGTGTATTCAATAACCAATCTGTTTACGTCGTTTTTAACCCTTAACTGTTATCAAGTGTAGCTATGCGCGGGCATTTCATTACAGATATTAATCAAACTATCAGACGAAGAGTGCTCTATACTGCATGCAAAAGCGTAGAGTTGCAGGAATATATACAAGAATCGTGCGACATGGACAAGAAAAATTTGAAATCAAAAAGGACTGGTATGGATGGTATGGATGGGCACATTACGAGGGCTTATGCAGGTACTGCTGATGCTGCGTGACGAGGGGAGGAGGAATCAAAACCAAAAAAAAGAAAAAAAAAAACCATTTTGTCCTACGGTCACAACCATAGCACAAGCGAGCGTCAGTTTCAGCTAAGCGCTCGCACTCCTGCGTTCCATTCCTCTTTGCTAACCTTCCCAACGCCTCTGCAAACCGGACATGAAACCTCTACTTCCTCCCTCCCATCAGGCCCAACAAACACCACCTCCGCATCCCTAAGTGCCAAAACAACCCTCTCCGCACTGACCAAACAACTAGAATGGAACGTATGCGGACACACCGGTCTCCTTTGTTCCGCAGAAGCAAGGGAAGAATCAAATGCACTATTCCCATTGGAAGTCCCAAGACGATCCAGAGACCAGATCCTCAACTGCTTCATTCGCTGCTCTATCACATCAAACCAGGGATCCTCATCACTCGGTCCAACACCACAGCTCACATCGCAACACCTCAAACCCGCTTCCTGTTCCTTCTTTTCGATCCTCTGCCTCAGTGTCAGGCCAGGTGCAGGTGGTGGAACCCACTTCCTCTTCGGCGCTGGATGCCCTCCCTGCGCGGCAGGTACCATGAGGGTGGGGGTGCGTATTGTCCGTGGGTGACCGTAGACCGGCCCCTAGGTAATCGAAAATTGGTATACTTCCAACAAAGATTTGCTGTCCTGTTCCTTGCTGCTGTTGTGGTAAAGGTTGTTGCGGTAGAGGTTGTTGCGGTAGAGGTTGTTGCGGTAGCGGCGACTGAGTACCCACAGGGTGGTCGGGTACCGGCAGTGGGAAGCTGCCAAACCCAAACGGCAACATGATCGGCGGACCACCCTGCGGCCTCTGTGCATTTCCAGCACCCAAGCCCACATTTGCAGGTAAAGACCCAGGGAATGGGACGGGTGGTCTCTCAGGACCAAACATCACCGGTTCGCCCCGGCCATCCCCAGCGCTTCCATTCCCCATGGCATTCCCTGCATTCTCCGTATTCCTCACTGCATCCCCAAGCATTCCCATTACCCGCACCTCTACCACCTCCAACACTCCCAAATACTCGCTGGAGCACATCCCCAATCGTTCTTCCCATCCCCATACCACCCAACGGCAGGGGCAGCGTAAACCCGAATGCAGTAGTCCCCCCAACGCCCCCACCCTGCCTTGGTGGCTGATTTTGCACAGGATATCCGCCCGCATTGGCAGTAGTATTGGTAGTAGCGTCCGGATTCGTGGCTGGAGATGCCGGAGTATCTCGGGTAGGAAGTGGTGGTGGAGGCCCCCGACCGATGTACATATCAAACCCGATTGTGACAAACTCCCGCCGCAGACGGTTTTCACCAGCATTATCATTGGGATTTGCAGCGGCGGGACCGGTCCCGGCTTGTGTCGAATTGGGCTGCGGAGCAGGCTGAGGTGCTACGCCCTGCATTGAGGGAACAGGTAGTTTGGGGGTGTGGGGGTGCTTGAGGATCATCACGAATCCCCTCGAAGGGGAACGATGACTGTATTAATCAGTATACTAGTGCATATAACAAAATATAAGATACTCACATGACGGAAACCCACCAAAAAAGAGCGGAAAACCCGGTCCGTCGTCATCAGTATCAGGAGAGCCGGGTGTCGAACCAACGCCAGTACCACCGTCGGGGTTGCCTTGCGCCTGCATCTGTACACCATTCACAGTAGTCGGTGCTTCTCCGTCCGCTGCTCCCTGTGCTTCTGCCGCTCTTCGTCGTTGTGCTCTTGAGGTGTATGTTAGGTTCTCTGGATCGATGTTGAACCTACATGTCGGGCACGTCGTCTGTCTTGGTCTGGAGAACCAGGGTATCAGACAGTCGGCATGGAAGACATGAGCGCAAGGTAGTGAGACAATCTTTGGATGTTCCTTTGGCTCTGAAGCCTTCGATGCGTCACCGCCTTCCACCTCCTGCTCCTTATCCTGCTCCTTATCCTGCTCCTTCTTCTCCTTCTCGACTTCAGTTTCATCAACATCCACCAGCAACTTCTCCCAACAAATGGCACATCCACTGTCTCCACCACCACTCATATCCTGCCCCATTCCACCCCCAGTCCCACCAACCCTCTCCAACCGCTTCACGAGACCAATTGGCACCTCCTCTAGTCCCTCGATAAGCTTTTTCGCCCTCTCTGGATCTTCAACCTCCCTCTCAAGCCCCATCCCTGGCAAGCCCAGCGCCGCAAGAAGCCCGACTCGCGCCAGCAGCTCCGCAAACGCGGCAGCAGGAGTACCATTCCCGTCACCGGCATCACTGCCGCTTCCAGGAGTGGTCCGGGTCTGAGCGCGCCCTTCAGGAGGATCATTTCCGTTTCCAGCATCCCGGGGCGCCTGCAACGGCTCTGGAGGCGCGGCACTGAATGTTTCCATATTGGGTTCGGCACCAGTAGCAGGGAATAACTGGGTGAAGGGGCGTGGTGGTCATGCCACCGAGCATATCAATAGTGATTGCGAATCCACCAAGATACTGATGATGTGGGTTGCGGGTATTCGCGTTGGGTGGAGGGTCTCTTCGAGGAGCAGCATCAGAATTGGTGTTAGCATGGTTGGCCGTCGCAGTGCCTGTACTAGCAGCGATAGAAGGCGTAAAGGTAGACTGCTCGGGGTTTCCAGGGACGGACGAGGAAACCTCTGGCTCTGCAGAAGGGGGGCTGACGGGATTGGGGTGGTTGGGGCGATTCGGGGGGATCAAATGTTGGAAGAAGCGAAACGGGCGGGCGATGGGGGATGTAGGGCTGGAGGGACCTGGAGAGCGACCTGTAACGAGACGGAAAATGCCAGGTATACCTGCATTCTCGCGTCCATGATCCGTAGGAGTCGTTATTTGGGGAGACGGCGAAACGGGTGAGTCAGATCGGCTAGGTGAGCTGGACGATTGCGGGGAATACCCCACACGGTGTGAAGGATGCCTCCGATCCCGCTCGTCGTCGTGGTCATCCTCTACCCTGCTCCGCCGTATGCCACTACGTTGCGGTGTTAAAGGACGGGACGACGACGGAGAGCTAGAATGGGTGTGCCTATGTGAGGTAAAAGGCGCGGTAGCTACAAAAGAAGCTGGGAGGGTAGTCGTGTAAGGAGCGGGCTCGATGCCCAGCATGTGGTTGGGGTCTGTAGAGTTGTCGATAATGTGCATTTCTACTTCGTTTGGGTCTCTTTGGGACTCGGAAATATTGACCTGCATTTCTTCGTTGGGCACAGAGTCGGTGTCACGGCGGGAGGAGTCCATCGAAAATCTTTTCGAATAAATTGAGCTGCGAACGTCCAAAAAGGCGAGAAATGCTTACGAGCAGGGGTGGTCGTGGTCGTGGAATAAGGATGGATGGGAGCTGTGGCTAGTGTATTGTTCTGTTTACGTCTTGCTTAGCTTTGTGCCGGAATGTACCAGAAACACCGCAGAAATTCGCGGAAATTCACGGAAATATGCTAATATTGACTCTGTGCCAAGCATGGCATTGAATTCTCTTCCCGGGAGGAGAGTCAAGTAAACACACACAAAGTTATTTTTCTGCCCTGCGAAGGGCGGGAGGCTGACTAACATCCTGCATCCATTATGCAATCATCATTTCATCATCTGCGACTACTGACCACCCAGAGGAAAGTTTCTCATACCCGCAATTCTGACCAAACCAGACAGTAGGACATCAGGGCAGAGCTCAATTCTGCCCTCACCAAATGTTAAACGAAATACCACCCCCAAAAGAGCCCCTGTAGCCGATGCCCAGTATCTTTCGTCATAACTCGCAGTCAAGGCACACATCAGAATCGTAGGGTGAGCAGGCGAAACTGACTTATGTTCCAGGACACATATGATTCACACAAAGTACGTTTATTTTGGTTCTTCGGCCCCGCACTCCCTGGGGCTATAACCGTAAAGGTATATCCAATAGACTCCTGGCTATGCTTACTGACCATTGTGGTCGTCCTATGTGTCCTACATCCTGTCGTCTACGAGTTGACTTTCTCGTATGTCAATCCCTTTGGTCTCTAAGCTCAAACAATTGGCCTCCTAGTGCCTCCTCTCGTAAATCGAATTACCACCATCGGAGTACACAGGTAATCCTCAACGGCGCCTTGATCACCCAAGGAGCCCGACCGCGAACAGGACTCACGGAAACGACAGTTAACCTCGATGCTGCGGTTTGATTACCGCACTCTGCAGCACGATTCTGGTGAGAACCGGAATATGCTGGCACTGACATCACAACCTATCGGGCGGATGCTCTCATGAATATTATGTTCACAATTGTCTTAGGCCAACTGCGTGTTGGAGAAGACATCTTGTGATAGTTCCAACCCGCCACTAATTGTCAAAAAATTTTGACAGTAATCAGTGATCAGTCTACCCGTGTTCATAGGGTCCACACCAAAGCTTGGCGTTCGCCACCTGTTGTATGTACACGCATATTTCCCCTCCCCTGTGCTAGCTGCCTGACTACGATCACTGGGTATTCATCCTATCTTGGGGGTAGGCCTCCCAGAGGACGCCTCACGCAACAAAACCCACCACTTCAACGGTTGTCAAAAATTCAGTATTTGCAAACATGGTTTGTAAATATGGTTTACAAACCGTTTATGAACATGTAAGAAATTCATGGCCAGAATGGACTAGGTTTTTAGGGTGTAAAAGCTGTGGGACTTCCCCAGTAATGTCTTTTTTTAACGCCAAACAATCGCCTAGGTCAACAGACCATGTGAAACTCATACCAAGCCCTGCCAGTCAAGTTCCGGATGGTAGGACAGGAGCAACTGGACCATTTTCAGTCACTCAGCGAGGACAAAAGTGGAGGCTGGTCATGACTGCGATGAAGAAGAGTCAGACTGATCGAAGGGACCAAAGCAGGTCCGCAAGCCCCGACAGCATCCTTTCTCTTTGCCGACCCCTTAGTTGACCCGAAAATCCTGGGCTCTCATGTACATGCTCTCCGAGAAGCTGATGAACTTGCAGGAGTCCTCACGCACAGCTTCAGAATCAGCTTTTGATGAGCTGAAGACTCGAACAAAAATCTTTTAAAACTTCGAAATAATTATAACCGTGTTTTCAAACATTTCAAACATGTTTTAATGTAATAAATTGATCTGTAAACATGGCTAAGAAATTCGGTGGGAATTTTTGACAGAATCCCTAAACGATTCAATGCAACATCAGGCCAGTGGTGCTTCCACAATGTTGGCCGGAGTCGGCCCGGTGTGAGAACTGAAGGTATGATCACGACCCGGGATCCGAGCTTTCATTAATTCACTTGGCACTCATGCTTTTAGCTGGTTTTTCTGAGTATTCCAGTATGTCGGGATGTCCGCACCTAGGTCTGACAAGACATCGAATACCCTTCTCATCACTGATGCACATTGTGAACAGTGTTATCGTCAGCTTCGTATGATGGTGCACACGACCTATTCCCAAACAAGAACCTCCTCCGGCCGCCTCCTTCGCAGGCCAGTCGACCTTACCAGTAATGCATAAAGGCCCCGCGTATGCTGATAGAGATGACCGCGAGACCTTTCTCTCACAGCGCCCATGTCTACACACTGATCCATATCGAGGACCCATAGATAGCACTGGAAAATAGCCATGTGCAGCAAATGGCTGACGGCATCATTCCTTACGCCTCCGACGCTATGTTAGGCTCTGGCGAACAAATCGCACTTTTCCCCATTTTGTTTTGATAGACAAGGACATTATATCAGGAATCAGAGGCGCCATCACCCACCGTGGGGCTTGCATATCGAAGTATATATAAAGTGGTTACCAAGAGAGCGTTGGGCTAGGCCCTCTACCTGGCAACAGTCAAGGATGTCGATTCACGGCTTTTCAGAGGAGAAGATCATCAAGCTCACAGCGGATGCTAAGCCAGTGGCCTATTTCTATGGTATGTTCCTTCATCTATAATTAAAGGGTCGCACCAGCATTAATTAATATCGACAGCCGCTGCCATTACACTTCTGGCTTATGATTCTGTTGCACTTTTGTCGCGAGAGGTGAGCATTTAAGTGGGGCAGGTGTGGCAATGCTGAAGCGCTGATCCTTGTTAAAGATTGATCACATATACAGGTATTTACGGCAGCCACCTACAATCTTCTCGACTCAACATTCTACCAGGGGGCCCGGATCTCTCACCAAATGGATCTACGTGCTCGTTAAATTGATAGGGCTCCTCATCTTCTTGTCAGTATCGCACCACATTAGTCGAAGCTAACGTCACTGACGGGATTCACCAGAGTCAACTTCTTCAGTAGGTTCGACATCAGGCCACACCATCTTCGCTAATATCCCCTGCACTCGCAGCATATCTAACACCGCACGGACCTCCAACAGTGAGGATATAATTCTTATTCGTTCCACTCGAAAGCTAACAATGCCATAGTTGTATGCCGGTTGAGAAACGACCTGACATAAGCTTACCTACCTTCCCTAGGTGCTGGGTCAGGCAATGGGTTGTCGGCTTGTGAGTGAGATAATTATCAGCTCAGCGGAGCTAAGTGCCAACTACCAGTGCATTTGAAATCGTCTATACCTCAATTATCAAGACCCTCCTAGTCCTAAGGCTGCGTGCTCTCTACAACAATAACAAGCGGAGTAAGTGGATCCTTTATCGGATTTCAGAGTGCTGATCACATTCCTTGCTCCCAGTCACCGTCGTTCTAATCATCACAACTGCTCGTGTGTCTTTTTGCTTTTTTTTTTTACCAGCACCTTTGACCTAACCTACTTGTCCCAGTCGAATTAATGGTATGCTCACTTCCTCATGATCTTCCTGGAGGAGGCTCACGGGATATTTCAGAGCACGACTTATGCCTACATCATGACGGGCCTCAACATGCAACAATACATTATTCCATTCGCTCCCGTACCATGGCTGTCCCACACGACCAGGTAATCAATTACACCATTATCGCGCTCCCACTGTCGTCTGGTCAGTATCTCATAAACACCGTTGGCGTTAATTTGAATTCGGATCAACAGGTTCACCAGACTTGCGAGCAACAGTAGGCACCATATCCGAATCTTTTGTCAATTGGCTAATGGATAACTAGGCTTGGAACTGGCCCTTTTGCTCGCGGGTCTGTATCGTAGCCTGGGAAGTGCAGAGAAAGGGTTTCCGAAAGGGTTGGACCAGCATGAAGCAGCTGGCTCCCATCCTCTATGTATTTTACCGGGACGGAACAATATTCTACATTCCGTATGCATCTTCATCTCCTTGATCAGATACAAGCTCTCATTTTATACAGGGTATTCGGTAGGCAGCAGCCCGATTTTTTGAATGTGCTACGCTGAAAGTGTACTCGGAGCACAGCCCTGAGCTTATTCGGATTGACGGCAGTCTTCACCCCCATCACGGATACTCTTGTCTGTGCGAATTGGGAAGCGTAAGCGGCCCCCCCATTTGTGGGTCACGCGGGATCGAATTTTGCTGATAACTGTATTCTTCAGATGGCTCGCAACCGCTTACTACATTTCGGTGCGTCAATATCAAGCAGTTGTTCGGCTAGATCTCCCTAAACAATGACGAAAGGGCACCCGGTTGATCCTTAATATCCGCAGTGCCGGATGTAAATTTACTACAAGCATGATGACGCAAGAAATCTCCACCCTGTACTTCAATCGTGAGACAGATGGCGAGTCGGAAAGCTCCATTGATTCTCCGGAAACCACGAGTATTGTGGAGCACCAGTTTCGTTCACAGGGGACGGAAGCCTATGTATTTTGAATCTGGTGAGTATGTCGTCTGTGGCCGGCCGCTCCTCACTCATCCCCTTGAAGCGTAGGTTCTTTTCTGTATCTTCCATAATAGATTAAACCTTGGAAATTGCCTATACACTAAACTCATTTGTGTAATACGGGACTCCTCCCTGTTGTACGATAATAGCTTGAGCTTGTTGACCTCGGATAAGCCACTTGAAGGACCCTAGCTTCCGAATCCCAAGTTCTTCACAGACTCCACCAGGCCCGTGTCCTCGTGGGCTAGCCGTTGGGGTGAAATTGTTTCTGGACAATGTAGGGTCTCTTTCCTAGATCTTATGTTGCAGGGCAATTACTTCGATGGTTAATTGAGCTCGGGCTTTCCCACACCAATCAACCCCACACTGCAACACGATGTCATTGTGCCATGATCAATTAACGTTCCTGGATCTATTGGCTGTGTGGGGGTGGCGAATACCTCGAGGCCTCTTGTTCGCCGGGTTTTGCCCTATGAACACCTCGGAAACCGGGCTAATTGTGGTAATTTTGGCAGCGTCCCAAGGACGGAGGACCCTCACTTCATCGTTCGGCCTCTCTTAGAGCTTCGGGTAGTTGCCGGCCGATTCTAGGGCCTTCCAAGAAGTACCTTGTCATGAATGATGTTTGAACATTCTTTACTATCTTAACCTCCAGCGTGACCTCTCGGGTACGTGCTTCTGAGTAAATATACACTCGACTAACTGGGGAACACTCGGGATTAGTATGCCTACCACGAATAAACAACAAATATAGTCTGAGAAACTGCGCTAAACCGAAAAGGAGTCTGCACTGCGGTGAAACGGCACTTGGCCATGTCTTTGCCACTCCCCCCCCCCCAGCTGTGATAGCACGCTCGATCAACAAATTTCAAGCGCCGCAGACGCTTATTTGATGGGCTTCTAGAGTTTGAGAAGGAGCAGAAACAGATGTTTACCGCTGGCATCAGCTCACAAGGAGCAAAAACAACAAACATTTAGCAAACGCACCCTCCCATTCGAACAGAAGCACAACAACAGCAATAGAGTCCGCCTCCTTCCAGGGCGTCCATCATCCCTAGTTAGCCCTATCAGCATGCCTTATCGGGACCTTCAATTGACATTTCCTTGCACCCGCGTCCACCCGGACATATCAGGGCCCCATCAAATCCTCGTTCCTCGCAATGTGTGTTGTCCTCAAGCTAGAGACAAACGGGATAAAAACCAAGTAAGAAGTCTGAGCCACAGCTCATCACAGCCATAATTACCAGCAGCTGACCAGACTCAGGCTTCCGTTTAGCATGTCTCTTTCCCCATACATCATGCATCAGATATTGAGCCGAACCGGATCGCTGGAATATTCTCGACCTTCCATTCACGAGTTATTCGCTCGGTAAACTAGAAACATACATAGTATTCGCTCCGAAACTCAGTTAGTTTCTTCCGTCCGGGCCTCCGATGTTCTTATAGGTCATAGCAGATCGTGCTATCTCTCAGGAATAAAATCTCTCTTACTAGGATCCTGAGCTACCCCTCCACCACTCCCAGGGATACAATATAACGGCAGAGTATCCGCACGTGTAGCTCTGAACGCGGGGGAAACCCAAAACATGCCCCCTGTCTGCCAGTTGCAGTGAGATCACGTGAGGACTAGGCAAAGGCGTTTATCAATTTATGTCACGTTTCGGAAGTAAAAGTCAGCCAATCCCAATTCACAGGCATTCTGCTACTAGAGAAATCATGCAAGTCTGCGGGTTTAAACACAAAGGAGGCGGATGAGAGGGGGGGGTCTCGCCACACAGCCGCTAGGGATCTGGCTGTATGTATGTTTCGAACACGAGTGAAACGGGAAGATCATTATTCCGTTCAGCGTGTGCTGCGGCTGGAAACTGCGAGTCGACAAACACATCATCGTCCATGCCCAGGATACGATTAGGACGGAGGGACGCTGTGCGGATTTTGCTTCGATGTCTTCCTCAAAGTCCTAGCCTCACCGAAGTTACTAGAAAGTGCGGGGTGTGTCAGTCCATTGGCCAGCTATCTCACTTCGAGGTGTCAAAATCGGGACCCCCTGTAGCTCCTAGCCACTCATATAATTCCTCACCCTGACATCGCTAGAATCGTGCCCCAGCTACACGTTAGTGCCCCAGTGTCGGCGGTTGTACCTCTAGCGCGGAGGCACGCAGCTCCTGACAGTTTATCCCATACTCACGTGACAGGTAGACCAACGATGCCATTGGCTATCCGTTTGGAAGTTTGGCTTATGAACGGGCTTTATTGCCTCGTGTTCAACAGGCTCTTTGCTCTTTCTCTTCGGCACATAAAGGTGCTAGGAGCTGCACTGCAGAGACCCAGAGGGTCCTCACCAAGGCTCGGAAGTCATAAGCCGTAGGGTAACGACGCAAGTATCATCTCCCTCCCTTCATGTTTCCCCTGTCCCCAATCTAACCACTTCCCCCCCTTCATTCATAATAGCCAGCCACCCTCCCTCCTCGTGGCCAAGTTCAAATCCATTTAACGACCAGTCCTGCTGTGCACATCGATCTACGACCCATCCGCAGGCGCGATTTGTTGTCGCACACGACCTTTTACGACGACGCTACGATCCACGATGTTCAAGTGGAGCAAGAGTAGGCGTTATTCTGGTGAGCCCACCACTCCTAAGATGGCCTCCGCACCCCTCCCCGAATCCGATGGTTGGAAAGGGTCCCTCCGTCTTCAAGACGTCTCTACCATCGGACAAGTCGTTCAAGTCATCCTTCTTTGGGCGACTGACGCCAGGACCGTCGATCGGTGACGCCCCACCCGGGCCCGCACTCAAGCCATCGCAGTAAAGAAGCCCATGTGTCGCGCTTGCGAACCGTGTCGATGTCCAACAGGCGATGATGGTACGGGTCATTCTGGCAATATCAGGACTGGTGTTGGAGTGGTGAAGCGCGCAATACTGACTTTGTTCATGCTTATCAGATGTCGTCCTCCTGAAGCCCCATAAGTCTTCGCCGACAGAAACACTCGCGCCTATCAAGCGTGTGGCTCCGGACACGGACACCCAGAAGCCCTCAATACTGAAGGCTAGTCCGAAGTACTTGCAGTCATCGGTGCCATCTCTCCCTATGAGAGGTGGGGCTTGCAAAGTTGACCATCCAGAACTGTGTTCAGGTAGGTTGTCCGCTGCTGCCTACTGCAAAGAGCAGGGATTGATCGTTGTCGTTAGGGCCGCTCAAGTCAGCGATGAAAGGCGGGGCCTTTCAGACATCAACGGCGTTGGTGAAACATGAATTTCGTATGTTGTCGAAGTTTTTGTTTTATTTTGTTTGTTCACTCGGCCGCGCCTAGCTTCGCTCCCCCTGGAACGTCGTCCGTCATCACGGAAGGCGTCAAAATCGCCTCCTCGGGAATATAATGGTAAGCCACACAAACCTCTCGGCTCTTCTAGCAACCTGAGCAACTGTCAAGCGACGGGTCATCCTCCCCGGTCGAGGAATCACAGTCTCACCGATTACAGACCCGGGTACACAACATCTGAGCAGACACCGAAATATATGAAAGCCTATATCAAAGAAGGTGAGCATTTGATTAATCTTAGAACAGTGGTTATTCAACAAGTCTGCAGTTGCCTTGAAGGACGAAGCAGTTGCGCTGAGCTGGCCTCTGGTTGATTTCGCGAGTCGAAGAAACAAAGGCATGCCAGCACTGTATTTTGATATCGGGTTCGATCCCAGGAAGGATCAGTGGGCCATTCGGGCGCACCGTGGGGGGTTTTCGTCGCCATTGACGAGGGATGAGTGCGAGACCCCAGTATCACCGCATGCATTCCTGACCGAGATGGTCATTACTTGTAATCCTCCACTCGCATCGTGGCCAGTACACGTCCGACGATCACGCGGTTTGCGGTGTATTGATGTATTTCGAGCGATATTTGACACATACAACGTTCTGCTCACGGAGAAGGAAAGGGCACAGATTGGTGAGGAGTATTATCTTCGGTGTCTGCGAGCCTTCAAGCAGCGCTGTGCGGATAGTCCGGGATTACCGTTGTATAACGAGCGATGCGGGATGCGTCGTGTGGACCTGTTGAGGGGAAGGAGAATCTTCAAGGGCCTGTCACCAGCGTCGGGCAGCGCAACGCATTGGATACTGCATTTCGATGATTCGCATTAATATCTTCACTCTCTTGTATCATTGTCGTTCAACTGGTCTAGCATCTGTAATATTTAGTAAGTCGTTTCTACTCCTGGGTTGATGTTAGCTCATTGGAACAACCAGATTCGAGGACAAGCTCACTACGATCCTTTTTCCAGCACCATCTGTAATTTCTACCCGCCCCCATCCATTTGCTCCCATGTGTTCTAGCCATCTTTCTTCTAGCTGTGATTTGAAATTCGGCTTCCTTTTCGTAAGACACAGCACCCTCTTCACGTTTGATAGCCCATGCACCCCATCCTTGTTTGTTGATCTGCCTGTACCATTGTACTCACACTTGTCCAACTGGACCTCCTCTCAATGTTCATGCCACTTATGCACTAGGTTCTCTGAAATCCGTCTGATCCAGTAAGAATGCGATGACCAAGACGCCAAGGGGTAGACATCAAAGGTGGGCAGGGGACTTGAACTTGGGGGGCAATCGCGATCAATCTTGACAAAACCCGCAACGAAAGAACGCCTCTAGAACGGTCCTCAACTCCAATGAGTCATCGTATGAGGGAGGTCAGGAAAGGCGCATCTTGAAACAGTCGAAAGGGGCAAGAACAAGGGCGTCGCCGCAGTTGATAGAAGACCCCAAGAAAGGCATAATTGTGCTTTGGTAAAGGTGTTAAATTTAGGCGGGATCAGACATATGAAGGGAGATGGGAAAACATCCCGGGCCGGGTAGGATTTCGGTACGGTGGGACGGAAGAAGACGGGGTCTGGGGATGCAACGAGGTGGTCAGCATGTGTTACGCGAGGTGATCAAGAAGATCCCATGATTACGGGAGAGGTGATCGAAGGGGACGGTCTGTTTGTGATGAACATGAAGCTAGCCAGTTTGGGGGCATTCTCCAGAAAGAAGAGAACATAGGATTGGTGGCGAGAGACAAGATCCCCCGATAGAAAAGCCAAGGTAGAGGCGCAGGCCTTTTCTCAAAGGTGTAGTTGGAAGTTGAAAGGACCCCCATTGACAGGTCTTCTATCGTGACAGTAACTAGAAGGTGGAAAATGTTTGCATCCCAAACGAGACCCTGAAGGGTTGGCAAAGGCATCCTGGGAGGGAGATATGGGTAACTGGCACCCACCCTTCGGAAAAGAAATGACGTAGACTTGGGGAGTGGTACGGCAGGGGTAAACTTCAAAAAGCATTATCCTGGTAATAAGTACGCAGGGATGTTAACCATTACCAGCGTTACAAGAAAGCTGGGTAGTGACCCGAGGCCGCAGTCGAGCGAGCTCAAAGTAAATCACAGCGAGGCAGCAGAGCAATCTCCTCGAGGCAACGGGGCTATTGCACTTGCGTGTACAGCACCCCTGTTTGAATATCTGGAACTTGGCACCGTCCTATCGCTGCTCCAACAGGTGAGTGGCTGGGCTGTCTGAACCAAAAGGGGTGTAACAGGAACGCGGCAGCGGAAGCTCCATCCTGTTCCATCGCGAGCTGTGGCTTTAAATTTGGATCTTCGTGATATAGTGCACAGATAATAAACTATAAGATGTAAGTACTTTCTATTAGATCGATCTTGCCTAAATTCTGGAGGACACACAAACTCACAGATTCAGCCCTTTTGTTGTGATGCGCTCAGGGTGGTTCACGACGCCTCAAGCACCTCTCCCTGGCAATCCGCCGCGCTAGAAATTGGAAAGAAGGGTGCATACACCAGCCCCATGGCCTCCCATGTTCGTTAGGTTGGGGTACAAGAACAAAGGCTGTGGAATGAGTCAGCTAGTCCATCCCCAAAAGCAACAACCCTTAACCACCCCGCCTACACGTGATTAGGGGCGCGTCAACCCACGTGACGACGACTTTTCCCCTCCCGTGTCCTGACGAAATCTGGCGCACGGCTCAGTATGTCTGTGCCATCCCGTCGTAGTTGAGCAAGGAAATGGAGCAGAAACCAGCATTTGTGCAGTCCCTAATCGTAAGTCCTAATCTCTGTCTGCGAACGAAATATTGGCGAAACCTCGTGCATATAAACAGGCTGGGGGAGCTGCAGGTACCGCCGTCGACCTCCTCTTCTTTCCTATCGATACCATAAAAACCCGTCTGCAGTCTGCACAGGGGTTTGCTGCTGCGGGTGGTTTTCGTGGCATATACAAGGGTGTAGGGAGTGTTGTTGTTGGAAGTGCTCCAGGCGGTGCGTCTGCCGACCACATATCGACGGAATATTTCTAAATGAAAACTTTTGCGTAGCTGCGGCTTTCTTTTCGACGTACGACACGATGAAAAGGGTGCTTCCGCTGACAGAGGAGCTTGCGCCCGTGAACCACATGATATCTGCAACTATCGGCGAAGTGGTATGCTCCAGCAACCTGATAACCCATCATCCACTAACTATACTCAAACCAGGTTGCATGCTTAATCCGTGTCCCAACAGAGGTCATCAAAACCCGCACCCAGACATCCTCCTATGGTGCAGCTCATGCATCCTCCCTCGCAGCAGCAAAACTCGTCCTGCAAAACGATGGTCTGCCTGGGTTCTATCGCGGGTTCGGTATCACTATCATGCGTGAGGTACATCTTTCTTGCTTGTCGGTCTTCCCCCCAATTCCTGACACTGTCAACCCTGCGGCAGATCCCATTCACCTCACTTCAATTCCCGCTCTATGAATTCCTGAAACTCAAACTCTCCCGAAAACTTGGCCGAAAACCACTACGTGCCCACGAAGCCGCGATTTGTGGAAGCATAGCGGGTGGTGTGGCGGCTGCACTAACTACCCCTCTCGACGTACTCAAAACACGCGTCATGCTCGACATACGGGTGCGCCGGATATTTCTACTTAAGCCCCATTGAACTTATTTCTGACTTGCGGTACAGGACAGTAGATCCGGAAAATTGCCTTCATTGTTCACTCGTGTTCGAAAGATTTATACAACAGAAGGTGCTCGCGCCCTTTTTGCAGGCGCCGTTCCACGGACATTATGGATCTCGGCTGGTGGCGCTGTTTTCCTTGGTGTATACGAATGGACAGTACATGGGCTCATGGGTGTCTGATCCTCGTATTGCGTCTATCCCTGTGGTTAGTTTCATTCCACTTATCGGTCAAACTAGAATAGAATATTATTACGTGGTATCTTATCGGTTACACAGAGATACAGTAAATCATTCCAAGCACAAGACCGCATTTCACTTTCCAACCTCCTCATCAGGCCTCTTTCCCAACTTCAAAATCACCCTCGGTAGACCCTTCCTCTCCTGTTGCAACACCACGGGTTCATGCCCACCCAACTCTGTTAACGAAGATGAACCTGGTATGTTATTTTCAGGCTGCGGCGTGATAACAGCGGATTCAGCCAACTTCCTAGACTCTCGTTCGGGCGGCGATCGTGGCTTTCGCACCACTGTACCGGCACTACTGATGGAACCTCGACTTTGTTTCTTGTCTGCTTCGGGCACGGTCCTCTCCATGTTGGCTTGCCCGAATTTTGTCCGATCGCGAAGTGTCCGTGTTGGAGGCACACTGGGGACCGAATGCCCCGTCGAGCGCGCCGTGGACTGGTCAATAATGCTGAATATGACGAGTGTACGTTCCAACCAGTCAGGGTTTGGGGAGCTATCCTTGGTCAGCGAAGGGCGAGCCCCACGCCGCTTTTTGGTCGCGTCCTCGAGCTGGAAGCACGTGTTAGCGTCTAGCAGTGGAAGATGACTCCAACACCAACCTGTGTGAGGTTCTCAGCGTCCCACCACCCTTCATCCACACTCTCTGGACCAGCTAGGCCGCATATGTGCGCCATGCTAGCACTAATCAGTGCTCTATCACTATACCCACCCTCCAACACGCTGATCAATCTCCCTGACGCGTACTTGTCTGCGAAGGCGCGTGCATCTTTCGTAAATCGATGATAAAATGACGTAGGGACCTTGCGATTGTGCCGCGACATGGAGGAATACTCGTGTTCGCAAGCGTCCATCCCACAACTACACCTAGTTCAGCACGAGTCAAAGACGGCACAAGAATGGATCCGTGCCTGATAAAGACCAGAACGTCGTCTCCAGGTCCCCCGGTTCCCTCCACGAACTCCTCAGCCCGGCGTATCAGGCGGTTATAATCATTTTTGTATAAGACATCCCAAAAATGGGTCTCCGATTCGTATGTCTGCAAGGTGGATGTTCTCAATGTACTGCCCATGGGACTTATGCAAAGATACGGAAGCCGCCTGGATCAACGCCGGGTTCCCGTCCTGAACCACTAATGGATCAGCGCTGGTACAGGGGTAGCAATAGGTGAAGTCACCTCGCAAGGATAGGAAAGAATGTCGTGGGTGGAGCCATAATAGATGCGGGGACCCATTTTGGGTGGATCTGGAGCCCCGCCTTCGGTTTCAAGAGTCTGGCGATATGTTTCTTCGTTGATAGACCAGACAATGGACTGGGTGCCATTACCTGACCTCGTTAGAAGAGAAAGTATGCTGCATATTGAGAGATATGATTACCATGGTGGAGATCAATGTCGAATATGACCATACGGCCGATGTTGTACTTCAGGTGCGCTACCTAGATATCAGAAGAGATTGTTACTGATGGGGATAGGGATGTACCATGTGCAGCAGCAACAACAACATTGTTGACGAAACAAAACCCGGAAGGCGTATCCTCTCCACAATGATGACCAGGTGGCCTCACGACCACAAAGGCCCTCTTCATTGGATCCTTATCGTCCAGGGCCCTGTCAACTGCCTCGCATACCGTCCCAAGTGCTCCTTGTATCGCATCGATTGACTCAGGGCATACTGGCTATCCCATGCAGCGACAAAACCAACCAAAACCCAAGTCAGCTACTTTATCAAGTCCCTAGGAGCAAACGACGTACGGTACAGATCTCCCTTTGACAATCCTTCCGGAATCTCCAAAGCACCCTGCGCAATCTTATCCCAACTCTCCTTCGCCCACTTCTTCAGGTGCTCTAGATACACATCGCCTTCGATGTCACCGTGGACGAATTTAACGGCAGCGTTGTCCAGAATGTCCACACTTGTCTGACTTCTTACGATCTCAAGGACCTTCGTATCCACTCCGTTCAGTCCGATATGCAGTTTTCCCATCACATCAGCCAGCTCCCCCACATCTTCATTGTCTCGTTTCCCTTGCTCGGCAGTTTCAGTTGGTCCGACACCCTCCAACCGAGCAATAGCGCCTGCGATCCCAATGTTGACTGCGCGCAACCGCTCCGGGCGTTCAACTATGTTGGATTTATCCTTGGAGCGTATGTATCTGTGTTGCAGACACGCATCTTGTAAGAATATCGCCGTGTCTACCATTGCGTTGTGATGTGGTTCAAATCCAACAAAGGTGTTTGATAAATTAGCATCTTATTTCCCACGTTTGATTAGGCAATCGATGACAAAGTTGAACTCGAAAAACGACCTATGAGAGATCAAAAAATGGCTATTTTGCCCCTGGTGCTCCTCAACCAGAAAATGGGCATTTAACAGGTCCATTCTGGGATCCATTTTCGGATCCATTGTTGGCGAACGAGTACAAAAGTGGATCACAAAATTTGCCAATATGGCAACTTTGAACGAACCCCCCTTCATTTTCAAACTTAGCCCACTGACTTTAACTCACGCGCTTGCAAGAAATCAGAGAATCCTCCGCCACATTGCTCAATCCTCCTCAATATACCTGATTTTTATTTGTGAACAAATGCGTGGTCGGTGATCATTCGCCAAACCCACCAGCATGATTATCCTAGGAACGCAGGAGTGCGGCACTGGCACAGGCAGCTGGGAGTCATGGTCCATGAAGTTATGGGTGTGTTCCGATCAGTCCATTTCCTTTTAAATGCGTTGGTGCACGATCCAAACTCTAGTGGAGGTTCTCTTCCCGCTTGTCTGGTCAACCCACTCAGGTGCCGTTCGGTGACGCATCGAATGGTTTTGTTTTCACGTAGAATTAGCTGGAATGGAGAAAATGCTACGTAATTTGGTTCCGAATATTCACTTGACGACTTCGTTGCGAATGTCCTGATTATGTGCGTAGAGTAACAAGAAATCGAGTGCCCCGATATGCCATAGGTCGTTCAGATCCGCGGTGACTCGCTGTTGGCACCTGAGGCAAGTTTCGTATGCATTGAGGAAACGCATCTGGCGGTAAATCGCACTTCGGGGGAGTGTAGGTTGAGATGGAGTATATTCCTGAACCCCCAGGCTCGCAACTACGCGTGCTGGCTGAGTCGCAATCGATTGAATCGATTCAAATTTTAGTCTCGTTCTGAACTTGTGTCCTCGACTCTGATCTATATGTCCTTCCAAAGCTTCCCCACCCATGGCTCGCGATGCGTTAACGCGTAGGTACCTCTCCCTGAAGATCGACACATTTTCAAACGACCCAGCATGACTGCGAACTGATGCCGTGATACGTACAAGTCGCTTCCGCAGAACATCCGACGCTGTGAATCTTCTTGGAACCTACAATCCTGAAGTGCTCCCTGGGTGGAAATGAGCTAAAGCCATTTGGAAGTCGCGCCACGGGTGCAAGTGGCGAAGGCGGGTGATATTCTCTCCGAGAGTGATTGGGCGCACAGGTGCTTCCACCCGGGTCTTGGTACATGCAAGACCAAGTTCAGCCATTTATTGGATATCAGAGTCCATTCGCTCGTCCCATGCGTGACAAGTGGGGGCAAGATATGCAAGGTGTAAGATGTTTTGAGGCAGGCAAAGCGCGATCGGGGTTCCAAAGTTTGTCCAGCGATGGCAGAATTGAGAGCGGGCTGGTGGGTTAGCGAGTCTGGTATTTTCCTGACGTTTCCCGACGCCCCAGGATAACTTTCGATTGTTGGGGATGCAGAAGTGATAGATAGGATGAGCAGGAAATGAAGATATTACACGAAGAAGGAACAAGATGAAGCATACAATGACTACTGCTTACTCGTCTTTTTGTCCTTTTTATCCCTCTTTTTATGCTTTTCTTTCGCCTTCTCCGACGGCTCCTGCAGAAAAGTCAGAAACGACGGATAAGGGAGTCGATAGGCGAACTCACCTCTCCCTCACCAGTCTCCGCAACACCCGCTTCCGCCTTTTTCTTCTCCTTCTCCGCTTTCTTCTCCTTCTCCGCTTTCTTCGCCTTCTTCAACGCCTTTTTCTCTTCTTTGGTTACTTTCACTTTCTTCACCGGAGGTTCCTCCTCCTCATCATCATCAACATGCATATCGTCATTCTTCCTCTTTTTAGACTTTTTCTTCTCTTTCTTCTTGGATGGCTCAGCCTCGAGAGTGGTGAGTGCCGGGCCCTCCATATCAACATCCACATTCGCCTCATCATCCGACCCTCCATCATCCTCCAGAGCGAGGTCCTCGAGAACCTTGCGCAGGGCATCGGCATTCTTGGACGGTGGCTCCCCACTGTCGAAAAAGTTAAGACGTTCTTCGACTTGCATGCGGAGCGCTTCACCGAATTTCGGTGTTGGGTGATCTAAGATGTCGGAGTTTATATATAATGTAGGCGAGAAGACACGGACAAGGCGAACTGACCGGTATAGCAATCGATGCGGGCTGCGATTGAGCATTTGTTGGCCAGGAATCGCGAAATCCGACCCTTGTGTTGGGGTTTGGCACGTCCAATGAACGAGGAGTGGTATAGAAGGCCGTACTGGGTTCAAACCCAGGATAAGTTTAGAATGCTTGGAGGTGGTGAGACGACTCACCTTGGGGGTATTCCCCTTTGTCTTCAAAGCTCTGAACAGCGCCTTCTCCGCACCCAGAATCTGCACGGTACTCGCCGGATACTTGCTTAAATTCGTCAAGCTGCCTGCATGGCTGATCAATCTCGCCCCTATCCGCTCTCCCAATAATGCAGTCAGCGAGGGTGCCACGAGATTCATCTTCTCCGCCAAATACGAGATCAACGACTTGCGATAATCGGAAAGCGACACGACGCGATTGGCGAATGCGGAGATGTTGATCATGTCGATTTCGGATAGGGATGAGCCCATGGATCCGCGTGCGGCGTCGAGGACGTTTTGGGCGAGTGTGGAGTCGTCGTCAAGGATCGATGTTAGCTCTGGCAACTTGTCCTCGTCGAATTTGTCTTTGTCGCCAATGAATAGTGCTGCACGTGCGTACTGGTGGTTGTCGGGTACAATGCGAACGAGTTCGGGGAAGTGGTAGCCGTACCACTCGCGAATTCGCATCGAGAAGAGGTTGACGTCTTTGTCGAGTTGGTCGAGGAGGGCAATAGCTTGGATGATCATGTTATCAATACGGTTGACGTTGAATTTGAGCTTGGCGCGGGAGTAGGAATGGCCGAGACCGAGTTGGGCTTTGTTGAGATCGTCGGTCTGGAGACCCTTGAGAAGTTTTGTAGCGTGCAGACGAATGCCGCGGATGAATTCTTGTGCCTCCTCGGAAGCGACGCAGGAAATGTTGAGTTCTTCTTTTATTGAAGTGCCCAGGTTGCTGTCGGACACAGCGAGGAGGACCTTGGATTTTTTGGAGGGCTTGGAGAGATTGAGCTCGAGAAGGTTTTTGAGGTATTCGTTAAGGACACCTAGCAACAACTGTAAGAAAACTCAAAAATCAATTTCTAAGACAGACCTTCAGAAACGTCGTTGATGTTTTCAAGAGCCTGCGCAGCACTCTTGAATGGCATAAAGCTCTTGAGCGACACCATTTTGCTGAACTTGCCAAGATCCTCTATGGAGCCTTGCATGGCGTCGGTCTTGAAGGCGATGTCCTCAGTGAGCTTGACCTCAAATATTGCATATCCGGAGGCCGACTCGAACAGTGCGTGTGTGATCATCCTGCCTAGTCGCCGTCGGAGACAGTGTCGGGCAGCGGCTTTTTTTTCGAGAATGGAATGTCCAAATCAGGGAACGTTACGCTCTGTGACAGAGCTGATGCACACGCTTCTGCGTAACCCCGTCTCTAAGAGTTGAGCGCAGGACCATCCATGTTCCTCTTCATACGGTCCCTTGTCAAATTCACAGACTAAATACATTTTCTGGGGGACGAGCCTGAAGTATAACAACTGTAACGCTGTGGCTTACATAATGCTCGTCATGCAACTGGAATTCTCCTCAGGTCCATGCTAGTGCATGGAATTTAAATCGATGCGTCCCGGGCTGTCTACTTGGGCATCAAGGCAGAAGTGTCGCAACTAGTCCTCTCAAAGCCCTTAGGCCTAGGCCTCATGGTTTCAAACTTCAACATCTAAGCTCAAATATTCAAGGTCCAAATGTACCAGCCTCAGGACTGTCACCCATTAGCTCACCTATGCATTTATGCTCCGCCGCATTTACTACATGCAAAGAGCTAAGCACAGGGAAGAGTGGTGGGAACTTTTTCGTCCTGACGCATCGCTTTGCGGTGCACTAGCGTCGGATCGAGCGATGAGAACTCTCAGTGGGACTCCAACTTTTGTACAGTGTACGCTCTTGAACTCGGGCTCCTAAAGGAGATGAGCGTGGGATGAGATAGTTCCATGCTCCTCAAGCCCCCTGTCAGGCTTCACTGGCGTATGACTCATGTTGAAGGATCCTCCATCCAATCTCACAGCAGGTGTATCAGTTGCCTCAAGCCGGTCGGTGCTAAACGCATCCTGCGCCCCCGCCACCTCATGTTGATGTTGAATCTCTTTCGCCGAGCCTCTCTAGATGACATCAAACGCGACTCATGAGGCAAGTCATCGAGAGCTCTCCACCAATGACATCTAGACCAGCGTTCATAACCACAATTGCTCCTACATTATAATATCGAAGCTTCCTGTGATGCAGTTAAGATTGCATGTTTCTCCAGCATTTGAATGCGCTCCAGCCTTGTGTTGATATGCTGCGCCGCTTGTACAGCACCTTTCTCTCTGGCTCCTAGATGGCACTAAGGACTGAGCAACACCATATCGGCTCCGAAACGGACCTTCTTCTGTGGAGTTTAATCCCCACCCATGGAAGAGGATCCGAACGAAGACCCTACCAAATATTAAAAAACCAATGTGGGGAGTCCGGACACGAACAAACGGCCCAATCGTAGCCATGTTCAAAGCTTTTATGTTGCTCGCCGCAATCTTCGCTGTAGCTATCGCTGCTCCTAGCCAGAAAGATGATAGAGATGTCAACATAATCGACACCGGCGCCGCTCAGGCGACCCTCAATCCAGGGGGGAAGCGTCTAGATGAATGTCGCCCGCCTGGCGGGCCCTGCTACCATCATCATGAATGCTGCTCTGTGCGATGCAACCTCAACACGAATGTGAGGTATTCTCTGCTCGGAACATACGAAAGCTAACTAAATGTGTGCAGATGTGCACTTAGCTGGTGAGCGGAACCCCTAACGAAGTTAATACGTTTGGATCAGCCAACCAAGCTCTTCTTGAAATTGACCAGGTGAAATGATCAACGTGCCAAGAGGTGAGCCTAGTTCTTATGAAGTTCACTGTTAGTGAGGCGCGACGGCCAAAGCCTCGAACCAATCGCAATTTATTTCTTACTTTATTCTTTTCCAATTTTATTCTAACTACCACAAAAGGTAGACAGTAGCGACGCCCACCGGAACCCCTACTAACTCCCTTATTCCGGTGTTCCGCTTTTTCAACTATACAATTTATGTTTTTTCACAACAGATATAAACGCAAAAGGACAACAACGAGCCTCAGCCGTTCACGATATATTCGCGTGACGCTGGATACGTTTGTCAATATTCACCATTCGGCGGCTGGAACTTACCGGCCGCCCAAGCGAATGACCTGAGATGTATCGTTCACTATGTACTATGTCCTCCTGCCTACTATATCAACCTCTTCATCTTGTTTAGCTCCCTACTCGCCTGATTCTTTGTATTGCGCCACCAGCCTCGGTATTTCCTTCGGTATGAGTTAATGTGCGATTATAGGTCTAAGAATGCAGAGCGCTCACCTTTGGGCCTTTCAATATCACCAAACCCAGCAGCTTGCTGGCAGGCCGCCACCATACACTCCCTCTGCAGAACAACCTGAACGTGAGAGCGACATCAAGTGCACAACCCAACAGCAGTACGTTGAACTATGATTAATATCACATCCCCTAATATATACGGTTTTCCCTCTTTGTAAGGATTGGGCCCGATATAAGTTTCTGTCTGGACAGGAACATCATGCGAGCGTGTTTTTACTTCCTGTTAGGTCGCCCCACTCCGCACACATAACGGAACTCCTGGGAAAGGTTATTCTGATAGATCGCCACATGGATTGCCCTTGACTTCGTCCCCACCTTTGAAATGTTGAGATGGCAGCCAAATGTCAAGGGACTATTTAGCTTTGCTATGGTCCAGGGGATCCTTAACATGATCGTAGATCGTATGGTCTCTCTGAGGGGCCTCAATACCCTATTGTATTCGTATCACGCTCGGGTTGATAGCCTTCTGGATTGTAGCCGGTGGCATTGAGTTCCCAGAAGAACCACAACCCTCAGGGCCGGTATTTACAACCTCCTCGCCTCCGCATTAAACCACCGAACTTCCTGTCAGAAATGAATGCTTATGCGCTTATTCTATGGTGTCTACTCCCGCTCTACTAGCACGCGGGAGAAGTATAGGGGAAGGTATCCTACGACCATATAAATGCTAGTGTGAAGAATCCTGCAATGGAGCAACAGCACAACTTCAGCTATGTTCAAGGCTTTTATCTTGTTCGCTGCAATCTTCACTGCAGCCACCGCTGCTCCCAGCCAAAAAGACGCTAGGGATATCATCATAATCGAGACCGGCGGCGCTCCAGGCCCCTTTCATGGAGGTGGTTGGCGTTCGAGCGCCTGCCAGATCGCCGGCGAGCCCTGTGGCCGTAACGATGAATGCTGCTATGGACTGAAATGCAACTTGGGCACATATGTGAGATCGTGTTTTCTAGGCATGAACCACGTGGGAGCTAATCAATATGTACAGGAATGCTCCTGGAAAGTAAGCGGAACCCATAACTAGTCTAATACACGGCCGACTAAAATCTATACTACCCGGTCACAGTGAAATCTAGTTTAACTGATCAGTGCATGCGGACCCAAATACATCAAAGGGGTGAGTTTATTTCCTACTGGTGCAGCTCCCCGTCTGTTAATTGGAAACAGCAATGCTGCTAACGTGAATCAATTGACAAGCATGGTTCTCTACATCCTCTGCTGCTTACTCCTTACCCTGCTTCCTGGTCGTCTAGTTCTCTGCTTGTTTAGTCCTCTCCGTTATGGTCCTACTTCTGGCAATGGAAACAACACCACAGCATTCCTACCACAAGCTCCCTTGAGATCCAACAACTCGGCAATATTACCCTCCCCCTTTGCTGCGACTATCAGGGATCACTATCTGTTTGTGCTGGTCGACGATCAATCTCATGCGCATAAGTAAGGACCGAGATCTTGAGATCACCGTGGATATCTCCCAAGTCTTCAAGCATTAATAATAAACGCAGTCATTATCCGCTGTTGATGATTCCTGATGTTCTGTCCACGATCCCATAACAAACGTAATGACGATAACAGCGCTAGAGTCAGAGGGTGTGTTGAGTCTGAATAACACGGGATGGAAGTAAAACGCCTCGTCCGCAATCAGGTGTTCAAATGGATTTCATCCGTGCTAGGTTCAATTTTGCAGCAGAGCAAGTTCTAAATAGGGTTTAAGACAATCGGAATGCTGCTGTCCAAGCATAAGACGCATGGCGCCAGTCACTGAGATGTACAAAACAGAACCAGGTCGCTTATGTGCATTTGTTCATGAACGCCGTCCCCGCTGGCATGATACATGTCGAGGCTGTGGCAAAAATTGAATCTACTTATCAGCTCATCTATTGATGGCTGGACCTCAATCCCTAAGAGACAGAATCATCTTGCCAGTACAGTACATACATATACAAAAGCATAGATTCGGTGACGATTAACCCCGGGAGACTTGCCTCCAAATCCATGTTCACGCTCTCTTGAATCAACAACTACATCGGGGTCTCTCATGTCAAAGGATGCTTGTTGAGCACCGAACTAGTTAATGTCATTATCGTAAAACGTACAGCATATAGCTGATATATGATGAAACATCCAAACGTTATCGAGGAGCGAATATTACATATTTCCATTAAAAAGAAATGCTAGCTCCGACCCAGAGATGAAACTATATGGAATTTATCAGCGCGTAAGATTGCCCAATCAAATCCGCCGCCCGTTCGGCGAAGGCATAGATAGGTGCCTGAGTATGTGCACTCGGCACAAACGGCTAAAAAGGAGGGGGGGGAGCACCATCAACAATCACATTTGAGGGGAAATAGGCAAGATCCGCAACGCACAAAGACAGAACCATCAACCACCCTCAACCCCGTTGTTCCCTTTACACGGAAATCGGGATCGATTACGCCCCAACTCGCTCCCTTTGGTGACATTGCGGCACTTCCGACAGTATGAAGGACAGGTTGTACAATTGCACGAATGAACGAGTTCAAGGCATCATCTGATGCTACCACATCAGCAGGGGGGAAGACCATCTCGGAGACTTGATTTTTCCAGGGTGATGCCCGGAAGAAACGTTGAACACTGCGAATTGACTCTCTCATAATAGAGAGATCCACATCGGAACCCAACAAATTGAAGTCTATGTTCGGGGGATCGAAGGGATTTGATGACCTGAGTTTAACAGAGCCACCTTGATTTAAAAATTAATCAGGATTATCGAATATTCTGAACACGTCAAGCATGTTGACTTACGAGCAACAGGATGCAAATTCACGGCCGCGAATGCCATTACGACTTTAATGTCGGCTGGAGGAGTTTTAAGAGAGAGATATCTTTCCAATTCAAATGCGGTACCTACCAGGGAGTGGCGGGAGAGGAAATGGAGTTGCTCCAGTAACGTTTACGACGCTCTAGAGTCAAATTCAAAACCCGCAACGAGATCAAGGAGATTATGCAGAACATACGACGGGAATAAATTCCATGTGAGGGGAGTTAGTCCCCGGTAGTTGGGTCAGCGTGCCCCTGGAGGGCCAGGTGAGTTTGCTGGAAAGCGTACCCAACCAAGGTGGTTCAGGGTAACAAAACCTCGACGAGACAATGGGCCCGTATGATTCTTATTCCATTGTGCCAGAGCAGCAGTCATATCGAAGCTATCACAGTATTGAGTTGAAATCCCATTAGAGGATGATTCCAACGAACGCACTCAGTTGGGGGTAAAGTTGTTGGGAGTAAACCGAAAAGCCCAATTTGGTCGCTAAGATTCTTCCCAACGCTAGGGTTGTTGACCAACGAGGGAATCCCAAGGGCTTGCAGTTCCGCTTTATCACCAATTCCCGAGTTAAGAAGGACCTGAGGGGTGCCCACTACACCTCCCGCGATGATGACCTCCTTCCGAGCCACTAATTGTTGTCGGGGGGCTAGCAGAACTGTCATTCATCTTGCTGTATGAATTGAGAATAAAGGCCGAAAACGCACCTTGTGGACCCGTCGCAAACTCCACTTTACGGAAATCCTGTGGAATGAGACGAAGTTCCGGCAGGAAGTACACGAGTGACCAGGGTATTCAAGAGGATATGCACGTTGTCTCCCGTAGTGGCGAGAAATCCTGTCGCAGAACTGCCCCTGACGCCGGCAGCTATAGTGTGCTGTGCCCAACCTATTGACTCGTCAGCCGGGCCCTCTTTGCTTGAGTGATTCTAAGACTTACCCACGCCAATTGGACGTCCGTCATTAGAGTCAAGCTTGAAAGGAAATTCATCTTTCAATACTTTGGTTGTATCTATTATGAGGTTATTGGCGGGATGCTCAGTAAACCCAGCAGAGACCCCGATTTTTCCTGAGCGTCCATGGATTGATGGGTTAAGATGTCCCAGCTTCGCTCTGGCGATCAACATTTTGTGCGTATTTTTCGTTCTGCCGAGGGAAAAAAAACAGAGGCTGAGGGAGCTGCATTGGAACACGACCAAATGGAAGCCAACCTTTAAAATGTACGGAAACATGGAGTTCCAAGAGAAATGAGGTTCTTTTGTAATAGTAGCCCATTTATCATAGTCATCCTTGGATCCGCGGGTGTAATCCATGCCATCTGAGAAAAGAAATAAGTGGGTGGTCGGGCATAGGTTTCTCAGAGTCTTCACGTACTATGCGAGGTACACCCCCCAAGAACCCTGGCTCTCGAATAATCCATCACGCGGTTGTTGGCCAGCACTTGTGGGACGGTAGTGAAGTTCCAGTCGATCGCGCGGGGGAGAGCTCCACTCAGCCCCGGGACCTGGGTCTCGAAGAAGTCTTTGTCACTGTCCCGAACCTTAGGAGTAGCTCTTGCCACAGGGGAGAGACGCTGGTACATACGACGCGCCAGCTTCGATCACCAAGATACTTAGACGCTTGTTCTCTGCGACCCTTGCAGCGACGGTTCCACCACCAGCGCCGCCTTCAAACAACGTCAGAACTGAGGCAGATTACGCTTTCCATAAATACGCACTTCCGACGACAATTAAATCATATTGATGGCCTTTAGGAAGCTGAGATGGATTTCGGAAAACTTGAGCTGCTTGAACCAGCTGGGCTGAGGGAAAGAGCAAAGCCAGCACCCAGATGCAGAGATTGTAGGAGCTGGGTGTCATGCCGGTGGTGCAACACTGAAGCCTCAATGTTGCGACGTCGAGTTGAGGCCTGTGCTTTAAAAGGGTCTGCCGTGGCGTCCCTTTCGTAATCCCAGCCTCGGCTGGCTGGCCGGATCGTGGAAAAAATAACCACGACCCGTCAAGAGGTCAGGAACACAACTTGGAAAATAGCACCGTTGGGATAGTATTGAACCATGTGTTGGGCCATCTGACACCCTGAGCGTTGGATGAGGGCACGCTGCTCTATGACAACCGGAGTGTTCGATGCCAATCTGCCAGTGTAACGCTGCCCGCCAGTGTCAGGCCTATTTCCGGACTTGACAGATATCCCCGGTCCTGCATCGCGTGATATTTTATTGCGATAATATCCCTTGCAATATTTCCTAGACACAATTGCACATCTAATGCAGAACTCGGAGATGGTGCTGACTGGTGTGATCTGGTTGGAGGGGTCCAAACCGCTAGCCACCGGGGCTTCATGAGTTCTCTGATATCGGTCAGTAACGTCATTATGAATTACGCCTCTAACAGCCCAACCCCTCTCACTTCGAAACTCAATTATGGCTTCCAAAAGGAGGCATGATGCGGCTCCCTATCGCTTGTCGAGGACCCAGTCCCACTTTGGGTAATTCCTGTTGGGTCTAGTCGATCGCGACCCAGCGTTGGAGAATTCACGTCATAACAGGGATGACTATCATTATAGAAAGGGGTGAGCAAGGTGCTTTATCGTGTATGTATATGTGATGTGAGCAAAATGGTCGCTATTGGTAGTGTATGCCATATTGCAGTACGGAGAAATAATTCTTCTTGACGGCCGATTCAATATGACACATGCAGAGCCCACCACCAGGTCGCAGATCTTTTTTTTTGTGCTCGTGGAAATCATGCATCAAAAATTGTCTCGCTTCAATGCCGCCAGTATTTCCCACCATGCACTATTCTCACTTACGAACCTCTGGTTGCAGCATACAGCATTCTCTACCCCCAGCTGCCCATATAGGCTGTAATTCAAGATCTTGACCTATATCTAGCACGAAAATCAGAATGTAGTGAACGTACCGTACCAACCGTCGGCTACAGCATGACTTTCAAGGTGAGAACCCTGGAATTACGGGGGAGAAAGACCGACTGTCGAAGGTCAACCCTGACGCGGGTGGGCGACGTTACCAGGTACATAGAGGGCTTCGAGGCTTCGACCAGTATTCATTCGCTATCTCACTGTTCAGTTGACATGGGAAAGATTAGAATCAATACACAGCTCATATTTATGTCCCAGGGCATATGTTCCTGGGAAATAAACTTCTATTCGGAGGCTTAGGGCAATGAACTGCAATTTACTTTAATTGCGAAAACCGGTATACCCGGGGACAACTGTGTGATCTATGATCAAACGGTTGTCGGATCATGCCTTTTTTTCGTATTTCGTATTCCATATTATATGATCGCAACTAACCAATTGACGGTGATGGCTACCCAAGGCGCCCTCGGGATTAGTGTATCTAGGCAATATATGTAAAAGGTTTCTATTGCAAGGATAAATGAGCAATGAGTATGGCGCAAGGTTACAGTATGTGCAAGGCAACAATCAATATACAGATATAGGATTTGAGAAAGGGAAGAGTGGGTATGCCTATACCACATCGAGTTCCTTGAGCTTCAGAGTTCAAGCGATGGCCAGGTGGTCGCCTGCCCCAAAATTGTCACGATGATCGTGTCAAGAACGTCGGAGATGGCGGCAGTGTCTCCGCCGGGTTTGGCTATCTTTGCTACATGGCACTACTTCCTCTGAAAGCTCGGGTTGCTAGTGTCACTCAGTATGTCTGCTGCTGTACATACGACAACCACCTCACCGCAGACCATTCGCCAAGAGCTCAGTTTAGGTACTCCCACCTCCAACTGGATTCTCGGCCACAACTCACCGTGTCCGGACGCTGGTGGCACGAGTTTGATTCCGAAGTAACAGGCGTTTCACACTAGTTCCACCAGCACAGCCATGGTCTGTGTGACCATTGGGCTGCCCGGCCGAAGACGTCTCTTGGAACTAAGATGTATTTTTATGGGTCTTAGAGAGAGAGGGAGGATGCGGTTAGTTGGGCCGTGCCTCCCGGTGTCTGGGGTGATTCTTCTAATTGCGGGCGCAGTCTGTGTGTATCCTCCCCCAGGCTCGACATGGCGTGGAAGTCATGGTGGAGTCTATGGATCCGGCGTGATCGCTTCCTTGGTGCTGTAGGCGTCTCGCGTATACCTATGGTGCCTTTGGTATTCTGCTTGATCTTTGAGCCACTACAGTTTGTCATGGAGAAAGCATGCTAGGCACTTGGTCCAGTCTGTGTTTCAGATCACATTTGGGTGTGTGGCGAATCGTCAAAAGACATGTAGATGTGGCGGTGGGTTTCGGGATATGCTTATGTCCAAGAGACATCATACGTTCCAATAGGGGCCAAAAAACTTGCATGACATATGACAGGATGTAGCAGGTCTGCCAGATTGCGCACAACTGTTGCCAAACCGCGTGACGCAAGTGGCTTCAGGACATGGTAGAAACTGCAGGGTTAGTAACGGTACCTGACATTCTGGCATCCCTATCAATTATCCTCAAGCTCCAGCATGACAAGGGCGTTGCCTCTGTTACACAAAGGTTGAATGCGGGGCAAGGCAAAACGTTTGTGGCTGCAAAGCATGCGGAAGCTTCATGGCAGGTTGCCCCTTCATGTGCCCGGAAAAATCATGGCGAGCTGCTCAGGGATGTCGAACAGGTCATGAATCAAACATTTGTTATGTACCTTACGGAGATTGAATTGCACAGGAAGTTCCTAAATTACCGGCAAATGCGATAAGAAAGGAAGCCCCTGCCAGTGCCTGGGTTGTCAAGCTGTTCGGTGATCTCGGAGTGACACTCACACATGACCAATTCCCTGCCCCCCGCCCACAACTTTACTACTTATATCGAGCGATTAAGCAGAGGAGAAATATCACGAGCCCCTTCTCCTCTCCTTCCCTTCCCCTACCATCGCATCCTGCATTGGCTACTGCCTATCTAGCCTTCAACCGACTAGCTATGTCCTCGCTCCCTACCTTTCCATTCCGCGAGTGAGCTCTTGAACCATTGCTTTGTGATCCATAGGTCTCTCTAGGCTCCACTGCCCCCTGCATTACTCGATGACTGGGTCCCTAGCCCCTACCGTTACGTCATGTCCCCACAGGCCCCTGCTTGCCATCGCATTCCTGCGCCTGTCTCTGCCCCGGTCCCGACAGCTCGACCTTGGAATAACCTTCAGACGCTAGCTCCTCCCTGCTGATAGGCCCCTCTGCCACGTCGCGAAGCCATTGAAATATGATCATTTATGTTTGGTTTGCAGTGCGCCATGCTAGATGAGGCATTGGCTCGTCATTATAGCTGCAATGTTATGTTCGGTAGTCACGGATAGTGCTGGATACTGGCCGAATATTGTGAGCTCGTTGGATCGATACAATGGCGCCGGGATGCCATTTTCGTGGGCGCCCCCATACCAAAATTACCATAAGGCAGGTAACAATTATGACTGCGGCTGTTCGACAATCGATATTTAGTATTCGAGATTTTGGATGTCGCACACCTTTGAGGTTGTGATTCCATAATGCACGTAGCTTCAGAGCAAACAAAATCTTCATCATCGCGGGGGAGAACTACCTCGATTGATCTGACGAATGTCGATTGGCCAAATCCCCAAAGCTGGCGGAGACTTAAACGCGCACCCACAATCCCTTAATCCAGGAATAGGCTTTGCAATTAAGGACCATGCAAAAATTCAAGATAGGATAAGATTTTGGAGGCTGTCTTACAACTTGACAAGGGGAAAATATCATTTCTTGACTGACTCACAGCTCCGTGTTGGAAACTCCTTTGATTCGTTAGGATATCATGTTAATTCAGCCTAAGACAAGATGATGGAAATTTTCTGATTCTTTACCATATGCGTGGAGTCTACTGTTCTAAAGAAAAGAGCATCGGAGTACGTACACTAACAAAAGGTTGATAGACGAAATGGCAGATAGATGGTTCTGATTTGAGTCCATGAGCCTCTACTGCCGGGTGAGCTGTCGCTCATGAGTTTACCACAAGTTGAGATACCGATACTGATAGAACTGGTCAACCTGACAGCGATTGAGCTACTAGGGTCAGGAATCCGAATCCGCATTCACCTCTTGTGTCGCTGCATCACAGAGAAGTATGCTGACCAATGAACTCAGCTCATTCCTTCTGATATCAAGAAGCGTTGCCTTGTTCCTTTCCCAGCCGACCTCTGTTTACGAGGAAACAATGCAATTTCTCCTGGACGAATGGCCTTCTCAACCTGCAGAGCTATCGCGAAGCGAGGTGGCTGGGCAGGAGCGTGTGTATTGCCCCTCGGCGTGATCCGGTGCAGTAGATGTGTCTATTCTTAGGACAAATGGCTGTGTATTTGACATACGAAATCCTATGTCGGATTCGTCAATTCCCCGTCCAGAGCTGTATTTGTTAGGCGCGTATGTTGGGTTATAACTCTCCTCAGGTTGACCCAGAAACTACCATCTTTTTGACTCCCCACGAAGTGCCAACCCTCAGCACAACTGACAACGGTTTGGTAGTTATGTCAGTCATGTTCCCCTGTCCAATGCGCATTGCTCATGGCTTTCTGGGACTCATCGCTTCTTACTGACAGATTACAACCGGCCGGAGCATCCAAATGCCATCTGATCTGCATGAAGTGGAAAACAATACGTCAGACATCAGTACGCCTGAGGACATACCCTTAATGGATGAATACGTGAGTCAGTTAAATACATTCACAAACGACGATGTTAAAGATAATCAGGGGTCGATGCCTGAGATGCAGAGACTCCTCGGGCTCGTTCACGACGCCAACCCTGAGCAACTGGCCATCATTCTCGACGAGCTGGCGAAATGGTTCACAGCTCAGTTCAAACGCACAGGAGACCTTGCAGATATTACAAAGGTCAATATCGATGCTGCCAGCAAGCCGTTCAGCTCGTCCCTTCCGACAATCTAGAGCTACCCGCCATGCTCACAAACCTTGGAAATTCGTTCCAAGCTCGATTCTCCCACACGAGAGACCTTACAGATGTTCAGGAGGCGATAGTCACAAGGCGGAAAGTCGTTGAGCTCATTCCTCCCTGGTGATGCAGACCTGCCTGACAGGCTTGATGAACTCGGAAACTCACTCCAAGCTCGATTCAAACTCACGGGAGACATTACGGGTATTCACGAGGCAATATCTGTAATACAGAAAGCTGTCGAACTCACCCATCCTGATGATGCGGATTTGCCCAACAGACTTACTCATCTCGGATTACCTGCTGCACACTCGGTTTATGCATGCAGGAGACTACTGCAGGATGTTCAGGCGTCGATATCCATGGCTGCAGAAAGCTATCGAGCTCATTCCTCCTGGCGGCCGACTCTTGCCCTACAGTCTCGACGTTCTAGGACTTGCATTCCACACTCGATTCAATCACACAGGAAACCTTGCAGGACAGTTCAGGAGGCGATATCTGTGCAGCAGAGAGCTGTTGAGCTCATTCCACCTGATGACTCAACCCTTCCTATCATACTCAGCAATCTCGGGGGTTCTTTCCAAACTCAATTCAACCGCTCGGGAGACCTTGCAAGTCTGGAGGAATGCGATATCCGCAAAGCAGAGAGCTGTTAAGCTCATCTCCCCTAACCATGCAGCCTTGCCTGGCTTGCTCAACAATCTCGGAATCTCGTTATCAACTTGTTTTGAGCGTAAAGGAGACCTTAGGGATCTCCAAGAGGCGATATCTGTGATGCAGAAGGCTGTTTCACTCACCCCTCCTGGCCATTCAAACCTACCGGGCCTGCTCCGTAATCTTGGATTTTCTTTCCAAGCTCGGTTTGTACATACGGGAGAGCTTGTGGATATTCAAGAAGCAATATTTAATCTCCAGGAGGCCGTTACGCTTGCCCGACCTGACCACCCTGAACTTCCCAGTACGCTCAACAACCTTGGAATCTCGCTCTCAAGACGTTTCCATTACATGGGAGACATAGCAGATATTCAGGAAGCAGTATCGGTGGGGCAGAGAGTTATTGAACTCACTCCTCCTGGCTATGCGTTACTGCCCGGCAGGCTTAACAACCTTGGAATTTCACTTCTAAGAGCTGTTTGCACGCACAGAAGATCTTGCAGATATCCGAGAAGCAATTTCTGTGCAACAGAAATCTGTTGAACTCACTCCCCGCTGGCGACCCGGACCTGCCTGCCAGACTCAGCAGTCTTGGAGATTCGTTCCAGACTCGGTTCAAATGCACAGGAGACCGAGCAGATATCCGGGAAGCGATATCCACACAGCGGAAAGCCTGTTGATCTCACTCCCTCTTGACCATCCGGAATCTCCCCTCCTGCTCGGGAATCTTGGAGCATCATACGTAGCCCGCTCGGGGTCTGAAGATGATGGAGACTTGATTCAAGCCCTCGACTGCTTCCGCCGCGCAGCCAACACTCCCACTGGGTCCCCTTCCGTACGCCTCACTGCTGCCCGACTGTGGGGTTACCTCTGTCGGCTCGATGACCAACAACAATCATTACATGCATATGCTAAGGCTATTGAATTGCCGTCTCTGATTGCTGGTTTGGAGCAAACCGTGAGGAGCCGCTACAGGAAGCTTGCTGGTATCTCTAACCTTGCGATAGAGGCAGCCGCTGTTGCATTTTCACTCGGAAGGACTGAAACGGCTCTGGAGTGGCTCGAGCAAGGTAGATGCATTGTCTGGATGCAGCTGAACACCTTGCGTACTCCGATCAGCTCCCTTCGTATCCGCAACCAAAGCCTTGCGGATTGTATTTTGGACGTATCGAGATCTCTCGAGATAGCGGGCGCTCGCACAGTCCCACAGGATTTCAACTTAGGGGCAACTCAGGAGTCGAAGATGACTTTGCAGGCCGAGGCAAAGCGACATGTTGAGCTCGCAAAGGAATGGGACCGACTCCTTGCGACTGCGCGGGAAATTCCAGGTTTCGAAACGTTCCTTCTTCCAACGCCATCATCTGTTTTGCTTGATGACCTACCAGTTTCGGGTCCCGTAATTGTCATAAACGTTGACAAGGAACGTTGCGATTGTCTCGCACTCTTTTCCAAGGCTCAAAAGTATATTCACGTTCCTCTGCCTCATCTTTCCTACGCCAAAGCAACCGATCTCCACAGGCGCTTGCAGAAAACCTTGCTTGATGCGAACCTTCGGGCACGGGGATCTGAACTTGAGACTGGAAGTGAAGGGGAAATAAGAGTTGACGCCAGTGCAGATGCTGGACTCGAGGACGGAGCTCAGAATATCAACAATCGAGGAGGTCGCCTTTCAAAGCCAGCTGCAGTCACCATGAAGGCCGTTTTGCAAGACTTGTGGGTGGATGTGGTGAAACCGATCATCGAAAGTCTGGGGTATTCAGTGAGTATATATCGTCCTTGGTAGATTCGGTGCTGATGTACTATTCTCCAGTCTTCAGATACCCCAACGGAGAAGCCCAGGATCTGGTGGTGTCCCACCGGTCCCCTCACATTTTTGCCTCTTCATGCCGCAGGCATCTATGACCGATTAGATGGGCCAAAACTCTCAGACTTCGCGATTTCCTCTTATGCCCCTTCTGTCAAGGCCCTTATCCAGCGCGCCAGTGATTCACCCATGATTTCTGAGGGTGTGCAGGGAATGTTCATGGTCAGCCAGCCGAACACACCGGGTCAATGTCCAATCCCAGCTACCACCGACGAAATTCGGATTGTTGAAAAGCAACTCACTGAGCATGGGGTACGTCACTTGTCCTTGGAGGGAGAACATGCCGACGTCGAAGCAGGAATGGCCAATATACAAACATACAGCTGTGTTCACCTTGCGTGTCATGCTACACAGGACACTACCGATCCCCTGAACAGCAGTTTCTTCTTCCATGATGGCCCACTCAACCTGTCGACGATCATCGAAGCCAACTTGAAGAATGTGGACCTAGCCTTCTTATCTGCTTGCCAAACCAGCAGGGGAGACGAAAAGCTTTCGGAAGAGGCAGTCCACCTGGCAGCCGGGATGTTAGCAGCAGGGTATCGTAGTGTGATCGCTACGATGTGGTCAATCAGGGATGATTGTGCTCCCAGGATTGCGGATCTATTTTATAAGGAGTTGCTAGCATGTGAAGCCCGGGCTGGAGGGAAAGGAATCAATGGATCACATGCAGCTTTTGCGCTTCATCATGCAATCCAGGAGTTTCGGAGGTCGATGCCTGACACAGAATCCGCTCTTCTAGCTTGGATTCCTTATGTACACTATGGTCTGTAGAGCCCCATAGACTCTTAGTATTGTCACTCCATATGAGCACCGTATCTGTGTATGTTAGTCTCCAATTCTGTCCAAGTAGTAATTTTACAGCTAGTCACTGTGTGCATCTTGGTGTAAGCATTGTCATCCAGCGCCGCCAGTAACTATTATACCAAAAGGGACATAATAGAACACGTTAAGTGTTCTGCTACCGGACTGTATGTATGCATATTAGAGGGATTGTTGTAAGCCCACGGTTACACTTGAATTGTAGACTGCATGACTGATCAACATTCAATATGTATAGCCGCCCGCTTACCAATATACTGGCGTCAAGAGCACCACTTGCAAGGAGCACAAGATTTTTACAGTGACTATGTAACTACGAATCTACATAAAGCAATTTACGCCGGACTTGGTGCCTGCATATGTTCGCTGCGTGGAGCTTTCTACCACTCGATTCTGATGCCGCTCCGCCATTGTTTTCGTTTAGAAACCATATAACTAGGACAGGCCAGAGGTCAGTGAAACCGAACATCGACCGCTACGACAGTGCACAGAACGAGACAATAGTACTTGGAGCTGGGAAACAAGGTCAGTTTAACGACATTAACAAGAATTGCGCTGAAGGTGGAGCAGCAATGATGTAGATGAAACTAACACAGACCCTGGTTGTTAGTTGAAGTGCCACGCATGACAAAATCTCATGCATAATACTCAAGGCCCTTTGCTTGACTAATGATAGTGAAAGACCATGCAACTTAGGGTTGCGGATGTCCTCATTCCCCCGCTTCTTCTAGCCCAGAGCTTTTCACATTCCTATACTTCACAGCCTGCAAAGCATCTACCATGGATATTAGGAGACCTGCCCCATATGCGATCTCAGCTCCATGCAATGTTGTACTTGATTCATAGATACTAAGTAGCTGGTTCGGGAGGGATATGACATTCAAGATGAACCCCAGTGCCGTAGATATTTTATACTTGTCTAGCATAGGTTCTTGAACGAGGGCTCATGACAAATTGGAGTACTGAACCGCCGGCTTGGCAAGTGAAGGTGAGGGGGTAGACGACCTTGAGTGCACGCGGGGCATAGTCATGGAGGGTGTGAAGAGGGTTACGTTTCCAGCGTCGAATACGGGGTGAAACGAGATACGGGTGCGGACTATCGAAGTAATCCGTCACTGCGTATAAAGCCAGCAGGCACTGTTAATCGGGCGTAAGTGTACGTCAGCTCAACAATTAATACGAGTGCACCAGTAATGATTGACGGGAGCCCAGTTCAAAAATCCGATGACGGTTCTAGTGTATGTAGAGGGCTCTCAGCGTATCATTCCCAGGAGAAAAACAACAGGACAAACACAATTAGTACTCAGATGCGAACATGCCTTGCATGTGGGTCCTCAGAAATCCTATATCCGAACAGTCCAACTGGCCAGAAGTGAAGCACGAATGGGGTAGCATATACAGATTCAAAGTCAACCTTACGGATATTGTCGTGTTATTTGCTTGCTCATACTCTAGCCTATCGTGTAGGGCGGTCAAGTCGTGCTGAACGTCCAGAAAGCCTTGGAAGAAGGGTCTCGCAGCACCGCGACTCGAGAAGGCGGGGTTCCAGGTTACGTTAATATAGTCCTCTTTAGTTGATAGCTCGGCGCCCTCTTTATTTTTCGATGTATCGTCAACAGGCGCCTCTAGATCAGCGGGGACTGCACAAAGATTCTGAAAGCAGAATATAATATCAATTGAAGCTGGACATCGAAACGCAGTGAGGCTGTACCTCGGGTCTAGGAGCCCTTAGCAGCGCGGTCAAATGTGGTGCGTAGTGACTACTCTGTCATTTGTGATCCCAGAGGCACTATCTGGAGATTCTGTCCGAATCATGTCTCTCAAAGACGCCGTTCAAATAGCACGATCGGGAGCATTGGTACCATCTCGGACGATCGTACGGCTATCTAGCTTGGGATGAATACAGTGTAGAGGACCTAATTTGATGGGGAATGGATCCTACCTTCTTCCCCCAGAGCTGACTTCGAGCGGACATCCAGCGGAATTTGTTATACAGGTTCGTCTCTTCAACTACAGCGAGATGAATGCTTGTGTATTTGCGAGTAAGTCATGGTGTGTCGGCATCTGTGGACATCGCGCTCTTACCGAGTAACAATATACGGATGGACCTCCGTGAGTAACCATCACCAGTAAGTCCCTAATACCGACACCCATGACATCGACGAGTCCACGTAGAGATGATCAACACATGAGGATACCAGCGTCTCTGGGCGCACAACTTAGGCACTGACTTGCCCTGTCAAGTCTGCAGATGTCAGTAATGTCATTTATTGGAGCACTGATATTCGCAAGCTACTGGGAGTGATTCCCAAGCTGAGAGCTGGAAGCATTTGATGGAAAGCCTGCGCGTGGCAGAACTACTTCGTGATGCCTGACTATCTTAGCCAATAGTATTGATAGGTAACGCGCAGTTTGATGTCACCCCCCTTCGTGACAAGGCTTGCCACATATATAGCCAACTACAACACGACCTCGCCAGTCGCCGTATCATCATCCAACATTTCAACGTTCCTCCTCATCTATTGTCCGTTCTGTCATCAGCAACAATGGTAAACGCTCCAGGTCTGGAATACATCGTCCGCTTCTCAGCCCGTTTCTTCATTCCCTGCGCGGTCGTCTATGCAACCCTGTTGTTCGGCTGCAATGTCCTGGCTGTCACTCTGCCGAAGTGGACCCTGGCCATCTCTAGTATTGCCGTGCGCGTGGGCTACATAGTTGCTCAGCCCTGGTACGATGAGTACAAAAACGCTCAGATTGCTAGGACCAAAGGAGCTGTCCTAGCACCTCATATCAAAGAGAAACATACCCAAGTTATCGCCTCCCTCACCCAAGAGCTCGTAAATGGTTATCCAGGTTCGTTCCATAAACGGTATCCTATGCCGTGCATGGTCAGAATGACTCGTTATTTAGCTCAAACGTTTGCGAAATGGTGCTCAAAGTATGGAAACGCCTTCAGGTTCAGCGTCGGCTTGGATGAACGAGTAAGTGCTGCCATGTGATTGTCGGCGAGACCCAACTCGAATGGATCGTTTTAGTACTTCACCACTGAGCCGGAACACATCAAAGTAAGGCATAACAACCTACCCCGGATCCATTCAATGACGATTTGGAAAAGGCTATGCTTTCCACAGAGTTTGAATCGTTTGAGAAAGGTTAATGCTTAACGGGGTGAACTAAACACCCCTCCGATCTAACAGACTATCTCGCAGGACCCATTTCTTACACACAAGGAAACTCGCTGATGGGAACCGGAATATTCAACTCGGATGGTCTGTTCTTATTACCTGACTACCCCGGTAGACGCTGATGGCGCCTTGGCATCTGCTAGGGGAGTTGTGGAAGTCAGTTTATTCGATATATCATTACCGGTGGATTGCTCTCTCATGAATGTTGCTAGATTCCATCGTTCAATAACACGCCCATTTTTTTCTCGAGACCGTATCACCGACTTCGAAGTTTTCGATCGCCACACGGAGGATGCTCTTAGACGAGCAAAGGATCGCCTGGCGGAAGGATACCCTGTCGATTTCCAGGTCAGTTCAATTACTTTCGGCTTGGACAATATGTTTTCTGAGCTACAAAATTAATGACAGGATCTCGCCTCTCGCTTCACTCTCGACTCTGCCACTGACTTCCTTTTCAAAAGTGACGTGCATTCCCTTGCTGCAGGCCTGCCCTACCCTTCACCCCCTTCTCCATTTGCAAAGCCCAACCCTGCCTCCTTTATGAATCATCCTTCGAATACATTCGTCGAAGCGTTCGTGATCGGTCTAGGCCACATGGCCCGTCGAGCCCAACTCGGGGCTCTCTGGCCGTTGAAGGAGATGTGGGGAGATGTGGTCGTGCCATACCGCGATGAAGTACATCGGTTTATAGAACCCTTTATGGAGAAGGGTTTTAGAGAAAGGGACGCCGGGGGTGGATCGGAGGATACCTCGGAAACACTGTTGCAATATCTGTTTAGCCAAACATCGGGTGAGTGTCTTGCGACTTTATCCCCAAAGACGGTATTTCTAATGCTTCTGGTAGACCGAAAGATAATTAAGGACGAGGTTTGTTCATGCAATTCTTCCGGTCTTAAAACGCGTAATTGACGGAATGATGGTATGCGGGATTTCAGCTCCTTAATCTGCTCGTTGCTGCTCGTGATACCGTACGTCACCTATCTTAAAGTCCGAACAATTGTTGAACATGCTGGTACAGACGGCTGCCCTATTAACTTTCTCGCTCTACATGATCATTGAGCATCCGGAGATGCACCGCCGTTTGCGGAAAGAGATTCTTACCCAGGTTGGCCCCCATCGTGCCCCCACTGCCAGTGATATCAGGGAGATGAAGTTCCTTCGGGCTTTCTTAAACGGTACGTTCCACTGGCTCAGCTGGCATCAAGAGCCCTGACCATTTCTGCAGAGGTCCTACGTCTCTATGCCATTGTGTAAGCATCAGCTCTGTTCGGTCTATTCGAGTGAATCTGACGAGATTGTTACAGACCCATTAATGGCCGGTAAGCCGCTTGTAACAGATGAGGACGCCTTAATGACAAAATATAGCGAGGCAATGAAACCAGTTATTCTAGCTCCTACGGAGAAAACCAAAAGCCCTATATATGTCCCGGCGGGCTCAAGGCAAGAGACATTTCTGACGTGAGATGATAATTCAATTCTCATACGGTTGTGTATTAGATTTGTGTACTCGGTGTTCCTAACACATCGACGAACGGATTTGTGGGGACCTGATGGCAAGCACAGTGACCACTGTATTTGTTCCTGCTCAGATTTCTGACATGATGAATCAACAATAGCGCTGGAATTCGATCCCTGATAGGTTCTTGGATGAACGGGTTCACAAGTACCTCGTTCCGAACCCCTTTATCTTCTGTCCCTTCAATGCAGGACCTCGAATCTGTCTCGGTCAGCAGGTATGTTGATTTGGTGCTCTTAGTGCCCGATCGGAATTTAGAAGTATCGTACCGCAGTTCGCCTACAACGAGGCGTCATTCCTCATAATCCGCCTTCTTCAGCGATTCTCGTCCTTCAGTTTGGAACCTGGGGCTCAGCCAGCCGGACTCATTCCCGAACCCGGAGTGGGCTGGACTCCCAGGACCTCAGGGTAGGGATAGGATTCGGCTGAAAACCCACTTGACTATGTATGTCAATGGTGGGCTTTGGGTAAGGATGAGCTGAGGCCACTGGAGGTGAAGTTGATGTGTGAGGGGTACAATACAACTTCACTGTTTGTGCTGATATCAACTATGCCAATCCTTACTACTGGGGGTTTGTAACGTGGCTCTCATTTCGTTTATATAAGTCCCAGGTTCATTCGAACCCCCAAGTCCGCCCGTTCCAGTCTTAATCAAATATTAACAACGTGACACATCAATGCGGGTATGCAAATGTATCCTGCTCTGCGTGCAGATGGTATTCAATGGTCGCGGTCCGTGCAGTTCTTGTGTAGACGTCTGCTGCTCCCTAGAGTTTATTATACGAGTAAAAATGCAAGCGGGAAGGAGGCCGAATGTTTCGAGTCCGTAGATGAACGGTTGGGCGGTTCGAGAATGGGCGCTCCGCATGTGTTGATCCGAGGTTCGTCGAGTCCGTCCCGAAGTTCATCTTCCGAAACTGAAGGTTGCGCAAGCTGCGAGCAGCCCATTGTCAACTACTACAGTAGCAGTGTTATTCCATATTTGGATGGACTGACAAATGTTCCAGTTTTTTCTTCAATCATGATTTAAGCTGGCACAGGTGAGACCATAACAGAAACTGGAACCTCGCCCTTAACCACCATGCCTATCCCGCTCCCTGCTCCCCTTGTTGGCATAAGTGATCATCTCCAGGAGCCATCCGACCCCCCAAGTGCTAGTGATGTTGTCAGAGCAACACATTATATGCAACACATTCTTAGCAACCTCCGTATGTCACACTCCCACCAACTTCACCAAGTGAGCATCCCTAACAATATGGACAGAGTCGGGAGCCACCATCACAGATGCAGAGGTTTCTGCAGCCATTGAATATCAGCACACAGTTGTATCAGCGAAGGAATGCAGGTATGGACAATAGCGATTCTCGAAATGAGGCCAGACATTACTGATCATCACTGTTAGCTACCGCTCTGCAAGATGTTGGTCCTGAATGGTTTCAGGCTGCAATGAATCGAATGGAAGCAAAAATGAATGAAAGATTTGATGGTTTCGAGGCCCACCTTACTAGGGTTGACCGTACAAGCGCTATTGTATGTAATGCCCAGTTCTGGATATGATCCTCCGCTGATCCGGCATTCTGCTTAGTCATACAATACAACAAGCTGATGTTGGCTCGGTGAATTGTTATCAGGAAGTCCCTTTTCCAGATGGGACATATCCAACCCAGAATGTATGTCACCAATCCATTGCTCATGCTTCTGTGAATAAGCTGGATGTACATAGCCACATAATCTCCCCCGGATCGAATCAGTGTACTCCCTTAGAATCATGGATCATGCTTTTCTGAGGCGATATCATCAGGGTTACTATCCAGGGCAGGGAGGTGGGGAAGAGACATTAGATGAGGAGGTCTGCATTGGAGAAATACTCAAAGCAATAGGATACAGATAGTGAGTATGACATCGGGTGGATATGTCCTTAGTAGACTATCATTAGGTAATACATTTCGCTTACATAACCCTCTCATCAGCCTCAACGCACAAACCGTTGTCCTGACAGATTTATATGCAATACATAAATTTCAGTACAAGGCTGAAACTATTAAACAAGTCAACTTCCTACACCACTGTCGTTGTGGTGAGAAAGAAGCAGACCAGCGAGTTTACTGCCATTTTCGTCTAATAATATCAGACGCTCGTTCTGCTAAGGCATAAACTGGTATTTGGCTATGCCCCGAAGTCACATATGGCTATAAAACAGGATTAATCAAAAAAACTGTTTCAAGACATCCAAACTTCAACTCACAATAACAGACGCATCGACAACTCTCAACCCCTTCGTACCCTTCACAGCAAAATCAGGATCCACAACACCCCATTTAGCTCCCTTGGGTGACATGGCCGCCGATCCAACCCCATGCAAATATGCCAGTGCACCAGCCCTGATGAATTCATCGAGCTGAGCATCCGAAGTCGCATTGGCTGCTGGTAGGACACTGCCGAAGACTTTGTTCTTCCAAGCCTGATGCGGAGAAGAGCCTCCGGGCACTACGTATTCCCTCTCGAAGGATGACGAGGTCAGCAGGGTTACCCAGAAGCTGGAAATCGATTGTCGGGGGTGAGAAAGGGTCGGACGAGGTCAAGGTAATTGATCCCCCTGGTAAATAAGTCTTGGTGTAAGCCATTTAAGATGCGACAGGGAATCGGCAGACTCACGAGAGACTGGATTGATGTTGGCAAGGAATATCTGAAGCGTTACATTCGGTTCTGCGTGTCTAACTTGTATTCAGCGCTCAGCGATGTACTTGTAAATTACTCACCAGCAGCGGCTTTGGCTTCACCGCGCGCTGAGAGGGTGGCAGGCAACCTGACGGGCGGCACGAGACTCTGAGCACTGACGCCCAAGAAAAAGAATTCGATATGAGGGGAGTTCTTCCCGGCGGATGGATCAGCGATGCCCTCCTGGAACGGCGCCGCATTGCTGGGGAAGCGCACCATTGCCATGGGGCTCAAGCCACCTCTTCGGGAGAGGGGACCCGTATGTGATTGATTCCATTCTGTTAGTGCTGCTAATATATCGAAACTATTGTTTCAATGAGTATGGTTATGAGTAAGTCAGGCGAGGAGGGGGAGCTTACTCTGTGACGGGAATATTGGTTGCGAAAGAAATTTGGACTGCTGGTTGGTCACTCAAATTCTTGCCGACGCTCGGATTATCTACCAGGGTATTGATTCCGAGTGGCTCTAGCTCTGCCTTGCTCCCAATGCCGGAATTAATGAGAACTTGAGGAGTATTGATGACTCCTGCGGACAGTATCACTTCTTTCCTCGCAGTGACCTGTCTCCTGGTAGCTGCAACAATGTCAACGGTGTGAAGATTTGACACTTTCCGAGTCAAAACTCACCTCCGGGTGCAGCTGCAAACTCGACCCTTCTAAATTCGGTTCTGCGCCCGTCCACGTTCACCACTCGAGTAACGAGCGTATTCAACAATATGTGAACATTCTTCCCGGCCGGCGCCAGATACCCTGTTCGCGGAGCTACTCCTTACTCCTTTGTCAATCGTTGCTTGCCCCCAACCTGTCGGTGGAATTAACTTCCGGTGGTGACGTTAAGGACAGCGGTGATAAACCCACCAATCCCGATCGGCCGCCCATCATTCATGTCCAATTTGAATGGAAACTCCCCGCTCAACTGCCTTGACGCGTTGAACACCAAATCATTGAACGGGTGAACGGGATAACCGGCAGAGACAGGCAATTTTTCCATTTTTACCTGTGGAATTGAGGGGTCAAAGTGTCCCCGCTGATCCTGGTGTTCACTGTCTTCGGTCCATCTCTCGTTCTATAACGAGCCTGAGCATGGTTGGATGTACCGAATACGGGACTCTGACCTTGAGAATATAGGGCATCATCCTGTCCCAAGACAGGCTCTGGTCTTCGGCGATAGCAGCCCAGCGACCGTAATCATCTCTGGACCCTCGGGTATAAGCGGCGTCGTCTACACACCGCTCAAATGAGAAATTTAGGAGAGAAGAGGTTCATATCCGGCTACCCACTAATCGAGGAGCATCCTCCAAGTATTCTGCCCCTTGGGTATATAACGCGTTCGCCATTGATTCCAGCTTGAGGAGAGGTGGTATAGTTCCAATCTGCAATAGTTCCAGCAAGACTGTGTGCAATAGCAGGGGGATGTGTTGCGAAAACATCCTCGTTGCTGTTCGCGTTGAATATGTTATTCGGGGATGATGCTAGTGGATGATATGCGGCTCACGAGGTTCCAGCTTCGATAACTAGAATTTTGAAGTCGGAATTTTCTCCTAGTCTTCCCAGCAACAACGCCTCCGGCAGTGCCACCTCCGATTACGATAAAGTCGTAATCCCCCTCTGGGAGGTCATTTGGGTGTTGATATTGTACAGCACCCAGCACAACCTGGGCAGTTAACCATAATAGAGGGAGCACACTTTGCGAGAGTAGCATCGACTCGGGAAATCGAATTGTCCTGATATGTAAACGCTCACTATTTATATGCACAAAGAGCTGATGGCGATTCAACCAGGCCGCCAAGGCGTGTCCAATGTTATTGCTGATGGATTGAAAGGCTCGGGAGTTTGTCAGCTGATCGGTATATGTACCAGAAAGCTGCTAAAGGTTTCTAGGTGCGGTGGTGGGAGGCGCCCCTGTCTCAGTTGATAGATGCTTCTCGCAGAGTTTTGATGATTTGTTGGTGACGGCCTAAAAAAAAAACACTAGGATGAGCAGTATTCGATTCACGAAGGCTGTAATGTCAGAGGATACGAGAGTCGGCGCCCTCTTACGAGTGCATGTCCGAACTAGACTGACACTCGTGGGAGGCTATGCTTCGGCAAATATTAACATTTTTGAACTTCAAGGGCGCCGTGGCTATGTGCTGTAGCAAGAGGGACGGAAGCATGCTCGGTTGAGAGTCAGTTATCTAGAATTTCCCACTGAAATATTGAATCCTCTCTCACGAAGCGTAGTTGAAACATAAACCAGGGGAAATCATTACTGTCATGTCATACTTCCACGGCACCAAGCATGATTAATGCATGATTGATGGACTAAAGCATATGCAAGAGTGGGGAGGGGGGGGGGGCGTAGGGTACGACTGCCATGACAAAAAACGTAGATTCTGTGCCAGTGAAATCAATTGTGCCATCGCAATCGAAGCGGCGTCGAGCTTCGGAGGTTGCATGCACTGCCTATCGCAGGCAAGGAACTTCACACAGCCTCTGTATTCGCGGGTGGAGTGAGCACTCTCGTGGTGGTCCCAACGAGGAGGAATGGGGTCTGAGCCAAACACGTGCAATGTATTGATGATGATCAGGAATCTATTCTCTCGCCTTTCAATCGCCCAAATCGATCTTTGACCGTTCTATAGGCCTCTTCATCCTATACGTCCAAACAGCGCAAGCTCGGGCGCCGAACACCATCCCCTGTATCGCACCATCATATCCGTAGTCCCCCCCCCTGATCTCTTCATTTCCCACCTTACCCCATCTGTACTCCCTCTCATGCGAACACCCGAAAGTTTGCGACATGGGACACGACTTGGCATGCGTCCGCGCGAAATTGATCCCAAGTGACTTGACAATGTTCCATGATCTCTGATCGAAGGCTCTTGTATGCCACAGGATCCGTTGCATCAAGATGGCCAGTGACCGAGGAGACCCTCGATTGGTGTTTCTCCCTGGCTCCAGGACAGTCATTCGCTTTACGTCGGCTAGATTTGGTCCGAAGATAATTGTCTCATCCCTGCTGCGCACTGTTTTCTCTACGGCAGCTTTCTTACACCGAGCGCGTATCTCTAATCCAGCTCCTTTAGTGTGCAATTCCGAGATCTTAAGAGACAAAAGTATCTGATCGGATGCAGGGGATTATGACATACGGTAGGCGAAGCAATGCAGCACCTCAGGCCCGATCCCTGAGCTGTTGATTCTCGTACAACTTCTCAGCTATCTTCTTGTCTCCTATCCACGGTCCCGACTATTTCGCAATTCATGACTTCACAAAGATCAAGGACACAAAGCCTCGGTCACCATTTCTTGATGTGTGTTTCAACAGAATCAGCTCGAGCGATGATTCCATTGTCCTATGTGTAGACATCAACCACTCCGTCATATATGTATCCAAAGTAGAAAAAAAGTCTTCAAATCATGATTTCTATCGTGAATCTGAACTCTTGGCAAGAATAGTTTGCAGCCCGTCTTAGAAGATGATGTCGCTATGGCGTTGAGATCGAGTCAAAGCCTAGCGCGCCGAGCGTTTCGAGCGGGATGGGTGGGTAGAGTATGTGGTACGGGATAGTTCTGCACACTGATCTTGTCAGGTTGGATAATCCCAAAACCATGTTTAAAGGCATGCCAAACAATGTGAGATAGTCCAACGTGTAATAAGATAATTCCTCAACAAATCCAAATATTATCCATCGAGGTTGGAAATCTTTTTTTTTGAGAGCCCCAGCGGCCCCGAGGCAGCTCAATCGCCAACAATTCCTAAAGCGATGAAAGAGAAAGAGAGGGGATACAACCTCGACCCTAATCTCCCTCTTTCATACTTGAACACCACTAGCATCCGACGACCTATCACCACCATTCAAACCATTCCCTTCAATCTTAACCGCATCCGCACCATCACTCTTCTCCTCTTTCCGCTCTCCTCCCTTCTCTGCCTCTCCCCGATCTCGGTAAAACACAACCACCGCAAGTGCCTGTAGAGCAACAAGTGCTAGGACATACCAAAATCCCGCCGCGCGACCCTTGAACGTATCATCTATTCTACCGTTATTGACGCCAACCTGGATAGCAGTGATAATAGGGATCCCCACAGCCGTCGATAGCTGCAGACCCGCATTGTACACCGCACCCACCTGTGCCGGCCATTTCGGGAGGCGTGACGCGGAAGATGGTGATGCTGTATGTGTGACATGTGACTTAGTACGACCTTCACAACTAAACTTTACTACTGAAACTCACTTGGTACTGGAAAAGACGAGCGTGCCGCCAATGGTTCCCAGGACGAACCCGGGAAAGGTGAGGCGCCAGTAGTCTTGCGGGGTGTGCGAGCATGCGAGTAGAGCCGAGGCGCAGATGAGCAGTGCATCACCTGCAAGCACGATCCACTTGGTCGAGAATCGGTCTGGGAGACGGCTTGCGAATGGGATGACGAGTGTGATTAGGATCCCGAGAGGGAGGCTGTTGGGTTGGGGGGGTGTTTAGTTTGTGTGTATGTGTGTGTGTATGGTGGGATATGGAAAAACGTACAAGTGCACGGCAGATGAGAGGGCGGTCCAGTGGAACTCGACTTGCCATGTGGTTGAGAATGTGTAGAAGATGTTGGCGAACCAGAAGAATGGGGTTAGAGATATCACGGTGATGATGGAAAAGTTGGGGTAGAACCAGATTCGAGGAGGTCTGTGAAGGGGTGAATGGAGTTCAGAAATGGAATATCTTGGGGAATTACAAAAAACTGACAGTGCAGCACGCTCTGCTGGGAGACTACGTTCCCAACAAAGGAAGATTGGGATGAGTAGGATAGAGATCACAAAGGGCGCGATAAAGTCGGGAGTGTTCCATCCCAAGCTAGATCCCGACGTCACTCCAAAGATGAGCAGTAAAAGTGCACCTGGGCGGGTTGCGTTAAACCTCAAAAGGAAAAACTTGAAAATGTAAAGGAGACACTGTACTCGTCACGAAGCCGAACCCAATAAGATCGACATTTGTCGGTTTTAGCCTATGTTCACCCCCTACACGGTTCGGGATGACAAAGAGACATAGTACTGAGACGGGTAGGCCGACAACACCGCCGATCCAGAAGACCCATCTCCACGTCGCGAATTGGACCAGTATCGCGCCAAGGATCAGGCCAAGCACTGCAGGACCATCAAAATGAGCGGGACCATGGTTTGAGTATGCTATGCCGCGTACCATTTCCAATAGCAGCCATTGCGCCGAAAACCGCGACAGCCTGAGCCTGTTCTTGTGGTGAAGTGAACATATTGACGATCAAATGAAGGGCGGATGGTATGGTGGTGGACGCAGCTATGCTTCCGGCATTAGGAACACGAGTTCCTGGACATTTGGATCTGCAAACTGGACGCACCGAGGCCCGTAAATGCCCTTATCACCAGGAGACCGATTGTGTTGTTACTGAATCCAGAACCAAGGGAGAGGAGGCCAAAGGAGGCCAAGCCAGCGAGGAACACATATTCTACATTACCGGGGTCAACGGGTGCATGGAAAGAGAAAGCGGGACATACTAGGGTTGTACACGTCGCTTATTCGGCCGCTCTTGAATAGAGTTGCTTAGCACATTTTTTGGGGGGGTAAATTAGGGTGAGAAAACCAACCACAAGGAGGAATGACGCAAACGTGAGTTGATAGGACGCGATAAGCCATGCACCCTCCTGAGCTGTCATATGCAGGGCTGACGATGCGGCTGGGAGAGCGATGAAGATGGCAGAAGAGTTGAACACTTCCAAGAACTGGGCTATGCAGAAGAGGAAGAGGAGAAACCATCGGCGGGCACTCGAGGTTGTCTGGGGAGTTGCAGTATGGAGGTTAGTATGGTCGTCCATGGCGGTTGAGTAGCGACAAGTCTGTCCGTAAATGCTATGATTCTTCAGTCTCCCACTGCAAGTCATATGTGTAAACGAACGCGGAGATCGGGTCAACTAAGCCCACGATGCTGGTCCATCAGTCCCACGTTGAAGCTTCTACTGGATGTCGAAACGCAGGTCGCTAGCGCTTCCACGCATCACCTATTTTTGTCTGATGCGGCAACTATTCGGCGATGCACACCATTGTCTTTCGCTATTCCTCTCGCCTTGCCAGCTTTCTTTTGACTCGGAGCTGGGCGATATTCCTCTTTCTGTATCTTCCATTTACCCTCGCGTCTTATGTCGTTTTGGCTTCTATTCCAGGAGTCCGACGGGGCTTCGCTCGGCCAGTGATGGCCCCCCTATACTTAAGCCCTAGATGAATCTTGGAGCTTCGGTCTTCTATCAGGCGGGGCGACTCCCTCATCTCACTTCTGACTCTTCGTACCAACCATAGCCTCGAGACTTTCCCTTTTTGGAGTAAAAACAATGACAGAACTTTTTTTTTTACACAATTTGCATTTGGAGCGCCCCCATTCAAAATCAAATATTGGGCAGTGCAAAACAGCAATAGGCGTCAGCAGCCATAAGTATCAGAACATTCGATCGAGTTCATCCTTCTAGTGCACTCCATCGCTGTTGCTGATAAGTGACCGTTATTTCGTTCTGACGAGGTTGAGTGGACATCCGACCCGAGAGTGCACTGTCACCGCTCACGAAGCCTGGGAAACACTCTTTGCAAGTTCAGACAGGCAATCAATATTTCAGTTTCGGCAAGCGTTGTATTTATTTACAGAAGCAGTGGCAACTGAGGTGATATCGTGCATTCAAAAGAAGAGTGGCATTAACAGCTTCATTTCCTACCGAGATAAGCACTGAAAGCGGCTTGAATTCCTCCGCATGCTGCGACGGATGATGGAACTTGCGGCGTGGGCGTGGCCGAGAATAGACGCTCTGGTTTTTCGCAGGGCTGTGATCTTGTACGTGTGATGAATCTTACTAGACGCTTCGTTGATCGGGCTCTAGCAAGTAGCTCAAGATGCGCGCAGAGAGACACTTCCAACACTTCTGATCTCAACAGTTCATGTGAAATCATCAATCTCCTGCGAAAATATCATTCTCTTGTTCTTCCTGCAAACACGTCGCTACCCCCAGCTTGCACTGTTCCACTCTACACACCCTCATTGACCATGTTCTCCCTCATCTCTGCCATTCGGCGCATCAACAAGGTATGTACCATCCTTTGTCCTTTTGTCCTTGAGGCTGAATATCTCGCGCGACACAGATGAACAACCCACCCCACGTACCCAAAACTTCAAATCCTCTCCGCTTTGGTATCATCGGTGCAGCCCGTATTGCACCAGACGCCATTATCAAGCCCTCCTGGTACCATGAGGATGTCGAGGTTATTGCCGTAGCAGCACGAAGCCAACAGCGTGCCGACGAGTTCGCGAAACAGTGGAACCTCGCAAAGTCATTTGGTGGCTCGAATGCCTACCAGGGTTTGTAGACTGTTGGGCTAGCATCATTCAGTATGAACTGACACGACTCCTAGACCTTCTTGATGATGGTGATATTGACGCTGTCTACATTGGTGTAAGCCCCTATAACATTCCACGTCCTCTTGTTGCTTACGAGACAATTTTAGCTCCCGAACAGCCTCCACTATGAGTGGACTATCAAAGCACTCCAAGCAGGCAAACACGTTCTTTGCGAAAAGCCTATGGCCGACAACGAAGATGAAACCACAAAGATGTTCGATCTCGCTCGAGAGAAGAATTTGGTCCTTCTCGAGGCTTGGCAAGTCAGGCAAGTTCAACCCTGCACAAGCTGTTTATTATTATCTCCCCATTTGTCGCTCACACTTCGTCATCATGCCAGATTCCACCCTGCAATCCAAAGGGTCAAGGCTATCATCGACGAAGGCTCCCTTGGCAAGATGGTCTCAATGCACACCCATCTCGGTGTATGGAGCAGCGTCTTCTTCCAGAAGAACGACATCCGCTTCGATTACAACCTCGGCGGAGGTGCTCTCATGGACATGGGACGTGAGTCCTTATCTTGACTTTTCTTTTTTTGTTTGCCTCCTCTCACCCGTCTACCCACAGCCTACCCGATCAACTGCATGCGTTATCTCTCATCCGCGGAGGCGGAAGTGGAGACTGCAGAAGTCATCTGCCGCTCTGAGAACATCGATCGCCGAATCGAGACCCACATGCACTTTGGCGAACTACCGGCAGTGATCATCACAGACTCTGCCATGGATGGATGGGGTCCCTTTGGGCTCCTTCCACAATGGATCAAGATGGTTCTTCGCGTTGACTGCGAAGAGGGTGCTGTCGAGATCCGCAACTATGTTCTCCCGCATTTCTGGCATTCCATCACTGTCATCCCGAAGAACGGCAAGTCCCGTGTAGAGAAGGCGTATAAATTTGAAAATGGGAAGGGTGAGGAGTGGTGGTCTGCGTGAGTTGTTGTTTCGAGAAGGCAGCGATGTGCGTGTGACTTGACTTGCTCACTTTTGGGGTTTTGTTTGCTAGGTACCGGTATCAGTTGGAGGGGTTTATGGACAAGGTACGCGGACGCACCCCTCAGGCATGGCTTTCTGCCGAGGACTCGATCAATGAGATGCGTACGATTGATACTATCTATACCAAAGTCCGTGATCCTTTTTTCTTTCTTTCTTTCTTTTGTTTTGATCTCGCTCACGCGTCATCTTGGTTAGTGCGGACTGCCATTGCGCCCAACGTCCGAGTTCAAACTTTGATTCTATACGTCGTGTTATTATCGTTCGATACCCCATTGTCGTTGCCATCCAGTTGTTGTTGGCCTAGTATGAGCAACTATGAGACGATCCTGTCATATCTTTTCTTGATATCTTGCCCATCAATAAGCGCCGCGCCCAACCCCATCACTGTCCCCAAGCCGATGACAAAATCAAAATCACTGCCTCGGCTGGGGTACGCCCCCGGGAGCGAGCATCATCGTGATTGCAGTATCAATGCTGATTAGTCGTCCCTGCTTTTTGATATAGACGAACAATGATATAACTAAAGGGTGCCTCTGTCACGTCACCCCCCCCCCCCCCTCGGACATCTGGGGATCTGTAAACACCGGCCACACCGATGATGACACACACACAAGAGCCTAAGACGGGTTGTCCCCCTATGGGGGAGGGGGGGGGGGGCAGGGCTCTGAGTCACTCTGCGGTGGCATCGGTTTCATAACTATCAGGGGTCTTCCATTCCATACAGGTATGTTGCAAGGAACGCAAATCAGTGGGTGTAATCATCACCCGGAATTGTGCCTCCACCGCGGTGGGGATGGTGTTGTAGAGTGTTTTTTTTTTTTTGTTGTTGTTTTGGCGAAGTGTTTCATATGTGGTGCACAAGCTCGTGCTCTTACGTATATCTGCGGGTTCATGCGCGCACGAGTATCCGAGGGCTATGGAGTCCAAGCATAACAACGTTATATTAAAAGTTGAGCCCGAAGTTAATACCACATGCCAAAACAGCTGGCTACAAAAGACCGGCAAGGAGGGAGGAAAGTTGGGAGGGGGGAGTTGGTTAAAAGGAGGTAAATAACGAAGAGTAACCCAAAGTTCGTGATAAACTTTTTTAGTTTAGTCGTACATTGCACCTAAGTACACAAACATATAAACCACGTATTATCTCCCCGAGGCACAGCCTCAGTAGATAAAGACAGCTAAGCATGCATATAGCTCTTATCCATCGAATTTGTGCCAAGTGAGCCCTTGGTCAACGCCAGGCTGTGCATCTTTTGAGGGATCAAAAACAAACGTCAATCAGAAGGGTGTCACAAGGGAAAAGACAAAAGCCAAAAAGGTGTGTTCTCACCCCCATTGAGTCGACGTGCGTCTCCGTTGAGAGAGAGATGCCTCCTGTACCACCGGTTGACTTGAATTGTGAGGTGCCGACTTGCATGACACCATCGTTGGAGCGTTTGGCAATGTCACGGTGATTTAGGGTAGCCAATAGCGAGATGATGTAGACTGGATATTTATTTTGTTAGTTTCAAGTTTGGAGAGATAGCTTGTGAACGACGAACTTCTGCTTAAAACCAAGTGGAAGGGAGCCCATACGAGGTTATCTGGCATGCCGATGAACTGGGGAATATCTAGGTTAGAGGCGGTGTGGGCGCTAGTAACCTATTGGTGGTTATGGACGCACAAAGGCCATGTTGAGTGTCTGAACAGTACTGCGAGAATGAATTCACTCAGCATCTTTTCTTACACGATAAAAAGGGGGATAGATGCTTACGCTGTCACAATACCACGATTGATAGTGTAAATGATCAATTTATCCAGGAGCGTGTCAGTCCTAGAGAAGCAAGCAAGAATCAGCAGATGATAAAAAAAAAGGCAGTGTGGGATGCCTACTCCTTGAAGCCGCCCTTGTAGAAGCGGAAGTAATAACACAGGGCGACCGTGATAGCAATGTCGCACAGTGCAACGACACCAAGACCGATACCAGCAAGGATCTAGCGTAGGTACATCATTTCAGTCAACGAGCGTTCAGAAACCTTAGTCAGTGGGGTGTTGCTACTCACCCACATCTTTCGAACTGCGAGTGCAGCGAAATATACACCGATAAGATCTTCGCTACCCATTGCTGTCGTAGTGTTAGTCATTGAAAGTTAAAACGAGTGATAAAAAATACACTTACCAAGACCGAGGACTGGAGTTCATGGTAGTCAGATAAGATTAGTTCGGAACTGCGTCCGAGGTAAGGGCTCGACATACCGAAGCCAGCGAATGCAGTGAAGTACTGTAACAGTTGTCAGCCGAAAAGCTCGTTTTGCATGGGAGGTTCCGCTTACAATAAGTCCAGTGACTATCTTGTTCTTCTTTGATACTAAACAATTGAGTTAGTTCAGTCCAGCACCCATGCTTGGGTAATTGTTTATGCATACCATTATAAACGCTGTTGGCAAAGAAGCTACCGGGGGATGATAGTCAGCAACGAATCTAGTCTCGTTGTATTTGACCCTTACCATTGAACGATGAAGGTAACTATGTTCTATATTGCAACATAATGTTTAGCGGAGCAGAGTAACAGAATACTCATGACCTCACCATGATCAAGCTCTCAACCTGTTATCATGTAATCAGTGGGATATTCGATCGTAAAAAAAATGTGAGAGCACATACGCAAAGCGTTCTACAGCAACACAGAATTATGCAATCAGCGAGTCGAACGGAATGCGGGACTAGGAAAAACGCACTTGGCGATGAGTGCCATTGCTGAAGGATCACCATAGTGCGTCACAAGGTACCAGTATACACCTTGAGCAACACAGGCAATACCGGCAGAGTCCAAAAGCCTGAGAAACAAACGGTTAACGAATGAAATATTCACAAATCAGCAGTGGCGCACATGGTCACGCCAACCTATGGTCCACGCGGTATTAGTAAGCTTATCGAAGCGCGCGGGAAGTGGTTGTCAAGCCTCACCGTGAGCTTCAATGATATGCGGTCATTGGGGTATCTTCTGTAGTAATTGTACGTCTGTAAAAGCTGCGGATAAACCTGATCAGCGGATGGTCTCGACGAACATGAGGCATTGGCTCACATTCACTCCGTAGAGGCTATTGAATAAATGACAGAATCAGGTCATCAGGTTCATCAGCCCATATTTAAGCGGCCACTCACCACGTAGAGAGAACGAGACCAATAAAAAGCATGCCAAAGGACAAGTCGAGGGCGGCCATGGCGATCGTCCAGCGAAGAACGCAGCAAAAAAGATTGGTGTGTTTGTGTGTGTGGGCTACTGGCTCGCTGAGGGCAAAACGGAGTCGGAGACGGGTGACCCTGCCCAACCGCCCCATAAGTATTTAATACAATGGACTAAGCTTCTTCTGATCGGTGCAATCCGTATTGCGCCAGTCACGTCACCGTCACTGCCCTGATGTATTGATGAACTGATGATGGATCAGTACGCATTTAGCTGTTTCCATCACTGCCTCACGCACACATGGGAAGGTAGGCGACCGAAAGATGGGGCCCACAAGGGATTTTTAGGGGGATGATAGGAACGCGAAGAACAGAGTGCTGATGGACTGTCATCATGGTGAGAGGCGAATCGTCGAAGAGAAGGGGATCACACTGCATGGCTGCCCAATTCCGGTATTTTCGACCATGACTCCGACCATCCAGGTGGGATTGCGTATTTTTGGCTCAACGGTGGCATTTTGCAGGGTCGAATAGGGGTTAGGTCGACCACCGATCATCAGGTGACGATTGTATACAGGTATATTTTTGCAAATGACAAGGACAGCGTGTAGCTCGTAATTACTCCCGTCACCATTGCACCGTTGAGAGCAACGCTGATTACAAGGACGACAGGTATTCCTCGATCAGGTGGACTCGATCACAAGAAACCGGAACAACCATTGCGACATGTCCATCTGGCCGAATCAGTGCTGATGCCCCCTTATCAAGTGGCACTTGGAACATTTCGTGTACAAGACCCAGACGTCGCTCTGGGGTGATGCCATCGTCGATGAAAATTCTACAGGATCATTAATTTAGCACACGGCGGTGATCGCGATGTCCTGAAACGCACTGAGTGTCAATCATATCCTCCCGCAACTCGATAAGGCCAGTAGTTGATTCTTCCTTCTTGACGCACAAGACAATGGCGGTTGCGACAAGGTCCTTGATTCTTGATGTTTGCCCTATTTTGTCAATAAAATTCATGCAGAGCTGCTTTGTGGTGGGTTGTGTAGTGTCACCAGCGAACACGATGAGCTTGAACTTTAGGCCGTAGCCAATGAAATCGAGCGTGTTGCATGGTGTCCAATCTATGGAGCGGATGACCTCGGCGGAAGGGAAGCGCTGACCGATTGTCACCCCGGCCATGATATCTTGAAAGCGCTCGGACACTATGAGCGGGGATTTATATTGTAAACCAAGACCACTGCAGAAGAATGAGAATGAGGGTGGGGCGGTGAATGATCAGGTTTGAAGATTTACGTTATGAACAAGAGGTGGCGATGCCACAATCTATTACCGAAAGGTAAGCAAACGTGGAGCAGAACGGAGTAGATGACTTGCTGTGCAAATTCGTCCGGGGCAAGCCCTTCTGGACGGAAAAGCTTCTCTATCTCCTTATCGAACTCTATGAGTTCCAGACTATATGGGCGGCGTTCGAGCTCATAAGTGTCGAATATTGCCTTGCTAGCCCACCCCCGGATCACATATGCCATTTTCCAGGCTTTACGATACAGTCAGAAACAGTTCATACTCATGGATACGAGCTCACATAAATTGTACGCGTCCACCATGGACACGTTAGCGCCTTGCCCTGCGTTTGGAGAATGTATATGACCTGGACGTATTTGTAGCATCTCGCCTTTCAAGATTTCAAGATATAGGCAGGGAACTTACATGCATCTCCCGCAATAAAGATACATCCTTTATGAGAGAACCGTGAGGCTACGCGCTGTGAAACTGAATATACACAGTTAGGATAAGTACAATATTTCGTATACCACGTACCTTTGTAAGTGTTACACCAAGTGATATTCTCAACGCGCATGTCATATGGAAGAAATCCGGTGCTGATAATCTATTCGGCGGTCAGCGATGAGAAGCTATTTAGACCTAGTTTTGCGGACCTGTGAGATCTTGCTCTTCCTTTGTTCCTCTGAACTCTCGTCGAGCTCTTGAATAAGGCCGGTATCCATAGGCAATATGTATAATCGTGCAGTGTTGCTGGGCTTGGGAATATACTATCACACACCATCACATTTTAGTTACCTCAAAAATAATCCAGAAAGAGACTAACACCGAGGGCACCGGTCGAAGGCGACTGTATGATGTTCTTTGCGCGGCTAGTGGGGAAATTGGTCACCGGAGTAAAGTCAATGACACCATACGCGAGACCTCCGAAGCGATTCAGCTTCATTGAATTGAAAGCGGTACCAGTGCGGAGAAAGCTCACCAGGACTCGTGCCCTCCATCGTGATTCCGCATTGTTGGCGCACCCACGAATGGGCTCCTAGCGCGCTAAGGTGAGACCAGACGACCAACCGGGACAAACAGGGTTCGGGCAGACAAACCGTCGCATCCTATTACGTAGCGAGCGCGAATGGTTTCCACGTGATCGACGAGGGATTCATCGGACGCTGCTTTCTCCCTTGCATACGGCTGAATGTTCGAGGCCTTGAGTCGATCCTGGTTGAAATGGACGCATTTGACCTTCGAAGATGGTGTTACATCAGCGGTCCTTTGGCGAGGGGTGCAGCACTGCGCTTTACCTTGATCGGGTATTGTTCTTCCTCAAGGATCTCGAGCTCCGACAAAATGCATGGTTGGTCAACGTGAATTCCTGCATCAGACAGAGCATCTCTCATGATTTCTTCCATATGTTTGGCGTGGAGGATCAGCTGTGCGCGGCTCGATCAACATACGAGAGGAGGGGGCAGTTGTCGGACATGGTAAATACCTCATACTGATACCGAGCCGATGCCAGAGGTATATTGGGAACCTTCCTCGCAAGCTAGAACTGGGCGTTCAACACAGGTATCCCTGGATTCCTGCGTGTAGTCACCTTGATTCCCGTTCCCTCCTCGTTCGGATTGTACGTAGCCTAACGTGATAGTGAGTTTCATGCTCAGCTTCTCTGACGGCCGTGTTATACCAGTTGATACACAATCGTCCCAAGTTGCCTAAGCCTGTCACCCATGCCGAGGCTATCCCATATCTCTACCGTACGCGATTGGATTCCGTCCGCTTGGCCCGCGACCTCGCCGAGGATTCTGAAGAAGTGAAAGATATAGTCTCCGTATCGGATGAATCCTGAGCTTGTTCCTACCTCCGTTCGACTATCTTCACCCTGATACCCAGACGGGTGAGGCAGAGTGCTGCGAACAAGCCGGCTGGCCCCGCTCCAACGATGAGGACGTCAGTTTCTGTAACGAGCGACATTTTTTGCGTCGAATGCGAAACTAGTTGAAGCTGCTTTTAAACCGAGAGAGAGATAACGAATGCTTAAAGTCGAGTCCCATCTTTTGCACCGCCCGTGTACGACACTTGCTGATGTAAATTCGATAACATGGGAGGAAAGAGTCACCAGATTGATTGATGAATAGGATATTAGCAGTCTTCGGGGATGCCTCTGTTACTTGGATGAAACTTTGATGTGGTATGCTTCAAAAGTGATCTGAATTACAAAAGGCTTTGGAAGCCACCTTCCATACTTGTAGTAATCAAGAAATGCTATATGGGTGTCATTCGCAAATGCGCGGTCGCAGATTGTTCTCCGAACAGAAGATCTCATCAGAACCGCGTGACCTTCGTGGAGTGTATCTTTGTTTATTGCCTGACATATCTATATATGGGTGTGGGACTTTGTTTATGAAAAATTTTCGGAGAAGGATGCTATACCGCTTGTATCACGCCTTCAGACATCGGGCTAAAATCACACAGCATTGAGAATGTCTAGCAGTATTAGGTTTAGGATAATAATCCATCTGCCGGCATTTTGACAGGTAAATAAACAACCTGATCCTGGGTCCCTATATAGCCGTACACTTAGCAGTGATGAGCGCCCCCACAACTTACTGATACACCCATGGCCACCGAAAAGCAGGAAAATGGCGCACTCCTCGATCCTAAGAGCCAAAAGGCAGAGGAGCCGATCCCGCCACTATGGGTTTCCTATATCAAACTGACCAGGATCCACAAGTTCCCCGCGGGCTCAATCCTCGTATATTGGCCTAGCTGTAAGTTTTTTGATGCCGCGCTACTCAACTTTTATTTATTAAATCATTCCCAGCATGGGGCATAACGCTCGCTGCATATTCTGTCAACCTTCCCCCTGCCTCGCTTTGTATGCAATTGTTTGCGTACCTCCTCGGTTGCACTCTTCGCCATAACGCTGCCTGCGTATGGAATGATATATGCGATCGAGACATAGACAAGAAAGTTGGTCAGTACTCCCAGATCGATCCGTTTATCAAGCAGAATATTGATGGCTTCTGAATACAGAACGCACTAAGGGTCGCCCCATTGCCCGCGGTCTCGTCTCAACACAGGGCGCTACACTGTTTCTGGCTGCACACATTATTTTATGTATTTTACTTTTGTCGTACGCTGACGGCGACACTGCGTAAGTCCTAATCGCTTCAAGTTGCCACGTGTACTTAGGACGGTTCTCCCTAGATTCCAAGTCGGGCTTTTCGGGTTGTTATTCGTCGATACGCTCTATCCCCTGACCAAGCGCTGGACGGACTGGCCGCAAGCATGGCTAGGTTAGGGCTCCCCATCCATCTTTTACGCTCAAGAAGTATCGATGACACCGAGATGCCAGGTATTGCCATGACATGGGGTCTTCCTGTTGCATGGATCTCCATCACAGGTTACATGGATTGGTCGTTTGTTCCGGTTCTGCTATTCGGTGGCGTGTGGTATGCATCATCTCAGCTGCGGCGCTCTTCCGTTACTGATGGAAGCTTTAGTTGGACGCTCCACTATGACACGATTTATGCTTGCCAAGATCGAAAGGACGACATTGCCGCTGGTATACGATCAACCGCCGTCCTCTTCGGGGACAACGTCCGTCCCATCTTGGCCGTCTTCTCGGCGTGTTTCGTCGTCTGCTTAGCATGGGCGGGGTGGATGAACGGCAACGGACCAGCATACTTTGCCCTCACCGTTCTCGGTGCAGCCCTACATTTCATCTGGCAGCTCTCAACACTGGACTTTAACGATGGTCCCCACTGCTGGGCGATGTTTCAGGTAAGACGAATATTTCCTCCTGTGTTTCGCATCGGCTTATATATATATGCTTCTGACTAACGCTTCCAGGCGAATGGAAATACCCTGGGACCCTTGATTCTATCAGGCATGCTCTGCGATTATGTCCTCAAGGTGCTCTTATGAGCTGGGTTCTCAGATTCCCTCCTGCGTCTAATTCTTGCGAGAGTAAGCCCAATCGTTCGAACTATGCGGGACAATAGTGGACCAAGGACGAGAGAGGCTATGATATATTTATATAGTTGTATGGATGAAACCACCAAAAAAATCCAATCGCTCTTTGTGTCTATACAATCACATGTGCAGAGACGAGCATGGATGGGTGAACATTGGCGGCCTCACCGCACATTTGATAAGTGCCTGGTGGTACTTGCTTTGGGCTCTACGGTGTGCCTTACTAGCTTGTCCCCTCAGTCAAGTTCCCCCTGGACCCCTAGGGCCCGAGATGTTATTGATAGATGTCCTACACGATACATTTGGAGCCCGATCTTAGATGATCAACGGCTCACTGCTGTTTGATTGTTCTACAGAGGGCGGATAAATACGTTCATCACAGGAGTATAGCGGACAAGTAACGCCGCACCCCCTCCGCCTCCAAAACATAAGCCCCGATAACACCATCAGGGCGTACAACTACAAAGGTTTTCGCGCCCACGGCAATATCATAGCCCATAACTGCGTGTCCAGCGGTATCGACCAAAATCCGGTCGCACAGCGCTGAGAGCTTATCAAACTGCGCACCAGTGGACTGCACGACCAAAAACAATCCGATAATCCCCGAAAATCGAAACTCGCCCAGAGCCATGATATCGTGGTGGATCTCTTCAGCACTGGAAGTGCCGGGGAAGACGAGCACCGCGTGTCTACACACTGAGAATAGATCAAACATCGTTGTGGTCACGGGTCCATCCATGAGTTGAGGGGCGTCAGGTGCCCTATCACCGGCCTGGATCTTCCTCACACCCTTACCATACGGATTTATTGGTGCAGTATCGTCAGCAGGGTCACGATCGCGGCCATCTCGCTCGTCAAGAACAATAGGGCTCCATCTGCAGTTGATGCCAAGTTGAAGGGACCAGGCCGGACGATACATCACATTATCCTCTGATTTGTCTTGTTCATCTTGTCCGAGAGATGATGACTCGATCCGAGGAAATGCAAGCGAGTGTAGCTCCGTGGAGAGGTTGAGCATCTCAGCTACCACGGGCATACGCTCGAGTGCGTACGAGTCCAGGAGAGAGGGAGGTGCAAGTCCCCGTAGAACGAGACATAGCTTCCAGCCCAGATTCACCTGCGAAAGATAGTATTTAAGCAATGGGCGGGAGAGATAATAAATGAGAGACGGACAGCATCTTGCATCGCTGTATTAGCTCCCTGGCCACCCGCTGGAGAATGGCAATGGGCACTATCTATTTTATGTCATTATTTTAACACCGTGGATATTACTGCCACACGTACCTCCTGCAAGGAATACTCTTCCGACGTTGAACGCCTTGGTCATTCGGATATTGGCCCTGTGAAAGTCATGAGATATCCACTGCTACCGTACGGTGAAACATGTTTCACATACCGCCACTCGCTCGAACATTCGACACTATCAAACTTGATATCCGAGCGACCAGTTATCGAGTTGAAAAGGTCTTGGATACCAGCATGGTCCAATGGAAGAACTTCGGGTATGTTGGGGCCGATTAGTTGAAGTTGATAGAGGTCAGGCTCTATCGGCTTCAAAGCGACGCTATTGTGATGTTGGCAAAACGAGCAACTTCACATTTGTTTAACTTACGCAGCAGTGGCAAAGCTGCCCCACATGTGCCAGTACTAGAAATTGATTTCCCAATAGAATGAGATGACTAGAACATGCAAGACACTTGAGAGCTTACTTCGCGACTGAAATCTGCTTTGATATTTGCAGTTAACATCCGATCGCCCTTTAAAGATTGTCCGATGAAGGGGAGCCCTAAGAGCTTCCTGACAATACCTATAGTTATTCATCGATGTGGGCGATTTGGGAGAAATGTAAATCAGGCTTACCTCTTGCGCCGTCTGCTCCAACCACATACTGACACTCAAACGTCTCTTCAACCCCCCCACAGACCAGCTTAGCGATCACACCAGCATCGTTCTGTTCGATACCAACAAGCTCAACACCAAGCTCCACGCCCACCCCTAATCTCGCTACATGTGCTCTGAGGATTTTCTCGAGCTCAGCTTGACTGGCGAAGCGTTGATCAGGCTAATGGGAAATTACTATGCGCCTGCTGGTATTGATGGGAACGCTTACGAATGGAATATCCGGGCGTGTTTCTGCGGCCTCAGCCCATTTTACAACCTTTGCGATTTGCCCATCAGGCCCGTGGGCGGCCATGAGCAGAGGCGTTGCTGAGACAGCAATAACATCGTCGATGATTCCTAGGAACTTGAAAAGTTCTAGTGTTCGAGGCTGTGGAATTGTATTAGGAGGTTCCCCGTTCCTCGAGGCTGTAGGATTATATACCTGCAGAGCTGTACCGCGGATGCCGTGCTGGATTTCTACGTTTTTGTCAATAATTTTTACGGGAATATCATTCTTGAGGAATGTGAGTGCGAGCACTAGGCCTGTTGGGCCACCGCCCACCTAAACATCCCCCCCCGACCCCCGTTAATAATAAAGCGTGGCAAAGCTGTAGGACGTACAATAAGCACGGGTGGCTTTGTCGTCAAAGACATCACTGTCGCTGAAGCCAGGTCCAGGCCGCTCGTTGATTTGATACTTATATTTAGATCCGAATGTTGGCATGGATTTTGATGGTCATGTTTGCGGATACGTCTCACGGCTGAGTATGATAAATGTTATTTACCTTCTAAATATGTGCGTGGGTGTGTTCCTCAGAAGATAACCCCTTCGAGTCCTTCCCAAGACTAACAGTGATGCGGCCTATCATGATCAGGTCGATTCACAATTTCCCATGCACCCTGGTCCTCCTGTCTATCAATCTGGAAATAGCCGTTCCCTGACTCACCAGTAAAACGATTGTTATCTTGGCTGCTTCTCCGATCAAGCTTCGATGCTGTGGCTTGGTTCCATGGGAGTCTGAAAATCAAAGGCACAGAAGACAGCGAAGACACTTGCTTGGGAACCCGCTTTCCACATATGATGATCCAAGAACCTTGGACATGAAAAAGAACCCCCGGGAGAATGCTACACTGATAACTGGCCACATGGGCGCCCTGATTTCTGCCCCAGCTTTGAAATGTCGAGGCAGTACCGTGGATCATGACTAAAGATAGACTTAATTCCTTTTGAAAATGCTATGGATACTAATTGCAACCTCCTAAGGTCTCCACATTCCCAAGGACACGCCTATCAAGATTTCCGGAATGCGCCTATTGGAAAAATCATTCAAGTGTACCCAATACAAGTCATGGAATTACAAGACATGGAATAAATTATCATCGCCACGTCAAATATCTTGCTCTATTTTCACCCTAAACTTGACACATATCATTTATTGCAATATATTAATAACTTCTTAATGTTTTAGGATGCAGAGCTGTGAAATATTGTCTGTTTGTCATATTTGCTTACCATGGTCTAGTCCTCTGCGTGACCAACAGCGTTGTAAGACAATCATACAGTCTCTGGATGTGCAAATCCAGAACCAAAGTCTCTGAGGACATTGCATTGAAAACCGCTAGCATGTGGGAATCGATGCAGGATATGGGTAAATTGGGCAAAACGATTCGATGGGGAACTCCGCGAGTACAGAGTTGTTTATTTAGCTACGCAAGGTGCCTAAGTACCGAACGAGAGGGAATGAAAGGGAACTACGCTACGGGCTAAGCTAACTCCAGCCTGCGAGGGGCGTCAAGGTGGTGGCCTCGGCGGCTGTGTCTATGTCTAAGCAAGGGAAGGGTAAAACCAAGTATGAGTCCGAGAAAATACTCTACCTGTTCAAGCACACGTTCTGTGCTGCGGCGTCACCGTCGCCAAGCCGTTGTGAGCCCATTTCACGCCCAGCCACAAGCTGACTCCCACAAAAGGCTAGGGTGAAGGTAATCTCTGTTTCATCACCTACGGGCAGAACAACGGCAGGACATGCGATCCATGGAAGTCCTGAGAAACTCGACCGGCGGGTGGGAGAGGTCTCAGGTATACACTGAACCTTGGATCCGCATGGTGTTCTCGTCTCATATCCACGCCAGTGTTGAGTGCTACCTTCAGACCCAGCCGTCCGTCCAATATCTGCAAGATCATTTGTTGCTGTAGCTCACCATGCCTGCCCAGCCGAATGCGTCTCGAGTTATTCTGCAGAGGCACTACTGCATCAGACACGGTCCCGTAGGCGGACCCAAGCAAATCTCTCGGATTAGGGCAGCTCCGACTCCATCAGAGGTACTCGGCTCTCGCTCGCACGATCTTAGCCTCCACAAACCGTAGCATTCTCTCTGGTCCAAATCATCACTTCTGGTTGGAGCCTAGGATGAACGACAGAGATGCTGCTTGCTTTCCCGAACATTTATGGCGGAGAGTCTAACCCAACTCCGTGGCCATCCGATTGGTTGGTGAGTTAGCGGGTCCGAACACGTGGTTGGCACCTGTTCTCTTGTCCTAAGCCTTGGTGGTCTCACATATAACCCAGCTTACCATGCCACACTGTAATTTTGCCTGTGATTGTTATTGACATCCACTCATACTATTTCCCCTCAAACCTTGCGGTTATGCCAAGGATCTCCATACCTAATTCCTGAGTGGACTAACTCAACAGCTAGGCCTCTCTCACTCCTCTCTCACTCTGAACGGAGCACGTTGAACAAGAGTACGACACGTTACATCATTGTCATTGTCAGACTTTACAAGTACACGTAAACAAGAGAGGATCCACATGCAATCGAGCAATACACATGCATGGCTATATATGTATCGTTCAATTATGAGAGCAAAGTGCACCTGGATCCGAAAGGGGGTTGTGATTTACTGTCAATATCTCAGCCACACTGTGTTTAATGACCTTCACATAGCTCACCTTCATGGCTTACGATACGGCAAATCATAACATTGACCACCTAACTCCCAGGCCTTCTTAATGGCGGCGTGCATATCTCCAATGGCTGGCAGGGTGTACCAGTCGTACCACAACTTGCCATGATGTTCTCTGACCAAGTAGTTGATGAATTCCTTCTGGGCTGATGTGTAATGGAAATCTGCCAATTGGCGTTGCGCAGCGCCGTCACCCATCTTGAATCCGACAGTGTAAGGACCAACTGGGGACATTCTGATGACCTGGAGAATGGTAACACGTCAAGAATAGTAGGATAAAGTGAAGGGAAAACTGCGTCGTACTTGTTGTGTTTGCAATCTGTGTTTTGCTGGGGGAACTATAGAGCAAGTGCACGGCTTTTTATACAAGTTCGTTGGGGTAGCAACGGAAAGAGCAAGACGGTAAATGCCCTTACCGTGTCATCAACTGAACTGGATGACGCTTTGGATGATTCATACTCTTGTCTTGTCCTTCTGGAACAAACCATATCTCGTTAGCTGTAGACACAGCGCGATGAATGGATGTCGTACATTATCCCAGTCAGTAATGAAAGATGTAACATAAATATCAGCCCCACATAATTTGCGAGGGAATCGTATTGATCAGCCCAACACCATTGACAGGTTCAATTGACCTGGAATCATGGGAATTAAGACTGTTGTGGCACAATGCAGCCGAATGCGCGCTTGGGGCCCTCCCCACATTCAAATGGTAGGGCTCGACTGAGCCAGGCAGTAACCGGTAAAGTTGAGGGGACTTATGCGGGTTTTGCCCTTGCAAAGGGGCTTATCATCAGGCTTAACCGCTGCCCTAACCCGTTTGGCTCGCGTAGTATTAGCATTAGACTACCTAGCTCGGGGTGGCTCCGTACAGGTAGGTAGGATAGGGGGGCTGGGCCCCCTCCTCACGGCGCAGTAGCTGATGAGGGGCCAGCCCACTGCATGGTCTTTACACCACGGATTTGTTGTCTGTGTGTATGTGTGCGCAGCAAGCTGTGAAGATGCGAGGTCTTGGGATTGAACCAGGAGAGGTATTGCTAATAGAGTGTATCTGCAAGCCCAGAAAGCCTAATTCTCTCTGGAAGTGACGGCAAGTTTCGCTGAATCTGCTAGTGGCTCCACTACGAACCGCCATATGTACGAAACCAATTAAAGTAATTCTGACATCAAGGAGCCAGCATTCCGACACAGGATAAGATCGTTGTGTACACAGTAGAATTTGCTAGTAGTCCGGTCGTTGTGGAACAATCCCTCCTTGTCCCAATGCTCAATCTTCTTCTATATTTGACAACTGCGCAGCACGATGTGCTTCTTGCGCTGCAGAACTTGCTTTTAGTTACATAAGGCGCCTGGTGCTTCTGGAGCTCGGTGGAGTTGTTTCGCTGGAGGTTCGGTGGGTTTTCACTGGCTGAATTCTCGTCGAAACCCTCCAGCAGACTCAACCAGAGAGATGGACCTCAAGCTGGTCAATGTTTGTCTTTGCCAGCTCATCCGGCCCCATCATGTGTAGTGCCACCACTATGTACAAATTAAGTTCAATTTTCAGTCTGCTGCAACACACTACAGCCAAGATGGAAATGAAAGAACAGAATGAAGGTCGAGGCAAGAGCAACGTAAAGCCTCGCCTCACTATCTTAATTTCAGCCAATCTTCCATCCCAGCGGACATGAAATGCAACCGAGGCGCAAGGGTTCTGATTATTGGAGGAGAAGTTGTACTATCAGTGTCTCGTAGTTCCTGGTGGCAGGTTGAGGGGCGCTGACAGCGAAGCGTTTCAGAAGTAAATCGTTGAGAAATAGTACATCTAATCTGACTGTCTTGGGTAACTTCCTCGTCCATATCTTATTTGACTGGCTCCATTGTCACACACTGCGTGAAATTCATCTGCCCATTCTTATCACAACGTTTCTGGTGTAGTCGTGCTCCCTTGCAGACCGAATAGAAGCAGTTGGCGGAATATATAGGGTATAATGAGGGTGTGGGGAGTGCGATAATTCTGTTTGGAAATCCAGTTTCTGACGGCTTCCACCTGCCGTATCAGAAGGGTAGCAATAAAATAGCAGGGCAGTGGCCGGCGAGAGCCCTGTAACTGTCACAATGCAGTGAGTGGTGGCCGAGCCGTCCCAAGAGACTCCAGTTTCAATCAATCTTCCACCCCAGCGGAACATAAAATGCAGCTGAGGCTCAAGTGATGGTTAAAGCCAGCCTTTCCTATTGCTAAATTCTGTGGTTGTGGTTCCGCCCATTGGAGGAGAAGCTGAACTATCAGTGTCCCGCGGCCCCTAGTGGCAGGTAAAAGGATGCTGAGAGTGAGGGCGTTTCAGAAGTAAATCATTGAGAAATCCAACGTTGCATCTGACTGCCCCGGGCAACAACGAGAAGGTGGCTAGTTGACACTCACCCTTCTTTGTTTGCTTCTCATCTTCCGTCTGTCTTTCTTTCTTAACCTGCTGCTCTTCCTTCGCCCCCCTCTCCTCTTCAGCGAGCCTCCATTCCTTTGTTTGAATGCCATCATACTGGGATTTTGGCAAGTACATACCCGATTGAAGAGATGTTACACTCACAGCAGCGTCGTGGCCCATGGCAAAGTTGGACTGTACGGAATCCAGGGCAACAGCCATTGGCTCTGCGACTGTTGTCCTCTACTCTGGCGGAGCTGCATCAGGAATATTCCGGTCAGTACATATTGAAACTATACTCGGAGGTTCACCTACAGATTGTGATCTTCGGTGTGGGAGTAGTAGTATCAGGTGCACCAGATGAAGGTCGACTCGCGTGGGTATACTGTTGTAGCTGTCGGCCCTGGGACACCTGAAGCCGACCAGTATCGCTTGGATGGTAATCCTTGCCTTCTTTACAGGGTCTGAAGAGTTCTATCACTTTGCTGGGGGTTTTGCGCCATGGCATGGAGGTAGTAGACGCCAAAAGGTGCGCGGGCGCCGTGAGGCGTGAGGTTCACTGGACATATCCGTGTGCATTTATCAATATCATCATCCATGTTGTTCAAGTGAAGTCATTCCAGGGAAGATGATCTGGATGGTCCTCACCTCTTACATGCTCCTTGTAGGACTGGTACCCTGGCTCAACGTTTGGATTCCCAGCTTAAGAGAACCATGCTAACAACGTCAATGGTAGTCCAGGGAGTAGCGCACCAGCGGAGAGGTGTGTGGGGGTTGGGTCCCCAACTCTGCAAATTGTGAAGCAAAAGGAAGGCTCCGTTGGTGAGTGCATGCAGATTGTAGAAATTTCTAAACAGAATTCTAGATAATGTTCATCAGTTCAGCGATATCCGCCTCGATTTACAGGCACTAGGCACTCAGAACGTTGTCCATTTGGCATCATTCGCTTGTTCGGCTTTGTTCAACACCGACAAGGTTAAATAAATATGACATGCTACCCAAGCCTGCCTCCCGCTATGCAATATCTGAGGCCAAGGTCGCCGAGAACATTGAATTCAAGGAAATTGGCATGCAAGACTCCATCTGGGATATAGGTAAATTCGGCAAATAATATCACTCATCGGCCCCATAAGCTCCAGGTCGCTCAACACGGCGCGGCTTGGGTGCTTTAAAATATCAACGACGTCTCTCATTATGGGAGATTTCTCACACTTCTCAGTCCCCCCCGATGAGCACTTCTCCGGCACAGCCTCTCCGAGTAGCAGACAGGATTTGGTGCAACCTGACGGTGCAAGCGCCGTACAAATACCAAACCCCTTTTCGCATGTCAATAAAAAAGAGCATTATATCCTGTGTGCTGTATCTGAAGGAACATAAGAACATATCCGCCCTAATTTCTTATGACACAAATGGCTCGGGGCCGCATGCCAGCCTCTTCTTTGATCTCTCAGAGTTCAGTAAGATAGCTTAAATTCATCAAGGTGCAAAAGATATAACCGCTCTCAAGAGATCAACTTGGGGTGCCATTAGGGGGCCAACACAGAGTTTGAAAGGAGTAGGGTTGACTTTGCCAAGTTGAAGAAAGACCTAGGGTGCAGAGCCGTGAAATATAGTCAGGTGATTTCTTACACCTCCCATACACGAACACTGAGTCCTTTTCAAGCTTAGCTTCTTCAAGCCATCTAAAAGTCTGATGTCCTGTCCATACCCCAGCAAGAAAGAAGTTTGCAACTTCTGTGCTGTATCTGAAGGAGTACAAGGGTGTATCTGGAGCATTCACTTATACCCTGCTGGCTTGGAGCAGCCTGCTGGTCTCTTCCCTGGTCTCTCAGCATCCAATAAGATGACTTAAATTCATTGAAGTATCAACAACATGACTGCTATGGGTAGATAAGCTTGGAACTGCCTGCAGGACCAATACAGAGACGGAAAGGAGTGGGATTGAATCTGCCAAGATGGAGATTGATTGTATAGAGGGTTCCATCATAGATTGCACCATCCTCAAGGAAAGGTACAACAAAGGCATGGGGGTCTGGATCCACATAGTAAATTACAACCACGGGCTTTTTCATTGATATATGATGGTCTGTATTCTGATGATCAATGACTAGAGGAGTTGTGGAGCTTGCGCTCTACCAAAAAGATGAGCACAATTAGTGTCACAAACTGGCTCCTAATAGCTCACCAATGAAGCGAGCCACTGAATGAAGTGCACAAATGGATCCAACTCGGTCCGCCAACGCTGATAATCAAGTTTGAAATCAAAGTTGCCCAATGTCTCTATCAATTTCGGCAAAGAATCAGCAGGTACCTGAGGGCACGCTTCCCAGCAAGATCTGAATGAAAATGTGCATAGAGAATCGAGCATGGTCTCAGGCAAAGTTTTGTGTGAGATCCACGTGAGCTCTGGTAACACTTGTTGAGCTACGACGGAAATCAGTTTGTTATATCATCGATGTTAAGATTGATAACAAGACCTGAAGGGTTTTGGCAAGTGTGACTCAACCATTGAAGGCCCTGAATTACAGCATCTAAGTGCACGGCTCCTTCGTCCAAAGCAAATCTTCCAGATCGCGCCGGGTCCCTCAAGAAGTCGGAGAAGGATGCATGATATATGTGGATAAACTTGCTGTTGGCTTCCTCGGTAGCGGGGACAAAAAGTACTGAGTGTAACCGTCGAAGGGCAGCATAGAAGAATGCCTGCTTGAGCCCAAGAAAATTGGCGAGGGTGGCAGCGGTTAGTCTGTCAGCATATAAAATGAATAGCCCAAGAATGCGTTGAGTGGTGGGAAGGATGATCGCAGGGATGTCAGAGAGAATCTGCGTGTAAAGAAGGTCAAGTGCATGGAGGGGGTTGAGGTCTTCGGGGCCGTTGGTGCGTTCGAGAAATCTGAGGCAGACCTCAAGTTGGCCAGAAGGGTTGCCGTAGTTGCTATCACCAACGAACCGAACAATGAACCACACGAAGCCAAGGTGGCCCGATGCCCGGTTAGCAATGAAACTAACTTGATCTTCGGTTGGCCAGTCCTGCGTGAGCTGATCGGGATATCTCTTCCTGATCTCTGCAAATCCTCTTTCCAGAATCCGTCTGGCATCCCCCCGTGCTTCGGCGTCGTCAACTTCCAACTTTTCTTGGATGCATATTGCCTTGCAGTCCACACTAGAGAAAGATACCTTGAGGTCAGGCTCAGGCCGACTGCATATCATCCAATGAATCTGTATATCAGTTTCCGTTCGGACATTATGGCTGATCATCTCCACAAACTCGCATTGAGCTTCGCGATCGTGGCATTCATCCAATCCGTCGAGAACAATCAGGAGAGGCCGTTGAGTAATGGCATGATGCTGGGATGCGAGAATGCGGAAGGGGTCAATGATAAGCTCCTTGAATTGGGAACAACGGATTTCATCAAGGATGAGGGGGTCTTCAAGTATTCGCTGGACAACAATACGCTTATACTCTGGAAGCAGGAGGGCAAGTTGATAGACAAGAGTTGGGATGACGACGTTGGGGTCGGACCTGTGATTGGGTCTGGAGAAAAAGAACACAGCACCCAGAAATCCCTCCTTCTGCAATTCCTCTGCAACTGTCTGCGCAACTGCCGACTTTCCGACAGCAGCTGGACCCAATAGCCAAAGTAGGCGTTGATTCTTCCCACCCTTTCGCACCCACTTGGTAATGCGGGCGCGTAAAATTTGGCGAGTGTCCTCGTTACACCTTGGAGGATACGCACGCGCTTTTGAATAGAGCATAGCATCCGGCATCCCTTTTGCCACGAGTATCTTCAGGGCTACATGGAGGAACATTGAGCGACAACGAGAAGGCAGTTAGTTGATATTCACCCTTCTTCGTTTGCCTCCCATCTTCCATCTGTCTTTCTTTCTCAACGTGGCGCTTTTCCTTTGCCCTCCTCTCCTCTTCAGCAAGCCTCCATTCCTTTGTTTGAATACCATCATACTGGTATGCGTTGTGAATGGATGAAGTTGTGAGCACCGGTGAAGCTACCTGCAGGATAAGCTTCGGGTCACCAACCGCTGCGGATCGAGCTGTGAAATTCGCTGACCTTCTCCGGGTGTTGTACTTTGTATGGTACGCACATCCGGAGTCATAGAAACTCGAGACCTGCTTTCTGTGGTCACTGCCAAGTCTAATCAGTCACCACAAGACTCGGATTTTAGCGAGTGCGTACCCAATTCAGGAGATCTTACACTCATAGCAGTGTTGTGGCCCGTGGCAAGGCTGGATTGTACGGGAGCCAGGGCAACAGCCATTGGATCTGCGACTGTTGGTCTCTGCTCTGGCGGAGCTGCATTGGGAATATTCCGATCAGCACATATTAGAACTGTACTCGGAGGTTTGCCTACAGATTGCGATCTTCGGTGTGGCAGTAGTATTGAGTGCGCCAGATGAAGGTCGACTTACGTGAACATGCTGTGGCTGTTGGCCCTGGGGCACCTGAAGCCGACCAGCGTCGCTTGGATGGTAATCCTTGCCTTCTTTACGGGGTTTCAAGAATTCTATCACTTTTCTGGGGGTTTTGTGCCATGGCATGGTGGTAGTAGACGACAAAAGGTGTGGGTAGATGCCACAAGGCGGTGACCTTCACCGGATGTGTCCGTGGGTGTCTATCAATATTATAATCCACCTCTCCTAAGTGTTCTTCAAGTGAAGTCATTCCAGGGAAGATGAGCTGTACAGTCCACTCCTCTTAGGTGGGGTACCCTGGCCTGACATCTGGATCGGAGAGGTATGTTGTGTTGTGTCCCCAACTCTGCAAATTGTGAAGCAAAGTGAAGGTGAGAGCATGCCGATCGCGAGAATCTCTAAACAGAATTCTGGATACTTAAGGTTAGCCAGTTCAGCGATATCTGCCTCAATTTACAGGCACTAGGCGCTCAAAATGTCGTCCATTTAGCATAACTCGCTTGCACTGCTGGCGTATGACCGTATTTGAACGTGAGATATCTTTTGATTGTATGCTGAAATATCAGACAAAGGTATCACTCCCGTGTATAATTAATATCCAATTACTACCCGGCCTTGAGCAATTGCATATTTATGATATCCATGGCTATAATATCCTTGTCTGATATTTTAGCATATAATTAAAAGATATTGCACATACGGAAATAGTCATACGCCAACAGGTTGTTTGGCTCTAGTAACTACGCACGTGCTGCCTAATGCCTGCCTCCGCCTATGCAATATCTGAGGCAAAGATCGCTAGGAACATAGAGCAGCAATCTTTGATGACCAGTTGCCCTCAGTGAGCACTTCTCCAGCTCAGCCCCTCTCCAAGATCTTGTGCAACACGTTGGTGCAAGCGCTGTGCAAATACCAAGCCCCTTTTCGCACCCTAACAAAAAACAATATTTTATCCTGTGTGCTGCATCTGAAGGAACATAAGGACATATCCGCCCTAATTGCTTATGACACACATGGCTCCGAGCAGCCTGCCAGCCTCTTCTTTGATCTCTCAGAGTTCAGTAAGATAGCTTAAATTCATCAAGGTGCAAAAGACATAACCACTCTCAAGAGATAAACTTGGGTGCCATTAAGGAGCCAACACAGAGTTTGAAAGGAGTGGGGTTGACTTTGCCAAGTTGAAGAAAGACTACATAAGGTTCAGTTTGGGTTGTATCCCCAAAGAAAGGTGCCATAAATGCAAGGGGGTCATTATCCCGATGCCAGATTCCAATCCTGGACTTGTGTACTAGCTGATGATGTTCTGTACCCCGGTAATTAATAATTGAGGGAGTGGTTGTGGCCGGCATTCTACCAAAAAATGTTGGGAACGAATGATGCCACGAATTGGGGCGCAACAGCTTACCAACGAAGCCAACCACCGAATGAAGCGTGCAAAGTCCCGCGTCTCGTACTGCCACCAACACCAATAGTCAAGTTCAAAATCAAAATTCCCCAACACCTCCATCAACGTCGCTAGAGAATCGGCGGATACCTGGGTGCAATGCCCTCCAGCAAGGCGCGAACGAAAACTTGCATAGTGCACTAAATATATCCTCGCGGGAACTTGTGCGCGGAATCCATGTGAGCTCCGGTAAAACTTCAGCTACAAGACAAGTCAATTTATCATGTTATCACTGCCAATATTGTTAACAAGACCTGAAGGGTTTTGGCGAGCGTAATCCATCCACCGAAGGCCCTGAGTTGCAACGTACAGATGTACATCTCCTTCGTCCAAAACAAACCTTCCGGACCGCGCCGGGTCCTTCAAATAGTCAGAAAAGGATGCATGGTATATGTGGATGGGGCTTAAGTCGGCCTCATGGGCGGAGGGAACAAAGAGTACCGAGTGTAAATGCTGGAGTGCAGCGTAGAAGGTCGCTTGAGTAAGACCGAGAAAGTTGGCAAGGGTGACAGCAGTTAAATCTCGATTACCGTATAAGATGAACAGCCCGAGAATACGTCGGGTAGGGGGAAGGATGGTTGCAGGGACGTCAGAGAGAATTTGAGTGTAAAGGAGGTCAAGCGCCCGAAGAGGATTGAGGTCTTCTGAGCCCCCAGCGCATTCGAGGAATCTGAGGCAGACTCCAAGTTGGCCAGAAGGATTATCATAGTCGCTGTCACCAATGAATCGAATAATGAATGACACGAAGCCAAGGTGGCCCGATGCTCGGTCAGCGATGAAATGCACTTGGTCCTCGGCTGGCCAGTCCTGAGTGAGTTGGTCGGGGTATTTCTGCCTGATCTCCGCAAATCCCTTTTCAAGAATCCGTCTGGCGTCCCTCTGTGCCTCGGTGTCGTCAATTTCCAGCTTCTCTTGGATGCATATCGCTTTACAGTCGGCATTGGAGAAAGAGACCCTGAGATGGGGCTCAGGACGACTGCATACCATCCAGCGAAGCGGTAGACCGGGTTCCCTTCGGACATAATCGCCAAACATCTCCACGAACTCACATTGGGCATTGCGATCGTGACATTCATCCAGCCCGTCGAGAATAATTAGGAGAGGTTGCTGAGCAGTGACCTGGCATTGGGATGTGAGATTGCGAAAGGGATCAAGGATAAGACTGTTAAACTGGGAAGGGCGATCTTTATGCAAGATGTAGGGGTCTTTGACCATTCGCCGGACAATGAATGTACCTGTACTCGGGAAGCCGTAAAGCAAGTTGGTAGACGAGAGTTGGGATGACAACGTCGGGGTCGGATCGGTCATTAGGTCTGGAAAAAAAGAATACAGCACCCAAAAGTCCCTCTTTCTCCAGTTCCTCTGCGACCGTCTGTGCGACCGCCGACTTTCCGACACCAGCCGGGCCCGATAGCCAAAGTAAGCGCCGAATCTCGCTGCCGTTTCGCGCCCAGTTGACAATGCGGGCGCGTAGAGTCCGGCGAGTGTCCTTGTTACACCTTGGAGCATACGCACGCTCTTTCGAATTGAGCATAGCGCCTGGCATCCCTTTCGCTGTGAGTTCCTTCAGGGCTACATTAAACGTTGAGCAACAACGGGAAAGCAGTTAGTTGATACTCACCCTTCATTGCTTGTCTTTCGTCTTCCGCCTGCCTTTCTTTCTCAGCCATTTTCTCTTCCCTCACCCTTTTCTCTTCTTCAGCGAGCCTCCATTCCTCTGTTTGAATACCATCATACTGATATGCATTGTGAATTACGAAGTTGTGAGCGTTGGAAAAGCTACCTGCATAGGTAAATTCTGGGTCATCAACCGTTGTAGATCGAAGCTGTGAATTTTACCAACCGCCCCTAGGCGTTGCTATTTGTATGCTACGTGCACCTGGAGTAGTAGAAACTGAGGGGCTCGCCTTGTGTGGTCGCTGCCAAGTCTAATCGGTCCCCCCAAAGGAGTGGAATTCTGATTAAGTGCATACCTGAGTGAGGCGCGACAGCGAGGTTCGACTGTACTGGAGCAAAGGCACCAGCCTTTCGATCTGCGGCTATTGGTCTTTGGTCTGGCGGAGCTGTACGAGGTCTCTGGCCTAGTGGGGCTGTATGAGGAACATCCTGATCAGCACGGCATTGAAACTGTACTCGGAAGTTCACCTACAGATCGTAATGTTCGGTATTGCAAGACTGGCGTTGGCCCTGGGTGAGCCAGATCCTAGCTGATGTTTGCGGGCATCTTGTTGCGGGTGATAGCCCTGGGAAGTCTGAGGCCGACCAGTATCGCTTAAATGGTAATCCTTGCTTGTTCTATGTGCTCTGGAGTAGGGCATGGAAGACGACAACAGGAGGGTGGATGCTATGCCGAAACAGCATCGATGTTCATCGGACATATCCGTGGGCGTTTATCATCCGCTTCTCAAGCCGGCAATCCGAGTGTTCTTATGTGAAATCGTTGCAGGGAAGACGAGCTGGAAGATGCCGGGCGCCCCCACCTCTTGCATGTTCTATGTAGGTGTTGTACCCCGAGTCGAGTCGAAATCTGGATACCCAGCTCAAAAGAACCATGTCGACCACAGCCGGGATATCGAGAGTGATTTCTGCGAGTGCAGACAAGTTGGCCATAGAAAGGTGCGAGTAGGCTGTGTTGAAACTTTTGGGTCAAAATGGGCCAAATGATGAGCAGAGGCATGAGAGACAGGGCAGATGACCAAATAAGTATTAGGGGATTTTGGCGGGTTTCGCCCTTGCAAAGGAGCTCATCAGAGGGCTTCATCGCTGCCCTAACGCACCTTGGCTCGTGTAGGGACAGAATTAGACTAGAGTATATGGTAATTAGTCTGCTGGACCCGCTAACAGTGCCCAGGGTGCATCCAAGACCCTGTATAGCCTGGGGCCCTCATGGCATGGCAGGTGATGAGCGGCCTTTTGTGCCACGGCCTTTTCATCTGTCTCTGTGTGCAAACTGCACAAGTGCGAAGTCCCGGAACCAAACCATGACATGTCACCTTGCTTGCAGCTTGCCAAGGTTCTTGCACTAGTCGATTTGCCACGGGGAATGTAAAAGGTAGAAACTTTGAGGATTTCTCGTGTGGCTGGCTAGCTTCAATCCCTTCCTCGTAGAATCGATTACTATATGGAACGTGAGGAATGGTCGAGCTGCAACAGGCTGCAGCTCGACGCGAACTCGCAGGGGGCACGGGCCAACCAGCGAAGTTTCACGACCGACGATGGCCAATGAGCCAATGGAAAATAGAAAGCTGAATTATGATGTACTTACATACAATGTAGATGAGAGCTTGCCCTTCTGTGGGTTAACTCTGTAATAGCTGAGCGCTGAACTCTTGTCTACCTCGGCTCCTGGAATTGGGAATGTACCCATGCACACGGCCGCTGTGTCCGCCGACAATACTAGCAGTTCTCAAACCGGGGGACACAAGACCACCAGCGCGTTGCGCAAGTTGAGTTGATTAACTGGGAATTGCTAACCGTGAATCTTGAAGTTTGTGACAGCGGATTGCTAACGTGATCCGAAGTGGAGAGAACAGTACGATTCGGCAGGAATAGAAGAGGCGAATATACGCCATTCCGTCGTCGCCACCCTGCTGTGCCTTCCCAACAGAAATGGCGCATTAAAGGAGACTTTGTGCACTTCTCAGGTGTTCCTGATGAGTACATTGCATGCCCAGCCTCTCCAAACCCTCCAAAAGTCCAAGGTTCTTTTGCATCTTCCGTGCTGGACTACAAGAATGTGTTCCATGACATTCGTTTACATATATTCCAGATAGCTTGAATTCGTCTAAGTACACTCGTATTTAAACTCAGGTTCATCCCAGGGGTCAACATGGATAGGAGAAAGGAATAGGATTGACTCTCCCAAGATGAAGAGAATAGACTGCAGAGCTGCTACCGTGGGTTCCACAGAGGGCCTGCACACCCAAGGAAAGGTGCAACAAAGGCCCGGGTATGTTTATCTTGATGCCTGATCTCAATCCTTCTCTTTGACACATGATGGTCATTGACGACTAGAGGAGTTGTGTGGCTGGCACTCTACCAAATATCCACATGATGAGAATGGACTGAATGGTCGATAGTCACGGATTGGTGCCTAACGACTTACCAATAAAGCTAGCCACCGGATGAAACGCGCAAAGTCTCGTGTCTCGTCCTTCCACCAACGCTGATAATCAAGTTCGAAATTCAAAATCTTTCAACGCTTCCATCAATGTCTCCAGAGAATCGCCGGGTACCTGGGGACACGCCCTCCAGCAGGGACTGAATGAAAATTTACGCTAGAGAATCAAGCATGGTCCCGTGGAGCATTCCTCGCGGGATCCATTTGAGCTTTGGCAGTACGTGTCGAGCTACAACGGAAGTCAGTATATCATACATCGCTGCTACAATTCATTATAACACCTGAAGGGTTCTGGCAAGTGTCGCTCAACCACTGAAGGCCCCGGATTGAAACATCCAGGTGCACAGCGCCTTCGCCTAAAACAAAATTTCCGGACCGGGATGAGTCCCTCAAGTAGTCGGAGAAAGATGCGTGATATATGTGGATGGACTTCCTGTGGGCCTCATGGGCGGCGGGGACGAATAGTACAGAGTGTAAACGTTGAAGCGCAGCATAGAAAGATGCCTGATTGAGACCAAGAAAGTTGGCAAGGACGACAGCAGTTAGCTCTTCGTTGGCATATAAGATGAACAACCCGAGAATGCGTCGAGTGGTGGGAAGGATAGTTGCAGGGATGTCAGAGAGAATTTGTGTGTAAAGGAGGTCAAGCGCATGAAGAGGGTTGAGGTCTTCAGGGCCATTTGTGCGCTCGAGAAATCTGAGGCAGACCTCAAGTTGGCCAGAGGGGTTGTCATAGTCACTGTCACCAATGAACCGAACAATGAACGACACGAAGCCAAGGTGGCCCGATGCCCGGTAAGCAATGAAACTGACTTCATCCTCAGGCGGCCAGTCCTGCGTGAGCTGGTCAGGATATCTTTGCCTGATCTCCGCGAGTCCTTTTTCGAGGATCCGTCTGGCGTCTTGCTGCGCCTCACTATCTTCAACTTCCAACTTCTCTTTGACGCATATTGCTTCGCAGTCCGCACTAGAGAAGCCGACCTTGAGATGAGGCTCAGGACGACTACATACCATCCAGCGAAGCGGTAAATCAGCTTCCGCTTGCACATGATGACTGATCATCTCCACAAACTCGCATTGAGCATTGCGATCGTGGCATTCGTCCAACCCGTCAAAAACAATTAGGAGAGGTCGATGAACAGTGGCCTGGTGCTGGGATGCGAGAATGCGGAAGGGGATCGATGATAAGGTCCTCGAACTGGGAACGGCGATTTCCATTGAGGACGAGTGGGTCTTTGACTATTCGCTGGATGATGATGTGCTGATACTCTGGAAGCAGTAAAGCAAGTTGGTAGATGAGAGTTGGGATGACGAACGTCGGGGTCGGACCTGTGATTGGGTCTGGAGAAAAAGAACACAGCCCCCAAAAGGCCCTCTTTCTGCAATTCCTCTGCAACCGTCTGTGCAACTGCAGACTTTCCGACACCAGCCGGGCCCGATAGCCAAAGTAAGCGTCGAACTTCTCCATCCTTGTCGTCCCCACTTGGCAACACGGGCGCGCTAAAGTTTGGCGGGTATCCTCATTACATCTTGGAGCATATGTACGTTCTTTCGAATTGAGCATAGCGCCGGGCATCCCTTTTGCCGCGAGTTTCTTCAGGGCTACACAGAACGTTGAGCAACGTGAACATCGCTGGTTGACACTCACCTTTCTCTGCTTCTTCTCTCGCCCTCCTCTCCTGTTCAGCGAACCTCCATTCCTCTGCCTGAATACCATCATACTGATAGGCACGGTGAATGATAAAGTCATGAGCACCGGCGAAGCTACCTGCAAAGTAAACATTGGATCGCCAAAGCTGCAGATGAAGCTGTAAATTCACCAACCGTGTCCAGGTGTTATATTTTGCATGCTACGTGCATCTGGAAGTGACAGGAACCCGAGAATCGCCTTGTATGGTAAATGACAGGTCTAATCATTCACCGCAGGGAATGAGATTACCCGAGTAAAGTGTGGGGACGCTTTGGCTTGTGGCAAGACTGGATTGTACAGGAACAAGGGCACCAGCCATTGGATCTGCAAGCCGTTGGTCTCTGATCTGGCGGAGCTGCACGAGGAACGTCCTCGTCAGCACGGTATTGGAACTATACTCGGAGGTTCACCTACAGAATGTAGTGTTCGGTGCTTGTAATGGTGGTATCGAGTGCGCTAGATAAAGGCTGTTTCATGTGAGCAACCTGTCGCAGGTGCTGGCCCTGGGAAATCTGAGGCCGACTAGTATCGTTTAAATGGTGGTCCTCGCTCTTTTGATCGGATTGAGAGCAGAGCATGGAGGTAGCAGATGACAAAAGGCCGGCGGATGCCACGAGGTGGGAAATGCACTGGACTGCCCATGGGCGTTTATCGATCATCCACCTGGAACAGAGTGTCCCTGGATGGGATAGTTCTAGGGAAGACAAGCTGGACGGTCCCCCCACCTCTTGGGTGTTTGCATAGGTATGGTACCCTGGCCCGAAGCTTGGATCACCAGCTTAAAAGAACCGTCCTAACAACATCAAGAGCAGTTTCGAGGAGTGATAAGCTGACGAAGAGGTGAGGGTGGGTGTGTTGAACCTGGATACATCTGATGGCCTTAGGCTTTAGTGATGCCAACTCGCCCTTTCGTCATCTCACCTAACTGCCCTTGTACAAACGGGAATTTGCATATCTATTGCGCGGAGCGTAGGATAAGGGGACCAGGCAGGTGACCATAACCAAGTTCGAAGACAGGGATTTGGGGAGATGCTGTCACTAAATGCTCGATGTCGTGTGTGCGGAAGAAATACCTGCATACCCACCCACCAAGCGCATACTCATACACAAGGATGCGTGCGCTGTGAGCAGGATGGTCTCTTGGGGACTCTCTTCGGTCTTAGGATCAACACCGTACGAAAGAGTGTCCCACGAGTGAGTTTCGATAATGTCGCTTGCGCATTGTGGGAGATGTCCCCGATGGGTTATTCCCGAGCTCACCTTCTCTAAGCCCTCCAAAAGTCCTTTTGCATCACAACAAAAGCGAACTTAATGCCACCCTTTGAAGGAGCACAAGAGTGTATCCACGGGATGCGAGCGAATGCCGCCGGACTTTGAATGGTCTCCAAATTGAAAGCCCAACTCGCCTAATGATGCACCAAAGATATAATCAATTCAGCGTCGACTGTATCGGTGGAAAAATCATCCATGGCACTACCCTCCTCGACCAGCACGACAGACATACCAACCCCTTCTCGATGCAGATTCACTGACGACTACGACAACAGGACAAAACACAAACAACCCGTTTCTATCACGACCACTGCAACCTCATATGTATGTACATACATACACGTCTCAACCTACCCGTTGGAATTGGCGATTCCGGAAAACTGATAGAATGTTGACACACAGTGCAGATGCGGCCGCCTGGAGGACAGGGAGGGAGCCGCGGAACGGAATAAGTAGCCAATCTCGTCCACGGAGTACTGCGAAGGAGCGTGTGGGTGGGGTCTGCGCGTGGGTTAAAGGGAGGAGCGAAAGAAGGTAGGTCACAGTGGGCCACTAAAAGGGAGGATGTAACGAAAGGATTCACTTATACAGGACCGAGATGATCAGATTATCCGGCTGTTCATGGTGTGAATTTAGGAGGCTACGATTCGTAACCCTTTGCCATCTACTGATGAGGTTGGATTCTTCATCTGCATGGTTGTCCTCCTCTAGACTTTCTCCCTCTGCCTCTATTGGTTGGTCGGCTTCCTGCTGCTTCTCGCTCTGTTCTGAGCCGCTCCGTTCTGGATAATATATTCTCTTTTGCTACGTCTTTACGTGACTGACATGCGGCCATGACTGGGATTTCGTGGTAAGGGTGAAAAAAAGAGTTTTTTGATTGCTGGCGTGATCCAGGTGAAGAGGACAGTGCAATTCAGCACGAATAGGGGAGGTGAATACACACACCATCCGCTGTCGTTGCCACCCTGCTGTGCCTTCCCTACAGAAACGGCCCTACCTCACACTCTCTGGCTCCACATCATATTCTTGTTGGATCTGGCGTGCTCGCAAATGACCATCACGCACAATTGTTCCTCAAATCCCGGGCGAATTCGGTTTGAGGACGAGGAAGGAGAGTGTGCGGAAGAAATGCCTCCATCATTTACCCAGCAAGTATGCCCTCACTGGCAAGCAAGGACGCGTGTGGGTGAGCAGGCTAGCCTCTCAAGCGTGGCGCCTGGGTGCTCTCATCTGTCAATGTCCCTTGAGGCTGCACATTACAGGAGATTCTGTGCACTTCTCAGGTGTGCTCGATGGGTATGTCGCATGCCCAGTCTCTCCAAGCCCCTCCAAAAGTCCAAGGTTCTGTATCTGAAGGACTACAAAAATATATTCATGGCATTTACTTACATATATTACATACTACTCGAAGCCGCCTACTGGCCTATTCCTTTGACCCCTCAATGTCCAGTTAGATAACTTGAATGCATCTAAGTACACTCATATAAACTCAGGTGCAGACCAGGGGACAACACGGAGAGAGAAAGGAATGGGGTTGACCCTCCCAAGTCGAAGAGAATAGACTACGGAGCTTCTACTATAGTTTCCACAGTCGGCTGCACGCTCAAGGAAAGGTGCAACAAAGGTACGGGGATGCTTATCTTGATGCCTGATCTCAAGCTCTCTCCCTGATGCACAACGGCCATTGATGACTAGGGGAGTTGTGTGACTGGCGCTCTACCAAAAATGCACAGAATGAGAATGGTTGACGTCACGAATTGGTGCCTAATGACTTACCAATAAAACCAGCCACCGGATGAAGCACGCAAAATCTCTTGTCTCGTCCTTCCACCAACGCCGATAATCAAGTTCGAAGTCAAAATCTTTCAACGCTTCCATCAATGTCTCCAGAGAACCGCCGGGTACCTGGGGGCACGCCCTCCAGCAGGGACTGAATGAAAATTTACGTAGAGAATCAAGCATGGTCCCGTGGAACATTCCTCGCGGGATCCACGTGAGCTTTGGCAGTGCGTGTCGAGCTACAAGGGAAATCAGTATATCATACCATCGCTGCTACAATTCATAATAATACCTGAAGGGTTTTGACAAGTGTGACGCAACCACTGAAGGCCCCGGATTGCAACATCCAGGTGCACAGCCCCTTCATCTAAAACAAACTTTCCAGACCGGACCGAGTCCCTCAAGTAGTCGGAGAAGGACGCGTGATATATGTGGATTGACTTCTTGTGGGCCTCGTGGGCAGCGGGGACAACGAGTACAGAGTGTAATCGTTGAAGCGCAGCATAGAAAGATGCCCGATTGAGACCAAGAAAGTTGGCAAGGGCGGCGGCAGTCAGCTGTTGGTTAGCATATAAAACGAAGAGCCCGAGAATGCGTCGAGTGGTGGGGAGTGTAGTTGCAGGGATGTCGGAGAGAATTTGGGTGTAAAGAAGGTCAAGTGCATGAAGAGGGTTGAGGTCTTCAAGGCCATTGGTGCGCTCAAGAAATCTGAGGCAGACCTCAAGTTGGCCAGAAGGGTTATCGTAATCGTTATCACCAATAAATCGAACAATGAACGACACAAAGCCAAGGTGGCCCGATGCCCGGTCGGCGATGAAGTTGACCTGATCCTCAGCTGGCCAGTCCTGTACCAGCTGGTCGGGATATCTCTGTCTGATCTCTGCAAATCCCTTTTCCAGAATCCGTCTAGCATCTTTCTGTGCCTCGCTGTCATCAATCTCCAGCTTCTCTTGGACGCATATTGCTTCGCAGTCTGCGCTAGAGAAAGCGACCTTGAGATGAGGCTCAGGACGACTGCATACCATCCAACGAATCTGTAGATCGGGTTCCGTTCGGACATAGTGACTGATCATCTCCACAAATTCGCATTGAGCATTACGATCGTGGCATTCGTCCAATCCATCAAGAATAATTAGGAGAGGTCGCTGAGCAGTGGCCTGGTGCTGGGATGCGAGAATGCGGAAGGGGTCGATAACGAGGTCCTCGAACTGGGAACGGCGATTTCCATTGAGGATGAGGGGGTTTTCGACTATTCGCTGGATGGTGATGCCCCGATACTCTGGGAGTAGTAAAGCAAGTTGATAGATGAGAGTTGGGATGACGACGTCGGAGTCGGACCTGTGATTAGGTCGGGAGAAAAAGAACACGGCGCCCAAGAGTCTCTCTTTCTGCAATTCCTCTGCGACCGTCTGTGCAACCGCAGACTTCCCGACACCAGCCGGGCCCGATAGCCAAAGCAATCGTCGCATCTCTGCATCTGTTTGTGCCCACCTGACAATACTGGCGCGTAAAGTCTGGCGGGTGTCCATGTTGCACCTCGGAGGATACGCACGCTCTTTCGAATTGAGCATAGCGCCGGGCATCCCTTTCGCAGCGAGTTCCTTCAGGGCTACATGTAACATCAGGCAACAACGCGAAAACAGCTGGCCAACACTCACCCTTCTCCGCTTCTTCCCTCGCCCTCTTCTCCTTTTCAGCGAGCATCCACTCCTCTGTCTGAGTGCCATCATACTTGTATGTGTTGTGAATGGTAAAGTGGTGAGCACCGGTGAAGCTACCTGCAAAATAATCACTGGGTCACCAACTGCTGCAGATCGAGCTGCGAATTTCACCAACCTCCACTATGTGTTGCGCTTTGTACGCTACGCGCATCCAGACTGACAAAAGCTTGAGATGTGGTCACTGCCGAATTACAAGGATGGGATTTGGCAAGTGCATACCTGGGCGAAGAGATGCCACCGTTGGCGGTGCCGTGGGCTGAGGCAGGACTAGAGCGTGCGGTTGTTGGCCTCTGGCCTGGCAGAGCTGTATGAGGAACACCCTGATCAGCACACTATTGGAATCATAGTCGGAGGTTCGCCTACAGATAGTGATTTCCGGTGTTGCAGTTGTAGTATCGAGTGTGCCAGACGAAAGCTGATTTATGTGGGCAACTTGCTGTGGGTGCTGACCCTGAGAAGTCTGACGCCGACTAGTATCGCTCGAGTGGTGATCCTCGCCTTTTCTACGGGGTCGAAAGAATTCGATCGCTTTGCTAGGAATTTTGCGCCCGGGCATGGGAGGTAGTAGACGACAAAAGCTGTGTGGATGCCATAAAGCGAGAGAGCGTCGGCGTTCACCGGACATGTCCATGGGCGTTTATCGATATTATCAATGTCACCCACCTCTCATAACCTGAAGTAAAGGAAGACGAGCTGGATGGCCTCCCCACCTCTTGCGTGCTCCATCTTTGTGTAAGTCTGGATCCCCAGCTCGAGGCAAACGTGCCAATAACAGTCGGTTGTGAGGGGTCCGATTATTAAGGGGAGTAGCGACGAGCGGTTGTGTTGGTCAAAATGCTGAACACAACTGCTCGGATCAAACCCACTTATGAAAGGCGTCCCACATCAGCGTCGTTGGACACACCACCCACCATTGTCACCGCGTGGCGTGCCCCCCCAACAGAAAAGCCCCTGCCCAACTCTGCATCATATCGTCGTTAGGTCTGGTGTACTCGCTAATGACCGTCGCGTGCAATTTTTTGCACTTGATACTTGGAACTTGGGTGAATCTGGTTAGGAATGAGGGGGAAATGTGTGGAAGAAAAAATCTCCATCATCACCAAGCATATACTTGTCCGAGCGAGGATGCGTGCGCCATGGGCGGGATATTTTATGTCATTTGACCCATGGGTGATTGCGCGTTTTATTTTACTCGCTATGATTCCCGGTGGGTCCTCCTCGAGCTAAACCTCCAAGAATATATCCACGGTATTCGCTTGCATGCCGCGGGACTTCCGAGCGGTCTACCAAATCGAGAGCCCAACATCGGGCATAATAACGCTAGCGTCAATATGGCCTCATACACAACCCCATGACCCCACCCACCAGGATGCATGTCCTATGAACAGGACAATCTCGTGGGGACACTCTTCGGTCCTCAGATCAACATCGTATGAAAGAGTGTCCTGTCGGGCTCGCAAACGCGTGCCGAGTTCCGGTGGCGTTCCTCTTCCGCCTTCCGCTTTTGTTGTATATCCCGCTCTTAATTACCAATGCACGATCTCTGCTTTTCTATGAATTTTCCACTATGCCTTAAATACGCTCCTCAGCTTGTTAACCTCTTGCTATTGTGCTCATTGTTTCCAGACAAGCGCGTGTACCGTAGTGTTAGATAAATAACGTATTATCTGTAGTTCCACTTCAGTTCTCGCGACGAGACTGAAGTGAGTACCTTACTCATATTCCTAATTATTGTACTAATTCCTTCGTGTAGTATATCTCAGTATTCTACATGTCCCACAAGTGAGTTTCAACGATGTCGCTTGCAGATTATTGAAGATATGTCATTCCCGAGCCCAGCCTCTCCAAGCCCTCCAAAAATCCAAGGTTCTGTATTTGAAGGACTACAAGAATGTATCCATGGCATCCGCTTACATATATTCTACGCGGCTCGAAGCCGCCGACTGGCCTCTTCCTTGACCCATCAACGTTCAATAGGTTAGACAGCTTGAGTTCATCCAAGTACACTTTCACATAAACTTAGGCGTATCCCGGCGGCCAACAAAAAGACGGACAGGAATGGGGTTGATCCCCCCAAGTTGAAGACCACGGACTTCGGAGGTTCTACCATAGTTTCTACAGTCAGCTGCACACTCAAGGAAAGGCGCAGTAAAAACATAGGGATGTTCATCTTGATGCCTGACCTCAATCCCTATCCCTGATTCACAACAACCATTGATGACCAGGGGAGTCGCGTGGCTGGCGCTCTACCGAATACGCACACGATGAGAACGATTGATGTCACGGATTGGTGTCGAACAGCTTACCAATAAAGCCAGCCACCGGATGAAGCACGCAAAGTCTCGTGTCTCGTCCTTCCACCAGCGTTGATAATCAAGTTCAAAATCAAAATTCTTCAACGCTTCCATCAATGTCTCCAGAGATTCGGCTGGTACCTGGGGGCACGCCTTCCAGCAAGGACTGAATGAAAATTTGCGTAGAGAGTCAAGGATGGTCCCGTGGAACATCCCTTCCGGGATCCACGCAAGTTCTGGCAATGTGTGTCGAGCTGCAAGGGATGTCAGCATATCATACCATCGCTGCTACAATTGATAATAACACCTGAAGGGTTTTGGCAAGTGTGACGCAACCACTGAAGGCCCCGGATTGAAACATCCAGGTGCACAGCACCTTCGTCTAAAACAAACTTTCCGGACCGGGATGAGTCCCTCAAGTAGTCGGAGAAGGACGCGTGATATGTGTGGATTGACTTCTTGTGGGATGGGCAGCGGGGACAAATAGTACAGAGTGCAACCGTTGGAGTGCAGCATAGAAAGATGCCCGATTGAGACCAAGAAAGTTGGCAAGGACGGCAGCAATCAGCTGTTGGTTGGCATATAAGGTGAACAGCCCAAGAATGCGTCGAGTGGTGGGAAGGATATTTGCAGGGATGTCAGAGAGAATCTGCGTGTAAAGGAGGTCAAGCGCATGAAGAGGGTTGAGGCCTTCAGGACCATTGGTGCGTTCGAGAAATCTGAGGCAGACCTCAAGTTGGCCAGAAGGGTTGTCGTAATCGTTATCACCAATGAATCGAACAATGAACGACACGAAGCCGAGGTGGCCCGATGCCCGGTCAGCAATGAAGTTGACCTGATCCTCAGCAGGCTAGTCCTGCGTGAGCTGGTCGGGATATCTCTGTCTGATCTCTGCAAATCCCTTTTCCAGAATCCGTCTAGCATCTTTCTGTGCCTCGCTGTCGTCAATTTCCAGCTTCTCTTGGATGCATATTGCTTTGCAGTCTGCACTGGAAAAAGCGACCTCGAGATGAGGCTCAGGACGACTGCATACCATCCAGCGAATCCGCAGATCAGGTTCCGTTCGGACATAGTGACTGATCATCTCCGCAAACTCGCATTGAGCATTGCGATCGTGACATTCGTCCAATCCATCAAGAACAATTAGGAGAGGTTGCTGAGCAGTGGCCTGGTGCTGGGATGCGAGAATGCGGAAGGGGTCGATAATAAGATCCTCGAACTGGGAACGGTGATTTCCATTGAGGATGAGGGGGTCTTTGACTATTTGCTGGATGATGATGTGCTGATACTCTGGAAGTAGTAAAGCAAGTTGATAGATGAGAGTTGGGATGACGACGTCAGGGTCGGACCTGTGATTGGGTCGGGAGAAAAAGAACACGGCGCCCAAGAGTTTCTCTTTCTGCAATTCCTCTGCGACCGTCTGTGCAACCGCAGACTTCCCGACACCAGCCGGGCCCGATAGCCAAAGTAATCGTCGCATCTCTGCACCGGTTTGCGCCCACGTGACAATGCGGGCGCGTAAAGTCTGGCGAGTGTCCTTGTTGCACCTCGGGGGATACGCACGTTCTTTCGAATTGAGCATTGCGCCTGGCATCCCTTTTGCAGCGAGTTCTTTCAGGGCTACATATAATATTGAGCAACGACACGAAAACAGCTAATTGACACTCACCTTTCTCCGTTTCTTCCCTCGCCCTCTTCTCCTTTTCAGCGAGCCTCCATTCCTCCGTCTGAATACCATCATACTGGTATGCATTGTGAATGGTAAAGTTGTGAGCACCGGTGAAGCTACCTGCAACATAAACACCAAGTCACCAACTGCTGCAGATCGAGCTGTGAGTTTCACCAACCCCTTCTGTGTGTTGCGCTTTGCACAATGCGTGCATCTGGACTGACAAAAGCTTGAGAGTTGTCTTCTATGGTCACTGCCAAATCACGAGAATGAGATTTGGAAAGTGCATACCTGAGTGGAGAGATGCCACACTGGTAGTGGCGTCGTGGGCTGAGGCAAGGCTAGTGCCTGCGGCTGTTGGTCTCTGGTCTGGCGGAGCTGGATGACGAGCATCCTGATCAGCACAGTATTGGAATCGTAGCCGGAGGTTCGCCTACAGATTGTGATTTCCGGTGTTGCAGTTATAGTATCGAGTGCGCCAGACGAAGACCGATTTATGTGAGCAGCATCTTGTTGTGGGTGCTGACCCTGGGAAGTCTGAAGCCGACTAGTATTGCTTAAGCGGCGATCCTCGCCTTTTCTACGGGGTCGGAAGAATTTGATCGCTTTACTGAGAATTTTGCGCCCGGGCATGGGGGATAGTAGACGACAAAGTTGTATGGATGCCATGAGGCGCAACGTTCACCGGACATGTCCATGGGCGTTTGTCGGTATCATCCACTTTTCATAACCCGAAGTGAAGGAAGATGAGCTGGACGGTCTCCCCGCCTCTTGCATGCTCCATCCCGGTGTAAGCCTGGATCTCCAGCTCAAGGCAACGTGCCAACAACCATCGATTGGGAGGGGTCGGGTTATTAAGAGTGGTTTCGGGGAGTAGTGACAATTGGTTGTGTTGGTTAAAATGCTGAATGAATGATGCTTATGAAAGAGCGTCCAATAATCACCAACAAGGCAAGATAATACTGCCTAAGTCTGTCTCTAGATATGCAGTATCCGAGGCCAAGGCCGCCGAGGACATCAGATTCGATAACGAAAACTCTTGGATTGCAGACTCGATGCGGGATATAGGTGGATTGGGCAAAATACTGTTGCCCATCAGCGCCATAAGCTTCATGTCACGCAAGTACTCAAGCCCGGTGCCCGGGTGGCCTATTTAAAATGTCCAGAGTACAGCCATCAAGCTCTGCTAATCAATTGTTGCCCCACAAACACAGAAAACTGTGAGGGAGGAAACTTGCCCACGTGCAGAATCCGGCTCTGCACACTGTAAAGTGAGTGTTGTGTTAGTAACAAAAATGGTAGTGCAACCGGCGAAACGGTTACTGGGCTCGTCTTCTCGACCTCGCGAAAGTAGTAATACAACTCCGGGTGAGTGAGAGAGACTGTAGGGCAACTTGAGAGAGAGAGAGAGGATGAGAGAGTGAAACTGAGGGAAGGAAACTGTGGGTCCATTACGCTGTAGCTTATCGGAGGTCTTATGGCAGCGGAGACATCCTCGTCGTTAGGAGCTCAGGTATCTAAGTACAAATGTGCTACTTAAGCACCTAATGAAAATGTGTTGTGAGGGAGGAGACTCACCATTCGAGGAAATCGCCCTCTGACGGTGGGAATCATCGCACTGGACGATGGAGTTAGCAAGAGGACTAGCCCAAATATCTGGAATTTGAACCCACTCTATCGACATGATGCATCCACCAGTCTCTGAAGGATAGCTAATAAATGGGACGGTAAATTCATTTGCACATATCGAGATGACTGCCGGTGACTTGCCTAGTAAAGCGGGCTTACAATTTGATTTGTCGATTGATCGTCGTCCCCTGATTTTTTTATTCAAGCAGTCCATTCCTTTCGGATACCTAAGGGACTCCCGGGCCCGGAATTGTAAGGTATAAACCTTTATGCCATGCTGCAACGTGACAAAAAGCGATAGTGGAGAGAATAGGAATTCCCGTCGGATTGGCCACCAATCGGTATGGTCTCATGTCGTCCGTTGTGGCATGAAGAGAGTATAACTTGTACGGCGCCTTTCTGTGCTGAGGCAAAGCAACTTCGGCACCATGATTCTGCTGGTATTTCAACTAACAGACATGTTCTAACTGAACCGGATCCTTAGACATCCCCTTTGTATGTGGAGCTCTGTCCGCATGCGCCTGTGGGGTTGTTGTGTTCTTGTATGAATCCGTACAACCTCTCATTTATTACGTCTCGTTGACAGTACTACAGTTTAGCCCTAATCCTTTTCAAGTCTTGCTCGTAAAGGTCTTGTAGGACTCTACGAAGCGTTTTCCCAGTTGGCGATTTGGGGATCTGGATTCTCTTCTTTAAGAATTACCGATAACACATCGGGGAAGCGAATACATACCTCTCTGACAAGCTCGATGCCCCCCCTTAACCACTTGTACTTGCTAAGGTTCATTCTGATGCCATTTTTCCCAACTCCTGTATTACCTTGGACGCTCCGAGCCTCTCTGCCACTTCTCACTCAACACAATCCACGCTCGTGGCACCTTCTCATCAGCCGTCCGACCACCAGGGACTCCGGCAACAGGTCACGTCAGACACGAGCTTATGCGGATGAGCTAGCAGACGTCTTCAATCTCCGTTGGTGACACTTGTACTCCAGAGATCTTGAGGATGTCCTAAAACGTCCAAGTAAGACAAAGGAAATGCAAGACGACGAAACACGGAACCTTGCTACGCTCGGTAAAACTAGGACGATTATTGGGTCGTGTATCCAATAACAACAAATTTTAAAGCGAAACGCACTAGAAGTACTGATCATCATCGACTTTGAACTTGTCCCCCGTCCGTAGCCATCCATCAACGAAAGATTCTTCGGTTGCCGTGGCGTTGTCCCAGTATCCCGGAACGATATTCGGGCCCTTGAGCCAGAGCTCGCCGACCTCATCGTAGTTGGCTTCAGTTCCATCGTCACGAACGATACGGGCTTCCATGCCAGGCAAAAGAATACCAGTAGCGTTTCGGTTGCCTGTGAAACGCCGACCAAGGGTCCCTGGTAATGGCAGTGCAATCGCAGAAACCGTCTATGCCCCGGATGAGCATTCAAAAAGTAGGGGGTAGCTTTCGAGCCTTGAAACCTGCCGTCTCTGACAACCCATAACCTTCTGTAAAATGTACATCTCTCCGAGTGTGTGCCAATAATTTTGTCAGCAGTTCACGAGGAAGGTATGCAGCGCCACTGTGAATGGAGAGAACGGAGCTCAAATCGGTCTGAGAAATACTTGGGTGTGATACGAGTTGGTAGATAAGGAGGGTACTAAACTCAGGGACGTGACTCGGTATCTTGGACACTACTAAGTGAATAGGGAGCATAGCAGCCGTAGTGGGACGCACTCTGGAATAGCCTTTAATACCCTCTCAGCATCCCATCTAGGCAATATGATGAACTGGGTGGGTGTTATGAAAGAACGAAAACAATAGGCGTGGAGGCCGTGAACATGGTGCATCGGTAAAAATGCGAGCGAGACGGGGAGGCCACCTGGAAGCGACTTTGTGCTAGGACTAAGGCCGGAGTGGTAGCATTCAATTGGTATGAGTCCGCCCACTTACTATTGCTTCTGATCTGTAACGCTGCAAGGCTGCTGCTTGTCGTAGGGCGAAAAGTACGTTTCCTTGAGAGGCCATCACCGCTGTGTGCACGGTAACGTAGATTCAGCAAAGGAAGGTGACTTGGACTGGGAATACCTTTGGGTAAGCCACTGGTTCCGCTGGAAAACACCAGATACGCGAGGGAATCCTTAGATACAATGCGAACCTGGGTTTCGGGAAGTCTTTTTGTACTGGATGTCCCGGATTAATTCTTCCAGTGACTTGTATCCCTCCACTTGCGAATTCATTGCATAAATTCTCTCCTTCACTACCCCGACTTCCTTTGATACAGGCAGTATGGTGGAGAAGTACTGAGGAGCGGCGAAAATTCTCGTCACTTTTGCTAGTGCGAGTGCATGCCTCAGCTCGAACGGTGTTGAGTAACACGAAATTAACACAAAAGGGGATCGCAAGTCTTCAACAATGCCAATACCAACACCACATAATCCTTCCAATATTGATTGTCAGCTTCCATGACTTTGATGCACGCGCCAGACTCGTACCGAAGAGTTTTCGCTCATAATTCCTATCATCTCGCCACCCTCCGTTCCAAGTCCCAGTCCGCCCTGCGATCTAGGCGTTCCTAATGCTGTCCCCAGATCGTTGATTTTCTTTCTCAACTCCTTGAACGTTATTTTCTTCCCAGATGCGTCTTCTACATGTACCGTGAAATCGGTCCAGTCGCCCTGCTCCGGCCGTCCAATAATTGTTTCATAGACGTTCAAACGATCTGGGACCATCGGCAGGTCTGGGTAGGGGGACTTGAGGTGAGGCATGGCGTCAGTGGTGTTAGTGGGGCACGAAAAGAAGTGTTCTGAACTGCCAATTGTGTGATGTGCGGAAGGAAGCGGGTCCCGTCAACCCGATGAATGATATGACATAATTTTAAATATATCGTGGTGACCCTTGAGCAGGTATATATAAGTCGTGTGGCGTTGGTAGTTAAGTTTATATTGTGCCCCATTGCCCTCATAACAGAATCGTATCTCGCCCAGCCTGTACTTTCTCGTTGCTCGTATTACTGTGCCACACAAACTCGAGCGCTACAATTTAGCCTTGTTCTTCAGGCGCTCTTCGTATCGATCTTGCAAAACCCTACGGAGCGTCTTTCCAGTTGGCGTCTTGGGAACCTGGTGCCACGTTTTGTAAGGAAGTAGTTCCGTGTCCGGTCAGCAACAATACATACCTCCTTAACGACCTCGATTCCTCCTCGCAGCCACTTGTATTTACTGAGGTTCGTCTGGTGCCATTTCTCCAATTCCTGTATCACAGCGGACATTCCCAGTCTTTTCCCATTCTCACTCAGTACAATCCACGCCCGTGGCACCTTTTCATCATCCGTACGACCACCACTAACACCCGCAACAGTGACATCAGATATAAGTTGCTGTGGGTGGGCCAATAATACGTTCTCGATTTCCACTGGGGACACCTGTGACCCGGAGACTTTGAGAACGTCCTGAAGGATGAGTAGCTCAGTACAACGGATGCACGAAAAACAATACATAATAGACCTCACCTTGCCACGGTCGGCATAGCTATCGGGACCCAGTCAACGCAAGTCAATAACAGAAATCTCAAGTGCAATGACGCACTAAAAGTATTGATTCCTGTCGACCTTGAACTTGTCTCCGGTCCGTAGCCATCCATCAATAAAGCTTTCTTGGTTTGCCTTGGGATTATTCCAATATCCCGACACGATATTCGGACCCTTCAGCCAGAGTTCACCGATTTCGTCATAGTCAGCCTCACTCCCATCATCACGGACAATACGCGCTTCCAGGCCAGGTATGAGGACACCCGTAGCGCTTGGGACATGTTTCAATAGTCCACCGAGAGCCCCAGGGAATGGCTGGATGATCGCAGAGACGGTCTGTTTGTTGTCAAGTCAGGATTTATATTGGCAGGTCCGTAGAGGAGGGGGCGTGGGTACGTACAGTCTCTGACATTCCGAAGCCTTCATTAAAATGCACATTTCCGCGAGTGTTTGCCATCAACTTCCTAGATACCTCCCGGGGAAGGTATGCGGCACCGCTATGAACAGAGAGAAGGGAACTCAAGTCTGTCTGAGCGATCTTGGGGTGATTTGCGAGCTGGTGGACCATTGATGGTACAAAGTTCAAAAGCGTGACCTTGTATCTGGGGTATTGTTAGCCCAGAAATGGTGCAAAGGTCAACGAGCAGGCGTACTTTGGTATAGCCTTCAGCACCGTTTCGACGTCCCACCTAGGGAGGATGACAAGCCGAATTGGAGCCGTAAAACAACGGAAGCAATAGGAATGGAGACCATAAACATGATGCATCGGCAAGAACGCTAGTGTAACAGGGAGGCCATCCGGGGTGGACGGTGTGGGAGGCTGGGGGTTAATATGATGCCCATGCTCAGCAATCCAAGGGTGTTGGGTTTAACACGCGAAACCACTCACCGTACTCACTGCTAATCTGTGTTGTTGGAGGGCAACTGCTTGCCTCAGGGAGAAATATACATTGCCATGAGAGGCCATCACCGCTGCACGCAGAAAATGGAGTCAGCAAAGGGATCATAGGGTTGAAGGTGGCTTATTATCCGACGGCACCTTTAGGTAAACCACTGGTCCCACTCGAAAACACCAAATATGCTAGAGTATCCTTCGGTACGATGCGAACGCCCGTGTCTGGTATTCTCTTCGTATTGGCATCTCTGATGAATCCTTCCAACGACTTGTATCCCTTCACCCGGGAGTTCATCATATAGATATTCTCCCTTGTTACCCCTGTTTCTTTCACTATGGGGAGCATCTTGGAAAGGTACTGAGGCGCAACGAAGACCCTCGTTACTTTAGACAGTGTAAAGGCATGCTTCAACTCGAACGGCGTCGAGTACCATGAAATCAAAGCAAAAGGTATCGCAATTTTCAACAGCGCCAATACCAGCACCACGTAGTCCTTTGAGAGCCCCAAAACACATCATCAGCTCTCATCCAGCTGATGCTTTTAGGACCTCATACCGAAGAGTTATCACTCATAATCCCAATCATCTCCTTTATCCTCTGCTCTCAGCCCCAGTCCACCCTGCACAACAGGTGCACCCAGTGCCGTCGCCAAATCATTAATTCTCTTCCTGAGCTCCTTGAAACTTCGCGTCTTTCCAGTCGTTTCCTCTATGTGCATGGTGAAATCCTGGCCACTTTGTCAAGTTCAGGCTGCCCAGCGATGCTTTCATAGACGTTCAACTGGTCGGGGACGGCCGGCAGGCCTGGATACAGAGACTTGAGATGAGGCATGGTGGTCAGGGTGGTGTTGGGACTGCGCCCTAATTTGCCCGGCCATTCTGGTATAAATAATAGAAGCAAGGGTTTGTGGACCAATTGGGTCGAGAATGTGGGAAGGAGAGCGCTGGGTGGTCCCGGTATTCGGTTATATTAGATGCCGGAATTAAACGTTGTGGAGGCCGTAATTTGATTGGTTGGGTGCCGAAATGATGAACTGATGAGCAGTGTAGAATAGGTATACTTCGGGTGCTATACAGTAGCGCTGAAGCGCGTGATAATAATGAGGATCCAGAATATCCGTTGCCGGTGGATGTTCTATTTGGACTTGAGGCATTACAATGTGACAATGTTAGATGGCGATACGTAAACGGATTTTCCCCAACTGAAAAGGAGAAGATCCGTAGAGCTACAGCTTGGATTTCGCCCCAGACGGATGACGAGCCTCATATTGCCCCTGCAGGACACGACGCAGTGTTTTTCCAGTGGCCGACTTCGGGATCTGAGTTTCGATCTTTTATTGGCGAAGAACAACACCAGATAGGTCATCGCATTAGCCACATACCTCATCAACAATTTCAATCCCACCCCTGAGCCATTTGAACTTGCTCAGGGTTTCCTTATGCCAACGATCGAGCTCCTCGATGACGGCCTCACTTCCAAGTTGTTTGCCTTGGGAACTGAGAACGACCCAGGCTCTCGGAACCTTTTCGTCAGAAGTGCGGCCATGGCCACTCACACCAGCAACAGTGGCGTCGATGATGAGTCTCTGAGGGTTTGCGAGGAGGACGTCTTCGAGTTCCATTGGTGAAACTTGTGTCCCAGAGACTTTGAGGGTGTCCTATGTCTAGGCATTAGTGCACGCTATCGGTTATAATCTTGTCGTGAACAAACCTTTGCACGGTCGGCAAAGCTTAGAAGAGATTTGTGAGTGAATTTACTCGCTGTTCATTAGCGAACAATACCTACAAGAAATAACCCTCCGCATCCACACGAAATTTATCACCTGTCCTCAACCAGCCATCGATAAAAGTCTCTTTATTCGCCCGCTCATTATTCCAATACCCAAGCGCAATATTCTGACTTTTCAACCACAGTTCTGCAGGCTCGTCCACGCCTGCCTCTGAACCGTCATCCCGGACAAGACGAGCCTCCATCCCAGGGAGTAAAACACCCGCGCTTCCCGGAATGCGCTTCATCTTACCCCCAAGGACTTCCGGGGAAGGGTTGCATGATAGCGGCGATAGTCTGACAGGTGCGGAAATCCCCTATTGTCAGCACGTATCGGGTTCGAAGGGGGAACAAGGAGACTCACCGCTTCAGACATGCCGTATCCTTTACCAAGGTGCCCCAGATACCAAGGAACATGATTAGCACCCGCACGATGAGATAAGAACAGTTAGATGATCGACCCCTAGCGTACCTTCTCCGAATGTCGACTCTTTTGGAAAGAGCGCTGAGAGTTTCTCCGCGAGTCTTGGGGGAAGGTAGGCTGCGCCACTGCCCGCATTTCGAATGGTGCTGAAATTGGCTTTGTGAATATCGGGGTAGTTGACCAGTTGGTGTATGACGGAAGGGATGAGTGGAAGTGATGTAACTTTGTATCTGCACACCCGGAAATCCAGCCGTAGGGAGAAAAGTAAGGCACATCAGTGCCATGTACGGACCTGCGAGATGGTGATATTGCTTACTTTGGTATGGCATCTAATGCAGTTTTGATGTCCCATTTCCCTAGGATGACGAGTGTGTGGGGAGCGAAGAAGGCATGGAAGCAGTAGGCGTGCAATCCGTAGCTATGGTAAAGCGGGAGAAAAGCAAGTGTGACGGGGAGACCTTCTGGGGTTGGTAGGGATGGAGGCTATTCCCAATTTGTATTTATGTTCACATTTGAAGGCGTTTCCCCAGGGTAAGGTGAGCAAGGTTGAGGGAATTGATGTGTATGTGAATGTTGGACTGGTCATCATGATTGAAGAGGGGAGGGTGGACTTACGGTATAGACCGCAGCGGTTGCCGCCCCTATAACTATGCCTTGCACGAGGGAGCAGTTAAGGTTCCCGTGTGAGATCATGACGGCTACGCGAAGCGTAAATAGAGGGTCTTCAGGAAGATATTAGCGGGAAGGAACCTTTAGGAGGACCGCTTGTGCCACTGGAGAAGACAAGATAGCCAAGGGTATTGGTCTCTGCGGGTCGGACCACAATATCGGGTATGTTTTTCTCATTGGTGTCATTGACGAGATCGTGAATAGTCTTGAAATCTGCAGCTTGGCCAAGCAGAAGATAGATCTTGTTGGATGGAATTCCAGCATCCTTTGCAACGGGAAGGAGTGTTGGAAGGAGACTCGCATCAACAAAAAGACGTGTTGCCTTGGAGAGTGCGAGGGCGTGCTTGAGTTCGAATGGGGTAGAATGAGATGGAATGAGCGCAAAAGGGGTTGTGATGACTAAACAGGAATGAACAAGGGTAATATAGTCCTGATAAAATTCAAATTTTGATGCGGTTCATACTTGATGCTTACGTTTGCACGACTCACCAGGCAGTTGTCGCTCACAATACCAATGATCTCGCCATCTTCTGCTCTCAGTCCCAATCCGCCTTGGGAGACAGGAGCTCCGAGTACAGTAGCGAGATCACCTACTCGTTTTACGAATTCCCTGTATCTCCTCCTTTCACCAGTAACGGCATCAATATGGAGCGTATAATCGGGCCACTGTGCTTGATCGGGGCGCTTGAGGAAGAGGTGATGCGAGTTGACTTCGGGGAGCGTCGGAGGCTGAGGGAAAGGAGACCTAATGCGCATTATTCTAGATGTAGAAGAAGTGGGTGGCGAGTCGCATCAGGGCTTCTCTGCTCTTATATGCCACTCATCCGGGGTTTCGCTAGTCCTTATCTCAGAGTTGTCCCTAGCCTCGTGTAAGGGGCTTCGGGCTGGGAAATAGCCGGGTGCGGCGGCCGTGTTGCAAATTAGGAGACCTGTTGCGATGTAGGGAAGGGAGGATTGTATCTGTCCTCCTTCCTTCTGCGAATTCTCATCGTGGGACGAGGGTGCTTGAAATGTCCTCAGCTGACCAGGGGTTGGTCCATAGTGGAAACTGATCTCAGGACTGATTGCAGCCGTCGAGAAACAAGTCCTATGTTCCTCTATGCCCTAGGTAAAATACCGAGTTAGACAAGGTCATCGCTTCTGCACCGATTTCAAGCGAGTTCGGTTTTTATTGTTCATTGAATGAAAACTGCGCAAATGGCGTCGACCCTCGAATCTCTATCTCTGAAGAAAGAGGGGCCAGTGCAGTAATAATCCATGTCATGGTTTTGCATAGTTAATCACTCAAAATACGACAAAAATGCAGCGCTCCTGTGTTGTAATAAATCTATAGGGCTTGTGTCGTGCCAGCGGCGCGACTGAATTGGAACAACGCGATGACAACTTTCTGTGGGCGTCTCCCACGACCGCCACAACCCTGTTAATCACCCTTACCCTCCTCCCATCCACCTCGTTTCCCCTCACAGGCGCCATGCCCCCCATTGCACCTCTCCTCAAGCAAAGACTAGGGAATCTGTCACTCGCGCCCTCTGCGCCATCACCGCCATCCAATGGATCGTTTTCCTCGCTGTCCTTGCGACCCGACAAACGCAAGCAATTGTTCAACAAATTCACCCCTCCCTGGGCGAAACGACCACAACCACCGCTTCCGCACGACTACGGCGACTGGGAAAGAGTACAGGATGTAATGACAAAGATGATCTTTCAGGCTGGAGTAGATTTCGAGTGAGCTTTCGTCTCCTCCCCTGAAACACGTTTTGACCCCCAAATCTCCGCGAAACAGAACGAGACCCATGTACTGTCGGTTTTTACCAGTGTGAATTGGGTCGAATAATCAATCATGAGCCAGGGTCGTCATGAACGCTTCTGCATTACCTGACCCCGGCGAGGTCAACTATGACCTGCTGCTGTCGTGCGTATGCCCCACACTCCCATTAGCTGAGATTGATACAACGTCCTCGCCAGCCGAATACTCTCTTATCTAGATCTATATGGTGCAATTCCCTACGCTTGCTCTACTCGTGCTATTACTCATGTTCTCGTAGTGGAGTCTGACTACACCGTCGTTTTCTTCGCTGCGGGTAGAGGTCATACGCCAGGCTGGAATTGGGTGTGGAAGGCATATAGAAGTCTCAGCCGCAAGTATCGCAAAAACCTTAAGCAACTAGGTGGGTACTTGTATCAATTTATCATCGGCGAACGCTCATTAGTCTCCAGTACGTTGTTCACACGTCCTTCTTCACCAAGAGTATGTAGTCTTTTCCGCATGTCTCTGCGCACGCTGATATCAAAGCAGTGTTGTTTTCTCTCGCTGGCGCTATCATCAGGTTAGTCCAAGTTCAATATGGATCATGATTCAGTCAATCACCTTGGTGACCCACAGCCCTAAATTCTTCCGAAAAATCGTCCACATATCTACTCTCTCTGAACTCGCCACGCATGTACCTTTGACACAGATCGACATCCCCCCTGCCGTCTATCAGTACGTCCGCTCTGCCACATACCGTCCTCAGGCTTGACCAGGGTCCCCTCTCCAGGGAAAACCTCCAATATGAGAACGAGATCACGTTGCCAATTCGGATCAAATCCAGTATCTTTGGCGTACCTTTGGAGGAGCTAATGGGATACCATGGGGAAAAAGGTGGAATGCCACGCGTAGTGAAGGACTCGATACAGTTTTTGCGGGATACAGGTGCGTATCGGCTCTTTGTCAATTAAGAAACTTGCTGTAGCGTTTTTCAGGTTTGGAGAACGAGGGCCTGTTCCGTCGTTCTCCCTCATCAGCCATGCTACGCGCTGCGCAAGATGCCTATGATCGAGGTATGCACTGCCCAGCGTTACTTGCCAAAGACTGGGTTAACCATGAAGAAACAGGCAACGTCGTATCGCTGAACACCTTTGGAGATCCCTTCCTCGCAGCCGTCCTTATCAAAAAGTACCTCCGGGATCTTCCTGAACCCATCTTCCCTGAACAACTCTATCCCATTATTCGTCGATGTCCCCGTCCTTCGAGCGACCCTTCAGACGTGTCTGTGATCACATTCATACGCGACACGCTTCTACCCGAACTCGTGCCCTGTGCATATATCCTCTTCAGTAATGTCCTACGTAAGCGCCCCCTGCCCAAAACATAGTCCACAACCATTAACGGATGATGTGTGTAGATCTCATGCACGAAGTATCCCTTCGCGCATCCATCAACAAGATGGACGCTCACAATCTAACAATCGTCCTTTGTCCCAACCTTATCAAAGGCAGCAACCCAACGCGCGACGTCCTGATGTGCTCTATCCCAACGACCACCCCCGGGTCCAACAACTCAACCACGAGCATCGGCAGTGCACAGACGCTACTCTCTGGCCCATTAGCTCCGGGAGAGAGAGACAAGACAACAGCTAGGGATGATTATCAAGCTTTGCATCCAGCGGTACTATGAGATATTTGACGAGGTCGCAGATAGGAGCGAAATTGTGTCGCCTAACCGGACTCGGACATGGAACGGTCAAGCTCCTTCAAGCCCGATTCATGGGAGTCCCACTCCCACCCCTCACCCTGGGCCAAGGCCTATCCTCCCAACCCATCTGACACACGAGGGAAATGAGGAAGATGAGGAGATTGACGATACCATGCTCGTAATGTCGGTTGAGCCTGGAGTGGGTCCGGGAAAGCATAAGAGTAATACTTCGGTGCAGTGGGCTAGAGGTGTACAAGGTTCTGGGTTACCCAGTACATTATCACCATCATCGCCACCACCACCAAGTACATGGACTGACAAGAAACACCGCACGCAGCTCTCGGGAGGTGAAGGTGCCTCGCCTACGATGAAGCCACGTTCGGTGCACACCAGTGCCTCCGGGGCTGCGAGCACGGGTTTACCTTATCCGACATTGAGCAAGGCCAAGTCGCTGATTAATATCGAAGGTGGTGCGGGGTCAGTAGGTGGGAAGGGAGGGAGGAAAGGATCGATATCGGTTGGGAGGGGGACGACGAGGAAGAGTATTGGTGCTGGTGTAGAGGCGTTGGGTATTACGGCTGAGGGTTTTTTCGCGCATCCTAGTGGATCGCCGCCCTTGAATGCTGGTGAGTGAAGAGGGAGTAGAAGTGATGCTGGGATCTCTTCACGATAGTGGACTTTATTTATGTTGTATTTGACCCTGCGCTGCTCTCGTTAGGATGTTTGATGCGTTCCTTTTGGTGGAGGGGGCTGGTTTCTCTTCCTTGGTATTGTCGGACTTGTACCTGTAGTTATGTATTTATCTGTATGCGACCATCAATACGGCATCCGTGTAGTGTGATAATTGGGTATCTAGGTCCCCTTGCCGCCCTCTTCCCTGGTAATCTCTTTCTCGATAAGCGTAGGCGAATCCTCGTGGAATGGATGAGACAACACTGATCTTAATGTTATGGCGCGAGCAAATAAAATCCGAAAGTAGTACTTACGCCCAGAGCCCTCCGCTGGCGTCTTATCCCATCTTCGGTTCGGGGTTGACGTCGAGAAGATAGACGAAGAAGAATCCCAAATCGCTTCCGGAAATTCCAAATTCAGGCCCAATCCCAATCCCACCCCCGAACGCGATCTCGGCCGTACCTCTTTCATTTCCTCCAACTTGTCATTCAAATTAGCATCGTGATTGGATTTCCGGGATGCGTAGATGCGTGAAGGGACATCGGTGTGTTTGTATGAGGGTGAAGTAGAGGCTATGAATGAAGCGTCGAGAGGTGTGTTGGTGCTTCTGAGATAAGGGATCGAAGGGGTATGGTTCTAAAATTAATGGGGACGTAGTTGTTGGCGTTAATTGGAATTTTGGAGGGGGGGGATCAGGGAAGGAGTTACCTGAATCGTTCGGTGATACTCGAGCTAGAGTCAGAGTCGAGGAGACTTGTGTGGTGGTGGTCGCATCCGCTTTCTTTCGTGCAAGCATGCCTCCGCGACGTCCTTGCCTTTGGACCTAGAGCGAAATCCTAAGGCTCGGAGTCTTTGGCTCGAGAGATTTTGATGGACCTAGGCGTACCATCCAGAGTACAAAACAACCTATAAAGAATATGAGAGCTGATTGGGAATTATATTAACAATGGGTCGTGGTGGGACGGTATGAGTGGTATACGTACACCAGACTCCAAGGTCAATAGGGCACATCCTGAACCAGCTAAATGGCTCGTTGCAATTGCCGTTAATATCTGAAGCGATGCTTTCTTCCACTGGGAAAGTCCGTAGCGTAACCAGGGTATTGAGATGTAACATTTCTTCGGTAGAAGTTCATGAAGACGTTGGTACCCAGTAGTGATTTGGGCAAAAGTGGCATAGCATCAACGGTTGTCGAATGCAGGACGCCGGTAACGACGTGGAAGGACGACGGAAGACAAAAGGAAAGAAGGGAGTGAGGTTTTAGATAGGTGGCAGAGTCTTTAAATCATTCGCGGGATGGTGGCTGACGAGTGCAAGTCGGCGCTGGTAAAAAATTGCCAAGTATTGAGAAACTGACTGGACGATGGCCTCCAATGTTTCCGTCTATCCTGGATATTGTGAAGTGATATGCCAGTGAACGGCCCGGCGCAACGGTATATCCGTTGGCGTCTTTCTGGAGGAAAAAGTTCATAACCGAGATGAAAGCCCCTATTTTGGCTAGCAGAAGGTCGGTTCCGACATACACGTGATGTTCATATACAGGGTTCGAACCTTCCTGGCAGCATTTTTCAACATCTCTACTTCCAGTCTGTTGTAAATTTGAAACGAAGGTTCAGAACGATATAGGCTGGGTGAATATGTATGTCGCACAAACTGGTAACAGGAGCTAAGCACCGACAACCTATGCCAGACTGTAGAATCTGAACGAACCATATGTTCGTGTTCGTGGGCATCCCTTTAAGGAAGAAGACGTATCCTGCTTGTCTACAACATATTTTTTGCGCCGGTTGTTTTCGGAGAAGGTGAATTGGACCAACAAACGACATCGCCGACCACAAGGTTCTTAACTTGTGATCGTATAGCTGCACCTGAAACTCTAGACAGAAGGTCCTTCCACTATCCTTTCTATCAACACGTGGTAGCCTCACTATCATTGATTTCATTACCCTCGATTATGAGTGTCAGCGCCAAGGGGTTGTGACTTCGACCATCTCCACGACGCAGCCTCGTGGACCCAAATATATCGTCATAAGAGCACCCGACTCCTCAGCTCACCAATTTCCACATCTCTCGCGAAGGCCGAATGCTCTGGTGTATACCGAGTCCCTTTTTTCGCACCAACGGACCAAAACGGACGAAGTCTTCTTCTTCGTCTCCCGCACGCCTCAAGCCGATATCTGGACCGGTAGGGGTTGGACGATCAGCCAAAGCGAATGCAATTCCAAAGGCATCATCCAGATGCCGCGGCGAGCGGTGAGCAACCTCTGCATCGTCTTTTCTGTTTGCCCTAAACTCAACTTTGCCGGTAAACTTCTTCACTACCCTCTTCCGACTAAACGCATGCCAGAACCCGGTCTCTATTACCTTGTACCTAATAAACACGGCCCTGGAAAATCTATCGTTCGACGAACACCTCTACCCCCAGCACCACCGCCACTTGACGATGAATTTGATAATGTCACACAAGCACCTACCACGATGGCACAGAAAGCTGACACAGACTGGGCTGGACGGACACGAGGATCTCCCATGACCGCGGGATCCAGTGTGCGTCTAGATGATAACTTCGACGCAGCTACGTACACGGGCCCAGGTGCTGATAGCAACACTGATTGGACACCTTCGAATCGGACGCGCGATCGGGTTCCACCACGTGTGCCCATGAGCTCGAGAGACCGATATCTTGCCCAGAAGGCTGCTACGACCAACAGCCCCAGCCCTGCGTCCGGGTCCAAGACCGCCAATGAACCCCTTGAAAACTACGGGGACTATGGGTTGTATATGCAAGAGATGGAAAGGGTGTTTGGTACTCAAGAACAGCTGGAGGCTAATCTGGGGAGGAAGAGCCCGGAGAAGGAGAAGATAGAGCACAAGGAACTGGGGAGGATCAAAAGTCGGGAGGGAACCAGGAATAACCCTCCGATACGGTCTCCAGATCCAGGCTACATAACGACCTCGCACCCTCGATTTGACACTGGTGCTCACTACGGACATAACTACGGTGTACGAAATCGCAAAAAGGGTCCGCGCGCAGGACAAGATTATGAGGTTGTTAGTCCGAAGGGTTGTGGAGGATACGCCAGAGAAAACCGTCACCATTGCCACTTGGAGAGAAAGGGTTGCAAGAGAAGCCAATCTAGGTGCGGTAGATCAGATAAGCGTATCCTACGTAGGTCCGGAGGACTACGCCGCCGCAGAAAGGACGATGACGGAGGTGGATAGCAATGTTCAAAGTGTTCAGAGAACGCTGCACGAGACGGGGAGATCGGATAGTATCAGAAGCACTCGACCAGTCGATGAACCGTCCAAGGATGTTATTGAACCAGTTGTCAACTCCGAGGAAGCATCACCAATCGAATCGCACCCCGTACGTGTTTTGAACCCCTACAGTGTGGTGTGTTAATGAAATTGTTCTCCAGCGTCCTCCAACCCCACCACAAAAGTCGTCAACCAACCTTCACCAAACCCGCTCAGCTTCTTCGCACTCGCATGCCCACTCTATTCCCCAGAGGATTGCAACCCCCGAACGTACACCGTTACCCAAAAACAATCCTCGCTCCCCACGTGTGGCAGCACGAAGAAACATGCCAGCCTTTCACGAGTCTGCTCCGCTCCCCGAACCGCCCAGGTCTTCATCTCCCATTCATAACAACACGGCTAACGCATTCACCTACAATATGCAATTACCCAGTCCCACCAACATCCCCAACGCTTTTGCTCAAAATCATAATCCTCAGTTACCCCTTCAGGAGTCCACGCCGATAAGGGCCAGCATGTCCCCTATCCCCTTCCATCCGAGACAATCCCAAGGTAGTACCATCAGTAGCATAAAATCCGAATCATTTGCACGGTTCGAGCAGATACTGGATTCCTGCGAGCCATCTTTGTTGCACATTGCACCCGTGCTGACACGTTTGGGAATTACCAAAGCCGAACACTTGAAGGCTGTTACACGACTGTCGGAGGAGATGCGGGATCGGGAGGTGAGGGAGGAAGCCTTACGAATGGGCGTTACTGTGGTCGAGTGGGCGATCTTGTTGGATAAGGTTAGTATGCTGTAGGCGTTTTTCTTTTCTCCTAGTTCGTGCGGGATAATTTATTACTTTTTCGACTGCCATTTCCTTTTCCCTTCCTTCTGTTCGTTTGATATGAGTTTTTCGGGTTTCCGGAAAACCCAGGCTTTCCCCTAGTCACATGTCAATCACGAATGCTCAGGCTCGAACGTAGCGTTCGGCCATTAGGTGACGAAGATGGTTCCCGACAGTGCTCAATTGTTGAATATTGAGTGTTGAGCGCCAAGCTCCAATATCTTTGCGGGCTCGAGGTGCCGGAATCGGCCTTATACTATGTGAGACCTACGGTAGTAACCAGATTTGTCCCGGAAAGGGAGACCATATATGATTAGTAACGTGACTGATTCCATGTTTTTTTCATGTCAGACTATTTAAGCGCAGCCGTTCCACACTTTGGGGCTCTCATTTGGCTGTCCGCAGGTATGTTGATTCTGCTGCGACACTCTTCCGAACCAACGACGGCGCGCTCCGAATATCTCAAATCAGCGAACATAATCCTACGGACTGTGCTTTGGAGTCTCGCGTCGACATTACCTTTGGGCATTCGGTGAGTCCACATCTATACTTTGCTCTCTTGGAGACAGGGAACCGATGTTTGGGTGATAGCAAATATTGTGCAGGGCTAGTATTTATTATACACCAGCTCGAGCGCACTATTGAACAGTATCTATTACTCCTATAATTTGGACGTGCGTTTGTCGGACAAACGTTTCTCATACTGATCCTGGAGAACTCTTCTGAGCGTCTTTCCACTAGGCGACTTGGGTATCTATAAGCGAAATCAGCCAATAGTAAATAAGTTGAAGTGGGTGACGATCGACCTCATCCACAACCTCCATTCCGCCCCTCAACCACTTGTACCGACTAAGATTACTCTGATACCACGCTTCCAGTTCCCTGATCACTGTAGCTGCTCCAACCCTTTTACCATCCTCACTCAATACAATCCATGCACGGGGAACTTTCTCATCATCAGTGCGACCACCAAGGACCCCAGCAACAGTCACATCAGAGATGAGTTTCTTGGGATGCGCTAAGAGGGCCTCCTCAATTTCCATCGGAGATACCTGGGCTCCCGAGACCTTGAGTGTGTCCTACAATGCCATCATATAAACTATTCACGTATATGGGATCAAGCGACGAGCCAAACCTTGGCACGGTCAGCGAAACTGGGAGAAGATTAGGGAGAAATCATCAGAATCACGGTGCGGAGGGCGCGAGCAAACCTACTAAAAGTACTGGTCCTTGTCCACTCTGAACATATCACCTGTACGAAGCCATCCATCAACGAACGTCTCCTGGTTTGCCTTTGGATTATTCCAATAGCCCATAACTATGTTCTCCCCACGCAACCAGAGTTCGCCGACTTCATCCCAATCAGCTTGGCTGCCATCTTCGCGAACGATCCGTGCTTCCATGTTGGGCAGGAGAACTCCTGTTGCCATGTTATTTTCTTTGAATCGTCCATTCAGTGTACCGGGGAATGGCTGGAACAGGGCAGCAATGGTCTATTCCGCTGTAGGCTTGTATATCTGAACGCCGTGAAAAGCATTATCAAAGGCTCACGCATTCCGATAACCCGTAACCTAGAGTGTTTAATCGTCAAGCCTGAGGGATGTTGATATTCAAGCCGTACCTTCAGTAGTGTGAGCTTCTTTGGGAGTACTACGATATTAGCTTGGCGAGGAATTCCCGTGGAAGGTAAGCAGCACCACAAGTAACAGCCAAGACAGAGCTAAAGTCGGTCTGGTTCACCTTCGGGTGTGTTAACAATTGGTGAACCAAAGACGGCGCTAGATGCAAGGTGGTGACTTGATATCTGTTGTACGCGTTAGGCCACCATTACTTTGCCGGATAGAGATCGTGTCTACTTTGGTATGGCCTCTAACACAGGCCCAGTTTCCCATCTAGGAAGGATAACCAAACGGGTCTGGGTAAGGAAGGAACGAAAACAGTAACCGTGAAGGCCTGCCGAGTGATGCATAGGCAGAAAGCAGAGTGTAACAGGAGTACCATCAGGGGTAGTGGGAGGAGGAGGCTAAAGGCAATATCATGCGAGTCAGCACGGAAAAGGCCCTGATACCTTTCTCTACCCACCGTGCCGATCCTCAGCCTTTCTTCCGCGACCAAAATGGCTTGTCTGATCGAAAATATGAGATTTCCATGAGAAACCATAACGGCTTGAGAATTTGTCATGAAGTAGGTATTGAGATCGCTTAGTGGCTGAACGAACCTTTTGGCAAGCCACTTGTACCACTCGAAAACACAAGATACGCAAGAGTGTCTTTCTGTACGATGCGGACGCTTTCTTGCCGTATCTTCTTCTCATTAACATTTTCAATGAGCGATTCCAATGACTTTTGGCCCTTTATGTGCTTGTTCATGAGGTATATGTTCTCTTTCGGCAACCCAAGTTCGATAGCGATAGGGGTAACTAAAGGGAGGTATTGAGGCGCCACAAAAAGTCGTGTTACTTTGGCAAGAGAGAGTGCGTGTCTCAGCTCAAATGGCGTCGAATAACAGGATATCAAGGCGAATGGGGTGGCAATCTTCAAACATGAGATCACGAGAGTAACAAAGTCCTTTTGGAAGAAACAAAATGAGTTTTCCATTATTTTGGTGCGTTGAGGTGAATGTCCTTACGGAGGAATTATCACTCATAATGCCGATTATTTCTCCGGTTGCTGCACCTAAACCAAGTCCCCCTGCTGACTTTGGTGCCCCTATAGCGGTTGCCAAATCGTTGATCCTTCTGTCAAGCTCCTTAAACGACCTCGTCTTTCCCGTGCTTACTTCCACGTGTGCTGCGTAGTCAGACCATTCATCCTGGTCAGCACGTCCAAGTAAGGCCAGATACCCATTAAGCAAGGGTGGGTTTGGAGAAATGCTCGGGTATAGAGACTTGAGGTGCATACGAGTGACTTGGGGAGTGTAGTAAATGTAGTGTGAGAGATTCGAAGTCGGGTATGAACCGGCTGAGATCGGGGTAGGAGACCGGTCATGACTATCATCTGCATCATTTATTTGGGTGTGGCGTTGTGAGAACTTGGGCGAATTGCTGATATGCTTAATTGTCGACCGGACAGGGTTGGTGATACACTTCCCTCAAGCAGAACCTGTATATAAGGGCTTAAGAAGAGCGAGGATGGATCAATCTTCAATGCCGGAAGTTATACCCTGCTAGACCACCTTCAGATGCCCGTATAGACAGATCCCTACCCAACCGGGATGGGAAGGCCTTGCCCTCGGTCATACCGATGCGTTTGGTAGACATTATTTGGATCTCACATTTTTCAGGCACCGCATGCAGCTCCTCTGTTCCCGTTTATGATGCGGCCGTGTCAGGTTCATGTGGATGAAAAGCTACGGCAAGAGTTCTGGGTATACTGTGTGGGCGGTAAGTACTACTATATTCAGATTAGCAATTCAACGAAGCTCGGTGGTGCGTGGGAGCAAAGACTTTGTTATCTGAAGATGGCTCGTACGCCTTTCCAACTTTAGCCCAACTCTCGGGTTCGCCAAATCAGCCCCTCAAGAGCCGAATCTCTTCTTTCGTGCTTATCCCTGGTCCTGTCCAGGTCGACTGTGTTGCTCAAGGGACGACTCTCGTTCTCCGGCATGAGGTTTTCCAGAAGGTTCAGCTGCCTTCCAGTTTCTCTCACTATATTTGGCCGCTCGTTGTTGCTTGTGGTATGCGAGTGAGTGAACCTGGCCAGTTACATTCTCCTTGCAACAACATTCACTCCATCCGCAGAGTTCTAGCAAACGCCATCTGCTGGGCTGTGGGGGCTATACTCTTCCGTTGGCCAGAGGCACATGGTAATCTCAGCCTGGCGCTTCTAGCATGGGTGCGCCCCGTGCCATTTGTGTTAGAGGGATCCCAGAGCTCACAGTTAAGCACAGACCCTAGGGTTGAGGCACGGTATATAATGTAACCCGACTTTGATTCTCTGCGACGCTTAACATGTCCGTCAGGGCTTGATGCCGATCATATCAGGTACAAAACCGGGAGGTATGTATGTATTCTGGCGCCCACAATGATAATCGCCCAGCTTACCGTTACAGCCAACTAGCAATAATCAATATAAGCTGAAACTCGTCTCAGTGCCATCGACAATGCAACAAGGTCACTCATTAACATGGGGCAGCTTCCTGTCACATGTGGACTCTTCTTTTCGTTAGGCCACAGCACAATTGTGATCGTTATAGTACGTTTTTCGTTTCCCGAATTTCCGTAACGATACCAGGCTTGAGTCCGTAGACCGTAGCTATTGCTATATCCTCCGACGTCTACAATCGGATTCACAGAGTTGGAGAAGTTGGTGGGATAGTCGGTAAGTTTCCTCGACGTTACTTGAGCGGGAAGCATCGACGGAATCTGTTTCAAGGTGCAGCTGTTAGTGGATCTTTTTTGTTCGTCGTAGGCTTGGCAAACACAATTATCCTCTGGCGGATTTTGCGTCAACGGAATCGAGTATGAACACCATGTCTCCCACCTTACTCTCCCAGCTAATTCCCTATAAAAATTGAAAGGAAAAGCAAAGAGCGGAACGTATCAAGCGAGGGGAGGCCCCTGGGGAGGATCCCGTTGTGGACGCAGCGAAGAACTCAATGCTCATGATGAGAATCCTGGGTCCCGTTATCACTTTCGTTAATAGACCGTGGAAGGTGACTTCTTTATGTTCTCAACCATATGTCTCCTTCATAAATTGCAACAGATGTATCCTGTCGGTGTACTTTTCGGTTTTGGTAGATACGCTTATATCTCCCCTTGTGAACTCTACCCAGTCTCATGTTAAGGACAGGCTTTGACACCGCTTCGTCTGTTGCTCTGCTTGCTATCTCTGCTATCGCAAAACAAAACTCGGACGGACTATCGTATACCCTCCTCGCACGTTATTATTCTTCCGGTGAGTCTGTTTTCTCTTTTTCGATTATTTCAAACTCTGAACTTTGACGTTAGCTCCTATTCACGGCCGGGATGACGTTGGTGGACTCCCTTGATTCAATTCTAATGCTTTACTCCTATGCCGGATTACTTGAAAATCGCTCACGATGGAGAATCATTGAGCATGCGGTACCCCCGCGGCGCCCAGAGGACGTTGGTGAACACAGTAAAGGAGGTCAAACAGCACATATCCCTGAAGAAGAAAAGACAGTTGATAATGTCGGCATGGACCAGACTGTCGACACCCCAATAGTTGATATGGCCAGGGAGGAGCAAGTGGAGAGCGGAGTAAGGGTAAAAATGAACGTGATGTCAGGGATTGAGTATCATCCTCACGCTAATGAGCATCTTAGTCGCTTTTGGGTATGTTGCTAGCTTCAGTCGTCTCAGATAACCAAGGACGTTTCTTTTTTTTGGTAGCATTTCGCTTATTACGATTATGGGCCTCATTGGAGCAAACTGTTCACAATGTATTGCTGCAATGGAGGCAGAGGATGGGGGAGGATTGGCAGGAGCTTGGTGGAGAGGTTGGGCAAATGTATGCTCATCAGTTTTCCATGTTCTATCTTACAGAAGATATACTCACCAAACCGCTAGGCAGGGGAGCACTCTGGGTTTATTGGGATTGGAATTATTGCCGCAGTGCTGCTCATTGTTGGAGCATGGTACTGTATCAGGTGGATGACAAGGCACATCAAACAAAATGCTGGAAGAGCTACTGAGGATGTCTCTCCAGGAACAGTTGGGGCTGTACAAAGGGAAGTTGTCTGATGTGCCCTGCATCTTTTCAGGCTGGGTACTAAGAGCTAGAATTGAGCCAGCCAAGTGCCTTTTATCTTGTATTTTGAGATAGCATAATTTGTCTGTCCCAATCATATATCTCTTGGATTTTGCAAGAAGCATGACTCGATCTGGTCACAGATATCACATATGAGTGGCTTATGCCTATGGAGCGCCAGGTACCTGCTATTGAGGAATGACAATGATACGTGAGGAGATAAAAGAATGACAACGGGTCATCATAAACTCAGGTATATACATAAGAAATATGGGTTGCTACTTGAATAACTTGCGATAGTTGCTGAGGGCGCCTCGGCTCATAAACCCAAGTTAGGACGAATCCATTTACTGTCAAAGCGGCGCCGACGTCCGAGCCGACAAGTCATGTGAGTGATAGGAGAGGACGGCAGCGAGAATACCATAAAGCAAGAGACAACAATATAGCGAGGGTATACCAATTTATGCGACTAGATTGCCATAAGTTAATGAATGAATGACGCCCACTCTAAGAACCGAGTCCCATGTTAGAGGATGAACCAAGACACAATGGCCACTACGCCAGATATCAATGCTCTCTCTGTCCGAAATATACGAGCAGCGATTGATAATGCTGAGCTGGATTGGCGTGAACCAGGGCCCGAGGTAGGAGCAGGGCCCATCGTTGTCGCCTGCAGAGTCAAAGTAGCTAATGCAGTGAGATGCGAAACCTCCGGTTCACTACCAGCGGATAATGTCACTTGGGGCGCACTAGCCGCGCTAGCCGTCGGTGCAACATTAAGGGTCTCTGGAACACGGTTTGTTAATGGATTTGGGAGTCAAGTTGTTTGACGCTATTGCACTTACGTTCGAAGTTTCCTCCATTATTCTGCGCGTCGACGACAGCCTGTGAATATAGTTCATTTGCATTGTCGGGCACGAGCGATAAGAAGCCAATGCGCGGTGGGTCGACAGAAGGATGGGTAAGGTTACCATAATGGAAAGCCACAAGAGTCCTGTGCTCGTGTTGAGTATCTAGGAGTGAGATAAAAAGGAGTTGAATCGGACGTACGAACGAAAGAAGGGATCACCAAGACTCCAACGGAAAAGTGCTCCATATCTAGGAGCATCCGTTGCAACCAAATTATCCGCTATGCATGTGGTGGCATCATTAGGTTCAAATTGACCGATGAAGTCGCGGGGGTCGATCGGGAATATCTAAGTTTCGTGCACGTGTCAGTATCGTAAACAAGAGCGATATGCTTAAGAAAACAGATACCTTGCCACCGATGCCGAAGGCGAGGGTGTGGGGGACTTGGCAAGAGAATATCGGCAAGGAATCCTCATTTCTGGGGTCGTAAGAGGGGGAGACGGTGCTTAGGATATTGTTAACAACATCCTCAGGACCGCGAAGGATAGAATTTCCCTGAGCTCACGTAATTGGTTTCGTAGGTTAAGAAAGCAATCTCAAGTTCACACGTACCGTATCAATGAGGGCGGACGCCCTCGTCGAGGTTACACCATTGAGCGTTGGTATTGTTGTTTCCGGCAGACGCTGTCCGTCAAGGTAGACGGCATCAATGTCGATTTCCCAGCGGCTATAGATCATCAGAACATAGCTACCCCTATACACTGACAGAGGGGAACGCACTAGGGATATAGTTCATTGGGTGCGAAGCTGGGTGGGCGAAGGCCACCCTCCTCAGGGGTGTAAAGGCGGACGGGAACCCAGGTAAGTGAAGAGTTGTCAACACCATCTGGAAGCTTGCCAAGGGTTAGTTGACCCTGTCCGCTGATGTCGATGGTATTTCGATGTAATGTGATCTATCATCATGGTGGGTCAAGCTCAAGAAGGTTGTGCCTGGCGGAACATACTGTGAACATCGGAGCTTCGAGGGCATTTGCTGTGAAAATCCGTGAAAGCAAAGGTCCATGGGTGTATGTGGAAAGGAGGAAGTCTTCAGTATTGTCAATCCGTCCAAGCTACCGATAATTAAGCACAAATGTCATCAGACAGAGGATGAAGACTCACTTTTGTGGTTATGACAGCTTCTTGGACCTTGCTATAGCCGCGCAGATACGCAATATCAGAAGTTAAGTATCTCCACAAAGTGAAGTATTGCACCTCCCAGCAGGAAAACCCAACCCAAATATACCGGCCGTAGTCATACTGTACCACAGCATTATTTGTGGCATTAATCACTCCGAACGCCTGGGCTGTCATAGCAATCCCAGCAATCGTAGCCGTTTCAAGGCCGACGGTACCCCTCGCGAATGTCCCACTCGATGAGTCGCCATAGTACATGGCTACATCCACACCAATCGGATCGGCCGCCGCAGAGGGGAACCTTGTAACATCCGAGCCCCTGCAGGTGCCCGTGCGGCACGCGTCGGATACGACCCATAAATCACTGGACCCGGTGTCTAGCGTCCTCGTCAGCTTGCCTAAAAATACAATTCCATTGGTGGTTGCACTAACCAAGGTTGACTGCAACGACTGTATTCCCTAGCTCAATGGGCACCGTATATAACCTGGTAACATTTGTTAGATGATGGTCCTGGGGATTTACCCACCATCCACTCACAGATCGGCATTGTTCCCTAGACCAGATTCCCCGCTTAATGATCCTCGCCTTCGCAGCCTGGCCTGTCCCACATGTCCCCTTCGGATAGGAATGTCATAACCACGGGGCCGCGCCGTCAGATTTCGTCCTTCGCCATTCGTGCGTGTGCGGTGTAAGCTGGATTTGGTAGTCAGAGCAGATGTCGATGCAACTAGAAACCCCGCGATAAGAACAAGGACTGATAGCATCTATAAAAACAGCGTCCGGCGCAAAACGAAGGGAGAGGAAAGAGAGGGTGGGAGGAGAGGGGAAGAGGAAGGGGAAAGGAAAGATGATGGAGAGAAAACAAGGGGTAGGAGAGTAACAATATTTCCGGTCGACATGATGGGGGCGTGTTCGAGCTGTAACTAGTACCGAGAAAAGGCCAAGCACAACTTGAACCTTGACTGGTAACTGCCGGTGACTATGATGTCCCTGAATCACTGCCACGACCCTCAGGCTGCAAGAAGATGGTTGACAATATTGTAATGGGTTTCGGATTGAAATTACAATAGGCCATAGTTACCACACATCATAATCTGTCCAACCCCCGTCTGGAAACATTTTCCAGCACGTGACCCAATGAAGAGAAAACTCGGCTTCTCGTTTCCACCGTCCAACCAGCAAATGAGTGATTGGGTCGGGACTCACCAAATAATCCCCTCTTCACATCGCGTGTGCCATGAACACTTCAAGGCTCAATGAAGCGATAGACAGACCTGGCCTTGGAATGTCCGCTGACCTACCAGCATTCTCCGATACGCTGGTCTCCGTCACCACTGGATCAGGTGTATGGGCATAAGCGAATGAAGGAGAGGTCAAAACATTAAGCCCTTCCCCAGCTTCCAACCCTTCTAGTGCCCTTTCTTCTTGGTAGTCTCAAAGACCGATTCATCGCTGGTCCAGCTCGGATCATTTATGCTGACTACACGACAGTACGTCAGCGTAAACGCCTTCTTGCGGGTGGGAGTGGCCTTTTCTTGCAGAGCAATCAGAACCCTCCTTCGATCACTTATATCTGGCCGATTCCCTTACTTAGCAATCTTGACTTCTTTTGAGTAGATGTAGTGGGATGCGCACTCATTTCCACATCTTTCTCTATGATTGTTGGCCCAACTCCCCATCCATCCGAAGCTCCTTTACCGACCCTCAATAAGCTCGGAGTCTCCAGTATTCCGAGTGATATTGACGCCCTAACGATTGCAACCGATTGGTTTGCCGAATTTGCAAACGGGGTTGTGTCCAGTGATATCGATGGGATCACTAATCTTCTCATCCAATCGACCTTCGACTCTACTCGTCCTGAGACTGCAGATCAAGTTTCGGTCTATTGGCGGGACCTCCTCGCACTTACATGGGATTTCCGGACATTCGAGGGTACACATAGGATCCACAAGTTCTTGACCGATTGCCTCGCAAACGCTCAGATTAGCAACTTGGAGCTGAAAACGACAAATGATGATCAAGGCCTTGCGCCACTCTTCAACAAGCCAGGCCCTGACATGGCCTGGATCACGGGCATGTTCACGTTTGAAACAAAAGTCGGTCTTGCGTCGGGGGTCTTCCGACTTGTTCCTATCCCCGACCAGCAACAAGCGCTCCGATGGAAGGGGCACACTATATTCACCAACCTCGAGGGTCTCAGAGGCTTCCCCGAAAAGATAGGCCACTTGCGTAATCTAAACCTTGATTTCGGCGAATGGCAGAGCCTTCGGGAGAAGCAGAAGTGTTTTAAAGATAATGATCCCGTTGTGATTATTATAGGTGCCGGCCAAAGCGGCTTAGACGTCGCTGCAAGATTGAAGTTGTTAGGAGTCCCGAATTTGATCATTGAGAGGAATGAAAGGGTGGGTGATAATTGGAGGAACCGTTATAAGGCTCTCCGCCTCCATGATCCCGTCTGTGAGTCGACTTCACGAATAATGCCCTGCCTAGGCCCTCAGATGCTTTTATAGGGCTTAACCACATGCCTTATATCCCGTGGGTTGTCATCACAACGGGATATGAATGACAAGTTCATTACGCCTTCTAGTTTCCCACAAAATTGGCCTGTGTTTAGTCCTGCAAAGGAGGTATCCTTAACAAATATCTAAAACTGATCCACCCCGCCAACATTTTCATAGCTTGCAGATTGGCTTGAGTTTTACGCGGAATCTATGGAATTGGATATATGGACGTCCTCAACCGTTTCTTGGATCGAAAAGAACAACTCGAGTGGATACAACGTCACTGTGCAGGTTGAAGGACCCAAACAATTCAAACGGATCTTCACAGTAAAACATGTTGTATTTGCCATAGGTTTCTCAGGAGGAATGGCGTTTACGCCTACTTACCCAGGAATGGTAAGGCCAGCCCCTCTAAATTGGTCCTGTTAGTGCCAACCTGCGTTCAGGAAAGGTTCCAAGGCCAAATACTGCATTCCACTCAGCACAAGCAAGCCACAGATCACTTGGGGAAAAAAGTTGTCCTGATTGGAGCTGCCAACTCTGGTAAAATATTTATCACAACCCCATGTTCCAAGCTCAGCGGTCACTAGCTCACGACCTCGGGGTGGATTATTATGATCATGGCGTCGGTGCGTGAGCTACACATATCTCGATCCATCCTTTATTCCGGCACTGAACGGAACTTGCAGACGTCACCATGGTTCAACGGGGCCCCACACACGTGGTGTCAGTGAAGAACAGTGTCCCCGTCCTAACTGCAGGTAAAAGTCCCTCCGAGCTCCAGATTTCGAGGGCCCCACTCATGTTTACTAGGCATATTCGTAGAGGGTGGACCGCCAACCGTAGTTGCTGACAGAATATGGGCATCATTCCCCGGACTCCTGAACGCTGGCCTCAACCATCGATCGAGAAAAGTGATAGAAGAAGCCGACAAGTACGAGCCTAAATAACCCTTTTATACCCGTGGTCTCAACCAGTTGTCAGAGAAACATTGGAAGGTCTTCGCCGAGTCGGTTTCAAGCTCACTAAAGGAGATAACGACACCGGTGCTTACCTAGTCGAATCTCTGAGGACCGGAGGTCACTATCGCGGTAGGCACCTTACCAACAATGCACTTGCCGCTGCTGATAAAACCACAAAGACGTCGGTGGATGCCAATATGTCATAGATGGTAAAATAAAACTAAAGAACGACAGCCTACTAGAGAGGTTCACTGAGACCGGACTTAAATTTGCGGACAAGAGCGAGCTCCCCGCTGACGTTGTCGTGTTTTGTACCGGGTTCGAGTTTCTTGCTCCCTCTGCTACCGAATGTTAGTGGCTGATACCGAGGCAGTCTTGACACGGCTCGGGCTGCTGTCAAGCAGATCTCGGATCCAGAGATATTCAAGGACGTAGGCGAGATCTGGGGTATGGACGAAGAAGGAGAGGTTAACGGTATTTATCGCGACCTTGGTGTGCCAAACCTTTGGTACATGATGGGTGCGTCTATAGGGTTTTGATTCGAAGTAAATGCTGATCGTTTCTTTTGAACCAGGGGCCCTTGCAGCGTGTCGTTTCTATTCGAAGCACTTGGCCCTACGTGAGCCAATTCATGTTCGCGTTCCATGTCCTCCATTAACAATCTTGGATCCCGCAGAAATAAAAGCAATTGAAGAAGGGATTTTTGGCGAGCGCTACAGGATGAAAATATGACAGGACATATGTAGTGGCGGATATTTTGGTTCAACCTTGATGGCAAGGTGCAGGGATCCTCTACTGCCCCTCCTTGCATGTTATTACCGTGGTTCCGCCCGGTGGTTATTATTCTCACTTTTCGTTCGTCTGGTGTGATATGATTGAGGGCCTACATATGTATAAGAAAGAAATCCATTATTATGCATTGTGGACACTAGTAACATTAATATTTTACGACTACTACTAATTCATCATAGGTCAAACAAATACCGTTGCATAATGCAACGAGTTAAAACAAATAGGGATATATGTTGATGTTGCTACATGACTTGACGGGGACCAAGCAGATGCACCAGACATACTCACACATAGCAAGCGAAACGTGAGTCTTCCCGGTTCCACCCAACTATATGAAGGATATATTAGTTCCCACATTATAATAACAAAACATCAGGAAAGTCTGACCGCAATGCCAGCAGTCCAGAAGGTGATTAGGATCACTACGGTGGGTGCCGATAAGTCGTATAAATCTGGTTGGAGGTGGGGAGACCTACTATTTCTTCTTGATCCGTAACAACTCCGGGTAATTCTTTCCCCAGAATGAAACTAGAACACAAGGTAAGCATGAGCGTGACTGATTGAGTTAGCACACATACCCTCGTGATTGGGCTCGTATACATCTGCCTCATTCTGCAGAGATATCGTTGGTGTTAGGAATACTCCAAGGCTCGATGAAACGATCGACGGACCAGGTATGCCGCATCTGGCGTTATTTTTCTCAAGTTGTCTATTGACTTACTGGCAGCCTCGTAATGTGCCTTTTTCTCAGCTAGCGTGGCGTTCCAAGTCCACTTCGAAATAACCGTGACATGGTACAAGCTTGACCTCCACGCCTCTGTGATACTAGTCGCACCAGGTTGGTGAGGGTAAGCGGATGGAGGAGAGACCAGAATAATAAGCCCCGGTGTTGCTGCATCAGCCGCCAACAGGCCGGAAACTAACGCCGTTTTTTTCTCGGCAGTCTCAAAGACCGACTTGCTGATGAGACGAGAGGCGAGAGCTAAATTCGATCCGACGGCCTAGAGGGAAAGGCGGTCGGAAAAACTATGGTTAAGTCCAAGGAGGTGTAGAACATACCGCGACATAGTCCTTAGTGAAAGCCTGGAAGAATGCTCCCCACGAAGGAAACTCCGTGAAGATAACTTGGGTCCTTGCTGAGTTGGCTCCCTGCAGCCTCTTCCCAAAGTCGAGTAGAGGTGATAATGATGATTCGGCCTCACTTGATGATAACTTCGGGTTCAGGAGGATGATAACGTTCGCTGTGGAGAATCCTCCCCATCCTTCCTTCCCCCACCTGAGCCCATTATCAGCCATGATAGTCCACATCTCGCGAGTTAGAGTCGTGTTAGGCGCAAAAGTGATTATAAGTGTTTGGAGCTTAAGTTGAGGGGATGCAAGAATGGTGCTTTGGAGTACCACGCCGAATGTCCCTCCTCCACCTTCGGAAATTATAATCAGACAATCTCCGGGTTCGATGAGAAAGAGTGCTTGCCTCCGCGGAGAGCCCAAAATAAATCAGTGTTCTGGCATTCGTTGGCAACTCGCAGCTTCCCGTCAGGTGTAACGATTTGGTACTCGAGCTGGAGCACTTTCAGTTGCAGAGAAATATTGGTATTGCAAGACATTTCACTCACGACTCTGTCAACCCCAAGGCCCAGGCTCGGAGATAAGGCACTATGCCCACCCCCTTGTAACCATCCCCCTGAAACGCCGACGGCTTTGTCACTTCCTACGATGCTCCCGTAAGTATGGTCTGGTAGAGTGGTGGAAACAACAGCTTTTACCTCCAACTATCGTTATATTATGACTTTCAGCAAAAGCGTACGCATCGCCCCACTGAACACCCGCCTATGCAACATATGAAAAACGGTAGGGCCGGTAAGAATATTGACCAGATACATACCCCGACTGTAATTGCTTGGCGAGGCTTCGAGGAGCACCCCGAAGGAACAAAGTTCGGGGAATAGTTGATCTAGCAGTAAATGAGAATGGCTCAAGTGATATATGTGGGCCAAACACACGTCTTTGAGATTATGGGTCTGCAACAGGATTAGGTCTTCAGGTTTTGGATCCGGGGAAGGGTCACTCACCCAGAGCGCAAGAGATCCTGGCGCACTACTCCTTCCCTTGTAATCATGCTAGGCTACTGGTCAGAGACTGAGCAATTGTGCAGTACCACTTCACTTACACCAGTATTCTTAATCACGAGTGGAACCTGGTTTTCCTTCGAAAAATTGAATGCGATGGCAACATCATCTGGGTTTTTGACATCAATCTGGGCGGAGCATTAGTTTCGTAGAGTAGGTGCGGTAGCTCGGCAGCTCACGAAATATTTTGGAATGCTCCCAATACCACACATGCGAGGTGGTAGAGCAGGTTGGGCGTCATATGGGTTGAGATAATTTAGGAGGCATTGCTCTCCTGAGCTTTGACACGTCTCCCACTGAGTCTGGATGTACGCTCCAGGAGAATTGGTCCTCGTCACTATTCATTAAGGTCAGCCGAATTAAACCCGGGACCAAACCAGAGGCATATCTGTCCCCAGCCTTGAGCACTCACGTTCGTCCAAATAGCCATTCTGCACGGTGAGACAGTCTGACGAGTTCCAGGAGCCTGAGAAACAGGGCTTGACTAAAGGCTCCCCTAGGAACAGCCGACCTCCAACTTCACTCTTCAATTGTTCCCAGTCCTGCGTCGTGGGTCCCGGCTTCCTTGTTTCGAGGGGGCTCTGCACCTGCACTAACACATCGGCCTGCGCCACAGAGCCCAGGAATAACGTGCCTGCAAGCCATAGAAACATGACAAAAGTTGGACGGAATGCGTCGAGTGGTTTCATCGCCACACGAAACCACCTGGCTATATACCGCTTCACTCTGGACTCGGTTCAGAACGCGCGAGGTGGGCTCGGGGGGGGGGGGTGGAGATCTTAAGAAGAAGGGGGCTATCGGAGCACTGGAATATGACATTGGGGGATAAGTAAATATGCACACAAATGACGCCGTAGCATGTCAGAGTGATCACGTTAAATCGCGACGAGGACTGAAGGGTTCCTCGGGTTACATACATATACACATCTTGATTCCTTGGTGCCTGGGTCATGAATAAATAGAACACATCTTGGGGAAATTGAACAGCCTTCGGGGACCCAAGGTAGCAAGGCCGCAGCTTAGTTATTGGGAGGTCCGGATTGTTCGGGAAATACGGAAAGTCTGCTCACTGCATAGCCCGCTGTATGGAGTTGGAGGTGCTTTAAGGATCGGAGGGTGTGTCGGACACTCCGGTGATCTGCTCAGAGTCAGCTGATGGTATCAAACGCAGCCACGTGTTCCAGTCGCGCTCATAGCCCAATCACTCGTCCGCCACGGATCAGGCTATCAACACACAAAACATGCCTGGATTCCCGGACTTCCTGTCATTATGCAATACACAATTGGGACGCCCGACCTCTAATTCTGCTGCATAACGGCTCAGAACTGATGACTTAACCAGAACACGAACTGAAGTATCTCGAATGATGAGTTTCCAATAGCAGCCTTGGCCCTAGTCAATTGTGTCCGAGCAGAAGATACTTACTGCAATAATTCAGCGGGCTCCCAAGACCAACATCAAGCTTCTGCGTAAAAGGAATGAGGTTTGATAAGCCGATAGAAAGAGAGGCTGCACAGGTCTCGACCGGCCGGAGGTACTTTGGTTGAAACGTGGATATGAGGCTCAAGGTAAAATGATTTGCTACGACGAGTTTTAGGTGGTATGAATCCAGCAACTGTGCTTGCACCCTGCTAAAGTTGAACAACGGTAGGTGACAACTACTTTAGTAATAGGTCATTCGATAGCTCTACCCATCACTAGGGTGTAGGTGGGAGAGAGCACGAGATGTTCCCGGAATGATGCGAAGAAACTTAAGGTTGAGCAGATCAAAATGATAGAAAAGGGGATAACAACTGACGTTTTGTAGGCATACGAATTCTCAAGCTAGAGTCTAGACCATTTTGCGTGGTACTTTGATAAGTTAACTTCTGATGGACGAACAAACCACCTCATCTCGGAAATAGGCTGGTGCGCTGGCAGACAAATCTCGGGGATCTCGTCCCTCCCCTCAAAGATATCGCTCAAACATAAGAGCTCTAGTGAAGAGTCGCGTCCGGCTATGTCAGGAGAACTCATAATCACGATTCCGCTAGACCATACCAGTGACTCTTTAGCTTGGCACGACTGCCCCAACGACCTGGAGGTGGCCATGGTATTATTTATATTCTTAGCTTAGACCGGGAATTTGTTGGTATAACGCGCGCCGGACAGACGAGCTGTAGAGATCCTATCAGGCTAAGCTAAAGCCGCCTTCATATCTTCGTATAATCCATGCTGATTACCCAGACCATACGTGAGAGTCATCCTTTCGAACATTCCCGGGCCTTCTTCGGGATCAATTTCAAGCTTCAAATCGTTAGGCCTATACATGAATACCACAAGTGAAATGACCCACCAGTGATATCACATCGTCAAGCAAATATGCTTGCCCGACGCTCATCCCCACGAGTCCTGCGTAGTTGGCGTTGACAATATGAACATGAAAATGATCTTCATGCGATGTCAGTGAGGTCGAAAGAGCCTCAAGAGGAGGAGCTCACAATAACTTGGCTGGTAGTGTATATACATCCTGAGTGAGCCCTTACCGAGTCCCCACCTTTGTTCCACCACCTTTTCTGCTTCGGTGCGGATATTCTGTAAGAGGCCAATATGTTTCCTTCGTAAATCGCGAAGGCTGTGAATGGATCTATCTTGGACAATCGCTACCAGGTACAAGGACGAGACGATTGTGAGGTCCCACTTCATATCCGGGAGGATCACGAAATCCGGAGTTGAAACAAGGACCTTATCACGCTCGGAAACGCCGGTGAGGATGTTCTCAACCCTGAGTAGCGGTATGTGAATAATTGTCGATTCAAAACGAGAGCCCGAATTACCATTGTGTTCTCGACGTAGGGAAGGCCCAGATATATGGCTTGACAACTTTCTCATACAATTCAGGGCTTTCACGAACCATCAATTGCTCTTGCTTTGTGTACTGTCTGTTTGTTCAACATAGTGTAATTGTGGATAAAGGGTTCACGAGGGATACTCAACCTTTCTTATGTGGACCTCGGTCGCAGGGCATATAATATTGATTTTCACGTCACGTTCCCTCTCTGGTCCCAGCCAACCGAACATCCAGGTATACTGTCACCAATCATATCATCAATATTCCAATTCTGGCTAATAGCGCATACATACAATGTCAGTGCTTTCTTCCAACTGCACTCTCGCTATGCCTTTTTGAGTTTCAAATATATTTGGCATTTGTTTAGGGTCCAAGGCTGTCTTTTCGATCCGTACGATAGCTTGAACACGCCCTTGTCCCTCCGGGTGGGATAATGTGCCCAGAAAGATGATGGTGTGAGTTAGGGTATCTTCATTCAGTATTCTATCGAATTCAAAGGTGCGCAACGCTTCAATTGTTTTTGGAGCTGTTGAATGAGACATGGTCAAGGGGCAGGGCTCGACAAGCGCTTGGGAGATAATTGATATCGCGATAGGGGCTGAGAAAATGCACGTGCTGCAAAATCCGGACCAGAGTGCAAACCACAATAGCGGCCCACGACCAGCAGCGGTACCACCTCGCTGCCTCCTCCTCATGAGCCCGTCTCACACCCGCTTGGTGTCTTGCTGTTTCCCCTCGTGGCTGATTGACGAGAACAAGCTATTTAATGCTACTTTACGCAGCACAGTGCTTTAGTAAACGCCCTAGGCCGCTGCCGCTCACCCTTGATACTCCCTTTGCCGTCTCAGCTAGGCATTGGCCAGGCTATAAATTCCATGATTCCTGCTTCCGGACTTAAGGACATGATCCGTGAATCATTTTATGAGGAGCAGTCCAAATATAACGCTCAGTCTCCCCCGGTTCCACTAGTAGTCTAGGTGATCTGGCTGTGGTGGAATGGTTAGAACTTAGGACCGTGTACACCACATACGCATCTTTGGTCAAAAACTTGCAGCTTGCCGCACTTCCGGTGACCTCCCACGCTACCTATTTCTGTTTACTCCCCTCACCCTCGGGCTTTGATACACCACATCGGCATGAGGAGCATCAGGGAAATGGTAACCCTCCAATACGACTGGGCGGCTCGTACGTTTGTATATATTCCTTGCTTTCCCGGCGGGGCTCGACAACTTGGGCTCGACCATGGATACTGATCTGACCCTCTACGTTGTTCAGGTCACACAGGCTACCCTCTGGGATAGCTATGGCTGCGGTGAGTGACGCGTGAATCAAGACATCTGCGTACTGAATAAGATTGTAGTAGCGGCAATCGCCTGTATCGTCTATGACTCTGTTTTGTTAATCGAAAAGGAGGTGAGGGTCCGAACGGATTCTTGAGGGGACACATCGACTGAATTTTTCGTTTAGAGCAAACACATTTACAGGTGTGGTGTCACCGCCCATTTAGAAGGATTCCAAGTTGATGTAGACATGAAGCGGTTCTCTTTCGCTGACGAAACTTATCTACGTCTACGTTCGATATGCAGCTATTGTGGTATTCGCGTATGTGAATGAAACTCTGGTTCGCTTTCCGTTTCTTATTCCCTTTTAGCCTAGGGCTCTACAGTATGCCTTCAACCACTCATTATTCCTTGACCGTATATTCATGTCCGCACAGGGGATCTCCATGCCTTTATTCCAGCGTCCTTTTCCTTTCTCTATGGGTATATTTATAACTGCAATGATTTGAACGGGTTTCAACTGTGAGTGCCTCTCTATGGCGCTCATGACCATAGCTTTTGACCACCTAATTCGCTCCTGGCAGGTCCCAAGTCATTACCGAAGTAATTCGATTGTGAGCCACTACTCCACGAGCATGGTCCCACGATCCAACGTGATTGGCCCTGCAGCCTCATAGACATTGGATATACTTCAGTCATCAAGACGCTCCTCGTGATGAGGCTCAGGGCGCTCTATAGTAATCGCCTCTCGGTGACCATTATTCTCTTATTTGCGATGGCAGGTGAGAATATACTCCCCCAAACAAGTTCGAGATTTCACCGGTCGCGGCGTTTCCATCTGCAGTCGAGTTAGCGGTTCGTGCATTCTGAACTAATGTCTTCGATATACAATATCATTGAATGATGGTATCACGCAGGGTGCCATCTTATACTACGTTCCCAGCGCAATCTTCGACCATAAATATGTTCTTTCGTCTACTCCAGATGGTGGATGCGTCCAGTCTGTTCCCTCGCAGTCAGCACTAGTGAAAGTCTATGGCTTAAGCCACAGGGCTTCATGGTATGTAGTGATATTTGTCTATCATGCTTTTCTAACACTATTATCGACAGGATTTGCCGTTTATTTAGCAACAGTCAGTTCTTCCTCTCATCGAACGGTGACTTCTGTTAATATGGAACTAAAGCTGTGGAAATTTCCCTCACTCTGGGCAAGTTATTCCACACATTGCGGGACGTACGGACCAGAGCATTCCCAGGAGCATTTCAACTGAGGTGTGTAATGCCTGTTGTCTACGTGTTCTACAGGGATGGCACATTATTCTTCATTCCGTGAGTTTCCTGTTTAATCTCAGTCAGGTTCACTCATTCAAAAGATGCAACTTCACACAGCATCCTTGGTGAGTTTAAAATCTCGATCCACTGCCTACCTTGACGCTTACAGCACTTATTAGTTATGAGTTTCTTCGGGTTCATAACCTTGCCCGGAATTGGTAAAATCAGCAGCAATAATGATCTCGCTTCGGTCAATTGGGGATTGTGAGTTATCTAGGGGTTCATATGATCAACAGCTTCGCTCAACGTACTTATCAGATGGCTTGCCTTAATCTACTCCATTTGCGTGAGTTTTCTAAAGCTCGGCATACTAAATTCTCAAGCCTGGCCATCAGGGCACTCGTTTAATCCTCAATCTTCGAATCGCTGGTTGCAAGTTCTCGGAGAGCACTGTTACAAGAGATATTTCGACACTCCGTTTCAATCATACCAAACCCGAAAATTAGGCTATGTCCTCTGTGCCCGCTGTATGTATGGGTTCAGAAATGCCTCTGTTACTTTGTAATAGATAGATATATAGTCATCAGTTTGTTAAAGAGCGGCAGGTAAACGTGATCTAAGTTCTACGAAGGCCTGGGAAATCATCCATGTCGATTCCTCACTTCGATGATGACGACGACGACCATATGACGCCAATCCAAAGCACAAGAAAAAGAGTGGGGCAGGACCTAGCAAATATATTAGCATGCCTGCATCAACATGAAGCAGGGGGGGAGAGCCAGGAAGCTGTAGCTTCCTTCATATTGCATCGTAACGCTGATTGTCCAACTTCGTTCTAATGAGGCAGATCCCTTCCGTTGCAGCCGAGAACCCCGTAGAGCAATGAATTGGCGATAGTTCCAGTCGTAATTCAATATTCAATATTCATCCTCCGAGGAAAGAATGACGTAAATGAATCGTAGTTTAACTCGTTCCTCCGTTTTCTTGCATGCCCGCGACACAGTGTTATCCAACGATCATACGCCCGCCGCGCACCTTGACAATGTTGACAACACCCCAGAAACAAACCAGCAACGAGCCTCATTTCCCTTTCCAGCAAGGCCGAGCGGGTCTTTGGGTCTCCACACTCCACAAACAGCACCAAACCCTCTTACGGAGCCGTCGCCAACTCTATCTATAGCAGCGATGTCCTCATGGGTATGTGCTCACCTACCTCAGGAGATAAGTAGTAACGCGTAATGATTGCAAGGCAGTAATCTATCGACAAAAATCGTGCCTCCCGGTAGCTCCAGAATCATCACTAAGGAGGCAACTACCAACAACGATCCTTCTCATTCTCCATGCCTTGAATACCATAACAGAGCTCCTCATCCCCAGATATTGTACGCTCACAACCAACAGCTACAGGTACAAATACCAGTGCCAACCGCTGACTTGTCTACGCCGTGAGCTACGCGACATCGCAATCCTACTCACACGGCAATTGATGCCGAGTTCTACCTCGAAATTCCGGGCACACGATAAAATCCGATGCTAGACCCCCGTGGTCCTGATGCCGTCCATCCACAACTCCAGCCTGAATTCAATTTGCCCAACAAAGCCGCTCTCCTCATCGAAAAATGCGACAATTCCACAAGGACGGAGGTACCTCCATACAATTGCTTAAAGAATCATGGAAAGAACCGTCAATAGTGGTCAAAGAGCTCGAGAAGGAGATTGGGGCACAGTTGAAGTCGGTTTCTGTTGAGAAAGGTATGTATCATATATATCAGCGGACCCAGCCAGGCTGTTATATATATTCACAGAAATTGTCCCTCAGTGTATTCGAACAATGTTAACCTGCTGGAACCACTGGCTTCAGGCGTGTAAGCCTCCCATACTCGCCCAACTTACCACCCACGCAGAGAATTCGCCGGCCTGCGAGCGCCAGTAACAAAGAAAGGGAAGCCGCGAAAGAGCGGCGGTGCTCTATGATAACACCAAGTGCGGATCATGAATATCTGAATACCCATTTTAAGGTGAGACCCGAGCTTTGTGGTACCTGGCTAATAGGATGGACTTTGGGCTGTTTCTGGGCATGCCATTTCTAGATCCATTGGATATCCACACACCTCCGTTTCTCTATCGTCTTTCATAACCAGGAATACAAGTGCTGTCTATGTTCACTTGGTTTGTGATCCACGCGTGGCACTGCGATGGAAACAACAACCACAGATACCAAAAACCAACGAACCTAATCTCCAGCCCACCACGGGCAGGATATAGAGATCCCAAACCGAGAAACTCATCTGGGACCAACAATGGGCAGATCCATGTCATCGTTATCCGCGACCACACCCGATCCCTTCCCAGCGTCTCGAGCCATTTCGTAAGAACGCTGGATTGCCCTCTCCGGAAGGCAAGTGAGATGCTTACCCTTTAAACACCGGTAACGTAGAGAACAATACTTATTCCTGTCAAAGCAAAAGAGACTAAGCTCAAAGTACGACTGTTTCGAATACATTACATACTGGTGACTATATCAGTCAATCAAATCAAGTCAAGAACTTAATAACCCGGCACCCTTCGGGCAGCGATAACTGGATATTTGCAATCTGCCATTGGCCAGCCAGCAAGCCGCCCGTAACGTACTCCAAACCCCGGTTCTTAAGTTCCAGCAGTGATGGGCGTTTTAGGTTTTGGATGCTGTGATATACTCCACATAAAGTTAGTACCTGAGATTACCCAACAATGATTAGTTAATAAAGTGTGACATTGAAACACGAGGCCTCAGGCCTAAGGCGTTCCAAGTTGGGATTTAAAGGGGAGAGTCGACATACACCGGCACCCCCTTTGCTTGTCAGTATGGCCTCTGACTCCTACGGACTCACAGCGGACGACTACATAGCAGATCTCAAAGCGACACGACTCAATGGTTTCGTTGATGGTATGCTCTTCTAGAGTAATTGCAGATAAATGCGGAGAGCTGATGTGGAATCGTCACAAGTACCTGCAATCACCCTGCTCGTCTATGAGTCGTTCTGTGTGCTTCCAGATGAGGTGAGGGTGACTTGACAGCGCATCGGCCAACGGCTCATTTTGTTATAGATAAAATATATACATCGGTACTTGCAACCAAGTTCATTGATGCATACCAACTCACTCCGGGACAGCGGATCGTGGTCAATATTTCGAGTGGTTTATATTTCGCTCCGGATCTTCGCAATCGTATATATTGTGTAAGTGTCCTCACACCTTCTCCAGATGCTATCTAAGCTGATAGATGTCAGAATTAATGTCTATGGTACGAAACACACTTCCATAGCACCGCTCTCAGGCAGTTCACGACGGTTATCCTAGTCAATATGTCGAGCTTTGTTCCTAACTCGGTGGGTCAATTCAGTGGACAGCCGATCATGCTTTATGTCTTAACCCCGACCAGTTGTAAGATCCTGACGCAACTATTGTCTCCACAAATGCCCACCACGAACCTCTAGGTGCATAGTTAGCAGCGTGGCTGTAATGCTGTGAGTGTTCTATCATAATACCAGCAAAAACGGTCATCCAAGTGATAACAGGTCGATAAACACTGTTTTGCCTGCGCTGATGAAAACACTACTCCTCCTGCGATTGCGTGCGCTCTGGGACAATAACCTCAAAAGTTTGTCTGTCGTTCTGCGTGCAGCATAAAATGGATCAATTCTTACTAAGATCGACGATAGTCACAATTCTTCTCTGGTTTATAGTAGCCGGTATGGTATGTCTTGGTATCCTGGAGACACAATGTTGTCTAATGTCTCTCGTAATGCAGTTGAACTACTTGTGAGCTTGATCGATTGTGGACCCGCACCGCATTACTTACGGGGTGATGACCTAGGGTGGCTTAGCGGCAACTATCGCGGAACTAGTCGTTGTGATAAGGCATTACGCCGACTCATACCCGCTGCATGGCTGCTGGTTTAACTCCCCAGATCCGCTTGGGCTTCTGTGGCAACGTATTTATGCAGCTGCCGGGTTAGTATATGTACAAAAATGTTCCGAGATAATACTGATATTGCCTAGGATCTGCCGATTCGTTTGTACTAGTGAGTAGACTTGCAGTTATTGTCCGCAAAAGTCTCATATTCACCCTAGTTATCGAGTTGCTTCTAACTCTCATCAAGTTATATCAGTCTCTGCGGCTGCTCGACTTCACTGGAGATACACTCCGCGAAAGGATTACACATATGAAACAATTCACGCCAATTATCTACGTCTTCTATCGCGATGGAACACTATTCCTCATTCCGTAAGCATATGACCCCCTGCAAGCATTATTGACCAAGGGCCTTGGCACTTATTGCATTCTTCAGGATTCTTAGTTAGTGGCAATCCTTTATCTTAGTCTATCGACAGCCACTGATCCTAAAGTCAGTCGTAACCACACTCGGGACTGTACAGCAGTCGGTGGTGTTGCTATTACCCACCGCACCGGCCTTCACACAGATAGGTTGGGGACCGTGCGCCATTTTCTTCCATCGGCTGCTATAAGACACCTCACCGCTTTACTAGGTGGACGGCAGTTGTGTATTGCATCTGTGTAAGCATCCTCCTTGAAGTGAGGCGTTCACGACTGGTTGAACGGTTTGTCTTCAGGGAACACGGCTGATCGTCGGCATCCGTGAGGCCAATTGCAGGCTCACAGAATCACTGGTTACACGCCAGGTCATGACGTTGCGTTTTGCTAATCCTATAACCACCGTCGATTCAACATGATAGCATGCTGGGGTGCTATCTGATTGACATTGGGGGGAGGCCCTGGGACAAGGCAAGCTACTACTGTCGCTGGTGACCTCTCAAGTAGTGCGATTGCCGGACTGCCACTGTAAACGTTCCATGCTGCCTTCACCATTCAATCAATTATCAATGCTCTTTATACCGTACTATTGACTCAGTTAAAGATTTATCTGTAGTAGGTGAGAACGTTAGTGTTAAGATCAGTCTGAACATCGACAGCGACATATATTCACGAGAACGAGACAACAACGGGGGGTGAGTCAAACTTTAAAAGTACACGTAAACAAGAGAGGATCCACATGCAATCGAGCAATCCACATGCAGGGCTATTTATTCATCACTCGATTATGAGAGCAAAGTGCATCTGGATCGGAAGGGGGTCATGATTTCCTGCCACTATCTCAGTAACTCTGTGCTTAATGACCTTCAAATAGCTCACTTTCAAGGATTCTGGCGATACGGCAAATCATAGCACTGACCACCTATACCCCAGGCCCTCTCAATGCCGGCGTGCATAGCATCCAGGGATGGCAGGTTGTACCAGTTATACCACGACTGGGCATTAAATTCGTTGACCAGCCAGTCAACGAATTTATCCCGGGAAGATGTGTCAGGGAAATCCGCCAATTGGCGTTCCGCAGAGCCGTCACCCAGCTTGAATGCGACGGTGTAAGGATTAGTTGGGGACATTCTGATGACCTAGAGAATGGTAACATGTCAAAATAGCAAGATAAAACAAGGGGAACACTGCATCGTACTTGTTGTGTTTGCAATCTGTGTTTTGCTGGGGGAACTATGGAGCGAGTGAACAGCTTTTATACGAGCTTTTTGGGGTACCAGAAAAAAGACCAAGATGGTAAATGCCCCTTGGGTGACGCTTTGGGTAATTCGTGCTGCTGTCTTGTCCCTCCCGGAACCTCATCAGTTATAGACACGACTTGATGAATAGATGGTATCCATTATCCCCGTTCAGTATGAAAAATGTAACATGGTGCTTCGGATAATTCGTGCTGATGTTTTGTCCTTCTGGAACCAACCGAATCTCGCTTGTTGTAGACACGACTTGATGAATGAATGGCATCCATTATCCCCGTCAGCATGAAAAATGTAACATGGTGCTTCGGATAATGCGTGCTGATGTTGTCGTTCTGGAACCAATCGGATCTCGTTGTTGTAGACGTAAACTTGTGAATGGATGCCATTCATAATATATCAACCCCGCATAATTTGTGAGAAATCAGTAACCCGTCATTAAGGTAGAGTTCGTGTGCAAATGGGCCTTCAACTCCAGGGCGACGAAACATAGAGGGAAAGAAAATTGGGATCTCAAGCTGCTGGCAGGCATTCATTCCAAATCCGGTGACGAAGGCCGACGGGGAATGTCGCTCTGAAAGCATCCTCGGAGCCCGATTAATGAAGTAACATTTGTGTCACAAGTAGATTACAAAATAGTCATTTTAATGGAATCATTGCGACGCATCGACGCGTCGAGACACCGATTAAAGCCCCAGAGACGCCCCAAAAACCACTCAAATCAGAAGAATGCATTTCAGTGGGGCAAACAAAAAGCTCAAGCACAGCTGCAAGCCGAAATCCATCCATCTTCGGGGACATACTTCCAAGCCACTGGAATGTCAACTGCTTGAAATCCCAAATTTCTTTCCCTCTATGTTTTGTCACCCCGGGGTCATGTGGGGGCCCATTTATATACGAACTCTACCTTAATGACAGGTTACTGATTTCTCACAAATTATGCGGGGTTGATGTTTATTTTCATATTGACAGGGATAATGAATGACATCCATTCATCAAGTCATGTCTACAACAACGAGATCCGGTTGGTTCCAGAAGGATAAGACATCAGCACGAATTATCCGAAGCACCGTGTTACATTTTTCATAGCTGACGGGGATAATGGATGCCATCCATTCACCAAGTCGTGTCTATAACTAACGAGGTTCTTCAGGGAACACGGCTGGTTGGCATCCGTGCAGGGCTACCTCCTTCAAATGCCCTCGCGGGAACCCACGATGCCGGGAAATGGTCACACATAGGATGTTGACAAAAATATCCCCCCCCGCACTCCCGGCTAAGGCGGACCGCACCCGCAGAATCGAGTGATACAGGAAAACCCCATCGATGAGGAAGGAACGACCGAAAAGAAATTCGATCTTTCTCGCTCTTCCCTCCTTAACACCGCACCTGAACGCATTCTTTTGCAGATGCCGCACACAAACATGGCAAGCATTCTACACACAATTCAATACAGTTGCAAACCGCGACCTATTGGCACGGACCCTATCCTTCCACCGCTCTATGGCATTGTGGGAGTAGCCTCCTGGCTACGCGTGGAAACGATACGGAAGAGGACGAGCGTCGGACTCAGATGACGAACGACGGAACGGAGCGACGACCCTGGGCCACGCGTACCCTCAGTCTTCAGATAAGTCCCCTCCCGTTGAAATATATGTAAATTTTTCTTCATTCCTTAAAGTTTTTCTACACCTTTAGTACAGCCGTTCCCTCTCCTTCCTTCTAGCTACCTTTTCCTTCCTAGCGTACTTGTAAGTTTTTCTCCAGGTTCCTGTTTCACGAAAATCTGTCTTTGCTACATTTTGTTTCACTTACACGGCCTCTCGTAGTTATACAATTTCGCTCCTTTTCGTGTATGTTCGCTGTCTTCTCTGATAACCGATGAATAACATAGTATTTATTTCTTTACCGTATTTAATGTAGAAGTGGGAGGATTCGTCCTCCAGTGAAAAAATAAATTACTCTCTATCTCGAAAGACTTGTTGCAATCTCTCCCTCGCCTTGACTCAGCTCAACAACGCTTGCCTCCCCTCTCGAACTCGCAAACCTTCATACAGCATGAACACAAAGTGCTGGTACCAAAGACCTCCAATAACGAGCAACTGAGAATGGTATCTTGGAATTGAGAATGGCGGCCGCATTTCAGTCCCTTGAGGCCATTTACACAGGATTTCGTGATCTTCAAGGTGCTGAACAATGTCACTGTACTGGAAATCTTGACTTCAGGTATACACCTCCTCTTCTTCTGATATCCATCAGCTGTGCTCAGCTTACTTCACCCAGGTTCTTCGGACCGCAGGCATAGAGGGGCACATACCCCAGATGTGCGGACAGCTGGAACAACGCCAAGTTCACATCAGGATTACATATTTGAAGGGCAAGATTGACTTTTTTCAGGAGCTTCATGGTACTTGGCAAGTAATTTGAGCTTGGAGGGAGTACATGACAGGGCTCACTCTGGATGCACGATGTATAGATGTGGTAGATATTGTACCTTTCCACTTCCTTCCATTGTCAAACTGAGGACTTGCTTGCATGTGGTGTTAGTATCTGTGCTCACTCACGTTGTAATTTGCTTCTGTAATTTGTTTGTGCACTGAGACTGAGTTTCAAATCTAAGGTGTTCATACTGAATTTGACATGACGCTCTGACCCATCATAAGCCGAAAATAGGGATTCCCACAGTTCGGAACAAACACAATATGGTGGGAACCACTCAAGCTCTGTTGATTGATCTTCTGAACCCAGAGGAAGTATGCTGTCTTATGAGAGCACTGCTTGTTTCATTTCATCCAAGAAAGGAGAAAAAATCTTTAAAACAATTGCAATGAGATCAAAATTTAATATATACATGCCAACAGCATCAGTCAATCACTGCACCGGAATATGTCAAAACAAGTTCTCATCATATCACAAATTCCAAGATAGTAGGAGACTGCCTTTTGGTCCATTCATCCGGTGATATCAACACTTATCATTGGCCAGCAGGTATGTGATGAAGAATGCCCTCTGAACCATGGCCCTAATATGCAGGACTGAATATTTACGTGAAGAGGTAATGATGATGTTTCATCTCCCCACTATGATCAATGTAAAATTGATGTGTTCAGCAGTTCAATGTTCAACAATTGATCAACTTGGAGGGCTAAGACCTTGAAACATGAGCCGTTCCATGCTAGGTATTTACATAACAGAGAGATGGCACCAATCAATGCACCCCCTCCCAGCTCTAAGCAGTATGTCTGACTATGGACTCACTTTGGAAAATTATATATCCAATCTCCAAGCAACAAAACTCAGGGGCTTCATTTATGGTATGTCTTCTGACATAATTGCAGATAACCAAGAAGAATTGATTGGAATCACTCAAAGTCCCTACAATCACTTTGCTCACCTATGATTCATTCTGCATCCTTCCACAAGAGGTGAGAATGACTTGATGATGTACTGCCCACACCCCAGCTCATTCTGTTGTAGATGAAATATATTCATCAGTACTTATTACCAGGTTTGTTTGTGGATGGCAGCTCATTCCAGGGCAGGGGATCATAGTCACTATTTCAGGTTGTGTACATGTTACTCTGGATCTTTGCCTTTCCACATGTGGTATGCGAATTTTAACCCCTCTGTTGACAAATAAGTTGACAAACTTCAGAATCTATACCTATAGTAAGAAACCCACTTTAATACAGTCTTCCAGCTCACAATAGAATCTGCATTGCCCCAGCCCATCTGTTAGGGCTGTGAACCATACTGTTGATATGCCAATTTCACAACTATACATGAATTCCATACTCCAGAACAATTCTCTACATAGAATCATTGGCCATGTCATTAAAGAACTCTATAGAGGATTGGTACTATGTCCCATAGTAGCCAGTTCAACTGAGTTGAGGATATTTGAGCCTCAGAAGTGTTCAAACCAGTTCATCAGCACTAAGCTTAGTGAACCAAGCTATCAGAATGCTCTCTGGAGGGATTCAGAACTCTACATAGCCTATCAAGTATACTCCAGTCACATCAAGGGATCTTATGAGCAGTTTTCTGATGAACTTGGATTTGTTTGAACATAAAGAATGTATCTAACAGCTGTTGCAGGTGTATCATGCCTATAGTAAGCCCAATAATGATGACCAGACCTCAGAATGGAATGTCCAATGTTCTGGAGGTGACATCCAATGCCCAAAATCCTAGAAAATATTAAAGACTCATAATTAATGAGTGCTTTGTGGGTCCTGGCACCTCAGCATACTGCCTAACTGAGATTAATTACAACAGATCAAGGGATTGTTGTTGGGGCAACCTGTGGGGCTTAGGTGACTCAGGGAGCCAAAGTGACACTGCAGGGAAATCCTAAGAGAATAGGATGAGGAAACCCCTGCAGGCAAAAACTATGTATATACCTAACTTATATAATCAATATAAATTGAACCAGGCTTAGCTGTGGTGTCTAGGTGTTACACAAGGCCCAGTGTGGTTGAAACAAATGTGGAAAGTGAATATGACAGTCTAGAGTCTGTAGAAATGAGAGAGAATGAGGGAGGGTTTTATCTGGACAGTGAGGGAATGTATGGAGTATTTTGGCTGTGTTTGGAGTGTAAGCATTTGGAGGGAGGGATATATAATGCATTGGAGGGTACAGGGGTGTTGATAGGGTTGATGGAGGTACTACTGGGGTGTTTGGAGTGTCCCCTTACGATTGTCTATCCACTATACATTCCAATCATATTTGATCCAGAGGCTTAATGCACTTGCATGGATACAGAGTAATGCAGCTGTGCATGGAACATGTCTGGCTGGATTGCCATTCATCAATCAGAGAAAAACCCATAACCTAGGACAAGGTAGAAATGCTGTTGAACCTTCCAAAATATTCTATGGTGCCTGTAAAAATTAAGCTTATTGTTTTCTATTTCATATTTACTATTTCTTGCATGTATCTACCTACAGTGGGTCAAAAAACTGTCCCAATGTTTTCATCATTTGGAAAGATCAGCTAATAGTGGACCAAGGATATTATGTAAATACTTGGGAAAATAGACAATGATAATATAGCATATTGGGATCCTGAATCCATTTAAACCACGTGATTTGTCTGAGAAGTAATGGATCAATTAATCATTTAAAATATGAACTCATTGGGACAGTTTTTTGACCCTCTGTCATTTTCCTAATTAATACATTGTATAGCCTCTTTTTGCCTTGATAACTACCTTGAGTCTTCTGGTCATGCTTTCTATAAGTTTTTGACACCTTTCTGCAGCATTCCCATTCCACTTTACCACCAACCTGTCCCATAATTCATGGATTCTCTCAGATGGTTTCTCATACCCCTTCAACCAGTCCTTTGGGTATTGTTAGGGGAATAAGTGCACTGGAACCAAGTTGATATTCAGGTGGCAATCACAATCGCCAGCTGCACTATTTAAGTACATAGTGGTCTGTGCACAGACCAGGCAGTCCAACACTACATAGGCTACCAGTAATAACATGTGCAGACTGTTACCTGGGTTAGGGGTTCACTCTTGAGTAGCATGGCGTTCGACACAGGATGTCTATACAGACTTAGTCCTGTCCTACTAGGCGTGACTTGGAGATGATGGAGCACTATAGTCCAGCCAGTTTAAGGGCAAAGAGGTATAGGAAGCAAGAACTGTATAACACTAAGATAAGGATACAAGGTGATGTACTGTATCCTTATGTACTTCTAAGTGTGGCTGTACTCCTACTATAATAGTCTGGACCAGAGTAACTATGAGTCAAAGATAAGGAACATGAGGCATATACTAAAATAGTCCTTCTGATGTACACTACTGATGGTTTCATAGTGACATGGGAATATAAGCTAAATATAACTGTCCTTCTGATAAGACTTCTGATAACATTAGGTCCATTTCTAGAGTTGTTTTTCCAAAACAACTCATTAGTTTCCTTCTTCCAGGTATTTGGCTAGGTAGTTTGGTTTGTAGTAATTGACTTGGGGGTTTTCAGTGGAATCTGGGTGAGGAGGAATGACTGGGGAAAAGGTAGGAGTGGGGGTTCTGTGTAAGTTGAGTATGGTGGCTGTTTCTGGTGGGGTGATTTGTTCTTCTTCAGAAAGAACCACATGGTTCTCCTGTGATATTTGATTCAGTGATGTCATCATAGCATTCCTCATAGTAGTTGTTGTTGGTGGGGTCAATGTAACAATTGTGAGTTGTGGGAGTGGTCAAGGAATGGGTTGTTGAATTTCTGGAGTAGGGGGTGTGTCAGGTCTTCCAAGCTGGACATTCGGTTCATTTATGATGAGGTTGGAAAACTGTGCAGTGGGGGCATCTATACTTGATGCAATTGTAAGAGTAGTGCCCTGGGGCATATTGCTTGCATCTGAGACAGGCAAATTGGGGGCAGTCCATGGCCCAGTGTCTAGTGTGTCTGCATTGGATGCAGACTGATCTGTCGGTGGTTCAGGGGTTGGTTCATGTGTGAATGGGATTGGGGGAGTTCTGAACCAGGATGTTGTTATTGGCGATAGTGTGGGTGGCGTTTCTGGTGGAGGTGATATGTCTGAAAGGGTTTCTGATACTGGTGGGCTTCTTTCCCTTATTGGGAGTGGAGGTGGTGATGGTAGTAGAGGTTGTCGTGGTAACAGGGGTGATGGTTGTGGTGGGGGGCTGCAAGGTATGTACCTCATTTCGTTTGGGTAGGTTCTTTGATACCTCAGACATGAGGCTTGATTGTGAGCAGAGAAGTTGCTCAAGTGATTCTGCCCAGGCATGTTGTGTATCGTATGCAGCAGCAAGAGCCTTAGTTTGTTGTACATGGTGGGTGTAGTCCAACCAGAGTTGTTGGTCATATTCTGAAATTGGAGAGTGTTCCAATTTATCCATAATGGTTCAGCTGGTTGCAGCCTTGTGCAAATCTCCATCAGAAGGGTGATTTGGTCCATGTGATCATACTCCAGCTGTATGGAATCTAAGGGAGGTGGCTGGGGCAATTGTTGGTTCTAGGGTGGCATTGGGGTTGGGGGTCTCATCTCTATTGGTGGTGTAGGCTGTGGCGAAGGTGTGAGAAGAGGTGTAGGGAGATGGGGCTGGTACAGGAGTTGTCTGAAGTGTTGTATGTTCAACCTTCTGGTCATTGATGATGATTATGGAGGAGGATGAGGAAGATGGAGAGGGTGTGGTGGAGTAAGGGGGAGTGGTTTGGGGATGAGTGAGGTTGAGGTTCATGGGCATCTTTAAGTATGTTTGGTGTGAGAACAAAGTTGTCTTTGGTAGGTTCTGGTGGGTTCTTGTTCTTTCTGGGGAATTCCATGAGCTTCTTTATACTTGGTTAAGTATTCTTTGGCATTTGTGCAGAGTGTTTCGTCAGTGATCCATTCATTCTCTGTGTGGGAGTATCCTTTCCATCTGATGTAATATTGGAGTTTTCTGCAATGTTGTCAGTGGTTTAGAAGGGCTTCTATTTTATATTCTTCTTCTTCATTGATAATGTCTGGTGGTGGTGGCGTCAGATGAGGTCCATATGCTTCTGTTTTGTTGTATGGGGTTAAGAGGTTTCAGTGGAATACCAGATGTATCTTCTATTTGATTGGAAGTTTTAGTTTGTATGTATGTGAGTGGTGATAAGACTTCCAAGATAGGAAAAGGTCCTAGTCTTTTTGGGGACATTTTATTGGAGATGAAGGGGAGTTTGAGGTTCTTGGCTTCTAGCCATACTTTTTGATGTGTTTCAAGGGGTTTGACAGTTCTTCTGATTCTTTGTTTCATAATATCAGCGGAGAGTTGGTGTGCTGCATGTGCTTCTTTTCTAGTGTCATTAAGGAGTCTGATGCATTCGTCTACTGATGGAAAGTTTGATGTTTCCATTACCGTGGGTATCAGCAGAGGGTTGTATCCCATGATTAGTTCGAATGGGGATTTTTGCCTTGAGACATGTATTTTGGAGTTGTGTGCGAACTTGGTGATAGGGAGGGTTTCTGACCAGTTGAGAGGATTCCTGGTGCAGTATATGGCAAGGTAAGTCTTGATTTCTTGGTTATATTGTTTGGTGGAGCCATCTGTCTGGGGATGGTATGCGGTTGAGAATGCTTGTTGGATGTTGAGGCATTTGGCTAGCTCTTGGAGGGAGTTAGTGGTGAATCTGGGGTCTTGATCTGATATGATTTTGTCAGGTAGTCTGAATCTAGTGAAGACTTTTCCTATTAATAGTCATCTGATGTTGTCAGCATTTGATCAATCTGAGGCTGGGATGAAAATTACCCCCTTCATAAGGCCATGGTCCACCATGGACAATATTGCATTATGGCTGGCACTAGGTGGTAGACCAGTGATAATATCCCATGAGATTTGAGCAAATGGGCGTTTGGAGGATGATGGTGGAATCGGTTGAGTTGGTGCACGATCTGGTCTGTATATGATTTTGTGTTGCTGACACTTGGGACAGCCTTTGATGTAGTTTTTTATGAACGTTGACATTCCTGGCCAATATACTTCTTTCTTGGTGAGGTGGTATGTTTCCTGTTCTCCAGGGTGTCTGCATGTAGGGTGGTCGTGGTATCTTGCAATGACATTGTGTCTGAGTTGGAGGTATGGAATGATGACATGTTCTTGGAATGTGAGGAGTGGACCATTTGGGGTCAGAACTGTTCTGAAGTCTTTATTGGTGGCATTAGGGTGGGATTCCTTTAGGAGTTTGAACGCTTCAGTGGTTCTAGCATTGTACTTGGGTGATTCTGTGATTCTTTCTTGGAGTTCCATATCGACGGTGGTGATAAAGAGGTATTCTGGGAGTCCTGTGATCAAGTTTTGATCTTCCATGTCAGCTGCAGCGATGAAGAGGTTGTCTGGAAGCATGGTAATGTCTTCATTATTGTTATCCTCATCAGGGATATGGTCTGGATGTCTTGACAGAGTGTCTGGTGCAGGGATCTTTGATCCTGGGATGTGTTCTAATTTGAAGTTGTAGTTGGCGAGGGTCTAGACCCATCATGCTTGCCAGCAGTTGATTTTCTGGGGTTTATGCCAGTATGTGAGATTTTGGTGGTCCATTCTGATGCAGATGGTATGGGGGTTGCCAAGGAGGTAGTGGCACCATTCTTTGAGGGCTCGGATAATAGTGAGGAGTTCCCTGTTGTAGATATCATAATTGCGTTCTGCTGGTCCAAATGTCTTTGAATAGAATGATATGGGTTTCCGTATTCTGTTGATGTTGTGTTGGTACAGGACAGCTCCTGATGCGAATTTGGAAGCATCGGCTTCTATTTTGAAGGGTTTTGTGGAGTCAGGCATGAGGAGTACCAGTTCCTTTAAGAATTTGTTCTTGAGTGTTTTGAATGCTTTCTGTTGTTCTTCTTTCCATTCAAATTGTTCGATTTGGAGAGGAGTTGATTAAGGGGTTTGGTGTGGTGGGAGTAGCTGCAGATGAACTTCCGGTAGAAGTTACAGAATCCAATGAATTTCCAAATGTGTCAGACTGTTTTCAGCACTGGCCAGTCTTCTATTCCCTTGAGTTTTCCGGGATCCATTTTAATTTTGTCTGGTGTGATGATCATGCTGAGATATTCAAGTTGTTGTTTGTTGAACTCACATTTTTGAGGTAGAGGTCGTTTTCCTGCAGGATCTGCAGTACTTTTTCCATAAGTTGGTCAGTTTCTCCTTGGGTTTTACTGTAAATTAGGATATCATCCATATAGATGATGAGTCCTCCTTTCTCCATTATCTCAGAGAATAATGTGTCCATCATATGTTGGAACGTTGCGGGACTGTTGCAAAGTCCAAAAAACATGACAGTTGGTTTGAAAAGACCCATGGGAATCTTGAATGCTGCTTTCCATTGATCACCATCTTTGATTCTGACATTATTGTATCCTAGGCAGATGTTGAGCTTAGTGAAGTACTTAGCTCCTTTGAGTTTATCCATGATAGAGGAAATCATGGGAATTGGATAGGCATTTTTGATGGTGTGATTGTTTAGATAACGATAATCTTGGCAAGGTCAGAGGTCTCCTCCTTTCTTGGCAACAAAGAAGAATGGTGATGCCATCAGGGATTTTGAGGGGCAGATGTACCCTTTTTGGAGGTTTTCATCTATGAATTCTTTTAGGGCTTTTTCTTTGGCAGGTGCCACTTGGTAAGGTTTCATTGATTTTGCTTTGAATGTCAGTTTTAGTTTGATTTTGTGATCAAACGTTCTTGATGGTGGGAATTGTTTGGAGGCTTTCTTGTTGAATATTTTGGCCCATTGGGCAAATCTCCGAGGGATCTCAGGTGGTTCTTCATTTGATTCTGGTTGTTTTCCTTTTTGGTTTGCCAATTTTGTTGGGTTGTGTTGCTCATTGTGGAGCATTGTGGTGTGTGTTGCTTTGGCATTTACTTCTAATGGGGTTAGAAGCATTGGGTTCATTTCTCTTTCTAGAGAGAAGGTGTTGAGATCAACATTTGACAGGTTGACGTATTCTTCTGGGTTGTCTTTGGATTGAGAGGTTTTTCCAGCCATTATGTCCATGGTGATGGAGTTAAGTTTGACAGATCATCGTAGGGTTTTAAGGAGTTTTGAGAAGTCTTTGTGGTCAATTTGGAGTTTCCAAGAGAATGTCTTGGTCTTCCAGTTGATGTCGGGATTGTATTGTTCCAACCAGGGAAATCCGATGATGAGATCCTTTCTCACCAGTGTTTGTGACGTATGCTTCTAGCATGCAGTCTCTTCCATTGATGATGGTTCTGATTTTGATGTATTCATGGATCTTGCCATGTTGATTGTCAGTTCCGTCAACATTGCTTAGAGGAATTGGTTGGTCCAGTTGTTTGGTTTGATAACCATATTGTTCAATGACTTTGTGGGAGATAAAGTTCCCTTGAGCTCCTGAGTCTATCAGGGTGGTGATGGCCACGGGTTTTGATGTCTGTTCACTCCAAATCTTGATGGGTAGGAAAAGGGATCATTTATTTGGGGAAAGTCATAATTGTACAGAGTTCATCAAGAAAATGTCCTTCTGGGAGTGAGAGTAAGAAAAGTCCTTCTGAGTTCTGGAACATGCAGGGGCACATCAATCAACAGCATTCCTATTTAAAAATCCTGGAATGGATGCATCTCCGGATCCTTGGCTAGTGTGGAGTGGAGTTCTTGTTGTAATTCAGGATTGAGTTCATCGACCATTTGGTGCATCTGGATGCAACTGCAAGGGAGTACTTGCATTGTGGTGATTGTTGGGTGTTCTGGTTTGGGAATCTGGGACAAGTGTTTTGTTGTCCTAGGAAGAAACAATTGGGGTTTCTTGCAGGGCAAGGAGGATTGGTGCACATTCCTGGGAAGCATCTGGCTGGTGGTGGTTGTGGGCATTTACTGACCCAATGGTCTTTGGCTCCGCATCAGAAGCATTCTTGGTTCTGATATGATTTCATTTGTTGTCCAGTGACAACAGCATCTAACTCCAATGGTTCTTGTGCAGAGTTTTCTTTGGTATATTCCGGTTGTGGAATTTTGGGATAAGGATCTTTGAATCCTTCTTCTATTGCAGCATTGTCTATTTCCATGGTGTGCAGGTCATGTGGGGTGAAATGTGGGGCATTACTCCTTTGATAGAATTGCACATAGGATATGTTGTTGTTTGGATGGCTTGGTCTGCAGTTAGGTTGGTACTGGTTTCTTTGAGGGAATGTGTTCCTGGGGGTGCTGTAAAGGGCATTGGTTCGATGGAAATTGTTGTTGAGTTTGTTGGCTCAGGTATACCAAGTGGTGATGGTTGTTGGAGGTTTCTCTGATTTGTTGATCTTCATGGCAATGTGGCAATCAATTGCCTTGCGGTATAGATTGATCAATGTGCGATCTTCGTTAAGTCCAGATTGACAGACAAGTTCTTTGAACTGAGCATTGAACTCAGTCATCAGTTTGCCTGCTTGGTGTAGGGTTTGAAGTCTGGTATGCACATACACATGTTTGTCTGCCAGGGTAAAGTCGGCTCAAAGCCAGGCAGTGAAGTTGTCCCATGATTCCATGGCTATGGGTTGTCCCTGTTGGGTTTGGGCATTCCTCTCATGGAGGTATTGTCTAGCCCAGGCTCGGGCATCTCCTGATTGCATTGTCAAGAGGACAAATAGGGTCCTGGCAAGGTCAGTGTTGTAAGTGGTCACATTAGGGAGCATGTAAACTTCATATTGGAAGATCCAATCTTCAAACAGTCTTCTGGTTCCATCAAAGGCGATGGGTTTGAGGAGTCCTAACTCCTTTGGGGTTTGTGTGGTGGCCATTATTTGTAGTTGTCTGGGTGGTGGTGGTGGTAATAGTGGAGGTGGCATGGGAGGTCCTGGTAGGGTTAAGGGTTGTTTATCAGTTTCTGATTGGTTGTTGTCTGTGATGTAGACATCTGAGTTATTATCTGGGGGAGGTTTTCCTTGATCTAACACAAATTCATGATGTATGAGTAGGTCGTCTTCTCATTGAGTAAGCTCTCTTGGTTGCTTTAGAGCATATTCAAGTCTTTGAAGTTTGAAGTTGTTTAGTGGTTGTGCTTTAGCACAATATTCTTTGGCTTTTATGCGGTTCTTTTCTTCTTGTTTGTAATGCTCTTTTAATTCTTTTTCGTGTTGTAATCTTTGTTGTTCTGCTAGTTCTTCAGCAAAACTTGTTTGAGTGCATGTGGATGTAGATGCATGTAGAGTAGGTGAGTCAAATGGAGATGGGGGATAAAATGGTGATGGTGTTTGAGTGGGTTGCAGTATGGGGTTTCTTCTGGGATCCAGATTTTGGGTTCCTGATCCGGAGATTCTACTTCTCGATTTGGGAGGAGGTGATGGAGTTTCTTGGGCTGAGAACTTCTTGGGAGGCATGGTGGCAGTTGTCTAGCAATCAATTATCACTAGAAGAATGAAAAATTGGGTTGCAACAATGGATATCCCTGAGTACAGGTTCCACGATCTGATGATACAGCAGTGACAGGGGCACGTGATGCATTCGAGTTCTAGGGTGATTATTCAGTAGGTGAGGAGAGTGGTGGTGGAGGTAAAGACAAAAATGAGTAGGTAAGCCAGATCTTCTGGCAGGGAGAGGTTGAGAGATGTAGCAATGGCTACACAGAGAGGCAGTTTTCTTTCGTATGTCGGTTTGAATGACCAGAGTACCTCAATGTCTTCAGTACGTCAGCAGAGCAGATCAGAGTAGAGGGTGAGCAAGAGATAAGCAGCAGAGTATCTTAGTGTTTTGTTACCCAGGTTAGGGGTTTGCTCTTGAGTAGCATGGTGTTCAACACAGGATGTCTATACAGACTTAGTCCTGTCCTACTAGGCGTGACTTGGAGATGATGGAGCACTATAGTCCAGCCGGTTTAAGGGCAAAGAGGTATAGGAGGCAAGAACTGTATAACACTAAGATAAGGATACAAGGTGATGTACTGTATCCTTATGTACTTCTAAGTGTGGCTGTACTCCTACTATAATAGTCCAGACCAGAGTAACTATGAGTCAAAGATAAGGAACACAAGGCATATACTAAAATAGTCCTTCTGATGTACACTACTGATGGTTTCATAGTGACATGGGAATATAAGCTAAATATAACCATCCTTCTGATTAACACAGACAACATACAACAATGTTAGGTATATGCGATTGTATGTGAGATCAAGCTCAGGGATGGGGGTGGCCAAAGGCTGAGGCTTTTATGAATAGTCTGGATCGAGAAGAACAGGAACAACTATTCAACTTTACAAGATGGGTACAGGAGACCACAGACCAGTTACGAGTGCAGGAGTATGAAGACGAAGAAGGGGAATACTATAACGCCATGCAGGACCTGGCAAGAGAAGCAGGAATGGAGATAACTCTGGAGGATATTCTGGAGTACCCTGAGGATGAAGAGGACAGCCATGGATCAACCGATTTAGCCTCCAATACAAATGGAAGCACCAAGAGAATGGAGAGCAAGAATGGAGGAGATTCCATGGAGATAGAATTGGGAGAAGGAAACTATGAGTCAGAGGAAAGCAATGGAACATTGCACAGCAGTGAGAACGAGGACACTGACTCATTGTAATATAAATAACACTAGGATGCCATCAGCTAGGATGTGCATCATGGCCAAGACTGCGGACAACCAGTAGAACAGCCCAACTACCTATAACGAGTATATAGTGTCTCATAGGTATATAAGGCCTGTACAAGTAGAGATTAAAGCCCTAAGCTCTAATCTTGTTAACAGCAGTCGTTAACCCTCTCTGCCTTAACTTGGCATGTTCCCTCGTTATCTCATTGAGCGTGATCCACTAAGCTCTGCAAGGCCAACCATCTTGGACATCTTGTAGAGTGATTGAAGGCCGTCTTCAGTTATCTTTGGATACAGAAGGAGCATGGATCATAACAGAGGCTGGGCTTGGGCATCAGGTATTGGCTAGATGGCCAAGCCTGGATACCCAACCACAGATCCCTAGATGTACCTTGCATAAGGAGGGGACATCCCCTTACAGGTATACCCAGAGGTGTCCAATGGAATTAGGGTCAGGGGATTGTGCAGGCTATAGTAGAATTTGCATATTGTTATCTTCAAACCACTCTATTGCTCTTTTAGACTTGTATTTTGGGTCATTGTCCTACTGGAATACCCACTCTTCCTTCTCTATCTCTCAAGTCTCAAAGCTGTTCACCATCCTATGCTCCAAAATCTCAGAGTACTGCTCAATACTATAATTTCCTCAACCTCCACTAGCATTCCTACTCCTTTCCATCTCATAGTCAGCCATACCATAATATTACTACCACCTTCATGCTTAACAATAGGAATAATAGTCTTGTCTGAGAGTCCTTTCCCCCTTATACATCTTTTTATATGACCCAACCTTGTTGATTTGTGTTTCATCTGTGCACAATATCATTTTCCAACTTCTACTGTCCAATCCTTGTGCTTGTAGGCAATTTGAAGTAAGCAATTCAGTGTTGCTTCTTAGGAGGAGACCATTAGTCTTAACAACAAACCAGAAATTGTTCTTCTTGAGCATATTTCAGATTGTTTGAAGTGTGACAGGAGTAGCAAAAGATAGGATTGATAAATTGGGTAGCTTGAACAGCATTGTCTAGCTTCCCAGGGGTGATTTAGTCAATTATTGATTATTTATTCTGAGAAGATAGCATAGAGGATTGTCCTCCTTTATTGTTTTCCTCATCATGATCAACTTCTTTCATGATGGGATCAATAGTACTCTTGCTTAGACCAGTTTGGACTGAGTTTGTTGCAGGGAATAGCCATTCTGAAGAAGAAAAATGACTTGAGAGCACTGGGTAAAAGATATAGTTTTTATAATATAATGGTAAGATGAAAAGATGGTTGAAGTGATTTAAATATAATCATGTGATATAGAAGAGGTCACATGACAATTTTTGCTATCCTCACACTTGATTTGGTATTGATTTGGCTTGTCCAACACCAGATTTTGGGAAAATGACAGAGGGTCAAAAAACTGTCCCAATGAGTTAATATTTTAAATTATTAATTGATCCATTACTCCTTGGACAAATCACGTGGTTTAAACGGATTCAGGATCCCAATATGCTATATTATCATTGTCTATGTTCCCAAGTATTTACATAATGGCCTTGGTCCACTATTAGCTGATCTTTCCAAATGGTAAAAACATTGGGACAGTTTTTTGACCCACTGTAATATAAATACAGTCACACTTGTTCATGAAGAAGCAAGAGGTCTCACTCCCACTTCCACATGCAAGTCTGCAAGCCATGATCAAGAATGGTTTCAGAAGACTATTTAGTGTGCATTGTTATATGCAAGTTCTTTAGTCACCAACCAACCCAGAGACAGAGAACAGAGTTTCAGAGTTCCAGAGTGCTAGAGACAGAGACAGAGACCAGAGTAGAGTTCAGAGACCAGAGACCAGAGACCCTGCACTTTGAATTGACAGGGATTGTCCTTCCACTGTTGCACTGTATGGCTAAGATAATTTCAACAGCTGTTTGTTAACCTCTAAAACACTACTCTCTTGAACTTCACTATCAGAATACACCCCGAGAACACCCCAAAGGATGAAACTGTTCATTGTCTATCTCATATTACTTGTATTAGCTTAAGCTTATCAAATTTTGGCTAAGCTTAGTGAAAACAAGCCCTCTATCTATATTAAAACCCACAAATATTTCTACCTTTTCACTGTCTGATGGGTACAGCCATCAAAATGATGGTCAGGTGACAGGTATGGTTGACCTATCTGCCATCTGTCCAGTCTGATAAGCAGAGCCTCAATGGCTATGGGATACATATGGGTATGGCCATAGTATGGACTTGTACAGTTGACAGTGGTATGGAACAATAATTGACTTCATTGACTTGCACAAATATATGAATATGTATGTTAAGATATCACTTAATATCTCAGGGCAGCATTGGTCTGCATGCAGGCAAGATGTAACTACTTCTTAACAAGCATGAGAATATGAATGGTGTCAGTGTGAAGACTATTCTTTCAACAGCAACAGCAGAACCTGGATGTTACCCAGGTTAGGGGTTTGCTCTTGAGTAGCATGGAGTTCGACACAGGATGTCTATACAGACTTGGTCCTGTCCTACTAAGTGTGACTTGGAGACAATGGAGCACTATAAGTCCAGCTGATTTAGGGGCAAAGAAGTATAGGAGGCAAGAACTGTATAATACTAAGATAAGGATACATGATAATGTACTGTATCCTTATATACTACTTGATGTGGCTATGTTTCTACTACAAATATCCAGACTGGAGTAATTATGAGTCATAGTGGAGTGAGTAAGTCATAAACTAAATATAGTCCTTCTGATGTACACTACTGATTGCTTCAGAGTGACATATTGTTACCCGGGTTAGGGGTTCGCTCTTGAGTAGCACGGTGTTCGTGGCAAGATGTCTATACAGACTTGGTCTTGTCCTACTAGGCGTGACTTAGAGACGACGGAGCACTATAGTCCAGCCGGTTTAAGGGCAAAGAGGTATAGGAGGCAAGAACTGTATAACACTAAGATAAGGATACAAGGTATTGTACTGTATCCTTATATATCTCTAAGTGTGGCTGTACTCCTACTATAATAATCCAGACCGGGGTAATTATGAGTCAGAGATAAGGAAACATGAGGCGCATACTAAGAATAGTCCTTCTGATGTACACTACTGATAGTTTCATAGTGACATGGGAATATGAGCTAAAATTAACTGTCCTTCTGATGTGGTTTCTGATAACATTAGGTCCGTTTCTAGAGTTGTTTTCCATACAACTTGTTAATTTCCTTCTTCCGGGTATTCGGCTAAGTAGTTTGGTTCGTAGTAATCGATTTGGGGTAGGTCGGTGGAGTCTGGTCTGGGGGGAACAACGGGGGAGAAGGTAGGAGTGGGAGTTCTGTGAAGGTCGAGTGCGATGGCGGTTTCTGGGGATGGGGGCTGTCCTGGGTAAAAGATATCATAGAGAAGGCGTCTGAAGTGGGGACTTTCGATTCTTTCTTCTGGTGGGGTGAGTTGGTTTGTTTCAGAAGGAACCACATGGTTCTCCTGTGATGTTTGATTCGGCCACGTCGTCATAGCATTCCTCGTAGTAATCGTCGTGGGTGAGATCGATGTATCGATGGTGAGTCGTGGGAGTGGTCGAGGGACGGGTTGTAGGATTTCTGGAATAGGGGGCGTGTCGAGTCTTTCGACTTGGGCATTCGGTCCGTTTATAACGCGGTTGAAAGACAGCGCAGTGGGGGCATCTGTATTTGATGCAATCGTATGAGTAGTGCCCTGGGGCGTATTGCTTACATCCAAGGCAAGCAAATTGGGGGCAATCCATGGCCCAGTGTCCTGTGTGTCTGCATTGGATGCAGACCGATCTGTCGGTGGTTCGGGGGTTGGTTCGCTGGTGAATGGGATTGGGGGAGTTCCGAATCGGGACGTTGTTACTGGTGACAGGGTGGGTGGCGTCCTTGGTGGGGGTGAGAAGTCTGAAGGGATTTCTGATACTGGCGGGCTTTCTTCCCTTGCTGGGGGCGGTGGTGATGATAGCGGCAGTGGTCGTCGTGGTAGTGGTGGGGATGGTTGTGGTGGGGGGCTGCGAGGTATGTACCTCATTTCATTTGGGTAGGTTCTTCGACACCTCAGACATGAGGCCCAATCTTGAGCGGAGAAGTCGCTCAAGTGATTCTGCCCAGGCGCGTTGCGTATTGTACGCAGTAGCGAGAGCCTTAGTCTGTTGTACGTGGTGGGTATAGTCGTACCAGAGTTGTCGGTCGTATTCTGAAATTGGAGTGTGTTCCAATTTAGTCGTAAAGGCTCCGTCGGTGGCAGCCTCGCTGTTATCAGAAACCACATCAGAAGGACAGTTATTTTTAGTTCACATTCCCATGTCACTATGAAACTATCAGTAGTGTACATCAGAAGGACTATTCTTAGTATACGCCTCATGTTCTCTTATCTCTGACTCATAGTTACCCCGGTCTGGATTATTATAGTAGGAGTACAGCCACACTTAGAAGTATATAAGGATACAGTACAATACCTTGTATCCTTATCTTAGTGTTATACAGTTCTTGCCTCCTATACCTCTTTGCCCTTAAACCGGCTGGACTATAGTGCTCCGTCGTCTCTAAGTCACGCCTAGTAGGACAAGACCAAGTCTGTATAGACATCTTGCCACGAACGCCGTGCTACTCAAGAGCGAACCCCTAACCCGGGTAACAAAACACTAAGATACTCTGCTGCTTATCTCTTGCTCGCCCTCTACTCTGCTCTGCTTGCCGACGTATTGAACACGTCGAGGTACCCTGGTCGTTCAAAACGACGTACGAAAGAAAACCGCCTCTCTGTGTAGCCATCGCTACGTCCCTCAACCTCTCCCCGCCAGACAACCTGGCTTATCTACTCATCTTCGTTTTCACCTCTACCGCCACCCTCATCGCCTATCGAATCATCACCTTAGAACTCGAACGTATCACGTGCCCCTGTCATTGTTGCGTCGTCAGATCGTGGAATCTATACTCAGGGATATCCATAATCGCCACCCAATTCTTCATACTTCTAGCGATAATCGATCGCTAGACAAATATCACCACGCCTCCAAAGAAATTCTCGGCCCGAGAATCCCCATCACCTCCCCCTAAATCAAGAAGCAGAATCTCAGGATCAGGAACCCAAAACCCAGATCCCAGAAGAAACCCTATCCCCACTCAGACACCATCCCCATTCTACCCCCCATCTCCATTTGATTCACCTACAACACGTGCATCAACGTCAACCCAACTTGTCACCACAACACGAACTCGAACAGATTTTGCTGAAGAACTAGCAGAACGACAAAGAATACAATACGAAAAAGAATTAAAGGAACACTACGAACAAGAAGAAAGAAAACGCAAACAAGCCGAAGAATACCGCGCTAAAGTAGATCCATTAAACAACTACGAACTCCAAAGACTTAAGAACGCCCTCAAACAACCAAGAGGACTTTCCGCATCAGAAGAAAACTTACTTACACGCCACGAATACGCCGTAAATCAAGGAAAACCCCAAGAAGACAACGACTCCGACGTCTATATAACAGACGACAACCAATCGAATCCCGATCCTCAACCACCCGCCTTACCAGCACCAACCACACCCTTAGCCCTACCGGCCCCACCTTTCCGACCAATACAACCTCCATCACCACCACCGCCGCCGCCACCCGGACAACTACAAATAATGGCCGCCGCAGCTACCCCAAAGGAGTTAGGACTCCTCAAACCCATCGCCTTCGATGGAACTAGAAGACTATTCGAAGATTGGATCTTCCAATGTGAAGTTTACGTGCTCGCCAATGCGACCACCTACAACACCGACCTCGCTAGGACCTTATTTGTCCTTTCGACAATGCAATCAGGAGATGCCCGAGCATGGGCTAGACAATACCTCCATGAAAGAAACGCCCAAACCCCACAAGGACAACCCATAGTCATGGAATCATGGGACAACTTCACCGCCCGACTTAGGGCCGATTTCACCCCAGCGGACGAACATGCGTACGCGCATACCCGACTTCAAACCCTGCACCAAGCAGGCAAACCAATGACCGAGTTTAATGCTCAGTTCAAGGAACTCGTCCGACAATCCGGATTAAACGAAGATCGCACTCTAATCGATCTATACCGAAAAGCAATCGATCGCCGCATTGCCATGAAGATCGACGAATCGGAAAACCCTCCGACAACTATCACCGCTTGGTACACCCGAGCAAACAAACTCGACGACAATTTTTGCCAAATCAACGCCCTCTACGGCACCCCCAGAAACACGTTTCCCCAAAGAAACCAATACCAACCCAATCGCGGACCAAGCCGTCCAAACAACAACGTGCCCTACGCACAATTCTACCAAAGGAGCAACGCTCCACGGTTTACCCCACGTGACCCACATGCCATGGAAGTAGACCATGCCGCTATAGAAGAAGGATTCGAAGACCCTTATCCCGAAATCCCACAACCGGAATACACCGAAGAAAATTCCGCACAAGAACCATTGGAGTTAGATGCCGTTGTCACCGGACAACAAATGAAATCATACCAAAACCAGGAATGCTTCCGATGTGGAGCCAAAGATCATTGGGTCAGTAAATGCCCCCAACCACCACCAGCTAGACGCTTCCCAGGAATGCGCACTAATCCCCCTCGCCCTGCGAGAAACCCCAACCGTCCCTTCCCTGGACAACAAAACACTCGTCCCGGATTCCCAAACCGGAACGCCCAACAATCACCGCAACGCAAGTACTCCCTTGCTGTCGCAGAAGTCGCATCTCAAATGCGTCAAATGGTCGACGACCTCGATCCAGAACTCCAACAAGAACTCCACTCCGCGCTAGCCGAGGATCCGGAGATGCGTCCATTCCAGGATTTTTAAAAAGGAACGCTGTCGACAGATGTGCCCCTGCACGTTCCAGAACTCAGAAGGACATTTCGTACTCTCACTCCCAGAAGGACATTTTCTCGATAAACTCTGTACAATTACGACTATCCCCGAATAAACGATCCCTTTTCTTACCCATCGAGATTTGGAGTGAACGGACATCAAAACCCGTGGCCATCACCGCCCTGATAGACTCAGGAGCCCAAGGGAACTTTATCTCCCACAAAGTCGTTGAACGACATGGTTATCAAACCAAACGGCTGGACCAACCAATTCCACTCAGTAACGTTGACGGAACTGATAATCAACATGGCAAGATCCACGAATACATCGAAATCAGAACCATCATTGATGGAAGAGATTGCACGCTAGAAGCGTACGTCACAAACACTGGTGAGAAGGACCTCATCATCGGATTTCCCTGGTTGGAACAATATAACCCCGACATCAACTGGAAGACCAAGACATTCTCTTGGAAACCACAAATCGACCACCAGGATTTCTCGAAACTCCTCAGAACCCTACGACGACCTGTCGAACTCAACTTCATCGCCATGGACATAATGGCTGGAAAAACCTCTCAACCCGAGGAAAACCCCGAGGAATACATTAACCTGTCAAATGTTGACCTCGACACCTTCTCTCTAGAAAGAGAAATGAACCCCATGCTTCTAACCCCATTAGAAGTAAACGCCAAAGCGACACACGCCACAACGCTCCACAATGAGCAACATAATCCGACAAGATCGGCAAACCAAAAAGGAAAACAACCGGAATCAAACAAGGAAACACCCGAGATCCCTCGGAGATTCGCCCGATGGGCTAAAATATTCAACAAGAAAGCCTCCGAACGATTCCCACCATCAAGAGCGTTTGATCATGAAATCGAACTAAAACCGACATTCGAAGCAAAATCGATGAAACCGTATCAAGTGGCACCTGCCGAAGAAAAAGCATTGAAAGAATTCATAGACGAAAACCTCCGAAAAGGCTATATCCGCCCCTCAAAATCCCCTATGGCATCACCCTTCTTCTTCGTTGCCAAGAAAGGAGGAGATCTCCGACCCTGCCAAGATTATCGTTATCTAAACGATCACACTGTCAAAAATGCCTACCCAATTCCCATGATTTCCTCTATCATGGACAAACTCAAAGGAGCTAAGTACTTCACTAAGCTCGACGTCCGCCTAGGATACAATAACGTCAGAATCAAAGATGGCGACCAATGGAAAGCAGCGTTCAAGACTCCCATGGGTCTTTTCGAACCGACTGTCATGTTTTTCGGACTTTGCAATAGTCCCGCAACGTTCCAACATATGATGGACACGTTATTCTCCGAAATAATGGAGAAAGGAGGAATCATCATCTACATGGATGATATTCTAATCTACGGTAAAACCCAGGAAGAAACCGACCGACTCACGGAAAAAGTACTGCAAATCCTGCAAGAAAACGACCTCTACCTCAAAACGGAGAAATGCGAGTTCAACAAACAACGACTCGAATATCTCGGCATGATCATCATGCCAGACGAGATCAAAATGGATCCCGGAAAACTCAAGGGAATAGAAGATTGGCCCGTGCCAAAAACAGTCCGACACGTTCGGAAATTCATCGGATTCTGTAACTTCTACCGGAAGTTCATCCGCAACTACTCCCACCACACCAAACCCCTGAACCAACTCCTTTCCAAATCAAACAAATTCGAATGGAAAGAAGAACAACAAAAAGCGTTCGAAACGCTCAAGAACGAATTCCTAAAAGAACCGGTACTCCTCATGCCCGACTCCACAAAACCCTTCGAAATAGAAGCCGATGCTTCTAAATTCGCATCAGGAGCTGTCCTATATCAATACGACATCAACGGAATACGGAAACCCGTATCATTCTATTCAAAGACGTTCGGACCAGCGGAACGCAATTACGACATCTACAACAGGGAACTCCTTGCTATTATCCGAGCCCTCGAAGAATGGCGCCACTACCTCCTTGGCAGCCCCCATACCGTCCGTATCAGAACGGACCACCAAAACCTCACATACTGGCGTAAACCCCAGAAAATCAACCGCCGACAAGCACGATGGGTACAAACCCTCGCTGACTATAACTTCAAATTAGAACACGTCCCAGGATCAAAGATCCCTGCACCAGATGCTCTATCAAGACGTCCAGACCACATCCCTGACGAGGATAACGATAACGAAGACATCACCATGCTTCCGAACAATCTCTTTGTCGCCACCACTGACATGGAAGATCAAAACCTGACCACAGTACTCCCAGAACACCTCTTTATCGCCACCGTCGATACGAAACTTCAAGAAAGAATCACAGAATCACCAAAATACGACGCTAGAACCACCGAAGCGTTCAAACTCCTAAAAGAAACCCACCCTAACGCCGCCGATAAAGACTTCGGAACAGTTCCAACCCCGAACGGTTCACTCCTCACGTTCCAAGAACGTGTCATTATTCCAGAAGACCTTCAACTCAGACGCGATGTCATCGCAAGATACCACGACCACCCCACACGTGGCCACCCTGGAGAGCAGGAAACGTACCGCCTCGCCAAGAAAGAAGTATATTGGCCAGGAATGTCAACGTTCATAAAGAACTATGTCAAAGGCTGTCCAGAATGTCAGCAGCATAAAATCATACGCAGACCGGATCGCGCACCGACTCAACCGATCCCTCCACCAGCATCTAAACGCCCATTTGCCCAGATCTCATGGGATCTTATCACCGGTCTACCACCTAGCGCCGGCCATAATGCGATATTGTCCGTGGTGGACCACGGCCTTACGAAGGGGGTAATTTTCATCCCAACCTCAGACCGATCAAACGCCGATGACATCGGACGACTATTAATAGAAAAAGTATTCACCAGATTCGGATTACCCGACAAAATCATATCAGATCGAGACCCCAGATTCGCCGCCAACTCCCTCCGACAGCTAGCCAAACGCCTTAACATCCAACAAGCATTTTCAACCACGTACCATCCCCAGACAGATGGTTCCACAGAACGATACAACCAAGAAATCGAGACCTATCTCGCCATATACTGCACCAGGAATCCCCTTGACTGGTCAGAAACCCTCCCTATCGCCGAGTTTGCACACAACTCCAAAATACATGCCTCGAGACAGAAATCCCCATTCGAACTAATCATGGGATACAACCCTCCACCGATACCCACGGTAATGGAAACATTGAACTTTCCATCAGTAGACGAACGCATCAGACTCCTTGATGACGCCAGAAAAGAAGCACACGCGGCACATCAACTCTCCGCCGACATTATGAAACAAAGAACCAGAAGAACTGTCAAACCCCTTGAAACACGTCAAAAGGTATGGCTAGAAGCCAAGAACCTCAAACTCCCCTTCATTTCCAACAAAATATCCCCAAAACGACTAGGACCCTTCCTTATCACAGAAGTCCTATCACCGCTCACCTACAAACTAAAACTTCCGATCAAATGGAAGATACATCCAATATTCCATAGAAACCTTCTAACTCCATACGCCGAAACAGAAGCATACGGATCTCATCCGACCCCACCACCACCAGACATCATCAATGAAGAAGAAGAGTACGAAATAGAAGCCATTCTAAACCACCGACAACATCGTGGAAAACTCCAATACTACGTCAAATGGAAAGGATACTCCCACACGGAGAACGAATGGATCACCGATGAAACGCTTCATGAGAACGCCAAAGAGTACTTGACCAAGTATAAAGAAGCTCATGGAATTCTCCAGAAAGAACAAGAACCCACCAGAACTAACCAAAGACAACTTCGCTCCCACAACAAACGTACTTAAAGATGCCTATGAACCTCGACCTCACTCGCCCCCAAACTACTCCCCCTTTTTCAACAACACCTTCACCAACCTCCTCATCATCCTCCGTCGTCATCATAAACAATGCAAGCGTCGAACATACAACACTTCAAACAACTCCCGTTCCGGCCCCGTCTCCCTACACCCCCTCTCACACCTTCGCCGCAACATACGCCTCCCCCAGGGACGAGACCCCCGACCCCAATGACACCCCAGAACCAACAGCTGCCCCAGCCGCCTCCCTTAGATACCATACAGCTGGAGTACGATCATATGGACCAGATCACCCTTCTGACGGAGATCTGCGCGAGGCTGCCACCGACGGAGCCTTTACGATTAAATTGGAACACACTCCAATTTCAGAATACGACCGACAACTCTGGTACGACTATACCCACCACGTACGACAGACTAAGGCTCTCGCTACTGCGTACAATACGCAACGTGCCTGGGCAGAATCACTCGAGCGACTTCTCCGCTCAAGATCGGGCCTCATGTCCGAGGTGTCGAAGAACCTACCCAAACGAAATGAGGTACATACCTCGCAGCCCCCCACCACAGCCATCCCCACCACTACCACGACGACCACTGCCGCTATCATCACCACCGCCCCCAGTAAGGGAAGAAAGCCCGCCAGTATCAGAAATCCCTTCAGACTTCTCACCCCCACCAAGGACACCACCCACACCGTCACCAGTAACAACGTCCCGGTTCGGAACTCCCCCAACCCCATTCACCAGCGAACCAACCCCCGAACCACTGACAGATCGGTCTGCATCCAATGCAGACACACAGGACACTGGGCCATGGATTGCCCCCAATTTGCCTGCCTCGGATGCAAGCAATATGCCCCAGGACACTACTCATACGATTGCATCAAATACAGATGCCCCCACTGCGCCGTCTTTCAACCGCACCATAAACGGACCGAATGCCCAAGTCGAAAGACTCGACACGCCCCCTACTCCAGAAATCCTACAACCCGTCCCTCGGCCGTTCCCACAACTCACCATCGATACATCGATCTCACCCACGACGATTATTACGAGGAATGCTACGACGACGTGGCCGAATCAAACATCACAGGAGAACCATGCGGTTCCTTCTGAAACAAACCAACTCACCCCACCAGAAGAAAGAATCGAAAGTCCCCATTTCAGACGCCTTCTATATGATATCTTTTACCCAGGACAGCCCCCATCCCCAGAAACCGCCGCTGTACTCGATCTTCACAGAACTCCCACTCCTACCTTCTCCCCCGTCATTCCCCCCAGACCAGACTCCACCGACCTACCCCAGACCGACTACTACGAACCAAATTACTTAGCCGAATACCCGGAAGAAGGAAACTAACGAGTTGTATGGAAAACAACTCTAGAAACGGACCTAATGTTATCAGAAACCACATCAGAAGGACAGTTATTTTTAGTTCACATTCCCATGTCACTATGAAACTATCAGTAGTGTACATCAGAAGGACTATTCTTAGTATACGCCTCATGTTCTCTTATCTCTGACTCATAGTTACCCCGGTCTGGATTATTATAGTAGGAGTACAGCCACACTTAGAAGTATATAGGGATACAGTACAATACCTTGTATCCTTATCTTAGTGTTATACAGTTCTTGCCTCCTATACCTCTTTGCCCTTAAACCGGCTGGACTATAGTGCTCCGTCATCTCTAAGTCACGCCTAGTAGGACAAGACCAAGTCTGTATAGACATCTTGCCACGAACGCCGTGCTACTCAAGAGCGAACCCCTAACCCGGGTAACACTCGCGCAGATCTCCGTCAGAAGGGTGATCTGGTCCATATGATCGTACTCCAGCTGTATGGTATCTAAGGGAGGCGGCTGGGGCAGCTGTTGGTTCTGGGGTGTCATTGGGGTCGGGGGTCTCGTCCCTGGGGGAGGCGTATGTTGCGGCGAAGGTGTGAGAGGGGGTGTAGGGAGACGGGGCCGGAACGGGAGTTGTTTGAAGTGTTGTATGTTCGACGCTTGCATTGTTTATGATGACGACGGAGGACGATGAGGAGGTTGGTGAAGGTGTTGTTGAAAAAGGGGGGGGTAGTTTGGGGGCAAGTGAGGTCGAGGTTCATGGGCATCTTTAAGTACGTTTGTTGTGGGAGCGAAGTTGTCTTTGGTTGGTTCTGGTGGGTTCTTGTTCTTTCTGGAGAATTCCATGAGCTTCTTTATACTCGGTCAAGTATTCTTTGGCGTTTTCATGAAGCGTTTCGTCGGTGATCCATTCGTTCTCCGTGTGGGAGTATCCTTTCCATTTGACATAGTATTGGAGTTTTCCACGATGTTGTCGGTGGTTTAGAATGGCTTCTATTTCGTATTCTTCTTCTTCATTGATGATGTCTGGTGGTGGTGGGGTCGGATGAGATCCGTATGCTTCTGTTTCGGTGTATGGAGTTAGAAGGTTTCTGTGGAATATTGGATGTATCTTCCATTTGATTGGAAGTTTTAGTTTGTAGGTGAGCGGTGATAGGGCTTCTGTGATAAGGAAGGGTCCTAGTCGTTTTGGGGATATTTTGTTGGAAATGAAGGGGAGCTTGAGGTTCTTGGCTTCTAGCCATACTTTTTGATGTGTTTCAAGGGGTTTGACAGTTCTTCTGGTTCTTTGTTTCATAATGTCGGCGGAGAGTTGATGTGCCGCGTGTGCTTCTTTTCTGGCGTCATCAAGGAGTCTGATGCGTTCGTCTACTGATGGAAAGTTCGATGTTTCCATTACCGTGGGTATCGGTGGAGGGTTGTATCCCATGATTAGTTCGAATGGGGATTTCTGCCTCGAGGCATGTATTTTGGAGTTGTGTGCGAACTCGGCGATAGGGAGGGTTTCTGACCAGTCAAGGGGATTCCTGGTGCAGTATATGGTGAGATAGGTCTCAATTTCTTGATTGTATCGTTCTGTGGAACCATCTGTCTGGGGATGGTATGCGGTTGAAAATGCCTGCTGGATGTTAAGGCGTTTGGCTAGTTGTCGGAGGGAGTTGGCGGCGAATCTGGGGTCTCGATCTGATATGATTTTGTCGGGTAGTCCAAATCTGGTGAAGACTCTTTCTATTAATATTCGTCCAATGTCATCGGCGTTTGATCGATCTGAGGTTGGGATGAAAATTACCCCCTTCGTAAGGCCGTGGTCCACCACGGACAATATCGCATTATGGCCGGCGCTAGGTGGTAGACCGGTGATAAGATCCCATGAGATCTGAGCAAATGGGCGTTTAGATGTTGGTGGAGGGATCGGTTGAGTCGGTGCGTGATCCGGTCTGCGTATGATTTTATGTTGCTGACACTCTGGACAGCCCTTGACATAGTTCTTTATGAATGTTGACATTCCTGGCCAATACACTTCTTTCTTGGCAAGGCGGTACGTTTCCTGTTCTCCAGGATGGCCTCGTGTGGGGTGGTCGTGGTATCTTGCGATGACATCGCGTCTGAGTTGAAGGTCTTCCGGAATAATGACATGTTCTTGGAACGTGAGGAGTGAACCGTTTGGGGTTGGAACTGTTCCGAAGTCTTTATCGGCGGCATTAGGGTGGGCTTCTTTTAGGAGTTTGAACGCTTCAGTGGTTCTAGCGTCGTATTTGGGTGATTCCGTGATTCTTTCTTGGAGCTTTGTATCGACGGTGGCGATAAAGAGGTGTTCTGGGAGTATTGTGACCAGGTTTTGATCTTCTATGTCAGCGGTGGCGACAAAGAGGTTGTTTGGAAGCATGGTGATGTCTTCGTTGTCGTTATCTTCATCAGGGACGTGGTCTGGACGTCTTGATAGAGCGTCTGGTGCAGGAATTTTTGATCCTGGGACGTGTTCTAATTTGAAGTTGTAGTCAGCAAGGGTCTGTACCCATCGTGCTTGTCGGCGATTGATTTTCTGGGGTTTACGCCAGTATGTGAGGTTTTGGTGGTCCGTTCTGATACGGACAGTATGGGGGCTGCCAAGGAGGTAGTGGCGCCACTCTTCGAGGGCTCGAATAATAGCAAGGAGTTCCCTGTCATAGATGTCGTAATTGCGTTCCGCTGGTCCGAACGTCTTTGAATAGAATGATATGGGTTTCCGTATTCCGTTGATGTCGTATTGATATAGGACAGCTCCTGATGCGAATTTAGAAGCATCGGCTTCTATTTCGAAGGGTTTTGTGGAGTCGGGCATGAGGAGTACCGGTTCCTTTAGGAATTCATTCTTGAGTGTTTCGAACACCTTCTGTTGTTCTTCTTTCCATTCGAATTTGTTTGATTTGGAAAGGAGTTGGTTCAGAGGTTTGGTGTGGTGGGAGTAGCTGCGGATGAACTTCCGGTAGAAGTTACAAAATCCGATGAATTTCCGAATGTGTCGGACCGTTTTTGGTACTGGCCAGTCTTCTATTCCCTTGAGTTTTCCGGGATCCATTTTGATCTCATCTGGCGTGATGATCATGCCGAGATATTTGAGTCGTTGTTTGTTGAACTCGCATTTCTCCGTTTTGAGGTAGAGGTCATTTTCCTGCAGGATTTGCAGTACTTTTTCCGTAAGTTGGTCGGTTTCTTCTTGGGTTTTACCATAGATTAGGATATCATCCATATAGATGATGATTCCTCCTTTCTCCATTATTTCGGAGAATAACATGTCCATCATATGTTGGAACGTCGCGGGACTGTTGCAAAGTCCGAAAAACATAACAGTCGGTTCGAAAAGACCCATGGGAGTCTTGAACGCTGCTTTCCATTGATCGCCATCTTTGATTCTGACGTTATTGTATCCTAGGCGGACGTTGAGCTTAGTGAAATACTTAGCTCCTTTGAGTTTGTCCATGATAGAAGAAATCATGGGGATTGGGTAGGCGTTTTTGACAGTGTGATCGTTTAGATAACGATAGTCTTGGCAGGGTCGGAGGTCTCCTCCTTTCTTGGCAACGAAAAAGAAGGGTGATGCCATAGGGGATTTTGAGGGGTGGATGTAGCCTTTTCGGAGGTTTTCGTCTATGAATTCTTTTAGTGCTTTTTCTTCGGCAGGTGCCACTTGATAGGGTTTCATTGATTTCGCTTCGAATGTCGGCTTTAGTTCGATTTCGTGATCGAATGTTCTTGATGGTGGGAATCGTTCGGAGGCTTTCTTGTTGAATATTTTTGCCCATCAGGCAAATCTCCGAGGGATCTCGGGTGGTTCCTTGTTTGATTCCGGTTGTTTTCCTTTTTGGTTTGCTGATCTTGTCGGGTTATGTTGCTCATTGTGGAGCATTGTAGCATGTGTCGCTTTGGCGTTTACTTCTAATGGGGTTAGAAGCATGGGGTTCATTTCCCTTTCTAGAGAGAAAGTGTCGAGGTCAACATTTGACAGGTTGACGTATTCTTCGGGGTTTTCCTCGGGTTGAGAGGTTTTTCCAGCCATTATGTCCATGGCGATGGAGTTAAGTTCGACAGGTCGTCGTAGGGTTCTGAGGAGTTTCGAGAAGTCTTGGTGATCGATTTGAGGTTTCCAAGAGAATGTCTTGGTCTTCCAGTTGATGTCGGGATTGTATTGTTCCAGCCAGGGAAATCCGATGATGAGGTCCTTCTGACCAGTGTTTGTGACGTATGCTTCTAGCGTGCAATCTCTTCCATCAATGATGGTTCTGATTTTGATGTATTCATGGATCTTGCCATGTTGATTATCAGTTCCGTCAACGTTACTGAGTGGAATTGGTTGGTCCAGCCGTTTGGTTTGATAACCATGTCGTTCAACGACTTTGTGGGAGATAAAGTTCCCTTGGGCTCCTGAGTCTATCAGGGCGGTGATGGCCACGGGTTTTGATGTCCGTTCACTCCAAATCTCGATGGGTAAGAAAAGGGATCGTTTATTCGGGGATAGTCGTAATTGTACAGAGTTTATCGAGAAAATGTCCTTCTGGGAGTGAGAGTACGAAATGTCCTTCTGAGTTCTGGAACGTGCAGGGGCACATCTGTCGACAGCGTTCCTTCTTAAAAATCCTGGAATGGACGCATCTCCGGATCCTCGGCTAGCGCGGAGTGGAGTTCTTGTTGGAGTTCTGGATCGAGATCATCAACCATTTGGCGCATCTGAGATGCGACTTCTGCGACAGCAAGGGAATACTTGCGTTGCGGTGATTGTTGGGTGTTTCGGTTTGGGAATCCGGGACAAGTGTTTTGTTGTCCAGGGAAGGGACGGTTGGGGTTTCTCGCAGGGCGAGGGGGATTGGTACGCATTCCTGGGAAGCGTCTGGCTGGTGGCGGTTGAGGGCATTTGCTGACCCAATGATCCTTGGCTCCACATCGGAAGCATTCCTGGTTTTGGTATGATTTCATTTGTTGTCCGGTGACAATGGCATCTAACTCCAACGGTTCTTGTGCGGAGTTTTCTTCGGTATATTCCGGTTGTGGGATTTTGGGGTAAGGGTCTTCGAATCCTTCTTCTATTGCGACATGGTCTACTTCCATGGCGTGTGGGTCGCGTGGGGTGAATCGTGGAGCGTTGCTCCTTTGGTAGAATTGTGCGTAGGGCACGTTATTGTTTGGGCGGCTTGGTCCGCGGTTGGGTTGGTATTGGTTTCTTTGGGGAAACGTGTTTCTGGGAGTCCCGTAGAGGGCGTTGATTCGGCGGAAATTATCATCGAGTTTATTTGCTCGGGTGTACCAAGCGGTGATAGTTGTCGGGGGGTTTTCTGATTCATCGATCTTCATGGCAATGCGACGATCGATTGCCTTGCGGTATAGATCGATTAGAGTGCGATCTTCGTTTAGTCCGGATTGTCGGACAAGTTCCTTGAACTGAGCGTTGAACTCGGTCATTGGTTTGCCTGCTTGGTGCAGGGTTTGAAGTCGGGTATGTGCGTACGCATGTTCGTCCGCTGGGGTGAAATCGGCCCTAAGTCGGGCGGTGAAATTGTCCCATGACTCCATGACTATGGGTTGTCCTTGTGGAGTTTGGGTGTTTCTCTCGTGGAGGTATTGTCTAGCCCAGGCTCGGGCATCTCCTGATTGCATTGTTGAGAGGACGAATAGGGTCCTAGCGAGGTCGGTGTTGTAAGTGGTCGCATTAGTGAGTACGTAAACTTCACATTGGAAGATCCAATCTTCGAATAGTCTTCTAGTTCCATCGAAGGCGATGGGTTTGAGGAGTCCTAACTCCTTTGGGGTGGCTGCGGCGGCCATTATTTGTAATTGTCCGGGTGGCGGCGGCGGTGGCGGTGATGGAGGTTGTGTTGTTCGCAAAGGTGGAGCCGGTAGGGCTAAGGGTACAGTTGGTGCGGGTAATGCGGGTGGTTGTGGATCGGGATCTGATTGGTTGTCGTCTGTTATATAGACGTCGGAGTCGTTATCTGTTTGGGGAGTTCTTCCCTGATTTACGGCGTATTCGTGGCATGTGAGTAAGTTTTCTTCTGATGTGGAAAGTCCTCTGGGTTGTTTGAGGGCGTTTTTAAGTCTTTGGAGTTCGTAGTCGTTTAATGGGTCTACTTTAGCACGGTATTCTTCGGCTTGTTTGCGTCTTCTTTCTTCTTGTTCGTAGTGTTCTTTTAATTCTTTTTCTTGTTGTAGTCTTTGTCGTTCTGCTAGTTCATCAGCAAAGCTTGTTTTTGTACGTGTTGATGTGCTTGGAGTGGGTGAGTTGAATGGAGATGGGGGATAGAATGGGGATGGTGTCTGAGTGGGGATAGGGTTTCTTCTGGGATCCGGATTTTTGGTTCCTGATCCTGAGATCCTGCTTCTCGATTTAGGAGGAGGGGGAGGTGATGGGGATTCTCGGGCCGAGAATTTCTTTGGAGGCGTGGTGATATTTGTCTAGCGATCGATTATCGCTAGAAGTATGAAGAATTGGGTGGCGATTATGGATATCCCTGAGTATAGATTCCACGATCTGACGACGCAACAGTGACAGGGGCACGTGATACGTTCAAGTTCTAAGGTGATGATTCGATAGGCGATGAGGGTGGCGGTAGAGGTGAAGACGAAGATGAGTAGGTAAGCCAGGTCGTCTGGCGGGGAGAGGTTGAGGGACGTAGCGATGGCTACACAGAGAGGCGGTTTTCTTTCATACGTCATTTTGAACGACCAGGGTACCTCGACGCGTTCAGTACGTCGGCAAAGCAGAGCAGAGTAGAGGGCGAGCAAGAGATAAGCAGCAGAGTATCTTAGTGTTTTGTTACCCGGGTTAGGGGTTCGCTCTTGAGTAGCACGGTGTTCGTGGCAAGATGTCTATACAGACTTGGTCTTGTCCTACTAGGCGTGACTTAGAGACGACGGAGCACTATAGTCCAGCCGGTTTAAGGGCAAAGAGGTATAGGAGGCAAGAACTGTATAACACTAAGATAAGGATACAAGGTATTGTACTGTATCCTTATATATCTCTAAGTGTGGCTGTACTCCTACTATAATAATCCAGACCGGGGTAATTATGAGTCAGAGATAAGGAAACATGAGGCGCATACTAAGAATAGTCCTTCTGATGTACACTACTGATAGTTTCATAGTGACATGGGAATATGAGCTAAAATTAACTGTCCTTCTGATGTGGTTTCTGATAACACATATGATATGGGAATTTGTACTAAGTATAACTGTCCTTCTGATATAGAATCCTGATAACACTGGAGATGAAGACACATATCAGAACTTGTTACAATGGAGGAATGTAAGAATGACTTGCCAGGAATACATAAAATATTATAGGCAAGGCAAAAGAGGTTTGGGAATTGCACCTGCTGACCCACTCACCAGTGAATTGGATTGCAGGTATTAAAATCTTCAGCAGAAAGTTTAAAATACTCCTTGAGTTTATTGATAGTCATCTTCTCTTTCCTGCAATATTGAGATGTGAAGGATTTCTGAGGTGAGCCAATGGCAGGTAATGTCTGAACAGATGTAGAAGGTGCTGATGATGGTATATAGCTGTTCAGATTTGCATAATTATAGAGTTTAATCAGAGATTACCATCTAATGCCATGGACAGCTGTATTTTGGATAGTATTGGGCAGTCAATGACTATCCTGTCTACCATCTATCTGAGTGGTTGAGCTGACCCTGAATGGTATAGGTATGGCACCTGTACTATGGTACCATCTACTCCATACTGTACAGTCATGGTGTGCAGTCCTACCATCTGTCCAATTTTGTTCCTACCTCAGTCAGTCAGCTTAGTGAGAAAACTATCAATCTCTAATCCTGATATTAGTTTATCAGGTGTAAGATTTTGACCTTTTGTTGTCTCTGTGAGTGTCCAACATAATTTTTTAGGTGCATGGTTTACAGCTTGACTTCAACACTGTGAGAATTTTCAGTTGTATCTCTCCAAGCCAGAGCAATTGCTCAGACTATGACAGTTCAATGAACGCTGTTTTGCCTGCATTGATGAAGACACTGCTCATCCTTAGATTATGTGCACTCTGGGACTACAACTGCAAAAGTGTGTTTTCTCATACTGTGCAAGAAGCTCCTAATTTATTGAGAGTGACACTAGTCACAATTCTTCTCTGGTTTGCAGTAGCTGGTATGTTCTGGCATCCTGGAGGTGCATGTCATTATTAATATTCTCTGATTATGTAGTTGAACTACTTGTGGGTATTTCCTGATTGCTGCTATACTGCTTACTGGTGACAACCTAGAGTGGCTTGGTGGCAACTATCACAGAAATAGTCATTGCAATGAGGCATTATGTTGGCCCACTCACATTACATGGCTGCTGGTATGATGTCCCCAACCACCAGATTGCTCTGTTGCAATGCACCTATGCAGCTGCTGCATTAGTACTTAGATAATAATGTTCTAATAGCTGATACTGATGCTATGCAGTATTTCTTGATTTATTTGTACAGGTGAGCAGATTCACATTTGACACTTACACATGTCTTATTTGCCCTAGGTATTGAGCTCACATTGACTCTCATCAAGTTTTATCAGTTTCTGCAGTTACTCAAACTTACTAGAAACTCATTCTGTGAAAGAGTTACACACATGAGGAGATGGATGCCAATCATATACATCTTCTATTGTGACAGGACACTATTCCCCATTCCATAAGTACAAGATATCTCAAAAGTATTGTGAATCAATAGTATTGACCCTATTATATTCTTCAGTGTTTTTGGTTGGTGGATATTGTCAATCCTGTCTTATTCACTACTACTGATTGGCACACCCCCAGCTTTACTAAGTTGTCACCACACTTGGGACTGTGCAGCCTTTACTGGGCATGAATTCATCCAGTGTATCAGTTTTCACACTGATAGGTTGGTCACCATAGGTCATTCATCCTTTGTAGTCTGTTATGAGCTTATGACCTACCCTATGATATCACTAGGTAGTTGGCACTTGCATATTGCATCTGTATGAGTGTTCTTCTTCAGATAAAGTATTCATCATTCAGCTGAGTCAACTTCATCACTGATCAGGGAATGTGCTTAATCATTGGCATCTGCACTGCTAAATGCAAACTCACACAATCACTGGTCATGCACCAACTTTCAACCTTGCAATTTGATAACCATGGAACACAGATGGCAACAAGTCTCCACTCAGAGTAACAATGAGTTGAGATACCATTTGACAGAGGAGCTGAGACATTCAGACTACAGAATTTATTATGTACCAATCTGATTGCTCCAGTGGTGGTTGAGCCCTTCAATATCATCTAGCATTAAGCTGCTGATAATGTGAGGCACTCTATGAGATGTAGTCTGAAACCAGTCCTAGCATTTTAGGAACCTTGACTAATGATTGTGAGTCTACTTGACCCAGTTGACCTGCAGTAAGCATTGAGGGTGCATATTTGGTGATTTCATGGCTCATGGGTAGTGATGTACAGGGCCCAGCTTGAAGCCCTGAAGCCCAGACTGCCTGGCCCTCAAAGCCTGAGCCCAGCTGAGCCTTAGTGAAGGGCTTTGTGGGCCTCAGGGCTCAGCTCCAGATGTCAGAAGCCTATTAGGGTGACCTGGGAGGCCTTGACAGCTCAGGGGGAGCCAAAACAACTGCAGGGAAATCCTAAGTGATATTAAACTATGAGTTATATACAGGACACATACCTGCAGGGAAATCCTAAGAGAATAGGATGAGGAAACCCCTGCAGGCGAAAACTATGTATATACCTAACTTATATAATCAATATAAATTGAACCAGGCTTAGCTGTGGTGTCTAGGGGTTGTACAAGGCCTAGTGTGGTTGAAACAAATGTGGGATGTGAATATGATGGTCTAGAGTCTGTAGGAATGAGAGGGAATGAGGGAGGGTTTTATCTGGACAGTGAGGGAGTGTATGATGTATTCTGGCTGTGTTTGCAGTGTGAATGTTTGAAGGGAGGGATATATAATGTGTTGGAGGGCACAGGGGTGTTGATAGGGTTAATGGAGGTGTTGCTGAGGTGTCTGGAGTGTCCCCTTACAAAGCCTGAGCTGAGCCCTGAAGCCTGGGTTTGGTGACAGTGAGGAAGTAATATCTATTATTAACATAGAACTGTACAGTTCTAAGCCACCACCCAAAACAACACAAAAAGCAAGTGTTACCAAATAGGAACAAACTTCTCTGAGCTCAAGAGAATGCCTAAGTTCAGGACCTATCAAGATCTTCTCCTGTTGTGACTGGCTTAGACCTAGCTGCTACTCCAGCCAGCTCCCCACCTCCTACAAGCACATCAACCTCAGTGGCTGGAGTGGAAGATGAAGAGCTCAATGATATTGAAACAGGTAATTTTGGCACTCAAATACATGCTTTCTTGTATCTCACTGTTATTACAGTTAGTTCACAAAAATGGCAGAGGACTGTAGTAGTTGATAGTGATAATGAGACTTCAGTGGCTGGGGCAGGGGCATCAACAACTGACTCAACAAGTGAGCAACAATTGAAACTTGTCAATTTGTTGTCTTTTTTGTACAGGAGATTTCATAGCTACCTGATATTGACTCCTTGTAATGTTTTCCCTCTACCAAGCCTGGGCCTGAGCCTGGGCCTAGCCCAAGCCCAGCCTGAGCCCTGGTAAGCCAAGCCCAAGCCTGGACTTTTGAGCTGAGCTGGGCCCTACATATCACTACTTATGGAAGTTGGGCAAAGAGTACTAGTGTTAGAATTAACAATTCCAGCAAACTGGTGAAATGCCCCTGACTGCCTCATGAAGGCCATGTTGTAGGTAGATTATATACATGTGTAGTTTACCAGTAGTACCTTGTCCATTTACCTCCCTCTCCTCCCTTTTATCACTCCATTGTTGTCTCTCATGAACACATGCCCTTATTGCTGTCCACCTTCTTGAGCTGATTTCAACAACTGGACTCATCATTGTAATGTTGATACTATTTAGTCTAGCACTATTGGATACACCTGGAACATACTAAATCCATTGATTGAGGTTTTGTGGTAGCTTTGTTGCAGTGTGTTGTTCTGGTTTTGTAATGAAGCCATATGTTCAGAGTAACTTGTTTCAGCATTGGGATATTTGCAAATGTTGAGGACTGCAACACAGGCAGACCACCTGCCTGTAAGAATAAAGGACTATGAGCATAAGTAAAAGCATAATCATGATCTCTAAGTTGTAAGTGCTCACCTTAGTCACTCACTATACATGCAAGTACTAAGAAAAGCCTAACTACATATCCATGGTCTAGCTAACTGAAATTCTACTGAATAGCAATATAAACAAGTTGGTAAACAAATTGTGAGATTGCAATTTTACGTGAATAAGGTCCAAGTCCAAATAAAGTCTAACTAGAGTCTAGCCAATGTTGCATCAACTGTTTGCTGGCTTGTAAGAATCCAACACTGCCCATCTGAACTCAAACCCATCAGCAACAAATTCTGCATTTCCCAGGCTTCTCAGGGTCACAGGCACTCCCCCTCAAGCCAAGGACAGGCTGAGTTCTTGAGTAAAATGCTTGACCTTTGGCAATGTGAGAGCTACCCTCCTTAACCAACTTGACAAAGATATCAACCTCTTCTTGATGCAAATTTGCAAGTGGTATGGCTACCACTTCCCTGAACTTGTTTGCATCATACTGGACAACCACCAGTATGCACATGCAGTACTATTCATTGGTGACAAAGACAAATTTGATGAGGACAAGTTGCCAGAGCTAACATCAATCCTTGATAATGATATGCTGATTTCATGCCTATACATGAATTCCATACTCCAAAACAATTCTCTACATAGAATCATTGGCTATATCATTAAAGAACTCTATAGAGGATTGGTACTCTGCCCCATAGTAGCCAGTTTGACCAAATTGAGGATATTCAAGCCTTGGAAGTGTTCAAACCAGCTCATTAGCAATAAGCTTAGTGAACCAAGCTATCAGAATGCTTTGCAGAGGGATTCAGGACTCTACATAGCCTATTGAGTATACCCCAGTCACATCAAGGGATCTTATGAGTAGTTTTCTGATGAACTCAGATTTGTCTGAACATAAAGAACATCTGTAGCAGCTGTTGCAGGTGTATCATGCCTATAGTGAGCTCAATAATGATGACTGTTATCAGAAGTCTTATCAGAAGGATGGTTATGTTTAGCTTGAATTCCCATGTCACTATGAAACAATCAGTAGTGTACATCAGAAGGACTATACTTAGTTTATGACTCACTCTCTTATCTCTGACTCATAATTACTCTGGTCCTGACCATTATAGTAGGAGCATAGCCACACCTAGGAGTATATAAGGATACAGTACATCATTATGTATCCTTATCTTAGTGTTATACAGTTCTTGCCTCCTATACCTCTTTGCCTCTAAACTGGCTGGACTTATAGTGCTCCATCATCTCCAAGTCATGCTTAGTAGGACAGGACCAAGTCTGTATAGACATCCTGTATTGAACTCTGTGCTACTCAAGAGTGAACCCCTAACCTGGGTAACAAAACAGTAAGATACCTTGCTGCTTATCTCTGCTTGCCCTCTACTCTGCTCTGCTCTGCCAACATACTGAATGTGTCAAGGTACTCTGGTTGTCCAACATAACATACAAAAGAAAACTGCCCCTCTGTGTAGCTATTGCTACATCTCTGAACCTCTCCCTACCAGAAGATCTGGCTTACCTACTCATTTTCATCTTCACCTCCACTGCCACCCTCATTGCCTACAGAATCATAAACCTAGAACTTGAATGCATCATGTGCCCCTGCCACTGCTGTGTCATCAGATCATGGAACCTGTAACCAGGAATATCCATCATCACCACCCAATTTTTCATCCTTCTAGCAATAATCAATCACTAGACAACCACCACCACACCTCCTAAGAAGTTCTTGGCCTGAGAAACTCCATCACCCCCTCCTCCCAAATTGAGAAGCAGAATCTCAGGACCAGGAATCCAAAACCCTGATCCAAGAAGAAACCCTACACCCACTCAAACACCATCCCCATTTTATCCCCTATCTCCATTCAACTCTCCCACTCCATGAACCTTGAGCTCCACACAATTAATCCCAAGACCCTCAGCACATGAACTCTTAATCCAAAGACAACAAGAACAAGAAGAAAGCGATTTACAAGAACTTCTAGAACAAGAAGAACAGAAATGTATAGAAGCTGAAGAATACTTAACAAAAGCACAACCACTAAACGATTTCAAACTTCAAAGACTCAAATACACTTTAAAACAGCCAAGAGAACTCACTAAATCAGAAGACAACTTACTCACACATCATAAATTTGTAACAGATCAAGGAAAACCTCCACCAGTAGACAATGACTCAGACATCTACATCACAGACAGTAATGAATCAGACCCTGATCCACAATCACATACACTACCTGCACCCACACAACCCTTAGCCTTACTGGCACCTCCCATACAACCACTGCAACCCCCAACACAACCACCACTGCCACCCCCTGGACAATTACAAATGGCTGCTGCATAAACCCCAAAAGAATTAGACCTCCTTAAACCCATCGCCTTTGATGGAACCAGAAGATTATTTGAAGATTGGAATTTCCAATGTGAAGTTTACGTTGATACGCCGATTTCACGCCTATACATGAATTCCGTACTCCGGAACGATTCTCTACATAGAATCATTGGCTATATCATTAAAGAACTCTATAGAGGATTGGTACTATGTCCCGTAGTAGCCAGTTCGACCGAATTGAGGATATTCGAGCCTTGGAAGTGTTCAAACCAGTTCATTATCACTAAGCTTAGTGAACCAAACTATCGGAATGCTTTCCAGAGGGATTCAGGACTCTACATAGTCTATCGAGTATACTCCGGTCGCATCAAGGGACCTTACGAGCAGTTTTCTGATGAACCCGGATGCGTTTGAATATAAAGAATGTACCTAGCGGCTGTCGCAGGAGTATTACGTCGAAAGCGAGCCCAATAATGATGACCGGACCACGGAACGGAACGTTCAACGTTCGGGAGGCGACACCCGATGCCCAAAACCCTAGAAATATCAAAGACTCCTAATTAACGAGTGCTTTGTGGGTCCCGGCACCTCGGCCTATTGCTTAACTGAGATTAATTACAACGGATCAAGGGACTGTCCATCCGCTATACATTCCGATCATAATTGATCCGGAGTCTTAACGCGCTCGCGTGGACGCAGAATAATGCAGACGAGCACGAAACACGTCTGGCTGGATTGCCATTCGTTAATCAGAGAAAAACCCATAACCCAGGGCAAGGTAGAAATGCTGCCGAACCTTCCAAAATGTTCTACAGTGCCTGTAACAATTAAGCTTATTGTTTTCTATTTCATATTTACTATCTCTCGTATGTATCTAAACAATATAAATACGGTCGCACTTGTTCGTGGAGAAGCAAGAGGTCTCACCCCCGCTTCCACACGCAAGTCTGCGAGCCGTGATCAAGAACGGTTTCAGAGGGCTATTTAGTGTGCGTCGTTAAGTGTGAATTCTTCGGTCGTCGACCAACCCAGAGACAGAGACAGAGACCAGAGTTCAGAGTTTAGAGTTCCAGAGTGCTAGAGACAGAGACAGAGACAGAGACCAGAGACCAGAGACTAGAGACCCCGCGCTTTGAATTGACAGGGATTGTCCTTTCATTGTTGCACCGTACGGCTAAGATAACTTCAACGGCTGTTTGTTAACCTCTAAAACACTACTCTCTTGAATTTCGCTGTCAGAATGCACCCCCAGAACACCCTAAAAGACGAAACTGTTCCTTATCTATCTCATTCCACTTGTATTAGCTTAAGCTTATCGAATTTCGGCTAAGCTTAGTGAAAACAAGCCCACTATCCATATTAAAACATACGAACGTTTTTACCTTTTCAACGTGCTTGCCAATTGTTATGAATAGTCCGGATCGAGAAGAACAGGAACAACTATTCAACTTTACAAGATGGGTACAGGAGACCACAGACCAGTTACAAGCGCAGGAGTATGAAGATGAAGAAGGGGAATATTATAACGCCATGCAGTACCTGGCAAGAGAAGCAGGAATGGAGATAACTCTGGAGGATATTCTGGAGTACCCCGAGGATGAAGAGGACAGCCATGGATCAACTGATCCAGCCTGTTAGAGCCGGTGCGGGTTGGGACTGAAGCGGAGGGTCGGGGTGGTATTCTTGGTATAAGGTAACCGGGGGACAGGGCGAAGTCAGTACGTAGACTTCGGGACCGAGGTGGAGTACGTTGGGCGGGGGTTTGGACTTGCGGCCTCAGCGTATGTGCTGTGCCCTCCTACTGTCCTAGTCCATATTTCAGGAAGTTGGAGCCAAAGCGGAGCAAGGCAGAAGAGAGGAGAGGATAGGGAACAGGGAGCTGGTCCGCTGCTCGATTCGATTATCAGACTGAAAAGTACAAGCCAAGTACCTACGGTATATATACTACCAGCCTTACAAACTATGACTCGTACTGGCTACATGCGGAGCGAAGTGGAGACCAATCTAGTTACAAACAGATTACGAACGGATTACAAATGGAATGGAAACAGGTACAGGTATGGAGACTAATAACGTATCTTGACTACGGACGGGAAATGGAGACGGGGGTATGAGACACCGAGGGTCAGGTGACCACAGCACGTGTGGAGGTGGTCGCGTGATCGGGGCAGTGGGTTGCGGTCGGAGCAGGTTGGGGCCGAGTCGGAGGGCAGAGGGTTGTTGTGTGGAACACACGTGGAGTCGAGAAGCCAAAGTTTAAATGATTAGACTCTGAGTTGGCATGGATATGACAGTGCCCCCCCTTTAGGGCCGAGCCTTGAGGCCCAAGGCGGTCTAGGCCGGGGCCCATCAGAAAGTCCCGGCAGGGTATAAAAATGGTGAACTGGTTCGATTCCAAAAAACACAACTTGACCTCTTACTCCCATGAGCAGACAACCCTCCCGACAACCGACCGCCACGGAGTGCAAGGTGCAATTGTTGAGGGAGAAGGCGGAGCGAGAGGAGTGAGAGCGGCTGGAAATTGAGAGGCTGGAGGAGGAGGAGCAATGAGAGGAGGAGGAGCGGCAGCGGATGATAGCACTGCGCCAGCAACAAGTGGAGGAGCGGGTGAGAGAGCGTATGGCGGAAGATATCAGGTGGCAACAAGATGAGGCTGCCGAGGCAGAGCGTCGGGCGATTTGGGCCCAACTCGTCGCAACGACTACGGGGGCCTCGTTGAGCCGTCCATTGGAAGAACCAATGCAGGTAGATACAGAGGAGTCGGATTCTGAATACATGGATAGGGACGAGGCGAGAGATGAGGAGGAGGAGGAGGAGGAGGCCTCCGGGGATTCAGGGGATAAGGGTAAGGGGAAGGCAAAGGCGAGGGCGGCCCCGCGACGGGGCCATGCAAACGTATTCGGGGGCGAGAACCCCTGCTGGAGGTGTCAGCGAGATGAGGTCCTGTGTGAGGTCGCCGGCAGGTAAGTCATTTTTGAGGGTTCCCAGGCTACATACTGATAGTCTTTTTTTTTTAGTAACACCAGGAGTTGCCGTCGGTGCAGCAAAATGAAAAAATGGTGCGGGGGTCAAGAGGAGACGGAGCCGAGCAGGGCTGGGGGGATGTCGGGCCAACAATTTGAAGGTGAGTGAGGAATTTCTGACTGCGAGGTTTGCTGACCAAATGATCCTGTAGAGCTGAAGTGACTTATCGAGGAGGGGCACCAGAAGACCCTCAAGTGGGTCAATATCATGGAGGTGCGGCTTGCACAGGCCATCACTCGATTGGGGGAGAGGGTGGACAAGGTCGAGCTGATGGCTGGCTGCTATGAACAGTTGCGGCATTGGGAGGCGCAGGTGGATGGTAACTGGTTGAGTAGGGGTATTACGGAGACGGAGGAGTCGGAGGAGTCGGAGGAGTCGGAGAGCATCGGAGGTATTTTGGAAGAGGAGGTGCGAGGTATGATGGAGGATGTGGCGGTGCCGCCCTGTACCTCTGGAAACGATATGGACAGGTAGTTGTACTTGTCCAATAAATTTTTTGTTTCTTGGTGTGGTGGATGATCAGTGGAAAACTCAGAGTGAATGGAGGGGGCCAGGCTTATTGGGGTAAGAGGAATGGAAAGCCTCTACTAAATCTATGGCATGTTCAAGCTCGGTAGCCGGTAACCACGAAGACTCTTCTTTGGTGTCTTCATAACCTAACCAAATGACTTTGTAGAGGAGTTTGCATGCGCGGCGCCGATCAATCTTTGAGTCGACGATGCGAGCGATCTCGTATTCTGGTTTGCTGTCGATAGAAACTGGTGCAGGTGGCAGGTCCGATCAGGCTGGTATGGTATTAGGTGTGGCCGGTTCAAGCATAGAAACATGGAAGACTGGGTGTACTCCACGCATGGAATCAGGAAGTCGGAGTGTGAAGGAGTGAGTCCCTGCTTGGGCAATGATCTCGTAAGGTCCAAGGAACTTTTTGGAGAGTTTTTTGGAAGGACAGGTGGTGCGGAAAAATTGGGCTTTCACGAATACCTTTTGTCCAACCTTGAAGTCCGGGGTGGGGAGTCGGCGGACATCGGCGGAGGTCTGATACCGTTGCTGGGCTAGCACTATTTCAGACTTCAAGGTGGTATGTAGGTCATCGAGGTCAACAGCAAAATGGCGGGCCCAAGCGGAGGCGAGATCGCGTTCAGGATGAACTGTGATGTTCGGGTGGTATCCTTTATTAGCGAAGAACGGGGAGATACCGGTGGTGGCACTAGGAGTGTTGTTGTAAGCAAACTCAGCTAGTGGTAGTAATTCAGACCAATTGTCCTGTTGGTAGTTACAATAGACCCGGAGATATTGTTCCAGGGTCTGGTTGGTGCATTCCGTCTGTCCGTCGCCTTCTGGATGATAGCCCGAAGTGAAGTGTAGTTTCATGTTGAGGGCTTGTCCTAGGGAGTGGAAGAAGTGAGAGACAAATTTGGAGCCGTGGTCGGAGGTAACATGTTCGGGTACGCCATGCTTGGAGAAGACGTGGAGGATGAATAGGTGGGCGAGGTTGGAGGAGGTGACGGTATTGTAGGTGGGGATGAATAAGGATTGCTTGGTGAGTCTGTCGACTATTACTAGGATGGCATCGTAGCTGGAGGAGGCGGGGAGTTTCTCGATGAAGTCCATGGAGATTGAATTCCAAGGGCATTCAGGGATGGGGAGTTGCTTGAGGAGACCGTAGGGGCGGTGCCGCTGGGGTTTAGACCTCATACAGGTGACACAAGACTTACAGAAATCTTTGACGAAGGTGCGGACACTAGGCCAGGTGTATTCACGCCGGATGAGTTCCAGCGTTTTATTCTGACCGAAGTGGCCAGCTAGGACATGGTCATGCTTGTACTGGAGGACCCAAAGTCGGAGATTGTCAGCATCAGGGACGTAGATTCTGTCGTCTAGGATGAGGAAGCCTTTATTGTTAACTGACCAACGGCCTTCTGGGCTGGCAAGATGGGCGGAGGCGATCGGATCCGCTGGTAGAGCAGCGAGGATATCACGGTGTAGTTGGTCGAGATCCATGACTACAGCTGCGTGAAGGGAAGGGGCATAAAGAGTGGTGGCATGGATGGAGGCCACGAGCTGTTCATGAGTGAACACAGGCTGGAAGTTGTGCGGGTTGACTGATGCATAGTCGCTATTCCCCCCTTTAGGGTAGACGTCCCATCGTCTAGTTAGGGCATCAGGCTTGGTGCCGAGGCAGCCAGGTCGGAACTGGATGACGAGGTGGAATTGGGATAGGAACTCGGACCAACGAGCTTGGTGGCGAGTAAGGATCTTGGTGGTACAGAAGTATTCGAGGTTTTTGTGGTCGGTGACTACATCAATAGTGAGAGGGGCACCCTCAAGATAGTGCCGCCAGATACGAAAAGCCTCGAATATCGCCAGGAGTTCCTTGTCGTGGGTGTCATAATTAAGTTCGGCCGTGTTAAAGGTGCGGGAATGGAATGCAACAGGGTGAACCTCACCATCATCGGTGATGATAGAGAGGATAGCTGCAAGGGCGTAGTTGGAGGCGTTGGTCTTGACAATGATCTGAGCGTCAGGGGCCCAAGGAGTGAGGATGGGGGTGGATATGAATGCTTCTTTCAAGGAACTGAAGGCTTCGCGGCATTCGTCGGTGAAATTCCATTTCACGTCTTTGCGGGTGAGGCGAGTGAGCGGAACGACGATGTTGGAGTAACTGTGAATGAAGCGACAGTAAAAATTGGTGAAACCTAAGAAGGACTGGATGTCCTTGACTTTCTTGGGTTCCGGCCACTCCTGGATGGTCTTGACCTTAGATTGGTCCATTCGGAGACCGTCGGGGGAAAGAATGTAGCCAAGATATTCCACTGTGTCAGCGTGGAACTGGCATTTGTTGGGGCGGGCATATAGGCCGTGTTGCTGGAGCCGCTTAAGGACCTCCTTGACTTGGTCACGATGGATACTATGATTGTCGGAGTATATCAGGATGTTGTCAAGATAGATGGTAATGCAGACATCAAGCATGTCCTTGAATATATTGTTCATGAACCGCTGGAAAGTGGCAGGGGCATTGGTGAGGCCAAAAGGCATAACCATCCATTCGAAGGAGCCATAGTGGGTCCGAAAGGCGGTCTTCCATTTGTCGCCGTCAGCAACGCGGACAAGATGGTAGGCGTGATGGAGGTCGATTTTGGTATATACGCGGGCTTTGCGAGGGGAGTCTAAGAGGTCGGAGATGAGCAGAAGGGGGTAGCAGTCCTTCTTGGTAATACGGTTGAGACCTCTAAAATCAACACATAAGCGGAGGGAGCCGTCCTTTTTCTTGACAAAGAGGACCAGGGCTCCATGAGGAGAAGTGGAAGGGCGAATGAAACCAATGGACAAATGTTCGTCAATAAAATCACGTAGAGCTCCAAGCTCTGATTGCGAAAGGGAATAAATGGTACCGACTGGAGGCTGACCACCATCCTCTAGGTTAATCTGGAGGTCGTAAGGGCGGTGTGGAGCGAGTGTGTCAGCACGCGATTTACTGAACACATCTGCGAACTCATGGTATTCCTCGGGGATGGACGAGAGGTTAGCCAGGTCTTCGGAGATGGAAGAAGACGCGGCCGATGCGGAGGCGGCGGAGAGGTTGATTCGGAATTGTTGGGAGCCAGGGAGCTTGGCAGTGCGGATAAAGGCAGGAGCGTTTATCAGGGAGACATGGGGTTTCACAATGGGGGCAGATTGGGATGAGGTCCCAGACAGGGGTGGTGAACCTAGGTCAGGAGTGTCAGGGGCGGCCATAAACGGGGCCGATGTGGGTGCGATGCAGGTAGAGATGGAAGCAGGATTCTCAAGTAGGGATGGCCGGAAAGTGATACTGCCCAAAGCCCAGTCAATCAACGGATTGTAGCGGGTGAGCCAGTTGTGTCCTAAGACCACAGAACAGGAAGAGTCAAGCTGGGTGACATAAGTGTCCAAAATGATAGATTCACTGGAGGGGAAAGATACAGGCAGTTGCGCAAGCTCCGTAATGTAGGCATTTGAGGTTCCATCAAATAACCGAAGTTCAATAGCCAGGATGGACGAGGTTGGAATACTATGAGAACGAACAAAAGATGAGTCCACAAAACAGTGAGTAGAACCACTATCAACAAGAGCCTTGAAAGGAGAAAGAGAAGAGAAATCAGAACTAACTACATTGTCCGTTGTAGAAAGCGGGTCCGAAGCGGAGAGTACGGAAGCGGAAACAGAAGATAAGGAAGTAACTAAAGGAGAAGTTAATGTAATATGAAAAGAGTTCGGGTCGGAAAGAGTGGACACATTGAGACGGAAACTCTCTGGAGCACAGCAGAGTTCAATGCGATCCTCAGTCTGTGCAGAGGCCTGAGGACCACCGACTATTTTTCCGAGCTTGGGAGAGTCTGCGCGTCTGTCTTGGGAAGCTGAGCCTGTCAGCCTTTAGCCTTGGCATCAGGGAATTTCTTCTTGTCACAGTTGGCAGCCCTGTGATTGGGGTCTGCGCAGACAAGGCAGAGGTTATTGTCGAAATGTCGTTGACATTCCTCGGGGGTTAATTTACCATCCTTACCAAGTTTACTAGTAAGGTCGGATTTGGGTGGGGCCGATTTCTGACTGGCGGACAGGTTGGGCGGATTGCCCTTGAAGTTGTTGTTGGGGGTGCTGCCTTTGTTATTAATGGCAGGCTTGGTGGCAGGTTGCAGGTTGGTCGAGGTGGAAGGGGATGGGTTACCTCCAGGTTTCCTAGAGGTGGTCAGGTCCGAAGCGGCTTTGGCGCGGGCCTTCTTGCGCTGGTGTTCCCAATAGCGGGCGTTGATCTTCATTGCTGCTGTCCGCATTTCGATGAAGGTGTCGGGTTTGCCATCAGGCCGATTGGACAGGATGTCCTGGATGCGGTCGGGGAGGCCTTTGTAGTAGCGGTGACAAAATACTTCGTCACCCCAGTGGAGTTGGCCAGCTAGGCGGAGAAAGTCAATGTTGTAGATGGCAATCTTCTCATCATAGTGCATTTGGAGGGAGTCAAGCTGCTCAGCAGCTTCTCCGGTCGGATCCGTGGGACCGAAATTGGTCTGCAGTTCCAGGGTGAACTGGTCCCAGTCCTCAATCCAGTTGTGCATTATTCTGTGGTTGTCGGCCTCGTTGAGGCCGATTTTGAAGTGTTGCTGTGCCACGCCTGTGAGGTATGTCAATGCGAAGTTGACCTTGGTGGCAGGGATAGCAAACTGGGCTTGGTTGGTACGGAAATAGAGTCGGCATTGGAAGAGGAAGGGTTTGAGTTTGGCGGGGTCGGAACCTGTAAAGATGTCAGGTTTGCAAGCTTTGGTACGGGGAGTTCAAGGAGGCTGTGGGGCTTGAGAGTTCCCACAGCCGTCCATTTGATTGGCTATGCGTTGGAAAACTCGGAGTATGAGTCTATCATGGTCATCTCGGGTGTTGCCAGGTGGGATGTTGTTGTTGTTGTTGCCGTTGTCTGATGGTTCGTCGTTGCCCGGGGGCCCATCCCCATTGTCAGGGTAGTCGTCGGGATCACCAGGGTCGCTGGGATCAGGATTGGGGTCAGGGCCATCATCGGGGCTGTCGGGAGTCCGGAATACTGAAGGTTGTATATCTTCAGAGAACCGGTCTGGGGTCGAGGGCGCGATAGATTGTCAGCGAGAGCAAGAAGCCCTTGGGGAGTCGGGTTGCAGTTCCTTGGAAGGAGGTTGTCGAATGATGTGTTTGCTACGATGAGCGGCTGGAGTTACCAGAGTGCGAGTACGGGTAACTGTTCGAGAGACCATGGTTAGAAAAATTCAGAGTGTGGTGGACAGGAGGAGTTTGAGTCTGATAATACTGTTAGAGCCGGTGCGGGTCGGGACCGAAGCAGAGGGTCGGGGTGGTATCCTTGGTATAAGGTAACCGGGGGACAGGGTGAAGTCAGTACGTAGACTTCAGGACCGAGGCGGAGTACGTCGGGCAGGGGTTTGGACTTGCGGCCTCAGCGTATGTGCTGTGCCCTCCTACTGTCCTAGTCCATATTTCAGGAAGTCGGAGCCGAAGCGGAGCAAGGCAGAAGAGAGGAGAGGATAGGGAACAGGGAGCTGGTCCGCTGCTCGATTCGATTATCAGACTGAGGAGTACAAGCCAAGTACCTACGGTATATATACTACTGGCCTTACGAACTATGACTCATACTAGCTACATGCGGAGCGAAGTGGAGACCAATCTAGTTACAAACAGATTACAAACAGATTACAAATGGAATGGAAACGGGTACAGGTATGGAGACTAATAACGTATCTTGACTACGGACGGGAAATGGAGACAGGGGTATGAGACACCAAGGGTCAGGTGACCACGGCACGTGTGGAGGTGGTCACGTGATTGGGGCAGTGGGTTGCGGTCGGAGCAGGTCAGGGCTGAGTCAGAGGGCAGAGGGTTGTTGTGTGGAACACACATGGAGTCAAGAAGCCGAAGTTTAAATGATTAGACTCTGAGTTGGCATGGATATGACACAGCCTCTGATATGGATGGAAGCACCAAGAGAATGGAGAACGAGAATGGAGGAGATTCCATGGAGATAGAATTGGAAGAAGGAAACTATGAGTTAGAGGAAAGCAATGGAACATCGCACAGCAGTGAGAACGAGGACACTGACTCATTGTAATATAAATAACACTAGGATGCCATCAGCTAGGATGTGCATCATGGCCAAGACTGCGGACAACCAGTAGAACAGCCCAACTACCTATAACGAGTATATAGTGTCTCATAGGTATATAAGGCCTGTACAAGTAGAGATTAAAGCCCTAAGCTTTAATCTTGTTAACAGCGGTTGTTAACCCTCTCTGCCTTAACTTGGCATGTTCCCTCATTATCTCATTGAGTGTGATCCACTAAGCTCTGCAAGGCCAACTGTCTCAGACACCTTGTAGAGTGATTGAAGGCCGTCTCCAGTTATCTTCAGATACAGAAGGAGCACAGATCATAACACCAATGCAACCACCTACAACACTGATCTCGCCAGAACATTATTTGTTGTATTGACAATGCAATCAGGAGATGCCCAAGCCTGGGCCAGACAAATACCTCCATGAGAGGAACATCCAAACTCAAGCAGGACAACCCATAGCCATGGAAACATGGGACAACTTCACCACTCATCTCAGAACCAACTTCACCCTGCAGATGAACATGTGTATGTGCATACCAAACTCCAAACCCTGCACCAAGCAGGTAAACCGATGACTGAGTTCAATGCTCAATTCAAGGAACTTGTCCACCAGTCCAAACTCACTGAAGATTGTGCCCTGATTGATCTATACCAAAAAGCAATTGATTGCCATATTGCCATGAAGATTGACAAATCAGAAAACCCTCCAACAGCTATCACTGCTTGGTACACCCAGGCCAATAAACTTGATAACAACTTCTGCCAAATCAATGCCCTCTACAGCACCCCCAGAAACATATTCTCTCAAAGGAACCAATATCAACCCAACCATGGACTAAATCATTCCAACAACAATGTGCCATATGCACAATTCTACCAAAGGAGCAACACTCCATGATTCATACCACACAACCCACACACTATGGAAATAGACCATGCCATGGTAGAAGAAGGATACAAAGATCCTTATCCTGAAATCCCACAACTGGAATACGCTGAAGAAGATTCCACACAAGAATCATTGGAGATAGATGCTGTTGTCACAGGACAACAAATGAAAGTGTATTAGAAACAAGAATGCTTCCAATGTGGAGCAAATGACTATTGGGTTAGTAAATGCCCACATCCACCACCTGCCAGATGCTTCCCAGGAATGTGCACCAATCCACCATGCCCAGCCAGAAACCTGAATTGCTCCCCCTTTCAAGGAAATAAGCCTAACCCCAGCTTCAAACCCCAACAATGCAAATATTCTCTTGCCATTGCAGAAGTTGCATCTCATATGCACCAAATGGTTGACAAACTTGATCCTGAGTTACAACAAGAACTCCACTCCATGCTAGCCAAGGATCTGGAGATGTGTCCATTCCAGGATTTTTAAAATGGAATGCTGTCGATTGATGTGCCCCTGCATGTTCCAGAACTCAGAAGAACATTATGTACTCTCACTCCCAGAAGGAAAATTTCTTGATAAACTCTGTACAATTACAACTTTCCCCAAATAAACAATCCCTTTTCCTACCCATTGAGATTTGGAGTGAACAGACATCAAAACCCATGGCCATCACCACCCTCATAGACTCAGGAGCCCAAGGAAATTGCATCTCCCATAAAGTCATTGAACAACATGGTTATCAAACCAAATGGCTGGACCAACCAATTCCCCTCAGCAATATTGATGGAACTGACAATCAACATGGCAAAATCCATGAATATATCAAAATCAAGACCATCATTGATAGAAGAGATTGCACACTAGAAGTATATGTCACAAATACCGGTGAGAAAGACCTTATCATTGGATTTCCCTGGTTAGAACAATACAACCCTGACATCAACTGGAAGACCAAGACATTCTCTTGGAAACCCCAAATTGATCACCAGGACTTCTCCAAACTCCTCAGAACCCTATGATGACCTGTCAAACTCAACTCCATCACCATGGACATAATGGCTGGAAAAACCTCCCAACCCAAAGACAATCCAGAAGAATATATCAACATTTCGAACATTGACCTCAATACCTTCTCTTTGGAAAGAGAAATGAATCCAATGCTTCTAACTCCATTAGAAGTAAATGCCAAAGTGACACATGCCACAATGCTCCACAATGAGCAACACAACCTGACAAGATCAGCAAACCAAAAAGGAAAACAACCAGAATCAAACAAGGAACCACCCAAGATCCCTCAGAGATTTGCCTGATGGGCTAAAATATTCAACAAGAAAGCCTCCAAATGATTCCCACCATCAAGAACATTTGATCACAAAATTGAACTAAAACTGACATTTGAAGTGAAATCAATGAAACCCTATCAAGTGGCACCTGCTGAAGAAAAAGCACTCAAAGAATTCATAGACAAAAACCTCTGAAAAGGGTATATCCACCCCTCAAAATCCCCTATGGCATTACCCTTCTTCTTTGTTGCCAAGAAAGGAGGAGATCTCTGACCCTACCAAGACTATTGTTACCTCAATGATCATATGGTCAAAAATGCATACCCAATCCCCACAATTTCCTCTATCATGGATAAACTCAAAGGAGCTAAGTACTTCACTAAGCTTGATGTCCACCTAGGATACAATAATGTCAGAATCAAAGATGGCGACCAATGGAAAGCAGCATTCAAGACTCCCATGGGTCTTTTCAAACCAACTGTAATGTTTTTCAGACTTGGCAACAGTCCTGCAATGTTCCAACATATGATGGACACATTATTCTCTGAAATAATGGAGAAAGGAGGAATCATCATCTATATGGATGATATCCTAATTTACAGTAAAACCCAGGAGGAAACTGACTGACTTATGGAGAAAGTACTGCAAATCCTGCAGGAAAATGATGTCTACCTCAAAACAGAGAAATGCAAATTCAACAAACAATGACTCAAATACCTTGGCATGATCATCATGCCAGACAAAATCAAAATGGACCCTGGAAAACTCAAGGGAATAGAAGACTGGCCAGTGCCAAAAATGGTCCAACACATCTGGAAATTCATTGGATTCTGTAACTTCTACTGGAAGTTTATCTGCAGTTACTCCCACCATACCAAATCTCTTAACCAACTCCTATCCAAATCAACCAAATTTGAATGGAAAGAAGAACAACAAAAAGCATTCAAAACCCTCAAAAATGAATTCTTAAAAGAACTGGTACTCCTCATGCCTGACTCCACAAAACTCTTCAAAATAGAAGCTGATGCTTCCAAATTCACATCAGGAGTTGTCCTATACCAACACAACATCAATGGAATATGGAAACCTGTATCATTCTATTCAAAGATGTTCAGACAAGCAGAACACAATTACAACATCTATGACAGGGAACTCCTCACTATCATCTGAGCCCTTGAAGAATGGTGCCACTACCTCCTTGGCAGCCCCCACACCATCTGTATTAGAATAGATCACCAAAACCTCACATACTAGTGTAAACCCCAGAAAATCAAGCACTGACAAGCATTGTTATCAGAAATTGTATCAGAAGGATGGTTATTTTTAGCTATATTCCCATGTCACTATGAAACCATCAGTAGTGTACATCAGAAGGACTATTATTACCATATGCCTCATGTTTCTTATCTCTGACTCATAGTTACTCTGGTCTGGACTATTATAGTAGGAGTACAGCCACACTTAGAAGTATATAAGGATACAGTACAATACCTTGTATCCTTATCTTAGTGTTATAAAGTTCTTGCCTCCTATACCTCTTTGCCCTTAAAACTGGCTGGACTATAGTGCTCCATCATCTCCAAGTCACGCCTAGTAGGACAGGACCAAGTCTGTATAGACATCCTGCCACAAACGCTGTGCTACTCAAGAGCAAACCCCTAACCCAGGTAACAAAACACTAAGATACTCTGCTGCTTATCTCTTGCTTGCCCTCTACTCTGTTCTGCTCTACCGACGTACTGAACGCATTGAGGTACCCTGGTCATTCAAAATGACGTACAAAAGAAAACCGCCCCTCTGTGTAGCCATCGCTACATCCCTCAACCTCTCTCCACCAGAAAACCTGGCTTACCTACTTGTCCTCATCTTCACCACCACCACCACCACCACCACCCTCATCGCCTACCAAATAATCACCCTAGAAATTGAACGCATCACATGTCCTTGCCACTGCTGCGTCATCAGATCTTGGAACCTATATTCAGGGATATCCATCATCGCAACCCAAATTTTCATACTTCTAGCAATAATCGATCACTAGACATCTGCTACCACGCCTCCAAAGAAGTTCTTGGCCTGAGAAACTCCATCACCTCCACCCAAATCAAGAAATAGAATCTCAGGATCAGGAACCCAAAACCCAGATCCCAGAAGAAACCCTATCCCCACTCAGACACCATCCCCATTCTATCCCCCATCTCCATTTGACTCACCCACTCCAAGTACATCAACACAGACTCAAACAAGTTTTGCTGAAGAACTAGCAGAACGACAAAGAATACAACACAAAAGAGAATTAAAAGAACACTACAAACAAGAAGAAAGAAGACTTAAACAAGCCAAAGAATACTGTAGCAAAGTAGACCCATTAAATGACCTTGAACTCCAAGAACTCGAATACGCCCTCAAACAACCAAGAGAACTTTCCCAATTGGAAGAGAATTTACTTACACATCACGAATATGCAGTAAATCAAGGAAAAACTCCCCCAGCAGATAACGACTCCAATGTCTATATAACAGATGACAACCAATCGAATTCCAATCCACAACCACCCACACTACCTACGCCAACAACACCCTTAGCCCTACTGGCTCCCACCTTATGACCAAGAAAACCTCCTACACCGCCACCGCCACCCAGACAATTACAAATAATGGCTGCTGCACAAACCCTAAAGGAGTTAGGACTCCTCAAACCCATTGCCTTTGATGGAACTAGAAGACTATTTGAAGATTGGATCTTCCAATGTGAAGTATACATGCTTGCCAACGTGACCACCTACAACACCGACCTTGCCAGGACTCTTTTTGTCCTCTCGACAATGCAATCAGGAGATGCCCAAGCCTGGGCCAGACAATACCTCCATGAGAGGAATGCCCAAACCCAACAGGGACAACCCACAGCCATGGAGTCTTGGGACAACTTTACTGCCCAGCTTAGAGCCGACTTCACTCCGGCAGATGAACATGCATACACACATACTAGACTTCAAACCCTGCACCAAGCAGGCAAACCAATGACTGAGTTCAATGCTCAGTTCAAGGAACTCATCTGTCAATCCCGACTTAATGAAGATTGCACCCTGATCGATCTCTACTGTAAAGCAATCGATCGACACATTGCAATGAAGATCGACAAATCAGAGAACCCCCCGACAACCATCACTGCTTGGTACACCGGAGCCAACAAACTCAATGACAACTTCCACAGAAGCAATGCCTTATATGGCACACCCAGAACCACATTCCCTCAAAGGAACCAATACCAACCTAACTGTGGACCAAACCGTCCAAACAACAATGTGCCTTACGCACAGTTCTACCAAAGAAGCAATGCTCCACATTTCACCCCACAAGACCCACACACCATGGAAATAGACCATGCCACAGTAGAAGAAGGATTCAAAGATCCTTATCCTGAAATACCCCAACCAGAATATGCTGAAGAAACCTCTGCTCAAGAACCATTAGAGCTAGATGCCGTTGTCACCAGACAACAAATGAAATCATATCAGAACCAGGAATGTGTTATGAATATTCCAGATTGAGAAGAACAGGAACAACTATTCAACTTTACAAGATGGGTACAGGAAACCACAGACCAGTTACAAGCGCAGGAATATGAAGATGAAGAAGGGGAATATTATAATGCCATGCAGGACCTGGCAAGAGAAGCAGGAATAGAGATAACTCTGGAGGATATTCTGGAATACCCCAAGAATGAAGAAGACAGCCATGGATTGACTGATCCAACCTCCGACACGGATGGAAGCACCAAGAGAGTGGAGAGTGAGAATGGAGGAGATTCCATGGAGATAGAATTGGGAGAAGGAAACTATGAGTCAGAGGAAAGCAATGGAACATCACACAGCAGTGAGAATGAGGACACTGACTCATTGTAATATAAATAACAGTAGGATGCCATCAGCTAGGATGCGCATCATGGTCAAGACTGCAGACGACCAGTAGAACAGCCCTACTACCTATAACAAGTATATAGTGTCTCATAGGTATATAAGGCCTGTACAAGTAGAGATTAAAGCCCTAAGCTTTAATCTTGTTAACAGCAGTCGTTAACCCTCTCTGCCTTAACTTGGTGTGTTCCCTCGTTATCTCATTGAGCGCGATCCACTAAGCTCTGCAAGGCCAACCATCTCGGACACCTTGTAGAGTGATTGAAGGACATCTCCAGTTATCCTTGGATACAGAAGGAGTACGGATCATAACAGAATGCTTCTGATGCGGAGCTAAGGATCACTGGGTCAGTAAATGCCCACAACCACCGCCAGCTAGATGCTTCCCAGGAATGCGTACCAACCCCCCTTGCCCTACGAGAAACCCCAATCGTCCTTTCCCTGAACAACAAAACACTCATCCCGGATTTCCAAACCGGAACACTCAACAATCACCACAACACAAATACTCCCTTGCTGTTGCAGAAGTCGCATCTCAAATGCACCAAATGGTTGATGGCCCCAACCCCGAACTCCAACAAGAGCTCCACTCTGCGCTAGCCAAGGATCCGGAGATGCATCCATTCCAGGATTTTTAAAAGGGAATGCTGTTGATCAATGTGCCCCTGCACATTCCAAAGCTCAGAAGGACATTTCATACTCTCACTCCCAGAAGGACATTTTCTCGATAAACTCTGTAAAATTACGACTATCCCCAAATAAATGATCCCTTTTCTTACCTATCGAGATTTGGAGTGAATGGACATCAAAACCTGTGGCCATCACTGCCCTGATAGACTCAGGAGCCCAAGGGAACTTTATCTCCCACAAAGTCATTGAACAACATGGTTATCAAACCAAGCAGCTGGACCAACCAATCCCTCTCAGCAATGTTGACAGAACTGACAATCAACATGGCAAAATCCATGAATACATCAAAATCAGAACCATCATCGATGAAAGAGATTGCACACTAGAAGCGTACATCACAAACACTGGTGAGAAAGACCTCATCATCAGATTTCCCTGGTTGGAACAATACAATCCCAACATCAACTGGAAGACCAAGACATTCTCTTGGAAACCCAAATCAATCACCAAGACTTTTCAAAACTCCTCAGAACCCTACGATGACCTGTTGAACTCAACTCCATCACCATGGACATAATGGCTGGAAAAACCTCTCAACCTGAAGACAACCCAGAAGAATACGTCAACCTGTCAAACGTTGACCTTGACACCTTCTCTTTAGAAAGAGAAATGAATCCAATGCTTCTAACCCCATTAGAAGTAAACGCCAAAGCAACACATGCCACAATGCTCCACAATGAACAACACAACCCAACAAAATCAGCAAACCAAAAAGGAAAACAACTGGAATCAAACAAGGAACCACCTGAGATTCCTCAAAGATTCGCCCAATGGGCTAAAATATTCAACAAGAAAGCCTCCAAACAATTCCCACCATCAAGAACATTTGATCACGAAATCAAACTAAAACCAACATTCAAAGCAAAATCGATGAAACCTTACCAAGTGGCACCTGCCAAAGAAAAAGCACTAAAAGAATTCATAGATGAGAACCTCCAAAAAGGGTACATCCACCCCTCAAAATCCCCTATGGCATCACCATTCTTCTTTGTTGCCAAGAAAGGAGGAGACCTCCAACCCTGCCAAGACTATCATTATCTAAACGATCATACTGTCAAAAATGCATACCCAATCCCCATGATTTCCTCTATCATGGATAAACTCAAAGGAGCTAAGTACTTCACTAAGCTTAACATCTGCCTAGGATACAATAATGTCAGAATCAAAGATGGCAATCAATGGAAAGCAGCGTTCAAGACTCCCATGGGTCTTTTGAACCAACTGTAAGGTTTTTCGGACTTTGCAACAGTCCCATGATGTTCCAACATATGATGGACACATTATTCTCCAAGATAATGGAGAAAGGAGGAATCATCATCTATATGGATGACATCCTAATCGACAGTAAAACCCAAGAAGAAACTGACTGACTTATGGAAAAAGTACTGCAAATCCTGCAGGAAAACAACCTCTACCTCAAAACAGAGAAATGCAAGTTCAACAAACAATGACTCAAATATCTTGGCATGATCATCACACCAGACGAAATCAAAATGGATCCCAGAAAACTCAAGGGAATAGAAGACTGGCCAGTGCCAAAAACAGTCTGACACATTTGGAAATTCATTGGATTCTGTAACTTCTACAGGAAGTTCATCCGCAGCTACTCCCACCACACCAAACCCCTGAACCAACTCCTATCGAAATCAAACAAATTTGAATGGAAAGAAGAACAACAAAAAGCATTCGAAATGCTCAAGAACAAATTCTTAAAGGAACCAGTACTCCTCATGCCTGACTCCACAAAACCCTTCAAAATAGAAGCCGATGCTTCCAAATTCACATCAGGAGCTGTCCTGTACCAACACAACATCAACGGAATACAGAAACCCATATCATTCTATTCAAAGACATTCGGACCAGCGGAATGCAACTATGACATCTATGACAGGGAACTCCTTGCTATTATCCGAGCCCTTGAAGAATGGCACCACTACCTCCTTGGAAGTCCCTACACCGTCTGCATCAGAATGGACCACCAAAACCTCACATACTGGCATAAACCCCAGAAAATCAACCGCTGACAAGCACGATGGGTCCAGACCCTCGCAGACTACAACTTCAAACTAGAACACATCCCAGGATCAAAGATCCCTGCACCAGACGCTCTGTCAAGACATCCAGACCATATCCCTGATGAGGATAATGACAACAAAGACGTCACCATACTTCCAAACAACCTCTTTGTTGCTGCAGCCGACATAGAAGATCAAAACTTAGTCACAGTACTCCCAGAACACCTCTTTATTGCCACCGTCAATATGGAACTCCAAGGAAGAATCATGGAATCACCCAAATACAATGCTAGAACCACTGAAGCATTCAAACTCCTAAAAGAAGCCCACCCTAATGCTGCTGATAAAGACTTTGGGACAATTCAGACCCCAAATGGTTCACTTCTCTTGTTCCAAGAATGTGTCATCATTCCAGAAGACCTCCAACTCAGACACCATGTCATCGCAAGTGTCATATCCATGCCAAACCCAGAGCTTAACCATTATACTTCGGCTTCTCGACTCCACATGCGCTCCACATAACAACCCTCTGCCCTCCGACTCGGCCCCGACCTGCTCCAACCGCAACCCACTGCCCCGATCACGCGACCACCCCCACACGTGCCGTGGTCACCTGACCCTTGGTGTCTCATACCCCCATCTCCATTTCCCGTCCGTAGTCAAGATACGTTATTAGTCTCCATACCTGTACCCGTTTCCATTCCATTCGTAATCCATTTGTAATCTGTTTGTAACTAGATCGGTCTCCGCTTCGCTCCGCACGTAGTCAGTACGAGTCATAGTTCGTAAGGCCAGTAGTATATATACCGTAGGTACTTGGCTTGTACTCCTCAGTCTGATAATCGAATTGAGCAGCGGACCAGCTCCCTGTTCTCTATCCTCTCCTCTCTTCTGCCTCGCTCCGCTTCGGCCCCGACTTCCTGAAATACGGACTAGGACAGTAGGAGGGCACAGCACATACGCTGAGGCCGCAAGTCCAACCCCCCGCCCGACGTACTCCACCTCGGTCCCGAAGTCTACGTACTGACTTCACCCTGTCCCCCGGTTACCTTATACCAAGGATACCACCCCGACCCTCCGCTTCAGTCCCGACCCGCACCGGCTCTAACAGTATTATCAGACTCACACTCCTCCTGTCCACCACACTCTGAATTTTTCTAACCATGGTCTCTCGAACAGTTACCCGTACTCGCACTCTGGTAACTCCAGCCGCTCGCCGTAGCAAACGCATCACTCGACAACCTCCTTCCGAGGAACTGCAACCCGACTCCCCAAGGGCTTCTCGCTCTTGCCGACAATCTATCGCGCCCTCGACCCCAGACCGGTTCTCTGAAGATATACAACCTTCAGTATTCTGGACTCCCGATGGCCCCGACGACGGCCCCGACCCCAATCCTGATCCCAGCAACCCTGGTGATCCTGATGACTATCCTGACAACGGGGATGGGCCCCCGGGCGACGACGAACCATCAGACAACGGCGACAACAACAACAACATTCCACCTGGCAACACCCGAGATGACCATGATAGACTCATACTCCGAGTTTTCCAACGCATAGCCGATCAAATGGACGGCCGTGGGAACTCTCAAGCCCCACAGCCTCCTCGAACTCCCTGTACCAAAGCTCGCAAACCTGACATCTTTACAGGTTCCGACCCTGCCAAACTCAAACCCTTCCTCTTCCAATGCTGACTCTATTTCCATACCAACCCAGCCCAGTTTGCTATCCCCGCCACCAAGGTCAACTTCGCGTTGACATACCTCACAGGCGTGGCACAGCAACACTTCAAAATCGGCCTCAACGAGGCCAACAACCACGGAATAATGCACAACTGGATCGAGGACTGGGACCAGTTCACCCTGGAGCTGCAGACCAATTTCGGTCCCACAGATCCGACCGGAGAAGCTGCTGAGCAGCTTGACTCCCTCCAAATGCGCTATGATGAGAAGATTGCCGTCTACAACGTCGACTTTCTACGCCTAGCTGGCCAACTCCACTGGGGTGACGAAGTATTTTGTCACCGCTACTACAAAGGCCTCCCCGACCACATCCAGGACATTCTGTCCAATCGGCCCGACGGCAAGCCCGACACCTTCATTGAAATGCGAGCAGCAGCGATGAAGATCGACGCTCGCTACTGGGAGCGCCAACGTGAGAAGGCCCACGCCAAATCCGCTTCGGACCCGACCGCCTCTAGGAAACCTGGAGGTAACCCATCCCCTTCCACCTCGACCAACCTGCAACCTGCCGCCAAGCCTGCCAATAATAACAGAGGCAGCACACCCAACACCAGCTTCAAGGGCAATCCGCCCAACCTGTCCGCCGGTCAGAAATCGGCCCTGCCCAAATCCGACCTTACTAGTAAACTTGGTAAGGATGGTAAATTAACCCCCAAGGAATGTCAACGACGTTTCGACAATAACCTCTGCCTTGTCTGCGCAGATCCCAATCACAGGGCTGCTAACTGCGACAAGAAAAAATTCCCTGATGCCAAGGCTAAAGGCCAACAGGCTCAGCTCCCCGAGACAGATGCGCCGACTCTCCCAAGCTCGGAAAAATAGTCGGCGGTCCTCAGGCCTCTGCACAGACTGAGGATCGCATTGAACTCTGCTGTGCTCCAGAGAGTTTCCGTCTCAATGCGTCCACTCTTTCCGACCCGAACTCTTTTCATATTACATTAACTTCTCCTTTAGTTACTTCTTTATCTCCTGTTTCCACTTCCGTACTCTCCGCTTCGGACCCGCTTTCTGCAACGGACAATGTAGTTAGTTCTGTTTTCTCTTCTCTTTCTCCTTTCAAAGCTCTTGTTGATAGTGGTTCTACTCACTGTTTTGTGGACTCATCTTTTGTTCGTTCTCATAGTATTCCAACCTCGTCCATCCCGGCTATTGAACTTCAGTTATTTGACAGGACCTCAAATGCCTACATTACGGAGCTTGCGCAACTGCCTGTATCTTTCCCCTCCGGTGAATCTATCATTTTGGACACTTATGTCACCCGGCTCGACTCTTCCTGTTCTGTGGTCTTAGGACACAACTGGCTCACCCGCTACAATCCATTGATTGACTGGGCTTTGGGCAGTATTACTTTCCGGCCATCCCTACTCGAGAATCCTGCTTCCATCTCTACCTGCATCACACCCGCATCGGCCCCGCTTATGGCCACCCCTGACACTCCTGACCTAGGTTCACCACCCCTGTCCGGGACCTCATCCCAACCTGTCCCCCTTGCGAAACCACACATATCCCTGATAAACGCTCCTGCCTTTATCCGCGCTGCCAAGCTCCCTGGCTCCCAACAATTCCGAATTAACCTCTCCACTGCCTCCGCATCGGCCGCATCTTCTTCTGTCTCCGAAGACCCGGCTGACCTCTCGTCCATTCCCGAGGAATACCACAAGTTCGCTGATGTTTTCAGTAAATCGTGTGCTGACACACTCGCTCCACACCGCCCTTATGACCTCCAGATTAACCTAGAGGACGGCGGTCAGCCTCCGGTCGGTACCATTTACTCCCTTTCGCAATCAGAGCTTGGAGCTCTGCGTGATTTCATTGACGAACATTTATCTATTGGCTTCATTCGCCCCTCCACTTCTCCTCATGGAGCCCCGGTCCTCTTCGTCAAGAAGAAGGACGGCTCCCTCCGTTTATGTGTTGATTTTAGAGGTCTCAACCATATTACCAAGAAGGATCGCTACCCCCTTCCGCTCATCTCCGACCTCTTAGACTCCCCTCGCAAAGCTCGCTGTTACCCGGGTTAGGGGTTCGCTCTTGAGTAGCACGGCGTTCGGGGCAAGATGTCTATACAGACTTGGTCTTGTCCTACTAGGCGTGACTTAGAGACGACGGAGCACTATAGTCCAGCCGGTTTTAAGGGCGAAGAGGTATAGGAGGCAAGAACTGTATAACACTAAGATAAGGATACAAGGTATTGTACTGTATCCTTATATACTTCTAAGTGTGGCTGTACTCCTACTATAATAATCCAGACCGGGGTAACTATGAGTCAGAGATAAGAGAACATGAGGCGTATACTAAGAATAGTCCTTCTGATGTACACTACTGATAGTTTCATAGTGACATGGGAATGTGAACTAAAATAACTGTCCTTCTGATGTGGTTTCTGATAACACTCGCGTATATACCAAAATCGACCTCTGTCACGCTTACCATCTAGTCCGCGTTGCTGATGGCGACAAATGGAAGACCGCCTTTCGGACCCACTACGGCTCCTTCAAATGGATGGTTATGCCTTTCAGCCTCACCAACGCCCCCGCCACCTTCCAGCGGTTCATGAACGATATATTCAAGGACATGCTCGACGTCTGCATTACCATCTATCTTGACAACATCCTGATATACTCCGACAATCACAGTATCCATCGTGACCAAGTCAAGGAGGTCCTCAAGCGGCTCCGACAACATGGTCTATACGCCCGCCCCAACAAATGCCAGTTCCACTCTGACACAGTGGAATATCTCGGCTACATTCTTTCCCCCGACGGTCTCTGAATGGACCAATCTAAGGTCAAGACCATCCAGGAGTGGCCGGAACCCAAGAAAGTCAAGGACATCCAGTCCTTCTTAGGTTTCGCCAATTTTTACTGTCGCTTCATTCACGGTTACTCCGACATCGTCGTTCCGCTCACTTGCCTCACCCACAAAGACGTGAAATGGAATTTCACTGACAAATGCCGTGAAGCCTTCAGTTCCCTGAAAGAAGCATTCATATCCGCCCCCATCCTCACTCCTTGGGCCCCTGACGCTCAGATCATTGTCGAGACCGACGCCTCCGACTACGCCCTTGCGGCCATCCTCTCTATCATCACCAATGATGGTGAGGTTCACCCCATTGCATTCCATTCCCGCACCTTTAACATGGCCAAACTTAATTATGACACCCACGACAAGGAACTCTTGGCGATATTCGAGGCTTTTCGTATCTGGTGGCACTATCTTGAGGGTGCCCCTCTTACTATTGACGTAGTCACCAACCACAAAAACCTCGAATACTTTTGCACCACCAAAATCCTCACTCACCGCCAAGCTCGTTGGTCTGAGTTCCTGTCCCAATTCCACCTCGTCATCCGGTTCCAACCCGGCCGCCTTGGCACCAAGCCTGATGCCCTAACTAGACGATGGGACGTTTACCCTAAGGGGGGGAATAGCAACTATGCATCAGTCAACCTGCACAATTTCCGACCCGTATTCACCCACGAACAGCTTGCGGCCTCCGTCTGCACCACCACTCTTTATGCCCCTTCCCTTCGCGCAGCTGTAGTCATGGACCTCGATCAGCTACACCGAGATATCCTCACCACCCTACCAGCGGATCCGACCGCTTCCGCCCACCTTGCCACCCCAGAAGGCTGTTGGTCAGTCAACGATAAAGGTTTCCTCCTCCTAGACGACAGAATCTATGTCCCTGACACCAACAACCTCCGACTTCGGGTCCTCCAGTACAAGCATGATCATGTCCTAGCTGGCCACTTCGGTCAGAATAAAATGCTGGAACTCATCCGGCGCGAATACACCTGGCCTAGTGTCCACACCTTCGTCAAAGATTTCTGTAAGTCTTGTGTCACCTGTATGAGGTCTAAACCCCAGCACCACCACCCCTACAGTCTCCTCAAGCAACTCCCCATCCCTGAACGCCCTTGGAATTCAATCTCCATGGACTTCATTGAGAAACTTCCCACCTCCTCCGGCTACGATGCCATCCTAGTAATAGTCGACAGACTCACCAAGCAATCATTATTCATCCCCACCTACAATACCGTCACCTCCTCTGACCTTGCCCGCCTATTCGTCCTCCACGTCTTCTCCAAGCACAGCGTACCCGAACATGTTACCTCCGACCGCGGCTCCGAATTCGTCTCTCACTTCTTCCGCTCATTGGGACAAGCCCTTGACATGAAACTACACTTCACTTCGGGCTACCACCCAGAAGGTGACGGACAGATGGAACGCACCAATCAGACCCTGGAACAATATCTCTGGGTCTATTGTAACTACCAACAGGACAATTGGTCTGAATTGCTACCACTAGCTGAGTTTGCTTACAACAACGCCCCTAGTGCCACCACCGGTATCTCCCCGTTCTTCGCTAATAAAGGATACCATCCAAACATCACAGTTCATCCTGAACGCGATCTCGCCTCCGCTCAGGCCCGCCATTTTGCTGTTGATCTCGACGACTTACATACTACCTTGAAGTCTGAAATAGCGCTAGCCCAGCAACGCTACCAGATCTCTGCTGACACACGCCGTCTTCCCGCCCCGGACTTCAAGGTTGGACAAAAGGTGTTCGTTAAAGCCCAATTCTTCCGCACCACCCGTCCCTCCAAAAAGCTCTCCGAAAAGTTCCTTGGACCTTACGAGATCATTGCCCAAGCGGGTACTCACTCCTTCACACTCCGACTTCCTGATTCCATGTGTGGAGTACACCCAGTCTTCCATGTTTCCATGCTCGAACCGTCCACACCTAACACCATACCCGCCCGATCGGACCCGCTGCCCATGCCGGTTTCTATTGACGGCGAACCCGAATACAAAATCGCTCGCATCGTCGACTCAAAGATTGATCGGCGCCGCGCATGCAAACTCCTCTACAAAGTCATTTGGTTAGGTTATGAAGACACCGAAGAAGAGTCTTCGTGGTTACCAGCTACCGAACTTGAACATGCCATAGATCTAGTAGAGGCTTTCCATTCCTCTTACCCCGCTAAGCCTGGCCCCCTCCATTCACTCTGAGTTTCCCACTGATCACCCATCACACCAAGAAACAACAAGATTTATCAAAACAAAAAAAAAACAAAAAAACTACACAAACGACTACCAAATTACTTATCGTCTCCAGAGGGGCCGGGCGACTGTGCAGCATCATCCTCCATTAAGCCCCACACCTCCTCCTCCAAGGTGGCCCCGACGCTCTCCTCCGAACCCTCCGTCTCCGTAACATTTCCACTCGACCAATTACAATACACCTGCGCCTCCCAACGCCGCAGTTGCTCATAACGGCCCGCTGTCAGCTCGACCTTGTCCACCCTCTCCCCCAATCGAGCGATGGCCTGTACGAGCTGCACTTCCATGATATTGACCCGTTTGAGGGTCTCCCGTTGCCCCTCCTCGATGAGTCGCTTCAGCTCTAAAAAATCATTGGTCAGTGAACCTCACAGTCGGAAACCCCTAATCACCTTCAAATTGTTGGCCCAACATGCCCCCAGCCCCGCTCGGCTCCATCTCCTCTTGACCCCCGCACCGTTTTTTCATTTTGCTGCACCGACGGCAACTCCTGGTATTACTAAAACCCTATCAGTATGTATCCCGGAAAACTTTCACACGACTCACCTGCTGGCAACCTCGCACTGGACCCCATCTCGCTCGCACCTCCAGCAGGGGTTCTCACCCCCGAATATGTTTGCATGGCCCTGTCGCGGGGCCGCCCTCGCCCTTGCTTTTCCCTTACCCCCTGTGTCCCCGTAGTCCTTGTCCTTGTCCTCCTCCTCCTCATTTTCCGTCTCGTCCCTATCCGTGTAATCGGATTCCGACTCCTCCGTATCTACCTCCATCAGTTCTTCCGGCAGGCGGCTCGACGAAGCCCCCGCAGTAGTTGCAACGAGCCTGGCCCGAATCGCCTGACGCTCTGCCTCGGCAGCCTTGTCTTGTTGCCGCCTGATCTCTTCCGCCAGGCGCTCCCTCGCCCGCTCCTCCGCTTGTCGCTGACGTAGCGCTATCAGCCACTGCCGCTCCTCCTCCTCTTGTCGCTCCTCCTCCTCCAACCTCTCGATTTCCAGCTGCTCCCGCTCCTCTCGCTCAGCCTTCTCCCTCAGCAGTTGCGCCTTGCACTCCGCGGCGGTCAGTTGTCGGGATGGTTGTCTGCTCATGGGAGTATGGGGTTAAGTTGTGCTCTCCCAACTCGAACCAGTTCACCCGTTTTTATACCCCGGCGGAGTTTTTCCGATGGGCCCCGGTCTAGACCACCTAGGGCCTTGAGGCTCAGCCCTAAAGGGGGGGCACTGTCATATCCATGCCAAACCCAGAGCTTAACCATTATACTTCGGCTTCTCGACTCCATGTGCGCTCCACATAACAACCCTCTGCCCTCCAACTTGGCCCCGACCTGCTCCGACCGCAACCCACTGCCCCAATCACACGACCACCCCCACACGTGCCGTGGTCACCTGACCCTCGGTGTCTCATACCCCCGTCTCCATTTCCCATCCGTAGTCAAGATACGTTATTAGTCTCCATACCTGTACCCGTTTCCATTCCATTCGTAATCCGTTTGTAATCCGTTTGTAACTAGATCGGTCTCCGCTTCGCTCCGCACATAGTCAGTACGAGTCATAGTTCGTAAGGCCAGTAGTATATATACCATAGGTACTTGGCTTGTACTCCTCAGTCTGATAATCGAATCGAGCAGCGGACCAGCTCCCTGTTCTCTATCCTCTCCTCTCTTCTGCCTCGCTCCGCTTTGGCCCCGACTTCCTGAAATACGGACTAGGACAGTAGGAGGGCACAGCACATACGCTGAGGCTGCAAGTCCAACCCCCCGCCCGACGTACTCCGCCTCGGTCCCGAAGTCTACGTACTGACTTCGCCCTGTCCCCCAGTTACCTTATATCAAGGATACCACCCCGACCCTCCGCTTCGGTCCCGACCTGCACCGGCTCTAACAGCAAGATACCATGACCACCCTACATGTGACCACCCTGGAGAACAGGAAACATACTGCTGAAAAGGTAGAAACTTTCATAGGTTTTAATATAGATAGTGGGCTTGTTTTCACTAAGCTTAGCCACAATTCGATAAGCTTAAGCTAATACAAGTGGAATGAGATAGATAATGAACAGTTTCATCTTTTAGAGTGTTCTGGGGGTGTGTTCTGACAGCGAAATTCAAGAGAGTAGTGTTTTTAGAGGTTAACAAACAGCTGTTGAAGTTATCTTAGCCATACGGTGCAACAATGAAAGGACAATCCCTGTCAATTCAAAGCGCGGGGTCTCTGGTCTCTGGTCTCTGGTCTCTGAACTCTGGTCTCTGTCTCTGTCTCTGTCTCTAGCACTCTGGAACTCTAAACTCTGAACTCTGGTCTCTGTCTACTAAATAGCCCTCTGAAACTGTTCTTGATCATGGCTTGCAGACTCGCATGTGGAAGCGGGGGTGAGACCTCTTGCTTCTCCTCGAACAAGTGCAACCGTATTTATACTGTTTAGATACATACGAGAGATAGTAAATATGAAATAGAAAACAATAAGCTTAATTGTTACAGGCACTGTAGAACATTTTGGAAGGTTCAGCAGCATTTCTACCTCACCCTGGGTTATGGGTTTTTCTCTGATTAATGAATGGCAATCCAGCCAGATGTGTTCCATGCTCGTCTGCATTATTCTGCATCCACGCGAGCATGTTAAGTTTCCAGATCAATTATGATCAGAATGTATAGCAGATGGACAATCCCTTGATCCATTGTAATTAATCTCAGTTAAGCAGTATGCCAAAGTGCCGGGACCCACAAAGCACTTGTTAATTAGGAGTCTTTGATATTTCTAGGGTTTTGGGCATTGGGTATTGCCTCCCGAACGTTGGACGTTCTGTTCCATGGTCCAGTCATCATTATTGAACTCGCTATAGACGTAATATGCCTGCAACAGCCGCTAGGTACATTCTTTTATGTTCAAACGCATTCAGGTTCATCAGAAAACTGCTCGTAAGGTCCCTTGATGTGACCAGGGTATACTTGATAGGCTATGTAGAGTCCTGAATCCCTCCGGAGAGCGTTCTGATAGCTTGGTTCACTAAGCTTAGTGATAATGAACTGGTTTGAACACATCTGAGGCTCAAGTATCCTCAATTCGGTCGAACTGGCTACTACGGGATATAGTACCAATCCTCTATAGAGTTCTTTAATGATATAGCCAATGATTCTATGTAGAGAATCGTTCCAGAGTATGGAATTCATGTATAGGCATGAAATTGGCGTATCACTGCCTTGCCAAGAAAGAAGTATATTGGCCAGGAATGTCAACATCCATAAAGAACTACATCAAAGGCTGTCCCAAGTGTCAGCAACACAAAATCATACACAGACTGGATTGCGCACTGACTCAACCAATCCCTCCACCATCCTCTAAACGCCCATTTGCCCAGATCTCATGGGATCTTATCACCGGTCTATTGCCTAGCGCTGGCCATAATGCGATATTGTCTGTGGTGGATCGACCAAATTGAGGATACTCAAGCCTCAGACGTGTTCAAACCAGTTCATTATCACTAAGCTTAGTGAACCAAGCTATCAGAACGCTCTCCGGAGGGATTCAGGACTCTACATAGCCTATCAAGTATACCCTGGTCACATCAAGGGACCTTACGAGCAGTTTTCTGATGAACCCAAATGCGTTTGAACATAAAAGAATGTACCTAGCGGCTGTCGCAGGCATATTACGTCTATAGCGAGTTCAATAATGATGACTGGACCATGGAACAGAACGTCCAACGTTCGGGAGGCAATACCCAATGCCCAAAACCCTAGAAATATCAAAGACTCCTAATTAACAAGTGCTTTGTGGGTCCCAGCACTTTGGCATACTGCTTAACTGAGATTAATTACAACGGATCAAGGGATTGTCCATCTGCTATACATTCTGATCATAATTGATCTGGAAACTTAACATGCTCGCGTGGATGCAGAATAATGCAGACGAGCATGGAACACATCTGGCTGGATTGCCATTCATTAATCAGAGAAAAACCCATAACCCAGGGTGAGGTAGAAATGCTGCTGAACCTTCCAAAATGTTCTACAGTGCCTGTAACAATTAAGCTTATTGTTTTCTATTTCATATTTACTATCTCTCGTATGTATCTAAACAGTATAAATACGGTTGCACTTGTTCGAGGAGAAGCAAGAGGTCTCACCCCCGCTTCCACATGCGAGTCTGCAAGCCATGATCAAGAACAGTTTCAGAGGGCTATTTAGTAGACAGAGACCAGAGTTCAGAGTTTAGAGTTCCAGAGTGCTAGAGACAGAGACAGAGACAGAGACCAGAGTTCAGAGACCAGAGACCAGAGACCAGAGACCCTGCGCTTTGAATTGACAGGGATTGTCCTTTCATTGTTGCACCGTACGGCTAAGATAACTTCAACAGCTGTTTGTTAACCTCTAAAAACACTACTCTCTTGAATTTCGCTGTCAGAACACACCCCCAGAACACTCTAAAAGATGAAACTGTTCATTATCTATCTCATTCCACTTGTATTAGCTTAAGCTTATCGAATTGCAGCTAAGCTTAGTGAAAACAAGCCCACTATCTATATTAAAACCTACGAAAGTTTCTACCTTTTCAACAGTTCCGGGTGACCCGACCGTGCTTCCTCCAAAGACCTCACCACCCAGGGTCAACGGGGCTTGAAGAAAGCCCTGCCCCTCTCTCCCAGCCTACGCAGTATCGAGTTCTGTCATTCTACATTGCTTGTAATTTATATCTTATATTTTATGTTACCTGGACGCCTCACAGTGCAAGATACATGTACACACATGCACACAGCATTTGGTTGCATTGCGCCACAACAACATTAAATCCCATGATTCTGGGTCGAATTGAACCTTTCAATGGTGTTGGACTAATCAATACGATTCCTTGTCGGAGAAAGGTGGGTATCCCTTCTTCCTAATTATCTCAGCTCTGCATTGGCCCTGAACTCTGGCTTCAAGTGTAATCTCGTGTGAACGCGAGGGAAATCTCAGTGCGATCAATTCAAGACCTTCACCCAGTATGATACTCCCTTACCACAATATGTTCCAAGTAGGGGCAGTGAATATAATGTTGGAATTGAGGATTCCGGCAAACTGATGGAATGCCGATGTGGAGGTCACCTGATTGCCTTGTGATGGCCACGTTGTAGAAGGGATATACACATGTAGCGTACTAGCAGGTAACTTGTCCGTTTACTCCTCGCCCCATCATTGTCTCCCTCTCGTGAATACACTTCATTGTTGTATCACACCCTCTTGAGAAGATTTCAACATATAACAGAGCTGTTGGCCCTCCGATCTGTGTATCACATTCCATGAGTCCCGACCAGTACACCTATACCATTTCAGGAGAATGAATCTGCAATGCTGAGCCGTTTAGAGGCTGTTAATTAGCTCTACATAAATGTCATTATATTTGGAACGGGTACGAATCTCAAATAGAGCACGGGTGGGATCAGATGCCAGCCAGTAACATAACGACTGCTTCAGTTGTTCAGACCCAGGAGCAAGAGATACAGTCGAAGCTGTCATAACTGATAGCAGTCAAAACCGATAATCTGTCGTAACCGATAGTTGGTGGTAGTAACCAAATTGGTTAGCAGGGATTTGGGCCCCATAACCGATAAATCTGTACTATCTGATAACCGATAGGTAATTTGGGGGACCAAAACCGATAGGGACTTATAAGACACCCATAATAATGAATGGAATATTCTAGAATACAACAGGTCTGACCTTTAATAACACATTTTGTGTGACTTTTGGTGGCAATGAAATTTTTTGGTACCCTTTATTCTACCTCACATTTGACACTTACTTTCTCAAAAATGACTACTATTTCAATCAAAGTTCTCAGGAAGCTCTGAAAAAAAAATGCAATCACAGAAGGCAGAACTTGAAGCAGCGTTGGCCAAGAAACAGCCTATTTCAACTGGGGATGAGGATTGGCTGGATAATGAGGAAAATCTTGTCTGGGAGGAGCAAGTTGTCAGTTTACTTGGGGCACACTCCAATGGTGACAAGATGGAAATGGATGGATTGGGAAAGGAAGAAATGGATGCTGTTCAGAGGTTGCGAGAGGCGCTTCTCTCAAGAACACATCTATCACTGATTATTTCTCTTCGAAGGCTTGCTTTACGACGCTGTAGCACCCATGTATTGCATCTCGAAAAGAATTACATAATAATACTCTATTTTCTCTACTTTTTCAAATCCGATAAGCTGTCGTAACCGATAGTGCCAGGGTGTGACCGAGGCCCATCGGTTAAGAGAGATTCGACTGTAATAACTAGACGCAGCCTGGCGGCGCGCATAACGAAAACTTAAGCCCTTCATTTCTCGCAAATTATGCGGGGCCGATGTTTATGTTACATTTTTCACATCGCGCCCATCTACAACTCACGAGAACTAACGAGATACGGTTGGGTCCAGAAGGTCAAGATATTAGTATGAGTTATCTGAAGCGCCATCCAGTTCGGCTGTTGAGCCGATAGGGGCATCTACCGTTCTGTTCTCCTGCTGGCGCCCCAACGAACTCGTATAAAAGCCGTTCATTCGCTCCATATTTCTCCCAGAAAAACACAGATTGCAAACACAACAAGTACGATGCGGTGTTCCTCTCGCTTTATCCCGCTATTTTTTTGACGTGCTGCCTTTCTCCAGGTCATCAGAATGCCCCCAGTTCATCCTTTCACCGTCACATTCAGGCTGGCCGACGGCTCTGTGGCACGTCAATTGGCGGATTTCCCTGATACATCTGCCCGGAATGCATTCACCAACTTCTTGGTCAACCAATATAATGCCCAGTTGTGGTATAACTGGTACACCCTGCCATCCAATAATGCTATGCTCGCCGCCATTGCGAGGGCCTGGGATTTGGGTGGACAATGCTATGATTTGCCGTATCGCAAAGCTTGAAGGTGAGTTGTGTGAAGGACATTAAGCACAGAGTTACTGAGATATTGACAGTAAATCACGACCCCCGTCCGATCCAGATGTATTTTGCTCTCGTAATTGAGGTATACACACAGTCATGGATGTGTATAGCCCGATTGCATGTGGATCCTCTTGTGTACATGTAGTTGTAAAGTCTGACAATGATGATGATGCAAATGTGTGGTACTCTCGTTCGATAGGGTTTGTTTAGAGCGAGAAGGGCCTAGTTGTTGAGTTAGTTCGCTCGCAAATTAGGCATGGGGACCCTTGGCATAACTGCAAGGTTTTGTAGAGGTGGGCACGTGGCTGCACACAAAACGGCCGCTCCATGCCACTTCTCGTATAACTTGGAAAGCGGACCCTGACGAACTCTCGGATCAAAGATATCGGAGCGCCCATGCTGAAGGAGCCATTATCAATTCGACATACCCGTTCCGTTCGCAGCCTCATACATTCCTCGATAGATAAAACTTCACTCATATTTCTATTCCTTTCTCTGAGCTTGATCATAGAATAATTTTTCTTCATCTACTGGTCGAGTTTATTATCAGGACAACCATGAATCGCATGTCTTGCTGTTGTTCTGCCCGCAGGTGATCAAACCAGTGTTACCTTCATCATACTCTTTCACGTCCGCATTGCAATGATCGGGGCCCAGCCCCAAGATGGGTGGAGGACACTACTTGTCTTGGCCAACGGGTATTTGATATATTCTCCTGAAACTCCGGTGCCCTCTTACTTTACACCTTACTCTAACAATGACCCGATCCTATTACCATTCAAAGTCTTTGATGTCAGGCATGTATTGACACTTGTAGCTAATATTTGGACGTTCGCAACTGTTGAAATCGGCATCGGCCCCCCCTTCGATCAATTGGGGGGGAGAGGGTTGAGATGTTTCGACCCTCGTGTTCTCAACTACTTCGACGGCTCACCTAGGGGTTTTTCACTACTTCCATGAATTGGCGTGCTAAACCTCCGAGCTTGATTACCAGGGTGCCTGCCCAGTCCCCAGTTGCAGATTCCCAGGTACGAAGTATATTTCAGGACATCGCTAGTCATCACGTGAGATTCAAACCGTCTTGATATACACGACAAGATATCACATATCATGCACTAGATCGGCAGTCATATTCTCCTGTTCGCGAATGGGATGGCTAGGGCATGACTTCTGCAATAGTGTGTCTGAGTTCTAGACCCCTCATTTTGTTTGTATTGGAGAAGTATGTAGTCGTGAGTGTGCAAAAGAGTGGGAGGTGACCCACCAGTGACGTCAGATGGGGCAATCATCCACTTTGAATTTCCATTTCCTCGCCTCACCTCGCCTCAACCACAACGATGCCCACCACACGACGCCAATCCAAAGCATCTGAAGACAAGAAGAGCGCTGCAGGGGAGGCGAAAGGCCGAGCAAAAATTCGGGCCCGGAAACACCGGACGGAAACCTGGAAAAGAAAAGCACGGGGAGGAGACGACAGACACGGGGGAGAAACACGAACTGGAAGAGGAAAAGGGCAACCTTGACACAAAGACCTGAAGAACCACCGGCCAAGAAACAGAAAGGGGAGGATGTATATAGGCCCGGTGCGCTACTCCTCCCAATCACATCCACCGACAATGAATCGGTATAATCTAATCAGGTGTCATTGAGCGTGGCCATATCTACTTTTTCTATAGGCCGCGCGTTCAGCTCGAGGAAGCCCACTCCGTCGATGAGGTCAAGAACTTCCACATGCTCTTGATTCCTCGCCCACCTGAATTTGTGGTGGCTTCGGAGACGGCTGGTGAGAGCACCGGTATCAAAAACAAGCCAGATCCAGAGAAGGTTGAGGAAGCTGAAATGAAGGTCGTTGAACCCGGAGCAGATGCTATCCCGGCACCTGCCCTGCCAGGCGAGCCGAAGCAAAGGTACAGACTTATTACCATTGGGAAGAAATCTCTACCGGATCCAGATGTCCGTAACCCTAACCGAGGCGGACGTAAGGAGACTTTCTGGGCGACAGTCACAGCGTTAGGTGATGACTTGGCCAAACTGAACGAAGACCTCGGGGAGAAGACGTACGAGACCAAGACGAGAGGCGAGTTATTTCAACCATGTGTGTACCAAGGCCCGAACCGACTTAAATTCCACCTCAAGGTACTCGACATCAGGGTGGTAATCGTTTGGCCGGACGAGGGGTGTACGCGATCGTAAACGCTCCGGCGCCCATGAGATCCAAGAGGGAGACACATCTTGGCTACTACCTCTCACATCCGCCTCCGTCCGAAATGGGCGATGTCCAGAAGGAGTTGGGCATATTCACCGCGTCATCGTTCGTTATTCAAGTAAAAAACCCTTTGGCACCCGCCACTGGGCCTCAGCCCGTCCGGGGCAAAGGAGCTGAATACCCTGATTGGCTTATGGAGAACGTTTTCGGAGCCGATGGCCATGGGGGAGGTGGGCATACGAAGGGAAGAGAAGAGTACGGGCTACGCTTTGCCTCGTGTGAAACGCCAGAATTGTTGGACTACCTTCACGCCCAACTATTAATGATTGCCGCAAGATCTGGGGAAGCAGGATTAGAGGAGAGCTTGGGAGAGGGGAGGGGCGAAGGTTTGTTATCATGCGTCCTGTCCCAATATCTAGGTTTCTAATCTGACAATCCCTCCAGCCCTAGCGCAGGCTGAGCAAAACGAATCTAAAAAGTCCGTCGAAGAGGTTTTGCGGGAGCTTGGAACAGAGGCAGAGAAGTATCCTCCGGAGCCGCTTGAAGGAAAGTGGATCTGAAGGAGATTGCTTTATTTAGGAGTAAATTGATGAAATATTTTGTATAGTATTGCATTCTTGCAGCTGTGAGAGGTTCATTTAAATGTAATATTAAATTCTGACGAGGGGGATTGCAAACTAGTCACGAAGGAGATAGGATGTCGATGGAACTCGATACTGGGTAGGTTGGGACGGGGCTTAAGGAAAACCTCGTGGGCCAGGTGGTGAGATCGAGGAAGGAGTGCGGTCGGGTCACCCTGGACGGACGACAACCTTTCTTCCTTTGGCACTGATACTAGTAACTCTCATGATGTCCCAATGTGAGGGAGGAAACACGCCTACGCGCACAGCTCGTTGCGCGCTCCCTCCTTACCATTGTTCCATCAAATCCCGACGCGACTCGACTTCCGAGCCATTGTCGCCCCCGGTGGCACAATGCCCCCTCCCTCCCTCTGGGATTCTCTATAATTACTCTCATTTCTCTAATTACACACACGCCCTTTCTCTTTACCGTTCGCCCTTCGGTTAGCGTACCTAAGCCCTTAGACCGTTTCACCGGCCTTACTATTTGTCTACAATTTTCGTTGCTAACGACGAACTCGTTTTACACCAACCAGGAGTGTATCCAAAAAGACATGCCCGTGTACCAAGACCCAGGAAAAACATCTCCTCATGCTGCCTTGGGCTAGCCCTGCAGTCAACATGCAAGGAGACCCAGTAAAAAGTAACAAATTGAAGTCTCTGAGAGTGCACTGAGCCTAAAAAGTTAGGAACGAACAGGCATGGGCTTACAATCGGAAACGTGGCTGGCTTCATGGGTCCCCCATATTTCTGCAGGAGTGCATTGTCTGTCTCGCATTCTGCTGCCAACCTGATCAATCCCCTATTGCGGTGGCCCTGTGCGAAAGAAACGTATGATTAATGAATACATCCTAACGGATGTACAAGAACTCACCAAGGAATAGAGCCAGTTTAAAAATACTTGGAAGTTGCCAGTAGTCGATTGAAGCTAGATGACAAAAATATAGCCTGCTAAGCTCGTCGATTACTGTTGAGACATCCCCATCGTCTTCGAGGCACCACCAGCGTTCGTCCAGGAAATCATGAAAATCTTCGAGCATGACGCCATCTTTTTCCGGCCCCGCGCTCCAATTTCGGGGACACAGCGCGGCACATTCTCTTATCTAGTGATACCCGTCAAATCAGAGGGAACTCCCCTATCACATGGGACTCACCTTCCAATTCACAAAATGCTTCAGTAGCACGATTATACCACCGGATTGACAATCGTGCAATGTCGGAGCGTACTTTCGCTTCATTCAGCACGAATTGACCCGAGCGGCTTGGGTCTCTGATGAAATCACCAAACGACGCATGGTAGAACCGCAAATCTTGGTAGGAGGCTTTGTCAGGAGGAGGCATGTCTAAAACAGAGTGCAACCGTCGGAGGGAATTGTAGAATACGCTCTTGTCAAGGCAGAGGTAATTCGAGATCTCCTGGGCGTAGAGTCGTTTCCTATCAGGAAACAAAATGCAAAGTCCAAGAATCCGCATGGTCGTTGGTAGAGTATCAGCGGGAATATCAGAGAGGATTTGCCGGTAAAGCAGATCCAGCATGTGTAATGGATTGGTTGCGCCAGGTGCTCCCAATCCGCCGGCCACCCTAAGACACATCTTGAGCCGGAAGTTGGGATCACCGATATCCTCGTCCATAATGAATTTGAGCATAGTCGAGGCAAAAATGAAAAGCCCAGATGCGGCGGTCGCGAGTTGCCGCAATTGGTCTTCGGGTGGCCATGATTCTCCCGCCCCGATATCGAGAATGTCCCAATATCGCTGATGGATGTCGTTGAATCCATCTTTGAGAAAGCGGTAGACGTCCTCTTGGGCTTCCGTGTCGTCGATAGATAACGCCTCGCGTCTGCACCCAATCTCAAAATCGGCCCTGAGAAGCAGGCGTTTGAGATGCCACTCTGGTCGACTACAGATCATCCATAGGAGCGGGAACGTGTCCATCAACCGGACATGCTCGCTAATGAGCTCGATGAATTCGCACTGCTCCTGTTGACCATTGCATTCGTCCAATCCGTCCAAGATGATCGACAGTGGTTGTTCGCTGCTGAGGCACTGTCGGGCATTCAGTATAGTGAATGGTTCAACGATGAGCTTCTTGAACTGAGTAGAAAGATTTCGCTCCAGGATCGTCGAGTCGTCTACAAGCCGCTGAGTGACTAGATGCTTGTAATCGGGGAGTCGGACAGCGAGCTGGTGAGCGAGGGTAGGAAGGACTCGAAGGGCATTGTCGCGCTTATTCGGTCTGGAGAAGAAGAACGCAGCCCCGAGTTGACCGGTTTCCTGGCAGTGCTCTGCAATGGTCTGTGCAACGGCCGATTTACCAGTTCCAGCAGGGCCCGTAAGCCAGATCATGCGCCAGTCCCGCTGATCGTCGGTGAGCCATGTTGTGATCTTTCTTCTGAGAGCCTTGCGAGTCTCTGGATGGCACTTCGGCGGGGGATGGCGTGCGGAAGAGTCCACCTCTGCACCAGGAATCCTTCTGTTTTCGAGGAGCTGGAGCACTTTGCTCGTGACCGTCAATCACATCTGGACAGGACTATAAGTGATAAACAAATTCACCTGTCCTGCTGCTTTCGAATACTTGGGTGAGTTGATCAATCATAGTGGGGTTGTTGAGCAAGAGGTGGTGGGCACCAGCGAAGAATTGCGCAACTTGAGTCGGGTGTCCTTGAGGTATCGAGGTGAGCATACTATGCCGAACCCAATGCCCCGATCAAACATGCGCCAGGTAACTGCACACTTGGTTGCTCTGAGGTAGGTCCGATACTTGTCGGCTGCACGCTACCATGCTCTTCCACATTCGAGGGTACAATGTTGACCTGTGGTTTGGCTGTGGTGCCGGTGCCCGATACGGGATCACGTTTTTGTTTCCTGAGCCTGGATCTCACAGATCTGGCAAACGATTTAACATTCCAGTCGTCCGGAATAAGCATTACAGCGGTAGGCGGATGGGGTAGGAACACACAGGTAGAGGGATGATGATAAGGGAGATTTACCGGGCGTCTCTTGCACGTTGTGTGATCATGGGACACGGCCCATGGGAAACTTTGGCGTCTAACTCACCCTAGCCTCGTACAATCAGCCGGTATACACAACTTTTTGCAGAACTGTTTGTGCCACTACCACATGCCCCAGAAACTTAAAAAATCGATGCAAGGATACTTGGGCACCCCATGATAAATAAAAAAAGGCCGGCACCTGGAAGGGGAAGTACAACAACGGTCACAATGCCGCTTTCAAACTCCGCTCTGCAGGCACGATCTCTCGCGACCAGTGATGAGTGGATGGCCTGTTTTCGGAGCTCGAATTAGAAGTGGTGACACGGGCCAAAGTCACGCTGGGGAGTGCTGCCTGCGGCTGCACAGAGTGCTCCGTTTAATGAAGAAAAGTTTATAGACCTCAGATAAAAATGCTGTCATACTTGGAGTAATCTAATGGATATGATCCCCTTTTACTCTTTGAAACATACTCTGAATTATTGCTGATTTTCTTCTTCAACCCATATACGTACTTAAAATCACAACATATATAAATCCATAGCCCATGTCTAACCGCAGACCCCCAGGTTCTAAAGAGTCAAAGTACTCAGCTTTGCAAACCGAGGCATGTGATAGTAAGCTCCGCGGCCGCCGGATAGTTCCAATATTCGGATGGCACTTTAGCTACAGCACAAGCCCCGGTCAACAGTGTAGCCGCTCACCCACCTTAGCTCTCTGGCATGATACCCGTGTATAATTGATATGAGAGAGATCTACATTTCAATTAGCGAAAAGGTCGAACGGGAAATAAGACAGGCTCACCTTGGACAAATGTAAAGTGTAACTTGCTCCTTCCTCGTTCGCGCTAACTCAGACTGCCAGAACGCTCTAAAATTTCCAGAAAGCCTTATAGGATGGGTGCATTGACCGTCTCCAGGATGAGGACTCGGGAGAGTTCGGAAGAACAAACGAGATGTAACGGGGAAGCTGAATCAGCGAATCGTTAGTGATCATGAGCGCCAGGAGTGAGAGATCCTGCACTACGGCATGGAAGCTGTAGGTGCAACTTTTGGGCTGACAAGGCCGCACAAGGTTGAACATTGTAATTCCTCCAGGACGAAACCCAGGTCCTTTCACTGTGTGTAGATCTAAAAATAGCACACACGAACCGTCGTAATCGGCCACCACCCGTCGCTACTGTCCCCTGACGCAGCCATGTCTGCACGCTTGGTTTCTGCGTCAAGTCAACATCCAACATCCTGATCCCTTCCTATCGGCGAGTGTGACACGATGATGGTGATTCGACCTGGGAATCAAGGGATTTGATCAACTTCAACTTCTGAGCCTCACGGAAGATCCTGAGCTACCACGCTTTGACCATCTATGAATGCTATTTGATGGAGAAGCTCCGGGCCATGGGGGTTTGCAATGGAACAGATGCGCTCAATCATTATTCCCCGGTGTATTGATGTATTCACGACGGCTGAAAGTGGATTATGAGTGATTGCTCGTATCAGTGTAAGAGTCAATGATTTAAGACGGGGTGGACAATGTTCCCTTCGGTCGGGGGACAGCGTGTACACTAGATCATAAGAAAACGGACCATGACTTAAAAGGAGTTTGGTGAATTCTTGGTAGTTGAAGCAAGGGGACACGTAGTTCCCTTATCCTGTACACTAGGCTGACTGTTTTGGAAGTCCCACACAGTCTAGACGGTCGTATACGTTTTTTGACCAAGGCCTAGTGCATCAATACTCGGCGAAACACACAACCTCTCCACTCACTCTAGCATGACTATCACAGGTGCGGAGTTATCCAGCTGGAGGTACAGAGGCAGCTCGCTCACCGGCTATTGTAGCGTCCTATGTCTGCAGTCTATGCGCGCGTCCATCTCCACGGAGGTCGACTACCGCGTCAACCCCCGTTCGTCGGCACATCGGGCGAGCCCCTACACGATCTGTCTGGGGTGCAAAGGTTCCGTCCAGAGCTCTGAAACGGAGGCTCTAGGGTATCCGAATTGGCATCGGGAGTGCCACAGGGCCAGGAAGCATGGCGACAACTCAGAGGACATGGGGGTTCAGGAAACAGCACCATCGTCGGACAAGCCGTCCTTCCGGAAGTAGGTATGTTAGCCGAAAGCCCTCCTCATTTCGGGTCACCGTTTGTTGATACCCTGTCAGTTCTCGTTATATGGGACAGTTTTTAAAGAATTCTCCCAGTTCTGAATGTATATCCTCGAGCTCGTTCGTATCAAGATGAGTCCGTAACCAACTTCCTCCAGTATACTACCGCAGTCCATGGTTTTACTCCCTACCGCTCGGTGACCAAGCAGGATTGTTAATCTGCACACCCCCGACACCGCCTTCATAAACAGCATCAAGAGTCAGCTGTAGATTAGGTGTGATGGGCACGTTGGGTGTCATCACCCACAAAGCAACCGCCACCGTACTGAGCATAGCTTGTCAGCATGGCTGGCAGTAAGAAGGCCAAGGAAGCGCCGGGAAGACTCACTTTGAGCCACGGTAATTCAGAATACCCTCATGAACAGGGAATTTCGCCTGAGGCCTAGATGTAGCTCATGAATTCTCCACCAAGACTAACATCCAAATAGCGGAAACTTACCCAAGATTTCCGACACGCTTCCCCATCATCCAGCCATTGACGAACAAGTAGGCACGATATGGCTGCCCAAACGGTTCCTCAAAAGTGAACGACACCATCGCATCTACACCACGAGGAATGTTGAGGTTGAACGTAGTTACAAAGAATCCTACGCCGGCTTTTTGGCCTGGGAGACCTTGAGAGGGATCACGCCGCTGCCAGCCCGCGGTGGAGAACCCTGGAAGATGCCAGCCTTTACGCTCCCCGAAGAGACCTCCCTCGTTGAGCACACCTGGACAAGAGTCATGAGCGGAGGCGAGAGGGCGTCGTAAGGGCCAGGGGCTTACCGCGCGTTCTGTCTAGGAAGCTGGTGAAGGTGATGTTATATGAGCACGAGTTATATCATGGTGAGAGTGTTGGATTCACTTTTGGTACCCACCAACCTTACCCTGGACCTTCCAATCACCGAACGTTCCACCTTCAAGACTGAAGCCACGGATTCCACGCGGGCTCTTCGAGGAGTCCGGGTTTGCTGGAGAACGTTATTTACTTATATAGATGTTCAGAAATTGGCACAGAGAGACCACCCACATCCAGAGGTTTCAGCCAATCCCATATTATCCTGCATATACTCAGCACCAAGGGTGGGTTACTCGGAGAAAGCTGACTAACCTGGACTACAGTCACAACATTGTCACCGCGCCTCAGCGCACCAGCCGGGATGATGAACCTTTGATCTGTTTCTTCAATCACACGACGGTTGTTGCTCGAGCTGTGGGTCTGCATGAGACAGGAGGCTAGCCTGAGAGCGAGAGTCCAGACATACTTTCCAAACGAGGTGTTCAAGAAGACATTATTCAACCAGACGCTTGCAGCAAATGCTGTTGAAGATCTCATCAACAATCCTCGTGACCAAGGAAGTTGCGGGACTAACCTTCACCGCCGTTGATTGACAAGTTCAAGCTCTTTTCTTGTCCAGTCGACTGGAAATGTCCTCTCCACAAAACGATATTCTCGCAGCTACCTTCATCAGCACAGAATGCAGCCCATGAAAAAAATAGAGATTACTCACAAGCCATAATCACACCCGTACAAGATCCTGCCATCACCATAAGCAGGCTTTACCGGGATGTTCGTCGTCGTCTTGTTTGCCAAAACCCAGCTAGCATCATCAAAGGCAGGGGTGTTCACCTCTGGCAAGCTATCCTGGAACCTCCACCCAGCCAACCTCGGCACCGTTACTCCGCTCACGGAGCTGCTCAACATCAGCTGGCCAACAAGAGTCCCTGTAATGGCGGAGGGAGCGGTCGCACTCGCGTCAGGCGCAACACGGTCTCCGTTCCAGGTCACTTGTCTCACGGTCTTTGGTGCGATGACAGTAAGCCTAACGCCTTCTTTAAGGTCACCAGTCAGAGCGAGCCGCTGGCCTGTCGAGTCGAGGCTTGCATTACGGACGAGGTATGGTCCACCAACAAGGATGGTCTGATTGGTCCCGAGGCTCCAGTAGTTACGCAAGGGGTCATTAGCATTGCCAGCGATAATAGGCGCCCAGAAGGTAGCCGCAGTGTCCGAGTCGGCATAGAGGATCAGCTGGGTATCAGAGTCATGCAGTGTGGCGAGGCCCCTGAGTCCAGCAAGTATTGTGACTGTGACTAGGGGAGAAGAGCCTTGAGAAGTCTTGACGAGCGATGACGAGGGCTGAGCTAATTTGCTTGGTGTACCAGTCAATCCAAGAGAAACTTCGTGCTCCTGTGTAGAGTTTCCGTGCAGGAATAGGATATCACGTCCGTCGATTGTACCAGCGAAGAAGACCGAAGCAGTGGAGTAGAGAGCTTTGGAGGATGCACCGAATGAGTAATCGGTGAGGATCACTTTAGATTCCCGTCCGCCGAGGGTTATCGCGCTGGCGATAACTGGTACTTGGAGTGGTCCAGAGCTCGTGGTGACATTGAGTTTGAAGGTCACAGTTGCGCTGTGCCAGATCAATGAATCCTGTAGATTGGATATGGAATTAATACCCACGTTGACGTTGAGTCGCTCTGTCTAGCGACATAGAACTGGGCACCCGTATCGGGATTCCTCAATAGAGTGATGAAAGCTGCTGGATTGGTCGAGACTGCAAGCCCGGTGGACGCATCTGCGATCCAATCCGTCTTGTAGAATTCCCGAGAGCCTACGAAGGAAGAGACTTTGCCGCTTGAGTTCATCAACTTTAGTCGTCAACTCCCGTGATTCTGTGATCTGATATCATAATAAGAAATCGGGAAAATTGTCCGACATCCCACTGACAACTGACCGAAGCCCCGTAGTCATATGACGTGTATACGCCAGGGAAGGGAATACCACCCCACGATGTTCCCCTTGGCGTGGGGGTAAGTGAACAGGAACGGGAAGCTTATCAGTTTATCGAACACATACCCGTAGAGCATGTAGTAATTGATAAGTTTCGCGTTACTTGCCCATAACTGGAGGTAGAAGACAGATTGGAAGTTGGGGCCTGTGAGAACGCCACATGGACCATAACCTGAAGGGGACATATGAGACATTGAATAAATGCTGCCTGGGGCAACGTACCAGGTGCATTGGGCCCCCAGGCGTCGAAAGAGCCACCTTGGAACTCTACATTGAACATTAAAAACATTGCATTGTGGTCTTCTATATTGATTCGTACCAGGGATATACCACGCTTGAGAAGGGTTGACTTGGGCATGGTATTGCTGATAGTTGGTGGTTACAGGCCTCCAGACGGTTGGGTTCGAGCAATCAAAGCCCTGAGGATATGAGTCCAGTCTGAAGTCCAAAGCTCAAATTGCAGAATAAGGTAGGAGTTGAATGAGACCTACCCGTAAAGATCTACAGCTCCCTGGAGCATCATCAATACCTGAAATTTCAGATTAGAGAACACCCCCCACTCACTGTCCCGTTAATGAAATTCCTCCCTTGGCCAGGATCATTGTAGGTCAATGGAACCACAATATCAGAATTATGATAAGCCTCTTCAAGATCGGCAAAATACTCGGCATGAGAAATAGGGTTTTGCTGGTATTCGTTGTCGATCTGAATGGCTGCATACAGCTTAAGCTGTGGCAAGAAACCCGCATATACGACCCAAACTCACCAATCACTGGCCCGCCGTTCGAAATTTGATTGGGTGCGGTCACCCGGATAATTCCTTGAATATACGCTTGCCAGGCAGCCTTCCAATCCGTAGCATTGGTCCGCAATGTCCCTGCGACTTCCGTAGTTGCCCAGTGAGCGATGCCACCAGCCGTGGTTTCGGCGTTGATATACTAGAATCAAGTTGAAGATATGCGAGGATGAGATCTACCGGAGTACTCACAGGTCCTGCGCGGGCTGTCAGCAAAATTTTCGAGCACACGACATTTGATACCCACCTGGACGTAATACAACGAAGATACCAGCTTCCCTTGCTGCATCATATAACGGCTGGAGCGCACGGAATCCATTAAAGTCGACCACCCCAGGAGCGGGATTGATGAGACCCATATGGGTATATACGCTGATACCATTCAAACCGGTTGCTTTAACCTTTTGCAAAATATCGGGCCATAAGGACGGCACCGGAAGGCGGAAAGTGTGGAATTCGCCAGAGCTAAGCGGAAAGGATAAGCCGACGCACATTATTTGCAGAGGGTACCGTAAACTGACTAGAGGAAGACTCTCTGGCCTTTCACGATGAGACTGTAGTTGTCAAACTTCACATCATCCGTTCGTGCCCCAGTAGCGCGTACAGAAGCTCCTGTTTTTGCAGTAACCATCGACGATACCGAAAACGACATCAACACCAACAACACGGTCGCTAAGCACGTCCCCGCTCTCAACCACCCCGAGCCAACTTTCCAATTCATTTCCGAATCTGCGTTACGCGCTGTGTTATGTTGTGAGAAGTGGTACGGCCAAGCTCCTCCTGTGGGTTGGTTTTGGGGGTTCAGCTTCTGTGGAGCCGTATTTGTAGGGTGAGGTGAGAAGAATGGGTCGTGCTTCACTAACGGGGGGGTAGTCCCATGACTAGGGGTTTTCATGGTGAAGAAGCAGACGAAGAGTGCTTTTGCACGCTCATGGAGATTGTAATTGCCACGTCCGGGTTCTTGCACGGTCCGCTCAACGCCAATGACGTTATTCGGGTGCGTTGATGCGATCTTCGGTCAAGGGCGTCTAGATACACTTGAGATTTACAATTTATTGGACGTGAAATAGGGGCAACGTGAGGTCTTGAGTTCGGGCTCGTGAACGGGAGCTCGGGGAGAGGCGGAACAGTCGAAGCCTTCTTATTTCCGCTTGAGACACAGCGTGGGAATCAGAATTTAGGATAAGATTTCTGGATTTTCTGGAATTGGCCCTTAGTTCACACATATCACACTGATACAATATTCTAAATACGTATAATTTACAATATATACACAGATTTTGTTAAACGAGAGTGAGGCCGAGGAACGGGGATGATAAATGAGAGACAATAGTAACAGCTACCAGAGAACAAATAATCTAAAGAGCCTGACCCGGTTGCATTTTTCTAAGCGTGCGGCGGCGCAATCTCAGCACATGAGCCCAAAAAAGCAGATATAGCCGACGCACCGTGATCCCGTGCCGGGATAGAACGAGTTGAAAGGGAACTCATTGTTGGGTGTGTGCTGAGGCGTATCTATCAATACACTCATTCCGCTCGAGTGTTCTGGTGCTCCCTTGTCCCACTGATCGAATTCGTTGGGAACCATACTCGGCATGCGGGTTCCCAGGGGGAACAGATTTGTATTGTTTGTGACAGCACCACCCTGTTGATCGGTGCCCCGCCCACGAACCTGGCGTCGAGTGTTAAGTCTAGGAAATGTTTTTTTCATGTGAGTTGCGGTCGTGAAGAATGAGCGTGAGTACTCACGTTGCCATGTAAGAAATTGCATAGACTAGACCAAAGATGAGGTCCCACAGGTGGTCGGATAGCGGAGGATATGAACTTACGTTTGCTCAAAATAAAATAGGTGGCAGTAAAGTAGAGATTGTTATTCTGCGTGGCATTGTACTATCATCATATGATTAGTGAATCAGATCGGGACGATACCAGGGCCGGCGCAGACTTACAAGGACGAGCGTGAGGGTGCTCGCAGCGCTAGAACGCCGTGCGATGCTTAGGACAAATCAATTGAGTTGATAATCAGGATGCTCTACCTTGTTAGTACCCCGGTATTGATGGCATAACCACAGAGCATGTTCACCAGAGAATCGGAGCTGTCAACTAATTCAACACCGGTGCCTGGAGGGGCGGAGTCCCCGACCGTACCTCTGATATCCCGTTCGCAGGCGGTTGAGGAAGAAGCACAGCGAGCCAGCGGTGACAATATCGGTGAGAACACCAGTTCCCAGGGCTATCGAGCCAAGAACCTGATAGATATCTAAGAATAGTTGTAGAAATACAATGGCTGCGGATATAATTACCTGGAGCTGGTGCACAGCAAAGACACTTGGCAGTTGGAAACTAGTAGAAGAGTCAGTTGAGCGATAGGTCCGTGTGTTCATGAAAATGGTACGAACGCTCGGATTGAATATGCTTGACACCGAGATGCACAATCAGCCAAGGACTGATCGGGACTGAGTCAAAACACATACCAATCGCCAACCCGAGTTGTGTCAGTGTCAAAAATAGCTATCCCCTACATCAAAACCTCAGACAACTTCGAAAAACAAGGACGCTCACAATCAGTCCTGTGATGTAGAAGTTGCGCCCGCTGACTGTAAAGGAAACGTATAGAGTTGGTATTCTTGGCTTGAAGATGGTGGCGGATAAGAAGCGTTCACGTACATCTCCACACTCTAAGGCCGAAAAAACTAGATGTGCCACGCAACAATGTCAGAATTTTTCGGCGCCCTTGAAATGGAGGAAAGGTACGTACACTTTAACAACCGTTCCCACGATTGCCTAATGATCCAATCAGTCAACGAGGTTCCTCGTGCCTCTAGTCCAATTGGAGGTACTTACCCCAGCTGTGAGCTGCATCTAGAGACAACAATGCGGTTGAATAAGGAAACTTTTCTAGAGGTTAAGTGAAGCGTACGATGAGGGACCTGGACGAGGGTTGAGTATCGGAGCGGGTTTCAAGCTGCAAGAGCCACTTACCAGGTCATTTTCGCCTCCGCCAATACCGTCGGTTGTGCGTAATTAGAAATTGCATAGTAATAAATGACATGCCCGATGAACGCTTGGTCTGCGGTTTCTAACAGCCTGGAAAAATCCTCAATAAATCGGAACCATTCGAGTTGTCCAAGCGCACATACCCGAGGGCGACTACCTGAACACAAATAAGCAGGGAGTACGATCTACAAACACCAAATTGCTCACCGTAATTTTATAGAGCATTCGATCTGAAGGGTATCGGCGAAAATAATGGAATATTTGGGTCATCAAAGCACCATACATCACACAGCCGATCGCAAAACCAATAAAGATCGCTCCCAGCGTGCGATGGATGCTCGTCGGCGGCGCGGCCATTTTGAGGGTAAAGGTGTGGGGGTGGGTGTATGGAGACGCAAAGTCCGAAGGGTACCGTTATTTAAACGAAAGCCAGCCCTAGTACCCAAAAGTACATTAGCGCGAAGCCAGCACGCGTTCCAAGCACATCGGCATATGGCCGCCCTTGTGCTGTCCAGGCCTCCGATCTGGCACCTCCGTTTTAATCACGCGGTCGCATCGCGATGGGAACGTCGTTTTATCTTTGGTTCGCACAATCAGAGAGCCGATGGAAGTTAGGCGAATTGGGTATTTTTAATCACCTGTCACGAGAGGTGCCAAGTCCCGCAAGCGCAGAGGGTCCAGGAACAAAATTCCATGGAGCACATACTTCACGGCGATCAACGGGACCTGTGTGATTCTGTCAAAACTCTTGCAAAACTACGAAAATTGTCGTTACAATTGTTTATGACTTACTGAGGGTCTTGAAAGTTGCTAGTACACAAGTAGACACACTGAGTGAGATGAGGTGGATGAGTTTGTTAGATCAAAAGCGCGTCGTGTCACAGTTGAGCTGAGATTGTCACAGCCACTCAACTCACCATTGTACAATGGGTATCAAGGGCTTGACTGGACTCATTTCACAGCATGCACCAGCAGCAATCAAAGAACACGACATCAAGACCCTTTTCGGCCGCAAAGTAGCCATAGACGCGTCCATGTCCATATACCAGTTCCTCATCGCCGTCCGTCAAAGAGATGGTGAAATGCTCACCAATGACGCCGGAGAGACAACAAGCCATCTGATGGGCTTTTTCTATCGTACAATACGCATTGTCGAGAATGGTATCAAACCTGCCTACGTGTTTGACGGGAAACCACCTGAGCTCAAGAAGGGAGTGGTGCGTAGCCTCGTGTTGTTTCGCCAATGCACCTAATGTCTCGTAGTTGTCCAAGCGGTTCGAGCGGCGCGAGGAAGCAAAAGAAGAGGGAGAGGAGGCGAAAGAAACAGGTACTGTTGAAGAAGTGGACCGACTGTCACGACGAACAGTCAAAGTCACGCGAGAACACAACGAGGAATGCATTCGTCTGCTCAACCTGATGGGTATCCCAGTTGTTGTGGTAGGTGCTGGAGTCTTTATGACGCACATCTCCCCTCACCATGCCTAGGCCCCCTCTGAAGCCGAGGCACAATGCGCAGAACTGGCTCGCGGCGGCAAGGTAAAGCGTCGCAATCGTTCGTTCTCCAGTCCCTCATCCGTCCTAGGTATATGCAGCTGGCTCAGAAGATATGGACACGCTTACATTTAACGCCCCGATCCTTTATCGTCATCTCACGTTCTCCGAGGCCAAGAAGCAGCCTATCAGTGAAATTAACCTTCCGGCTGCCCTGAAAGGCCTCGATATGAATATGAGCCAGGTATGCACCCTTGTTAACGCTACTGAAGCCGCTGACTTTTCTTTCACTAGTTTATCGACCTCTGTATCCTTCTTGGCTGCGATTACCTCGAACCTATCAGGGGCATTGGGCCCAAGTCCGCTCTCAAGCTTCTCCGAGAACACGGAAGCCTAGGCGAAGTTATTGCTCATTTGAGGGAAAAGTCTGTCAATTTGGCTATCGCTGCTGTATCACCTTTTAACTATAACCCAGAGTTGCTGAAAAGAAGGCTGCCGCTGCGCCCGAGGACGATTCCGAAGAGGAGCCAGCACCCACCTCAGATGCCGAACCAGACCAGGATGCGCCCAAGAAAACTAAGAAGGGCAAAGGCAAAGGATCAGGCGGCATCAGGATACCAGATGATTGGCCGTGGGAAGAGGCCAAGAAGCTGTTTGAGAAACCTGATGTAGTGCCTGCTGATCAGCTCGAAGTAATAACAGTTTTTTTTTCATGTGTTCCACCCTGACCCTACTTCGCTGATTCAGCTGGAATGGAAAAATCCTGACGTCGATGGACTGGTACAATTTTTGGTGAAGGAAAAGGGTTTCAAGTAAGAGAGATACTAATCCTAATGCTTCTCATTGCTCACACGCCCTTGCAGCGAGGAGCGCGTCCGTAAGGGCGCTGAAAAGCTACAAAAGTTCCTCAATTCAAAACAGCAAGGTCGACTAGACGGATTTTTCACAGCTAAACCAAAGGAGAAGACCGCGGCTCCCACAAAGTCCGAACCCAAAGGGACAAAGCGGAAGGTACGGGCCAAGTCCATTTCATTATCTTACCGGTCACGAACATTCGCCACAGGGAGGTGACAAAGCAGAAAGTGCGGCTGGCAAGAAGGCGAAACGGAAGTGACCCTGCTATTTCGTAACCTTGTTCTGAGGTACACACATATATTTGTATTATATCTGAGCCACCTTCATTGCCGCCACTGAACATTTCTGTTCCCCTTAGATAAAGTAAGACATGTCGACCCAGCTAGCGAAGTCACTGCCAACTGCGCTTGAGATGGAATATGCTGCCGCTTGGCTGGCACCTAATACTGTGGCAAAACTCGGACGTGTTGCTCCGGCCACTCCGCTTCCTGTCGAATTATACTCGGCAAACAGAATGTGGTCGGTGTTAGGCGTTGCGGTACTCCAGATGGACCAGACAGCCGTGTTCAAGGGTGCTGTGATAACCGTGTTTTTGAAGATGACCCTGTGCAACGCGCACATACATACGAATGTCAGGCTCGGAAAGGAAGTTCGAAGCCGTGCTTACTTTGCAAAGTCTAGGCTCGGTTAACCCACATCGATCAGGGATGCTGAACGGAGAGAATAGAGAATGCAAGGACTCACTCCTCCATGGCCGCCCAAGATAGACTTTGCCGCTCGTCCCAGATGCCCGCGCCAGCTGCAAGGACGATTGTGTTGTGGTCAAAGACGTCTAGCCAAGGGTGATCAGAAATCCTAAAGTTACACCCTGACCCTACCCCTGGAACTCACAGCTTCCTGCATCATTCGAGTCCCTGCCGTTGGCAGTTACCCATCCTGCAGCCTTTACCGCAATTGTGTTCCCACCAAAGTATGCTTGTCCCCTCGCGCCAAAAATGAAGTCCTGTTGCACCCTGTGTATGTATGTCTGTCAGCACGTGTTCGATGTGATGATTGCCCACAATCACCAGTGCGCTTACGTACCTCAATATATGACCGGAGATAGACCTGTGTACCTTGGTTGGCCAACAAGGTGTCTTGGTACCCATACATCCCACATGCATAGACCCCAACGCGATTTCCGTTTTGGCTGATGGCGATAGCTTGGGAGCCAACGCCAAAGGTGTTTTTAACGTTGACGTTATAGAGCTTGAGGTCGTCTTTGTGGATCCGGAGTGTTCCGGAGGCATCATTAGATCCGGCGGTGCTTGCAGGGATATTGTTTTGGATTGTGACCTCGTTCTTGGTGTAGGTTGAAGTGCTGGTTGTGTAGCCATAGATCTGGGTGTGGAGAGTTCGTGAGCAGGGGTTCGAAGAATAAAGAGGTGTGGCGTACGGTCAACGGGCCGCTACGGGAGATGAGAACCTGTTCGGTGTAGGTGCCTGGGTAGATGAAGATGGATTGGGAGCTGCCGTCATTAGGGAGTGAGTTGATTGCGTCGCTGAGTGTTCGAAATTCGCCCGCGGTAGTCGTCCCTGCCCGGACGACCTTGGCCCCTGGTGGTGCTGAGGTTCCTGGAGGCTGCCCATGCAACGGTACCGGTGAGGACTAGGAAGATGGTGGCTTTCAGGCCGAACATGATGGATCTACTCTCTGATTTTGAAGCTAGGATGGGATCTTTTTATGGTGTTGGTTCGTGGAATTGTAGATTTTTTGTCGGGAAAATGTCATGGATGTTTCTCCTTAGCATCGTACTAGTGTGCTCAAGCCACCAGTTACGGCGGCCCGCTTCAAGTAACAGGTAGTGTGTCTGCTGACATAGGGTTGGCTTCTTCCTTTGATCAGGTGCCCAGGCGATCCCACAAGAATGATGCTATTGGTACTAGAAAACAAGCGTACTGTATCGGATTTTCTTACTCCTACTCTGATGCCATAGTGTTTCCCCCTTTCAGCCTGCTTGCAGGGCCTCGTTCACACAAAGTAGCTCATATCCACCCAGGTAGTGTAGTCATTACCAACGGCGCTAGCGATTGAGTACGCAGACGCTTGAGAGGCAGAGAGAACGGTGGCGAAGCTTGGGCGCCCAGCACCGGCGATGCCACTTCCGGTCGTGTTGAATTCTGCAAAGAGGATGTTATCAGTCCGTGGGTCACCTGTGTTCCATTGTGACCATAGCGCTGTGTTGAATGGCGCTGTTACGAGGGTACTCTTGAAGATGACCCTGTTTAATCCGATGAGTGGATGTGTTCCTTTTCTGGTGGGTGTGTATTTTGGGGCGAGTGGAAGTGTGGTACGTACTTAGCAAAGTCTAAGAAAAGAATATTGGTGTCAGCGTGGCTGGATAAAGGAAGGGGGTGACTTACTGCCCCATGGACGTCCGAAGTATTGGCGTGAAGTGACGTTGGAGAATGCGCCGGGTGCTGTAATGATCGTGTTTTGGTTAAAGACGTCTGGAGGAGGTAGGTTGGTAGGTGGCGTGATCAACTGGTTTGAAAAAGGTTCCCATTTTAATATGACTCACAGCTGCCAGGCATCGTTCGATTCACGACCATTGGCGGTGACGAATCCAGCACCTTTGACCCCTATGGTGTTGCCACCAAAATAAGCGTGCCCTCGGCGGCCGAAGATGAAATCAACTGCGCCCTAAATAACACAAGTCTCTCAGATATAGATTACAGAGAACGCTGTGGTTCGGATGCCTTTTTTTCCCTACCTCGACTATAGCCCCGGAGGTAGACTTGAGTTCCGTCATTAGCCAACAGCGTATCTTGGTACCCAAAGAATCCACACGCATATAAACCCACGCGGCTGCCGTTTTGACTAATGGCAATCGCTTGAGAACCGACACCGAAAGTGTTCTTGACATTGACGTTGTACATCTTGAAATCATTCTTGTGGACTTGCAAAGTGCCACTGGCATCATTAGAGCCGGCCTGGCTAGCTGGAACGCCAGCTTGGATATTTACTTGGTTGTTTTTGTAAGTAGAGGTGTCTGTGGTATATCCATAGATCTACGTCGAGTGAGTTTGTTGTCCATAAAGGTCGATGGGAGGCTGGGGGAACTGACTGTCAGAGGCCCACTGCGTGTGATGAGCACTTGTTCGTTGTACGTTCCAGGGAAGATGAAAATGGCTTGGGAACTGCTGTCATTAGGAAGGGAGTTGACGGCCGCCTTGACGGTTTTGAATTCGCCGGTGGTGGTGGTTCCCTCTCGTACAATCTTGGCCCCTGCGGGCGGGGTAGTACGTGAGGCAGCATACGCCACCTCGAGCTGCCCCAAGATTGAAAGGAGGATAGCAAGACAGACAAAGAGACGACCCATTTCTGACTTTGTTGAGAGCACGATCGACCTTCACGCGATGGAGAAGCGCAAATTTATGTTCTCATTGCGTTGGAAAAAAACCGAAGTTACTCCTGGACACATGTCGGAATGATGTTGTCGTATTACATGGGTGCTTTCTGGTCCGTCAGCTGGCACAAATGAACAGATGTGGTGCAAGGCGGTCCGGGGAACGGGCCTCTACTTCCCACTGTTCAGGTACGTGCTCGGACGGTCTTCGACAATGTTATAATTAGCATACAGGTTGAGTTGCTCTTCTGCCAGGCTGGTGTCATCGCATCACTCGGAGACCAGAAAGCGTAGTGGGCATAAGAGGGGCGCTTGGCCTAGTGGTATGGCGTATGCTTTGCATCATAAGCGTTGCTTATGTCATCTGTATAAGATCACGAGTTCGATCCTCGTAGCGTCCATTATTTTTGCCTCCACCCTTGCGGGTTGCCGTGGGGACTATTTGCATAATTTGCATATCACCTAGGATGGAAAATCGGTATAATACCGGGGGCCCCTGTCGTGAAAGCATTTAATCTCACGCTTTAGCGGAGTCTCCTTTTGCAGCGGAGATCTGCTCCCACCGCCACTACGGCGGCGCTGTCGGCCATTGAACGTTGACCCCTACCATACCTTGTGCGTACTGTGGCAACGACTTATTATATGTCTACCTCGGTTATCTGAATAGCAAATGCAACGATGACGACTCGCTTACTTTCCGACGACAACGCTGAAATGACGCTGCGGGTAGACCTAGCTGCGAATCTGGACGACGCCTTCATTTCTCGCTTGTGTTAAGCGAGACAGTTCTGATGTATGACGACAGCAAGTCGCACTTCTCTTAAATATACCCCAGTATCAGTTACTCCCGTACACGCCGGACGGTGGAACTACTTCGCTTCCTGATCTTGCTCAACCAGGTGTTGGAAACTAGAACGAGTTGACTCCTTCGTACTCTTTGCGCAGCTCCGCATGCTCACGGTTCCAAGTCGAAGGGAAAATAAGGTGAGTAGAGGTCCCCCCCCCCCCCCGCCTTCGTCGCAATAAAGCATTTTATCAATGAGGATTCGTTAAGCTAGAACTGACTGCTATGGATCTTTGAACTGCTTTAGATCTAAGTTAAAGATCTACAACAGGGATCTACGTACACGCTGAACGCTATCAAAAACTTCGTAATCAATACTTCAGTGGCAGGTACTTACTCGGTAATCATGGCGACTAGGGCAGGCAACGGCATTCTTTCCAACCCTTCCACACGAATCCATTTCTTAGACTGTTCACCTTTTGTGAGTCAAGTAATTAACAAGTCCTTCAAGGAAAGTCAATTGTCTATAAGTACTAATGTACATATCCATGTAATCATCATGGGGAAACAAGGCGTACAATACGAATACGAGTAAAAACTGAGATACAATAAATAGAGATATATAGCATCCGGTAATTACGGGGGAATGCAATGATTATTGGCACCGAATGAGTCACCCCTAAGGGTCTGTAGACTGGCCATCAGCCGGGGTACGGTTTCAACCAAGATCATCCTTCTCGCTTCGATGCTCATGGAGGCCCCATGTGATCCGGCAAGGGTTTGCAGTTCCGGAAACTCTTGCCCCAGGGGCAAGTCTGTCGCCCGAGTCCGTTGAAGCACAGCGTCCTTGAGAAGAAGCAACAAGGTGAGACGACTTGAGCACAACGAGTCCGATGGGGGGGGGGAGAACTTACGATTGTGTTGAGGAAACAATTACCAACGACATCCAACATTTCTTCCACCTGCTTTCGTGTATAGAGTGGCTTGTCGGCTAAATCCTGTTTGTCAGGCGATGACACCGTCGTGTTGTACTTGTTCCACCGTGCGATCGAATTCGCCCGCTCTTCGGGACTGAGGAGATACCCGGTTGAGAAGATGGTTGAAGAGGGTGAGGGGCAACCCTAGGGGAAATGAAACAGGCATTCATTAGCTGCGCGTTGAAGACGGAACGAGATTCTCAACTCACACTTGATGAAGAGCTTCCAGATCGCTGGTTCGTTGAATAAGGGAAAGGGAAGGAGACCCCAGAGGCGGACATGATTTCTGAAGAGGTCGAAGGCGATGATGATCCCTCGGAGAGGGTGGACGAAATGGATGAAAAGAAATCATGGAACTCCTGCGCAGCCTGGTCTTGCCCCTTCAATTGGTCCGCTTGCTGGAAGATGTCCACATGACCGAAGCTGTCTGGAATTACAGCCGGGTTCTCATGGATCGGAGTTCCAACTATCCCCAGTCCGCCTGCGAACTCGATATTGTGCTGCATGCCGCCGTCGGTACTGTACTGGGCCATGGCTTGGATCATGCGATCTGCTGATTGATCCCATGCTGTTGTGTTTGAGCCGCATTGGAGGGAGTGCGACTGCAGCTCTTCGCTATAGCAATCAACAAGTAAGGGAAACACAGAAATGAGGTCACGAGTATCAAGCCCTAACCTCTTTGCGAAGGTGTGATTGCAGTCTTGGCACTTGTAGTTCGTGTTCCTGGTGTCTTTATTCGAAATGAGGAAGGGATGTGGGGGATTATAGGAATGAATGTTATGCTCACGAATGTGATAATGCCGCCTCAAGTTGGACCGCCTTGTGAAGGGAGCATCGCAGCGGGGACAGTGATAAGCCCCGTCTGTGGAGTTTCGGCGAAGACTATCGATGCTGACGTCTCTGTGTGTAGTATGCATGGCGCCACAGAACAAGGGAAAGAACTACCTTCACTCCTGGCAGCCCAGCTATTTGAAGGAATGCAAGAAACTGCATTGCATCATTAGGCCCTGCTGTAACCTTCGTGCATTCCGGAGGAAGGGATCAGATTCTGGAAGTATCGCCCCTCGCCAATCTATCATTCGCGACCAGACCCAGCGCCTAACTACGGAATCAACTTATGCTTTAGATCTCGCTTATCTATTCGTTGACGCTTAGATGTCTAGAATAAGACTTGTTGTGCAGGGTTGACGCAACGCTTACCCTGTGCAATTGATGAGAATGTGGGTTCCTTATAACATTCCGTCCAGCTCGCTGTATGATTAGCATCAACCGCCTGGCGTCTATTTGTGAGTTTGTGTGCACCCCGTGCCTTATTGGAATGCCGTAGCTGTGGAGCGTTGGAGAGAGCCGTAATCGACTCTCCCCCTCCCATTCCAGAGACATACGAATCAGAGGCAGTGGTGAAGCCCGGGGCTATGTCTCTAGGATAGGGGTCTATACTGAGCATGTATCCCGTTCTCGAGTTACGTACAGGTAGATTCCCATAGAGCTCGCTTAGCGACATTCCGGTCAGTGCGCAATCGTTAAGCGAAGATGTGTTGAATTCCTGTTATAGAGCTGGGCTCACCTGGACAAATATATCGGTCGTCGGCGATAGAACGTGGTAAGTGCTTTGACGTTTATGCTGGGTTCCTCTGAAAGGACGGATCACTAATTGTAGTAGTAATCACCCTTGGTCACCCTTGCTATTCATGACATTGGAGTGGGTCTGCTCCCACTGCAGTAGACAGTAACACATGCTCCGTTAGTAGACACAGGGTTAGCATTGAATCCCGAAGCCACTAGACCGCGACGAGAATCACTGCCAATGTGTGCATAACGTTCGAGTAACAAGAAAAGAAGGACACAATCATGATGGATGCTTAAACTTAGTGCATGTTCCTTGTCACCTTTTGAACATTCTGTGGGATCCCTGTGGATGTAACGAAGCCCAGGTCAAACTCTTAAAAGTTCCTAAGTAACTCTCGCATCTCTGTCCCGCAGCAGTCACGGGGCCGTCGAGTCCCGATTTATTTAGGCCTCGATCATCATCGATGCATCATTGGGCACATCCATTTCGCAATAATGTCCCTGTCTCGGCCCACACACCGCCAGCGAGCCAGATGTGTATGTAGATCGGGGTATTCTCTTTTTTCGTCGTTCTCGGCGCTAGCTAGATCAGCCAGATATCACCAGACCACTGCCATAGCTAGAGCCCGTTGGGCAATTTGGTTTCCATCCTGATCGTGTCGAACCTGTGCAACGTTCTTTCCCTGCGACTGCGTCATTTCCATCATTTCGTCGTCCGAACATCCCCTTAGGTCCCTACGAGAATCCAGCTCCACGTGATCGTTCTGCTATTATTGTATGTACGGACTGGGTGAAATTTGATTGAAGAACTTGCGTTGCCCCCGAAGCGCCTTAGCGACGTAAGAACTACCATGGTAGTATTCTCCGGTGGTTGCGGAGGCTTGACCCTGGTCGCAGCAGTTGCCCCTTTCTCCTGGCTAATCCAATCAGTATCTGCCGCCAATCGTGAGTTTGGTGTCCGTACGAGGTTCGAGAGGTTTTGTATGTAAATGCTGGTCGCCAGTGCGATTTACCGTATGTACATGTTCGTCCTTATTCTCTCGTGCCTACTTTAAACGCGGTCGCTATACGATGCTGCTGATCCGTTAACGGAATGGCATCATAATCAGGAATTTGAGTTTTATATTCGATCCTGCTGCGGATTTCAGGAGGTTTTAGGTCTGATAGACGAAGATTAGACGCTGGGAGATCCACTGTTACATTCTTGTTGCGTAATAATCAGCTTCCTCGTCGGATGCGAGGTGTCTCCTTTCCCATTTACTGTATGTCGCGCGTTCCTAACAGTTGCTGCATCAGGCTGTACTTCGTGAATGCGGATCGCACAGAGGGCCGCCATGTTTTTTGTACAAGTGAAGCTCCTAATGGCCTTATTGTCTTCCAGAACATCCCAATCCGTCCATCTCCTACTTCGCGGGAGAATTCAGGCACGTAGATACAAATGATGAGTCAGACAGGGTTCCATCCTACGCCATAGCGTTTATCAATTGTCTCTACTTTTAAGAGGTTCTAGGGGGAAAATGTGCGGGGAGAGGTTATTCCGCAGAGCGCAACCAATTTATTCTTAATGGTACGATTGACATTTAGTGAGACGCCTAGACAAAAGGGAGTAATCTCAAGTGGTTGGTGCCGAGTATCATCCCATGGAATGCCTTGCCCCTCCATTCCAAGATATACGTAGGCGACAAAGGGCGCCAAACACTCCATCATACATATCAGCGCTTATTCCGAGTTTAGCTAATCGATTACGACCCATTTGGTGAAAGCGACAAGACTCTTCTGATCTCGCTGGAGCCTTTTAAATTTCAGCTGATTAGACACTCACCGAACATCCACATATCCTCGAGCGCCCAAGGGTAATGGGCATCTATATGTCTGAATATGGACTGCCCCTCGGGCGCAACCCCACCACACATACGCATACCTCCTAATGTACAAGGCGCCCCCGCAACACACCCTCGCTACCTCTAGCATAAAATTCTTGTCGATAATCTCCGAGGAGGGAATTAAGTTGAGCCACAAGCACAGCCCGCCATCATCTTTTCCCAACCACTTGCACCTTCATATGAGTACAGGAGTTGATCTAGAAGCTCAAACGTTACGGGCACGTGTGTTGCAGTTCCTTGCCTTAATCCCAGGCTCTGGTGCAATCCATGTGTGCTTTGGTTGATACTCATGCACGTTCAGTGCGGCTATCATCGTCACCAATACAGCGAGATGAGTTTTGTAAGGCTTAACCCCCGATTGCACGCAATATGCTAAACTCCTGGTCAGCTCTAGGACTAGTACTTTATCCCGCATAGCGGCGGGAAAGATGAGGCCCCAGGAAGTACGGACCGTACTGTCGTGCAGCTTCAGGGCTGGAATTTTGTCCGAGGCTATGAAGAGCTTTAGGACCACGCAATTCCTCGCTGCGGGTGGATCGGAGGCCAATACCCAAGATCGCCCCGATGGACTTCTCCAAATTGCTGAAGTAGGTCATGGAGATGCTCGGATGCCCTCGGAGACATTTGGGGACTATTTACATCAGCACCGCCAATGTAGGCATGCATACGAAATTCCTTAATGCGGTCGTTCCTAGCCTGTTATCCAAACAGGTGATCACCTTCGTGAGGGTATCAAGTCGAGCTCTCGATACCTCTAGATAATAGTATGCGAAACTGTGGATCCCGTGAAACTGCCAGCAGCAGGATCTAGTAGGTCGTCCAATCCATGGACAGAGTCCCTACCCATGGAGGAAGTATGGTCCTGTTCGCTCCGCCATTGAGCATGTTTTCCCTTGTCATTCTGCCTATGACAAACTCCCTCCTGCGGAAATTTGACAAGAATGAAAACGAAATATTGCAAGTATGTCCGCCCGCGCACAGTAGTAGCTTGGCATTGTCTAATGGTGGTGGCTCTTCTCACTGAACGGGCGAAAGAGAATCTAGGGTTTGAAGATGCTTCCCATCGGTTGAATTTAACCGTTTGTAAGTTCGTCTCCTGGTGAGTTCGGCTCGAGGCCGAGCGCCCCAGTCAAGAAGAAGCTCGAGACCGGTACCTCATCCTACTATTGGGCAACATTCCGCACTATGAGCCAGCATGTGTGTCCCTTTTGGGTTCGTCTGCACCTTGCTCCAATATTGGTCTGTTCGCTAATTTATATAATTCCGTCGAATTAGTCCGACTTGCGTTCATCGCTGAGTTTGTATCAGTTACGGATTCTCTTCGATCTGTAAAATCCAGATTCATAGCACGCGACGAATGCACACTTGGTATCGAACCACGAGATGTCGAGAAGGAAAAGCATTCGAGAGCCTTCGTAAAAGACAACAAGGAGATTAAACACAAGCTCTCTCGACTCTGGGCGATAACCTCTAGAGCTGAAAAATTACGAGTTCTGTCTAGTGTAAAGTGTGCAGGTTTTTAGGTCTCCCGATCTCGGTGCAGAGGTGGAGAATAAGGTTTGCATGTTTGGAGCTGAGCGGTTGGTTAGTCGGGCTCAGGTGTTGGATGTGGCCAAAGTATTCCCAAAGCCAGTCACTCAATGCATAATGCGAATCAATTTGAGCATGTCCTAATAACAAGGCTTGTACTAGCTTTGCCAACTAGGGACTGCAATTAATCACGATGGATGCTGGTGGAGAGTCAGGGTTGCTCCCCGCAAAACGAAAATAGCCGAGAACCTGTGATGGTGTGAAAGGAAGTGTGACAGGGCGCTTGTGGTGCTTTGTATACTGATTTTATTCATGCTCGATGGCCTCCTCCTGAACAAACTCTCGAATACGCACAACAGCGCCCACGACGACGACAGCGGCGGAAATATACCCTCCTCACACTCTACTGCATCGGATACCACTCGTTCTCAAGTCGCTCACCCAAGAAAGAATACCACAGGAGAGTCGTCAGCAAGGGGCACGTCACAGAAAATGGCAGGTAGCAGCACCTATGATCGCCTGGAGGGAGGCCTGGGTCCCGCTAGAGGGCAACACAGGTACAACTGGAGGAAATACGCTATAATCACTGGGCTGGTAGTGGGAGTCCTGTGGTTCGCTGCACCACGTAGTGAAAACTACCTGTGGAACAGGTACAAAGGTGCGTTATTCCCATTGTACCAGGCACTCCCATGTTTCTGAACACAGTTAGATCTACCCTCTTATCCTTATGACGATGACATCGAGAATGCTCCAGCAACTACCAAGGGGCACGCAAGCAACGACAACTCTGCCGTTGCCAAACCTCCAAACCACATTGTCCATCCTACATCCTGGGATACCGATCCCGACCCGTCCAAAACTACCTACTGTACTAAACCACACTCGCCGAACGCACGCCTTGTCCAGTATGCCCTCATGATTGACGCAGGCTCCACGGGTTCGCGTATCCACATATATAAGTTTAACAACTGTGGCCCCTCCCCGGCTTACGAGTACGAAGTCTTCAAGATGAGACAGCCTGGTCTTTCAGCCCACGCAGGCAAGCCAGAGGAGGCGGCGAAGAGCTTGGATATCCTTCTCGACGAAGCTGAGCGGGTCGTTCCCGAGAGCTTCAGGAAGTGCACACCCGTAGCTGTCAAGGCGACTGCTGGCCTTCGACTCCTTCCAGGTTCGCAGAGTGGCGACATCCTTCGAGCGGTCGAACGTCGCCTGCAGGATCACTACCCTTTCCAGCTACCAGATAAGGATGGAGTGGTGGTCATGGACGGGAAGGACGAGGGTGTCTATGCTTGGATCACAGCCAACTACCTCCTCAACACAATTCGCGCTGATACACCCCGAGACACGCCTACGTATGCTGTTCTCGACCTCGGAGGGGCCTCGACACAGCTTGTGTTTGAGCCCGTATCCGCAACTTCTGGTTCACACCTCGAGGAAGGTGAACACAAATATGATCTAATTTTCGGTGGCAAGAAACATGTGCTCTATCAGCATTCCCATCTAGGTTACGGTCTTATGAGGGCTCGTAAACATGTCCATCGACTTGTAGACTTTATGGCCTCCATCCGGACAACCTCGTCGCAAAAAGAAACCGAGCACAATCTCATTGGTAATCCCTGCCTCGCTAAAGGCACTCGAAGGGTTATAGAGATCGATGACGAACGGACCGGTGTAAAGCGGAACGTAACAATGGATGGGGATGATATTGGCTCGCTCGAGGCTTGTGATCGTATCATCCAGCTCGTTCTCGCCAAGGATGCGTAAGTGGCATCAGCACTCACCCATAATCGCTCTAAACGAGACTAATATGTGCTCATCACAGTATTTGTGAGCTCAAACCTTGCTCTTTTAACGGAGTCTATCAGCCATCCCTACTTGATACTTTCCCTTCCGGCAAAGTTCTTCTCTTATCATATTTCTACGATCGCCTTTTCCCTCTCCTCCCTTCCTCACACAAATCCGGGTCTGAGGCGAAGCTCACCGTGTCTGACATTGCAAACACCGCCGACACTGTCTGCAAAGGTCGTGCAGAGTGGGAAAAACATTGGGGCTCAGACAAAGAGTTACTAGAAGAACTTGACGACCGTCCGGAGTGGTGCCTTGATTTGACATTTATGCATGCATTGTTGAGATTGGGATATGAATTTAAAGATCAGAGGGAGGTGATGATTGGAAAGAAGGTTGAGGGAACGGAATTGGGGTGGTGTTTGGGTGCGACGATCGCGATGGTCGGCGGAGAGTTGACGTGTAAGGCGTAACTGTTTAAATATCGGAGGGCTTGGTTGCACCCCGTCTTGTGTAGCTTACGCTACTTCTCTTTATTAGTCATACCATTTATGACAGTGCTCGAGGGGAAGGACAGGATCTGTAGCCCGCATTAGAACCTATTCTGTATTGTTCAGACTGTCACGGCGTCCGCAGGAGCTTATTTCGGACATTTTTCTTGCGACAGCACCCTGTGCGCTCCATCATTATTGAGCAAGGGCGCGAGAGACATGTCTCCTTCTCTCGAACCATTAAACGAATCACTGGAGTCGCGGACGCACTGCCCAATAATTTTCAGCATACTGAGTTACAATCCAAAATAGACGTGTAAGCTTACGGTTAGTGTATGATTCTTACTACATACGTGGTGCCTCGACCTTGGATACAAGGTAAGGGTTTGGGATGCTTGTCGAAAACGCCATACCTACTTCTTTCTTTTGGGTTGGTCTATACAAAACTTCGTGCGTGAGCCACTCGCTCGACCTATAACGACCGTTGAGCTGGAGGTTATAGTGGCTATGACTCCCAAAGTTGCTGATGGGATCCTTTGATTAACATGTGGGGCTGCTTAGGCGAGGCAGGGTCTTGAGAATTGTTGTCAAAGTTGGTTCAGCCCATGTGACCCCCCGTTGGCGACGAGGCGGCACCAGTGGACTGTGGTAGATGCAGTCTAATGCGACTAAACCTTCCATTGACTAGTGTACCATTAGAACCTTAACCCTCCCTTTCCGAGAGTGCTCTGTGGCTCTATACATCCACAGTATTCAATCACAACATAAAATAAACTCGATGATAGCATCGGAATCCAGGGGTGGCGTGGGATGGTTGTTGCAATGTTGAGTGGTAAATGTTCAAATCGCCTATTAATGTGGGTCAGAGGTATAAATAGATCCCCCCAGAGGCAGTATAAGTAAGTCTAGAATCCTAGTGTTCTCCTTACTAAACATGATCACACTCTACGATATCCCATGCAACCTACCAGGCGTCAAAACATGGTCTCCTAATACCTGGAAGACAAGGTCATTGCCATCTCTTACAGTTGTAACAATTGCACTCACAACTGAACAGATATGTCCTCAATTACAAGGGCATCCCCCACACAACTGTATGGGTGGAATACCCTGATATTGAATCCACACTCAAAAACGCCGGTATTGCACCCACAGGCAAACGGCCCGATGGAAGCGACCTTTACACAGTCCCAGCCATCATCGATTCCTCCACCGGCGCAAAGGTAGCAGACTCGATTAAAATAGCAGCATACCTCGACGAAACTTACCCCGACACACCTCAAGTCCTCCCACTCGCGAGTTCGGCACTTCAACATGCGTTCTATGCCCAATTTTATTCGGCTTTGATGCCTGTCTGGCCGACGATTTTGCCCAAAGTCCCAGGGATCTTGAACGAGCGTGCGAGCGAGTGGTATTATAATGCGCGGTCAAAGATGTTTGGAAAGCCGCTGGAGCAGGTTGAACCGGTTGGTGAAGCGCGGGTGGAGACGTTCAAGAAAGTCAAGGCCGCATTTGATATGCTTGATGGGTTTTACCAGAAGAATGGGGGCGGGGCATTTATGATGGGTGAGAGGGTGTCGTTTGTCGATTTTGTGATCGCGTCTGTTATTCAAGGGTTCAAGTTGTGGGGGAAGGAGAGTGAGGAGTGGAAGGACTTTGCGACTTGGAATGGTGGGAGGTGGGTTGACTTGCTAAATAGGCTGGAGCAGTATGCGGATTTCCGAGGGTGAGCCCATAACACCTGCGAGGCGTGAGCGCATGAGCGCTAGGGCCGTGAGAGATTTCAAAAATACAGAATAATGTGACAATTGTAATAAAAATGCGATGGATTTGTAGATGAAAGGAATAGGAATACTTGCCAAATGGTGTACACGACAGTCACCCAAGATTTTGAGCCAAGAATTGTGGTGTTGCTGTTCATGACGCGTTCAGCCATTTTGAGTTGAGACTGCTGCCTACTGCCCTTTCCGCACAGCTACTGCTTTTTCTTTGCCCTGGCAATCGTGAGGCCCGCCTTCCGAAGTTTACGATCCGATAGACAAGTCATGACGCAGTGAGTGCGAGATCGAAGGGGTATACCTATATTTTTGGTTTTGGAACGTGAGCTATCCACAAGACGGTAGTCATTATATATGTACGATATAGGAGCTATGGACTTAGTTGGCTAATTATACCAATACCAAGGACAGAAATAGAGGATAGGAAGTTTGACCAGATAAGGAGAGACACCAACACTACAAAAATTGTCTGATTGATCATGTCGTCAAAGAATGTCAAAGAATGTCAAAGAATGTCAAAGAATGATGTTCCTGTCACCCGACGTATGTTTGTTGAAAGAAATCACTCGATAGTATTACTGAGTGAGGCCGATACAACCAGGCAATTTCACTTTGCGCGCCAATGCTGCAACGATGAGCAATTAGTCGCGTTGCACGCTGCGGCCCAAAGCGCAAAAAGTCTACAACTTACAAGCTCAGTAGACCCGTGCATCACGCGCTCCCCTAATTCTGGAGCATGCGAACCAAAACTGGGTCGGTTGAACTCGACCAGATACGAAGCTCTCCGTTCCTGAAATTGGTATCGTAGTAGATAGTCGAATCGAGAACTTTAGCGATGAAGGTCATCCTCTGAAGGAACATCGCAAGCACAATCCAACAATCCAATCAACGCCAAAGTCTGGACAGTTTGGAGGATGAGTGCGAAAACCTGGCAGGAAGCTTGTTTTCGTTCCGGTTGATTCGTGGGTTTTATGGATCGCGCTGTCCGACATTTGAGGAGGGTGGATGATTTAGCGGTGGGGATCTTGGAGGAGGATTCGGGGGGCGGGCTATTTTGTGGGCTAGAGGAATGAGGGTTCTTATTGTACCCTGCTTGACAGTTGCTATGAACTAGGTTGACAATTTTCACGCACGCATGATACGATATGTTGATGCCTATCATTTGGGCATCTCAGGGCTCAAAGCGCCTGGCAAAAAAGATCGCTATCATTGAGAAGAGAGAAATTATACAACATCCTGAAAGATACGAGAAATTGTTGGTGTTAATTCAAAACTCACCAGTGGACTCGCTCACGGACTCCTGGAAATTGCCTGTTCCAACGGTTGTTCGATCTGGAGAGGGGCGTACGTGCGCCTAGCGCACTCTCCAAGTTGGCTTGGTGGCCCGTGATCGCCCTGATCGCCCTGATCGCGCTCATCCCGCACTTTTTCAACATAGCCAGATTTGATTTGGTGTGTACCAACAACAAATTCCGGTCCGACCCAAGTGTTTCCGATGGAAGGAGAGCGGGAATGAGATCAATGAAATTCCTTTATGAAGATAACCATCGAGGTCGGAGGACGGGCGCTCCTTGTTGACAGAGGCTGACAGATGATTCTCGTTTACTGACGAGTTGAGCTCTAACTTTTAGCCAGAAACGTGTCTGTCCGAACAATTTCATATACCCCAGTCAATTCAGTTAATGAGTCAACAGTGGAGAGAAAGTCAGAGCGGCTTTGCGAGGAGTGAATAGATCTGAGCTGTACGCAGATTTTTGGCAATGATGAGCCAACGATGTCTTGAGGCATGGGTGCTGAGGATCACGCTGTGCATTGATCGGGAATGTTGTCACCATCCATTATATTATGATAAAAATGCCGTAGGAGGAACGGGATCCCTGGCCTTCGGCCACATGTTACTAGCGCTCATGACCTCATCCGCACAGCCAGTCTAGCGTAAACAACTCCCGGCTCTATTTTGTTTTTGTGCTTGTAGTTGTGATGAGGCTTGCCTTCTGAAACCCACACCCAGGTATGTTCGCTTTTTCAACGTCAATTTGTGCAAATAGATGGTGGGGTAGCGGAGTAGGTCATGGTATGTGGAGGGGAGCGCTCTGCAGACGCGAGGTCGATGTGTAACGTATCGTATTTGGAAGCTGGGCTGCCTACGACGCGGTGGTTGTCCTTGCATACGATACTGGAGGCCGTACCTAGTAAATAATATACTCTTCATCGTGCAACCCGACGTTCACCCCCCCCCCCCCCCTTCGGTTCACAGTCCTATTTTTAAAAGAGGCACGAAAGGGTGAACTATTGTCTGGGTCGATCTTAACTTTGACCATGATATCTGAGCCCAACCTTGGGCTTGTATGAAAGATACTTAAGACCATAAGAGCAGTTCCAAGCGACCGCTTGGCGCTGACTTAGCGAAGGCTGCAGTGAGTCGAATTGGCTTGAATGGCCGACGTAGCCTGTTGGTGTATTAAGGCTTTGCGGAGGTGAGAGGAGCCAGGACTTAATGCTGCGAGTACAGTGTTTGGTCGGGCGTTAGGAAACGCTGGCATCGAGCAATCTAGCGACCTCACTCGAAGAGGGCGAAGACGGCGAAGTAGTCTTTGAGAGTGGATGTAAATAGGCAAGTATATCATTCCTGCGCATGTGTAAGACGGGCATTAAAATGGTCTACACCCCTTGCGACCTGCCAGCTGTTGAGCATGGTCTCCCGATAATGCGTGTGAGATGGCTAGCAGACCATAATCGCCGCATCCATATCCACAAATGAATAGATACGTTCCCAATGACAAAGACACCCTCTACAAATCATCCGAGTCAAATCACCATGCATCACCAAATCCTCACTCTCATTCTGACCCATTCCATTTTTGATCAATTCCACGATGCCTTGTGATGTCGCCTAAATTCATCACAACCTCCTGAATAAGTACAATCCCCAAAATATGTATAAGATCAAGAAATCGATTACCCAGGGTTTCAGTGAATTTGCACAATTGTGAAGAGTTTATCAACATCACAATCCATCATGGGACTAACAAAAAGATTGTGATGGATCACGGCAAAAGTGAGATTTCGTAGATCTGAAAATGGGTCCGCGATGAGAATACCGGCATCGCATCGGCAGACAAGTGACAAGACGGGAGCGGCTTGTACTGTGCACCGTTCCCTGACGCCCCCACCGGGGCAAAATTGGCGGACCCGATTGAATCCCTTTCTTTCTCCTAACTTTAGCATACCTTGGTTGGTTGACTATTTTGTTCATGATTATGACGATCTTGGATGAGGGTGCAAAATATTGGTCTTATAACCTACAGTCGCAATACTCCGCAGCTGCCAAGTAGTACACAGTTGGCCTAGTAGGTGAGGCTCAGGTGGAGACATTCCGAAAATTTAGGGCGACGCTTGACACGACGGATTTTTTTTTATGTTTGTAGGCAGGGTGGGCTGTGGCGGGCCGGTTGTAATGGGCGAGATAGTGTCATTTATTGACTTTGTGAGTGTGTCCGCGGCTCATGCATGTGAGCCTTAGGGAGATGAATACAGGAGTGCGAGTGATTTAATGACTTGGAACTGTGGGAGGTAGATCGACTCGGCCATCAGGTTGGGGACGGTACGTGTATTTCCGGTGGGTAATTGATGAGATCTTGAGAGCATGGATGCATAAGGGTTTGGGCTAGCTGGGGTTAAGTGAGTCATGTGTGCGTTGGTTCAGAAATACATTTAAAAAATTTAGCCAATCATGAACGTTGAATATTTGAACAGCATTTGATCTCTGCTTCGGTTGACCCACGGTAGTCATCTATATCAGTCTCAAGGCAGTTTATCGGTTGTCTCGGGCGAGGTACTTGCCATGGAACAGAAGACATCAGAAACCCGAACAGGGGATGTATCGCGTTTGTGTATGTCGGACTGGGTGCGACACACCCTGGGTCTATCAAGCTGGTTTGAAGATGGTGTGCTGGCCTGTGAACGTCTATGAATTAGGATAGGATATTATTAGTTTCTCTCGCAGGGGGATGGACGGAAACCTGGTACTTGATTCGCATGCCTTTCAACTGTACTTAGTAATGTGAGCGGTTTACAATCATTGGATTATCAAGCTAGCTCCTATAGCAGTGGTAAAAATCTCAGATGAAGACGATATATAGTCGATGAGGTTGTGGGAGTGGGGAACCGCCCACCTCTACGGCTCCCAACCAAGCCTACGATTAACGTTCCAACGTCCAAACGTTCAGCTCAGAACCATGATCACGTTCTATGATCTTACTGCGAGGAGTCCAGTAAAAACCTGGTCCCCAAATCCGTGGAAGGTTAGGTAGGCGTAGCTCGGACATGCTGGGCATTGCTATTACAAATGAGCTGAAATAGCCACTCAGATATGTCCTCAACTATAAGAAACTTCCGTACAAGACACGCTACGTTGAATTCCCGGATGTCGAGAGCGAGTGCAAGAAGGTCGGCATCCCGGCAAACGGCAAAAAAGCTGACGGCAGCCCGCTCTATACACTTCCTTCGATAGCCGACGACGGTACGGGTGCCACCGTTGCTGATTCGTACAAGATCGCGGAGTATCTTGACAAAACGTATCCCACGACGCCTAAAGTCATTCCGCCCTGGTACTGAAGCACTCCAGGCTGCGTTTTACGATCAATTCAGCCAGCTCACTTCACCTATATGGCCGATGTTGTTACCCAGAGTTCCGGCGCTGTTGAGCCCACAGAGCGCTGATTATTTCATTAAAACGCGCAGTGCGTTCTTTGGGAAGCCACTGGAGCAGGTGGATCCCGTGGGAGAGGCACGGGCAGAGACGTTTGGGAAGATCAAGGCGGCATTCAACACACTGGATGGGTGGCGAAGCAAGAGTCCCGGCCCGTTCTTCATGGGAGAGACGGTCACATTTGCTGATATCGTGGTTGTTTCGTTCCTCCGATGCTTGAAGATTATCTGGGGAGAGAACTGCGACGAATGGAAAGAGATAAAGACATGGAACGAAGGGAGATGGATTGAGTTTATGGACAAGTTGGAGAAATATGCCCGCGAGGAGAATTAAAATGTAAAGTAGTATGTAATATATCAATCAATCCTATATCAGACGGTGCATCTCAGGGCCATCAAGTTGACTGTGAAGATGGTATGCCGACCTGTAAACGTCCAGGGGTAGGGATGGATATTATTGGTTTCTCTCGTAGGAGGATGACGAAGACCAGCGCTTGATTCGCACGCCATTCGAAGGTACTTAGTAATGTGAAGTGATTGGATTATCAAGCCAGCCCCTATAGGAATCTCAGGAAGGGGATATATAGTCGATGGGATTGTGGGAGTAAAGAACTGCCCACCCTCACAGCTTCCAACCCGGCCTACAATCAACATTCAAACGTTCGACCTATAACCATGATCACACTCTACGATCTTGCTGCGAGGAGTCCGGTCAAAACCTGGTCCCTTAATCCATGGAAAGTCAAGTATGTACAACTCGGACATTGCTAGACTCTGCAAGTGAACTAAGATGGTTGGCCTTTAGATATGTCCTTAACTACAAGAAGCTTCCTTACAAGACGCTCTACGTCGAGTACCCGGATCTCGAGGGCGAATGCAAGAAGGTCGGCATCCCGCCCAATGGCAAAAAAGCGGATGGCAGCCCATACTATACATCTCCCTCGATAACCGACGATGGTGCAGGTGCCGCCGTTGTTGATTCATACAAGATCGTGGAGTACCTTGACAAAACGTATCCCGCGACGCCCAAAGTCATTCCGCCTGGTACTGAGGCGCTCCAGGCTGCGTTTTACGATAATTTCGACCAGCTCGTTTCACCAATCTGGCCGATGTTATTACCCAGAGTTCCGGCGCTGTTGAACCCGCCAAGCGCGAAATATTTCATTGAAACGCGCAGTGCGTACTTTGGGAAGCCATTGGAACAAGTGGAGCCCGTGGGAGAGGTCCGGGCCGAGACGTTTGGGAAGGTCAAGGCAGCATTCAACACATTGGATGGGTGGCGAAGCAAGAGTGCTGGCCCGTTCTTCATGGGAGAGACGGTCACCTTTGCTGACATTGTGATTGTTTCGTTCCTCCAATTTGTGAAAACTGCTTTGGGAGAGAACGGTGATGAGTGGAAGGAGATAAAGACTTGGAATGGGGGGAGATGGATTGAACTTATGGACAAATTGGAGAAATATGCTAGCGAGGATAATTGAGGAGTTTGTTAAGTAGTAGTGATGCTTTGTATCAAACCTTTGCTTGTGGCGTCGTCACAGCGAGTGAGTGTATATGATTTATAACCATCATTCTGGTACATGGAGCATAAAATGAGGTGGCTTTGGCATTGCTAGAGTGATGGGCGGGCGAGAAAACGAAGGAGCGGGGAGCGACGGTCAGCAGCCACTGTGGTGGTGATACAGAGCTAAACAAGCGCGGTGGCTGTGACTATTAGCTCCTGCAGATCCTCAATTACATCAATCAAGCGCGGTCACGTGGGTGCCTCGCGTCTCTCCTTCGCACGGTTCATTTCGCGAAGAACAACGTTCGACAGACTCAAGGTACAACCATGGCCGCAAAACCGGGCCCGTTTACACCCAAACGCACTCCATCGTCTGCATCAACCTCATCGACGTCCTCAGACCTCACAGCCCGCACCTCTCGCAACACGACATCAAATCTACTGGCATCGACACACAAGCGCTACAAGGCCCCACTTTCCGTTGAATCTCGCAGCAAGAACTTTACAAAGACAAAGTCTGTACTCGCACCCGTTCCGGGATCTCCTACCAAGAAGGATGGAACCACAAGCCGGCCACGGACCCCACAATCACCGAGAAAGGGGGCGGAAAGCCCTTCACTCATGCCTGCAACAAGTGAAATGGACGTGAGCAACGTGGACCCAGAGCAGGTACTCGTTGATTACCAGAAGATTGAAGAAACAGAAATCTCTGCAGAGATTGATGAGGCCTGGCTCAAGGCCGCTATGCTCGACCATGGTAAACAAGACAAAGTCATGGTTTCCGTTCGGTGAGGTTGTACAACGTGTCTAAAGTACGGGAAATTGAATGCATCTCTAGTGTGCGTCCATCAGGAAGTAATTCTGCTTGGGATCCCTCGCCCTCGACAAATAGCATTAAGCTTGATCAAACCTACGCCAAAAATCCTTCCTCTGGCCTCAATCCAATTACATTCAACTTCGATACCGTCCTCACCGGCTCCCCCAATAAGCCAGTCTATACTACCGTCGCTCGGTCGCATGTTCATGCCGCTATGGAAGGTTACAACGCCGTGATTTTCGCATACGGTCAAACTGCATCTGGAAAGACATATACCCTTAGTGGAGCCGACGAAGAACCCGGAATTATTCCCCGTGCGATGCGGGATGTCTTCGCTTTCATTCGTCAGACCCCTACGCGAGAATACCTATTGCGGTGCTCATACCTGGAAATCTATAACGAGAATATCCATGATCTCCTCGCACCTCCAACTATGGCAGCTGCCAGCCCCGTGCAAATCCAGGGTGGTAGTGGAGGCGACGTCATTTTAATGCCTTTACGTGAAGAAGTTGTAACAAGTCTGAAGGGAGTCAAGGAGGTACTAAAACGTGGAGAGGGAAACCGCAGGACGGCGTGTACGGACTGGAATGATAGGAGTAGTCGCAGTCACAGCATTTTCCGTCTCGTTATCGAGAGTCGGGAACGTGGAAGTGGTAGCGACGAGGATGATGATGAACCCGCTCCGAGTGGTCGGCACACGCCGGGGATTAATGGCCGTCAGACTCCTGGGTTGAATGGGAGACAGACCCCAGGTCCTGGTGGGCCAAGGTTGCAAGCACGTGGAGGAAGAAGCGTGCAGACATCGGTGTTGGTGAGTGTGATTTTAATAATTGAACGGCGCGCGCGCGAGATTAATTAATTTTTCCAGAGTCTGATCGATCTTGCCGGTTCCGAGAAGGCTACTTCCGACAAAGAGCGCACGAGAGAAGGCAAGTACATCAATACAAGGTACTTGTTTTTTCTCTCCCGGGGCCGTCATGCTTGCCTGACGATGACTTCAGTTTGCTCACGCTGGGCACCGTCATTGGTACGCTTGCGGACAATGCAGCCAAACGCAAGAGGTAAGTTTGCTCTGACTGTGGCCCAAAACCTGAGGGTTGACGGGGTCGTCTAGTGATCATGTACCGTTCCGCAATTCCAAGTTGACGAGGATGCTGCAACCTTCCCTCTCTGGCAATGCTCGCATCAGTGTCATTTGCACAATTAACCCCGACCCCGGTGCAGTAGCCGAGAGCATGAGCACCTTGCAGTTTGCCAAGCGTATCAAGAATGTACAGGTAAGCGCCCTTGGATATCTTTTCGAGAGCTTTGCTCATCTTTTTTTTTTCTACAATAGCTTCATGCACAGAAGAAGGAGGTTGTCGACACCGATGCACTCATTGAACGGTACAGGAAGGAAATCGAAGACCTCAAGAAGCGGCTTGCAGAGAGGGAAGCTGAAGCGCCTGTCAGATCTCGTCGACTCTCGGCGCGAGAGGTGAGACCCTCCTCGTTCCATTTTATCGGAGTCACAAAGCTAACCCCCTCTCTTCAGCAAGTTGACGAATCGAAAGCAACGCACGATCTTAATACTCGTATCAAACAACTTACGAAACTCATCCTCACGTCCCAATCCGTCGACGAGTCTAGAGGAGATGAATCACGTCCTTCCAGTCCATCCAAAGTCGATTTCGACATGTCGCCTTATCAGTTGCAACAGGAGCTTCTTGCTGCGCGTACGCAGCTTGAGTTGCAGGCTAACCAGATTCTTTCGCTCGAGGCAACATTGATGGCACGTCCTCCACTGGATGTGAATGCGCCTGAGAGCGAAAAGGACAGGTTGATCGCGGAGCAGAGTAAGACGATTAGAGAGTTGGATATTGTGGTGAGAGGCTATGAGGATAATTTGGGTGAGCCGTTGAGGGCTGTGAAGGAAGATGTAGAAAAGGAGTGGAAAGATCGGTTGGAAGCTGAAGTGAAGAGGAGAGAGGAAAAGGAAAGATGGGCGGATGAATTGGTTAGACAGCTCGAGAAGGAGAAAAAGGTTGGTTTGTTTTGTGCTGTTGCGGCTCTTCCTCGTGGTCCTGATATATATTTCTCAGATGAGGACAAAACTTGAAGTTGAACGTAGAGCGCTCGCCGCGTTTGTCAGCAAGTTTGACTCTTTGGGCCTTGGGCTTCCCCCGCCATCGAAACTCAAGCCCCCGATGCCGGCGCCAGGAGGCGCGGCGACGATCTTTGCAGGGAAGCAGCAGAATAAGCAAATTGCCAGTACACCACTTGCGAGCGTCCAGAACTTCGGATGTTGACTCTGCTGAGAAAGACCCTTCAGGCATCACCGATGCGTTTGGAGGCGCACAAGCTCCAGCCTAGTCTTTTGGATCAGGTTATGCCCGAGGAGCAGTGGCTTGATGAAGATATTGATTTTGAGATGGGTCCTGTAGGTTTGGTGAAGACTGGACTGTGAAGACCAAGACGTCAGAGCTTAGAACTGTTGGGATGTTGAAGAAGGGCAATGGGGGTGGTGTCGTAAGGGAGCCACTGAGTGATAAGGAGAACGTCGCGCCGTCTGCTGCTTCTGCTCGGTAGTGCACAGCCTTGCCTGAGGTAATGTTTCTGTATTTGACATACATACATGGTCTCTTGGTTTTCGTTTTTTTTTTTCATCTTGCCCATATCCGGATCGCTTGTCACATCCCTTCACGCATGAAATAACATGGTTAGGGAAACATGTCATGTAGCTGAAGTTTTGGTATCAAAGCCGGTCGCCGAATATTAGGTATTGATTTTAATCACTGTCACAGTGATATGTTTTCAAAGCCAGTACAGCCCAGAGAGCTCCACGACCGTTGTTCCGGTTCGAGATTTATATTAAGAGGGATCGCCGAACCTGCTGGTTCTTTCCGAAAACCTCATACGCACAAAGATAGGTCCGGCGGACGCAGGTTCCGGTTTCCTATTATACATGTCTTTTCTTTAATTCCCGTTCAAGTTCCCATGGAGCCTCCACATGCGCGATTTGATCGCTCAGCTGATCGCAGTGTTGGTTGTGCGTTGGTACCAGGAAGCCATCCGATTCACCAATTTACAGGCACCTCGCGGCGCATATCTCGGAACTGGGCATTAGAAGAATCAATCATGAGCGAAAGGTGTGGCGGATTTCGTTTTTCACAGGGGCCCGGAGCTTATTCGGGTAGCTTGAAAGCAGGGGGTTCAAATTGACAGGTGGAATGTATGCTGTTGGTTACGTCCGTTCTTTGTCTTATCGCTTGAATATTCATCCTTATATCCTCTTTTCCAGGCAAGAAAACACAACTGCGTGGACTTCTGACCCTTACTTCTGGCGAGAGTTCAACATCGATGATTCCCTCGGTGCGGCATATGCCGTGACTTGATAAGAGTAGTTCTCCCTGCCAGCTGTATCAATATCATACCTGTCCGAAAGCTAATTTCGGAAGCGCGTCTGTCTTGTATATTTACACTTCCCCACCATTCGTGCTCCCTGATGACTCTCCCCCCACCAGCATCTCCACACTGGGAACTTTTAAGCGGAGTTACTTCGACCTACCCACCATTTGGTAGAAGATGAGCACGAACACGGTCCCACAACCCGCGTCTGGTGAGTTGGGAACTGTTCTCCTGGTCAATCAACGTTGATTTGTTGGCAATGGCAGCGATATCTGCTGGTACTCTCTTTGAGTCATCGAAGTCCTTTGACTATTCATACACCCATGATGATGGAATTAAAGAGTCCTTTCTTGGCTTCTCATTGTGAGCGGTGTTTCTTGGATCTCTGTTCAAGGGCTCAAGTTCGTCTCACATTTCAGGAGAATCCATGAGCTGGATAAGGAAGTGCGTCAACGATCATGATACACGCATCCGTTTATCTGATGTTATCCAGCTTGGAAAGCTCGCGAATGAATCCATACAGCTTGGGCGTGTCGCGGGTCTGCTGCTGGCAATCAGGAGTACGAGGACGAAGCTGAGGAGCGCCCGCGAATCTTTCTTTCGAAATGCCATGGCGCTTCACCCGGAACTTTACGAGCTGGCGCGTAGGGATAGTGGTTTGAAGTCCCTCGACACGACTTCAGAGCATTATTTTATTGCACCACATTATTTTCAACGCGACCTTCCCAAGTTTGAGGTGCTTCCGGAGGTTTTGAAGGAGCTGGCTGAGGCGTTCGGTATAGTGTACACGAGGGTTGAGGAGTTTAAGGAATTCACTGTGAGTACATCCACTCTGGCGACCAAATAACAGTGCCTGATATGTAGTTAGGATGAGGGTGCCTTGCTGAGGTCTTTGCTATTGACACTGGAGAATGATTTGAAGGTGGGCTCAGAACTTCGCAAGTCCTCAGCTCCGTGCGTTCCTTGGCTGAACTTCCATCAGTATCGTGCATCGTGTGCCAGAACCTACTCCTGCAAGTCTCTCACCCAAGTCATTCCGATGTATTTTGAATAACGAAAGAACACAGACCGACTTAATACGCCTTCAATTCAACGTTACATTCACCAATTTACGGATGAACTCGGATCCGACATGGAGAAACTGACCACAGCCCTTCGCGATTTTACTGCTGTCGGTAAGCCGCACGTTACGTCTGATGAGGGCTTCAGGGCTGAAATCGAACTCGCACAGGTGTCTCGGCTATCAGTCATGAACAAGAACGGTCCTCGCAAAACCTCACAAGTATTCTGACCGTCGCCACATTCTTTTCCGGTGTTACCGCTGGCACACTCGGGATGTCAACGAGTAGGACTCCCCAGACTGAGATCCTTCTGCTGACGAGCATGCTATGGTTCACATCAATGGTGTTCAGTGTTGGCGCAGCTTTGAATAGTCTCTTAGTCATGGTATGGAGGGGAACACGCTCGTACGCTTCTATCTGTGGACAGGGTCAGCCAAATTGCTGACCTTAGTGTGTTTTATAGTGGTTCGCGGGGTGGGAAGCTACCCTTTTGGGTGACGATGTGGATCCGCGCAACTCCGACAGCTTTCCTTGGAATTTCCATCGTGACCTTTTCCACTGGTTTAGTTATTTTTGCGTATGCCTCTAATCAGGTGAGTACAGATATCATATCGTTGCGCTGCCCCCCTCATACTCTATATATCAGGCGCTCTACACACCTCCCGTTGTCGTTGCCGCTACAGGGGTGACATTCATTGGGTTAATCGCCATTCTGATTTGGATGGTTCATGAAGAATTGGCAAACCCCTTCGAGAAACAGCAAGCGCATGTAATCCGGTCCAGCAGGGAATCGGTTCATTCAGACGTCAGCAGTCACGATTTTCACACAAAGGTCATTGGTGTCCTGTCCAATGCCTTTGGACGCAAAATGCGGGTTGATCTGGACGCTGATACGGACGTTGATACGGAGAGTAGTAGAGTCAACCCCACGTGGAAGAACCGCCGCCGAAGCAGGAGGGGAATGGATGACCAGCGGCGGACAGAGATGTTTCGAAAAGGCGCCAGAGAGGTGGGTTTGGCGATGACTGCGCTTTCCGCTTTCCCGTCGCCACATACTCCAGCAAAACGTTCCTTCATAAGGAGCCTGTCTTCGACCAGCAACCAGCTCAAGGTCAATACATGCTGCTTCTCCGGTTTCGATGACACAGTTGGCTCTCCCTCTCGGGCCAACATTTGGTATTGATCTTGCACGTTACGGAACGATACGTGATATATCATACTCCGAGAATGGGAGATGGCTTGCGGTGACTTGGTAAGTCGTCTAGCACCTTTCAAATATTATGCTGCTGGCTCAATTAGCTCTAAAGTGCACGAGAACCTAGTGGTCCATCATGGACTGGTGTATACGAGAAGGTATTCACAGATGGGTACCTGGACCAGCAGGTATGGTACACATGGCTTCTGATCGCGAGGCACTGCTAACCTTAGCCCAGAAATCATCGATCGTGGTCGCAGACACTTGGCACCAGGGTAGGAATTATTTCCGAGCGACTTATATGGTACGATGGTTCATTCAGTGTTGGCTCAACAGAGCTGAGACTGGATACAGGTCACCTTCTGGAAAGAAACTAATTATCAAGTTCCAGCATCGGTTCGACGTCTGGGATATAGTAAGCAAGCCAACTCTAGCTGGGGACTAAGACCTATGGTTGATGGTACTGATAGGTGGCAGGGAGCCTTACCATGGTTGAACGGCATCACACCATTAGTGATGTAAGGTGGTGTGGAGATGATGGTGAGTAGATGACTTGCATGTGCAATACCACTTCTGATATCGTCTTTAGCTTTCCTCGTTGCAGAACACTGTTGTGTATTCAAGCTGGTACGTCTGATCGTTCCGATTCGTTTGACGTTAGACTCATGCAACCCGCAGAACCTTGTGCGAGAGGTACCGGCCTATCCCTTCCTCCCCTTCACCCATGTCCTCACCCCGTAGCTCATTGGTCATTTCCAGATGGCAGTGTACCGCTTCGATGACACGCGCGTCCGATCTGTTGCTTTTGAACGAAAGAACAACTATTTGATTGTGGTCGCCCGAGTGACCAAGTCCTCGGATGATTATGACCAGTGCTGGGAACCTGCAAGCAGTCGATCGGAGAAACAGATTGTTGGTGAGTTGGCAATGCTCCCAAGTAGTCCTTCATACTGATGGGAATGGCAGTTTACGACATGGACAAGCAAGAGGTTGTCTAGTATGTCTTTATTCGTCACCATTACTCCTGGGGCAGCCGAGGTTCACAATTGTGTAGTCGAGTTCCCGTTCTTGAGAACATCCTTAGCGTAACCCTTGTTGTCGACGAGCTCGATATGCTCGTGACCCATAAGGATCATGTTAGTGATCACATTTGCGCCTCGACCAAGTTCACTCACGCAATTGATTTACAGAAAGCATTCCAACTATGGTCTTTGGACGCAGGGTTCAGAGGCACCGAGATCGCACCCCGACTCAAGAAACGAAGTTATGCACCACATTCTAACCCGGGGGAGTACATTGGACCGACCTGTCCTTGGCGGAAACTCCCATCAGTTTGTGTTGAGTGCAACATCGTGTAAGCCATGTTTCCGCCTATATCTGTTATTATATCTTACAATTATTCTGTGAAGCCGGTGCGATTGATATATGGCTCAGAGAATCAGGGAAGCCACATAAACGCTTCGAGCCGCAGCTCTTCAAAGATGAAGGGTTACAGTCCTTTAGTTGGAGTAAGTCAGATGACGGCACTGTAGTATTTGCGACCGTTGGTGTTGGGAGCAGCGTGGTGCATATATGGCAAGGTGAAGAGCAACAAGGCCTTACGAGCTCACCTGAATCGGAAACTGCTCGGGCTGGTCGAGGACGTTTGCAGCACGCGGCCCAGTTGGCAGTATTATCTCTTTCCTCGACACTACCCCGAGAGATGGACAAGGTGGACGAATTCTCTCTTGTTGAAGAAGATGCTGTCTAAGCCTCACTGCCTTGATTGTATCACCTAGCTCACGGCTACCAATAAAACATGCCATCAGTCGATTGAATTCCTTTCTCTGGCGGCTACAAGGCAAAATACTACTTAATGAATTTTCTCCAAGTTGCGGTCCTAGCTTCGGAGGCTCATGGTGGACGCTTTATGCCACAGCAGAATGAGGTAGGTGTGCATGGGAAGGAAAGCACAGCTGGCTGGAGTGGGAGTGCAAATTGTGCTGTGTCGTTTATTTCCTCAGTCAACCCTGCCCTATATCTGAGCCAAAAGTGATGTGACAAATGCTCGTCATGAGTTCACCCTCCGTTTATCACGCCACCCGTCCCTATGCTACAGGTTTCATTTGATTACTGACAAGGTTGCGCCTCTACTGACATCGGCAGCCATTCAATTCTGTCAACACTCAGAGTATTTTGTAATGACCCACAGAACCCATACCTCGACACCGTAGTCACACATGTCCGGGACACAAAGTCAAATGCCCCTGTGCTCCTCACCCTACCTTGGCAAGGGGTATTCGATAGGTCAGTACATCTGGTTATCAGGAACACGAGTCAGGCGAGTAAGTGCCGCATGCGGTTGCGCAGCCCCTACTGACCGCAGGTGACTGCATGCGACCGAGCCACAATCGTTCCACCGCAATGTACCGCATGTAGCAAATTCTTGCAGATTGCTTACATATTATGCAGCGAGGACAACATTGAACTCTCGAAGCATGAATCCCTTCGGGTTTTTCAGGGTCTGGTGAGTCCAAGCATGTCCACCAGGTCCCGTTCTTGAGAATTCAAAGTCCAGCGATGAGGTCACGGTGCACTCGACCATGATTCTGAGTCTTTGACCTTTGTTTAGCCTTCTTGGCGCTCGACTGGTTATGGGCTTGACAGGCGCTTTCTCCGGGGTGTTGCTGGATTAGTAAGTACTACCATCCGCGGCTTTCCAAGTCCCGTTGCTGATCATGAGACGCACAAAGAGTCCTTCTCCGCCCTTTTTCCGTGTTGATCGACATGAGATCAAGAGCTGATTGCAGGCCAGAAGCTTGACGCACCGAATACCGAATACCTGCACACTTATAAAGCGAGAGCTGCTTCGACTATTCAGAAATCCTTCGTGATCAGCACGATGTCGTTGGTCAAGCCTCCCCCTTCTGATACAGAGGCCGCTCTCGGGGATGCGTATCTCACTCTCAAGAACTCAAAGGAAGGACCAGGCAAGAAAGAGCAGGCGTTCGATAGATTCGGTTCGTCAGACTATTGCCATTCCCTTCCTCTTGGATTTCCGACTCGCTTGTTGATTGATCGTTCTGGTCCAAAGGAAATGCTATCTCGAGCACAGGCGAATCTCCTACACTCATTTTCTTAAACGAGTTCTACACAGCCAATAGTGCGTTGCTCAGCAGTGCTACTGCTGGCTTCGCATCTCTCGACAACAAAAACATCGATAGCGCTATTACTGGCTTCTCTGAAACTGTCAAAGTTGTATTGGGCGGACTTGATGCCCTTGGCACTGTACACCCCTTCGTTGGAGGTGCATCCTCAAATTCCTTGGAAGTAGGCGGATTTTGACACAAGAATTAGCTGCTGTGTTTGCATTCAAACTGGTCGTGACTCTGGACCTGACAAGACGCGGGAACAACCAAAAAGTTCTGGCTGTGAAGGTACAGATGCAACAAATGATGTGTACGCTCTTTCAGTGAGTTTTTGCGGTCTTCATTTCCTTTTGCTCCCAACACTGGCGTCTCTGCAGGCTACGTCGAATCAAGGATCCCGATGAAATGGGGCCGGATGGCACGGTATTGAGGGATCGGATGCAACCACTGATGGCGCAAATCGCCCACGATATCAAAGAGTGTGGATCTGCATGTGATGTTTATCTCAAGAAGAGCTTTATTCGGTACGTGTTTTGGGCTCAAAGCGATCATACACGTAGCTCACTTCATACAGCCAAAACGCTCAAGTCAAAGATATACGAAGAGCGCCTTGCTGGATATGCAGCAAAATTCATGGGCTACAAAGACGATATTGACAAGGCCCTCACGGTCCACATCGCTCTAGGTGTTGATGCAGCCAACGTGAAACTAGACACACAATCGTCCCAGTTAGAATCGATCCAAGAGAAACTCGATACGCTCATGAACATTTTCCGAAAGCTTGATACTCCCCGTGAGAAGGAGGTATTGGAGTTTATCCGAAAGAGTGGAGGCCCGAACACTGTCGTTGAACGCAATGACCTGGTCCTAGCGCTTGTCGATAAGTCAGGGGAGACATTGGGGAACCTATTGGATAAAGCTCGCTCCGGTGGAAAGTCGGAATTGGATTCCATCCGGGAGAAGCTGCAGAAGGAACTCGCGGAGGATCTTAATGTTGTCTTCGAACGAAATTTCACACTTTTCGACCGCAAACTCGAGATTCAAGGTCGAAATATTTTGGATGCTTTGGACAGACAAGGACAGTTTATCGCGAGTGCCTTCGCGGCGGGAACCCATGACAAGATAAAGGACACCGTGAGGACTTGCTCTTAATCACCATGATGTCAAGATGACGAATTTTTTCAGGACCTACAAAACTTGTGGAGAGAGATGGTACGTCAACTGTCATTTAAGGATCCATTTTCTGAAACAGTGTTCAAGGGTTGGAAAGGCAGTGTCAAGGCCCGCCACTTTGTGCTGGCTCTCCGCGATTACTTCACTGATCAGTTTTCCGTTAATACTCCTCATCCAAACAACTTAATAATTCAAATTCCCTCATCCAATAACGACATTATTTCAGCCAGTCGTTTTTCGACGCTGTCGATATCGCAACCCATGTTCCATGGCGACCACTGGGCCCTTCAATATATCAATGTCGCCCACCTTGGCACTATCTTGGAAGCCATCGATGACGATGGAACTGGCTTCATCAGCATCAAAGAGGCTAACACATTCGCCAATGAGCGTCCCAAGGGTTGGGGGTTCGTCCGCAATCCCTCCTACACCTCTACTGATTACTAACCTCTCGAGGTAGGTTATTAACTTGGATTGCATTCTGGGCGAAGGGTAAGTTGTTTTGACTGCGTGTCCCGATTTCACTTGCTCATATCGACAAAGGATGGGAGAGCAGCATTGCGGACTACAAAAACAAGATCATCTTGATTCTACAGGAAATGGATCGGCTTCACCAGTGACATGCTGCCCGAGAACCGATCCCTTGTGGACTTGTATCTCTTGGATCCTGCAATCCTGAGTGCTCATCTTATCTTGCAATCAACCAAAGTAGTACAAGAGTACGACTCGATAGCTCCTGAGCTTCGCTCTGTCACCCAGGAGTATACAACAGCGGAAGAAGAAAGGCTGAAGCAGAATCTAGAAAAGGATTGGTTATGATTTGGATACTCCCGGCACTGTTACGATCATAACTGGTCCCGGAAGGATTGAACGCGTCAGTTCTATCTCTTAATTATACCCATACCTCCACTAACATCGACATAGTATCTGTTCCCTCTCCTGTATCTAGTCCTCAAGCGGCATCTTGGGGTCTTCCACTACGCTCAAAAGCGCATCGTCGACAATGATGAACTTTCGCGGATGACCGCTTCCCTCGATTCGATCTTTGATGTCGTCAGACAACGAATTGATAACCTCAGAGGTTCGTCGGATCACTAACAAGCACCCCGAGACCCTCACAAGTCATTATGTTCAGCGATTTACAAACAAGCGCGTGTGGATTTGAGCGCACATCTGGAAGGTGTCTCCCTGGGGATGGTAAACATGGTGCTTGCAGGTCCCTGACTATTCACTAACAATCGAATGTTTCTAGTTCCACGACTACAATATTCACGATTTTGACACCGATACTACCTATGCTTACGGGTCGGAACTCAGTCTTATAATGAGCTGGGAGGACACTTCGCCAACAAAGAATGAGACTATTGAGAACGCAATTATCGAAACGCCCGAAGCTGCTAAACCGTTATTCTCATCTGAATCGCCTGGTCGGATAGACGTGATGGATGAGCTACTCGAGTGGCCACGCCATTCCTTCGACACAAATCCGTTCACCGGTAAAATGGATGGACGCTGGACAGGTCATCTTTTGCTCACGAGGGGGAAGGCCGCCGATCCTTTGCTGCTCTTTGGGCTAACACAACTCAAGATCGTTTTCGACCCTGAAGGATGATCAAGCGCTTAGAGGATATGCCATCACGTACCTAGCAAAACACGAGGCGCATGGGCGTCGGCGTATGGTTAATGGAGTTGAGGAGTTCGACATCTTGTTGCCATTCAATGCCGAAGTCTTGTCCATAAGGGTGGTTGGAAAGTTTGTTACGGATGACTGAAACGCTAGTCGGAAACTGGCTGATGTTTGAACAGAAGGATGAAGCCAGGAAAAGCTATGATGACCACCCATTCTCCCTTGAACCTCCACTTCAGGCCCAGCCATCGACTACCGCGGAGCCTACGAATACTGACACCCCAGCTCCCCCGAACACACTGACTCACAACCAGTCCAATTTGTTCGAAATTTCATTTTTCGAAGGTCACCTGTAGAGGTGGCTGGATTTTGGCGCGTTCCAGATGAAGAAGTGCAAAATAATGCCAAGTCCCGCTGGGATTTCGTTCGTGCGGCTGTCTTGCATCTTGTGCGAGGTCGACTTTGGAGCCGGAGTAACATCCGCGCTTGGTGTACGGATCGTCGCAGGTTCCTCGACCTTTACACAAGGGATCGACTCACGGGTTTCGAGTTTTCCATACCAAATCCTTTGAGTCCAGATGACCTAACAGTGTTTCATGATGTTCGATATCGTCTACCTCCGTCCAATATCAACTCATGTGTAGCGTCTGCAACGTGGGCACTCGAAAGGATGTCGTTCCATTAGTACGTCGTCTTGTCCAGCCGCTCTGGTTGACCGGGACTGATCATTCTATCTCCAGTTCCGTGTCTTGCGATGGTTGCTCTCTGGCTGTCTTCGATGTTGATTTCGTCTGCTTGACGTGCATTGACCCGGAAATGTCCAATACCTTCGACTTTTGCCCTCAATGCATAGACAAACCAGCCGAGCGCGAGGACTTCATTCATACTGTTGACCATACATTGATCAAATCTCGTAGTTTCATGCAACCATATGCTTTCTCCTGGCAGATCCAGGAAGCGAGATCCATGACGGAACGTCTGAAGAAGGCCTTGATAGATGCATCCACTAGGAGTAGCCCGGGTAGTACCCTCGGGTTAGGGGAGCAGCAGGTAACATCATCGGGAAGTCATCCAGAATTGCAGTGTAGCTGCTGCACAAAGCCAGTGACTATTCCCTGTTGGGCTTGTATCACTTGTGGTAGGTGTTTTATCTAGTCGCTTACTATCCATTTGTCTCAATCAATCTTCAGCATCCGACATTTTGATATGCGAGGATTGCGAGAAGAAAGGTGCTCCCTCTGTTGGGGAGTGATCCCCAAAATGCCTCACATCGCACTGATCACCCTCTCATTCGACTTCACAACCTGCTACCGGAACGATTCGAAGCGTGAGAAGGTGGATCCTACGGTGGCGAGAATCAACGACTTGGAAAGCTCTGTTAAAGAGAAGTTTGCAGAGCTGGATACTAAAATCGCCAACCTGGAGACAAAGGTCGAGGAGAAACTCGCAGGGTTAGAGACAAATTTCGAGGAGAAGCTGGCATCATTCGAGTCTCTTCTCAAGAAGGTTGCGATTCAGCTGAACGTTCCCCAAGAAGAATAGTAATCATCAGATTTCGGTAACTCGATGTATCCGGATTCTACCTCTGTACTCTGGAGCCTCTCCGAATCGAATAAATTCTTCCTGACCTCACTTGACTCTCTCCCGAGAATTCGGATGTGGCCGGTATATTGCTTTTAAGGACTCTTCCAAGTTGTTACTTCCTTTCTTTGTTTATGTTGAGGAATTGTTCAAGTGTTATTCAACGAGGGAGGAAGCTAGACGAGTTGACCAAGCCGATAGGCGAGGAACCGAGATGATTTTACGAGGGGACATGAATGGCTTGGTTTCAGGCCGACCAGATGGGGAATCGAACCCCAAACCTGAAGGACACCTCACCAGGTTAACTTGGCGAACACGGAATGGACATAAGACTCTTCCACATCGTCGGGCTCGCTCCACCTATGACAAAAGGCCTAAGGCCCACACCATGGAGATTACGCATCAGCAAACGAGGACAACACCAAACTCTTTAAGCATGATGCACCGTATGGGCGATGTTGTGGGCTGACGCCAACAGTCTGTGGCATGTGTAGTAATGTTCTCCGAGAAAATGAACCAGACTTCCGTGTATTCTAATGTCTGAGTCTTCTCGGTGTGGGAAGCCTCACTGGATCATTAATGTCATGAGGGCTCTACGTCCCGACCCATTCCCTAGACATCGTGCCCTTCATCTAGAGGGTTTGGTGGTTGGCCATGTTTCCGGGGCTGCTAGATAGGTTGGGTGGACTTATGTCAAGTGAAGGGCCCGGGTCAATGGAAGTGGTGAGGACGCCTGAGGGTGGTGGGGGATGCCTGTCACTGATGACAGAGCTTGAATCTAGATGTGTATCAAACGAAGTAAGTCTCATATACCAAAGTGGTGGCACATTCCCTATTGTTTGCGACATCGATGGGAGGAGGCAGGGAAAGTGAAAGAGCGCTTGGCACGCTTGGCAGCATGTGTTGCGTGTACTAATTAGAGCTGTATCACCCTTCGTCGAAGCAAGCAGGCGCGAATTTATACCTGTTCTCTATCATCAAGCAACAGCGAAGCATCTTCGAAAAGCTCTCCATTCATCAACACCAGCATCAGTGTTCGCCAACAGCATCCGTAGCAGATGGCTGAGCGCCCTTAGCATGGGAAGCCTCAATGGCTGGTTATTGATGTCACTCTAGACTTAGACATTGCATTTCGGGCTTTTCAAGGTCTGGTGAGTCCAAGCTTGTTCACCGGGTTCCCGTTGCTGAAAATTCAAATTCCAGCGATGAGGTCAAGGTGCACTCGACCACCGTTCCGATTCTGACTTTTATTTAGCCTTCTTCTCAGCGCCCGACTTGGTATGGGCTGCGGGCCCGACAGGCGCGTTCTCCGGGATGATATCCAGGATGCCGCATCAGTAAGTACTACCATTCGCGCTTTCTAAGTCCCGTTGCTGATCACGAGATGCACAAAGAGTCTTTTCCGTGTTGATCGACATGAGAACTGATAGCAGGACGCACCGAATACCGAATACGTGCGCACTTATAAAGCGAGAGCCGCTACTATTCAGAAACCAGCATGATGTCGTTGGTCAAGCCTCCCCCTTCTGATATAGAGCCCGCTCTCGGGGATGCGTATCTGGTTCTCAAAAACTCAAAGGAAGGACCAGGCAAGGAAGAGCAGGCGTTCGATAGATTCGGTTCGTCAGATCCCTTCCTCTTGGATTCCCGACTCGCTTGTTGACTGATTGTTCCGGTCCAAAGGAAATGCTATCTCGAGCACAGGCGAATCTCCTACGCTCATTTTCTTAAACGAGTTCTACACAGCCAATAGTGCATTGCTCAGTAGTGCTGCTACTGGCTTTGCGTCTCTCGACAACAAAAACATCGATAGCGCTATTACTGGCTTCTCTGAAACTGTCAAGTTGTGTCATGGGCGGACTTGATGCCCTTGGCACTGTACACCCCTTCGTTGGAGGTGCAGTCCTCAAATTCCTTGGAAGTAGGCGGATTTTGACACAAGAATTAGCTGCCTGTGTTTGCATTCAAACTGGTCGTGACTCTGGACCTGACAAGACGCGGGAACAACCAAAAAGTTCTGGCTGTGAAGGTACAGATGCAACAAATGATGTGTACGCTCTTTCAGTGAGTTTTTGCGGTCTTCATTTCCTTTTGCTCCCAACACTGGCGTCTCTGCAGGCTACGTCGAATCAAGGATCCCGATGAAATGGGGCCGGATGGCACGGTATTGAGGGATCGGATGCAACCACTGATGGCGCAAATCGCCCACGATATCAAAGAGTGTGGATCTGCATGTGATGTTTATCTCAAGAAGAGCTTTATTGGTACGTGTTCCGGACTCAAGGTGACCATACACGTAGCTCACGTCATACAGCCAAAACACTCAAGTCGAAGATATACGAAGAGCGCCTTGCTGGATATGCAGCAAAATTCATGGGCTACAAAGACGATATTGACAAGGCCCTCACGGTCCACATCGCTCTAGGTGTTGATGCAGCCAACGTGAAACTAGACACACAATCGTCCCAGTTAGAATCGATCCAAGAGAAACTCGATACGCTCATGAACATTTTCCGAAAGCTTGATACTCCCCGTGAGAAGGAGGTATTGGAGTTTATCCGAAAGAGTGGAGGCCCGAACACTGTCGTTGAACGCAATGACCTGGTCCTAGCGCTTGTCGATAAGTCAGGGGAGACATTGGGGAACCTGTTGGATAAAGCTCGCTCCGGTGGAAAGTCGGAATTGGATTCCATCCGGGAGAAGCTGCAGAAGGAACTCGCGGAGGATCTTAATGTTGTCTTCGAACGGAAATTTCACACTTTTCGACTGCAAACTCGAGATTCAAGGTCGAAATGTTTTGGATGCCTTGGACAGGACAAGGGACAGTTTATCGCGAGTGCCTTCGCGGCGGGAACCCATGACAAGATAAAGGACACCGTGAGGGCTTGTTTTGCTCTCCGTGATGTCACGATGACGAATTGCTTCAGGACTTACAAAACTTGTGGAGGGAGATGGTACGTCAACTGTCATTTTAAGGATCCATTTTCTGAAACAGTGTTCAAGGGTTGGAAAGGCAGTGTCAAGGCCCGCCACTTTGTGCTGGCTCTCCACGATTACTTCACTGATCAGTTTTCCGTTAATACTCCTCATCCAAACAACTTAATAATTCAAATTCCCTCGCCCAATAACGACATCATTCCAGCTAGTCATTTTTTGGCGCTGCCGATATCGCAACCCATGTTCCATGGCGACCACTGGGCCCTTCAATATATCAATGTCGCCCACCTTGGCGCTATCTTGGAAGCCATCGATGATGACGGAACAGGCTTCATCAGCATCAAGGAGGCTAACACGTTCGCCAATGAGCGTCCCAAGGGTTGGGGGTTCGTCCGCAAATTTTCCCACACTTCTACCGAATCATTAACCTCTAGAGGTAGGTTATTAACTTGGATTGCATTCTGGGCGAAGGGTAAGCTGTTTTGGCCGCGTGTCTTGATTTCACTTGCTCATATCGACAAAGGATGGGAGAGCAGCATTGCGGACTACAAAAACAAGATCATCTTGATTCTACAGGAAATGGATCGACTTCACCATGACATCCTTCCTGACAACCGATCCCTTGTGGACTTATACCTCTTGGATTCCACAATCCTGAATGCTCATCTTATCCTGCAATCAACCAAAGTGGCACAAGAGTACGACTCGATACCCCCTGAGCTTTGCTCCGTCACCCAGGAGTATACAATAGCGGAAGAAGAAAGGCTGAAGCAGAATCTAGAAAAGATTGGTTATGATTTGGACAGTCCCGGCACTGTTACGGTCATAACTGGTCCTGGAAGGATTGAACGCGTCAGTTCTATCTCCTAATTACACGTACACATCCACTTATACCGACATAGTATCTATTCCCTCTCCTGTATCTAGTCCTCAAGCGGCATCTTGGGGTCTTCCACTATGCTCAAAAGCGCATTGTCGACAATAATGAATTTTCGCGGATGACCGCTTCCCTCGGTTCGATCTTTGGTGTCGTCAGACAGCGAATTGATAGCCTTAGAGGTTAGTCGAATCGCTAACAAGCACCCCGAGACATTAACAAGTCATTATTATGTTCAGCGATTTACAAACAAGCGCGTGTGGATTTGAGTGCAATTCTGGAAGGCTTCTCCCTGGGCATGGTAAACATGATGCTTGCAAGTCCCTGACTACTCACTAATAATCGAACGTTTCTAGTTCCACGGCTACAATATTCACGATTTTGACACCGATACTATCTATGCTTACGGGCCGGAACTCAGTCTTGTAATGAGCTGGGAGGACACCTCACCAACCAAGAATGAGACCATTGAGAACGCAATTATCGAAACGCCCGAAGCTGCTCAACCGTTATTCTCATCTGAATCGCCTGGTCGGATAGACGTGATGGATGGGCTACTCGAGTGGCCACGCCACTCCTTCGACACAAATCCGTTCACTGGTAAAATGGATGGACTCTGGACAGGTCATCTTTTGCTCACGAGGGGGAAGGCCGCCGATCCTTTGCTGCTCTTTGGGCTAATACAGCTCAAGATTGTTTTCGACCCCGAGGATGATCAAGCGCTTAGCGGATATGCCATAACGTACTTGGCAAAACACGAGGCGCATGGGCGTCGGCGTATGGTTGATGGAGTAGAGGAGTTCGATATCTTGTTGCTATCCAATGCCGGCGTCTTGTCCATCAGGGTGGTTGGAAAGTTTGTTACGGATGACGAAACGCTCGTCGGAAACTGGCTGATGTTTGAACAGAAGGATGAGGCCAGGAAAAGCTATGATGACCACCCATTCTCCCTTGAACCTCCACTTCAGGCCCAGCCATCGACTACCGCGGAGCCTACGAACACCGACACCCCAAGCTCCCCCGAACACACTGACTCACAACCAGTCCAATTTGTTCGAAATTTCATTTTTCGAAGGTCACCTGTAGAGGTAGCTGGATTTTGGCGCATTCCAGATGAGGAAGTGCAAAATAATGCCAAGTCCCGTTGGGATTTCGTTCGTGCGGCTGTCTTGCATCTTGTGCGAGGTCGACTTTGGAGCTGGAGTGTACATCCGCGCTTGGTGTACGGATCGTCGCAGGTTCCTCGACCTTTACACAAGGGATCGACTCACGGGTCTCGAGTTTTCCATACCAAATCCTTTGAGTCTAGATGACCTAAAAGTGTTTCATGATGTTCGATATCGTCTACCTCCGTCCAACATTAGCCCATGTGTGGCATCTGCAACCTGGTCCCTCGAAAGGATGTCGTTCCATTAGTACGTCGTCTTGTCCACCCACTCCGGTTGACCGGGACTGATTATTCTATCTCCAGTACCAAGACTTGCGATGGTTGCTATAGGACTATCCTCGATGTTGATTTCATCTGCTTGACGTGCATTGACCCGCAAATGTCCAATACTTTCGACCTTTGCCTTCAGTGCATAGGCAAACCAGCCGGGCGCAAAGAATTCATTCATACTGTTGACCATACGTTGATCAAAGTCCGCCGTTACAAACATCCATATGCGCTCTCTTGGATGATCCGGGAAGCGAGATCCATGACGGAACGTCTGAAGAAGGCCCTGATAGCTGCATCCGCTAGGAATAGCCAGGGTAATATCCCTGGGTTGGGGAAGCAGCAGGTAACATCATCGGGAAGTCATCCAGAATTGCAGTGTAGCTGCTGCACAAGGCCAGTGACTGTTCCTTGTTGGGCTTGTATCACTTGTGGTAGGTGGTTTATCTAGTCGCTTACTGTGCACTTGTCTCAATCAATCTTCAGCATCTGACATTTTGATATGCGAAGATTGCGAGAAGAAAGGTGCCCCTCTGTTGGGGAGTGATCCCCAAAATGCCTCACATCGCGCTGATCACCCTCTCCTTCGACTTCACAACCTGTTGCCGGAACGATTCGAACGCGAGAAGGTGGATCCTATGGTGGCGAGAATCAACGACTTGGAAAGCTCTGTTAAAGAGAGGTTTGCAGAGTTGGATACTAAAATCGCCAACCTAGAGACAAAGGTCGAGGAAAAACTCGCCGGGTTAGGGTCAAAGGTCGAGGAGAAACTTGCAAGGTTAGAGACAAAGGTCGAGGAGAAGCTGGTATCATTCAAGTCTCTTCTCCAGAAGATTTCACTTCAACTGAACGTTCCCCAAGAAGAATAATAATCATCAGATTTCGGCATCTCGATGTATTTGGGTTCTGCCTCTGTACTCCGGAGCCTCTCCTAATTGAATAAATTCCTCCTGACCTTACTTGACTTTCTCCCGAGATTTTATTGAACCTTGGTCTACGTGGTGACACCCGGGAATTTGGATGTGTCGGTATATTGCTTTTAAGGGCTCTTCCAAGCTATTATTCCCATCTTTGTTTATGTTGAGGAACTGTTCGGGTGTCGTTTGATGAGGGAACAGCTGGACAAGTTGACCATGCTGATAGGCGAGGAACCGAAATGATTCTTACGAGAGGATGTCCGTTAACTGATCTCGTGTGTGGTATAATCCACAGTTTTTTGATGAGCCATGATAAGGCAGAAATGAAGTTGGATTGTTTATGGCGACGGGAACACAAGGTGGTCTGTCAGGAACTTCAAGACGCAGCAGCTCGAAGCATGAGGGATTGCCCTGCATCAGTTTGAGGAGATTATAACACTGAAGCCATCCCTCTTGTTGCGATATTTTATTGACTACGTGTCGACCGACAGAGTAGATCCTACACCTGGCTTTGAAGCTCAGAGCTATCAGTCATTTCTCCTGGAGGTTCTGTTTTGAAGGTGATCAGAGATCGCGAGAATTGTCACTATTTGCTGCCTAGGCGGCCAGTAGCACTGGCAAGTGGTAAATGTGATGCGAGTGTGATGTCGGTCGCGGCACACTAGAGACCGAGAATGCGAGAATCATACGGAGGCGATTGGTTGTGTAAGAGAAAAACATAAAGAGGGTCATGTGAGAAGAGTGGGAGACGAGGTCACGAGAACGCAACCCGGGCGTCGATGGGTTAACTCGGGGGACATTGAATGGACATTAGACGCTTCCACATCTCGGCTCACTCCAGCTATAACAAAAGATGAACTCGCAGACCGTTTATTGACATTTGGTACCATAAAGGCCATCGATGGTTTCGGTCTACTCGATGCCGTAGGCCGTCCTCGAAAATTCAGCGTATGTAACGCTAGAAGCCACACCAGCAAAATATGCAAAATGTGGGCCATCTAGGAGTCTTTTCTTTCTCGGGCTCAGCACCTGAGCTTGGCATCACAGGTCTCAACATCCTCAGTGATTCAACGTGAAAAGGCGCAAAGCTATGCATAGGCGAAGCCAAACCGATTTCGCTGGCCGGTTCGTTTTTCTCTTCTGGGCTTTCCATCATAATGGTCTTACCACTCGAAATCTTAGGATAGCGGCCGAAAACCGGGAATCTCAGGCATTGGTTACCAAACGCAGACTGTATACAGCAAGACACTTAGCTGATATGTCCCTGATTACTCCCAGTCCGCTGCTCGCAAAGGTGCATAGACCGTTACGCCCCCTGGGAGGATGTATAGACCTATGCGGATGCGCCCTCTGCGCCCGCTTCTGTATCCCAGTACCACCACCGTTGTCAGGCGGGACAGTGAGGCAAAGGAGGGAAGCCGGAGGGGGATTGGGTCTGCCAAGGAGAGGAAAGAACTCAAAAAACTTGATGTGAGGGCGAGACGGAGGAAGATTGATATGACAAGGTGGGAGAGTGTGCACATCAAGGATCAATTTTTGGATGTGGATCTTCCGTTTGAGGCTGGACATGCGAGCATGGACAACGGTGACGGTGGTGAGGAGGAAGACAGAGGAAGCGATGAAAGCGACGCTCAGGGCATTAGTACCGAAAACGAACACCGATCCCCTACTCGTTTCTCGCTCAGCCAGTCCAACCCCCGCCTACCCGCCTACCTCTACCACCTACTACCCCTCCATACAAATACCTCGACTCGACTCAACGCTGAAACCGATTCTACATTCGCAATTGAGAAACAACGCTCCCTCGACGTTCTTGCATCCCTATTTGGCACTGACGGTGCCGGCGACACTGACGATTGGATAGGAAGGGAAAGCCTAGGCTCTAATATTGACGAGGCAGATATCATACATAGCCAACGTGTGGGTGCTCTCACAGATAATGATGAGGATGAGGGCGAGTTTGAAGTAGTCCCTCATGAAGGTAGCCGATGGATTTCAAGTAGCGCTGGTGCTGGAGAAGACGTAGATGTGGATATGGCAGTTGATGATCGGGAGACACCGGTGAGGGATATGAGTTCCCAAGTAGCATCACCAGCGAAGGCAAAGACCAGCCAGGCCGAAACCCAGTCTCGGGCGCCAGCACGACCTACGAGACTGAAGGATCTATTCGCACCAAAAGAAGCAGAGGGTTTGTTCCACCTCACACAACCCTAGTTCACTCAACTTATCACAGCTCTATAGGCGGATTCTCTCTACTCGATCATCTCAAACTCGATCTCGAACTTAACGAGGATGCTCCATTCCCAACAACGCATGAAGTCCAGGTTGAAGATGAACTTCCCATCTCTGTCCCCGTCCCCATCGTCTCCCATACAACCACAGCTACGAAAACTCAGAAACGTGAATACACGTCCCAAATCCAACTCGACCCCTCCAAACCCCTCTTCTTCCCTCTTGCTATGCTCTCATCTCACCCTCATGCGAACAACATTGACGTCAATGCGAAGAACAGACCCGAGGATCTATTTAACATGCTCAAGGCCCGTGGATGGGACTGGCGCGGGGGTGGGTTTTACCGGACTCAGACAGAAGATGAAGTGAGGGATCGATGGGATGCGCAAAAAGGGGAGTTGACGAGGGAGTGGAAGAAGAGGTGTAAGGAGGCTGGAAGAGCAGGGAGGCGAAGGGGTAGGGGAGGGGCAGAAGGCCTTGGCTAGTTTTGACAAATAACGCTCAACGGCGGACCAAACCTGTTCTGTCAAGTTTGATGCAAATATAAATTTCTGGTGCTTGGCTGGATTTACAATCTTCAATGGTGTATGTGCGATTGCAGAGGAAGAAAGAACAGCTGGTACTGGAATGAATGCTGCATCAGTCTGAGGAGATTGAAACAATGCCTTATTTTTATCGACCACGCAGCGATTGATGGAGACATGGGTTTAAAGCTCAGAGGTATCAGTCATTCCCCCTGGAGATTCTGTTTTGGGGGTGATCTTCAGAGATTGCGAGAATTGGCATTATCTGTCGTCCAGGGTGGGGCTGATATCTCCTGGCCGGAATCTTTAGACCATGGGGTTGGATGAATGTGGGCGGGGAGTTAAACCGCACGATTCGTTGGGAAGACGGAATGGTCATATTGTTTCTTACAAAATTTGCAAACTATTTCTTGTAAAGGCTATTCTTCTTATGCCATCCTTCCAACGAATCTGGGCCATAGTCCTGGTACAACTCCTTGTTTCCTTCAGGAAGACGCACGTATCGAGGTTTGGAGTCCAACTTGACGCAAACCTACGTCGTTATATTAGGGCTATTGTTTATGATGACCTGGTTATATATGTATCTTACCATAGTCTCTGGAGACTCGAGCTCGGGTGAATCAATTGATGACGCAAAAGGGTGGATCAACTCAGGCCTGTGGGTCGGGAGAGGGAGGGGTTAATAATCACGGCATGCATGTAACGAGCAACAAACCATTCTTTGTCAAACAACCAGAGCATGCTCCCGCAGTGTTTGCAGAAATTGCGCTCCGAAGATGCTCGGCGCTCTTTAGGAGTACCTCGGTCCAGAACGGCATGATAAACACTATGACAACCGGAGTCGATCCCCAAAGCCCAGAGATCGGGGGATACTTAACAACAACTTTACCTAAGGTTTTCTTTTCCATCCACTTTGAGGGTTTCGGTGTGTCCACCAAGATTGACGGAACCACCCACACCACCGAGTTTGCGACAGATGGAGCAAAGACAGAGCTTTCCTTAACATGTCAGAAAAGGTGTGAGTGAATCGCTTCGGGTAATTGTACGCCACCTGGTATGGGATTGGAGTGCTAGACTGCACGCTGTACTTGACAGCACCGCAGTGACAGCTTCCCTTTAGTTCGACTGGCATCGTGGAAGAGTAGATGGCGGTGGGTAGTAACGGCCAAGCTGGAGGGAATGGATGTTTCTCATGTGATGCGTAAATGACGTCAATATTCCCAAGTCAGATGGGTCATCCCATGTATTCCAATACATGGAAATGAATAGAAAAATATGCTGAGAAACTTGGTGATTGTCAATGCGAGAGTAATCAGCAGGGGTCAATGGCCATTGAAATGAGCGCGTACTTTACGCATCACAATATCGGCTAACCCCGCAAACTCCGACGTTCAACATATAAGCCAGCCCAAATTCTAAAACTCCTTCTCTTCACGAAGGCTTGCCACGCTGGTCGTATCGGCCCCTCCTACCGTCGACACAGTGCCATTGACTCTTTCGAGTCTTCCATCCTTCAAGAGTAAAAAGAAAACCCAGAGCTAGGAAATATCACGGTGCATTCTTGACATGTCGTGGTATGTCGACTTTACTCTGGGACAACCGACTCCTTTACCTGGGTCCCCCCGCTTGTTGCCAATCAGGTGAGTGGGGTTCTTGCTCCATTATCGGTGTTCGGCCGTTGCTCGATATTCAATGATTCCAAAAAAAAACCTGATTTTAATGAGTACGACTCGCTTAGGCGAGGTTGACGACTCTTCCTTACCCTCTGAGATTTACTTTCGGCTCCGCTTGAGAAATTTTGTTGACAATGAAATAGATAATTGCTGTGGGATTCTGAATCATCCTTGTCATGTCAAGAGCAAGATCTATCTTAGGCCGTACTAACAGTATGCTTTCGTTGAGGGTGGTCAGTGGGAACGATCGAGTATATCTCATTCTATGTGAACATTCAAGCAATAAAAGTAGTACATGTGCGTAATCTATCAGATGTAATCCTAGATGCCCAAGATATGTTAGAAATACAATACAGAACTAAAATAATGCGAACCCTAATGCAAAAGCAAGTGGGGAGGCGGATAATAACCTAAGGATACACCCAAATGAATAACCCTCGTCAAATAAATTAATCGGCGAGCTCTAGCTTGTAGGGAAGAAAGCCGTCAGACCACTATCATGCCCAGCATGGCTTTGGTCCGGTCGTTGCTGGAGTTGTACACGGATCCTCATCAATTCATCCCATAGTTGCGTCGGGATCTGTATCCCACTACGAAGGTGGGTCTTGATACGATCAAGCCACTCCTTCATGAGGCGATATCGCCCCTCACTTTTGCGGTCCATATGTTTGAGGTCTAGGCCGATATCGTCCTGTATCGCCATTAATGAGACCTGGGCGAGCCAGTAAAACGGAAGGGCGTTGTAGATAAACGGAGGCTCCTCTCGGCTGTTCTCGTAGCGGACCGCATCAGGACTATTCATCCACATTTGCAACCAAGTGTGGAGTGCATACTGCGCTGAAAACGCAGCCTCCTTGATTCCGTTGTCACCGGGAGGGGTATTAGCGGCGGAGGCATCGGAGTGGTTTCGAGCACTTGAAGCACAGAGGTTGCGAAGAATGGTGTGGATAAGGATGAAGTGGGCGAACGGATTTAGTACTGGGGAGACCCCCGGTGGCTGTATCTCGCCTAGTATCGCTAAAGCGCGCTGCATGCCGAACCCGGAAAGCCGCGCCAAACCCAGTCCATATGGAGAAGGCGTTTTGATGATTTGGAGCCATTGTGCTGCGCTACCCACGGCCCATAGACCATCATCGCATGGTAGATTGAGGTCGAATTCACTGGGTTGGAATGAGGGGGACATCGAGAAATACAAGCAGTGACAGCAGTCATGAAGGTAGGAGACCAGAAGCGCCCTGCCAAATAAAAATGAGTGAAAACTCCATTGATTATACATAGACACATAACTCACCGCTTGACAGTCTCATACTGTGCCCAAGCCTTCCAGGCCTTGTCCAAGCTGCTTGCATCGCTTAGATCCGGCGGGACCCATGAGGCGATCCGACCAATTAGGCCGGTGCTACGTATCATCTAGAAGGTAACAGAACTTGCATAAGCGTCGAATCGCTTAATCAGAGGGCCGTAATTGCGCACCATCACGAGCATGCCATGGTACACGTTGGATGAAACCCTTTGATCCGGTTTCTGATGGAAGAGGCCAATTGTCTGCAACAGAACAACAGAAATAACAAGATTTATCTGTTGACCCAGATCAGAGCCGCTGTTGGACTTGAGATATTTGTGAGCGACCGGTTACACGGAAGAGGTGGTCCGAGAGCTTACAAATTCCAAGATAAGGGTATCCCGCGTTGTTACTAGAGTATTATTGATGAAGTTGACTGGAGTCCTTGTTTTGACAAAGAGGGCCCCACATGCTTGCATAGCACGGATAAGGATCTAGGGTTTGCCTTCGGACTTCCATGTCGAAGGGTGAATAATCGGAATTTGAGTGCTAAACGCAGAGAAAAAGAGGTATACTATGCGGTGGAGGTCAAATTAATAGTCTATACCTGCATTAGGGAAAATAAACATACAATAATGCTCTAAGTCCTCGGCCGTGGGTTCGAGAGGGCTTGTAAGCGCCGATGAATCGAATGAAGCTCCCGCTGGGTTTGCTGTGGGGCCGAGCTGTGAAGGCGGTGTATTGAGTGGTTCGGCTGATGCTAGAGAAGTATAATCCGCCCTGAACTCTTGGTCACCCAGCCGGACACTTTGTGGGTAGGGGAAGACATCAGCGCTGTTGAACCTCGGGAACATATCGCCTCCGTCCAACCAACCCGATAAGTCATGTATAGGAGCAGAGGGTGGAGAACATGGCGAGATCGCCTGTTCCAAGTTAAAACCCTCGAAAGTATGATTAGGAAACAGCCGACTGAGCTGGTTGTCCAAGATTAAGGTATCAAAGGTCGCGACCTCGAATGGCTGAGTAAATTCTCCACGAGTTTCAAAAAGGTCGGACCGAGGAGATGATCGAGATGAGGCTATGGAGGAAGTCGATGATGATGCTAAGAGGCCCGGAAGATCGAGTGGGGGTAGAGGAACCAACTGACTGTCTAATGAAAGCGTGGGTGACGGGGTGATATCGTTGCTGGTGTAAAGAGAAGGATAACGGGGGGAGGACATTGTTCAGTTCGTGGAGGCAGGTGTAGAGGTGGCTACCCGGCTGCTCGCGTAGCCGAGCAAACCACCTCTCCATTACGAATTTCGGACGAGCCTCGACAAGCACCGATACGACGATTTTCCTAAAAAGGAAACATGTGGCTTTCGGATCAAATTATTTCGGATCAGTAATATTTCCCCCCCCTCCTCCTGACCCATCTCTCCATTCTCTGTTCCTCGGTAATGAATGAGGAACACTGCCTGAAGAATATGATGGAAATCTAGGACATTCTAAATGAACGGTAGTTGGTATTTTCTGATTCTCTTATGCATTCTTTCCTCCTCATCCTTATTCCTTCTCCATTTGTTTCTTTAATATTGTTTGTAAATTTTCCGGAACATACACGAGCTCCACAGTCCCTAGAGTATATAAACTGCATGTATTCTGTAGGACCTCAGTTAACAACGATCTTAACTCACATCTCAAGTCTCTTTCTTGCTCTCTCTCTCTCTTTCTCTCTATCTTGCTTCGTTTCGCTTCGTTTCGCCTCGTCTCGACGTCCCAGCTATCGGAGTTTGTTCAGAACATGTCCCCTCGTTGTCTCACATCGTCTCAAGTGCACGCGTTGAGCGGTTTTATTTAAATTGCTCATTTTCTACCTGATTTCACTACACTACCTACAGAATCTGGGTTGAAGCCTCAGTGACAGACGGACGCTGTCGCGCTCGCATCACCAAACCACTAACACCCCGTTTTCCATTCTTTCGCAGGCGAAGTTGTTGACGTTGAACCGACGGACCCTTTAGCTGCTGATTGTTGAGCCGCTTTCTTGGCTGCGTTGCGTTTGTTTCTCGACACTTCGGGATCATTGATAAAAACACATTCCGTTTTCCGGCCAGAGCAATTGGAACAGGGATTTTGCAGATCACACTTGACCTTTGTTTTAGCACATGCCTGAAAATCATTTATATCGGTAGAGATATATACAAGGATTCCAAAGCGTACCTGGCAAGACTTTCGCCGCGACCTGTTCGCGTTTTGACTGGAGATTGGAATGGAAGTTAGGTGAACATCCGAAGATCAGTAAATGTTAACGCCACTCACGAACCCCTGCAAATTTGTTTATGATGAGTAAGCACATCACTGCGCGTAAACCCTGCGTGACATGTCTTGCCGAAGGGTGTCAGCGTTCATTCTGGAATTTGGGTAATGAAGACCTACATTGCATATATGTGAGCGTTCATTTGTGTCTATAGCAAGAAGATAAGTTTGGAAGTAGGCTCAATTGAACAAGGATGACAGACGTGAGCGAAGGTGTCGATTGAGATGGGCGGCACTGGTGAATTTCGCTGGGCAGAGGGAACAGTATATCGTCTGGGGTAGCAATGGCATAATCCCTAAGTTGTTAGCAAGATCGTCAGCAGACTTGTATCATTTCAACCCGTGCCACTAGTACCCACCTCTATGATTTCGTATACGTTTAACTTCTCTATTGGCCTTGAGGTCGATTGAATGCCTCGCGGAGGGCATGGCAGGAAGTATAGGGGCAACCATAGTGGAGGGGGGAAGGTGTAGCGGTTCGGCTACCCTTCCGTCACTCATTGTGACGACGAGATGAGCTAGTCAAGTCGCGTCACACTTAGAAACTTAACACGAATGAAAGGTGACGGTTATCAACAATCGTACCTTCGTATAAGTCTGAGTCCAAGTCGAAACAGGTCTCAACGGCCCTTTTATCTATCTACAGTGTTTACCGCTGTAGGCGAGAGGGGAAACAATAAGAAAATAAACATAAAGCCTAGTGTTGGTCACATGAGTGACGGAAGGGTAGCCGATCTGCTACATACGCCCTCCGAGTGTCCCTAAGGGAGAAGGGACACTCTAGGCTCTTCCTATCCCCGCGTCGTTACGATCACCTCCGTCACCAACGAGGTGTTCATTGTCCATATTGTAGTCAATGATGTCTTCAATGTCCTCGAACGGTACCCCGGCTTGGTCCCCTTCCCCTCCGGATGCCTTTTCTTTACTGGAAATTTTACTGTTGTTCTGAGCGGCGTCCTGAGGGTCAGGTCTTGAAGGAGTCTTATTGAGGAGCTTGGGGTTGATGGCGATAGGGGGAACCGAGTTGAGGGACAAGGATTTAATTGAATCCTGGGACGAGTTATACGCCGCCACGAGCATCTTGGAGAAACTCTCCACGCTTTCGATTAGGGGGGTGTCAGCGAGCGTGATATCAGGGGTCGAGTTTCGGGAGTCATTAGATGGTCGAGGCTTGACAGGGACGTTCCTCCGAGGGGCTCAGGAAACTAAGGGTCCATCACGGCCCTTGGAGTATGGTTGCGAGACGAGTCGGGCGCGGTTTTCCGAGCGTTTTTGGACGAGTGGCGCGAAAGGGGGATACCGTGGGAAGGGTTGTCCGATGAGGGCAAAAGGGAAACAGAAGGTGAAAAGAGGAGGTTCCGGGACAGAGCAAGGATCCGGTCAACCTCCAGCTGGCCGTTAGGAAGCATGAGGCCAAGTTGGATAAGAGAGTCGTGTTTGAAAGGAGGGGAAGACTGGCTGTAGGGGCTGAGGTCAAGGAGGGATTTAGTTATTTGCACCCCTCCCTCAGGCCAAAAGAATGAGTTCCCCTCATGGTCCCATTCGACCAGCTTGTGAGGAATCGGCTGTTGATTGAAATATGTAGCAAACTCCTTGTACCCCACTGGAGGGTCCCACAGATGCTTTGAGTCCTGGTTCTGAATGTTCCGATCGTAAATCAGATACTCCTGGAATGCACACGGAGTGAACGTGATCCAATGATGTTTCTCCTTTGGGCCAGATGCAAGTATACGCCAGTACATTGGATGAGAAATTCGGACGTGAGGGAGATTGATACCGATCACAACTCCCTTGGGTAAGTCGATGCTGATCAAGGGTCATTTGGGATCAGTGACACTGTTTGTTGCGAAGGCCATGACAAAGAATTTAGATATTGTGAGGATGAACTCAAAGGAACAGACAGTGAGGGAGACTGTGATGGGGATTGCAACCACTAATTCCAGTCCATCGTCTCTTATATGAGGGGACTCTAAGTTTTTCGAAAATTCTTTATTCATTTTAGCTCCAATTTCAAATCTGTTTCCCATGTCAAACTCTAGAGAACTCAGAAGAATTTGCTGTTGAACTGAGTAGAGTCAATAGTATCAGTGACACACTGATCACTAGTCACTAGCTCAAGTTGATCAACAATCACTGATGTATTCACATGTTGTTAATAATAGTGTGATTTGATAAGCCTACTGATTTGGTCAAGTGTAAAGGTTCTTCGTATGTAACTCCCCTTCACATAGTAGGATTTGGCTAGTCTAAGGTCCCATCCTGTCAAAATGGACATGAGGTGTGAAACTTGGTGTCCACTAATTGACATCCCCAAGGGATGGGTGTACATAACAACTAATTACTTATATATTATAATTTGTTACTAACTAATAAGTGATCTGTCACTTTATTTAACACAACCCCCTGATAGAACACTTCTTTAATTTGTGTAGTGGATCACCAATGCACAACCCCCTGATCCACTGCACACCTTCACTTATCCAACTTCCTATTCCATCATTTCCTTAAACCTATAAGATCACAGAACTTCTCCACTTTGACTTGGGCAAGAGGTTTTGTAAGCAGATCAGCTGGCATGTCATCAGTAGACAGGTGCTCAAGCTGTAGCTTTTTCATTGCCACCTTCTCCCTCAACCAATAATAACCCATGTCCAAGTGTTTCATCCTCCCATGGTGATCAGGGTTTTTGGCAACAGACATTGCAGACTGGCTATCAGTGTATAGTACTGATGGGGCACATGGAGTATATCCAAGCTCTCCTAGCAATTTTTGCATCCACAGGATTTCTTTTCCAGCTTCATTCCCAACCACATACTCTGCTTCAGTAGTTGACTTGGTGACTACAGGTTGAAGCTTGCTTCTCCAACACACAACCCCCTGACCCAGCTTCACCAAGTATCCTGTTGTGGATTTGCAAGAGTCCTTGTCTCCTCCATGATCAGCATCACAATATGTCACAAACATCCTATCGCCAATACTGGAGTCAGATCCATATGTGAGCTTATAGTCCAATGTACCTCTTAAGTATCAGAACAAGTGTTTAACAGCTGACCAATGAGCCATTCCAGGGTTAGCATTGAAGCGTGCTAGTACCCCTACAGCATAAGCAATGTCTGGATGTGTTGTAGTGGCCAAATACATGAGAGCCAACAGCATTCATGTAAGGGATATTAACCATCTTTTGCTTTTCCTCTGGAGTTTTTGGACAGTCATCTAGTGTAAGGACCTTATTAGGTATCATGGGTGTTGTTCGTGGTTTGCACTCTGTCATTCCAAACTCTTCCAACTTCTTTAGAATATATTGACATTGGGACAATGTCAATATGTGCTGTTGCCTATCTTGTTTGATTTCAACACCCAATAAGAATGATGTTTCACCCAGGTCCCTCAATTTGAAATGTGAAGATAATTCCTCCACAAACTGGTCCATTTTCTCAACAGATTTTGATGCAATTGTGATGTCATCCACAAACACAGGGATGATTACCTGTACATCATCCCAGGCATAGAGGTAAACTGATGGATCACTGTGCAACCTCTGGAAATTCATTCCTTCCATTACAGTTGCAAGTTTTTCACTCCACAGACAAGGTGACTGCTTTAACCCATATAGGGACTTGTTCAGTTTACAAACATACTCTGAACCCCCTTGCTCAAACCCTTCTGGCTGCTTCATATATACTTCAGCATCAATATCACTATTGATAAAAGCATGAGATATGTCCACAGTACGCAGATTTAGGTTTCAATAGCAGCCAGAGCAAGTATAGTTCGGATGGTACTCTGATGCATAGTTGATGCAAAGGTTTCAAAATAATCTTGTCCTGGTTGCTGACTAAATCTCTTTGCTACAATATGGGCTTTGTAATGCTCTATAGAGCCATCTGCATTGTGTTTAACCTTGAACACCCATTTAGACCCAATTGCTTTCTCCCCTGGAGGCAGTGGTACAAGTGACCAAGTTCCATTTGTGAGGTGGGCATTAATCTCCTCCAGTGCTGCCTCATGCCATTTATCACCCTCACCATTTGGTTGCTCCAATGCCTTAGAGTATGACTGTGGTTCCATCCCTTAGCTAACCTGAGCATTCTGTTGCTCATCCTCTGATTCTGAGTCAGTGACCAGTGGTTTAGGCTCTCTATGCTTCCAATATCCTAGTGGGTGTGCCACATTCCATTTGGGCTTTCAAATAGCAATTGGTCTAGAGTCAATTTCAGGTTCACTTGGTAGGCCTTCTCTGATATCATCATCCAGTTTATCATTTGCTTCAACTTGTCCAGTTGGTGGTATTTGTACACATGGAGTCAATGGGTCAGTGAGTGGTACCAGGATTGGTTCAGGGGCTGGTGGAACAGGTTCCTTATCATTTATATCATTAGGTTGCAATTGGTGATGGAGAGGACCATTTAAACCAACATGCTCATCAAACTCTGTACGTTCACTGATAACTGTTTTCTTTGTAACAGCATTGTAAAATTTCCACCCCTTATATCCTTCAGGATACCCAATGAATACACACTTTTCCATATGACTTCCAAGTGGTGACCTTTTATCCTTTTGGGTATGGACATATGCAATACACCCCCAAACTCTAAGATGACTGACATCAGGTTTCTTGCCATACCATGCCTCATATGGTGTCATACTTGGCAGTACAGATGTGGGACAGCGATTCCAAACATGAACAAGTGCAGCAAGACATTCACCCCAGTACCCCTTTGACAGATTAGCTTCTGAGATCATAGCTGTGATCCTTTCATTAAGTGTTCTGTTTGTGGCCTACATATTTCATACAGTATATTGTCTAGTAATGCCACAATCATCAAGGAACTTGATAAAGTTTGATCCCATATATTCACCCCCTTTGTCACATTGGAAGGTTTTCAGAGTGTGTCCAGTTTGATTTTCTGCAAACTGTTATGAATAGTCTGGATTGAGAGGAACAGGAACAACTATTTGACTTTACAAGATGGGTACAGGAGACCACAGACCAGTTACAAGCACAGGAGTATGAAGACAAAGAAGGGGAATATTATAACACCATGCAGGACCTGGCAAGAGAAGTGGGAATGGAGATAACTCTGGAGGATATTCTGGAATACCCCAAGGATGAAGAGGACAGCCATGGATCAACCGATCCAACCTCCGATGTAGATGGAAGTACTGAGAGAGTGGAGAGCGAGAGTGGAGGAGACTCCATGGAGATAGAATCAGGAGAAGGAGATTATGAGTCAGAGGAAAGTGATGGAACATTGCACAGCAGTAAGAACGAGGACACTGACTCATTGTAATATAAATAACAGTAGGATGCCATCAGCTAGGATGCGCATCATGGTCAAGACTGCGGATGACCAGTAGAACAGCCCAACTACCTATAACAAGTATATAGTGTCTCATAGGTATATAAGGCCTGTACAAGTAGAGATTAAAGCCCTAAGCTTTAATCTTGTTAACAGCGGTCATTAACCCTCTCTGCCTTAACTTGGCGTGTTCCCTTGTTATCTCATTGAGCGTGATCCACTAAGCTCTACAAGGCCAACCGTCTCGGACATCTTGCAGAGTGATTGAAGGCCGTCTCCAGTTATCCTCGGATACAGAAGGAGCATGGATCATATCAAGGATACAAGGTATTGTACTGTATCCTTATATACTTCTAAGTGTGGCTGTACTCCTACTATAATAGTCCGGACCAAGGTAACTATGAGTCATAGATAAGAAACATGAGGCATATGGTAAGAATAGTCCTTCTGATGTACACTACTAATGGTTTCATAGTGACATGGGAATGTAGCTAAAGATAACTGTCCTTCTGATAAGACTTCTGATAACACTTTCAGACATCTCACCCCCACTAGGAACACCACCCACACCATCACCAATAACCATGTCCTGGTTTGGAACTCCCCTAATCTCATTCACACACGAACCGACCCCTGAACCACCAACAGATCAGTCTGCATCCAATGCAGACATACCAGACACTGGGCCATGGATTGCCCCCAATTTGCCTGTCTCAGGTGCAAACAATATGCCCCAGGGCACTACTCTTATGACTGCATCAAATATAGATGCCCCCATTGTGCTGTCTTCCAACCATGCCATAAATGGGCCGGATGTCCTGCTCGAAAGACTCAACACACTCCCTACTCCTGAACTTCAGCAGCCCATCCCACGATGACTCCCTCCACTCACAATCAATACATCAACCTCACCAACGACAACTACTATGAGGAATGTTACGATGAGGTCGCCAAGTCCAATATCACAGGAGAACCATGTGGTTCCTTCTGAAGAAAACCACATCACCCTCACAGAAGATAGAATTGAAAGCCCCTGCATCAGACAACTCTTATACGACATATTCTATCCAGGACAACTCCCATCCCCAGAAACCACCACAGTACTCAATCTCCACAGAACTCCTACCCCCACCTTTTCTCCCATCATTCCCCCTTGACCAGACTCCACCGACCAACCTCAAGTCGACTACTATGAACCAAATTACCTAGCCAAATACCTGGAAGAAGGAAACTAACAAGTTGTAATGGAAAACAACTCTAGAAACAGACCTAATGTTATCAGAAGTCTTATCAGAAGGACAGTTATTTTTAGTTTACATTCCCATGTCACTATGAAACCATCAGTAGTGTACATCAGAAGGACTATTCTTAGTTTATGCCTCGTGTCCCTTATCTCTGACTTGTAGTTACTCTGGTCCGGACTATTACAGTAGGAGTACAGCCACACTTAGAAGTATATAAGGATACAGTACATAACCTTGTATCCTTATCTTAGTGTTATACAGTTCTTGCCTCCTATACCTCTTTGCCCTTAAACTGGCTGGACTATAATGCTCCGTCATCTCTAAGTCACATCTAGTAGGACAAGATCAAGTCTGTATAGACATCTTGCCTCAAATGCCATGTTACTCAAGAGCAAACCCCTAACCCAGGTAACATGTAAAGCATGCCTCAAAACCAGAAAGAGTACTTGCCACATGAGCTGACTCTGGCATCTTCTCCCCACTTTCCTCAACTCTGTGTGCCTCTGCTGTATCTGTCCCAACTTTGTCTTTGCAATCATGACACACTCTCGCAATATGCCCCACTTTGCCACAGACATAGCAAGTGACTACAACCCCTGGTGTCTTTGGTTTCCACTTTTTCTTTCCTCCAAAGCCTCCCACCATTGCCCAATTGGCTATCTCTGTTCGCTTTTGATGATTGAGGTCCTCATTTCAGAAGGCAGCAAGGACAGTTGACTTGGTCAATTTGTTCTGTAGCAGTAGTGCTGTTGACAGGTGTGCATAGTCCTCTGGTAATGCTCCAATCAATGCCATGCATTGTAGTTCCTCATCAAGATTGGTAATGGTGAAACTGGTAGGACATAAATCCTGTATAGTTGCCATCACCTTCTCTATTTTTGTCCCCAGATCAACTAATGATTCCTCATCATTCTTATGAATGGAGAAGAGATCATCATATGCATTGAATCGAGCACCAGGTTTCTTGGACTGATGCACCTCCTCAAGCTTCTTCCACATTTCAACTGGATCCCCCACTAAATCTCAAACATGCACCCTCTGGTCACAATCCAGTAACAGATATATGTCACCAGCAGCCTTTTGCACCTTCAATTCCCAAGCATCTATATTTCCCTGATCCTTTTCAGGCTTTTTCTCCTTCCCACTGACCACATTCCACAGTCCCTTTGACATCAACCATGCCTGCATTTCACCTGACCACTCTCCATAGTTGGAGTGGGTAAGAGGTGTAATTCTAGCACTGACTGAGTCAGACATAGTGATATCCAATAAATCCCCAATAAACTCGCAATATGGTGGCAATAGGCCAATAGTCACAGTAGCAGCAATATGCAGCAGTATCCCCAACAATCAATGATTAAAATGGTGTAGAGCCAGGGCCCATAACCTGTTGAACTGAGTAGAGTCAATAGTATCAGTGACACACTGATCACTAGTCACTAGTATTAACAATGTGTGAATACATCAGTGATTGTTGATCAACTTGAGCTAGTGACTAGTGATCAGTGTGTCACTGATACTATTGACTCTACTCAGTTCAACAGGTTATGGGCCCTGGCTCTACACCATTTTAATCATTGATTGTTGGGGATACTGCTGCATATTGCTGCTACTGTGACTATTGGCCTATTGCCACCATATTGCGAGTTTATTGGGGATTTATTGGATATCACTATGTCTGACTCAGTCAGTGCTAGAATTACACCTCTTACCCACTCCAACTATGGAGAGTGGTCAGGTGAAATGCAGGCATGGTTGATGTCAAAGGGACTGTGGAATGTGGTCAGTGGGAAGGAGAAAAAGCCTGAAAAGGATCAGGGAAATATAGATGCTTGGGAATTGAAGGTGCAAAAGGCTGCTGGTGACATATATCTGTTACTGGATTGTGACCAGAGGGTGCATGTTTGAGATTTAGTGGGGGATCCAGTTGAAATGTGGAAGAAGCTTGAGGAGGTGCATCAGTCCAAGAAACCTGGTGCTCGATTCAATGCATATGATGATCTCTTCTCCATTCATAAGAATGATGAGGAATCATTAGTTGATCTGGGGACAAAAATAGAGAAGGTGATGGCAACTATACAGGATTTATGTCCTACCAGTTTCACCATTACCAATCTTGATGAGGAACTACAATGCATGGCATTGATTGGAGCATTACCAGAGGACTATGCACACCTGTCAACAGCACTACTGCTACAGAACAAATTGACCAAGTCAACTGTCCTTGCTGCCTTCTGAAATGAGGACCTCAATCATCAAAAGCGAACAGAGATAGCCAATTGGGCAATGGTGGGAGGCTTTGGAGGAAAGAAAAAGTGGAAACCAAAGACACCAGGGGTTGTAGTCACTTGCTATGTCTGTGGCAAAGTGGGGCATATTGCGAGAGTGTGTCATGATTGCAAAGACAAAGTTGGGACAGATACAGCAGAGGCACACAGAGTTGAGGAAAGTGGGGAGAAGATGCCAGAGTCAGCTCATGTGGCAAGTACTCTTTCTGGTTTTGAGGCATGCTTTACATGTTACCTGGGTTAGGGGTTTGCTCTTGAGTAACATGGCATTTGAGGCAAGATGTCTATACAGACTTGATCTTGTCCTACTAGATGTGACTTAGAGATGACGGAGCATTATAGTCCAGCCAGTTTAAGGGCAAAGAGGTATAGGAGGCAAGAACTGTATAACACTAAGATAAGGATACAAGGTTATGTACTGTATCCTTATATACTTCTAAGTGTGGCTGTACTCCTACTGTAATAGTCCGGACCAGAGTAACTACAAGTCAGAGATAAGGGACACGAGGCATAAACTAAGAATAGTCCTTCTGATGTACACTACTGATGGTTTCATAGTGACATGGGAATGTAAACTAAAAATAACTGTCCTTCTGATAAGACTTCTGATAACATTAGGTCTGTTTCTAGAGTTGTTTTCCATTACAACTTGTTAGTTTCCTTCTTCCAGGTATTTGGCTAGGTAATTTGGTTCATAGTAGTCGACTTGAGGTTGGTCGGTGGAGTCTGGTCAAGGGGGAATGATGGGAGAAAAGGTGGGGGTAGGAGTTCTGTGGAGATTGAGTACTGTGGTGGTTTCTGGGGATGGGAGTTGTCCTGGATAGAATATGTCGTATAAGAGTTGTCTGAAGCAGGGGCTTTCAATTCTATCTTCTGTGAGGGTGATGTGGTTTTCTTCAGAAGGAACCACATGGTTCTCCTGTGATATTGGACTTGGCGACCTCATCGTAACATTCCTCATAGTAGTTGTCGTTGGTGAGGTTGATGTATTGATTGTGAGTGGAGGGAGTCATCATGGGATGGGCTGCTGAAGTTCAGGAGTAGGGAGTGTGTTGAGTCTTTCGAGCAGGACATCCGGCCCATTTATGGCATGGTTGGAAGACAGCACAATGGGGGCATCTATATTTGATGCAGTCATAAGAGTAGTGCCCTGGGGCATATTGTTTGCACCTGAGACAGGCAAATTGGGGGCAATCCATGGCCCAGTGTCTGGTATGTCTGCATTGGATGCAGACTGATCTGTTGGTGGTTCAGGGGTCGGTTCGTGTGTGAATGAGATTAGGGGAGTTCCAAACCAGGACATGGTTATTGGTGATGGTGTGGGTGGTGTTCCTAGTGGGGGTGAGATGTCTGAAAGGGTTTCTGAGATTGGCGGGCTTCTTTCCCTTATTGGGAGTGGGGGTGGTGATAGTGGTAGGGGTTGTCATGGCAGTGGTGGCAATGGTTGTGGTGGAGGGCTGTGAGGTATGTATCTCATCTTGCTTGGGTAGGTTCTTTGACACCTTGGACATGAGGCTTGATCTTGAGCAGAGAAGTTGCTCAAGTGATTCTGCCCAGGCATGTTGCATATTGTACACAGTAGTGAGAGCCTTAGTCTGTCATATGTGGTGGGTGTAGTCCGACCAGAGTTGTCAGTCATATTCTGGCATTGGAGAGTGTTCCAATTTATCCATAATGGTTCAGCTGGTTGCAGCCTTGCGCAAATCTCCATCAGAAGGATGATTTGGTCCATCCAGCTGTATGGAATCTAAGGGAGGCAGCTGGGGCGACTGTTGGTTCTGGGGTGGTATTGGGGTCAGGGGTCTTGTCTCTATTGGTCACGTAGGCTGTGGTGAAGGTGTGAGAGGGGGTGTAGGGAGACAGGGCCAGTACAGGAGTTGTCTGAAGTGTTGTATGTTCAACCTTCTGGTCATTGATGATGATTATAGAGGATGATGAGGAAGATGGAGAGGGTGTGGTAGAGTAAGGGGGAGTAGTTTGGGGACGAGTGAGGTTGAGGTTCTTGGGCATCTTTTTAAGTATGTTTGGTGTGAGAGCAAAGTTGTCTTTGGTAGGTTCTGGTGGGTTCCTGATCTTTCTGGGAAATTCCATGAGTTTCTTTATACTCGGTTAGGTATTCTTCAGCGTTTGTGTGGAGTGTTTCATTGGTGATCCATTCATTCTCCGTGTGGGAGTATCCTTTCCATTTGACATAGTATTGGAGTTTTCTGCAATATCGGCAGTGATTAAGAATAGCTTCTATTTTGTATTCTTCTTCTTCATTGATGATGTCTGGTGGTGGTGGAGTTGGATGAGATCCGTATGCTTCTGTTTTGGTATATGGGGTTAGAAGATTTTGGTGGAATACCAGATGTATCTTCCATTTGATTGGAAGTTTTAATGTGTATGTCAGTGGTGATAAGACTTCTGAGATAAGGAAAGGTCCTAGTCATTTTGGGGATATTTTGTTGGAGATGAAGGGGAGTTTGAGGTTCTTGGCTTCTAGCCATACTTTTTGATGTGTTTCAAGGGGTTTAACAGTTCTTCTGGTTCTTTGTTTCATAATATCAGCGGAGAGTTGGTGTGCTGCATGTGCTTCTTTCTGATGTCATCAAGGAGTCTGATGCATTTGTCTACTGATGGAAAGTTTGATGTTTCCATTACCATGGGGATCAGCAGAGAGTTGTATCCCATGATTAGTTTGAATGGGGATTTCTGCCTTGAGGCATGTATTTTGAAATTGTGTGTGAACTCGGCAATAGGTAGGGTTTCTGACCAGTCAAGGGGGTTCCTGGTGCAGTATATGGTGAGGTAGGTTTCAATTTCCTGGTTGTATTGTTCGGTGGAACCATCTGTCTAGGGGTGGTATGTGGTTGAGAATGCTTGTTGGATGTTTAGGTGTTTGGCTAGTTCTTGGAGGGAGTTGGCAGCAAATCTGGGGTCTCGATCTAATATGATCTTGTCAGGTAATCCAAACCTAGTGAAGACTTTTTCTATTAATAGTTGTCTGATGTCATCAGTGTTTGATCGATCTGAGGTTGGGATGAAAATTACCCCCTTTGTAAGGCCATGGTCCACCATGGACAATATCACATTATGGCCAGCGCTAGGTGGTAGACCGGTGATAAGATCCCATGAGATTTGAGCAAATGGGCACTTGGAAGATGATGGTGGGATTGGTTGATTTGGTGTGTGATCCAGTCTGCATATGATTTTGTGTTGTTGGCATTCTGGACAGCCTTTGATGTAATTCTTTATGAATGTCAACATTCCTGGCCAATATACTTCTTTCTTGGCAAGGCAGTATGTTTCTTGTTCTCCAGGGTGGCCACATGTAGGGTGGTTGTGGTATGTATCTTGCGATGACATCACATCTGAGTTGAAGGTCTTCTGGAATGATGACATGTTCTTGGAATGTGAGGAGTGGACCGTTTGAGGTCGGGACTGTTCCAAAGTCTTTATCGGTGGCATTAGGGTGGGTTTCCTTCAGGAGTTTGAATGCTTCAGTGGTTCTAGCATTGTACTTGGGTGATTCTGTGATTCTTTCTTGGAGTTCCATATCAATGGTGGCAATAAAGAGGTGTTCTGGGAGTACTGTGATCAAGTTTTGATCTTCTATGTCAGCTGCAGCAACAAAGAGGTTGTTTGGAAGCATGGTAACTTCTTTGTTATTGTTATCCTCATCAGGGATGTGGTCTGGATGTCTTGATAGAGTGTCTGGTGCAGGGATCTTTGATCCTGGGCCATGTTCTAATTTGAAGTTGTAGTTGGCAAGTGTAAGGGGACACTCCAGACACCTCAGCAACACCTCCATTAACCCTATCAACACCCCTGTACCCTCCAACGCATTATATATCCCTCCCTTCAAACACTCACACTGCAAACACAGCCAGAATACTCCATACACTCCCTCACTGTCCAGATAAAACCCTCCCTCATTTCCTCTCATTCCTACAGACTCTAGACTGTCATATTCACATCCCACATTCGTTTCAACCACACCAGGCCTTGTGCAACCTAGAGACACCACAGCTAGGCCTGGTTCGATTTATATTGATTATATAAGTTAGGTATATACATAGTTTTCACCTGCAGGGGTTTCCTCATCCTATTCTCTTAGGATTTCCCTGCAGGTATGTGTCCTGTACATAACTCATAGTTTAATATCACTTAGGATTTCCCTGCAGTTGTTTCGGCTCCCCCTGAGCTGTCAAGGCCTCCCAGGTCACCCTAACAGAAGAATAGGATCCCCGGAGAGACCAGTCTTGTGTCTATAGGCCCTACCATGTCCGGAACGTGTTCTACGACCCAGTGGCAACCTATCCCCCCAATACTCCTCTCTCTCACCAACCTACCTTGTCCCACACTCATGTCACAGCAAAATGCGCCAGAAAACGGGCCTTCGGACCCATTGGCTATGATTGCTCAGCTCCAACAGGACGTGGCATCCATAATGACCAGGCAGGCCGACTCCGAACTGGCCCTCACAGAGGTCATCCAGTCAATTCAAACCACACTCCAAGAACTTTCCCAACGTCCCAAAACCCCGAATCCCCCCAACACTATCCCACCTGTCTCTAACTCTCCCCCTTCTTCTACTCAACATCCCCATTCCTCAAAGGTTAAGCCGGCGACTCCACCAGACTTCTCCGGGGACCGGACGCGTGGAAGAGCGTTCTTAAACTCGTGTAACACCTACCTGCGACTCTGCCCCATGCATTTTTCATCAGACCAACAGAAGATACTCTGGGCCATGTCTTTTATGAAGGAGGGGCGCACTGCTAAGTGGACAGACCAAATTTTCCGATGGGAAGAGAGGAATCAAGGGGCGGAAAGATTTTTAGACTGGGAGGACTTCCAGGACGAGTTCCGTAAGCACTTCCTCCCCGTAGACTCCGAAGCGGCTGCTGTCAATTGCCTGGAAGGCACAGAGTACTTCCAGTGAAACAGGAGCATCGAGGACTACCTGGACAAATTCCTGGAGCTTATTTCGGACTCCGGATACCAAGATGACAAGACCATCGTCATCAAATTCCGTTGAGGTCTCCGGCCGGCGATCCAAACTGCCATAGCCACGATGACAGCTAATCACCCCTCGGATTACACTCCGGAGGCTTGGTACAAGGCAGCGCAACTCATAGACCAAAACCAAGCTGCGAACGAAGCTTTCCAAGCCCTCGGACGGACTCAGATACCCCCGGCCAAGCCCTCTGCCCATTCCTATCACCTCGCGCCTCTCCCTACAGCCACACCCACTGTGTTGCCGTCAACTCCCCCCCCGCCGATTCGCTCTTTTGCCCATGTCGCTCCTACGCCGGCAAAGCCAGTCCCGATGGATATTGATGCAACTAGGAAGACTTTGGCAACTCCGGCGCTGTGTTATAGATGCCACCAACCGGGCCACGTCAAATCCGAATGCCCCATGCGTTTTGACGTTTGCTACCTGGATGTCGAGGAGAAAGAGGCCTTAATTCAAAAGTTGCTGGCTGATAAGGATGCTGTGGAAGCTCAGGAGTCGTCAGAGCAGTTAGGGAGTGAGGAGGATACGGATTTTGTCTCGAGCGGTCAGTGAACTGTGTGCCCCAACCGCCTACAGGGAGTAGGTACAGTGTATTACCCCTAGACCCAATAGACGACACTGTTCCTACCCAGAATTCAATCCCTGTACAAGCCACACCCCCTATAAGACCTCCTCCATTAAAGAGGCCGAGATGGCCGAAATGGGAATGACGTCTACCCCCTATATTCAAGATAGCTTCCGCGGAGTCTCGGTGGTCACTTCATCTGACTGTGGAACTGGAGACGACGGACACATCCGAAAGGAAGGTCACCCAAGCCCTCCTGGATAGTGGGGCGACCGGTTGTTTCGTCGACTGTGATTTCGTGCGGAAGAACCGTCTCAACACTCGCCCCCTCTCCCGACCCATCCCGGTCTTCAATGTTGATGGCACTGAAAATGAAGCTGGCTCAATTACCAAAGTCCTAGATGTCACCCTTCGCTATAAGTCCCATTCGGAGCATACTGCCCTTGCTGTCACTTCCCTCAGAAGGCAAGACCTATTGTTAGGCTTTTCATGGTTAAGGGAGCACAACCCCGAAGTAGATTGGCAAACGGGTGAAGTCCGTATGACTTGCTGCCCAGACAGATGTTGTACGCTCTGTAAGGAACAACTAAAGACCGAATGGAAGGTCCAAAGGGCTGAGCTTAGAGCGACCTCTATGTGTTTGGAAGGCCCCCATCCACTCTGGGACAATGATTGGGAAGATGTCCGAGAAATCCCGGGTCTCCAACCGAAATCCGCACCGGAGACGTCAGACGGCAAACGCATTTGGGCCACAGTCCTCTACCCAGACCCCCAGTTCATCCGAGCAACCGGTACTACTTCCCAGAGGCTCACCGAAGCCTTCCATCGCAACTCACAATCGTCTCAAACATCCCCTAGACCGTCTGGCTCCCTAGGCTCGATCCCCGAACACCTCCGTGATTTCTCTGTGGTATTTGAAAAGGAATCTTTTGATTCCCTTCTGGAGCAGAGGCCCTAGGACCATGCCATCGAACTCACTCCGGGAGCAACGCCGGTTGGCTGTAAGGTATACCCCTTAGCCCCCTCCAAGCAGTCAGAGCTCGACTCCTTCATACAGGAGAACCTAACTTCGGGAAGGATTCGTGCTTCCAAATCCCCGATGGCTTCTCCAATATTCTTCATCAAGAAGAAGGATGGTTCACTCCGGCTAGTCCAGGATTACCGAGCCCTTAACATGATCACAGTGAAGAATAAATACCCACTCCTGCTCATCTCTGAGCCCATCAACCAGCTCCAGGGGGCTAGATACTTCACTAAACTTGATATCCGATGGGGTTTCAATAATGTGCACATTAAACCCAGAGACAAGTGGAAGGCAGCATTCCGTACCAACCGAGGCCTCTTTGAGCCCCTGGTGATGTTCTTTGGACTCACCAATAGCCCAGCCACTTTCCAAACGATGATGAATGATATTTTCAGGGATCTCATTGCAGAGGGAGTTGTTGTGGTGTACTTAGACGATATTCTTATCTTCATGAAGACCATAGAGGAGCACAGGGAAGTCACCCGCCGGGTTTTAGAGATACTCCGCCACCATAAACTTTACCTCTGGCTGGAGAAGTGCGAGTTTGAGAGAACAAGAGTGGAATACCTGGGGCTTATCATTTCGGAAGATAAGGTAGAGATGGACCCGGTGAAGGTCACCGGAGTACAGGAATGGCCGGAACCCGCAGACAAACAAGAGGTCCAAGCGTTCCTGGGCTTTGTGAATTTCTACAGACAATTTGTCCAAGACTTCTCACATCATGCCCGCCCCCTGTTTGATCTCACCAAGTCCGACTCTCCTTGGCAGTGGGGGGAACCGGAACGCGACACTTTCACTACCCTTAAGAGACTGATCACGTCCGCGCCCGTTCTTGCCTCCCCGGACACCTCCTTACCCTTCCGAGTAGAAGCAGATAGTTCCGACTTTGCCACCAGAGCGGTACTCTCCCAACAATCGGAGGAAGGCAAATGGCACCCCATAGCATTCTACTCCAAATCCCTGGACCAAGCGCAGCGAAACTACAAGATCCATGACAAGGAGATGTTGGCGATCATCTGGGCACTTGAAGAGTGGCGGCATTTCTTAGAAGGAGCCCCCCATACCGTAGAAATCTGGTCGGATCACCGTAACCTGGAGTACTTCATGACGGCAAAGAAACTCAATCGTCGCCAAGCTCGCTGGTCTCTTACTCTGGCTTGCTTTGACTTCGAACTTCATCACAGACCCGGTAGATCAATGGGGAAGGCGGACACCCTATCCCGGCGGGCAGACCACGGCTCCAGAGCTTGCGACAACGAGGACATCGTTCTCTTAACCAGGGAGAAGTTCACCATCCGGGCCCTCGAGGGAATTCAAGTCACCGGTGAAGAACAAACCCTCCTATGGGACATCCGAGCAGGAAATCGTTCTGAAGCCGCCGAAGAGGCAGTGGCAACAGTGGCTCGTAGGCTCAAGGAGTCCTCCTCCCGAACTGTGCACTCTTCTGAGTGGTCAAAGGTGGATGGGCTACTCTTATTCCGAGGCAGGATCTATGTCCCGGACATCAGTGACCTCCGACGCCGCATTGTGGCTCTCTGCCACAATTCTCTGGTCGGAGGACATGCAGGTCGCTGGAAGACACTCGAACTGGTCTCCTGGAACTACTGGTGGCCGCAGATGTCCCGCTTCGTCGGTCAGTACATCTCCACTTGCGACCTGTGCCTTCGAGTGAAACCCTACCGTCACCTCCCGACTGGAGAACTCCACCCCCTGCCCATCCCTGAGTCCCATTGGGACACCATCAGCGTAGACTTCATCGTAGAGCTCCCCCCTTCAGCAGGGTACGATTCCATGATGACAGTGGTTGATTCGGCCTCTAAACGAGCCCATTTCATCCCTACCTACACCACAGTGACCGCAGAAGGAGCCGCGCGACTGTTCTTACACAACATATGGAAACTGCACGGACTCCCCAAACAGGTAGTGTCAGACCAAGGCCCCCAGTTCGTTGTGGAATTCACGAAGGAACTTTACCGGAAGCTAGGAATTAAAGTAGCAAGCACAACCACGTGGTACCCCCAAGCAGATGGTCAAACCGAAAGGGTTAATCAGGAGCTAGACCAATACCTTCGAATCTTCATCAACAAGAGGCAAGATGACTGGTTAGACCTCCTCCCCCTGGCCGAGTTTCAACACAACAACCATGTCCACGCCTCAACCCAACACTCCCCCTTTCTCCTTGACACCGGTAGACACCCCCGAATGGGTTTCGAACCTCATCAATGGCCCTCACACCTGGAAACCATTAACGAATTCACGGACCGGATGAAAGCGACACTAGAAGAAGCCAAGGCCACCTTAGTACGTTCTAAGGATGAAATGGCAAGGTACTACAACCAACGCCGCATCCCAGCCCCCGTCCTTAAACCAGGAGACTGAGTCTACTTAGATGCGAGCGATATCCAAACCACCCGACCATCAAAGAAGTTATCTCACCTCAGACTCGGTCCCTATGAGGTAGAACGACGAGCCAGTGCCAACGCCTATCGCCTGAAACTCCCTCGGTCCATGTGACGCCTTCATCCAGTGTTCAACATCATGAAACTCTCCCCCGTGCCAGACGACCCGTTCCCAACCCGGCGGCCGCCCCCACCACCGGATCCGGTGGTCATTGATGATGAAAAGGAGTGGGAGGTAGAGGAGATTCTAGACAGCCAGCTGGTGTGACAAAAACTCAAGTTTCTGATCAAGTGGAAGGGTTTCGGCTGTGAACACAACTCCTGGGAAGACTCCGCCAATGTACGTGCCCCGGGACTTGTCAAAAGTTTCTACGAGCGACATCCCAGGGCCCCGCGCTTCATACGAGCTCTCCAGTTCGGTTCTATTCCATTCCAACCCATCCGAGCCATCACGTCAAGCCGCCGCGATCTAGAAGGGGGGGTGGATGTAAGGGGACACTCCAGACACCTCAGCAACACCTCCATTAACCCTATCAACACCCCTGTACCCTCCAACGCATTATATATCCCTCCCTTCAAACACTCACACTGCAAACACAGCCAGAATACTCCATACACTCCCTCACTGTCCAGATAAAACCCTCCCTCATTTCCTCTCATTCCTACAGACTCTAGACTGTCATATTCACATCCCACATTCGTTTCAACCACACCAGGCCTTGTGCAACCTAGAGACACCACAGCTAGGCCTGGTTCGATTTATATTGATTATATAAGTTAGGTATATACATAGTTTTTGCCTGCAGGGGTTTCCTCATCCTATTCTCTTAGGATTTCCCTGCAGGTATGTGTCCTGTACATAACTCATAGTTTAATATCACTTAGGATTTCCCTGCAGTTGTTTCGGCTCCCCCTGAGCTGTCAAGGCCTCCCAGGTCGCCCTAACAGCAAGGGTCTGGACCCATTGTGCTTGTCGGTGGTTGATTTTCTGGCGTTTATGCCAATATGTGAGGTTCTGATGGTCCGTTCTGATATGGACAGTATGGGGGCTGCCAAGGAGATAGTGGCACCATTCTTTGAGGGCTCAGATAATTGCGAGGAGTTCCCTGTCATAGATGTTGTAGTTTTGTTCTGCTGGGCTGAACATCTTTGAATAGAATGATACGGGTTTCCATATTCCATTGATATCGTGTTGATATAGGATAGCTCCTGATGTGAATTTGGAAGCATTGGCTTCTATTTCAAAGGGTTTTGTGGAGTCAGGCATGAGGAGTACCGGTCCCTTTAGGAATTCATTTTTGAGCATTTCGAATGCTTTTTGTTGTTGTTCTTTCCATTCAAATTTGTTTGATTTGGATAGGAGTTGGTTAAATGGTTTGGTGTGGTGGGAGTAATTGCGGATGAACTTCCAGTAGAAGTTACAGAATCTGATGAATTTCCAAATGTGTTGGACCATTTTCGCCACTGGCCAGTCTTCTATTCCCTTGAGTTTTCCGGGGTCCATTTTGATTTCATCAGGTGTGATGATCATGCCGAGATATCTGAGTCATTGATTGTTCAACTCACATTTCTCCATTTTGAGGTATAGGTCATTTTCCTGCAGGATTTGCAGTACTTTTTCTGTAAGTCGGTTGGTTTCTTCTTGGGTCTTCCTGTAGATTAGGATATCATCCATATAGATGATAATTCCTCCTTTCTCCATTATTTCGGAGAATAGTGTGTCCATTATATGTTGGAATGTAGCAGGACTGTTGCAAAGTCCGAAAAACATCACAGTTGGTTTGAAAGGACCCATAGGAGTCTTGAACGCTGCTTTCCATTGATTGCCATCTTTGATTCTGATGTTATTGTATCCTAGGTGGACGTCAAGCTTAGTGAAATACTTAGCTTGTAAGGGGACGGGCGTCGCGTTCCGCGTCGTGCCCCCCCCTTACGCAAGGTACGTCTAGAGACTTGTGGTTGGATGTCCGGGCTCGGCCTTCCTAGCCAATGCCCAATGTCCGAGCCCGGTCTCGGCCTTCGGCCACCCCCATCCCTGAGCCCGATCCGTGGACGACCTTATCATCTATAGTTGTTTGTATATTGTTTGTGCGTATTATTTCTGGTAGCTACCGTAGTGTTTGGTTACCCGGTCTGTGCGCAGACTGCTATGTATATATGTAGCATGGGTGGCAATTGTAATCGCCACCTGAATATCAAATTGGTTCCGGCGCTCTTACTTCCCCTAACATAGCTCCTTTGAGTTTATCCATGATAGAGGAAATCATGGGGATTGGGTATGCATTTTTGACAGTATGATCGTTAAGATAACAATAGTCTTGGCAGGGTCAGAGGTCTCCTCCTTTCTTGGCAACAAAGAAGAAGGGTGATGTCATAGGGGATTTTGAGGGGTGGATGTACCCTTTTCGGAGGTTTTTGTCTATGAGTTCCTTTAGTGCTTTTTCTTTGGCAGGTGCCACTTGATAGGGTTTCATTGATTTTGCTTTGAATGTTGGTTTTAGTTTGATTTTGTGATCAAACGTTCTTGATGGTGGGAATCATTTGGAGGCTTTCTTGTTGAATATTTTAGCCCATTGGGCAAATCTCCAAGGGATCTCAGGTGATTCCTTGTTTGATTCCGGTTGTTTTCCTTTTTGGTTTGCTGATTTTGTCGGATTGTGTTGCTCATTGTGGAGCATTGTGGCATGTGTTGCTTTGGTGTTTACTTCTAGTGGGGTTAGAAGCATCAGGTTCATTTCTCTTTCTAAAGAGAAAGTGTTGAGATCAACATTTGAAAGGTTGATGTATCCTTCTGGGTTGTCTTCAGGTTGAGAGGTTTTTCCAGCCATTATGTCCATGGCAATGGAGTTGAGTTTGACAGGTCATTGTAGAGTTCTGAGGAGTTTGGAAAAGTCTTGGTGATTGATTTGGGGTTTCCAAGAGAATGTCTTGGTCTTCCAGTTGATGCTGGGATTGTATTGTTCCAACCAGGGAAATCCAATGATGAGATCTTTCTCACCAGTGTTTGTGACATACACTTCTAGCATGCAGTCTCTTCCATTGATGATGGTTCTGATTTTGATGTATTCATGGATCTTGCCATGTTGATTGTCAGTTCCATCAATGTTGCTGAGAGGAATTGGTTGGTCCAGCCATTTGGTTTGATAACTGTGTCATTCAATGACTTTGTGGGAGATAAAGTTCCCTTGGGCTCCTGAGTCTATCAGGGTGGTGATGGCCATGGGTTTTGATGTCTGTTCACTCCAAATCTCAATGGGTAGGAAAAGGGATCATTTATTCAGGGATAGTCATAATTGTACAGAATTTATCAAGAAAATGTCCTTCTGAGTTCTGGAATGTGCAGGGGCACATTGATCAACAGCATTCCTTTTTAAAAACCCCGGAATGGATGCATCTCTGGGTCTTCAGCTAGCACAGAGTGGAGTTCCTGTTGGAGAGGGAGTATTTACATTGTGGTGATTGTTGGGCATTCCAGTTCAGGAATCTGGGATGAGTATTTTGTTGTCCAGGGAAGGGATGGTTGGGGTTCCTTGCAGGGCAAGGGGGATTGGTATGCATTCCTGGGAAGCGTCTGGTTGGTGGTGGTTGTGGGCATTTACTGACCCAATGGTCTTTAGCTCCACATCGGAAGCATTCTTGGTTCTGATATGATTTCATTTGTTGTCCAGTGACAACAGCATCTAACTCCAATGGTTCTTGTGTGGAGTTTTCTTTGGCATAATCTGGTTGTGGAATTTTGAGATAAGGATCTTCAAATCCTTCTTCTATTGCCACATGGTCTATTTCCATGGCATGTGGGTCTTGTGGGGTGAAATGTGGAGGGTTACTCCTTTGATAGAATTGTGCATAGGGCACGTTGTTGTTTGGATGGTTTGGTCCATGGTTGGGTTGGTATTGGTTCCTCTGAGGGAACGTGTTCCTGGGGGTACTGTAGAGGGCGTTGATTCTGTGGAAGTTATCATCAAGTTTGTTGGCTCAGGTATACCAAGCAGTGATGGTTGTTGGAGGATTCTCCAATTTGTCAATTTTCATGGCAATATGGCAGTCGATTGCCTTACAGTATAGATCAATGAGTGTGCAATCTTTGTTAAGTCTGGATTGACTGACAAGTTCCTTGAACTGAGCATTGAACTCAGTCATCAGTTTGCCTGCTTGGTGCAGGGTTTGAAGTCTGGTGTGTGTGTATGCATGTTCATCTGCTGGGGTGAAGTCAGCTCTAAGCTGGGCAGTGAAGTTGTCCCATGACTCCATGGCTATGGGTTGTCCTGCTTGGGTTTGGGCATTCCTCTCATGGAGGTATTGTCTGGCCCAGGCTCGGGCATCTCCTGATTGCATTGTTGAAAGAACAAATAAGGTTCTGGCAAGGTCGGTGTTGTAAGTGGTTGCATTAGCAAGCACATAGACTTCACATTGGAAGATCCAGTCTTCAAACAATCTTCTGGTTCCATCGAAGGTGATGGGTTTGAGGAGTCCTAACTCCTTTGGGGTTTGTGCAGCAGCCATTTGTAATTGGCCTGGTGGCGGTGATGGTGGAGGTGATGTGGGTGGTGCCAGTAGGGCTAAGGGCTGTCTATTGGGTTCTGATTTGTTATCATCTGTAATGTAGACATCTGAGTCATCATCTACTGGGGTTTTCCTTGAGTTGAGTTCAATGAAGGCTTTGTGTCTTGAGAGGAGGTTCTCTTTGGAACCTGTGAGTTCTCTTGGTTGTTGTATGGCTTGTTGAAGTTGTTTAAGTTCTTGTTTGGAGAGTTGGTTTGTGATGATATTGTGTTTTTCTTGTTCTTCCCGTTGTCTTTGCCTTTTGGCTAATGTGGTGGAGACACTTTATGAAGTTGGGGTTCTTGTGACAATCTGGGTAGATGTTGATGCACATGGAGTGGGTGAGTCGAATGGAGATGGGGGATAAAATGGCAATGGTGTTTGAGTGGGTATAGGGTTCCTTCTGGGATCTGGATTTTGGATTCCTGATCTGGAGATTCTACTTCTCAATTTGGGAGGGGGTGATGGAGTTTCTCAGGCCAAGAATTTCTTAGGAGGCATGATGGCAGTTGTCTAGCGATCAATTATCACTAGAAGGATGAAAAATTGGGTTGTGATGATGGAGATTCCTGAGTACAGGTTCCACGATCTGACAATGCAGCAGTGGCAAGGGCATGTGATGCATTCGAGTTCTAGGGTGATTATTCGGTAGGCGATGAGGGTGGCGGTGGAGGTGAAGATGAAAATGAGTAGGTAAGCCAGGCTCTGGCAGGGAGAGGTTGGGGGATGTAGCAATGGCTACACAGAGGGGTGGTTTTCTTTCATACATTGTTTTGAACAACTGGAGTACCTCAACACGTTCAGTACATTGGCAGAGCAGAGCAGAGTGGAGGGCAAGCAAGAGATAAGCAGCAGAGGATCTTAGTGTTTTGTTACCCAGGTTAGGGGTTTGCTCTTGAGTAGCATGGCATTTGAGGCAAGATGTCTATACAGACTTGGTCTTGTCCTACTAGGTGTGACTTAGAGGTGATGGAGCACTATAGTCCAGCTGGTTTAAGGGCAAAGAGGTATAGGAGGCAAGAACTGTATAACACTAAGATAAGGATACAAGGTAATGTACTGTATCCTTATATACTTCTAAGTGTGGCTGTACTCCTACTGTAATAGTCCAGACCAGAGTAGTTATGAGTCAGAGATAAGGAACATGAGGCATAAACTAAGAATAGTCCTTCTGATGTACACTACTGATGGTTTCATAGTGACATGGGAATGTAAACTAAAAACAACTGTCCTTCTAATAAGACTTCTGATAACAGTATCAGCTGGAGAGGTGGGACTTCTGGTCTTCTGATAATTTTGAATTGTTGACAGGTGGGGCAACCTTTGATGTAGTGCTTGATGAATGTGGCCATGCTGGGCCAATACACTTCTTTCCTTGCTAGACGATATGTTTCTTATTTGCTGGGGTGGCCTTGTGATGGGTGGTCATGGTACCAGGCTATAATATACTGTTGGAGTTGGAGATCTTCTGGTATGACTACCTTGTTCTGGTAAGTGAGCAGTGGGCTGTATGCTATAGGTATCATTCCATAGCTGTTGTTGGTAGATTTGGGAATGGATTCTTTCAGGGTTTGGAGGGTCTTGGATAAGGTGGGGTCAAATTTGAGGGATATAGTGATTTGTTTCTGGAGTTCAATGTTGATTGAATTTACAAATAGGCAATCTGGTAGCATAATTGTCAAGTTGGCAGCATTTGCAAATAATTTGTTGGGCAACATTGTGACATCTTCATTGTCATTGTTACCTGGGTTAGGGGTTCACTCTTGAGTAGCACAGTGTTCAACACAGGATGTCTATACAGACTTGGTCCTGTCCTACTAGGCGTGACTTGGAGACGATGGAGCACTATAGTCCAGCCAGTTTAGGGGCAAAGAGGTATAGGAGGCAAGAACTGTATAACACTAAGGTAAGAATACAAAGTGATGTACTGTATCCTTATATACTTCTAAGTGTGGCTGTACTCCTACTATAATAGTCTGGACCAGAGTAACTATGAGTCAAAGATAAGGGACACGAGGCATATACTAAGAACAGTCCTTCTGATGTACACTACTGATGGTTTCATAGTGACATGGGAATGTAAATTAAAAATAACTGTCCTTCTGATAAGACTTCTGATAACATTAGGTCCATTTCTAGAGTTGTTTTCCATCACAACTCATTAGTTTCCTTCTTCTGGGTATTCAGCTAGGTAGTTTGGTTCATAGTAGTTGACTTGGGGGTGGTTGGTGGAGTCTGGGCAAGGGGGAATGACAGGGGAAAAGGTGGGGGTAGGAGTTCTGTGAAGGTTGAGTGCTGTGGCAGTTTCTGGAGATGGAGGTTGTCCTGGATAGAATATGTTGTATAGGAGTTGTCTGAAGTGAGGGCTTTCAATTCTATCTTCTGTGGGGGTGATTTGATTTTCTTCAGAAGGAGCTGCATGGTTCTCCTGTAATGTTGGACTCAGCAATCTCATTGTAACATTCCTCATAGTAATTGTCATTAGTGAGATCAATGTATCAATTATGAGTGGAGGGAATTGTGGTGGGACAGGCTGCTGAAGCTTGAGAGTAGGGGGTGTGTCTGGTCTTTTGAGCAGGGCATTCAGTCTGTTTATGGTAGTGGTTGGAAAACAGCACAGTGGGGGCATCTGTATTTGATGCAGTCATAAGAGTAGTGTCCTGGAGTGTATTGCTTGCATCCAAGACAGGCGAATTGTGGGCAGTCCATGGCCCAGTGTCCAGTATGTCTGCATTGAATGCAGACTGATCTGTTGGTGCTTTGGGGGTCAGTTTGTGTGTGAATGGCATTGGGGGAGTTCCAAATTGGAATGTTGTTATTGGTGACAGTGTGGGTGGTGTCTCTGATGGTGGTGAGATGTCTGAAAGGGTTTCTGATACTGGTGGACTTCTTTCCCTTGTTGGGATTGGGAGTGGTGGTGGTGACGGGGGCAGGGGTAATCATGGTAGTGGGGGAGATGGTTGTAGTGGGGGGCTTTGAGGAATGTATCTCATCTCGTTTGGGTAAGTTCTTTGACACCTCAGACATGAGGCCCAATCTAGTGCAGAGAAGTTGCTCAAGTGATTCTGTCCAGGCCTGTTGTGTATTGTACACAGTAGTGAGAGTCATAGTCTGTTGTACGTGGTGGGTATAGTTGACCCCGAGTTGTCAGTCATGGTCTGGAATTGGAGAGTGTTCCAATTTACTCATAATGGTTTGGCTGGTTGCAGCCTCATGCAGATCTCCGTTAGGAGGGTGATCTGGTCCATATGATTGTATTCCAGCTGAATGGAATCTAAGGGAGGTGGCTGGGGCGACTGTTGGTTCTGGGGTGGTGTTGGGGTCAGGGGTCTCATCTCTAAGGGAGGTGTAGGCTGCAGCGAAGGTGTGAGAAGGGGTGTTGGGAGATGGGGCCGGTATGGGAGTTGTCTGAAGTGTTGTATGTTTGACCTTCTGGTCATTGATGATGATGATAGAGGGGGATGAGGAAGATGGAGAGGGTGTGGTAGAGTAAGGGGGAGTGGTTTGAGGGCAAGTGAGGTTGAGGTTCATGGGCATTTTAAGTACATTTGGTGTGAGAGCAAAGTTGTTTTTGGTAGGTTCTGGTGGGTTCCTGATCTTTCTGGGGAATTCCATGAGCTTCTTTATACTCAGTTAGGTATTCTTTGGCATTAGTGCAAAGTGTTTCATCAGTGATCCATTCATTCTCCATGTGGGGAGTATCCTTTCCATTTGATGTAATATTGGAGTTTTCCATGATATTGATGGTGATTGAGAATGGTTTTGATTTCGTATTCTTCTTCATCATTGATGATGTCAGGTGGTGGTGGTGTCGGATGAGATCCATATGCTTCTGTTTCAGTATATGGGGTTAGGAGGTTTTGGTGGAACACCAGGTATATCTTCCATTTGATCAGGAGTTTTAGTTTGTATGTGAGTGGGGATAAGACTTCTGAGATAAGGAAAGGTCCTAGTCATTTTGGGGATATTTTGTTGGAGATGAAGGGGAGTTTGAGGTTCTTGGCTTCTAGCCATACTTTCTGATGTGTTTCAAGGGGTTTGATGGTTTCTTCTGGTTCTTTGTTTCATAATATCAGTGGAGAGTTGGTGTGCTGTGTGTGCTTCTTTTCTGGCATCATCAAGGAGTCTGATGCATTCGTCTACTGATGGAAAGTTCAATGTTTCCATTACCATGGGTATCAGCGGAGGGTTGTATCCCATGATTAGTTTGAATGGGGATTTCTGCCTTGAGGCATGTATTTTGGAGTTGTGTGCAAACTCAGTGATAGGAAGGGTTTCTGACCAGTCAAGGGGGTTTCTGGTGCAGTATATGGCTAGGTAGGTTTCAATCTCTTGATTATATCGTTCTGTGAAACCATCTGTTTGGGGATGATATGTGGTTGAGAATGCTTGTTGAATGTTGAGGCATTTGGCTAGTTCTCAGAGGTGGTTGGCAGCAAATCTGGGGTCTTGATCTGATATGATTTTGTCAGGAAGACTGAATCTTGTGAACAATTTCTCTATTAATAGTCATCTGATGTCATCAGCATTTGATTGATCTGATGTTAGGATGAAAATTACCCCCTTTGTAAGGCTGTGGTCCACCATGGACAATATTGCATTATGGCCGGTGCTAGGTGGTAGACCGGTGATAAGATCCCATGAGATTTGAGCAAATGGGTGTTTGGAAGATGATGGTGGGATCGGTTGAGTTGGTGTGTTATCTGGTCTGCATATGATTTTGTGTTACTGACATTCAGGACAGCCCTTGACATAGTTCTTTATGAACGTTGACATTCCTGGCCAATACACTTCCTTCTTAGCAAGGTGGTATGTTTCCTGTTCTCTGGGGTGGCCATGTGTAGGGTGGTTGTGGTATCTTGTGATGACATTGCATCTGAGTTGGAGGTCTTCTGGAATGATGACATGTTCTTGGAACGTGAGGAGTGGACCGTTTAAGGTCAATATTGTTTTGAAGTCTTTATTGGCAGCGTTAGGGTGTGATTCTTTGAGGAGTTTGAACACTTTGGTGGTTCTAGCATCATATTTGGGTGACTCTGTGATTCCTTCTTGGAGTTTTATATCAACGGTGGTGATAAAGAGGTGTTCTGGGAGTACTGTGATCATGTTTTGATCTTCTAAGTCAGTTGTGGCAATAAAGAGGTTGTCTGGAAGCATGGTGATGTCTTTGTTATCATTATCCTCATCAGGAATGTGGTCTAGATGTCTTGATAGGGTGTCTGGTGCTGGGATCTTTGATCCAGGGATGTGCTCTAATTTGAAGTTGTAGTCAGCAAGGGTCTGGACCCATTGTGCTTGTCAGTGGTTGATTTTCTGGGGTTTACACCAGTATGTGAGGTTTTGATGATCCGTTCTGATACAGACAGTATGGGGGCTGCCAAGGAGGTAGTGGCACCATTCTTTGAGGGCTTGAATGATAGCGAGAAGTTCCCTGTCATAGATATCATAATTGCATTCCACTGGTCCAAACATCTTTGAATAGAATGATACAGGTTTCCGTATTCTGTTGATGTTGTGTTGGTATAGGACAGCTCCTGATGCAAATTTGGAAGCATCAGCTTCTATTTCAAAGGGTTTTGTGGAGTTGGGCATGAGGAGTACCAGTTCCTTTAAGAATTCATTCTTGAGCATTTCGAACACTTTTTGTTGTTCTTCTTTCCATTCAAATTTGGTTGACTTGGAAAGGAGTTGATTAAGGGGTTTGGTGTGGTGGGAGTAGCTGCGGATGAACTTCCGATAGAAGTTACAGAATCCAATGAATTTCTGAATATGTTGGACAGTTTTTGGTACTGGCCATTCTTCTATTCCCTTGAGTTTTCTGGGATCCATTTTGATTTCATCTGGTGTGACCAAGGTATTCAAGTCATTGTTTGTTGAACTTGCATTTCTCCATTTTGAGGTAGAGGTCATTTTCCTGCAGGATTTGCAGTACTTTTTCTGTAAGTCAGTTGGTTTCCTCTTGGGTTTTACTGTAGATTAGGATATCATCCATATAGATGATGATTCCTTCTTTCTCCATTAGTTTGGAGAATAGTGTGTCCATCATATGCTGGAACATCACAGGACTGTTGCAAAGTCCGAAAAACATTACAGTTGGTTCAAAAAGACCCATGGGAGTCTTGAACGCTGCTTTCCATTGATTGCCATCTTTGATTCTGACATTATTGTATCCTAGGCGGATGTCAAGCTTAGTGAAGTACTTAGCTCCTTTGAGTTTATCCATGATAGAGGAAATCATGGGAATGGGTATGTGTTTTTGATGGTGTGATCGTTGAGATAATGATAGTCTTGGCAGGGTCAGAGGTCTCCTCCTTTCTTGGCAACAAAGAAGAAGGGTGATGCCATAGGGGATTTTGAGGGGCAGATGTACCCTTTTTGGAGGTTTTTGTCTATGAGTTCCTTTAGTGCTTTTTCTTTGGCAGGTGCCACTTGATAGGGTTTCATTGATTTTGCTTTGAATGTTGGTTTTAGTTTGATTTTGTGATCAAACGTTCTTGATGGTGGGAATTGTTCAGATGCTTTCTTGTTGAATATTTTAGCCCATCGGGTGAATCTCCAAGGGATTTTGGATGGTTCTTTGTTTGATTCCAGTTGTTTTCCTTTTTGGTTTGCTGATTTTGTTGGGTTGTGTTGCTCATTGTGGAGTGTTGTGGCATGTGTAGCTTTGGCATTTACTTCTAATGGGGTTAGAAGCATTCGGTTCATTTCTCTTTCTAAAGAGAAGGTGTCTAGGTCAATGTTTGACAGGTTGATATATTCTTCTGGGTTGTCCTCAGGTTGAGAGGTTTTTCCAGCCATTATGTCCATGGTGATGGAGTTGAGCTTGACTGGTTGTCAAAGGGTTCTGAGGAGTTTAGAAAAGTTTTGGTGATCAATTTGGGGTTTCCAAGAGAATGTCTTGGTCTTCCAGTTGATGTCGGGATTGTACTGTTCCAACCAGGGAAATCCAATGATGAGGTCTTTTTGACCAGTGTTTGTGACATACGCTTCTGGCATGCAATCTCTTCCATTAATGATGGTTCTGATTTTGATGTATTCATGGATCTTGCCATGTTGATTGTCAGTTCTGTCAACGTTACTGAGAGGAATTGGTTGGTCCAGCCATTTGGTTTGATAACTGTGTTGTTCAATGACTTTGTGGGAGATAAAATTCCCTTGAGCTCCTGAGTCTATCAGGGCAGTGATTGTTATGAATAGTCTGGATTGAGAGGAACAAGAACAACTATTTGACTTTACAAGATGGGTACAGGAGACCACAGACCAGTTACGAGCACAGGAATATGAAGACAAAGAAGGGGAATATTATAATACCATGCAGGACCTGGCAAGAGAAGCGGGAATGGAGATAACCTTGCAGGATATTCTGGAATACCCCAAGGACAAAGAAAACAGCCATGGATCAACCGATCCAACCTCCAATGTAGATGGAAGTACCAAGAGAGTAGAGAGCAAGAATGGAGGAGACTCCATGGAGATAGAATCGGGAGAAGGAGATTATGAGTCAGAGGAAAGCGATGGAACATTGCACAGCAGTAAGAACGAGGACACTGACTCATTGTAATATAAATCACAGTAGGATGCGACTGCGGATGACCAGTAGAACAGCCCAACTACCTATAATGAGTATATAGTGTCTCATAGGTATATAAGGCCTGTACAAGTAGAGATTAAAGCCCTAAGCTTTAATCTTGTTAACAGCGGTTGTTAACTCTCTCTGCCTTAACTTGGCGTGTTCCCTTGTTATCTCACTGAGCGCAATCCACTAAGCTCTGCAAGGCCAACTGTCTTGGACACCTCGTAGAGTGATTGAAGGCCATCTCCAGTTATCCTCAGATACAGAAGGAGCACAGATCATAACAGTGATGGCCACAGGTTTTGATGTCCGTTCACTCCAAATCTCAATGGGTAAGAAAAGGGATTGTTTATTCAGGGATAGTCATAATTGTACAGAGTTTATCAAGGAAATGTCCTTCTGAGCTCTGGAATGTGCAGGGGCACATCGATTGACAGCATTCCATTTTAAAAATCCTGGAATGGATGCATCTCTGGATCCTCAGCTAGTGCGGAGTGGAGTTCTTGTTGTAACTTGGGGTTGAGTTCATCAACCATTTGGTGCATCTGCAATGCAACTTCTGCAACAGCAAGGGAGTATTTGTGTTGGGGTGATGGCTGGGTGTTCCAGTTCAGGAATCCAGGACAAGTGTTTTGTTGTCCAGGGAAGGGATGGTTGGGGTTTCTCGCAGGGTGAGGGAGATTAGTGCACATTCCTGGGAAGTGTCTGGCTGGTGGTGGTTGTGGGCATTTGTTAACCCAATGATCATTTGCTCCACATCAGAAGCATTCTTGCTTTTGATAAGCCTTCATTTGTTGTTCCATAACAACGGCATCTATCTCCAATGGTTCTTGTGTGGAGTCATCATTGGCATATTCTGGTTGTGGAATTTTGGGGTAGGGATCTTCAAATCCTTCTTCCATTGTGGCATGGTCTATTTCCATGGCATGTGGGTTGTGTGGTGTGAATTGTGCAGCATTGCTCCTCTGATAAAACTGTGCATAGGGCACATTGTTGTTTGGGCAACTTGGTCCATGGTTGGATTGGTATTGGTTCCTCTGAGGAAACGTGTTTCTTGGGGTACTGTAAAGGGCATTGATTTGGCAGAAATTGTTGTCAAGCTTATTGGCTTGGGTGTACCAAGTGGAGATAGTTGTCAGAGAGTTCTCCGATTTGTTGATTTTCATGGCAATGTGTCAATTGATTGCTTTTTGGTATAGATCGATGAGAGTGGGATCTTCATTGAGTCCGGATTGATGGATGAGTTCCTTGAACTGAGAATTGAATTGAGTCATTGGTTTACCTGCTTGGTGCAGGGTTTGGAGTCTTGTATACACATACACATCTTTATCTGCTGGGGTTCAGTCAGCTCTAAGCTGAGCAGTGAAGTTGTCCCATGTTGCCATGGCTATGGGTTGCCCTTGTTATGTTTGGGCATTTCTCTTGTGGAGGTATTGTCTGGCCCAGGCTTGGGCATCTCCTGATTGCATTGTTGATAAGACAAATAGGGTTTTAGCAAGATCGGTGTTATATGTGGTGGCATTGGTGAGTACGTATACTTTGCATTGGAAGATCCAGTCTTTGAATAGTCTTCTGGTTCTATCAAAGGTGATGGGTTTGAGGAGTCCTAACTCCTTTGGGGTTTGTGTGGCAGCCATTTGTAATTGTCCAGGGGGTGGCAGCAGTGATGTTGGTGGTTGTGGTGGTTGTATGGGTGGTGCCTGTAGGGCTAAGGGTTGTGTGGGTGTGGGTAGTGTGGGTGGTTGTGGATCTGGTTCCAATTGGCTATCATCTGTGATAAAGATGTCTGAATCATTATCTGCAGGGGGTTCTTTTCCTTGATTTACTGTGAATTTGTGGTGTGTCAATAAATCTTCTTCTGATTTGGTAAGTTGTTTTGCTTGTTTTAGAACATATTCAAGTCTTGCAAGTTTGTAGTTGTTTAAAGGGTGTGCTTTAGCACAATATGCTTCAGCTTCTTGGCATTCCTTTTCTTCTTGTTTGTAGTGTTCTTTTAGTTCTTTTTTGTGTTGTAGTCTTTGTCATTCTGCTAGTTCTTCAGCAAAGCTTGTTTGAGTGCGTGTAGATGTAGATGCATGTGGAGTGGGTGAGTCAAATGGGGATGGGGGATAGAACGGTGATGGTGTTTGAGTGGGTATGGGGTTTCTTCTGGGATCTAGATTTTGGGTTCCTGATCCAGAGATTCTGCTTCTCAATTTGGGAGGAGGTGGTGATGGAGTTTCTTGGGCTGAGAACTTCTTGGGAGGTGTAGTGATAATTGTCTAGTGATCTATTATTGCTAGAAGGATGAAAAATTGGGTTGCAATGATGGATATTCCTCAATACAGGTTCCACAATCTGACAACACAACAGTAGCAGGGGCATGTGATGCATTCAAGTTCTAGGGTTATGATTCTGTAGGTGATGAGGGTGGCAGTGGAGGTGAAGATGAATATGAGTAGGTAGGGCCAGATCTTCTGGCAGGGAGAGGTTCAAGGACATAGCAATGGCTACACAGAGAGGTGGTTTTCTTTCGTATGTTGTATTTGATGACCAGAGTACCTTGACATGTTCAGTACATCGGCAGTGCAGCAGAGCAGAGTAGAGGGCAAGCAAGAGATAAGCAGCAGAGTATCTTAGTGTTTTGTTACCTGGGTTAGGGGTTCACTCTTCAGTAGCATGGCATTTGACACAGGATATCTATACAGACTTGGTCCTGTCCTACTAAGCATGACTTGGAGATGATGGAGCACTATAGTCCAGCCGGTTTAAAGGCAAAGAGGTATAGGAGGCAAGAACTGTATAACACTAAGATAAGAATACAAGGTGATGTACTGTATCCTTATATACTTCTAAGTGTGGCTGTACTCCTACTATAATAGTCTGGACCAGAGTAACTATGAGTCAAAGATAAGGGATATGAGGCATATACTAAGAATAGTCCTTCTGATGTACACTACTGATGGTTTCATAGTGACATGGGAATGTAAATTAAAAATCACCATCCTTCTGATAAGACTTCTGATAACAGTCATTGTCTTCTTCCAGTATGTAGTCTGGGCGGCATGAGAGTGCATCTGGTGCTGGTATTCTGGTTCCAGGCACATGTTCCAGTTTGAAGTTAAACTGTGAGAGGATTTGTACCCATCTGGCCTGTCATCTGTTTAATTTCTGGGGTTTTCTCCAGTATGTCAGGTTCTGGTGATTGGTTTTGATGATTACTGTATGTGGTGATCCTTTGAGATAGTGGTGCCATTCTTCAAGGGCCCAAATTATTGCTAGTAGTTCTCAATCATATACATCATAGTTTCATTCAGCAGGATTAAATGTTTTTGATATAAATGTGACCAGTTTCCTGTTACCATTTATGCCTTCTTGGTATAGAACTCCTCCTGAGGTGTATTTGGAGGCATCAGATTCAATTTCGAAGGATTTATTTTGGTCTGGCATTAGGAGCACTGGTTCTTTTGTGAAAGCTTCTTTGAGGGTGTTGAATGATTCTTGTGTTTTGTTCATCTCCATTGGAATTTCTTGTTCTTTGTGAGGAGATTGTTGAGGGGTTTTGTGTGGTCTGAGTAGTGGTGGATGAATTTTCTGTAGAAATTGCAGAAACCTATAAATTTCTGTATGTTGCATATGCATTTCAGGATCAGCCATTCTTGAATTCCCTTCAGCTTCCCTGGATCCATCTTGATTTCATCAGGTAATATGATCATTCCCAGATCTTCAAGTTGTTTCTTGTTGAATTTGCATTTTTCAGTTTTGAGATATAGGTCATGTTCTTTAAGTTGTTGTAAGACTTGTTCTGTTAATCTGTTGAGTTGTTCTTCTGTTTTGGCATATATTAGGATGTCGTCCATATAGATAATTACTCCTCCTTTCTCCAGAAGGTCGTTGAAGATTGTATCCATCATATGTTGGAAGGTTGTAGGACTGTTGCACATTTCAAAGAACATTACTGTTGGTTCAAAGAGGCCAAAAGGCATCTTGAATGCAGCTTTCCATTGGTCACTGTCCTTGATTCATACGTTGTTGTATCCTAGTTGGACATCAAGTTTTGTGAAGTATTTTGCTCCTTTTAATTTGTCCATGATATTTGAGATCATTGGGATTGGGTAGGCATTTTTGACTGTGTGGTCTTCAGGTATTGATAGTCTTGGCAGGGTCTTAGGTTTCCATCTTTCTTTCCCACAAAGAAGAATGGGGAGGCCATTGGTGACTTTGATGGTTGGATATAACCTTTTCACAGGTTTTTGTCAATGAATGTTTTGAGTTCCTTTTCTTCAGCCATTGAGAGTTGGTATGGTTTCATGGAGATAGGTTTAAAGTCAGGTTTGAGGTCAATTTTGTGATCATATGGTTGGGATGGGGGAAAACATTTGGATTTCTTCTTGTCAAAGATGTTGAACCATTTCTTGAATTTTACTGGTATTTTCTGTGCTTCTTGTTTTAATTTGTTCATAGTATTTTGAATTTTGGTGGCCATTGTAATTTTTGTGTTGATTTCTCACAGTGTGTCGATCATTGGTTTCATTTTGTTGTTGAATAAGTACTTGTTGAAGTTGGTATTGTCTAGTTCTGTATACTCCAGTGGGTCATTTTCTGGGAGAGGATTGGAGGGATCTTGAGCCATAAGGTTCATGGCAATCAAGTTGATTTCAATTGGTCATTGCATGCTTTGTAATAGTGTGGGAAATGAGTTATGGTTCTTTTCAGGTTGCCAAGTAAATGTTTTCTTTTTCCAGTTGATATCCAGATTGTATTGTTCTAGCCAAGTAGGCCTATAATGAGGGTTCAGTCCCCAGTATTGGTGACATAAGCTTTGATTTGACAGTCTCGTCCATCAATTATAGTGTCAATTTTGACATATGTTGTTATGTTGCCATGTTGGTTTGGGGTTCCATCTACGTTTCCAAGGGGAATAGGTCGGGGAAGTTTGTGGAATTGATATCCATGAGTGTTGGCGAACGTGTGGGAGATAAAGTTTCCTTGAGCTCCAGAGTCTAGTAATGTGGTGATGGCCATGGGTTGGGATGTTCAGTCACTCCTCAGTGTGATAGGAAGGTAAAGGGATTGTTTATTGGGAGACATGTCTAGGGTTACATGATTCAGATTGAGAGGAGGAGGAGAAGAATTGTTGTTCTTTGGGGAGGCTGCAGGGGCACATCAATTTACAGGTCCCAATTTTAAAAATCCTGGAAGGGTCACATTTCCGGATCTTCAGCTAGGGCATTGTGGAGTTCTTGTTGATATTCAGGTTTGAGTTCTTGTACCATTTGGCACATTTGGGATGCAACTTCAGCTACAGTGAGCAAATATTTGCATGTATTGTTTTTGTTAGGGAATTGATTTGGTCTGTTTGGGTTTTGTTGAGGTTGAGGTGGTGGATTGGTTCTCATGCCTGGAAATTGGCATGAGGGTGGAGGTAGATGACATTGAGCCACAAAGTGGTCTGTGGAGCCGCATCAGAAGCATTTCCAATCTTGATAGTTCTGGTGTTGCTGGGGTGATACCACAGCATCTATTTCAAGGGTATCTTCTTGGGGTTCAGTGTCAAAGTCAAGACTATTGTCATATGATTTGGAATTTTCTTGATATTCCTGAGAGAGATAATCTATTTCCATTGCATTGGGGTCTTGGCAGTTTTGTTGTTGATTTCCTGTGTTTCGGTAGTAGTTGGCATATGGGGATGGATTATATGCTTGTTGTTGGGGGTGTGGAGCAAATTGTGGGACAAATTGATTGTTCTGGGGTTGGAATCAGTTGTTCTGGGGTCTTGGCATTCTGGATAGAGCAGAAGCTTGTTGGAGATTGTCATCAAGCCTATTGGCTTGGGTATACCATTCCTCAATGGTGGTTGGAGGGTTTTCAGCAGAGTCTAGTTGCATGGCAATGTTCCTATTTATGGCTTTTCTGTATAAATCAATTATGGCTTTGTCATTGAAGAGTCCAGAGTGTTGGACTAGCTCTTTGAATCTTGCATTGAAGTTGTTTAGGGGAAGCATTCCTTGTTTTATGATTTGGAGTTGGGTATGTGCATAAGCACTTTGGTCTGCAGGTTGAAAGTCATTTCATAATTGGGTGATGAAATCTTGGAAGGGTTCAGCTTTGAATGTTTTTGGGGTAGCTGTGGAGGCATTGATTCTTTCTTCATTGTATGAGGCAGCCCAGGCTCGGGCGTTGCCACTTTGCATTGTTGATAGCACAAATAGTGCTTTGGATTTGTTGGTGGCATAGATGGCATCATTGGCTTCTAGGTAGATTTGGCATTGAAATAGCCAGTCTTCGAATTTTGCACAGTTGCTGTCAAAGGCAGGAGGTGTAAGGGGATAGGCGTTGTGCCCCCCCCTTACGTAAGGTATGTCTAGGGACTTGTGGTTGGATGTCCGGGCTTGGCCTTCGGCCACCCCCATCCCCAAGCCCGATCCGTGGACGACTTTATCATCTTTAGTTGTTTGTATATTGTTTGTGCATGTTATTTCTGGTAGCTATTGTAGTGTTTAGTTGCCCGGTCTGTGCGCAGACCGCTATGTATATATGTAGCTGTGGGTGGCAATTGTAATCGCCACCTGAATATCAATTTGGTTCTGGTGCTCTTTACTCCCCTAACAGGAGGTTTGATCAGTCCAAGTTCTCAGGACATTCTTGGTGGGCATGGGTTTGTTGTGGTTGTCAAGGGGTTCAATGGTGGAGGTAGTGGTGGAGCTTGGATGGCAAGTGGAGTTGGAGTGGGATTAGGGTTTGGTGGTTGTTGGGTAGGTGTCATAATGGTGGGTAGTAGTGTTTGAGTGGGGATGAATGTTCCTGTGAATGGACTTTGAGTGGGAATGGGGTTCTGGTGAGCTTTTGGGGTTTTTGTGGTCCTTGTTATGGTTGTATCCATTATTCATCCCTTTCTGTAGGATGGTGTAGCAGTTTCAAATGGGGATGGAGGGAATTGTCCTGGGGTTTGTTGGTTTCCATTGTCTGAATGCTCAGTATGAGCTGAGTATTTGGGGGGTGTTGTTGCTGATTTAACGATCACATTCAGTGACCACAAGTAATACTAGGAAGGAAGTGGCAATTATATAAGAGGCAAAAAGGATATTATTTCCGTGAAGATGGCAGTGGGTGCAGGGACAGATGAGGGTTTTGAGTTTAGGTAGGATGATGAAGTAAGTGGCAGCAGAGTTTGAGAGGACAATAAATGCTATCAATAGGACAGCCAGCATGGGGGAAGACACAGCAGATACAGCAGCAGCAGAGGTACAGCAGAGGAGGACAGTGAGTAGGAAAGCCAGAGTGATGAGTAGTGCAGTGTTTTGTTATCTGGGTAAGGGATCGTCACTTAGTGGTGATACCTCTTACTCTCTATGAGCATCTATACAGACTTATTCCCAAAGATATTCAGAGGTCAACTTGTGAATGTGAACACTTAGCAATAGCTGGAGGGCAAAGGCAAGTGTATAGAACAAACTACACTGGACTAGAGTTATACAAGTAGTTCTACTGAGTTTATATAGATATTGACCGTGGCTGCTACTGTTGTATTTGGAAGGTGCTAGAAGATTGGGGAATTCTATTTATAGGCATATTCTGGATGGTTCTGGGAAGTTTCTGGAAGGTTCTGATAACACACTGTCTGTTATCAGAAACTCCATCAGAAGGATGGTTATATTTAGTTCATACTCCCATGTCACTATGAAACAATCAGTAGTGTACATCAGAAGGACTATCTTTAGCTCATGACTCATTTCACTTATCTCTGACTCATAGTTACCTGGGTCCAGATTGTTATAGTAGGAGCACAGCCACACTTAGAAGTATATAAGGATACAGTACATTACTATGTATCCTTATCTTAGTGTTATATAGTTCTTGCCTCCTATACCTCTTTGTCCTTAAACCGGCTGGACTATAGTGCTCTGTCATCTCCAAGTCATGCCTAGTAGGATAGGACCAAGTCTGTATAGACATCCTGTGTCGAACTCCATGCTACTCAAGAGCAAACCCCTAACCTGGGTAACACTGTCCTTTAATTCTGATACCTTGCTTATTCCCAGTAGTTCAAAATACTGTTCAATGGCTGTTAGGTGAGACACTTGATGGTAGGGGAGCCAAGTCTCATCCCCAGACTTCCATAAGACCTTAAATAATGCATTTTCTTTAGACCCTGAATGGGAGATCACTCTGTCTACAGCCTAGGGGTGCCAAAGTTCAGTTCAGTTCAGTTCAGCACCTCCTTAGCCTGAACCTGAACCTGAACCTGAACCTGAACTGGTTTGAACCCTGAATCCTTTTGTAATATGCCAGAAACAATATATATATTGAAGATCAACTAGTCAAATTCCATTCTTTTGGCTCCCACTCTTTTGCATCTATTTTTGCATCTAGAATTCCAGTTTTATAACCATTCTTTGTGATTTGAAGAGCTGTAAAAGTGGAACCTTCAAGTGAATTGTGGGGAAGGGTATCAGTGTGCTTGCCACTAGAAAAAGCCCTTTCAGAGGATACTGAGGATCCTGCAATAGCTAAATAATCTCTAGCTATAGCCCCTAGAGTTGGGTACTTGTTATGGTTGATCTAAATGCAAATCAACAAATAATCAAGGGTGATATATAAACAAAACTTACACCCCACCAGGCTATAACATCCTATACTGGTTCAATGCCAGCACCCAAGTACTCATCTAATTCATGAAATATATCTTGAGTAAATGAAGAGGCCTGAGATAATTGTTGGCACATTGCCTGAGCCTGTGCAGAAGTTCCCACTTTGACAGAAATATCTGATAAGGCCTGAGACTGAGATTTGGGTTCTTTGTAATATGTCTTAAACTAAGCTTGGGTCAATAAAAACCTTAAAATAACTTGAGCATTATTACATACCACCTCTCAAAATCGAGTTTTTGCCATTTCAGAGTCAGAAAAAGTCCACTTTTCTTCAAGATACTCCATTTTGCAGCTTGGATCCAGCACTGATAAATTATTAGCACCAAGAAACAGCAAACAAATAAAATCATACCAAGTGGAATAAAATAAGCATCTGTGTTATCAGAACATTCTAGAAACTTCCCAGAACGACCCAGAACATTCCTATAAATAGAACATTCCCCAACCTTCTAGAAACCTCCAATACAGCAGTAGCACAGCCACTGTAAATAACTATATAAACTCAGTAGAACTACTTGTATACTCTAGTACAGTGTAGTTTGTTCTATACACTTGCCTTTGCCCTTCAGCTATTGCTACATAAGTGTTCACGTTCACAAGTCGACCTCTGAATATCTTTGGGAATAAGTCTGTATAGATGCCCATAGAGAGTAAGAGGTATCACCACTAAGTGATGATCCCTTACCTGGATAACAATCTGTGTCAACAAGGGTTGTATGCCATTTTGTGAGCTTATCTATTCCTGCCTGAATACCATCCTTGAGTGGTGCATATTGTGAGTGAAGTTTAAACTGCTTCCATTTTTCAATCACATCCTCAAGCTCAGGAAGAGCATAAGTAATAGATGAATGGGTAGCAGATGAAAATGTTGATTGGACACTAGCAGGAACCTAGTGGAAATTAATAGGCTGTTATGTGAGTAGTGTAGACAATACTCACAGCTAGAACATCTTTCATGAGTTTGAGAAGCTTCCACTTCTCCTCAACCAAATGATAGTCAAGATACAGTATGTCTTGCCTTTCAATTTAGGAACAACTCCAGAGTCATCTGCATTCTTAATGAACTTCCAAACTCCCTATATAAAAATTAGTCCAGTATTCAAAACTAATCTGAGAAGGAACATACCTTCTTTAGCAGAAGAAACCATTCAAGAAGGTGATACATTGAACTCCAACAAGTACAAACCCATTTGATAAGCTCAAGCTCAGGTACTGACTCCTCAACACAGCAAACTGCAAAGTACTTCTTTGCCTGAGGTGATAAGCAGACCTACAAAAATATACACAACTGTCAATTAATACTCAATATTTTGGAGAAAAGTGAAATACCTGAGTGATAAATGCTAATACTTTTCCAAGAACATCTCCTGCATCAAATGGAATAGCTTCATCAATATCTTCATCATCTTGGATATTACATACCAAGCTTATCCCAATCTACCTCATCCTCATTAGTTGAAGCTGATTTGGTTGTGAACTGAGTAGGACAGATGGCTTCAATAAAAGCCTTAGCACCAAGGTGGATGGTATGTTCAATACATCTTGGATTTTTGAAAAGTGAGAACAAAATATGGACTAAGTTGAAGATTACTCACCTAACACGATGCTCACAAGCTATCCAATTTACAAGTAGAGATTAAAGCCATAAGCTTTAATCTTGTTAACAGCAGTTGTTAACCTCTCTCTGCCTTAACTTGGCATGTTCCCTCATTATCTCATTGAGCACAATCCACTAAGCTCTGCAAGGCCAACCATCTTGGACACCTTGTAGAGTGATTGAAGGCTGTCTCCAGTTATCTTCAGATACAGAAGGAGCACAGATCATAACATTAGATTAAAGCTTCCTTTGGACAACCCCCATCATACACCCTGTAGCATTGGTATGCCTTGTCGCTGTCCAGTGATACACCCCCATAGAGCAGACCACCATACCCTCTGCACCCTTGGTCAGATGTACTGAAAGTGTTGATAGATCATCCACACCTTCAAGTGTTAATTGGGATAATGCACTCACAAGCATTGTTTATTCACCTCTACCCCCACCCTCACCTTTGACTTCTTCCCTCTACACCCTGTCTACAGACCAGAATGACCCCCTTGCCACTGACTACGAAGAATCTAACAGTTCTGACTGGTTGACAACCAACTCCAAACCCAACCTTACACCCCTCCACCATGGACCCTAAAAAGAAAACAAAACCTATACCCCTCACTCATTCACATAGTCAACCTACATTGTATTGAGCAAGTGGGACCAGCAAATGCATACACTGTATCAAGTGAATGGGAGCCAGCAGGCCCTGCTGGCTCTGCTACCTCACCATAAATCTTCATGCCCAGGTCTTATCCCACTGGTCAAAGAGGTCCTAAGAGGTCAGGATCATGGGTATTAGAAATTCTGGGTTAGGGAGTGGAAAGCAGCAATCTGGGAGGGGTGGGCCAGCACAACCTAGATATAACCGTCCTTCCATATTAGAATGTATGTGGCAAAGTGACAAGTATGATACATTTGTGAATGCCAGAAATATTGACAAATTGAATGCTGGATGTGATACATATGCCAGACAATGGGGTGGCAAACAGCGGCATGGATACTACAATGGTCCATATGATGGCACACCACCAGCCATACATTCTGTGAGACGTAACTTGTGCTGAGGCCAGCTGGCAGTCAGCCAGCATCGTGTCAAGAATTGCCAGGATATAAGTTAGCAAAATGTCAAGGGCAAAAGCCGATGCAACGTGCTGGGCAGGAGGCTAATGCTGGATGTGATACATGTGCCGGAGGATGGGTTGGCAAAGGGCAGGAGGAATACCAGACCAAGGTCCATGGGATCAAGGTGAAAAACATACATTGTGAGGAATGTTGGCTGTGCCAGGGCTGGCTGTGGTACACCAGTATTGAGTGAGGTTGTAGTGCTAGAATAGTGTAGTGGGTGCCTAGCAATCAACTGACATGGATAGCAAACATGTTTGGAATGTAAAGTTGATGAAGCCAAAATGAGTGGCACACATACTGCCAGTGTACCAGTCATATAATTAATACATGGGCCAAATGCAGGGCCAACACTAAAACTGCCATAAAATGTGCTGAATGTATATGACACAGGATTCAATGAGCAGCAGGAAGGCTGCATAATAGCGAATAATCTGGAGTGGAAAAGAACAATATTACAATTTTACTATTTAACATAAGTAATTATGTTACTAGAGCTCAACATCGGGAGTGGGGAAGACTGCATGATGGAATTATTGCCCATTGTCAATATTTGAGATTTTCTGGGCAATATCTTCTTCAATGAGTTCATCAGCATGCTGGCATAAGCTTAACAATCTTTTGTAGGCTTGGTCCTGGACAGTGAGCTGTTGCAGCTCTGAATGGTACAGCCTGTGTGCCGCACTCTTGTAACTCAGGCCAAGATGGTGTTGGAGGGCTTTGACTTCGGCATGCCTGGCAAAGAGCTCATGCTCCAAGAGGCTCTGGTGACACAGACACCAGGCAGGTAAGGGTCCTGAAGAAGTTTGGTAGGGGCAAGCGGCTTACTGGCACTGCCGGAGCCATTATGTTGCTGTGGCCTATTAGTCCATATGGTAGATCCTCTTTTGAAACCGGCTAACATAAAAACATTTAGCAAGATGAAAGCCAGATTGCTGGCAAGGGGGATGTTGCTATTGGGAAGGTGTCGGTGGGGTAGCATTTGGCAATTCGGTCAGGGCCAGCAACATTGGACCCCTTTGTGGCAACGCATGGCCAGCAGCCACACAGGCATTTTTGGCAGGAGCACATGCATTGCTGCCTAATTGGCACAATGAAGGTGCAGTGACAGACATGCAATACAATGTATGTAGCAGGTCTTAATGGAACAATAACATACTGTTGGTTTAATGTCCCAAAGGCCGAATAGTTCTTGCATCTCAACATTTTTGTGAGCAAGCTCAGCAGCATTAGTCATATAGCTGGGAACAAGAAGATCTTGCATAGTATTGTTTGCTGGATGTTTGGATGGCAATAGAGTGTCAAGTTGTTTGGTATTGACAGGTGGGAAAGGATTCATGAGAGATGGCCCAGCAGAATGCCTCAGACAGAACAAGAGATATTGTTGTAGTGATTGGAATTGCAGCTATATCTGTATAAAATAAGGCAATTTATTGGAAGTTGGTGATTAGTAAGTGTTGCGTTTTGGACTGATCACATGTCCGGGGTTGGAAATTTTTTCAGGCGCATCCAAACAATGCATTGTTTCCCTTGCATATTCCTCAGCCTATCAGAACATTCATGTCGTGTGATCAAACCTTTGTTGTCAAAGCTGTTTTTAACATGACTACACCCACCGCAAAGGAGATCACATTGGCCTTGGAAAAGTATGAGAGCAATATCCAGCAGGTACTGCATAACGGCCGGGTCACAGAAATGATGGAGACATACCTGGAAGAGATGGTATGTAGTTTGTGCTAGAATTATGATATTGCATCAATTGGCAAGCCACATACAGCAGAAGACATTCACGCATACAAAAAGTAACAAGCCGGCAATTTGTGCCGCTTTCAAAAAACATCGATTCCTCCTCAAATTCATTGTTGCCTGGTGTGGCCAAGGCAGCAATCCAACATTTAATATGGATCAGCTAAATGCACTTGAAAAATATGACAAGAAGGTCACAAAGAAGAGTGCTGATAAAATGGTGTGTGCCGATGAATTGTTTCTTGGCTGCACAGGATTTACTTAGCCACACTTGGAAAAAAGCAGATGGGACAAGTCAGTGGACATTTGCAGGAACAAGGGGCTACAACCACCTCTGGCCAAGGTGATGCCATGAAGGCAAACTCTGACCAAGCAACATTTCCAGGACCGATCGAGCCAGCACCAGGAACAAGTGCACAACCAGGCACCAACTTCGCCAGCCCGCACAGTGAAGAGCAGCCAACGCAACGCACTCTGCTGCCAGTCAGCGCGCCTGCCAACAACATTCCGGAAACTTTGGCAGCTGGATGAGTCCGGCATGTCAGAGTACCAAGATTGGAAATGCCTGAAATGTTGGTGGCAGGGCAAGCACATCAGGCCACAGCATCAAGACCTCCAATTACTGTATTGTCGGCTGACACACTGAGCTCAACATCCGACTCCTACAAGCCGTCAGAATCACTGCCACCCCTTCCGTTGAAAAGGTAGAAACGTTTGTAGGTTTTAAATATAGATCGTGGGCTTGTTTTCACTAAGCTTAGCCGAAGTTCGATAAGCTTAAGCTAATACAAGTGGAACGAGATAGATAATGAACAGTTTCGTCTTTTAGGGTGTTCTGGGGGTGCGTTCTGACAGCGAAATTCAAGAGAGTAGTGTTTTAGAGGTTAACGAACAGCCGTTGAAGTTATCTTAGCCGTACGGTGCAACAATGAAAGGACAATCCCTGTCAATTCAAAGCGCGGGGTCTCTGGTCTCTGGTCTCTGGTCTCTGAACTCTGGTCTCTGTCTCTGTCTCTGTCTCTGGCACTCTGGAACTCTAAACTCTGAACTCTGGTCTCTGTCTCTGTCTCTGGGTTGGTCGACGACCGAAGAAATCACACTTAACGACGCACACTAAATAGCCCTCTGAAACCGTTCTTGATCACGGCTTGCAGACTTGCATGTGGAAGCGGGGGTGAGACCTCTTGCTTCTCCACAAACAAGTGCGACCGTATTTATATTGTCTAGATACATACGAGAGATAGTAAATATGAAATAGAAAACAATAAGCTTAATTGTTACAGGCACTGTAGAACATTTTTGGAAGGTTCGGCAGCATTTCTACCTTGCCCTGGGTTATGGGTTTTTCTCTGATTAACGAATGGCAATCCAGCCAGACGTGTTCCGTGCTCGTCTGCATTATTCTGCGTCCACGCGAGCGCGTTAAGACTCTGGATCAATTATGATTGGAACGTATAGCGGATGGACAGTCCCTTGATCCGTTGTAATTAATCTCAGTTAAGCAATAGGCCGAGGTGCCGGGACCCACAAAGCACTCGTTAATTAGGAGTCTTTGATATTTCTAGGGTTTTGGGCATCGGGTGTCGCCTCCCGAACGTTGAACGTTCCGTTCCGTGGTCCGGTCATCATTATTGGGCTCGCTTTCGACGTAATACTCCTGCGACAGCCGCTAGGTACATTCTTTATATTCAAACGCATCCGGGTTCATCAGAAAACTGCTCATAAAGTCCCTTGATGCGACCGGAGTATACTCGATAGACTATGTAGAGTCCTGAATCCCTCTGGAAAGCATTCCGATAGTTTGGTTCACTAAGCTTAGTGATAATGAACTGGTTTGAACACTTCCAAGGCTCGAATATCCTCAATTCGGTCGAACTGGCTACTACGGGACATAGTACCAATCCTCTATAGAGTTCTTTAATGATATAGCCAATGATTCTATGTAGAGAATGACACAGCATGCTGGCAATGTGTCCAAAGCAAGGTTCCATGTCAGATCGATGCCAGCGGAGGTGCCTGTTGCCACTGCAGGGTCAAAAAGGTCCAATGCACAAATTATGCAGGTGTTAGGCAGGGGGTTAATTGCAAGCAAGTACCAACAGCTCTGCCATGGCACCCTCTGAAATGGCAAAGGGGAATCAAAGAAGAAGAGGTCATGAAATGGGTCAATGTCAATACCGATGATGACAACCAATTGAATTGGACAAATTCAGAGGACGAGACAAAGGCTGTGGCACATCGGCAGGCTGCCAAGGTCACATTGTCAAAGGCTGCAGCACAGGCATCAAGGGCCAATGCAAAGGGGAAGGCCAGGGCCATGGAGGAGGCAAGTACCTCGGCACTGGCCAAAACCATGGCACCCCATGGCAATGGTGCTGACTGCCCGGCAACCAGCCACCCCATGCCGAATTTTCAGTGGGGGCCAGAAGATAATGAGTGATATGAAGAGGGTAAGCTATTACTAATCTCATGTGGAATTTATGTTCACTCACTCACAATGTCTATTCAAGCCATGGGTTGGGTCCAAGAATGCTTGGATTATTTTGACCAGTGGCTGATCAAACATTTTAGCTGTGCTAAGGGCAAAGCACTCTTCCAGGCTGCATGGATTTTCACAATGGAGGAAAGTATGAAGGGCTTTTGCACTCGGCTGGATGAAATCCAAAGCTAGATCATTGCCAGAACACCGGCACTCTTGCTGGACTTAGAAAGTCAGGTTGGGAACTTGGAGAAATTGGTTGAGAGCCTGTCCCAGCAGGTTGGAACATTAGTCACAGGTGTCATGGGTGGCACTGGTATTACTGACACTAGTTACACTGGGGAATCAGGTGGAAATGCAGCCATGGCGATGGATATTGATGCCGGCCCATCAGGTGCAATGCCAGTCATACACCCTCTGGCCATTAATCCCCCAGCCACCACACCACACTCACTCTTGCCAATCGATCTCACCACCGACCATGTGACAACTTTGCTGGCACACCAATGCCCCTCACCCCTGGCCTTGCTGCAGCTACAATCCCAATCACCACCTGCATCAGCCATACTGCCACTGGCAGTACCTCAAGTCAAATTCCATGACCCAACCTGGTCCAATAGGCTAGGTGATCACACAATATTCTTGACATCACCATCCAACATACCATGCGCCAATGAGAAGTCAGCAATGAATGATGCCTTACCACCATTAAGGCTGGCCTCGCCAGTGTCTGCCTTGGCAGCATTCCCCATTGCCACTACAGATGACAATATGCTGGCAAATTTTGTTGGGAGTTTGCCAAGATTGTCCTCAACACTGGCAACCGCCTTTCAACCAGCAAGTCCTTTAGTCCCCAGCACCAGTGGCAACTTTGGCTGTTCCACCCACCATGTCTCCACCACCACTCCCCCCCCTCCCAGCAAACATCACTGCACTGTCATTGCCCAATGCCACCATATCACATTTCCCACTTGCCAGGCCACCCATCCAGTGCCAATGTCTCTCTTCCCCCTCCTGTCCCCAGTGCCATGACCCCAGGGGTGTGATTAATTGCCCCTACCCCAGCACATTCCCAAGGGGATGTTATCATCCATCAAGCCACATTGTTGGAGCCGCATACTGGCACTCTTTCATGTCCTCAGACTCACTCACAGTCGCAAGCTGACCATGATCATGGAAATATCAATTCGGCCAATTCCCCAGCATCCCTCCAACCCCCGAGATGCAGTCCACACTTAAGTAGCTCACCAGTGCCATCATTGGACACAAGTGCAGATACCCCATGTCTCAAAAAACGCAAGGCATCAGGCAGCAATCACAACTGGGTGCAACAAAAAGCTAGATCTTGAGATCTAGCTATCACATTGTATTTATCAGCTATTATTGTGTATCTTTCTTGGGATTTTTGTTTTTTTGGACTTAATTTTCCAAATATATTGCTTTGTCTTCCCTCAGTTGCCAGCTAGCCAAGTTACTTTACAACTGATATACCCTCCCCATTACATCACTTATTGTATTGTTGCTCCTGGAAGTGCTGCTGCTGCATTGAGGCTATAGATATGGTATATTGTTAGTAGGTATTCTGGGTATGCAGTGGTGAACATACCTGGATCAATTTCAACAGGCAGCATCAAAGCAGGGTCAATGGCCAGTAATGGCCGGTACCCTGGACCTGCCGGGACTCTCACCAGGTGACTTTGAGGAAGCCCAGGCAGGGTACACTGTGACTGCAAATGCGGCACATGCTGAAGTATCGACAAAACCAGCATGGCATATGTTGGTTCACCATTACTGGGACCATTTGAGGGAATGATTGGTGAGAAGCCATTTGCGATCAATGTATTCATTGAAGGCTGATTGACGATGACCATGCTGGAATCTATATTGTCTGCTGATTGATGCCAGCCTGATGTAAGGCTGCGATTTCCATCTGGATTTGTAAGCTGGTGTCTGTCTGCTGAAAGCTCCTGTATAGGCCAATTGCCAGTTACTGGGTCAGTGGACTCAGCCTTTGCTGCATTTTGTTGTCTGTATTGCCTTGATTCAATGTTCCTTGTAATGGCCAGTAATGAGCTCATAGTCCCTGGATAATTTGCAGCATGAAATTCTCCATTTTGGTAATAGGCCTGGAACCGGAACGCAGCTTCAGCACCATGCATCATTTGCCGTCTAATGATATGTTCAAAAAACTGCTGAATTTGAAGCTTTGGCATATTCTGTGGGTCACATATTTTGAAGTTCTGAGGGATAAATTTATGTTGTACCAATTTTGGCTGATATTTCTCCAGCATTTTGAAAGGTACATGCCTTGCCCTCTGTGCTGAGGCCAATTCTACAAGTCTCCATAAGTTTTCCGGCATTTGAGCAAGGAATGAAAAACATACTGTAGTGGGTTGTGAGATAAGTCCACATCATCTCCTCAAGCACATGCTTCTTCAATTCATTGATTGTGATAGTTGTTAACAGTATGATGGGAAATCTCCTCCCAGTCAGTTTGAATGATGGGATTGCTGTGCTTGCTGCAGTCCCCGGCAACTGCGGCAATTGGTCCTTTTGCCGATGCAGCACCCCAACATATGAGGCAAACTCATTTTGCATCTTTTCCACAGGGCCCTTTGTATGCCTTCACAAATGTCTCTGCTGCAACACCCATAGTTAATGCCATCTCATCAAAATTGAAAACAGTTTCTCTTATTGTCCATAGGATTTCTGACATACGTTGGCCACTCACACGCCTATCATCATCTGTCCATCTGTGTCTGGAAATCCAAAAAATGTCATAGTGACAACTCCCATCTCCAACCAGCATTTCCTTGACCATTCCTTCATATGCCTGTTGTGCTTGTGCAGTTGCAATCCTAGATATTCATAAGTTGAGGTCCTTGAACAGTAATTTCTAGTACGTACTGTCTTCTTATCTCAGGCTCATTGCCATTGGTCTTGTATGACATGACATATGCTGTGATTGCCCCCTTTTCCGATTTGTCCATGCATTCATACACATGCTTGGCCACCTTGGTACAAGTTTGAAAGTATTCCTTTGATCCCGGTCTGAGTTCATTGATGATCAAGATTGCTTTCATCTCGTCTTCAACTGCTGCCTTCCATGTCTTCCAGACAGCTTGATTTTGGTTCATTGTGATCCCAGGTTTTATTGTTCTGTTGGAGGCATAAGGATGCCAATTGTTCACAAGCCACTTCCCCAATGCCTGGTTAACTATCTTCAGAACCATTTACCAGAAAGGTATTCCATTACTGCATACCTTGACACGCTTTTTCGTCTCATCCTCTGCCAATGGGATCTCTCCATTATGTGTCCAGTAGTTGAAGATATCGGGAAGAATTTGTGATTTGAAAATAATCCCTCACTGTTCCAGCATAGTTTGCTTGCAGTAATTCTCTTTGTATTTTTGAATGACTCCCCGTTCTGCAGGGGGATATTGGCAGTCAGCTCTGGGCTTCCTTGCTTTCTTGACAGTCTGCATGGTGATCGGATACAGTAAGAACAAAGGCCATGAGGGACCGAAGTTGATTTTTACTGCCATGCTGAGCACATGTGCACTTGCCTTTGCCCAATACCAACAAGATCACCTTCTTCGGATCCCATGGATTACCTGGTTGTGCCTCAGAAAACGTCACAGAAATGCAAGTGAGGGAAACAGGATGGATGGGTCATTCAGGCTGCTGATGAAATGACTGAATTTTGGACATACAAAGAAATAACTGTGGAGACACTGCATGGACTGGTGGCAACTAAAATTAAGGTCCCACTCCAGTCTGGGTCAGGTGCAAAACAAACAGGAAAGGATTGGCAAGGAAATGAAGTTCAACTCTTGGCGGAGACAGCCACATGAGGAATAGTAGACAACTTGGGTTCCAAATGCAGGAGGGATGATGATGATGATGATGTAACAATGGATGGTGGGTTTCCATGCTGTGATAATGGTGATGAGTTTGATATTGAAGAGAAGAACAAACCAAGGCTGAATAAAGTAAGTTGATTTGCTTATGATCATCATGAGAAGGAGGAAGTCTAACCCCTGCAGCAACAACACTGGATGGAAGAGTTTGTCAAACATGCCAATGGTCTAATGGCAGCACTCCTTGCCCATGAAGCATTGCCTGGCAATGGCAAGTGTTGCAACTGCGCTGGAGGAGCGACAGGCAATTTGGCGATGCTGAGATTGTTTTGGAGCCAAGGTGCTTTGCCAAATGTGCATGAGGCACTCCCATTTTGGTGTTCCTCTGCACAGGCTGGAGCGGTGGACTGGGCAGTTCTTTGCCTCGGCTAGTGTGTGGGAGCTTGGAACATATATGATGGTGCCACACAATGATGGTGGAGGAGACCTGTGTCCTATACTGAAAAATCACATAGACATGCTCAAGGTGGGTCAGGAGCTGAAGGATCATGCTGAGCAAGAAACATTGCATGTGGGAACGGTGAGCAGAAATGCTGTCCTGTCCAACAGTTGGCCTCCAGCTCATAATGCCGAGCCAGACTGTAATACTTTTCTGCTCAGCAATACCCAGGCTGATCCTGAAATTGAGGAAGGGTTATGCAGCTCAGATGAAGGTGGTGTTGCTGATGAGGCCACAATGGGAATGGATGAAATGCAAATGGGGGAGTTTTCCAGAAAGCTGCAGGACCCAGCTCGAAGTGAACAGGACTTTGTCCCCCAAACTGATGCACTCAGCAATCAATATGTGCGGCTTATATACACAAATGGTATACACCATATTGCCTTGGTGACTTGCACCTGCCAGAGGAGAGAGGATGCTATTGCCAATTTGATGTATTGCTGTCTAGTGCTGGCCACATTCACATGATACCACACTGTGTTCATGGTGGATGTTCTTGATGATTGTCAACTTGAGAATTTGGAATGCAAGGCCTCAGCATATCAATACTTCCAGAAGCTTTGCCAGCTGACTGCTCCCATGACACCTGGCAAAGTGCCAAACTTGTATCAGGAACTGCTGCGAATGGCACGGTTGTGGCGCTGGTTAAAAAAGAGAAAGTGGGCAGGCTATGGGCAGAGTTCATCGAAAGGAAGTCCAACAAGTGCTGGATCGCTTGTAAACTTTTGTCCAGCATGCCCCCAGCCTGGCATTAATCTGCCTCCCAATTGGAAAGATGATTCAAACAGGTTAGTCAAGATTCATCTATTTTGTCCTGCATGTCATATTGATTGCAGTCTGGAGGTGGGCTTACCGGCATTTCTTTGTTGCCGATGGCAATTTCAAGGCAGACCATGTTCAGCAAACCCATGGCACTTCTGATATTTGGCTGGCTGAAGGAGGTGGCATGTTTGCCACACATGCGTGGTATCACAGCTTCCTCTGAGATGCAATTGAGATATCCACAGTACATTCACCTGGCAGTACTTCCATATCCTCAAAAACATTTATTCGTGATCTGAATACAGAAGGCACCATGTGAGAACAGCTTTCATGCTATCAAACTTGCAATGGCTGGTTCCAAAGCCCGCGATGTTACCAGCATAGTAGCCATAGCTTGTGCTCGGCATGGATGCTTTGCACCAAATGCAATTGCTGACTTGTTCAAGGGGGAGCAGCAAAAGAACATAGACTGGGTCTTTTTGCAATCTCTGGAAACAACCCACCTTGATCCAGAGCAAGGTGCCATGTTGATTTATGACATTGCCTGTCAATATTCGGTCCATCTCCAAAAAAGAATTGGCCATCATCTCCTGAATGATCTGGTCCTTGACCAAGCCATTGGTCTCTTTCATGTGCATGGCCATAGACAGGAGTGCTTTTTCTGGTATGTGCTGTCCTTCATCCCTGGCAGCAGTGTAGTGGCCAGTGAAATTCTAGAATCTTTATGGTCATCCTTAAATTCCATTTCACCAACTGTTTGTATGGCAACCTTGGCAAACCGTGCTGAGACACTTGATGATCATGCCAGTGATTCAAACCACAAGAAAATGCTGAACATTTGTAAGTCTACCTTGCCAGTCTGCTGATGCCATGCAAGCCTTAAGCCTCTGTTGAACAGCAATGGCATTATGTGCATGATATATCCAGGTGAATGCAATGGTGAAGGACACAACAGAATATTTCAGTTCATTAAGCAAAGGTATATGCAATCAGGACATAGAGCAATGGACAGCAGCAATTCTGCATGCCGAGGCCTGCCGAAATAGGCTCACCGAAAGCAATGGATATCTTGGCTGCACAAGATGGCAATGGAGGCCAGGGATCTCTACCCCCAGCAGCAGAACACACCCCAACAGAGGAGTGGATCCAGTCAGCAATTGATGCTGAAGAACACCAGTTTGTATTTCTCACATTATTTATGTTGCAAAGAAAATAACTGCTAACACACATGGCAGAGTTGAGCTTAGAGGGACCCTCTGAGGGCCGATGAACCCAGCTCAGGAGGACCTTGCAAAATGACTGCAACAGGCATTGACAGATGAGTTTGCCAGGCTTGTGACAAGGCAACAGCATCTGGGTATAACACAAGGCAGTATGATTCCTGCCAATGATATTGATGTCTGGGATGTATTTAATGCCTTGGATGATGATGCCAATAGTGTCGCCGCACAGCTGGCAAACCCCAACGCACCTGACTCATTGGTGAATGGCACCCCACTGGAAAGGCAGCCTATTAGCATGCCATCCATGTTTGAATCCCCTAATGCAAAACTATGTTCCGTGGAATTATCCCTGCACCAATCCCAAGCCCTGTGTCATCTGGAAAGACTTTGCACCACAATTGCCAAAGATTCATTTCAATACTCCCACATATTACGGGTGGCCAGCTGCAAGCCAATTCAACTGCAAAGTTGCACAGCCATCATTGCACTCAATAATCGAATTGCATTTCATTGCCACGTATATTCAAAGTGCCAGGCAGCAATGATTCGCTTGTGTGCTGATGCCTCAGTGTTGGCCCAGTTTCAGCCATTGGCCAGAGCTGATGTACAGTGCAGCACTGCCCTACTTAACACAAATGAGCTGGGATCAACTACAGTCTGCCTTTCATGGATATGGCAATCTCACTTTGCCAGTGATATGCCGATTTCACGCCTATACATGAATTCCATACTCCGGAACGATTCTCTACATAGAATCATTGGCTATATCATTAAAGAACTCTATAGAGGATTGGTACTATATCCCATAGTAGCCAGTTTGACCAAATTGAGGATACTCGAGCCTCGGACATGTTCAAACCAGTTCATTATCACTAAGCTTAGTGAACCAAGCTATCAGAATGCTCTCTGGAGGGATTCAGGACTCTACATAGCCTATCGAGTATACCCTGGTTGCATCAAGGGACCTTATGAGCAGTTTTCTGATGAACCCAAATGCGTTTGAACATAAAAGAATGTACCTAGCAGCTGTCGCAGGCAGTATTACATCTATAGCAAGTTCAATAATGATGACTGGACCACAGAACAGAACGTTCAACGTTTGGGAGGCAATACCCGATGCCCAAAACCCTAGAAATATCAAAGACTCCTAATTAACGAGTGCTTTGTGGGTCCTGGCACTTCGGCATACTGCTTAACTGAGATTAATTACAACAGATCAAGGGATTGTCCATCCGCTATACATTCCAATCATAATTGATCTGGAAACTTAACGTGCTCAGTGTGGATGCAGAATAATGCAGACAAGCACAGAACACGTCTGGCTGGATTGCCATTCGTTAATCAGAGAAAAACCCATAACCCAGGGTGAGGTAGAAATGCTGCCGAACCTTCCAAAATGTTCTACAGTGCCTGTAACAATTAAGCTTATTGTTTTCTATTTCATATTTACTATCTCTCATATGTATCTAAACAATATAAATACGGTCACACTTGTTTGTGGAGAAGCAAGAGGTCTCACCCCCACTTCCACATGCAAGTCTGCAAGCTGTGATCAAGAACGGTTTCAGAGGGCTATTTAGTGTGTGTTGTTAAGTGTGATTTCTTCGGTCGTCAACCAACCCAGAGACAGAGACAGAGACCAGAGTTCAGAGACCAGAGACCCTGCTGCTTTGAATTGACAGGGATTGTCCTTTCATTGTTGCACCGTATGGCTAAGATAACTCCAACAGCTGTTCGTTAACCTCTAAAAACACTACTCTCTTGAATTTCGCTGTCAGAATGCACCCCCAGAACACCCTAAAAGACAAAACTGTTCATTATCTATCTCATTCCACTTGTATTAGCTTAAGCTTATCGAATTGCAGCTAAGCTTAGTGAAAACAAGCCCACTATCTATATTAAAACCTACGAAAGTTTCTACCTTTTCACTGGAGACAATAAGTCTTCACCTGATGCACTAAAGGAATGTAAGTCCATAACTCTGCCCACAAAACCTGGTCATTCCCTAGAGCAGAATGCTGACACACCTTCCCAGTCCAACAGGTACATTGGCTTCATGCACGGGCACAGAAGCAATGGTGAGAGGAAGAATTTATTATGGTTCAATATGAAATGCAGTGGACAGTCAGGTACTTCCTTCATCTACAGAATGTGTGGATTGAATGGGACAGTGGTGATGCCAAACCTGCTGGTCCAGTAGCATATGCAGCCCAAAAAGTGGCAATGTGGGGCAAAATGGTGGCTCATGCCAATTCTTCATTTAGTCAGGTGCTAGACATCACCAATCATCCCACACAATGATGTTTGGGATACTTATTACTGCTACTGAATAGATATATATATACAGATTATGATTCATCACATGACCAATTTATCTTTCTCTTATCAACCAAGTGATCTTGACCTTTGCCAAATTTTTCAACCACACAATGCAGCAAACTTCTTCATGCACCCCAAGCAATGAATCTGACTCTGTCCCATCATCACAAGAGATTGTATCCAATTGTGACTTGCAGCTCCATGCAATATTACTTACCATCCAAAATTCCACTGGTGAGAAGGAAGCATGGATTACTGAAGGCATAGAAAAAGACCTGGTATGTGTGTGATGATTGACATTTTCTCAGCTCATTCCGATTGTTGCCATTTGATGTGATGTTAGCATTTCTTGATGATTGCCGTCAGCTTGACCACAGCAAGCAGCCGATTGCTGAACATGCCACCGGTTACACAATACCTGGCCCAGCACCACCTAGCCCCACACACAGAAAACATGCTAGATCTGGCCATGCTTCTCTCCCTCAATGCCGGAAATCATCCAAGCCATCCAACTGGCACTGCCCCAAGCTACATCGCCGATTGGTGGGAATGTAATACAGTGCCGAGCAAGGACAATTTTATTAATGTGACTGAATGCCTGGAGCATCATTACAAAGTGATGCAGTCGAGCTATGCTGTGGCCTCCTCCTATTCCACCTTGGATAAGCACCCATTTGCACCCAAACCCCACCTCGACAAAGGGTGCCCCAGATGCAAAATGTACCATGGTGCTGCCATGGATGCGCTCCATCAATTACATAGCCTCCAAATAAAGATACAGACTGCTGAGGCTTCTGCCGAGAACGAACAGCTCCTTGTAATGTGGCAAGCCTCTGCATTTCATCAGCTTCATGAGCAGGCCACTCTAAAGGAAACAGAAGTCCCATCGCTTGGGTATCAATCAGGTTCAGCTGACGGCAATGCACAAGGCAGCTTGCCAGCTGTGACACTAGCCACCAGCACCTCAAGCATAAAGGCCAGAGCTTTGGCAACAATGGTGGCCACATCACAACCTCAACAGCGCAAAACCCTGGAATACTTTGGCACCTGTGACGCCTGAAGCCAATGCCTTCTTGAATCAAGGCCCCAACAAATTCTGAATTGGCCAAACGATTCAGGGAACATTCAAGCACTGAGCACCAGCAGCTTCAGAGTGAACCATCACTCAAATGGACATGGGGAGTGGATCTTGATAACAATGATATCCGGCAGATGCGCCATGCTGCCAACAATAATTACAAGGTCCCTCACTCTGGGTATGATTGTTCCCTCTGGCAAGGTCATTTCCAAGGAGAGGATTCCATAACACCTTCTCTTCCAGGCTCAGGTACATGGCAACCATCTTCTATCCTGTCAAATCAACCCGGCCAGACTGAGTTACATTCTGATGATATACTGGCACACTTTCAGGCCTTCCCCCTTTCCCAGTGTGCATCAGGCAGACACTCACGCACCCCATTCACCATCATCATCTTTTGCATCAAGCCCATCACCATCTGCTGTATTCACTTGCTTGTTGCTGAGCACTCAGGCCTGCCAGCAATGTTGTTGCCAAGCCTGCTGCTGCCAGCAATGTCATTGCCAAACCTACCCTTCCTGTGCCACACAAAGGAGCCTCAGATGCTCCCTTTCCCATCCAACCATTGCCACCCTCTCCATCCCCTGAGATTCACTGCATGGACACTGCCAGTGCACTCCAATGCTCACTGAGACTACCCATTCCCTGCAATGCCCCTGACACACAGTTTAGGACTCTTTCCTTGTCCTTGGCCAACTCATCTGATGATGGTCTTCTTTCTGCAGCTGCATTAGTGCTTCATCTTGATGCTCCCTCACCAACTCCCATCTTGCCTGAAGCCAGGTCTGCCATGGCTGGCTCATTTGTGCATTATTGCCTCAGGTCAGGCTTGAGTGGCTGGAGCCTGGACTCTGACATTCTTGCAAATGCCACTTATGCCCTCAATAATGCTGCTGCCATGCTATTGGCTACAGCAGCTGAAGACATTGTGTCAATGACTGGCCCCCACTCCTCAACCTCTTCTTCTTCAACTGGCCAGAGCTTAAGCTCTGCCATTCTTACAGATGCTGCTCATTGCCTGCATGATGCCTCCCTTGGTCTCTTGAATGTATTCAATCACGGCAGCCTTGCTCTCACCAATCCTCACTCCCCAACTCCCAGTTCAAGTAGTAACAGTGTGACCTCCACCGCCCTTGCTGATGCCGCTTATGCCCTCGATGTTGCCTGTGAACATGGCAACCCTCTCATTATCTGCATCCAGTAATCCCCCGGCAGCAGGTGACCAGGGCCACAACATCCTTGTGGAATCTCCTCAATCAGTTTCAAGTGGCAGCAGCCTTGATTCCAGTGTCCTTACCGATGCCACCACTGCCCTTCACAATGTTACCACATGTGAGTCGGCCAGCACCTGAACCCTACTGAAACTTATGAATTTCCTCCCCACTCAGATGACAATCATAGTTCAGGTGGGGAAATCTTTGATGAATCAGACACATCCTCCTCCCCTTCTCTCTCCCCTGTCCTTGCTTTCCAAGCACTTTGCCTGCCTCCCTGCCCCCCCAGCTCAGCCCAACTTCTTTCATCAGGGGAAGCAGCTGATCAAGGTACATCATGCTCTGCCGCCTATACTGCCGAGGACTTTCAGACATTTCACAACCCTGATGACTATGCGTAAATACCTCTAGTTCATTTTTTATGTATAATAAATAAACCAAATGCATAATATTCATGGTCCCCTGTATTTTTTAAATGCTGCACAGCCTCCTGCCCGGTCCATTGCATAAGCTTTTGCCATTGACATTTTGCCAACTTACATCCTGGCAATTCTTGAACCAATGCCGGCTGACCAGCCAGCTGGCCTCAGCACAAGCTATGGCTTGCAGAATGTATGGTTGGTGGTGTGCTGTCATATGGACCATTGTATTACCCATGCCACTGGTTCCACCCCATTGTCTGGCACCTGTATCACATCCAGCATTTGATTTGTCAATATTTCCAGCATTTGCAAATGTATCATACTCGTCACTTTGCCACATACATTCTAATATGGAAGGACAGTTATATCTAGGTTGTGCCAGACCACCCCTCCCAGATTGCCACTTTCCACTCCCTAACCTGGAATTTCTAGTACCCGCAACCCTGACCTCTTAGGACCTCTTTGACCATGGGATAAGACCCAGGCATGAAGATTTATGGTGAGGTAGCAAAGCCAGCAGGCCTGCTGGCTCCCATTCACTCGATATAGTGTATGCATTCGCTGGCCCCACTCACTCGATACACTGTAGGTTGACTACCTGACTCATTCACCCTCTGGTTCCACACCATACCCTACACAACCTACTGAGAGAGCTCAACATTGAACAGAAGACCCAGGATACCCAGCACCCCCAGCATCAGTTCTTCAATCCCTACCTAAACAACCACCACCTGAAAGAACTGCCACTTCTACCCACTCAAAGCTCAGGGAGCTGATTCATAGAACATCTGCCCCACCCTCTGGTCCTCAACCCTCAACAAGTACAAGAACTTGTGACAACACTTCGCAACAGGAACCCTCAAGAACATTCTCACCCCTCACATCACCACTTGGATCACTGGTACACTCACTGCCTTGATCCAGTTCCCCTGTACAACCTGAATCACCCAAAGTTAGCCCCACTACCAGGTCTATTCACACTTCCGATGAGGAATCCACAACCTCTGACACTGACAATATGGCCTCCTCTGCAAAGATCAATACACCCCCAACCTTTAATGGAGAGACCAACTACTACCTGCCTCTGGAAGGATGCTGTACAATTATACATTGATTCAAAGCCTGGAGCCTTTTCTGATGACAAGACCAAGATACAATTCACCCTTTCTTACATGTCCACCAGCCCCGCCGCAACATGGAGAGGAGCATTCTTGGAATCAAACAAGGAACTTGATGGAAGCCAGACCCTTCCAACATGGAAGAAATTCATCAAAGGACTCAACACATCCTTCACCCCAAACAATGTCCCCACCAACATGATGGACAGAATCCGCCACCTCAAACAGAATGGACAATACATTGATGATTACATATCCCAGTTCCAGATACTTGCCTACCAGGCCGACCTTAGAGATGGAGTGGTGGCAGTCAACTATTTCAAGAATGGGCTGGATTGCCCTGTCACAATCAAGACAATTAGCCTCAATCCAGGAAACAAACTCAGTGACTGGTTTAAACAAGCTCAAACAGCATATCAGATATTACAAACTCAACATGACTATATGCAAACTCGAGGAACTCCCTTGTTTCCAATGACTTTGCACCCTCACTCATTTAAAGGGAAAAGAAATGCTTTTACACATCATGTCCCACTCCCCTATCAAGCAACAGACCCGAACGCAATGGATATTGACCAACTTGCCAAAGCGGTCTACAACCTTGACTTTGAGGACAAGCCAGATTTACTCACCGAGGAAGCTGAGAAAGATGAGGAAACTGAAGAAGACAGACTCCACCAGTTGGTACAGGAGTGCACCCTGTGAAGCCCTCAATGCAATCCTTGTTACCCAGGTTAGGGGTTCACTCTTGAGTAGCATGGAGTTCAACACAGGATGTCTATACAGACTTGGTCTTGTTCTACTAAGCATGACTTGGAGACAATAAAGCACTATAGTCCAGCCGGTTTAAGGGTAAAGAGGTATAGGAGGCAAGAACTGTATAACACTAAGATAAGAATACATGGTAATGTACTGTATCCTTATATACTTCTAAGTGTGGCTATACTCCTACTATGTATAATAGTCTGGACCTGGGTAGCTATGAGTCAGAGATAAGGGAAATGAGTTATGAACTAAAGATAGTCCTTCTGATGTACACGACTGATTGTTTCATAGTGACATGGGAATGTAAACTAAATATAACCATCCTTCTGATGGAGTTTCTGATAACAATCCTCACAGATGCCCAGAGAAGGGATCTCAAGGAGAAGAGATGCTTTAACTGCTGCAAGACTGGACACTTCACCCATGAATGCCCCACCAAGAAGACCATATATTGCCGATCCAAATTACCCTGCAATTTGGATGCCAGAAACCAGTCAAATGTGATATCCAGAAGAAGACAAGCAAGTTATAGGAAGAAGAACTCCCTATACAACATACTAGAAGATGCAACCAACAAAGAAGTCAAGGACATTTATGAACACTTCAGCAAATGAATCCTATCACCCAGATGCCCCCCTGGTTAAGGATTTTGCCTAAGGAGACTAGCCACCACATCTAGCCCTCCACAAAGACCCCCTTTCCTTATTCACAAAATGCTATTAATATCATAAAATCACAGGAAATGTCAGCACATGTAATACATCTACCCTGTCAAATCCAAAAACACAAAATCACTAAGGAAGGACCCAAAAGCATGGAACTACTCACTCTACTTGACTCAGGAGCAGCAGGAAACTTCATTGACCCTGGAATGGTCAGACAATATTCATTCAAAACAACACCCCTCAATTGACCCATTGAAGTACAGAATGCCAATGGATCCATCAATGAAAATGGGACAGCCACCCATTATACAACCCTCAACCTAATGGTTAACAGAAAAAACATGGAGATCAAACCAAAAGTAGTCTCCCTTGGAAGCCCAAGACTCATCCTTGGATTCCCTTGGCTCGCTGAACACAACCCAGACATCAACTGGGATGCCAAACAACTATGCTGGAGAAACAAATGTTGGGACAACACTATCTTCCAAGAACTCATCCAATCCATGGAACCTGACTGGATCTACAATGATCAACTCAATCATATCTCCACACTTGAGCCTACAAGCTTTGAAGAAATCAATTTCAAAGCCTTTATTACCTGGGTTAGGGGTTCGCTCTTGAGTAGCACAGCGTTCAACACAGGATGTCTATACAGACTTGGTCCTGTCCTACTAGGCGTGACTTGGAGATGACGGAGCACTATAGTCCAGCTGGTTTAGGGGCATAGAGGTATAGGAGGCAAGAACTGTATAACACTAAGATAAGAATACAAGGTGAATGTACTGTATCCTTATATACTTCTAAGTGTGGCTGTACTCCTACTATAATAGTCCAGACCAGAGTAACTATGAGTCAAAGATAAGGAACATGAGGCATATACTAAGAATAGTCCTTCTGATGTACACTACTGATGGTTTCATAGTGACATGGGAATGTAAACTAAAAATAACCATCCTTCTGATAAGACTTCTGATAACAGCCTCTGCATCACAATTCCTTGCTGTACAACATGGAGAAAAGAAGAGTGACAACCCAAGAAAAGTTGTACCCACAGAATTCCATGAATACCTCCCAGTATTCAGCAAGGAACAAGCTGAGTGATTCCTCCCACAATGACCATGGGATCACAAGATTGAACTCAAGGAATCATTCAAACCAATTGCCATGAAGTCCTACCAACTCTCCCTCAATGAAGAAAAGGAACTTGATATGTTTCTAGAAGAAAAGTTTCAAAAGGGATACATCTGACCATCCAAATTGCCAATGGCCTCACCTTTATTCTTTGTAGGGAAGAAAGATGGAAATTTATGCCCCTGTCAAGACTACAGATACCTCAATGAGCATACAGTCAAGAATAGATACAACCTCCCCCTCATCTCACACATTCTTGACAAGCTCTGAGGATCAAGATACTTTACCACACTTGATGTATGAGCAGGATATAATAACATCTGTATCTGCAAAGGAGATGAATGGAAAGGAGCCTTCAGAACACCCCAAGGATTATTTGAACCTACAGTGTTGTGCCGCAAAATCATTTCATTTGTAAAATCACTAGCTAATAAAGTAACTAACTCTCCGTTACCAAATAATATCAGTATATGGCCATGGTCAGACACTGGGTGCGAGAGATTTAGAATACTATCTAAAATATGTCAAGGCAGACATCTCAGAAACAGAACCAGAATACCCAGACAAGTAAAAGTGATGTTAACTAACTTATTAGTGATAAGGCTATGGAAGAATGACTCTGGTATGAATGTACCCAAGCATTGTATCCAATACCATGTTAACTAAGATATTAGTTAATATACTCATGACTGCACAAAAGACCCATTTCTTTGCCTCTGCGCTAGAAAGTGGACAAGTCACAACACCTATGTCATCTGGATGGTACCCAGTCATAATAACAGGCCTGGGAGTGAATCTTGACAAAAGAATGTAGGGATTAGCTAATGCCCTGACAAGAATGTCCCCTTGGAACAGTTCTGATGATATTGAAACCTAAGGGATCAAATGGGGGTATCCCAGAGGGTACTCAGGGAAGGATGCCCCCTCCTAGAAACAAAAAGAGATCAGAAATGATGAACTAGAAAATGAAGATTGATAAGAATAGAATAAGCTAATTAATTCTAGTATTAGTCTACTGCCTGAAGACTATGGAAGTGGACTTTAGAACATTAGGGTTGAAAACTCAGGTGTGGAGAGTCCAAGAATAAAATAAAACCTATAGATAAACAATAGCAAGGAAACTCACTAACCTGGCTGGCTGTGATATAAATAGCCAGGCACCTAGGGAGCAAGTCCCTGAGAGCAAATTGATGTTGCTGATATCAGAACTCATAGAATGATGCTCCTAAATGATGAGAAGACAATAAAATGATGATGCTGAAGGCTTGTTTTCTGGTATACCCATAAGTTAATTGTATTTTTGTTATAAAAGTCATCTGTAAATTATTTGGGAGGCAAGAATCCACTTGCCTATTTCCTGCCCCTGATTGTATGGTCGATTAGGATAGGAATATAAAGCAATTTTACATGATTTTCTTTGGTCATAGACCACCAGAGACTTAAAGAGTTATACTCTTTAAAACCAGACCCTTTGAAACAATTGAGATATTGACAGACCCTTCTGCTTGACTCAAGAACTGAATACAAGGTGCTACGACTCTTCTGTTCTTAAGTAGAAAGTTCACTAACTTCTGTTTCTTTGGGTTCCTCTTAGAGGCCTTGCCTCAGAAGTATACCATTGAATTGTAGAGCTGTTTAATTGAGAAGTGAACATAGTATGCTAGGGCCTGTTGAAAACGCTGTCCACTAGGTCTATCTAGTTCAAAGATACTTACTGCAGGAGTTCACAAGAAGCCTGTCTCACTGAGTAGTATAAATTTTTATTGCCTTGTTCAGAAGCTGTAGTGCACTAGGGCCTGTTAGATAACTGCTGTCTGCTAGGCCTACTAGCTTAAAGACACTTACTGCAGGAGCTTGTAAAAAGCCTGTCTTGCTGGGTAGTGTAAAGTTATAGCATTGTCAAGAGAGAAGGACATAGTACGCTAGGGCCTGTCAGAACATGCTGTCTGCTAGGTCTATGGAGGCTCACTGATGTGAAAGCTTGTGTTTGCCTGACTTATCAAATTGTGAAGATATTAGTTAACATATTATATAGTAACAACTGTTGAAGTTCCCATTGCATTCAGATAGGACAACTGTCTGTCTAATTGGAGACTAAGAGAATAATTTACCAAAACCCTAAAACATTAGAATTGAATATATTTCTGGAAGTTTGCAATAACCTCTCCCCCATGAACTTATAAAGTCAGAATTAGCGAACTTGTTAATGAACTTCATTTCCAATCCTGTAAAGTAATCTGCTTTTCAATGGTTATATTCTTTGGAATGTGCAACTCCCCAGCAACCTTTCAAACCATGATGGACTCACTATTCCAAAAACTCATCAACAATGGAGGAGTAAATGTTTACATGGATGACATCCTCATCCATGCCAAAACAAAACAAGAACTCCAACATCTCACAAGCAAAGTACTCAAGATACTTAAAGACAACAATCTATATCTCAAGACCAAGAAATGCAAATTTGAATGCCAATGACTCGAATACCTAGGAGTTATTATCACTCCAGACTCAGTCTCAATGGACCCAGCAAAACTCAAAGGCATTGCTGAATGGCCAACACCAACCACCCCATGTGATGTATGCAAATTCATAGGATTTTGCAACTTCTATCAGAAGTTCATACACCAATATGCCACATGGGCCAAGCCCCTCAATGCACTAATGTCCAAAACCAAGAAATTCAAATGGACAGAAGAATGCCAGAACATCTTTGACACCCTCAAGAGGAAATTCCAAAGCAAACCAGTATTAATGGTTCCAGACCAAGACAAACCTTTCAAAATCAAGTGCAACACATCATTATTTGCATCAGGAGCAGTCCTCCTTCAATGCAACAACAATGGAGTTAAACATCCAGTTGCCTACTTCTCAAAAGGATTCTCACCAGCTGAATGCAACTACCACTGTTCTGAACAAGAACTCTTTGCCATAATCCGAGCCCTCAAAGAATGGTGCCACCATATAGAAGGATTGTCTCACAAGACCATTGTATGGTCAGATCACAACAACCTTCGCCGCTGGGGAAAACCCAAAGACCTCAGCAGAAGACAAGCTTGATGGGTTGCCCACATGCAATGATTTGACATCAAAATTTGACACATCCCTGGAAAGAAAAATGGACCAGTGGATGCTCTCTCAAGATGACCAGATCATGAACCCAAGACAAAAGACAACAAACAAATTGTTGCATTACCCGATAAGTTCTTCACCCCAGAACAACCACAGCACATCCATATTATCAATGAAACTACCAAACAGGAAATAAAGGAGCTGTGGAAGAAGAAGAAACAGACCAACATTGCCCAAGAAGATGACTCAGGACACCCATGTGTCTATGGAAAGCTATTTATACCACAAGATATACATCTCAGACATCACTTACTGCAAAGAGTACATGACTCACCCACTGCAGGACACCCTGGAATTGCAGAAACAACTAGAAAACTCCAGGAATATGCCGACTGGCCTGGGATGTGATCATTTGTCAAGAACTATGTCTGAGGATGTGGTGCTTGCCAACAACACAAAATCAATTGCCACCCCCTGAAGCCACCACTTCGACCTATCCCTGGACCCTGTTCTACCCATCCATTCTTGAATATCTCGATGGATCTTATCACAGACCTACCCCCGGATGGACCCCATGATTCTATACTGGTCATGGTCAACCAGCTTACGAAGGGGATAATTCTAGAACCTACTGTGAAAACTGCCAACATGGACAAGATTGCCGAAATTCTTATCAAATGGCTATTCTCTAGATTTGGCCTTCCTGAAAAGGTTCTCAGCAATCACAACCCCAAATTTGCTGCCAAATCCATGAAAGAATTCTACAAACAACTTGGAATCGAACAAGCACTCTCTACTGCCTACCACCCACAGGCAGATGGACAAACAGAGTGATTCAATCAAGAAATAGAACTATACCTTAGCATCTATTGCTCATCAAACCCAAACAAATGGGCAAAGGCACTTCCACTTCTGGAATATGTCCACAACTCAAAGATACATGCTGAACATCAGCATACCCCATTTGAACTCCTCTATGGATCAAGCCCCAAAGGATTTCTGACCTCCAAGGAGCCAATGAACATTCCAGCAATAGGAGAGAAGTTTAAATATCTTGCCAAGATATGCCAAGAAGCTCAAGCTGTGCATGAACAGGCCAGACTAAAAATGGCTGCAAGATATAACTGGCCAGATATCAATCTAAAAGTTGGACAAAAGGTTTGGCTAGACAACCACAACCTCCCAATTCAGTACACCTCAAAGAAACTGGCCCAATGCTGAGAAGGTCCCTTCACCATAACAAGAAAACTCGGACCTGTTACCTACAAGCTAAAATTACCCATCAAATGGAAGATCCACAACAAGTTTCATGCAAGCCTCCTAATGCCTGCAGAAGAGAATGACACACATGGGGAATACTGTTATGAACAGTCCAGACTGAGAGGAACAAGAACAACTATTTGACTTTACAAGATGGGTACAGGAGACCGCAGACCAGCTACGAGCACAGGAATACAAAGACAAAGAAGGGGAATACTACAGTGCCATGCAGGACCTGGCAAGAGAAGCAGGAATGGAGATAACTCTGGAGGATATTCTGGAGTACCCCAAGGACAAAGAAGATAGCCATGGATTGACTGATCCAACCTCTGATATGGATGGAAGCACTGAGAGAATGGAGAGCAAGAATGGAGGAGAATCCATGGAGATAGGATCAGGAGAAGAGGATTATGAGTCAAGAGAAAGCAATGGAATATTGCACAGCAGTGGAATGGAAAGCAAGGACACTGACTCATTGTAAGATATAAATAACAGTAGGATGCCATCAGCTAGGATGTGCATCATGGTCAAGACTGTGCAGGACAAGTAGGATAGCCCAATAACCTATAATGAGTATATGATATCTCATAGGTATATAAAGGCTGTACAAGTAGAGATTAAAGCCCTAAGCTTTAATCTTGTTAACAGTGGTCATTAACTCTCTCTGCCTTAACTTGGCATATTCCCTCATTATCTCATTGAGTGCAATCCACTAAGCTCTGTAAGGCCAACTGTCTTGGACACCTTGTAGAGTGATTGAAGGCCTTCTCCAGTTATCTTTGGATACAGAAGGAGCATGGATCATAACAACAAGCCAATGAATGAGATACTCAATAAGTCCTTCCTTTGTCCACTTTGCAGTTGGTACTACAAAAGTATCAAGTGTCTTCTGAGCAGCATTCCCATCATTATCAGTTGATTTAAAGGCTCCAGACTTCTTAGCTTCAGCAATTGTGACAGAATGAGGCTCAAAACATTCTCTTGAGCTTGTATCATATAAAGATCACCATGTGTTTTCCAGCTTCTGATACAATAAATGATAAATAAATATATATCAGAGATAATACTACATACCGCCCAATATGTTTGTGACAAGTTGTCACATGTCCAGTCATCCAGAAACTCTCATCTAGCTCCTGCCATTTGTGTTTTGCAAGGTGACTGCAAAAACAGCACATGTTAGACATAACACAATATAAGAATAGATTTTCTTACCAGCAGATCTCACATGACCATCCCTTTGTCTGAAAACCATCTTTCAGACATTCTTCCATCTGCCAACATGCATGAATATCCTTGGTTTGTTCACTCTGACCATGATGAATATGTTTGCACTAAAACAAGGAATATTGGTGTATAGATAACATATAAATGAATATGACTTACAATGGGTATAGGGTCAGGATTGTCATCATCCTCTGTAAGATCCTCTGTCTTCTCATCCTCTTGGTCATTATCATCTTCTTCATCCTCTTCCCCATCACTCATGACAACAACTGGCTTTTTCTGGGAACAGCTAGACTCAGCAGTAGACTCTCCCTGCTTTTGTTTTATTGGCTCTATAGGCATATAGCAAAATCAGAGAGCCATGGAATTGGAGGGCCATGTACATAATATAGTAAAATCACAGCAGGGGAGGGAGCCACATAGCAAAAACAAGAAGGAGGGAGCCATGTAGTGAAAACGAGGGGAAGGGAGCCACATAGTGAAAACAAGGGGGAGGGAGCCACATAGTGAAAATGAGGGAGAGGGAGCCACATAGCAGAAACAAGGGGGTGGAAGCCATGTAGCAAAAATGGGAGGGAGGCCAGACAGTCCAATACATATTGTCAGCATAATAGATATCAAAGTTCAGGACATAGCAAAACATACCTTTATTATCACAAACAAGAGCCAGTTGAGCAGCTACCTCTTCTTCAGGAGGAACATTGGCTCCATGCATTAATTTACCAGTATTGAGAACATTAGTTTTACCTCCAGAGCAGCCAGCTTGGGATCTTGAGGTGGGCAGATCCTCAACAGGAGGCACTGTAGGTGTTGCTCAGGTAAGAACGTGAAAAAGCTAAATAAGCAAAAATAAACATACCTTTTTGAGTAAAAAAGGTTGTGAGGGTGGTCAGGCCAGGATCTGTATCCCCTTGGGCCTTCCATGTTGGCTTCAGGACATGTTGACTTGGAATGTGTTGACCTGCAACATGACATGCAGGTTGCTTGCCTTTGGGTCCAGGAGGTTCCATAGCCAGTTCTGCACTCTTGATAGCAGGCTCAGCAGCATTTTTGGTGGGTTTGGTGAGGCAGTTGTCATCAGGAGGGAGAGGGTTGGCTTCAGAGCTGGGTGAGTGTACCCAATTGATTTTGGATACATCCTTGAGGGAACCGTCCAGATTGAATGTGCAGTTGTCACTTGCTGACATGATATGTGCAGGAACTGTGGGTATTCAAAGGTGTTGACAGTGTGGGGGATGAAGGTGGAATGAAAATTTTGAGTTGAGCCTTTGTTGATGTTTGGCATGGGTAGGTACTGCCACCATTGCCATCACCAAACCTCCCACCTGCTGAGAGGCCTTAACTCATGCATTTGAATGTGTTCAAATGCATTTGGATGCATTCAGGCACCCTATGCTTATACCTGAACTGTGAACCAAGTTGGTAGGCCAAGGTTCGAACCAAAGTTCTGAACAGAACTTTGGCAGCCCTACCACAGCCCATTTGGAGCCGTCATCACCAAAATCCCAAACTTGATCTTCTGATCATCTGGGAAAAAGGTGATCATCATTAGGTATGTATAAGCATAACAATGAGGCATGAAAAACATCATGAATTCCTTGCTGCTTGAGCTTAGAGGATATATTTTTAGCCAGGTAGGAGTTGTTGTTGAACTCCTGAGTTATTTCATAAGGACCTATAAATTTAGGCACTAATTTTCTGGCTAAGCCCTTGGGGATGGAAATGTTCTGAGTAGACACATACACAAAGTCCCCTTTTTTGAAGGGAGAACAACCTGACACCTATTGGCCACTTGCGATTCTTTTACCTGATGAGCTAATATGCTGTCATGTGCTGCCATAATGGCATTCTTCATTTTATTGGCATAGATGCAAACTCCAGGATATTCATTCATTGCTTTTGTGTCCCATACTAGAGTGCAAGGCATTTGTCCATACAGTGGGTCAAAAAACTGTCCCAATGTTTTCACCATTTGGAAAGATCAGCTAATAGTGGACCAAGGTGATTATGTAAATACTTGGGGAAATAGACAATGATAATATAGCATATTGGGATCCTGAATCCGTTTAAATTACGTGATTCGTCCAAGAAGTAATGGATCAATTAATCATTTAAAATATTAACTCATTGAGACAGTTTTTTGACCCTCTGTCATTTTCCTAAAATCTGGTGTTGGACAGGCCAAATCAATACCAAATCAAGTGTGAGGATAACAAAAATTGTCATGTGACCTCTTCTATATCACATGATCATATTGAAATCACTTCAACCATATTTTTATCTTACCATTACATCATAAAAACTATATCTTTTACCCAGCACTCTCAAGTCATTTTTCTTCTTCCGAATGGCTATTCTCTGCAACAAACTCAGTACAAACTGGTCAAGGCAAGAGTACTATTGAGCACATCATGAAAGAAGTTGATCAAGATAAGGAAAACAATAAAGGAGCACAATCCTCCATGCCATCTTCTCAGAATAAATAATCAATAATTGACTAAATCACCCCTGGGAAGCTGGACAATGCTGTTCAAGCTACCCAATCCACCAAGCCTATCTTTCCTACTCCTGTCACACTTCAAACAATCTGAAATGTGCTCATAAAGAACATTTTCTGGTTTATTGTTAAGACTAATGGTCTCCTCCTAAGAAGCAACACTGAATTTCTCACTTCAAATTGCCTACAAGCACAAGGACTGGACAGTAGAAGTTGGAAAATAATATTATGTATAGATGAAACAAAAATCAACAAGCTTGGGTCATATAAAAAGATGTATAAGAGGAGAAGGACTCTCAGACAAGACTATTATGCCTACTATTAAGCATGAAGGTGGTAGTAATATTATGGTATGACTGGCTGTGAGATGGAAAGGAGTAGGAATGCTAGTGGAGGTTGAGGGGGTTATAGATATAGAGCAATACTCTGAGATTTTGGAGCATAGGATGGTGAACAGCTTTGAAACTTTGGAGATAGAGGAGGAAGAGTAGGTATTCCAGTAGGACAATGACCCAAAATACAAGTCTAAAAGGGCAATAGCATGGTATGAAGATAACAATATGCAAATTCTACTATAGCCTACACAATCCCCTGACCCCAAATCTATTGGACACCTCTGGATATATCCAAAGGACTGGTTGAAGGGGTATGAGAAACCACCTGAGGAAGTATATGAATTATGGGACAGGTTGGTGGTAAAGTGGAATGGGATTGCTGCAGAAAGATGTCAAAAGCTTAAGGAAAGCATAACCAGAAGGCTCAAGGCAGTTATCAAGGCAAAAGGAGACTATACAATGTATTAATTAGGAAAATGACAGAGGGTCAAAAAACTGTCCCAATGAGTTAATATTTTAAATGATTAATTTATCCATTACTTCTCGGACGAATCACGTAATTTAAACGGATTCAGGATCCCAATATGCTATATTATCATTGTCTATTTCCCCAAGTATTTACATAATCACCTTGGTCCACTATTAGCTGACCTTTCCAAATGGTGAAAACATTGGGACAGTTTTTTGACCCACTGTAGTTCAAGAAAAATGGAGCGAATCTGGTGACCTCAGATTGTGCCATGTTGATGGCAAACTCAATAGAAGGTAATCTCATTACCCAATCTTTTTGAGAAGGAGAAATACACATCCATAGCATTTGAGTTATCATTTGGTTGGCTTGCTTGGTTGACCCATTGGACTGAGGGTGATAGGCACTCAACATCTGAATTTTTATACCTATTAGTGCATGTAAATGTTTCCAGAATCCACTCGTAAACAGTGTGTCCCTGTTGCTAATTATAGAGCATGGGAGATGATGTAATCTGTAGATCTCGCTAAATACAAGTTCTGCAACTTGTTTTGAAATATAGTTTTGGCAGCTAGGCACCAAATGTATCATTCCAGTCAGTCAGTCTATAACTACAGTTATGGTGTCATAAGCTGTGTCACAATTTCTCAATTCCGGGAGGGGTCCCATGAAATCCATGCTGATGCTCTCCCAGGGATAGTGGGGAACTTTGAGGGGATTTAGTAATCCAAAGGGTCTGTGATTGGGAGGTTTCCCTCTCATACAGGTAGGACATGATTCACAAAAGGCCTGGACATCCTTTACCAAGTCTTTCCACCAAATTTGGTCTCTTAAATACATTGTAGTCTTTCAAGCACCCAAATGAGCTAACATTGAGTGAGCCTCCAAGATAATAAGTTCTCTAATGTTTTGCCCATTTACCAGTATGTATGGTATGCATAGGATTTCAGCCTGATTTTCCCTTAGGTACACAAGGTTGTCCTTTACAGTGAAGTTCTTGTGTTCCTTGGGCTTTTTTATTATATCCTTGGAGAATGAGTCTCTGATGTACTTATTGCATATCTCCTCAATGATGTTTATACCTGTTTGGTCATTATCTAGGGCCTCAATTATTGATACTGGTGTTTTGGGAGGTTGTTTGTCAATGCTGTCAGTGCTTTGACCCTTATGGGGCCCATGCACATACCTGTCCTGTTTACCTCTCAGTCTTTACTCCCACTTCTCCCCTTTCTTGTGGGGATTTGGATGGTAAGTTGTCTACTGTCCCCTTTGTCTTTGCAGCACTCAGCTGTTCCCTCAGCTGAGTCTTCCATCTTTGGGTAACCCTTCTCCACTCTTGGATGCTTCAGGAGTGTCTCTGTGCTCACAGACACCTTGGTGCATTTGCGCCCAATGTTTGGCCTTGTCTTGGCCTCATGATTATCCACTGCAATTGGCCTTGCTCTGGCCCTGGAATCATTCACCATGTTTGGCCTTGCTCTAGCCTCAGGATCATTTCTCATAATGGGGGGAGGAGAACCCCTGCCCTCCTTTCAACCCTCAGGGGCCTGAGGGCTGAAAACAGTCAACCCCCTAGTGTAACTGTGACCATGGCCCCTACCTCAAACAGGGTGAGGCCCCCCCAACCCCCCCAACCTGGACAACAACCCAGAGGGGAGGGTATGGAGCATGCCCTGCCCCTGTCCTTTTGCTGCACTATATGTAATGGCCAACAACTTGGCCTCACCCTCCAGGCACACTAGGAGGGGCATTGATACAAGCTCCCACAGCATCCTGTCAACATCCATGATATTGTGGTATGTGTATTTACTAAGGGGCCCACACAGTCCCTAGCCTCTCATTCAAGTAGATGTGTGAAAGGGCATCTGAGAGGACATTCTCCATCCCCAGCATGTACACAACCTTGAAGTTGAACTCAGCAAGCTTCTCCAACCAGCATGCTTGCTGCCTGGAGAGGTTAGATTGCTTGTTAGAGCCAGTGTGGGTTGGGTCTGAAGCAGAGGGTCAGGGTGGTATCCTTAATACAAGGTAACTGGAGGACAGGGTGAAGTCGGTATGTAGACTTTGGGACCAAGGCGGAGGACTTTGGGCAGGGGGTTGGACTTGCGGCCTCAGCTTATGTGCTGTGCCCTCCTACTGTCCTAGTCCATATTTCAGGAGGTCAGGGCTGAAGTGGAGTGAGGCAGAGAGAGAGAAGGATATGGAACAGGGAGCTGGTCCACTGCGCAATTTGATTATCAGACTGAGGAGTACAAGTCAAGTACCTATGGTATATATACTACTGGCCTTACAAACTATGACTTGTACTGACTACATGTGGAGCGAAGCAGAGACTGATAGAGTTACAAATGGATTATGAACAGATTACAAATGGAATGGAAACTGGTATGGGTATGGAGACTGATAATGTATCTTGACTACAGATGGGAAATGGAGACTGGGATGTAGAGACACTGAGGGTCAGGTGACCATGGCATGTGTGGAGGTGGTTGCATGATTGGGGCAGTGGGTTGTGGTCAGAGCAGGTTGGGGCCGAGTCAGAGGGCAGAGGGTTGTTGTGTGGAGCACACATGGAGTCGAGAAGCCGAAGTTTAAATGATTAGGCTCTGAGTTGGCATGGATATGACATACACATGAAATGTTATCAGAAATGTTATCAGAAGGATGGTTATTTTTAGTCTACATTCCCATGTCACTATGAAACCATCAGTAGTGTACATCAGAAGGACTATTCTTAGTTTATGCCTCATGTTCCTTATCTCTGACTCATAGTTACTCTGGTCCAGACTATTATAGTAGGAGTACAGCCACACTTAGAAGTATATAAGGATACAGTACATTACCTTGTATCCTTATCTTAGTGTTATAAAGTTCTTGCCTCCTATAACTCTTTGCCTCTAAATCGGCTGAACTATAGTGCTCTGTTGTCTCCAAGTCATGCTTAGTAGGACAGGACCAAGTCTGTATAGACATCCTGTGTCAAACCCTGTGCTACTCAAGAGCAAACCCCTAACCTGGGTAACAAAACACTAAGATACTCTGCTGCTTATCTCTTGCTTGCCCTCTGCTCTACTCTGTTCTACTGACATACTGAACATGTCAAGGTACTGTCATATCCATGCCAACTCAGAGTCTAATCACTTAAACTTCAGGCTTCTCGATTCCACATGTGCTCCACACAACAACCCTCTGCCCTCCAACTCGGCCCCAACTTGCTCCGACCGCAACCCACTGCCCCGATCACGCGACCACCTCCACATGTGCCATGGTCACCTGACCCTCAGTGTCTCTAGTTCCAGTCTCCATTTCCCGTCCGTAGTCAAGATACGTTATCAGGTCTCCATACCTGTACTGGTTTCCATTCCATTCGTAATCTGTTCGTAATCCGTTTGTAACTATATCAGCCTCCGCTTCGCTCCGCACATAATCAGTACAAGTCATAGTCCATAAGGCCAGTAGTATATATACTGTAGGTACTTGGCTTGTACTCCTCAGTCTGATAATCAAATCGAGCAGCAGACCAGCTCCCTGTTCTCTATCCTCTCCTCTCTTCTGCCTCGCTCCACTTCAGCCCCGACTTCCTGAAATACGGACTAGGACAGTAGGAGGGCACAGCACATATGCTGAGGCCGCAAGTCCAACCCCCTGCCCAACGTACTCCGCCTCGGTCCTGAAGTCTACGTACTGACTTCACCCTGTCCCCCGGTTACCCTATATCAAGGATACCACCCCGACCCTCCACTTCGGTCCTGACCCACACCAGCTCTAACAGGTACTCTGGTCATTCAAAACAATGTATGAAAGAAAACTGCCTCTCTGTGTAGCCATTGCTACATCCCTCAACCTCTCCCTGCCAAAAGATCTGGCTTACCTACTCATTTTTGTCTTCACCTCCACCACCACCCTCATTGCCTACCAAATAATCACCCTAGAACTTGAACACATCATGTGCCCTTGTCACTGCTGTGTCGTCAGATTGTGGAACCTGTACTCAGGAATCTCCATCATTGCAACCCAATTTTTCATCCTTCTAGTGATAATTGATCGCTAGACAACTGCCACCACACCTCCAAAGAAGTTCTCAGCCCAAGAAACTCCATCACCTCCTCCCAAATTGAGAAGTAGAATCTCCAGATCAGGAACCCAAAATCTGGATCCCAGAAGAAACCCTATACCCACTCAAACACTGTCTCCATTCTATCCCCCATCTCCATTTGACTCACCTGCTCCAAGTGCATCAATATCCACATGCACTCAAACAAGTTTTGCTGAAGAACTAGCAGAACGACAAAGAATACAACATGAAAGAGAACTAAAAGAACACTACAAATGAGAAGAAAGAAAATGCAAACAAGCCAAAGAATATCATGCCAAAGTAGACCCACTAAACGACTTTGAACTTCAAAAACTTGAATACACCCTCAAACAACCAAGAGAACTTTCCCAATCAGAAGAAAACTTACTTATGCATCACAAATATGTGGTAAACCAAGGAAGAACTCCCCCAGTAGACAATGACTCAGACATCTACATCACTGACAACAACCAATTGGAACCAGATCCCCAACCACCTGCATTACCCACACCAATACAACCCTTAGCCCTACCAGCACCACCCATACAACCACCAACACCACCACCACCACCACCCAGACAACTACAAATAATGGCCACTGCATAAACCCCAAAGGAGTTAGGACTCCTCAAACCCATTGCTTCGATGGAACCAGAAGATTGTTTGAAGACTGGATCTTCCAATGTGAAGTCTATGTGCTTGCTAACACAACCACTTACAACACTGACCTCACCAGAACCCTATTCATCCTCTTGACAATGCAATCAGGAGATGCCCAAGCCTGGGCCAGACAATACCTCCATGAGAGGAACACCCAAACCCAAGCAGGACAACCCATAGTCATGGAATCATGGGACAACTTCACTGCCCAGCTTAGAGCCAACTTCACCCTGGCAGACAAACATGCATACGCACACACCAGACTTCAAACCCTACACCAAGCAGGCAAACCGATGACTGAATTCAATGCTCAGTTCAAGGAACTTGTCTGTCAATCTGGACTTAACAAAGATTGCACACTGATCGATCTCTATCGTAAAGCAATCGATTGCCACATTGCAATGAAGATTGACAAATCGGTGATACACCGATTTCACACCTATACATGAATTCCATACTCCTGGAACGATTCTCTACATAGAATCATTGGCTATATCATTAAAGAACTCTATAGAGGATTGGTACTATATCCTGTAGTAGCCAGTTCGACCGAACTGAGGATATTCAAGCCTCGGAAGTGTTCAAACCAGCTCATTATCACTAAGCTTAGTGAACCAAGCTATCAGAACACTCTCCGGAGGGATTCAGGGCTCTACATAGCCTATCGAGTATACCCCGGTCGCATCAAGGGACCTTATGAGCCGTTTTCTGATGAACCCGAATGCGTTTGAACATAAAAGAATGTACCTAGCGGCTGTCGCAGGCATATTACGTCTATAGCAAGTTCAATAATGATGACCAGACCACGGAACGGAACGTCCAACGTTCGGGAGGCAATACCCAATGCCCAAAACCCTAGAAATATCAAAGACTCCTAATTAACAAGTGCTTTGGGGGTCCCAGCACTTTGGCATACTGTTTAACTGAGATTAATTACAATGGATCAAGGAATTGTCCATCCGCTATACATTCCGATCATAATTGATCCAGAAACTTAACGTGCTCGCGTGGACGCAGAATAATGCAGACGAGCACGGAACACGTCTGGCTGGATTGCCATTCGTTAATCAGAGAAAAACCCATAACCCAGGGTGAGGTAGAAATGCTGCCAAACCTTCCAAAATGTTCTACAGTGCCTGTAACAATTAAGCTTATTGTTTTCTATTTCATATTTACTATCTCTCGTATGTATCCAAACAATATAAATACGGTCGCACTTGTTCGTGAAGAAGCAAGAGGTCTCACCCCCACTTCCACACACAAGTCTGCGAGCTGTGATCAAGAACGGTTTCAGAGGGCTATTTAGTGTGCGTCGTTAAGTGTGATTTCTTCAGTCGTCGACCAACCCAGAGACAGAGACAGAGACCAGAGTTTAGAGTTTAGAGTTCCAGAGTACTAGAGACAGAGACCAGAGTTTAGAGTTTAGAGTTCCAGAGTGCTAGAGACAGAGACAGAGACAGAGACCAGAGTTCAGAGACCAGAGACCAGAGACCAGAGACCAGAGACCCAGTGCTTTGAATTGGCAGGGATTGTCCTTTCATTGTTGCACCGTACGGCTAAGATAACTTCAACGGCTGTTCGTTAACCTCTAAAAACACTACTCTCTTGAATTTCGCTGTCAGAACACACCCCCAGAACACCCTAAAAGATGAAACTGTTCATTATCTATCTCATTCCACTTGTATTAGCTTAAGCTTATCGAATTGCAGCTAAGCTTAGTGAAAACAAGCCCACTATCTATATTTAAAACAACGAAAGTTTCTCCACCTTTTCATCAGAGAACCCTCCAACAACCATCACCGCTTGGTATACCCGAGCCAACAAACTCGATGACAACTTCCGCAGAATCAAAGCCCTTTATGGTACCCCAAGGAATATGTTCCCTCAAAGGAACCAATACCAACCCAATTGCGGACCAAACCATCCAAACAACAACATGCCCTATGCACAATTCTACCAAAGGAGTAATGCTCCATGTTTCACTCCACAAGACCTGCATGCCATGGAAATAGGCCATGCTGCAATAGAAGAAGGATTCAAAGATCCTTATCCCGAAATTCCACAACTGGAATATGCCAAAGAAGACTCCGCACAAGAACCATTGGAGTTAGATGCCATTGTCACTGGACAACAAATGAAATCATATCAGAACCAAGAATGCTTCCGATGTGGAGCTAAAGACCATTGGGTCAGTAAATGCCCACAACCACTGCCAGCCAGATGCTTCCCAGGAATGTGTACCAATCCTCCTCACCCTGCAAGAAACCCAAACCATCCTTTTTCTGGACAACAAAACACTCGCCCTGGATTCCCAAACTGGAATGCCCAACAATCACCACAACACAAATACTCCCTTGCTGTCGCAGAAGTCGCATCTCAGATGCACCAAATGGTCAATGACCTTGACCCTGAACTCCAACAAGAACTCCACTCTGCACTAGCTGAGGATCTGGAGATGTGTCCATTCCAGGATTTTTAAAAAGGAACACTGTCAATCAATGTGCCCCTGCACATTCCAGAACTCAGAAGGACATTCCCTTGATAAACTCTGGAAGACCAAGACATTCTCTTGGAAACCCCAAATCAATCACCAGGACTTTTCCAAACTACTCAGAACCCTATGATGACCTGTCAAACTCAACTCCATCGCCATGGACATAATAGCTGGAAAAACCTCTCAACCTGAGGAAAACCCCAAAGAATACATCAACCTATCAAATGTTGACCTCGACACCTTCTCTTTAGAAAGAGAAATGAACCCAATGCTTCTAACCCCGTTAGAAGTAAACGCCAAAGTGACACATGCCACGATGCTCCATAGAAGACTGGCCAGTGTCAAAAACAGTCCAACACATTTGGAAATTCATCGGATTCTGCAACTTCTACCAGAAGTTCATCTGCAGCTACTCCCACCACACCAAACCCCTTAACCAATTCCTATCCAAATCAAACAAATTTGAATGGAAAGAAGAACAACAAAAAGCATTTGAAATGCTCAAGAACAAATTCTTAAAAGAACTGGTACTCCTCATGCCTGACTCCACAAAACCCTTCGAAATAGAAGCTGATGCTTCTAAATTTGCATCAGGAGCTGTCCTGTACAACATGATATCAATGGAATATGGAAACCCATATTGTTCTATTCAAAGACGTTCAGACCAGTGGAATGCAACTATGACATCTATGACAGGGAACTCCTCACTATTATCTGAGCCCTTGAAGAATGGTGCCACTATCTCCTTGGCAGCCCCCATACTGTCTGTATCAGAACAGATCACCAAAACCTCACATACTGGCATAAACCCCAGAAAATCAACCACTGACAAGCATGATGGGTCCAGACCCTTGCCGACTACAATTTCAAATTAGAACACATCCCAGGATCAAAGATCCCTGCACCAGATGCCCTATCAAGACATCCAGACCATGTCCCTGATGAGAATAACAATAATGAAGACATCACTATGCTTCCAAACAACCTCTTTGTTGCCACAGCTGACATAGAAGATCAAAACTTGATCATGGTACTCCCAGAACACCTCTTTATCCCCACCGTCAATACAGAACTCCAAGAAAGAATCACAGAATCACCCAAATACAATGCTAGAACCACCAAAGCATTCAAACTCCTGAAGGAAACCCACCCTAACACTGCCAATAAAGACTTCAGAATGGTCCCAACCTCAAACGGTCCACTCCTCATGTTCCAAGAACATGTCATCATTCCAGAAGACCTTCAACTCAGATGTGATGTCATTGCAAGATACCACAACCACCCTACATATGGCCACCCTGGAGAACAAGAAACATACTGTCTCACCAAGAAAGAAGTATATTGGCCAGGAATGTTGACATTCATAAAGAACTACATCAAAGGCTGTCCTGAATGCCAACAACACAAAATCATACACAGACTGGATCACACACCAACTCAACCGATCCCACCATCATCTTCCAAATGCCCATTTGCTCAAATCTCATGGGATCTTATCACTGGTCTACTGCCTAGCGCTGGCCATAATGCAATATTGTCCATGGTGGACCATGGCCTTACAAAGGGGGGAATTTCATCCCAACCTCAGATCGATCAAGTGCCGACAACATCGGAAGACTATTAATAGAAAAAGCCTTCACTAGATTTGGATTACCCAACAAAATCATATCAGATCAAGACCCCAGATTTGCTGCCAACTCCCTCCAAGAGCTAGCCAAATGCCTAAACATCCAACAAGCATTCTCAACTGCATACCACCCCCAGACAGATGGTTCCACCAAATGATACAACCAGGAAATCAAAACCTACCTCACCATATACTGCACCAGGAACCCCCTTGACTGGTCAGAAACCCTCCCTATTGCCGAATTCGCACACAACTCCAAAATACATGCCTCAAGGCAGAAATCCCCATTTGAACTAATCATGGGATACAACCCTCCGCCAATACCCACGGTAATGGAAACATCAAACTTTCCATCAGTAGATGAACACATCAGACTCCTTGATGATGCCAGAAAAGAAGCACATGCAGCACATCAACTCTCTGCCAATATTATGAAACAAAGAACCAGAAGAACTGTCAAACCCCTTGAAACACATCAAAAAGTATGGCTAGAAGCCAAGAACCTCAAACTCCCCTTCATCTCCAACAAAATATCCCCAAAACGACTAGGACCTTTCCTTATCTCAGAAGTCTTATCACCACTGATGTTAGGGGAAGTAAGAGCGCTGGAACCAGTTTGATATTTGGGTGGCAAATACAATCAACACCCACACTACTTATATACATAGTGGTCTGCGCACAGACCGGGTAGCCAAACACTACGTAGCTACTAGAATATAACATATGCAGACAATACACAAACAATGTCAGTTGTATGTGGATTGGACTTGGGGATGGGGGTGGCCGAAGGCCGAGGCCGGGCTTAGGCATCAGGCATCGGCTAGAGAGGCCTGAGCCCAGACACCCAACCGCAGACCCCTAGACATACCTTGCGTAAGGGGGTGCACAAATGCTAGTCCCCTTACAACTGACATACACATTAAAACTTCTGATCAAATGGAAGATACATCTGGTATTCCACTGAAATATTCTAACCCCATATACCAAAACAGAAGCATACAGATCTCATCTGACTCCACCACCACCAGACATCATCAACGAAGAAGAAGAATATGAAATAGAAACTATTCTTAATCACTGCCGATATCACGGAAAACTCCAATACTATGTCAAATGGAAAGGATACTCCCACATGGAGAATGAGTGGATCACCAATGAAACACTCTGCGCAAATGCTGAAGAATACCTAACCAAGTATAAAGAAGCTCATGGAATTCCCCAGAAAGACCAGGAACCCACCAAAACCTACCAAAGACAACTTTGCTCTCACACCAAACATACTTAAAGAAAAGATGCCCATGAACCTCGACCTCAATCACCCTCAAACCACTCCCCCTTACTCCACAACACCCTCCCCAACTTCCTCATCATCTTCTATCATCATTGTCAACAATGCAAGTGTTGAACATACAACACTTCAAACAACTCCCATTCTGGCCCCATCTCCCAACACCCCCTCTCACACCTTCACCGCTGCTTACGCCTCCCTCAGAGACAAGATCCCTGATCCCAATGCCACCCCAGAACCAACAGTCACCCCAGCCACCTCCCTTAGATACCATACAGCTGGAGTATGACCACATGGACCAGATTACCCTTCTGACGGAGATCTGCATGAGGCTGCCACTGACAGAGCCCTTACAAATAAATTGGAACACTCTCCAATTTTGGAATATGACCAACAACTCTGGTATGACTATACCCACCATGTACAACAGACTAAGGCTCTCGCTACTGTGTACAATATGCAATGGGCCTGGGCAGAATCACTCGAGCAACTTCTCCGCTCATGATCGAGCCTCATGTCCAAGGTGTCAAAGAATTTACCCAAGTGAAATGAGGTACATACCTTGCAGCCCCCCACCGCAACCATCACCTGCGCTGCCACAACAACCCCTACTACTATCACCACCACCACTCCCAATAAGGGAAAGAAGTCCACCAATCTCAGAAACCCTTTCAGACATCTCACCCCCAATGGGAACACCACCCACACCATCACTGATAACCATGTCCCAGTTCAGAACTCCCCCAATCCCATTCACTCATGAACCAACCCCCAAACCACCAACAGATCAGTCTGCATCCAATGCAGACATACAGGACACTGGGCCATGGACTGCCCCCAATTTGCCTGCCTCAGGTGCAAACAATATGCCCCAGGGCATTACTCTTATGACTGCATCAAGTACCAATGCTCCCACTGTGTAGTTTTCCAACCCCAACACAAATGGACCAAATGCCCAGCTCGGAAGACCTGACACATCCCCTACTCCAGAAATTCAACAACCCATCCCTCAACCACTCCCATGACTCATCACCAATACATTGATCTTACCAATGACGACTACTATGAGGAATGCTATGATGATGTGGCTGAATCAAACATTACAGGAGAACCATGTGGTTCCTTCTGAAGAAAACCCAACCACCCCACCAGAAGAAAGGATAGAAAGTCCTCATTTCAGACAGTCTCCTATACAACATTTTCTATCTGGGACAACCCCCTTCCCCAGAAACTGCTGCCATACTCGATCTCCACAGAACTCCTACCCCCACCTTTTCTCCCATCGTTCCCCCTTGACCAGACTCCACTGACCAACCTCAAGTCAATTACTACAAACCAAATTACCTAGCCGAATACCCAGAAGAAGGAAACTAATGAGTTGTAATGGAAAACAACTCTAGAAACGGACCTAATGTTATCAGAAATCTTATCAGAAGGACAGTTATTTTTAGTCTACATTCCCATGTCACTATGAACCATCAGTAGTGTACATCAGAAGGACTATTCTTAGTTTATGCCTCATGTTCCTTATCTCTGACTCATAGTTACTCTGGTCCAGACTATTATAGTAGGAGTACAGCCACACTTAGAGGTATATAAGGATACAGTACATTACCTTGTATCCTTATCTTAGTGTTATAAAGTTCTTGCCTCCTATAACTCTTTGCCTCTAAACTGGCTGGACTATAGTGCTCTGTTGTCTCCAAGTCATGCTTAGTAGGACAGGACCAAGTCTGTATAGACATCCTGTGTCAAACCCTGTGCTACTCAAGAGCAAACCCCTAACCCGGGTAACATGAAATGCACCTTGTTATGCCATGCCCTGTAAACTTGTAAGCCACACAATCTGTCCAGAGCACATATACCCACTGTCAGTTGGGTGGCACAGCTGCTTCAGTTTAAGACACCAAACACAAGGGTTGCCCCCCCCCCCCATTTTCCTTCTCTGCTCCCATTCCTCCCTGCCTTGCTGCCCTGCCCTATCTACCACACCCGCTGCATCCACCTCATTATTATCCTTATCTTGTGACCTCCCCATGTTTTGCTTTGAAGGGCCAGGCAGGGTTATGGTGGGCAACTGCACCTGGTCTTGCTGCTTGAGTTTGGTCACCAAGTGCCAAACCTGATCACCTAACTCAGGGCACATCTCAAAAATGCTATTGAGCTCAAGATCAAGAGGGGAGGACATAGTAGATGTGGGCTTGTGAAGATTGAAGTTGGCAATTCTGTTCCTTATATGATTTCCTGCCTGTGGCATCCTGGGATTCAAGTGGATCAACCACCCCAAATATTATCAGTTAGGCTCAGACTCAAGTTCTCTTCCACAAATCCATTTTATAACTACAGCAGTCACAGTAGCAATGGCAGTAGGGTGTGGTATGTCACAGCGGCGGTGGTGGTAGGGTGTGGTATGTCACAGCAGCAATGGCAGTGGGGTGCAATAGTGTCACAGCATGCATGTCAGTAGGGCACTGATACACCAATTTCAAATCTATACATGAATTCCATACTCTGGAATGATTCTCTACATAGAATCATTGGCTATATCATTAAAGAACTCTATAGAGGATTGGTACTATATCCCATAGTAACCAGTTTGACTGAAATGAGGATATTCAAGCCTCAGAAGTGTTTAAAACAGCTCATTATCACTAAGCTTAGTGAACCAAGCTATCAGAACACTCTCCAGAGGGATTCAGGACTCTACATAGCCTATCAAGTGTACTCCAGTCACATCAAGAGACCTTATGAGCAGTTTTCTGATGAACCCAAATGCATTTGAACATAAAGAATGTACCTAGTGGCTGTCACAGGTGTATTATGCCTACAGCGAGCCCAATAATGATCCACAGCAGGCACAGGCACAGTAGTGTACAATATGCTACCATGCCAAGCATATTATGTATAAATCATTGATTTCCTGGGATATCATGGCTGCAAAGACAGATCAAATGGGAAAAGTGAGAGGGATTTCCAAAAGTAGGAGTATTAAATTTAGCCACCAGCAATGTCATCTAAATATAGTGAAGGAAGTGAACCAAGAAGGCACATTTTGCAAAAGAGAGCCTAGATTTAAGCTATAAGCTCAAACTCAACCAGTACATAGCAACCAAATACATAGCAACAAGGCAGGATTCACAGAATAAGCTAAACTCAAGTTCAAAATGTTTTATAACTTAAACTCAACCAGTATACAGCAACTGAAAACATAGCAACAAGGTGGGATTCACAGAATAAGCTAAGCTCAAGTTCAAAAAGTTTAGTTATGACTCTGAGGGTGGGATTATGATGCCACAACCCACTTTCCACAGGGAGGAAAACATAATAAAAAGTACAAGATCCCCAATCTCAATCCCCAACATTGCATCCTACACATCATGTCATCCCCTCACAAAATGAACTCCCATGCCACCTCAAAGAGCAAGCTGGCCAGCACCAGGACAGCCAGAGGACAAACTGGCACCCCTATCCCAGGTCCTTTGCACCCAACCTACCAGCCACCTCCCACTCTGGGCCCCTCATGCCAAACCTATCACCAACCTGCCACCCCAGGCCCCTCCCACCCAACACTCCAACCACCCACCATTGCTGCCACTGCCACTTGCAGCCCATCAAAGCACCCGGCACCTGAGCATGATGACGACGATGATGATAGCACCAGGGCTCAAATGGAGGAGCAGATAATGGTGAGGTGGGAGAAATGATTGAAGAGGAGAGTGGATGAACATGCTGCAAGCATAGGGATGGAAGCATTGGAGAGGGAGAGAGAGCAGGGGCAGGCAGGGCCCACCATTGAACAAAGAAGGGTGGACAATCAGTCTGCACAGATGAAGTTGGAGGAGTCGGAGGGGTTGGTATGGGGGCAGGGGCAAACAGGGCCCTTCATTGAACAAAGGAGAGCAGATGAACCATCTGCAAGGATGAGGTTGGAACAGTCAGGGTGGGAGCAGGGGTGGCAGCTGGGAGAACAATGGCCACATAAAATAGGGGAGCATAACCCCTGTGTGCAATGCCTCACCAAGCAGTTGGCATGTCAAGAATCCTCAGGTGAGTAGTCTAATATTGCCACTTTGATTGAACTATTTTTTTTTTGCTATAGTCACTATAGCTCACCACTATCACAAAGTGTGCCCCTTGTGTGAAGGCAAAGGCCAGGTGTGGAAGCTGCTTGGTTGCCCAATGGGGGGCCACAGAGGCCTGCCACAACTCTTTCAGCAGCCTGATAGAGGCCACACCACGTGGCAGAACCAAGGCAGAAACAGCAACCGGATTTCTGGTGCAATGCAAGACAATGTAAGTTTTGAGATGTGATGATATCATCTCAGCTAACAAGAGATATCGCAAGGGTTTTTTTTTTTTTTTTTGGGGAGATCATGGGTCATTTAATCCTGTCACATTGCGTACTTCACCACCCTGGTGCAAACGACCTATGCCTGTTGGTCTATGTTCTTTCTGTGGTTGTCATCTCTTATTTGCGAACAGAAAAAGGATAGTCAACCTGAATGAAGAACTAGTCAGGTTGTGTACAGCCCTGGAGATGCAGACCAGGAGCAACTACAGGCTCACAGAGTTGTTTGCACCAGGATGGGTAAAGAAGTGGCAGGAGGAGGACAGGAAGAGATGGATAGAAATGTTGGAGAAAGCAGAGGACAGAAGGATAGCCTCTGAAAAGTGGGCAAGAACAGGGAATGCAATCCTAGATGTGGGATTCACAGACAATGAGGATGTGGAGGAGGAGGAGGGTGATGAGGAGGAGGAGGAGAAAGAGGAGGATGATGAGGAGAAAGAGGATGAAGAGGACAAGGAGGACAAGGAAGAGAAAGAGGAGGAGGAGGAGGAGGAGGAGAAAGAGGAGGAGGAGGAGGAGGAGGATGAGGATGAGGATGAGGATGGGAGGCCAGACGAGTAGAATATGTACAAACTAATGTTAAATAATCATATTCTTGAGTCTTGTTCCATTTGAAATCCATGTGTGAAGTCATGCAGTGGTTTGAATGGCTGAACAACAGCTAAAATAGTCAAGAAAGATAAGTAGCAGCTCGGCTTAGTGAACAGCAGCTAGAACAGCCAAGAAATCCAAGCCATCCAGCTGCCTAACTGACTGAATGGCAGCTGAATAGTCACAAAAGATCAGCGGCAGCTCAACTGGGTGAACAGTGGCTGGAGCACTCAAGAGATTCAAGTCATTAGACTAGTAGAATATATCTATACGTGCATGTGTGAAGTCATCTAGCTAGAATAGTCAAGAAGGGTTAGCAGTAGCTCAACTGGGTGAACAGTGGCTGGAACACTCAAGAGATTCAAGTCATTGGACTAGTAGAATATAGATAATCTATATGTGCATGTGAAGTCATCTGGCTGCTTGACTAAAGATGAATAGTCAATACTTGAGTGGTCCAGCCACCATTCACCTAGTTGAGCCACCACTGACCTTTCTTGACCATTCTAGCTAGATGACTTCAGATATGCACATATAGATATATTCAACTAGTCCAATGACTTGAATCTCTTGAGTGTTCCAGCTGCCATTCACCTAGTTGAGCTGCTGCTGACCTTTCTTGACTACCCAGCTGCCACCATGTCAGTCAAGTAGCTGGGCAATTTCACACATGCATGCATAGATATATTCTAAATCTTAATCATCTACGAGCATTCCATCTACCTCCTCCAACTCGATTTTCTCAACAAAGTCTGACTGCTTTGACCAGCCAGGAATTTCCACACCTAACTTCTTGTATATCACCTCTTTCATGTAGAAGGCATATACCACCTTGTCCCCATGTTCCCAACACCCAACCCCATGTTTTGGCAAACATCCACATAGGAAAACACCAGTACCAGAGGGGTACAAAAGTGTTATCTTTAACTCTGGTAGTGACAAACAAGTGTCATCACCATGGGTCCCAAGGCTTACTAGGAGGTCATAACATGTCTGGTGTCCTCCCCTATCCTTATGGCTTTCAGTGATTCTGTTAAGGATTACTGTTATCCCTGAGAAGCAGGAATGCCACTCATGGGCATACTCCTTTGTTTCGGGTAATGTTCACAGTTTTGACAAGGATGCTTGACCTAATTCATAGAGAGTGGGGTGTGTGAGCATGAGTGCCTTGTTAAGAAGCTCAGTTGAAGGCCAAATCATCTTGAGCCACTCCTTGCTACTGGTGTTTTTTTTTAATGTACTAGAGGTTACCAGTCTCACCTTGGAACTATTCTGATAATAAGTATAGAGCATGAGTTGGGTGTGTAGTATCAGTAGTGAGAGGATACACACTGCATATCCAGCAGGAATCCAACCTGGTGAAAGGTTCAGGACACCTCTAGTCATCTTCTGACCTGGGACTTGGAGAAATGTTGCAGGGTCATTTCTCCAAGTCTGAGCCTGGCCCAAACACCACTCAAGTTGAGGTTGAATAAAATCTGTTGCCCTGAGGAGATTATCCTGTTTCAATACTATAAGCTACACTTCATAATAGTTGTACAATGAATGTTATACCTGATGATTCTGGGGCAAGAGGTTGGGTAAATACCATACCAATATATTTCCTTGGTTATTGATGATAGTTGCAGGCTTGGTGAAATGCTTGGGACCAGGTTTGGATTTTGACATGATCTTTTTTGATGGCTCCAGGTTTGTTACATCGCAGTCAATAACATCTGGGCAATGACTTGAATAAAAATAAAGAAGCAAAGGTGTGGGAGACTGACTCATGAGGACAGAGACTAGCAGCAAGTGAGAATTCGCATGATATGCCTTTCCTCTGCTTCATTCTCTCTCTTCAAGACTCATCTGTTCTCACTCATGATTTCTCCAAGGATTGGGCTTTTTAATATCTGTTAGTTGACTTAAATTTGACCCAGGTGGCTCAGACTAATGTGTTGTGAGTTAAAATGAGCTTTTTCCATGCATGGAATTTTGCTCTCATGTATGCTACTAGTCCCTTGTTTTTGTGGTACTGTTTTTTCTTATCCCTCCCCTGTTCCCAGATTTTGTTCACCAGCTTGCTAGTAGAAGGTTGGATAGGAGCCATAAAGTACACATTTATGACTGTGAGCTGATCCCAAATGGATCCCAACAAACAAACAAACAAACAAACCTATAAAGTAAGTACTTGCTCATGAAATAATTTTCCCAGCCCCTTGAACTCCACATCACCAATGTCCTGTGTCATGGAAGCTGAAACCACTGTGCATGCCAGCAGGGGGGTGACCATGTGCAACACGGTATGCAGGTGAGATCAAGATGGCTCCCTCCCCACTTTTGTGGGTGAGGTATTCTGTGCTCCTCAAACATTGCCATCCTGTCCAGCAACATAGTGTTAGGGCAACCTGGAGGGTTCGGACAACTCAGGGAGCCGAAACGTCACTGCAGGGAAATCCTAAGTATTATTAATCTGTGAGCTAAGTAGGGAGTCCATACCTGCAGGGAAATCCTAAGAGAATAGGATGAGGGAACCCCTGCAGGCGAAAACTATGTATATACTTGACTTATATAATCAATATAAATTGAACAAGGCTTGACGGTGGTGTCTGGGTGTTGCACAAGGCCAGGTGTGATTAAAATGAGTGTGGGGAGTGAAGATAACAGTCTGAAGTCTACAGGAAATGGGAGGAAGCAGGTGAGGGTTAAGGAGGGTGAAGGGAGGGGTTTAACTGGGCAGTGAGGGGACCTCTGGTGCATTCTGGTTATGTTTGGGGTGTAAGCGTTTGAAAGGGGGGATGTACAGTGTGCTGGGAGGCTTAGGGGTGTTTGTGGATTGTCCCCTTACACATAGGGTGTGCATTTGAGCAGAAGCCCCCACCCCTCTACACATTGAAGAGTGCTGTAGAGTGTCTCCTCTCTGGAGGAGAGTTCATGGTGGGCATGCACTGTGTAACAAGCCACTTGTGGCTTGGTACATTTTATTCTCCTTCCCCCTTGGCCTCTACCACCCCCAGTCCCCCACCCCTCTACTGACTTATCCTACCTCTGAAAACACATCCATATGACTGCTGCCACCATCTGGCTGCTCCCCCTGCCTTACCCCACCTGCAGCTCAGCCTACACCCCCAGTCCCTCACCCCTCTACTGACTTATCCTACCTCCAAAAACACATCCATATGGCTGCCACCGCCATCTGGCTGTTCCCCCTGCCTTACCCCACCTGCAGTACACACATTGTAGATACAACATTGTATTAGTATTTACTGTTCTTCATTTAGTCCTATCTGTGGTCTAGTCAGGAGGATCCCCTGAGTAAAGCACAGATAATATATTTGTAGTATACCTGTTTTTGAGACTGCTAGATAGATACTTAGAAGACTTGTGACTTGTAAAATAAAGATGAGTATGGTTTGTGTTGATTAATTTTGTGATGGATAGGTGCTTATTTAGATGCCACTAAGACGAACTTCAACTTTTTTAAGTTCCCTAGTGTATCACCCAACCCCATCTTCCAAGTTCTACCCCCAACCTCCCTCAACACACTTTCTATTACCACCATGCCCAAGACCAGCCACAAGACCACTGTTAGGGCGACCTGGGAGGCCTTGACAGCTCAGGGGGAGCCGAAACGACTGCAGGGAAATCCTAAGTGATATTAAACTATGAGTTATGTACAGGACACATACCTGCAGGGAAATCCTAAGAGAATAGGATGAGGAAACCCCTGCAGGCGAAAACTATGTATATACCTAACTTATATAATCAATATAAATCGAACCAGGCCTAGCTGTGGTGTCTCTAGGTTGCACAAGGCCTGGTGTGGTTGAAACGAATGTGGGATGTGAATATGACAGTCTAGAGTCTGTAGGAATGAGAGGAAATGAGGGAGGGTTTTATCTGGACAGTGAGGGAGTGTATGGAGTATTCTGGCTGTGTTTGCAGTGTGAGTGTTTGAAGGGAGGGATATATAATGCGTTGGAGGGTACAGGGGTGTTCGATAGGGTTAATGGAGGTGTTGCTGAGGTGTCTGGAGTGTCCCCTTACAGGGTGTAGGGAGACGGGGCCAGAACGGGAGTTGTCTGAAGTGTAGTATGTTTGACGCTTGCATTGTTTATGATGATGATGGAGGATGATGAGGAAGTTGGCGAGGGTGTTGTTGAAAAAGGGGGAGTAGTTTGGGGGTGAGTGAGGTCAAGGTTCATGAGCATCTTTAAGTACATTTGGTGTGGGAGTGAAGTTGTCTTTGGTTGGTTCTGGTGGGTTCCTGTTCTTTCTGGAGAATTCCATGAGCTTCTTTATACTCGGTTAAGTATTCTTTGGCATTTGTGTGGAGTGTTTCATTGGTGATCCATTCGTTCTCCATGTGGGGGTATCCTTTCCATTTGACGTAGTATTGGAGTTTTCCGCAGGTGTTGGCGGTGATTTAGAATGGCTTCTATTTCATATTCTTCTTCTTCATTGATGATGTCTGGTGGTGGTGGAGTCGGATGAGATCCGTATGCTTCTGTTTCGGTATATGGGGTTAGAAGGTTTCTGTGGAATACCGGGTGTATTTTCCATTTGATCGGAAGTTTTAGCTTGTAGGTGAGTGGCGATAAGACTTCTGAGATAAGGAAAGGTCCTAGTCGTTTTGGGGATATTTTGTTGGAAATGAAGGGGAGTTTGAGGTTCTTGGCTTCTAGCCATACCTTTTGAATGTGTTTCAAGGGGTTTGACAGTTCTTCTGGTTCTTTGTTTCATAATATTGGCAGAGAGTTGATGTGCCACATGTGCTTCTTTTCTGGCATCATCAAGGAGTCTGATGCGTTCGTCTACTGATGGAAAGTTCGATGTTTCCATTACTGTGGGTATCGGTGGAGGGTTGTATCCCATGATTAGTTCAAATGGGGATTTCTGCCTTGAGGCATGTATTTTGGAGTTGTGTGCAAACTAGGCAATAGGGAGGGTTTCTGACCAGTCAAGAGGGTTTCTGGTGCAGTATATGGTGAGGTAGGTTTCGATTTCTTGATTGTATCAGTTCAGTGGAACCATCTGTCTGGGGATGATATGCAGTTGAGAATGCCTGTTGGATGTTTAGACGTTTGGCTAGTTGTCAGAGGGAGTTGGCAGGCAAATCTGGGATCTCAATCTGATATGATTTTATCAGGGTAATCCGAATCTGGTGAAGACTTTTTCTATTAATAGTCGTCTGATGTCATCGGCATTTGATCGATCTGATGTTGGGATGAAAATTACCCCCTTCATAAGGCCGTGGTCCACCACAGACAATATCGCATTATGGCCGGCGCTAGGCGGTAGACCGGTGATAAGATCCCATGAGATCTGGGCAAATGGGCGTTTGGAGGATGATGGTGGGATCGGTTGAGTTGGTGCGTGATCCGGTCTGCATATGATTTTGTGTTGTCGACACTCTGGACAGCCTTTGATGTAGTTCTTTATGAACGTCGACATCCCTGGCCAATATATTTCTTTCTTGGCAAGGCGGTATGTTTCCTGTTCTCCAGGGTGGCCATGTGTAGGGTGGTTGTGGTATCTTGCGATGACATCGCATCTGAGTTGGAGGTCTTCTGGAATGATGACTCGTTCTTGGAACGTGAGGAGTGGACCATTTGGGGTTGGAACTGTTCTGAAGTCTTTATCGGCGGTGTTAGGGTGGGTTTCTTTCAGGAGTTTGAATGCTTCGGTGGTTCTAGTGTTGTATTTGGGTGATTCTGTGATTCTTTCTTGGAGTTTCATGTCGACAGTGGTGATAAAGAGGTGTTCTGGGAGTATTGTGACTAAGTTCTGATCTTCTATGTTGGTCGTGGCGACAAAGAGGTTGTTTGGAAGCATGGTGACATCTTTGTTATTGTTATCCTCATCAGGGATGTGGTCTGGATGTCTTGATAGAGCGTCCAGTGCAGGGATTTTTGATCCTGGGATGTGTTCTAATTTGAAGTTGTAGTCAGCAAGGGTCTGTACCCATCGTGCTTGTCAGGTGGTTGATTTTTTGGGGTTTTTGCCAATATGTGAGGTTTTGGTGGTCCGTTCTGATACAGACAGTGTGGGGGCTGCCAAGGAGGTAGTGGCGCCATTCTTCGAGGGCTTGGATAATTGCAAGAAGTTCCCTGTCATAGATGTCGTAGTTGTGTTCTGCTGGTCCGAAAGTCTTTGAATAGAATGATACAGGTTTCTGTATTCCGTTGATGTCATGTTGATACAGGACAGCTCCTGATGTGAATTTGGAAGCATCAGCTTCTATTTCAAAGGGTTTTGTGGAGTCAGGCATGAGGAGTACCTGGTTCCTTTAAGAATTTGTTTTTGAGCGTTTTGAACGCTTTCTGTTGTTCTTCTTTCCATTCAAATTTGTTCGGTTTTGAAAGGAGTTGGTTCAGGGGTTTGGTGTGGTGGGAGTAGCTGCGGATGAACTTCCGGTAGAAGTTACAGAATCTGATGAATTTCCGGATGTGTCAGACTGTTTTCGGCACTGGCCAGTCTTCTATTCCCTTGAGTTTTCCAGGATCCATTTTGATCTCGTCTGGCGTGATGATCATGCCAAGATATTTGAGTCGTTGTTTATTGAACTCACATTTCTCTGTTTTGAGGTAGAGGTTGTTTTCCTGCAGGATCTGCAGTACTTTTTCTGTAAGTCGGTTGGTTTCTTCCTGGGTTTTACTGTAGATTAGGATATCGTCCATGTAGATGATGATTCCTCCTTTCTCCATTATTTCGGAGAATAATGTGTCCATCATATGTTGGAATGTTGTGGGACTGTTGCAGAGTCCAAAAAACATGACAGTTGGTTCAAAAAGACCCATGGGAGTCTTGAACGCTGCTTTCCATTGATTGCCATCTTTGATTCTGACGTTATTGTATCCTAAGCGGACGTCAAGCTTAGTGAAATACTTAGCTCCTTTGAGTTTATCCATGATAGAGGAAATCATGGGGATTGGGTAAGCATTTTTGACAGTGTGATCATTTAGATAACGATAGTCTTGGCAGGGTTGGAGGTCTCCTCCTTTCTTGGCAACAAAGAAGAATGGTGATGCCATAGGGGATTTTGAGGGTCGGATGTACCCTTTTCAGAGGTTTTCATCTATGAATTCTTTTAGCGCTTTTTCTTCGGCAGGTGCCACTTGATAAGGTTTCATCAATTTTGCTTTGAATGTCAGTTTTAGTTTCGATTTCATGATCAAACGTTCTTGATGGTGGGAATCGTTCAGAGGCTTTCTTGTTGAATATTTTAGCCCATCAGGTGAATCTCCGAGGAATCTCAGGTGGTTCTTTGTTTGATTCTGGTTGTTTCCCTTTTTGGGTTGTCGATTTTGTCAGGTTGTGCTGTTCGTTGTGGAGCGTTGTGGCATGTGTTGCTTTGGCGTTTACTTCTAATGGGGTTAGAAGCATTGGGTTCATTTCTCTTTCTAAAGAGAAGGTATCAAGGTCAACGTTTGACAGGTTGACGTATTCTTCGGGGTTTTCCTCGGGTTGGGAGGTCTTTCCAGCCATTATATCCATGGCAATGGAGTTGAGTTTGACAGGTCGTCGCAGGGTTCTGAGGAGTTTGGAAAAGTCCTGGTGGTCGATTTGGGGTTTCCAAGAGAATGTCTTGATCTTCCAGTTGATGTCGGGATTGTATTGTTCCAACCAGGGAAATCCGATGATGAGGTCTTTCTCACCAGTGTTTGTAACATACGCTTCTAGCGTGCAATCTCTTCCATCGATGATGGTTCTGATTTTGATGTATTCATGGATCTTGCCATGTTGATTGTCAGTTCCATCAACATTGCTGAGAGGGATTGGTTGGTTCAGCTGTTTGGTTTGATAACCATGTTGTTCAACGACTTTGTGGGAGATGAAGTTCCCTTGGGCTCCTGAGTCTATCAGGGTGGTGATGGCCACGGGTTTTGATGTCCGTTCACTCCAAATTTCGATGGGTAGGAAAAGGGATTGTTTATTCAGGGATAGTCGTAATTGTACAGAGTTTATCGAGAAAATGTCTTTCTGGGAGTGAGAGTACGAAATGTCCTTCTGAGTTCTGGAACGTGCAGGGGCACATTGGTCAACAGCGTTCCTTTTTAAAAATCCTGGAATGGACGCATCTCCGGGTCCTCGGCTAGCGCGGAGTGGAGTTCTTGTTGGAGTTCAGGATTGAGATCATCGACCATTTGGCACATCTGAGATGCGACTTCTGCGACGGCAAGGGAATACTTGCGTTGCGGTGATTGTTGTGTGTTCCGGTTTGGGAATCCAGGACAGGTGTTTTGTTGCCTGGGGAAGGGACAATTTGGGTTTCTTGCAGGATGAGGGGGATTAGTGTGCATTCCTGGGAAGTGTCTAGTTGGCGGTGGTTGAGGGCATTTGCTGACCCAATGATCTTTGGCTCCACATCAGAAGCATTCTTGGTTCTGGTATGATTTCATTTGTTATCCGGTGACAATGGCATCTAACTCCAACGGTTCTTGTGTGGAGTCTTCTTCAGCATATTCTGGTTGTGGAATTTTGGGATAAGGGTCTTCAAATCCTTCTTCTATTGTGACATGGTCTACTTCCATGGCATGTGGGTCGCGTGGGGTGAATTGTGGAGTGTTGCTCCTTTGGTAGAATTGTGCATAGGGTACATTGTTGTTTGGGCGGCTTGGTCCGTGGTTGGGTTGGTATTGGTTCCTTTGGGGGAACGTGTTTCTGGGGGTGCCATAGAGGGCATTGATTCAGCGGAAGTTATCGTTAAGTTTGTTTGCTCGGGTGTACCAGGTGGCGATGGTTGTCGGAGGGTTTTCCAATTCATCAATTTTCATGGCAATACAGCAGTCAATTGCTTTGCAGTATAGATCAATCAGGGTGCGGTCTTCATTCAGTCCGGATTGGCGGACAAGTTCCTTAAACTGAGCATTGAACTCAGTCATTGGTTTGCCTGCTTGGTGCAAGGTTTGAAGTCTGGTATGCACATATGCATGTTCGTCTGCTGGGGTGAAGTTGGCTCTAAGCCGAGCAGTGAAGTTGTCCCACGACTCCATGGCTATGGGTTGCCCTTGTTGGGTTTGGGCATTTCTCTCGTGGAGGTACTGTCTAGCCCAGGCTCGGGCATCTCCTGATTGCATTGTTGAAAGGACAAATAAAGTCCTAGCAAGGTCGGTGTTGTACGTGGTTGCATTGGCAAGTACGTAAACTTCGCATTGGAAGATCCAATCTTCAAACAATCTTCTAGTTCCATCGAAGGCAATGGGTTTGAGGAGTCCTAGCTCCTTTGGGGTAGGTGCAGCAGCCATTATTTGTAATTGTCCAGGTGGCGGCAGCGGTGGTGGTGATGGGGGTTGTGTTGGTCGTAGTGGAGGAGCCGGTAGGGCTAAGGGTACGGTTGGTGCGGGTAATGCGGGTGGTTGTGGATCGGGATCCGATTGGTTGTCGTCTGTTATATAGACGTTGGAGTTGTTTTCTGCTGGGGGAGTTCTTCCCTGATTTACTGCGTATTCGTGGCGTGTGAGTAAGTTTTCTTCCGATTTGGAAAGCTCTCTTGGTTGTTTAAGGGCATTTTTAAGTCTTTGAAGTTTGTAGTCGTTTAATGGATCTACTTTGGTGTTGTATTCTTTGGCTTGTTTGCATCTTCTTTCTTCTTGTTTGTAGTGTTCCTTTAATTCTCTTTCATGTTGTATTCTTTGTCGTTCTGCTAGTTTGTCAGCAAAACTTGTTCTTGTACATGTTGATGCACTTGGGGTGGGTGAGTTGAATGGAGATGGAGGATAGAATGGGGATGGTGTCTGAGTGGGGATAGGGTTTCTTCTGGGATCTGGGTTTTGGGTTCCTGATCCTGAGATTCTACTTCTCGATTTGGGAGGAGGTGATGGAGTTTCTCGGGCTGAGAATTTCTTTGGAGGTGTGATGGCAGTTGTCTAGTGATTGATTATTGCTAGAAGAATGAAAAATTGAGTTGCAATGATGGATATCCCTGAATATAGGTTCCACAATCTGACGATGCAACAGTGACAGGGGCACATGATACGTTCGAGTTCTAGGGTGATAATTTGGTAGGCGATGAGGGTGGTGGTGGAGGTGAAGACAAAAATGAGTAGGTAAGCCAGGTCTTCTGGCAGGGAGAGGTTGAGGGACGTAGCGATGGCTACACAGAGAGGTGGTTTTCTTTCGTACGTTGTTTTGAATGACCAGAGTATCTCGACACGTTTAGTACATTGGCAGAGCGGAACAGAGTAGAGGGTGAGCAAGAGATAAGCAGCAGAGTATCTTAGTGTTTTGTTACCCAAGTTAGGGGTTCGCTCTTGAGTAGCACAGGGTTTGACACAGGATGTCTATACAGACTTGGTCCTGTCCTACTAAGTGTGACTTGGAAACAATGGAGCACTATAGTCCAGCCGGTTTAAGGGCAAAGAGGTATAGGAGGCAAGAACTGTATAACACTAAGATAAGTATACAAGGTATTGTACTGTATCCTTATATACTTCTAAGTGTGGCTGTACTCCTACTATAATAGTTCAGACCAGAGTAACTATGAGTCAGAGATAAGAAAACATGAGGTGTAAACTAAGAATAGTCCTTCTGATGTACACTACTGATGGTTTCATAGTGACATGGGAATGTAAACTAAAAGTAACCGTCCTTCTGATATGGCTTCTGATAACAAGAAATGTGAATTCTACTGCAACCGCATGGAATACCTAGGCATGATCATCACACCTGATAAAATCAAAATGGACTCCATCAAGTTAGCCAGAATCACCCAATGGCCTGTTCCGAAATGTACCAAAGATGTCCACAAATTTATAGGATTCTGTAACTTCTACTGGAAGTTTATCCATGGCTATTCCACTATTGCCAGACCCCTCAATGCCCTCATGTCGACCAAGTGACTATTCAAGTGGACTGACAAATGCCAAGACTTGTTTGATGCTTTGAAACTTCAATTTTCAAAACAACCTGTGCTTACAATGCCCAACCAATTGAAACTGTTTGAAATCGAATGCAATGCTTCAAAATACACTACTGGAGCCATACTTTACCAAACTGACATTAATAATCAATGCCACCCTGTGGCCTTCCTATCAAAAACCCTTACACCCACCAAACAAAACTACGATATTCACAACTGCAAACTACTTGCCATTATCCACACCCTATGTAAGGGGACTATATCCCCTTACGCAAGGTACGTCTAGGGGTCTGTGGTTGGGTATCCGTGCTCGGCCTCTCTAGCCGATGCCCGATGCCTAAGCCTGGCCTCGGCCTTCGGCCACCCCCATCCCCGAGTCTAACCCACGTGCGACTGACGTTGTTTGTATATTGTTTGCGTACGTTATGTTCTAGTAGCTACGTAGTGTTTGGCTACCCGGTCTGTGCGCAGGCCTCTATGTATATAAGTAGTGTGGGTGTCGATTGTATTCGCCACCCAAATATCAACTTGGTTCCGGTGCTCTTACTTCCCCTAACACCCTAGGCAAATGGCATCACTATCTGGAAGGAGGACCCTTCCCCATTAAAGTTCATACCGATCACCAAAATCTTACTTACTGGAAGAAACCACAGGATATAAACCGACGCCAAGCCTGCTGGCATCAATTCCTCTCCCACTTTAATCTCCAGATTGAGCATGTACCTGGTATGAAAATACCTGCTGCTGATGCTCTCTCCTGCTGCCCCAACCATATCCCCGATGAGGATGAAGACAACAAGTCCATAACAGTATTACCCAAATCAATATTCATCAACACAATTGACCAAGAAACCTGTGACGATATACTCCGCCACAATAACTACAACCTGCATACCACTGAACAGATCACCACCCTCATAACCACCCCATATATTCCAACAGATTCTCAATACTCCATAACTCAAACCCCGAAAGGCCTAATTGTTACCTACAATGGAAAAACCATTCCACTGGAAGACCTCAAACTCTGCTGATGTATCATATGGAAATATCATAATTCCCCCACCACAGGTTACCCTAGTATCAACACGACCCTTCACACATTGGAGCATGATTTCTACTGGCCCAGTATGGCCAGTTTTACATGTGATTATGTCAAAGGATGCGCTGACTGTCAACAGTTTAAAATTAACCGACACCCTGCCAAGCCTACTTTTACCCCTATCCCAGCACCTGAATCAAACCACCCATTCACTCAAATCATGATGGATCTCATCACCAACCTCCCTCCCTCCACTGGTTTTGACTCAATTCTGTCCATTGTGGACTATGGACTCTCGAAGGGGGTAATTCTCACCACTACCAACAAAACCACAACTGCTGATGACATTGCCAACATCATTCTCAACAAGGTTTACCCACATTATAGCCTACCCAAACATATCATATCCAACCGCAACCCACACTTTACCGCACACTCATTCCAGAAACTGTTAGAATGACTCAAAATAACTCCCACAATGACCATGGCCTACCACCCTGAAGCAGATGGAGCAACTGAACATTCTCATCTGGAGACCCAAGCGTATCTTTCCATTTTCTGCTTGCATCACCCCAAAAATTGGTCACAGGCTCTCCCTCTCCTCAAATTTGCATACAATAGCCAACTGCATGCTCTACAAAAACAGACACTGTTTGAAATTATTATGGGGATACAACTGAAAGCACTTCCCACCATCAACAACCGCATGGAACTAATCAATTTATACTACTGAAATGCTAAAACCGCACACGAAACCGCCATGAAACACATGGAAAACCAATGTCTGTTATGATCTGTGCTCCTTCTGTATCCAAGGATAACTGGAGATGGCCTTCAATCACTCTACGAGGTGTCCGAGACAGTTGGCCTTGCAGAGCTTAGTGGATCGCGCTCAATGAGATAATGAGGGAACACACCAAGTTAAGGCAGAGAGGGTTAACAACCGCTGTTAACAAGATTAAAGCTTAGGGCTTTAATCTCTACTTGTACAGGCCTTATATACCTATGAGACACTATATACTCGTTATAGGTAGTTGGGCTGTTCTACTGGTTGTCCGCAGTCCTGACCATGATGCACATCCTAGCTGATGGCATCCTACTGTTATTTATATTACAATGAGTCAGTGTCCTCGTTCTTACTGCTGTGTGATGTTCCATCACTTTCCTCTGACTCATAATCTCCTTCTCCCAATTCTATCTCCATGGAGTCTCCTCCATTCTCACTCTCCACTCTCTTGGTACTTCCATCTACATTGGAGGTTGGATCGGTTGATCCATGGCTGTTCTCTTCATCCTCAGGGTATTCCAGAATATCCTCCAAGGTTATCTCCATTCCTGCTTCTCTTGCCAGGTCCTGCATGGTGTTATAATATTCCCCTTCTTCGTCTTCATATTCCTGTGCTTGTAACTGGTCTGTGGTCTCCTGTACCCATCTTGTAAAGTCAAATAGTTGTTCTTGTTCCTCTCGATCCGGACTATTCATAACAATGTCAATCAAAGTTCACCCTGTTCCACAAGAATCAAATGGTTTGGCTTGATGCCCAGAACTTAAATACCCTGTATGTTACATGTAAAATGGCCCCCAAATGTCTCAGACCATTCCAAATCACTGATGTACTATCCCCTGTTTGATACCAACTCAAACTCCCCAAATGCTGGAAGATCCACCCCATATTCCATGCCCAACTCCTCATGCTGTACACCGAAACCAAAACACATGGCCCCAACTACATCCAACCCCCACCTCAAATCGTCAAAGGCAAAGAAGTCTATGAAATCGAAGCTATACTAAATCACTGAAAATGATGAAACCACCTCAAATACCTCATCAAATGGCTTGGATGGCCCAAGTCAGAAAACACCTGGGAACCCAAGTCCCATTTCAAATTGATACCCAATGAAATCAGACCCAAAACTGTGGATGGAACCATCATCCCTGAAATGCACGATGAAGGAGATGCAGTAGCATTCCTAATGGAGTACAAGCAACTCAAAGGACTCAACCGAAACGACGAAAACACACCTGTTATTTATTCTCTTAAAGCCACTGAAGAAACCATGTTGTTCTCGCTGCCACCCCTACCAAAAATAAATCACACCACCTCATTTAACAGCACAATGCCTTCCTCCATCCGCTCACTCCCATCCAAATCCGCTCTTATTTCTACCCCACCTACATTAGATGGAACTACCAGATCCTTGTCCATGCAACCTGACTCCTAACCACATCCTCTACCAATTCCTTGTTGAGAGTGCACTTAACACCACTGAAGATACTGCCATCCCCACACTGCGTACCATGACAGACCACTCCCCCCAGTCCCATTTCACCTGTCGCAGAAATGCCTACTGCCATCCCTGCTCCCCTGCTCATCGCTACCATTAGTGACTATATTAACAAAGTCAACAGTGCCTCTACCCTTGTCTTTTCACTTCTTATCACACCAACACCAGCAGTACCAACAGAAGTTCATGATGGCTTCTCCCAACTCTGTGAAAACCTCCTCTGCCTCCATGGCCTTGAACAAAGTGTCAAAAGGGTTAAAGAAGCAACCCAAAACATGTTCAACTACTTATGGTCTGACCCCATCTTCTGCCAAATCTTCACTGAGCATTGTAGCTCCACAACCAGTATATGGATTGTGCCCACAATCCCTAGTTCAATTCAACCTATGCCTCCCAACAGACCATCCCTGACAAGTTCCCGTCCATTCCACCCACCGACAAGTTCGACCCGAACAACCTCCAAGCCCTGTTACCCTGCCTGTTGTCATACCCCCCACCTCTGCACCACCACCCCGAACTCAACGACAAACAGTGGACGAATTCACTCAACGAATGGAAGCCCATCAACAGCAGGAAACCCACCCCTTACCCCAAAGACCTCCTCAACATTGTACCACCCCTACCATCACACCCCAAGCTGTGACAACCCGTTCATACAATGTTGGAAGAAATCACTGCTTTGAGTGTCATCAAATTGGCCACTAGGCACACAGCTGCCCCCAATATACCTGCTATCACTGCAACCGCTCTGCACCAGGGCACTATATGCAAACCTGCCCTGTTTACCACCAAAACCAACACAATGCCAGTGCTTGAAAGGATGGCACAATGCTATCCCAACACCTTTGGATGAATGTATGATATCATTGGCAATGGCCAATACAATGACTACAATTACGCCTACGATGGTTACAGCTACGATTAGAACTGACTACTTTCGCAATCTGCATCTTACACCCATGCCCCACTGTTTATTGACTTCAAAACAGAGTTCGAAGATTAGAAGGGGGTAATGTTACCATTTTCCCATCTATGTGCCCACCCATCTATTTTTACTTATCACAAGCCACCACCTGCTGTCAACACCTGTATATATTTAGTTATCACATGTTGCCACCCATCTATAGTTAGTTCCCCTTTGGCTTGTGATTCTCGCCCATTTGCATGTGTTTCTTTCTTTTATCACATACCAATCATTCCAGTAGTATATATAGACTTAGGTATTACTTGTAAACCCTAGCTTTGTCTTATTATACACCGTATTTGTTCCTGTTCTTTGGCATCACCTTAGACTTGCTCACATTAGCCAACAGTCTACTTGTCGTAGATCACATTGGTCCTTGCAGACACCTAACCAGCATAACAGACAGGACAAAGTCAGTATGTAGACTTCAGAACTGAGGTGGTGTTACCTGGGTTAGGAGTTCACTCTTGAGTAGCACAGAGTTTGACACAGGATGTCTATACAGACTTGATCCTGTCCTACTAAGCATGACTTGGAGACGACAGAGCACTATAGTCCAGCCAGTTTAAGGGCAAAGAGTTATAGGAGACAAGAACTGTATAACACTAAGATAAGGATACAAGGTACAGTACAGTATCCTTATATACTACTATGTGTGGCTATGCTCCTACTATATATATCTGGACCCAGATAGAGTGAGTCATACTGAGTCAGAGTCTTATCAATCTAAATATAGATTGTTCTGATGTGCACTTCTGATTGTTTCAGAGTGACAGTTCTTCTATCTATTTATATACTTGATACTTCTGATAAGAGTTCCTTCTGGGCAGGTTTCTGATAAGGGGATTCTGATAACAGGTGGGGTACTTCAGACAGGGAGTGGACTTGCAGCCTTAGCTTATGTGCTGTGCCCTCCTACTGTCCTAGTCCATATTTCAGAACATCAGGGCCAAAGTGGAGCAAGGCAAAAGAGAGGAGAGGATAGGAACAGGGAACTGGTCTGCTGCTTGATTTGATTATCAGACTGAGGAGTACAAGCCAAGTGCCTATGGTATATATACTACTGGTCTTACAAACTATGACTCATACTGATTACATGCAGAGTGAAGCAGAGACCAATATGGTTACAAATGGATTACAAATGGATTGCAGAGGAAATGGAGATTGATAATATGCTCTGGCTATGGATGGAGAATGGAGCAATGGAAAGGAGAATCCCTGAGGACCAGGTGACCATGACACATATGGGAGTGGTTGTGTGATTGGGGCAAGAGGTTGCAGTCAGAGCAAGTCGGGGCCAAGTCAGAGGGCAGAAGGTTGTCATATGGAGCTCAAGAAGCCAAAGTCCCATGATTAGACTCTAAGTTGGCATGGATATGACAGTGGGCCAGTGTCCAAGTCTTTTGGTATTTGTCTCATGAAATTCAACCAAAAACCCCCCTCACAGTGGGCTCCAGAGGAAAAGGTGGAAATGTTCATGGGTTTTTAATATAGATAGGGTACTTGTTTTCACTAAGCTTAGCCAAAATTCAATAAGCTTAAGCTAATACAAGGAGTATGAGATAGATAGTGAACAACTTTATCTTTTGAGGTGTTCTGGGGGTGCATTCTGACAGCAAAATTCAAGAGAGTATAGTTTTAGAGTTTAAGAAACAGCTATTGAAGTTATCTTAGCTGCACGGTGCAACAGTGAAAGGACAATCCCTGTCAATTTGAAGTGTGGGGTCTTTGGTCTCTGGTCTCTGGTCTCTGAACTCTACTCTGATTGCTGTCTCTGTCTCTGGGTTTGGTTGACAACCAAAGAAATCACACTTAAAAATGCACACTAAATAGCCCTCTGAAACTGTTCTTGATCATAGCTCACAGACTTGTATGTGGAAGTGGGGGTGAGACCTCCTCCTTTCTCCATGAACAAGCATGACCGTATTTATATTATGTAGATACATGCAAGAAATAGTAAATATGAAATAGAAAACAATAGGCTTAATTGTTACAGGCACTGTAGAATATTTTGGAAGGTTCAGCAGCATTTCTGCCTTACCTTGGGTTATGGGTTTTTCTCTGATTGATGAATGGCAATCCAGCCAGATGTGTTCCATACTTGTCTGCATTATTCTGTGTTCATGCAAGTGTGTTAAGCTTCTGGATCAATTATGATCAGAATGTATAGCAGATGGACAGTCCCTTGATCCATTGTAATTAATCTCCATTAGGCAGTATGCTGAGGTGCTGGGATCCACAAAGCACTTGTTGATTAGGAGGTCTTTGATATTTTCTAGGGTTTTGGGCATTGGTTGTCACCTCTCAAACATTAGATGTTCTATCCCAAGGTCCAGTCATCATTATTGGACTCACTATAGGTGTAATACACCTGTGACAGCTGCTAGATACATTCTTTATGTTTGAATGAATCCAAGTTCATCAGAAAACTGCTCATAAGGTCCCTTGATGTGACCAGAGTATGTATACTCAATAGGCTATGTAGAGGCCTGAATCCCTCTGGAGAGTGTTCTGATAACTTGGTTCACTAAGCATAGTGTTTATGAGCTGGTTTGAACACTTCCAAGGCTTGAATATCCTTAATTCAGTCAAACTAGCTACTGTGGGACATAGTACCAATCCTCTATAGAGTTTATTAATGACATTGCCAATGATTCTATGTAGAGAATTGTTCTGGAGTGCAGAATTCATGTATAGTGGTGAAATTGGTGTATCAACAGCAACAGAAGCAGCCCTTATGAGCCATCAAGAATTGTTGATCATTCTCAGTGAGGGGAGGCAGGCAAGGAATATGAGGGGGGAGGGCATCATACAAGTTGGATAGAGGAGGATATGTAAGACTGTACAGTTCATTTTGGGGCAGCATTGGACTGGAAGGTACAGATGGGGGAATGTGCCAGCATTTGTGAGATATGAGAAAGAAGAGGGGGTTTGTTTGTTGTTGTTGTTATTGTAGTATGGGGAACAGAAGTTGGGGCCTGATGGGCATAGCCCCGATGACCCTGAGCTGAGGACATCATTCCACAGACCCAGGTACCTCCACAGACATGCTATTCCTCTTCTAAAACTTTGGCAATCAGGCTGACTCTGCAGATCCATTGGCTGAGTTCAGTGACCATGTCAAGGTCTTCATGCAGCTGAAAATTGTCATAACAGTTTTGGAGTTCAGGGTGCATTGTTATACATAGGTGATTCCAAATGTCAGCATCAGATAGCTTCTCCAAGGATCTGGTAAGTAGAGCATTGGCTGTGCAGACATTCGAGACCCAAATAGAGAAGGGGAGGTGTCCCTGGCCCTGACAGACCTCCCTTGCCAGAGGGATTGCCCAATCATTGGGCAGGAAATGGTGCTGAAGTTCTGCCATGAATACTGGAAAGGTGAGGCCTACCAATCTATCATGATCAGCAGTCACCCACTCCAGAATATTGGTGTGGTCGAAGTGATGTATAATTTTTCGGACTTGGTCAGCTGCCTCAATGTCCTTGGTGCCAAAGTAATGCTTGCACATTAACATGTCAGAAAAGGTGTGAGTGAATTGCTTTGGGTAATTGTACACCACCTGGTATGAGATTGGAGTACTAGACTGCACGCTGTACTTGCCAGCACCGCAGTGACAGCTTCCCTTTGGTTTGACTGGCATCGTGGAAGAGTAGATGGTGGTGGGTAGTAACAGCCAAGCTGGAGGGAATGGATGTTTCTCATGTGATGTCTAAATGATGTTAATATTCCCAAGTCAGATGGGTCATTGCATGTATTCCAATACATGGAAAATATGCTGAGAAACTTGGTGATTGTCAATGCGAGAGTAATCAGCGGGGGTCGACGGCCACTGAAATGAGTACGTACTTGACGCATCACAATATCGGCTAACCCCGCAAACTCCGACGTTCAACATATATGCCAGCCCAAACTCTAAAATCCCTTCTCTTCACGAAGGCTTGCCACGCTGGTCGCATCGGCCCCTCCTACCGTCGACACAGTGCCATTGACTCTTTCGAGTCTTCCATCCTTCAAGAGTAAAAAAACCCAGAGCTAGGAAATATCACGGTGCATTCTTGACATGTCGTGGTATGTCGACTTGACTCTGGGACAACCGACTCCTTGACCTGGGTCCCCCGCTTGTTGCAAATCAGGTGAGTGGGGTTCTTGCTCCATTATCGGTGTTCGGCCGTTGCTCGATATTCAATGATTCCAAAAAAAACCTGATTTTAATGAGTACGACTCGCTTAGGCGAGGTTGACGACTCTTCCTTACTCTCTGAGACTTATCTTCGGCTCCGCTTGAGAAATTTTGTTGACAATGAAATAGATAATTACTGTGGGATCCTGAATCATTTTGTCATGTCAAGAGCAAGATCCATCTTAGGCCGCAACAACATTGAAGATGGTCAGTGGGAACGATCGAGTATATCTCATTCTATGCAAATATTCAAGCAATAAAAAGTAGTACATGTGCGTAATCTATCAGATGTAATCCTAGATGCCCAAGATGTGTTAGAAATACAATACAGAACTAAAATAATGCGAACCCTAAAGCAAAAGCAAGTGGGGAGGCGGATAATAACCTAAGGATACACCCAAATGAATAACCCTCGTCAAATAAATTAATCGGCGAGCTCTAGCTTGTAGGGAAGAAAGCCGTCAGACCACTATCATGCCCAGCATGGCTTTGGTCCGGTCGTTGCTGGAGTTGTACACGGATCCTCATCAATTCATCCCATAGTTGCGTCGGGATCTGTATCCCACTACGAAGGTGGGTCTTGATACGATCAAGCCACTCCTTCATGAGGCGATATCGCCCCTCACTTTTGCGGTCCATATGTTTGAGGTCTAGGCCGATATCGTCCTGTATCGCCATTAATGAGACCTGGGCGAGCCAGTAAAACGGAAGGGCGTTGTAGATAAACGGAGGCTCCTCTCGGCTGTTCTCGTAGCGGACCGCATCAGGACTATTCATCCACATTTGCAACCAAGTGTGGAGTGCATACTGCGCTGAAAACGCAGCCTCCTTGATTCCGTTGTCACCGGGAGGGGTATTAGCGGCGGAGGCATCGGAGTGGTTTCGAGCACTTGAAGCACAGAGGTTGCGAAGAATGGTGTGGATAAGGATGAAGTGGGCGAACGGATTTAGTACTGGGGAGACCCCCGGTGGCTGTATCTCGCCTAGTATCGCTAAAGCGCGCTGCATGCCGAACCCGGAAAGCCGCGCCAAACCCAGTCCATATGGAGAAGGCGTTTTGATGATTTGGAGCCATTGTGCTGCGCTACCCACGGCCCATAGACCATCATCGCATGGTAGATTGAGGTCGAATTCACTGGGTTGGAATGAGGGGGACATCGAGAAATACAAGCAGTGACAGCAGTCATGAAGGTAGGAGACCAGAAGCGCCCTGCCAAATAAAAATGAGTGAAAACTCCATTGATTATACATAGACACATAACTCACCGCTTGACAGTCTCATACTGTGCCCAAGCCTTCCAGGCCTTGTCCAAGCTGCTTGCATCGCTTAGATCCGGTGGGACCCATGAGGCGATCCGACCAATTAGGCCGGTGCGACGTATCATCTAGAAAGTAACAGGACCTGCATAAGCGTCGAATCGCTTCATCAGAGGGCCGTAGTTGCGCACCATCACGAGCATGCCATGGTACACGTTGGATGAAACCCTTTGATCCGGTTTCTGATGGAAGAGGCCAATTGTCTGCAACAGGACAACAGAAATAACAAGATTTATCTGTTGGCCCAGATCAGAGCCGCTGTTGGACTTGAGATATTTGTGAGCGACCGGTTACACGGAAGAGGTGGACCGAGAGCTTACAAATTCTAAGATAAGGGTATCCCGCGTTGCTACTAGAGTATTATTGATGAAGTTGACTGCAGTCCTCGTTTTGACAAAGAGGGCCCCACATGCTTGCATAGCACGGATAAGGATCGAGGGTTTGCCTTCGGACTTCCATGTCGAAGGGTGAATAATCGGAATTTGAGTGCTAAATGCAGAGAAAAAGAGGTATACTATGCGATGGAGGTCAAATTAATAGCCTACGCCTCCATTAGGGAAAATAAACATACAATAATGTTCTAAGTCCTCGGCCGTGGGTTCGAGAGGGCTTGTAAGCGCCGAGGAATCGAATGAAGCTCCCGCTGGGTTTGCTGTGGGGCCGAGCTGTGAAGGCGGTGTATCAAGTGGTCCAGCTGATGCTAGAGAAGTATAATCCGCCATGAACTCTTGGTCACCCAGCCGGACACTTTGTGGGTAGGGGAAGACATCAGCGCTGTTGAACCTCGGGAACATATCGCCTCCGTCCAACCAACCCGATAAGTCATGTATAGGAGCAGAGGGTGGAGAACATGGCGAGATCGCCTGATCCAAGTTAAAACCCTCGAAAGGATGATTAGGAAACAGCCGACTAAGCTGGTTGTCCAAGGTTAAGGTATCAAAGGTCGCGACCTCGAATGGCTGAGTAAATTCTCCACGAGTTTCAAAAAGGTCGGACCGAGGAGATGATCGAGATGAGGCTATGGAGGAAGTCGATGATGATGCTAAGAGGCCCGGAAGATCGAGTGGGGGTAAAGGAACCAACTGACTATCTAATGAAAGCGTAGGTGACGGGGTGATATCGTTGCTGGTGTAAAGGGAATGATAACGAGGGGAGGACATTGTTCGGTTCGTGGAGGCAGGCGAAGTTGTTGGCGTTGAACCGACGGGCCCTTTAGCTGCTGCTTGTTGAGCCGCTTTCTTGGCTGCGTTGCGTTTGTTTCTCGACGCTTCGGGGTCATTGATGAAAACACACTCCCTTCCCCGGGACGAGCACTTGGAACAGGGATATTGCAGATTACACTTGACCTTTGATTCGGCACATGCCTGAAAATCATTTATATCGGTAGAGATACATACAAGGATTCCAAAGCGTACCTGGCAAGACTTTCGCCGCGACCTGTTCGCGTTTCGACTGGAGATTGGAATGGAAGTTAGGTGAACATCCGAAGATTAGCAATTGTTAACGCCACTCACGAATCTCCGCAAGTTCGTTTATGTCGAGTAAGCAAATCACTGCGCGTAAACTCTGCGTGACATGTCTTGCCGAAGGGTGTCAGCGTTCATTCTGGAATTTGGGTAATGGAGACCTACATTGCATCTATGTAAGCGTTCATTTGTGTCTGTAGCAAGAAGATAAGTTTGGAAGTAGGCTCAATTGAACAAGGATGACAGACGTGAGCGAAGGTGTCGATTGAGATGGGTGGTACGGGTGAATTTCGCTGGGCAAAGGGAACAGTATTTCGTCTGGGGTAGCGATGGCATATTTCCTAAGTTGTTAGCAAGATCGTTAGCGGACTTGTATCATTTCAACCCGTGCCACTAGTACCCACCTTTGTGATTTCGCATACGACTAACTTCTCCATTGGCTTTGAGGTCGATCGAATGCCTCACGGAGGGCATGGCAGGAAGTATAGGGGCAACCATTGTGGAAGGGGGAAGGAGTTCGAGGACAGAACCTCAGGTGCAGGTTATATAAGCGCTGCGGTGAAAAGCTCAGGATTTGGTTCGATACACATGTTGGCGAGCTGATAGCAGTGCACCAATCTATATGCAAATACTAAGCGGCGCAAGAAAGGAATCATTTTTGGCCTCTTACACACATCGAAGATGGAAATGCCCGGATCTCGCGGCTGTTGATCCATAATCAGCTCCCCGGGTTATGCTTGTCTACAGTAAGGAGTGGAAGAGGTTGACTATTTGGTTCCACGTCAGCCCACACTAATCTTTGAACCACCACAACGGTAAATCTCGATCTGGCGCCCATGAGCGGGGAGCCGAAGGAGTTACGACGTGAGAGAGGCTGCAAGGAGCCAAGAGCAACTGTAACAGAGTGGCTGCTTCGTACAGGATATGATAGAGTTGCCTTTAGTAGAGGACATCTGCATGATAGACGTCTGAATGCTCCCTTTTGTTGTTTAGCGAAGGGCCTCGGGTATCACAGTAAGCTTACGTCAGCCATCTCAGCTGCAAATATGTGCTCTTCTCCTCACTGTTTTACACCAAGAGCACCAGCCCTGGTGCACGATGGAGTGTTTCTTAGACTGGATCTTTTCGATTATGTCGTTTTCGTCGAATATTTGACAACGAATGCGTGGAGTGCTGCACATGGCAGTTCCTTGATCCGCCGGCCGAACCTAACTTTGCATCGACCCGTGTGCGAATCTCCTGCTCATTTGCTCAGAAGTTGTGGTGGTCACTGCGTTTCCCTCACGATTGACGCCTGGAATAGCCTCAGAGCCGATTGAAGAATAACACCAAGTCTGCCTAAACGCCCTCATGGCTCAGATGCTCTTAGATGCTCTGCTCAAAGACAGGAGCGCGGCCGCCTCAATAGACATTAGGTTGAATTTGATCTGTCATATGGTTTAGAGTGTTGTATTTACGCTGCCGACTTATTTGTTTGACCTGGTCTTTATCATTTCCCCCTTACAGAATTACTTGCTGGGTTACCCACGTTTAAGCGAAGACATCAGAATCTGATGATTTGCCGAGACGTCTGGACTGAACCACCCACCAGCCCGCGCACCACAGGGTGCCAGTAATTTGGTGCTTCGGCTCTAGACGTTAATCAGGGGCAGCTCTACGGTCTTCCTGGTTGCTTTTCGAGATTTCTAACACAAGCTGCGGTATCGTCTGCTTTCTTCCGGCACTACAACAAGATCTTTGAGAAAAAGCCCGAGAACAGGTCCCACAAGGTCCAAGCATGGGCATCTCATCTCATTTCATGATGTAATATTGTATTCTAGGCCCTGTGGATCACTTCGGGGACGAGGACACACATTTAGACTACCTAGATGTCCAGAAGTGCTCGAAGCCGCAAGAAAATGATCAGTTGATGATCCATGAAATGGAAGAACCCATTATTCAAAGGCTGGGGTTTTTTTCAATTCATAACAGCTCGCTATAATGGTCCATTGGCACGCTGTGGCTTGGTCCAGAAGTTGGAGGCGTGCCCAGTTAGCTCTTGTCTTCTCTGCTCTGCACTGCGGAACGTTCATTGCGCCAGGACCAAAGTTGTGCTTGTTCCTAATATTTAAGGCTGATAAAAATCCCCTGCCGCTGCGGCAAGAGACCTTAGCTCACTTTGCTTGACTGTGGTCGTCCAAAATGGCATCTCCCAAAAAAAAGGCATCGGCCCGCCCAGCGGCATGATCAATGAGACAGACCCACATCTATCGGGGTCGCTATATATTCTCAATACCCGAAAGACAGCACTATGTCAGAACCCCTTTCAAAGATTGAGCATTAATGTCCATCAATTGTAGCGGGATATCCATCATCCGGTCAGCAGCAAGATACCACGGTTAATGTAAATTTCAGATATTAGAGGCCGAGACCGTCGCGAGCGATGACGAATACTGAAATGTCAGATCATGGACCCTAGACATCGATTTGAAGATAAATTTCCCCGTATAGCGCCTTTCCCGGCTTTAGTTAGCACTTGTCCCCATATCGGAATATCACTTGTCGTATTGGTCTTTCCCTTCAGAGTTTTGATCCCTGAACAGATATTTTGCTGGAAACCTGAGGTGCCTTTATGTTTAGTGGCAACCCTGATCAGTCGAGAGGTATTCGCAGCTGTGAGAATAAGTTGTAGTTGGCCTAAACACCCAGCCCCAGCGATAAAATTGTTTATCATCTCAATACTAAGTTTAATTACGAGTGGCGCATCCGTATCATCGTCATGGACCCTGCCTAATAGACGGATGTATCCTTATCTGTGACCGTAGTAGGGCAGACCAGGGATACTCTAACCCCGGATCGGAAGCGACTGAAGAAGATCCGCGGTTGTGGAATGCGGTCTTGCTGATGCTTGCCATGCTTCATGCTATTCTTGATACTGGCCCACCAGAAATACCCACTCATCCAACAACAATTCAATAGATGGAGCGTGTTCCTAAAAATGTACTCTGGAAGGTTTGAAATAAGGAACCCCGGTGCTGCACAGGAGGGGTTAGGCTGGGAGCGCGTATCACACCTTGCGCGCAAATTTCCGTGCCGGACCTAGTGGCTGTCGGTTAGGGGTTGTTACCGCCAATATCGAATTAAGTGCCACGAGTCTAATTTGCGGTGTCCTCCATCTGGGTGGACTATCCTGGTGATTTTCTTGCCACTTCACGGAGGACCTGTCCTATATTTTCGGGGGGTTCCCTTAGCATAGCAGTTATGCGAGAAGAAAATACGAGTGTGTGTTTTCGGTCAAAGTGTAGCGCAATTGCAGCCAACCCATTGTTCAGGGAAATACACCACACCAAAGCAGGGTGTAGACAGGGGCAACGAACTTGTGATGTCATTTGCCGTTAGTCGTCCGCTCGCACCATCTGGTGGATATCGTCGCTACATGCCGGCATGTATAGAAAGCCCAGACGCATCTGCGTAGAGCCACTTCGTCCGGGTCGATCACTACCAGAAGGGGCATCGGCGGTATCATGGGATGCCAGGGACATTGGGCTTGTCCAGCACTTTAGGGGCATGCAGGGCAGATCGACCCTAGGACCCTTTCTAGCCCTACGTTGGGGAGATTCATACAAAGTGGTATCGAGCAGCCTCAGGCAGGTTGGCTAATACCCGCACAGGAAGGATGGTTAGTGATCTTCTAGGGATGAATTATCAAGGCTATAATTGATAATAGTAAACGATCATCACCATTGACAACTGTATGTTCGAGAAACGCAGCGGACTGTCCTTGCCCCCTTGGAGCCGCTGAGGATCCGGTGGCCCTGACCCTAGTGGCCCTACTGAATAATAAGACTGATGTCCCTGGATCTAGTAGTACTATAGACATTCCTTGTGGTCCATAGATCTATATTCCACACCCTCTACTTCTCTCTTTTCTCAATCGTCTCTCCTCAGCAAATCGACTCTTGCTCTTGCCTTTATAATGCGTGTGTGGAATGAATATTGTATATTTACCATTTCCATAAGTAGAAATACAAGGAGTTCTTGCAAATACGAGTGGCGCCGGATATACTTATGAGCGGGTTGTCAATTCATAAGTCATGCTTGGGCAGTGGAACATGCATCAACGACACCGTCTGGACTCCATGCTACTCCGTGTGGGTGTACAGTCAGTGCGTGCCTGCGACTGAGCGTCGAATTTATAAACCTAGGGCCAGGCTCACTCGGGGCCCTGAGTCCCGGTAGCGCCAAGATCATCCAAATTCCTCGTGTAGATCTTGAGCACTTACCTACCCCGGGATGCTGTCGTAAACTGTGGGAGTGTCTATAACAGTGGAACGGAAGGAAGGGGCGAACTTTCCGTTGCCAACAATAACGAAAGGGAGTGCCTGAATGTCTGTTAAAATATTTATCTATCTGAGACAGTCATTCCGTGTAAACGAGCCACAGTGCACATGGTGAAAAGGTATCTTAGGTTCGCACAGACAAGGGCCGATATGTAGTGTCAGAAGGCAAGCTGAGCGGGACCGAGTCTCGAGCATCTTTGCACTATATTTATCTAGTGTACTCATTGAAGATCTCTCGGCAGTAGGACCGTCCCTGCCTGGTGCCCGTTTTCCCAGTAATTTAGCGGCTGTACAAGGGCTTATCAATCCCTTGCTCCTCAGCCGGCTAGGGACAAGGGTGTGTGATAGTCGCTTAAGTGTCCAGCCAGAGGTAGCCGGTAAATGGTCAGGGTAGCAGGGGCGTCGAAACTCGAAGATCAACATGACCAAACAGGAGTATACGGTGAGAACTCGAGGTTGATTTGAGTGAACCTCATTGTTGTGTTCATGATTGAAACACGAAATCTCACTATGGGTGTCCGGGACATATGACTGCGAGGGAAAGCGCGAAAACCTTTGGCGAACACTGGTCTTCTGTAAGCGTAGCAACGTCACTGTACTCTGCCCTCTCACCTAGTCATGAGTTAGTTCCCCGACTTCATCGCCTTTGCTGGCGGAGATCCCGGTGGGTTTACGCCGGATCGTCTGTTTCTCTTGACCGCCGTGGTACCCGGTTCTCCTTCGATGCACTGAATGCTGCTCTTGCTCGCCCTCGATCTCAGTGGTAACTGGTTAATGGACCAATCACCACCTCAATCGAATCACCACCTAAATCGAACCAAGGCGTATCTAACCTCATCCGGCTTTCGGCGGGATCACCGGGGAGTGTTTCAATTTCGAATACTGTAGGGATCAATCCAACACGCGGTGCGCATAGAATATCTTCCTTGTCACATGCGATAGCACCTTCGGGAGTGTACTATCCCAGCGCATACTGAACCCTTTACGTTCTTTACGGAAATACCAGGAGTAGCAGATTTTAAAAGGGCATGATTTGGTCATGGAATGCCTCCAATTGCAATATTCCGGGGCTTTCGCAATGGCCTCCGCCAAAGTGGCTGAATCTGCACATACCAGTCTTCGCTGGCCAGGGCACTGCCGCCTCGAACACCCCGCAAGCACGCGAACAGGCCCTGCGTGATGCTTCCTCTCCTTCAGGTTCTACTCTTCTATCTGCATGCCACGAGTCTTTCGTCTTAGAACTCTCGACCCTAACCTTAAACGACCTCGCAGAAGCCGACATTGATTTAACAGACTTTTCGAAGCCGTCAGCCCTTCTCACTCTCCCTAATACTCGCTATCGCCATAACCCAGTTGTGTCTGGTCCCACATTGTTCCTTCTCCAGGCTCTTCGATATCTTGCTTTTATTGACCATATCGCCCAATCCACGGGTTCTTTTACACCCTATAGCGACGTTTTACAACGCAACGCAGAAAACGGTACTGGTGTGCTCGGGTTGTCCTCTGGTATCCTCCCTGCTGTAGTCGTTGGAACATCTCTATCCTCCTCGACTTTCATTTCACGAGCGGTTGAAGCATACCGTCTTGCCGTCTGGATCGGTGTCCGCACACAAGCTTACCGCCGGAAGGCGCTTTCTGCTGCACCGCAGGACCAGGATCCGTCTCTTCCATGGGGTCTTGTGTTCCTTGGTATGACCAAGGACGCCATGGATGAAGTAGTTGCTAAATTCAATCAGGTAAAGAGATCATGCTAACATGTCATCTATTCCATGGGAGCTGATGGCGAATTTTCTTAAGCAAATCGGTGATACCGCGCTTTTCGTGACAGCGATTACGGATGGCACCTGTATCACTGTCTCCGGGCGACCCGATTATCTCACCGCTTTCTCAGCCAGTCTTTCGACAACTGCGGTCGTGCATAAGACCTCCCTCGATACACTTTACCATGCCCCTGTCCTCGCACCCGCAGTCCGAAACAGGGTGATGGCTGATATCACCACGCGGAACATCAAGTTTCCCGGTTTCTCCGACATCCAGGTACCCATTCGCTCGACCCTGACTGGTGATGCAATCACACGGGATACCTCTTCTGGATCTCTAGTGGAGTCGGTTGTAGAAATGATCATCACCCAACCAGTCAACTGGACTTCCGTTGTTGAGAAGACTGTTCCCACTGTCCCTGAGGATATCCCCGTCAAACTCTTGAATTGCGGTCCTGGGACTGGTCTGACCAAAGGACTTGATCGTGCTTTCTCGCGGGGAAATGTTGTAACTCTCGATCTTTCCAAAATCAACTTCGACGCAGTCAAAACGACGGCTAAGCGAGAGCCAATCGCTATCATTGGAATGGCAGTAAACATGCCAGGTGCCCCCAATAACGATAAGCTATGGGAGGTTCTCGAGACTGGCATTAACACGGTCTCGGAGGTGTGTTTCTTTAATTATTGTATGACGTAGGCTCATCACCTATTAAAATTCCCAGATCCCTAACCATAGGTTCAACGTTGCGGACTACAACTCAGGCAAGAATCCCAGACGGTCGATGAAAGCCCACACCGGCAATTTCATTGATAATGTCGATGAGTTTGACAACAAGTGAGATCATTTGTTTCGGGAGCAAGCATGAGCATGCTCACTATCCCCGCAGATTTTTCAAGATCAGCCCCCGTGAAGCGAAGAGCATGGATCCCCAGCAACGCGTCCTTTTGCATGCGGCTTACGGGGCACTCGAAGACGCGGGTTATGTCCCTTATTCGACTCCAACGTGGAGTCCCGAAACCTTCGGCTGTTATGTTGGGGTGGCTACTCATGATTACCTTCAGAATCTACGGAACGAGATCGACGTCTACTATAGCACAGGTGCGCTTATCGAAGCAAAATACGTTGTTGCTCAACCTAACTTCTTCTAGGCACATTGAAAGCCTTTCTGAGTGGTCGCATATCGTACGCGATGCAGCTCAGCGGGCCGTCAGTTGTTGTCGATACCGCGTGCTCCTCTTCTGCCGTCGCGTTTTATCAGGGTGCTCGTGCGCTTGTCAATGGCGATTGTAAAGCTGCCCTTGTGGGTGGTGTGAACATTGTTTCAAGTCCTGATGTAGGTGTTCCCCTTCTCGATGTCACATAACCTGACCTTCTCCCGTAGATGTTTCTAGGCCTTGACAGGGGTCACTTTCTCAGTCCTACTGGCCAATGCAAGGCCTTCGATACTTCTGCAGATGGCTACTCCCGCTCGGAAGGTGTTGGAATGTTTGTCCTGAAGCGCCTTTCCGACGCGATCGCCGAGAACGATAATATTCTTGGTGTTATCCGTGCTATTGAAGTCAATCAGAGTGGCCTTGCCCACTCTATCACTCATCCGCACGCCCCCACTCAAGCCAAGCTCTTCATGCGCACCCTCGAGGCGGCCGGAATCGATGCTCATCGTATCAACGTAGTCGAGGCCCATGGAACTGGTACACAAGCTGGCGATCCCAACGAACTCGAGAGTATTCGGAGCATATTTGCTCAAGAGCGACCCGCAAGTAACCCTCTTCACATTACTTCAGTCAAGTCGAATATTGGCCACCTGGAAGCTGCTTCTGGTGCTGCCGGTTTGGCTAAACTTCTTCTGATGCTTCGCCACAAGACCATCCCCAAACTCATTTCACTCAAGAATCTCAACCCCCGCATCATTGATCTGGCTTCAGACAACACGATCATCGATACCGCTCAAACCAGCTGGGTCCCATCAGAGGAGGGTAAATCCCGTGTTGCCTTGCTCAACAATTTTGGTGCGGCAGGTTCCAACACCGCAATGGTCCTCGAAGAATATCTCAAGCCCCCCAGAGAGGAAGCTCCTGAAGGCTTGTCATACACATTTGGTATTTCCGCCAAGGACTCGGCAGCCCTCGAGGCTCTTCGCACGCGCTTGATCGAGTGGATTCAAGACCAGAAACACGTATCTGCTTCACTTTCTGATATCGCATATACAACTACCGCCAGGCGCCATATCTACAAACATCGTCTTGCCGTGTCGGCTAATAACAAGGAAGATCTCATCGCCAAATTGGGCAAGGCAACGGGTTCTCAAGTTAAAGAGGGCCCTTTCACCGCCGCTTTCGTTTTCTCTGGTCAAGGGAGCCAGTATCTTGGCATGGGTCGTTCCCTGTACCAGTCCTCGGCCTTGTTCAGGAAGGTTATTGACGAATGTCATTCTATCTTGACTACCGCAGGATTCCCTGGTGTATTGGCTATCCTCACTGCTGAAGGAGAGACCAGTGGGTTGGCGAAGCTCGAGGAGTTCGAGGCGTATCAAGCTGCGATCTTCTCCCTTGAATATGCTTTGGCCAAGTTATGGATATCGTGGGGCATTACTCCCAGCGTTGTTGTTGGTCACAGGTACGCATTTCTAGCTTGGGTAATTGGTCTTTGATTAATGCCGCCCCACAGCCTGGGCGAGTATGCCGCATTGGTCACCGCTAATGTCTTGACTTTGAGAGGGGCGCTCATGATCATTGCCAACCGAGTGCGCCACATGGTTCAAAAGTGTGCTGTGGATTCTACGGCTATGATTGCAGTTAATCTCCCAAGCAAAGACGCTCAAGCCGTCATCGATTCATCGGCTGATTTTTCCGGTATCACTATCGCATGCTACAACAGTTCCGTCGACTGCGTCCTTTCGGGACCCATTCCCCAATTAAAGGCATTCAAGGCACACCTCGATGCCGAGGTGCACTGCAAGAACGTCCTTTTGTCCGTTCCTTTCGGCTATCATAGTTCTGCTATGAATCCTCTCCTCGGCGACCTAACAGACTTGGCGAAGCGTGTAACCATCAGTGCACCAACCACCCCCATCATTTCCAACGTTTACGGAGATATCGTTCTACCAGGAGACGAGTCCGTCTTTAATGCCGAGTACTTTGCCAGGCATTGCGCTGGGCCGGTTCGGTTTACTGAAGGTGTCCAGCAACTGATTGCCAACACCAAGGTTCCCAGCATCGATGCATGGATTGAAATTGGCCCTCACACGACGACTCTCCCTATGCTTAAAGGCATCGCCGAGGTCCCAAAGACGGCATTACTTCTTGGATCTCTTCGCAAGCAACAAGAGCCCTGGTCAACTCTCACCACAACACTCGCACAGTTATTCACCACCAATGCCAGCGTTCGGTGGCGGAACGTTTTTGCTCATATCCCCGTCAACTGCATCAGCATCCCCACATACCCATTCGCCAAGACCAAGTTCTGGGTCCCGTTTGAGGACACCCCCACCGCGGCTGCCCCTCAAAAAGTCCAAGCAACCCAGTCGCAGTCGCAATTGCCTACCACCGATTACAAGATGTTGCGTGCTTGGTCCCAATATCCTACAAAAGATAATGGCTACGTCGCTATTTTTGAGACACCCATCAGCCAATTGGCAGGCTCCATTCGAGGACACAGCGTTGGTGGCATGCCGCTTTGTCCAGCTTCGGTCTATCTAGAACAAGTGCTTGCTGGCCTCGATCTTATTCAACAGCACCTTTCGATCCCCTCTTCCGGGAACTATACCGTCCTTCGTAGCATCGAATTCGCGAAGCCCCTCGTTTACGACGAAGCCGTCTCCCGCACAGTCATTACCAACATTACTATCCGAGATGGCCATGGCGCTTTCTTTGTTGCTTCTCGAATCGACGGATCATCCGAAGAGTCTGCCCACGTGCACGGCGAGTACAAGACACAGGCAATTTCAAAGACTACCACTAAATTCTCCCGCACCCTTCCCATTATCAACCGCCACATGTCCGCTGTCGCCAAACCCAAGAACGGGAGGGCACCACAATCTTTCTCCACACGCACGGCTTACGAGGTCATCTTCCCCCGCGTCGTCGACTACGCCAAAGAATACCACACTATGCGCTCTCTTATTGTGGATCCCTCGGGAATGGAGGGCTTTGCATCGGTCAAAATCCCTGCCTCGTATGATCGCAGCAAATTTGTCGTTCATCCCGTCTTTACCGATACCCTCCTCCACGTGGCCGGCTTTGTAGCAAATATGCAGGGAGGCTCAAATGATGCTTACATTTGCAGCGAAGTCGGGTCGGTGAAGGTGATTCCGGAATGGGTCGACAATGATGCGTCCTATGCTGTCTATTGCAGCAATGGTTGGCTCGCCGACCAAGGTGTCATGCTCGCTGAAGCCTACGCCGTGAAGCTCACCGAACCTCCAGTCCTAGTTGCCCATTTGAAAGACATGCACTTCCGCAAAGTGCGCCTGAATAGCCTCAAGAAGGGGCTCGCACACGCCGCTGGAAAGGCCCCTGCCGGCCAACAGGCTCGCTCTGCTCCCCCTTCTAAGACTTCTACGCGCCCCGCTTCTCACATTCAGTTTTCTGCCACTCCCCCTCCTTCCCTTCCCGCCTTGGCTATACCAGACAACCAAGGTCCCGCCCACGTCCAAAGCGAAGTTACCAGGATTGTTGCTGAGACGTGCGATGTTAGCGCATCGAATGTCGACCTAAATACCGACCTGGGTTCCCTTGGTGTTGATTCGCTCATGTCCATCGAAATTTTCGGTAAACTTGAGGCGGCATTCCCAGCTATTTCATTGGATGCTCACAAGCTCTCGCACTGCAAGAGCATTGCCGATATCATCGCCGAAGTCACCGCCAAAGCGCCTGTCCCCTCCGTTGCCCCTATCATTGCATCCGAACCCGACAGTAAAGCATCCTCTCCCCGGACGCTAGTCCCCGACGAGAGCCTCGCCGAACCGATGCCACTGGCAATAGACGGTGATATCAATGTCAAAAACGTCCTTTCGGCCGTTCTAGACGTCAGTCCCAAAGACATTGGTGATGACACCGATTTCGAAACTCTTGGCTTGGACTCCTTGACCTCAATCGAGGCTCTCGCAGCCCTGAAAAATGAGTTCGGGATTGACCTCCCCGGACACTTCTTCAATGATTACCCCACCGCAAGGAAAGTACAATCCTATCTCTCCTCACACCTCTCTGCCCCAAAGCCTTCATTGCAACCGCAAAAGATTCCTATGCATGAGGCGGTGACATACCAAGTAGCTCCCCCTAAGGCGAAGGCTGAAGGGAAATCCGAGTTTTCCGTTACAATCTCTCCTGCCAGCGCGACAAGGCTCACCAAGGCGCTAAAACTCGACACCACCCCTCTTCCCCTCCAGAAAGCCAATTCTACGGCTCTTCCCCTCTTCCTCATCCACGACGGTAGTGGTTTGATTAACTATTACAATGGCGTCTCCCCCCTTGGTCGCCAGGTTTGGGGATTCAACAATCCTCATTTCGCCACTTCAGAACCTTGGTCTGGAGTTGTAGAGATGGCCTCCGCCTATGCTGACTATATCTCCAAAATCACAACTGGACCAGTCATCTTGGGAGGTATGTGCAGCTAAAAGGAAACTATTTCACTTAAGCTGAGTTCTATTTATTAGGTTGGTCCTTTGGAGGCGTGGCGGCATACGAAACCTCTCTTCAACTTGCGAAGAAGGGCATCACTACCTAAGGGTATTCTGCTCATCGACTCTCCAAGTCCGATCAACCATGTACCCCTCTCCGACGCCCTCATTGATTCTGTGGTCAATCTTGATGCCCGTAGTGCTAATTCTGACCTTGGTCGCCTCGTGAAGGCCCAGTTTGCTATGAACGCTCGTATGCTCGGCAAATATGATCCTCGGGGCACGGGCGGAACTTGTCCGCCTCTCGTTCTCCTTCGCTCATCCGAGGGGTTCAACCCGCCTGGCGTTCCCAATGTTCCGATCTGGCTCGCGGACCGCAGTGATACTAGGATTGCTACTGCAGGATGGGAGGATTTGGCATCGGGCCCTGTCAGGGTTCTTGACATTCCCGGGCATCACTTTACGCCATTTTACCCCAACAATGTGAGTTATGTTTGTCCGTGCTTAACCTGATACTTTGGGATACTTACGGGGGTTATAGATCAAGGGTGTCGCCGAACGCATGATTGAGGGGTGTACACTACTCGAACGGGCGTGAGATCGTTGTAATGTATTTTTAGTTGTGGATGATGCTTGGCTTTAGAGTCATGATTTAGAGCAGTGGGTATTCTAGACGTTTTTTTCTTTGTCTACATACATACGTGTAATTCACCTCGCTTGCAATTAATGGTAGCCCTGTGTTAGACGGAAACCATAGGGGGCAGACAGCAAAATGGAATTAGATCAGATTTTAACGAAGGGACAACATAGTAGTAACAGGGCTCATAGGTGGGGTATCAAACTCGGCCATAATCATAACCGGGTGGGAAAGCTTAATCAATCCAAGTGGGTTCAACGCGCAGGCGTGGCTTTGGCTTGTACTTTTTCCCTTTCTTCTTCTCGTCTTCATGCTCTGCCTCCATGCGTATCTTGACGCTTCTGTGAACCTTGACTCCATTCTTGACCTGTTTCGGTATGAAACGCGGACGAGCGAGGTTAGATCTGTTGTTAAACCGAAGAAAACGCTGATGAGTAACCCGTCCCACTTGTTGACTAGAAAACCCCGACATACCCGAAGTAGGATACCCATTGATTATCGCCTCGCTGATACCTCAACTGCATCGGAATAATCTCCAAAAGCCACCACCCCTTCTTCAACTTGAGCTGATCATACGCAGGCGATAGCGCATCATGCAACTCCTCTTCCTCCTCCGAGCCCAAAAACGGTATAGTCGGAACAGCATGGAGCGCATGTATCTCCCGCTGCTTTCTCTTGGTCAAAGTCGAATGTAAACGAATGGGAATCGGATCGGCTGGTGGTTTCCGGATTTTGTGCTCAGTGGGATTGAGGGGGGTGCGTGGGGGAGGACGTGGGGTGACAAAGGGATAGAGTGTAGTTGGGTCGAGCCCGATTCCGCGGAGGCCTTCGGTTTCGAACATCATGCCCGTGTTGGCCTTGAAGCATTCGCGGATCATCCAGCGAAGGGGGATACGAGCCAAAGCGTGGCGGGTTCGATTGCTGACGGAGCCTCCGCCAACGTCACAGTGGCAACCCTAAAGGAGGAGGAGGAGGAGGGGGAGGGGGGGGGGGGGGGGGATGAGTTGACTGTTAGATGATCCGTAGACCAACAACACGTACAGCGAACCAGACTTCTTCGATATCAGTCTGACCTCCATTCTGATGAGCATCCATCTTCTCCAACCTATTAAGTTCCCTGTCCTCATCCGATTGCTTCTTTCTTTGTTTCTCATTCTTTCCATTCTTTCCATTCCCGTTCGATTTCGGGAGTGTGGGGTATCCAGTTGTTTGAGGCGTGACCGGGGAGGAGGTGGGGGTAGATGTGCCCCCCTTCTCGCTAGTTGGAGAAGCGGGTTCTTGGGATGACTGATGATGATGGCTGGGCATTTTTTGCTTTGACGCCGAGTTGGACTTCTTTTGCTGTTTGGTCGGTTCCAGAGGTTGGCTTTGAATTTGGAACGACGCTCATCGAGGGAAACAGCGTGTCTGAAGACGCGAACAGTGGTGTTGGATGTAGTGAACGGGAGTCTCTTTGGGAACATGCCAACCGAGTCCACTGTATCCCTGTATATGATAATAATGAGATGTTGAGTATTAGCTATAGACGAAGTGACCTCACCATACGCCAAGGAAGTCGATATCAACGTCAATACAAAAGGCCTTCTTGAACCCGTTTGACTGTTCCCATCCGATATCATCTATGCGTGTGTACATCTTATACGCAAAGGGAACTTGTTGGAAGTTGTTCGCTGGCAATAGACCGACTTTGTGCAACATCCCAGCAAGACTGCGTGCTGTATAAGCTCCGCGGGAGAAACCAAAGATGCAAATCTTGTCTCCTTCGATATCTGGGGATATCAAAAAAAAAAGTCAGTGTTTTTGAACTTGCGTCATTGTCTCCCGGTGAAACGTACAGTTCTGCATTAAAAACTCGTACCCGCCCATAACATGAGAGCCGAGATTCCACGCAAACATTTCATCAAGGGTCTAATATCCAAGAGTTATTCAAACATTCTTCGAAAAAAAAAAACGCATATGACAAGTCGCGTATACCTTCTGAATACGGGACATGAGAGGCGTCGCCGCTTTGGAGGCAGTATAAGTTCCAATACCCGTCTTTCAATGAGGAGAGTCAGAACATATAGGTATCCGCTTTAACGAGTTGACTATATGCTTTACCTGGTAATACACCATCTGCTTATGCCTATCATTCTTCTTCAATAACGACACAAGCTGCACGATATTCGAATTATCAGCATCAAACTGATCGCCCGTCCCGTCAAAGCACAGCACAAGTGTCCTTTTCCTATGCTCATGCTCAGGGGGTATAACCGAGGGAAACGAACGAGGATCAAGGGTCCGCTCGTGTGTCGGATGATGAATCGCAGGTGGTGGCGACTGGGGGGTAGTAGTCTGAATCCCGCTCCCAGTAAAGGGGGAGACTTCAGGCTGAGAAGTCGGTGTGGATGACCCACTGTTTCCGACCTTGGGGTTGTCAGTGATGGTTTCGGTAGCGGAAACCATCGTCGGCTCTTGGATGTGAGAGCTCATTATGTTCTGTCAGTCTGTCTGTCGTGATCTTGAGGAGAAGAAGGGAAGGTGAGGGGGTATTTAAGGTCGAGGAGGGTAGCCGCCCAGTCGGACTTGCCTGGATAGCCGGAAACCCTTTTAGAAGCAGAAGCAAAGCTGTGGAAATCGCGCAAACGAGAGAAAACCGACGTGGCGCCAAAGACCTAACCATAAACGTCCCAGACATCCCTGATGATGATGTCCCGAGCCATCCCTGGCAAAGCGGAATTTCCACGGCGAAGCCGAATCCGCATCCTCATCGCAAACCGGAACTCTCCAGCCTCCTAATAAGTATTGGTGCGCGCTAAATGAGAGGACCTGATACCCAAGACCTGGCCTATTTGTGGAGTGTGAACTCTATAAATGAAAGTGGCCCCCCGAACAAGCTCCACCCATCATGCATTCATCGACAGCAGGAATGTTGGATCCCCAGGATGACAGCTAGCATAGAAGATGCGCGTCTGACTAATCTGTCCTTACTCACAAACTCGGAACCCTGCAAGACCGGTACGAGTTATCGAACACTTACCAAAAACATGCGAAATAAAATAACACACGGGAAACTACTCAACCCAGATCACCTTGTCCGAGTTCATAACCGAACAAAGCTCCTTCCGAGGGGCGACCGTCCGAGCAGCGCCCAACTTCAACCCCCCCGGGGGGGTCGTGAGAACCTTCCTAATGTGGAGAGAAAACATCCCTGGTCACAAAGCGTCACAGCCCATATCTAATCTGTCGAGTCAGCGTCAAGTGGGCATAATCGGGGCGAATGACCATTAGTGCGAAGTATATGATAGGACTACATGTACAGATAGTACAGGTACTAATTTCGAAGCTTCTTCCCAACTGGAATTATGGTTGATTCAGTATGAGTACGGCCCCGTTTGCGCTGGCTTGCTAGCAGGTATTTTGAACGTGTGGTTGCACATCTTGCATTTCATGAGATGGCAGTTGTTGTTCGCATCAAAATTTGTTTGTATGTTCACGCCATAGGAGAGCTCAATAACTGTCTCGTGTGGGATTGACTGTCGCAGCTTGGTGACCATGAGGATAAGGGATAAGATACAAGTTAACTGAATGTAATGCGGAATACATCGGGTATACCAGGCCCTCAAGATCGGAGCGAATAGCATGGTCCGAGAGAGCTATGGTAGCATGGAGGATCGACTCATCGCAGTGGATCAGTATTATTCGGTTTGCCTATCATATCGCCAGCGTGACTCAGTGTTACAACCATTTCAGGAAGGTTCTCACGACCCCCCAGGGGGGTTGAAGCTGGGCGCTGCTCGGACGGTCGCCCCTCGGCTCCTTCTATCATGGAACCCAGGACGACAGGTATCATGGAAGGGGCGCAATGGCATATGATACGACAACAATCTGTCCCTATTCGCAAACTCGGAACCCCTGCAGGGCCGGTACGACACAAATATACGAAATAGAATAACATATAGGAAACCCCTAATCAACCCAGATCACCTTGTCCAACTTCAAATTCGCCTTTGGAAAGTACTTGCTCCCATCGGCATGCTTCGCCTTCATCCTCATCTCGACTGACCTGTGCACCTTAACCTTGTGCCTCATCTGTCTCGGTATATGCCTCCCCGTGCCGAGATTCATCCCAAGCCACCACGTCCACGAGGTATCCTCCTTCTGGTAGCTATGTTTCAAAGGCAGTAATTCCAGGAACCACCACCACCAGGCCAAGCTCAGCTGATCATACACCGGCGAAAGCGCATCTCGCAACTCCAGCTCCCCTTCCGATAATTGCGCCTCCTCCGCTGCGGCCGCCATCAACTTGGCCTCCAGTTCCTCTTCTGGCATATTGCTACTCGTCGAGGGTGGGATCGCTCGTATGACGGCATCCTCGGGTACCTCGACTGCCGGAGGCCGTTGCAAGATCGGCATAGAAGTCGCGGGATCTAAATCAAGCCCAATGCGTCGCAGGACTTGTGTATGGAACATGATACCCGTATCGGTTAGGAATGTTTGCCGAATCATCCAGCGCAGAGGAATTCGAGCCAGGTTGGGGCGGGTCCCATTTGCCACTGTTAGTGAGGTTGGAAAGGAATCGAGTCTGACATCATCATCCGAAAGCAAATCCCTGCAGGTGTCGAAACTTACCTGAACCACCCCCGACGTCTGTGTTTTCAACCCTCAGGTCAGCCAAACAAGTCCCCCCACAGGAACAAATTGAGTTGCGTCCACTCACCACAATGACAGCCAGCGAACCAAACCTAAGCATTTTATCTCTATCGTCAGCTATATGCGGTCTGGCAGTCAGGACCCAGGGCAGAACACATACCTCCTCAACGTCCGTCTCTTTCTCGTATATCTCACTATATTCCCTCTCCAACGTCCTCTGCTGCTTCTTCTTCCCCGAATTATGTCCAAAAGACGAGCCAAACAACCCAAATTCCTGTGGCTTCGTAGCAACACGACTGAGAGCACGATCCCTAGCAGAGAGCCGAGCCTCGGCCGCGGTTGGCCTATTCCACGTATTCTGCTTAAACTTGGCTCGCCGCTCATCCAAAGCGACAGCATGCCGAAAGACTCGAACGCAAGTATTGGAGGTCGTGAAAGGCAGATGCCGAGGAATGAGACCAACCGAACTGACAGTATCCCTGTTCGGATACCATGTTACCACACGCATTGGAAAATTAGCGATGACACATACCAGACGCCCAGGAAATCAATCCGAACATGAGTGCAGAATGCAGCCTTGAAAGCGTTGGACTGCTTCCACCCGACTTCGTCTGCTCGGGTGTACATCTTGTACGCAAAGGGGATCTGCTGGTGATTGCAGGCTGGTAAAAGCCCGACTTTGTGGATCATGCCTGCCATGCTGTTTCGAATTAGACGAGGAGTAATGATTTGTCCCGTCTAATTTCCTTACCATCTTGCTGTATATGCACCACGAGAGAAGCCAAATATACAGATTTTGTCTCCTGTCTTGTCTGTTTAAGAGTATGGGTTATCCCTAGACAGGAGAGAGTTCAAGAGTATGGCTTACAGTTCGTCATCAAGAACTCGTACCCGCCTGTAGAACTGCGTTAAGAAAAAAAAGCACTCAAATCCCGGTGCCTAGAATACAACTCACCCATAATATGCGCATCGAGATTCCATGCGACAGCTTCATCGAGACTCTGATAACCCTTGGTTTTAGCGCGTGTGCGCATTTACATACAGAACCTGTCCGTCTCTGACCTTGGAGATTTTGGCCATCATTGGTGTTGCAATTTGGGGAACAGTGTACGTTCCAATACCGGCCTGCAACACATAAGCAAAGACCTCCAACGAGTATTCAAAGTAAGAGCCTACCTGATAATACACCATCTGCTTTCCCGGGTCATCCTTCTTCAGGGCACTGAACAGTTCAACAATATTCGAGTTCTGATGATCAAAATCTCAGCTTCCTTCGGGATGCACCCCTATACCAATAAAAAAAACCTCACATCATTGTCAAATCTGCGTGACCACAATAACTCATCAGAAAAGCCCCCCTTTTTTTTTCTACCACAGTCAAAAATAAAAAAAAACCCACTGATCACCAGTACCATCGAAACACAACACCAACGTCCTCGCCTTATGCTCAGGAGGAACCACCACATCCCCAGCCACAACACCCGCTCCGAGACCAAGCAAAGGCAACGGATCGAGCATCACCGGTAACCCATCCGGAGCCGCCACCGCGCCTCCCCCCACTTTATTACCAGGGGGAGCCCCTCCAGTGAGTTGAGACGACGTTGCGGAATTCAAGGGACCTCCTCCGTTCGTCATAGCCCCAGCTAACGTAGCTGTCTCGGAGGGTGTGAATGATATTGCTGAGGATCGTGTGTATTGGGTATCTGCCGCCCTCCGCCTGTCATTTTAGCGCTGGTAGTAGGGGGGGGGGGTTTAGAATATACTTACCCTCTGAGGCTTGAGCTCCCGATTGCGCCATATCTTGCTCTTGTTAACTCGTCTTTGGCGTGCTCTGCGTAAAGGGAATGATAGTGTTCACTAGGAGGGGCACCAGTTACAGCAGCTGGCATTTAAGGGTGGGAGATGAGGGGAAAAGAACCAAGACCACATGTCCATTCCTCGGTTCGCGGCTTTGGGTCGAATTATAGGATTCTAAGAATGGGAAGTTAGGCATCAAAAAAGAATGTGGTTGCGTACTTCCATTCAAATGCCGTCGAAAGACATCACCGGTGCCATACAATTCATCCGATCAATACGTCAATGCCAAGCTGCTTGTTCGGCTCGGTGGCAGATTGAATGTAACAACAATATTGTAATGAAGCACTTAAGACAAGTCCTCCAAGCTCATTTGCTGCGATTGAGTGGGAGACCGCGAATAGACGTAAGCGGTACTTGCCCAAAGATAGGTGGTTGGGAGGAGAAAGAACGCGCGCGTGACAGCCGAATAGAGGCGGCACTAATCATCTCTTGTGGTTTCAGATTCTCCGCTGATATATGCTCACGGGCACTTGACCCGCCACGCACGGAGTTGATTCGACATAACATAACGAACCGTTGAGCTTATCTTCGGAGCGCCTCTTTCAATGTCCATGCCTATTCCATTCTGGTAGGCCGGGGAACGAGTAGCCGATAACGAACGGAGAGGGCAAGAACCAGTCGGCCACCCGGTCGAGGATAGAGCTCGGTGGCGTCAGGGGCTGCTGGTGGTGGTGGTGGTGACGCCCGACAAGAGCGGTGGGTTTCCCGTTCGATTGAACTGCTGTCATTCCCCATAGCCAAATTCTGTGATACCCTCTTCCCTGGAATACGTATCGTTTGCGGGGTATATCTCCATTTGGTGCTTTCCCCTCGCACTGACTTTGTAAGCTCCGCTTGGTTTCTGAACAGAATATGTGCATGAGGCCCTGAGGCTTGACTTGATGATCCCGGGTGTACTTTACTCCATGTTAATGTCCCATGATATCGATACCAAGGGAGACAACGAAGGGGCGTATAGATATGGCGCGGTGGGTGCAAAGCACCACAATGTGGATCGAAGAGGTGCCTAATTGGGGAGTGATAGTTGATAGAGGGAGGGGACCTTGCTAACAGGGTATGATTACTGAAAGGTGCCCAACCGTCCGTCGTCTTTGACTGATTGTTAATGATAGTAAGATGGCAGCAAGAATCGTGTGTACGAACCTGCTTCAAACTGCCAAAGTATACAGGAGCGACGCACGACGCTGTGCCTAGTCTGACGTGGTCATAAATAATCCATAGTTCAACGTTCAATAGTGCCAGGTTCCAAGTTATACTGTAACTACGCGCCTCCCCAAACGTTTATAATTGGCTGATTACAAGTTCTACATTAATCCCCTCGCCTACCTGATCTGCATCCCGCGGCGCTGAATACTTCTTGTTCCCTGCCAAGTCAAGAGGTACCTTCCCCTTCTCCAATTGTTCCTTGCATTCTCTGCCCTGTCGTGTCACACTCTCGACGCGCCTCTTTCCTCCGGATCCCCAGGCAGCTGCTGCTTCGTGGTAAAGCCGAGGGCTTTCACACAACATCAGCACATGACAAACCTTTAAGCGTACGAAATCATGATCAGCTCTTCGCTTCCTAGCCGTAATATCTCGTTCGTGGGATGTATTCTATCACCAGAGCATAGGGGGGGAACAAAGAAAACATCAAGGTATACACGCATATATTTATAGCAATACACCTACTTCTCCAACAATCTTACTCAGAAGCAACCTTGATAACCGCCTTAGCTTTGTTTTGTCCCTTCTGAACCGCCAAGATCATATCCCCAACTTTCTCCAAACCCTCCCAAACCTCCTCCTTCCACTTGATCCTACCCTCCGCAATCGCTTTAGGGATCACTTGGTAGAACTCGTCGTTGTACTCTGGTTGGAGCCTGATGACGATGAATCCGTACAACGTGAGTGATTTGGCAAAGACTTGACCCATATTCTAGTAATTCTCCGCAGTAAGCACTGGAAGGTAGGGGGGAAGAAAAAAAAAGGCAATGATTCTTTCACACGCACCCGGACGGGAACACCTTCGTTATTGTATCCTGCAGTTGAGCGCATAAGTACCCCCGACCCCCCCACTTCCATATTCACATATTAGTCTACTTGCCTGAAATATCGCCACATTGCTTATCAAGTACGAGTTATTGAGCAACATTTTACCATCAAAGGCAAACAAAAAAAACTTACTATGAACCTTCCCATTGACACTCGCCGCATCAAGCGCAGCGGAAAGAGTATCACCACCGACGTTGTCCCAATAGCTACCCAAAAAAATTATTTGAACCCCAACCCCTGCGCTCTGAATCTACGGCGGGGGGGGGGGACTTACATGTCAATCGGGCCCTCCTTCTCCAGAACCTTCCTCGTGTTTGTCGTCTTGTAGTTGAAGACAACGTCGGCACCAAGCTCTTTCATGAATGCGACTTTTGCTTCTGAGCCTGCGGAAGCGATGACTTTTGCCCCGTCCTTCTTGGCAAGTTGGATAACAAAACTGAAGGTTTTTATTTTATTTTTATTAGACAACGCAAACCCAAGCGATGTAGATCGTGTGGAACACTTACGAGCCAACAGGACCTGAGACGAGATTAAGTCAAAGCTCTCCAGTGTAATGAGGGGGCGCGAGTACGTACCTGCACCGCCCGAAACAAAGACCACCTCAGCCCTGTGGTGATCAAACATCATTAGTCTCAGTCCCCGAAAGAAGCCTAGGGTATAAGGCACGTACAGGCTTGGTATTAGAGAACTTTTTCCAAGCAAAATATGCAGTCTTTCCTATAAACCCAAAAATCAGGAAAAAACACACAGCAATGAGAGACCAAAACCACAACTTACCCGGCATTCCCGCAGGACCAATGAATGAAGACCACGGCAAATTATATCTGTTGTCTATGACGCTAATCTCAAACTCGGGTGGAGGGTTTTTCATGATAGTATACTCCTGGTGAACTTTATGGCTACGAGGTCAGTCCCTTATAATCCCATACCTGACTTGTTTTTGTCACTTACGGAAGATTCCATAAATATGGTCTCCCGGCTTGAATCCAGGAGATTCCGAACGAAGCACGACCCCAAGACCATAACTGTTTAACCTGCAAGTAACGTGAGTTCTACTAGATGCCCAGAAGAAATGACCTGGTGAAAACTCTTACGGTTGTCCGATTATAAAAGCAGGCTGCGGGATTCGGAAATAAATATCTTCATATCATATCATCACGGCTGGGGAAATCACTTACAATATAAGACTCGATAGACGCGTCGCGCATTCTTCCTCTAGTAGTACGGATCGACCGAGAGATACAACGTCTTGACAAGGAAACCACCATCGAGCTTCACGTTCTCCAAATCGATAGTTTCAGAGCCATCGTACACGACCGTTTTTCCAGGCTCAGGAAAGCCTGTGTGTGTGATTGGAACAACACGGATCAGATACCTATCCAGCATACTTCGAATCCTCCCCCCCCGTCGACGTACCAGTAGGAATTTCCTTGAATAGGACACGTCCGTTTCTCACAGGTGCCATTATGTATAGAGCGACGGTGTTTGGAGGGTGGAGGTTGAGAGGAGGATAGGGTGGAAACGACGACGGCCTCTATATACAATTTCATTTGGCTCCCCCAGTTATGGCAAGCAGCCTCAAGCGAGACCATAAAGATGATCTTTCTCACTCGCCATGATGTGATTGTTCGGGTGACTGATGATCACTGCTGAGTTCACCCGACCCCCATCTGACATCTGCGGCAACCAATCGCATGTGTGGCTATTTATAGTTAATCATAGCACGGGGTGTGGTTGTTGCCCGGTCCCGACCCCTCGACCGACGTGTTATCCGAACATCTCTCGGCCACAAATCCATGCATTGGTAAGTATGATATGCACAACACATATGGCTTTCAAAGATTCTACCAGCGACGCTAGTACCAGACCACCGAGACGGATCAACGTCGCTGGTGTGAGGGCGCCTCGTGTAAACAAGTCCACGATTGCCGGCCCAGGAATGTTGAATTTGCTCCTTGGAATGATAATATTTTATGATACGTTGATACGCCATCCCGAGTACCAATATTGATGGAGAGCAACACCAACAGAGCACTTTCTCCCACCTTGCCGGGCGATCATGATGTACCTTATGTATATCATGTCATCATCGCATCTGGGAGGAAGGTGCATAGGTTATTCCGCAAAGCAGGAACAAGGATCGCACTGACAATACAGGATGGTCGGTGTTCACGAAAATTATATTCAACGTTTTTTAACCATCAGCTTTTGATCCTCAAGTTGAAACACTGATTATCCCCATTTCGCGTGATACCCACCACCATACACCCTCCGCTCACAATTTATGTTTTGGACCGGCAACTTCGGCCTAAATTTATGTTTTACGTATGCATGTGCGCCCCTTCCCCCCTCTACTACTCCGACTTCGTTTCCTTAGTTCTATGTCAGCCCAGCCTCGGCAGTTCTCAATCTCGTTTGTGGGATGCATTCGTTTCCGTTCTGTCACCAGAGCATACACACATACATTTACAGCGATACACTATTTCTAACAATTTTTACTCAGACGCAACCTTGATAACCGCTTTAGCTTTGTTTTGTCCCTTCTGAACCGCCAGGATCATATCTCCAACTTTCTCCAAACCCTCCCAAACTTCCTCCTTCCACTTGATCCTACCCTCCTGCAATCGCTTTAGGGATCACTTGGTAGAACTCGTCATTATACTCAGGCTGGAGCCTTACGACGACGAATCCGTACAACGTGAGTGATTTGGCAAAGACTTGTCCCATATTCTAGTGATATTCGCAGTCAGAAAAGGCAGGAAAAGGCAATGGCATCATAATCTTTGACGCACCCGGACGGGAGCACCTTCAGTATTGTATCCTACAGTTGAGCGTGTAAGGACCCCCACTTCCAATACTCACACGGCCCACTTACCTGAAATATCGCCACATTGCTGATCGAGTACGAGTTATTGATCAAATTTACCATCAAGGACAAAGGAAGAAAAAAAAAAACTCACTATGAATCTTCCATTGACATTTGCCGCATCAAGCGCAGCGGAAAGAGTATCACCACCGACGTTATCCCAATAGCTACCCAAAAAGAATTTTGAACACGAGCCCCTAGGTAAAGGATTTACGGCGGGGAACTTACATGTCAATCGGGCCCTCCTTCTTCAGGACCTCCCTCGTGTTTGTTGTCTTGTAGTTAAAAACAACGTCGGCACCAACCTCTTTCATGAATGCAATCTTATCTTCCGAACCTGCGGAAGCGATGACTTTTGCCCCGTCCTTCTTAGCAAGTTGGATAACAAGACTGAACGTTTCATTCGATATACCCGAGCATACCAATTGTGGAACACTTACGAGCCAACAGGACCTGGGACAAGATTAAGTCTACGATTCACTCAAACTCTCCAGTGTATGAGGGGCGAGCAACGTACCTGCACCGCCCGAAACAAAGACTACTTCACCCTGCATGATCAATTAGTCCCAACTCCCACCTGAAAGAAGCCTAGGTTAGGCACGTTACAGGCTTGGTATTAGAGAACTTCCTCCAAGCAAAATATGCAGTCTTTCCTAAAATCAAAACAATCAAGAAACACACCCGTAATGGAAACAAAACCAACTTACCCGGCATTCCTGCGGGACCGACGAATGCAGACCATGGCAGGTTATATCTGTTGTCTATGACGCTAATCTCAAGCTCGGGTGGAGGGTTTTTGATGATAGTATACTCATGATGAACTTTATGGCTATGGGGTCAGTCCCCTACGGTCCATGACCTGACTTGTTTTGTCACTTACGGAAGGTTCCGTATATATGGTCTCCCGGCTTGAATCCAGGAGATTCTGAACGAAGCACAACCCCAACACCATAGCTGTCCAACCTGCAGTAGCGTACATCATATGTGAGTTCTACTAGATGCTCAGAGGACGACTTGGAGAATTCTTACGGTTGTCCGATTATAAAAGCAGGCTGCAGGATCGGATAAATACCTGAGGATGGGGCATCATCATCATCACAAGCTGGGAATCACTTACGGCATAAGACTCGATAGACGCGTCGCGCATTCTTCCTCTGTAGTACGGATCGACCGAGAGATACAACGTCTTAACAAGGAAACCACCATCGAGCTTCACGTTCTCCAAATCGATAGTTTCAGAGTCATCGTACACGACCGCTTTTCCAAGCTCAGGAAAGCCTGCATTGGGTAGCACGGATCAGGTATCCATCACATTCCGAATCCCACGGACGCACCAGTAGGAACTTCCTTGAATAGTACACGTCCGTTTTTCACAGGTGCCATTGAGCGAGGGGGGGGGTGTATGGAGCGGCGCTTGGAATATCACTTGAGGGCGGGAGGTTGGGGGAAGGATGGGGTCCAAGTGGCGGCGGCCTATATACGATTTCATTTGGCTCCCCAGTATGGAAAATACCCTCAAACTAGACCATAGGCATAATCCTTATCGCTCGCCACAATGTGATTGTTCGGTGACTGATGATCACTGTTCCTGCTGCGACCAATCGCATGTGCGACTATTTATGGGTCCCGACCACCAACCGAAGTCAGTTGTCCGAATATCTCTTGGCCACAAAAGGGTTAATATGCACAACCGCATGGTCTCCAAACATTCTACCAGCGACGCTAGCACTGGTCAATCTGAGGCGGATCAACGTCCCTTTGTGTGCGTAAGTCCGTGGGCTCACTAGTATCAGAGACTCACAAAGTCACATGAGACAAGAGTGGTCCCAACAGTCTATTTCGCAGATGATCATAGTATCAGGCAGAAGAAGATTGTTTATATCGCGGTTTGTTATTTATCTAGGGGTTGGTACACATGATCACGATCTCTGTGGGTCCGATACTTTCAGTGATTGAGCGCCTCGTGTAAGGAGTCTACGATTGCCGGCCCAGGAGTTCCTTGGAATGAATGTATTTCACGATACGTTGATACTTCATCCTGAGCACCAATACTAGTGGAGACCAACACTAACAGAACAGTTTCTCTCACCTTGTCAGGTGATCATGATGCTCAGGATACGCAGAATGATCCATGTATCCTTTACATATCACACATGTCATCATCCGCATCCGGGAGATAGGTTATATATGTTGTCCCGCAAAACAAGAGTGGGGATCGCATTGTAAATACAGGGTAGTCTGTGTCACTGATTATCCCATATGCACAACACCAACTACCATGAACCCTCCGCTTACAATTTGTTTCGAGTGCGGCGGCTGTGAATGCTCCCCTCACATCCCAGGGACCCACATCCAAGTCACTGTTCTATCGAGGACTTTATTTGCTTGTTGTGACTGGTCGCGGGAGTCGGCGACGACGCGGGTTTCAACACTTCACTTGGTTCTCCAGCCATCCTTCGCATCTCCCCGAAGTTTGGCGATGGCCGTGGCATAATCAACACTCCCAGGTGGATCCTCAACACCATCATCATCTGGACGTAAAACGCATATAACTTTCTTAAGCATGAGCTCTACACGTTGCTGTTCGGCGTATATCAACTCGATAACGAGAGCTCGTCCCCGCTGCGCAAGTGCCTCGACTTCCTTTAATCTACGGGTGGAAACCACACCACCCCCAAGCTCCTCCACAACCAGACGCCGCCCCAAACCCAATATTGTGCTCATAGTCCTGATCAAGGTTTCCCACCACATGATTCACCATCTTGTCGGCCATCACAGCAAAAGGTTCCGATTGCGCATCGAGCAATGACGACGCTGCTAAATTTGTTCCACGACCGCCTTCTGGCACAGGGTCTTGGACAAGGGTCTTCCATGTTTCGGATCGAGTCTCTGGTTGCGCGCCATAGGCGTGAATGCGAGCTAGACTATCAACATCGACATTGGTTTGCGTCGTCCCAATCCCTTCCCAAGCATTCTGCAAGTCCTTCTTCGCAGCTGTGTTACAGTCACGCCATATTAATTCCACCTCATAACGCGAACGTGGCGGAGGAGCCGAGGGCTGGAGCATAGGCTGAAATGGAGGTTGGCGTGTATAAAAAACCGAAGGAACTGTAGGCGATGTCATGGGCTGAAGTGAAGGCTGAGGCACGTAATATGCGGGAATCACAGGTGGAATCACAGGCGGATACGAGATGGGGTCGAGGATCTCAGGAGTCACAGACTGAGATGCGAGTTGAGGCGCAGGTGAGAGCGAAGGCGATGGTGGGATCATGGGTGGAAGCACGAGTGAAGGGGAAGGCAGAGACACAGGTGAGGGCGAAGACGATGATGGAATCATGGGCGGAAGCTCAAGTAAAGGGGAAGTGAGAGACAAAGGTGAAAGTGGAGGCGAGGATGAAGGTGATAGTAGAGGCGAGGATGAAGGTGAAAGTGAAGGCAAGGATGTAGGTCGGGACAGAGACAAAGGAGGAATCATGGGCTGCGTTGTAGGTGGTGGCGCAGGTAGAGGTACAGGGAGGAGAAGAGGCTGAAAGGGAGGTTCAGGCACGGCGAAAGAAGCTTCGCGACGTGTCCATCCGCTATCGTACCCCCTCTGGATGAGCCTCCTCGCTGTATTTCCTTCTTCCTCCCAGGCTCGCCGTGTGGTGGAGCTGACGATATTATGAATTGGCCTGCGGGCGCCGGCCATATCATATCCCTTCAACACATTTTCCATTTTGGAAATGACCTTTTGTCGTAGCGGGCAGATGACCATCTCTAGAATCCGCACCTCCTCGACCCATATAAATTCCATTGCCTCTGCCATCGCCGTTAGCATAGCAGTCTCGTAGATGCGACTCGCATCTCCAGATGATATCATCTCGGCCATGCCTTGGACCATTCCACAGTTCCGTAGCATCCTTAATAATCCCGGAAATTCTGCGACCTCGCTCGTGACCATACAGTTTTCGGGTCCGTTCCAACTTGCTATGGACTAAATAGAGCCAGTCGATTGCACTCTGAATGGCGGATGATGAAATCGGTTTCCAGGGTCGCTGATTAAGCGTCCATGAAGCAATCATCGTGGACTCTCCCCGATGCCGAATGCTCAGCTGTGTGATAACCGATTGGCAATGCACTATGAGGTTTTCGCGGAAGTGTTTATCACGGGAGATGTGATTGCTGTGTGATTCAATCTCATCGCGCATGGTGACCGAGATGATATCGTTATTGTGAGGATTGAATTGGAGTGATGCACCGAAAAAGTGGACCGACTGATCCCCTTCAAGAAAGCTTGCAACCAACGACACCCTTTCCCTGTAGTCGAATACTACAACGTACAGGGCCCTTTTGTAACTATATTGTTCGCTTCTCGTCATGGCATAGTAGAAACTGACGTGTTCACTGGCAAAAGGTAGAAGCACACCGGTGAACTGAGTAACGTCCCGTAAGAATTCTCGGCCTCTGACAGCTGGGAACCTTTTCTCCTCGTCCAAATCTTCACAGAACTTGTCGCATGTTACTGGTGGAGGGTGGGGATTAAGTTGGAGTGTGAACGCAACGCTGGTGTTATTGTCGAAATTGGGATTCGATGCCCAAAGGAAAATGCGCAAGAGGGAAAGCTGTCAGTTCAGCGGCCAGCCATGACAAGGCGCCTGCAGAACGACTGCTCCGCTGTACCAGGTTGAAGCAACCTATGTATCCTATAATCGAGAGGCATAAACCGATTGCGATTCCAAGCTGGCAACCATATAGCCAGAGTTGTCGCGAGAAATACTTTCCAAGGAACAACTCTGCTATGTGCTTTCGAATTTGCTCCCTTGCCTCTCTCAGCTCGCTGAGTCTCGGTGGTACCCGTGTTGTCGAAGGCAAGGTTCGGGCCCCATTGGGTGGTGCGGGAATCCCAGTTTGGCCTTCTAAGCCATACTCCTCCTGCCTGTCTGGCCGATCCATCCGAAAGGCGCTCCGGCTCCGCACCCCAAGTAAACGCTGCAATTCCCACCAACATTCATCCAAAGACATCTCAAAGTTGAACGCAGGGTCGAGCTTCGATATGTGGCCATTGCATTGCATGAGCAGCAAACGTTTCTTGATGATATTCAGGACGCGGAACTGGATGACCAACTGAACGAGGATCGCAGTGAGATAGCCACCCATGATCCGGATCAAAGGGAAACCCCACGTTGCCCAGAAGGGATACGGGGGTTCGCGAATGCCACTGTGGATCAGATATATGTATGGGGTGATGGATAAAAGTGAAAGGAGGGCGCAAGAGAAGACCATGTGAATATTCCACCTCCAGCAATCCCAGCTGATCGACACCTTGGCTACGTCCTCAATGTGCAAATCACTGAGCATGGACTCGAGCCGAGTTTCAGCAACGAAACGCCCTTTGACTAGCGTGAGCATTGAAAGCACGTTTCCCTTCAAGAACGCATCTGCATCTGGAGCAAGACCAGCGTCATCCAACTTCCTGGCGCCCAAGAATCGTAGGCACTTGATGGAGAGGCTGGCCAGGAGGGCCTTGAAACCAGCCTTGACAATGCCGAGACTGCCAAAGAGAGAGATGGGTGCAGCGGCAACATAGAGAAAGCCCTTGTCATCATCGAGAGCAGAAACGATGTGTTTCTCACACTGGTCGGTGCCCAAGAGGGGAAGAAGAGCCGAGATATCCTGTATTCCGCTGGTGATAGTTCCTCCAAAAGTTGACATAGGAACTTCGCTGGAATACGTGTAAGTACCTAACCACTAACTTGTTAAGACTCAAGTACATACCTTGAACCGTCTGCAAGCAAGAGGGAAGTAGTAGAAGGCGAGGATAATCGGCGCTTGATTATGGTTCCTGTGGGCATCACTGTTCTCACGGACTATTGGCAATCATCCCGTGTGAGTCGGTTGCGGCGCTTCGCATACTCAAGAGACTCGCAACCGAACAAGAAATCGAAGTGGGAGCTGGGGGGGGGGCATTGTGAGACTCGCGATAGGATAAGGTGAGAGAAGTGAAGGTGGCGGCTCCCGTCGGTAGGCATACCTAGTGGATGCAAAGTAACAAAGAACGCTTGAGGGTGGGGCCGACCTCAGGAATACCAAGTCCAAAATGAAGAACATCGGGCCATCTGCGGAGGCGCTCGATGTGTCTGACATCACGTTTGTCCTAGGCACCAGCACCAAGCGCCCAATGGTGGAGAGAATCGAATGAAACCGTGATCTTGGCATGCTTGGTTGGGTAAATAATGTTGTGTGCTTTGGGCGGCGTGCGTGTGAGGTGAGTGAACAGGAGAAGAGGAAGCAGCAGAACCCATTGCAAGCTCTATAATACCGATGACATATTCTAGGAAAGAAAAGCCGTCGAGGTGGAAGGTAGACATCATGTATATGCTGAGGCAATCGCATGCCCAACATGACCATCACTGGAAGGAACGGGTGGGCTCCAACCGACGACACCTGTTGGAGCGACCGTTTGAACGAGCATACACGCGGTCACATGACATGCGGTACCCGACGTTTCATCCTTATTCACACTATTCTTGCGCTTCAATGTACTCAAAGCCAGCCGGATGGCCTCCAGCGAGAACGGAATCAAAGAGACTGCCTTTTCAACGCGATATGGGCTCATAATTGGCTGAAAATGTGGATGAGCATTCCTGATGCGGTCCGCTACAAGGACACTTCCGTCAATATATAGCGCTCTTCCGTTCTACTGGCTCGCTCAGGTCTCCTTAATATACTGATACAGGATGGTGTTGGCTAGATGTCAAACATATGGACCGCAAGAGTGAGGGGCGGTATCACCTTATGAAGGAGTGGTTTGATCGTATCAAGCAAGACTCGTCTTCGTCACCGGAATACAGATCCCGGCGCGGCTTTGGGATGAGCTGATGAAGATCCATGTTCAACGTTCAACTCCAGCAACGACCAGACCAAAGTTATGCTCATGACAGTGGTCGGACGACTTTCTTCCCTACAAGCTGCTCCGTCGTCGAATAATGCTCAAACAATTCGAAAGAGCCCACAAAGCAATATCCTGGCATATCCGAATCTTCGGGTATCACAATGTAGACCGAGGTTTAATAAAACTCGGGAGAAAGTCATTCGAAATCAGGAAGTATTTATTCAATCAGGAGGCTCTGGAGTACATACAGAGACAGAGTCCGGATACATCAAGATGTCGAAATCTGATGCTACACGATTACTGTTCTTCATGGGGAACGTTCAGCTGAAGCGCAAGTCTTCTTAAGAAGAGACTCAAATGATGCCAGTTTCTCCTCGACCTTGACGATTCTAGTGTCCAGCTCTACGAACTTCCCTCTAACAGAGCTTTCCAAGTCATTGATTCTCGCCACCGTAGGATCCACCTTCTCACGTTCGAATCGTTCCGACAACGGGTTGTGAAGTCGAAGGAGAGGGTGATGAGTGCGATGTGAGTCATTTTTGGGATCACTCTCCAATACGGAGGCATCCCTCTTCTCGCAATCCTCGCATATCAAGATGTCGGGTGCTGAAGATTGATTGAGACAAGCGGCTAGTAAGCGACTAGATATAACACCTACCACAGGTGATACAAGCCCAACAGGGAATGGTCACTGGCTTTGTGCAGCAGCCGCACTGTAATTCTGGATGATTTCCCGATGGTGTTACCTGATGATCCTCTAACCCGAGACCATATTCTAGAAATAAAGACTGTCGAGGTGGAAGGGTAGACATGCTGAAGCAGTAGCATGCCTGATATGACCATCATTGGGAGGAATGGGTGGGCTCCAGCCGACACCTGTTGGAGGGACCAGTTAAGACGGCAGAACGGATATTATACGCGGTCACATGACATGCAGCAGTTTGACACCCCTGACAACAATAATGGCAATGTGGATGTTGACAGTGGGGATCTTGCAAGGTGTTGACTTCAGAACGAACCAATGCGGCCCTGGACCAAGTGATTGATCAAGGAGAATTGGGGGAACAGGGAGCGAGTCGGAGAAGTGCTTCTCAGGAAGGTAGGCTACTTCTCCGTGGAGTCGGGCCCCATGTATAAGGATAAATCATGCTACGTTAAATAGATGGTGACCTTGAGACCAGGGATGATGTGCAAAGAGGTTGGCCCGAATAGCAGTGAGCCGGTGAAGAATGCAAAAAAAAAACAGTCTCCATACCCTGGAAGATGGCAATGGCATGAAGATGGTCAAAAACAACCCCTCTTGGCTGGGTATGTAGAGGAGGATTCGATTGCTGCTGTTCGGCCATTTGGGAAAATAGTCATCCCTGTAAGAGGGCCGTCTTCGTGCCGCGATGCTCTGGTGGGTCTGATCAACATGGCTGTCGAAAGCGGTGATGTTCAAGCTAGGAGACAGATGAAAGGAGCAGTTGGAGAGTGGAGGTTGAGGGAAGGAGGGGGTGGAAACGACGATGGGCTATATACGATTTCATTTGGCTCCCCAGTATGGCAAGCAGCCTCAAGCTAGGCCATAGACATAATCCTTCTCACTCGCCACAATGTGATTGTTCGGTGACTGATGATCACTGTTCCTGCTGCGATCAATCGCATGTGCGACTATTTATGGGTCCCGACCACCAACCGAAGTCAGTTGTTCGAATATCTCTTGGCCACAAAAGGGTTAATATGCACAACCGCATGGTCTCCAAAAATTCTACCAGCGACGCTAGCACTGGCCATCTGAGGCGGATCAACGTCCCTTTGTGTGCGTAAGTCCGTGGGCTCACTAGTATCAGAGACTCACAAAATCACACGAGACAAGAGTGGTCCCAACAGTCTATTTTGCAGATGATCATAGTATCAGGGAGAAGAAGAAGACTGCTTACATTGTGGTTTGTTATTTATCTAGGGGTTAGTATACATGATCACCACCTCTGGGTCCAACACTTTCAGTGTGAGAGGCTGGGAGTGCCTCGTGTAAGAAGTTTACGATTGCCGGCCCAGGAGTGCTGAATCTGTTCATTGGAATGATAGTATTTTATGATACGTTGATACGCCATCCCAAGCACCAATACTAATGGAGACCAACACTAACAGAGCAGTTTCTCCCACCTTGTCAGGCGATCATGATGCTCAGGATACGCAGAATGATTCATGTATCCTCATATATCACACATGTCATCATCGCATCCGAGAGATATTGTCCTGCAAAACAGGAGTGAGGATCGCATTGAAAATACAGGGTGGTCGGTGTTCACAAACGTTATATTCAACGTTCACAGTATTCAACGGTTTAACCATCAGCTTTTGATCTCGAGTTGAAACACTGATTATCCCCATATGTACAATACCTACTACCATGAACCCCCCCCCGCTTACAATTTGTTTCAGGTGCGGTGTCTGTGAATGCTCCCCTCACATCCCACGGACCCACATCCAAGTCACTGTTCTATCGAGAACTTTATTCCTCGTTGTGACCCGTCGCAAGAGCCCGCGACAATGCAGTTTTCAATACTACATTCGGCTCTCTAGCCATCCTTAGCATCTCCCCAAGTTCCGCGGTGGCCATGGCATAATCAACACTCCCAAGCGGATCATCAACATCACCATCTGGACGTAAAGCGCATATAACTTTCTTGAGCATGACCTCTACACGTTGCTGTTCGGTGTTTATCAACTCGATAACGGGAGCTCGTTCTCGCAACCCAAGCGCCTCGGATTCCCTAAGTCTACGGGTGACATCCGCATCATTTCCAAGCTTCTCCACAACCAGACGCTGCGCTAAATCCAATATTGTGCTCATGTCCCAATCAAGGTTTCTGACCACATGATTCATCATCTTGTCGGTCATCACAGCAAACGGCTCTGATTGCGCATTGAGTAACGATGACGCCGCCAAATTCGTTCCACGACAGCTTTTTGGAAAAGGGTCTTGAACAAGGGTTTTCCACGTTTCGGATCGAGTCTCTGGTTGTGTGCCATAAACGTGAATACGAGCTAGATTATCAACATCGACATTTGTTTGCAACATCTCAATCCCCCCCAAAGCCCTCTGCAAGTTGCCCTTCATAGCTGCGTTACAGTCACGCCAAATTAATTCCACCTCATGGCGCTGAATGTGGCGGAGGAGGAACTGGGGCCTGGAGCCCAGGGATCATAGGCTGAAATAGGGGCTGGGGTGTATATAAAACAGAAGGAACTGTCGGCGAGATCATGGGCTGAGGCGTGCAATCTGCAGTTGTCACGGGGGGAATCACGGGGGGATACGCGAAGAGGGCCAGGGGTCTGAGGAATCACAGACTGAGATGCGGGCTGAGGCACAGGTGAGGGCGAAGTTGATGCTGGAATCATGGGAGGAGCCAAAGGCGGCATTACAGGTGGAAGCGCAAGTAAAGGGGAAGGCAGAGACAAAGGTGAGAGTGGAGGTGAGGATGAGGGTAAAGGCGGGGATGAAGGTCGGGTCGGAGGCAGAAGTAAAAGAGAAGGTGGAGACAGAAAGGGAATCGTGGGTAGCGTGGTAGATGACGTCGCCGGTAGAGATATAGGTGGGAGAAGGGATGGAGAGGGAGGTTCAGGCATGGGCGAGGACATCAGCGCGAGCGGGGACTCTGAGGGTAGAGGCAGAGGCGGAGGTACAGGTACACTGTCAAGTTCTTCCAATAATGTAGACTGGCCGAGACGTGTCCCTGCCAACCCCTCGAATGAAGCTTCGCGACGTCTCCGTCTACTATCATGTTCCCTCTGGATAAGCCTCCTCGCTGTATTTCCTTCTTCCTCCCAGGCTCGCCGTGCAGCAGAACTGATGATATTATGAATTGGCCTGCCGGCACTGGCCATATCATATCCCTTCAACACATCCTCCATCTTGGAGATGATGTTTTGTCGTAACGGGCAGATGACCATCTCTAGAATTCTCACCTCCTCGACCCATATAAATTCCATCGCCTCTGCCATCGCCGTTAGCATGGCATCTCGTAGTTGCGACTCGCATCTCCAGACGATATCATCTCGGCCACGCCCCGGATCATTCCACAGCTCCGTGGCATCGCTAATGATCCTGGAAATTCTGCGACCTCGCTCGTGACCATACAGTTTGCGGATCCGTTCCAACTTGCTATGGACTAAATAGAGCCAGTCGATTGCACTCTGAATGGTGGATGATGAAATTGGTTTCCGGGGTCGTTGGTTAAGCGTCCAAGAGGTAATCATCGTGGACTCTCCCTCATGCCGAATGCTGAGTTGTGTAGTAATCAATCGGCAATGCGCTATGAGGTTGTCGCAAAAGTGTTTATCGCGGGAGATGTGATTACTGTGCGATTCAATCTTATCGCGCATCGTGACCAAGATGATATCGTTATTGTGGGGATTGAATTGGAGTGATGCACCGAAAAAGTGGACCTGACTGATCCCCTTCAAGAAAGCTTGCAACCAACGACACCCTTTCCCTGTAGTCGAATACTACGACATACAGGGCCCTCTTGTGACTGTACTGTTCGCTTCTCGTCATGGCGTAGTAGAAACTTGACGTGCTCGCTTGCAAAAGGTAGCAGCACACCGGTGAACAGAGTAACGTCCCGTAAGAATTCTCGACCTCTGACAGCTGGAAACTTCTTCTCCTCGTCCAACTCTTCACTGAACTTGTCGCATGTTACTAATGGAGGGTGGGGGTTAAGTTGGAGTGTGAACGCAACACTGGTGTTATTGTCGAAATTGGGATTCGATGCCCAAAGGAAAATGCGCAAGAGGGAAAGCGTCAGTTCAGCGGCCAGCCATGACAAGGCGCCTGCAGAACGACTGCTCCGCTGTACCAGGTTGAAGCAACCTATGTATCCTATAATCGAGAGGCATAAACCGATTGCGATTCCAAGCTGGCAACCATATAGCCAGAGTTGTCGCGAGAAATACTTTCCAAGGAATAACTCTGCTACGTGCTTTCGAATTTGCTCTCTTGCCTCTCTCAGCTCGCCGGGCCCCGGCAGCACCTGCGTTGTCGAAGGCGAGTTTCGGACCTCATCGAGTGGTTCAGGAACCCCTTTCGTTGCTATTTCTCCGGTTTGGCCTTCTAAATCATACTCCTCCTGTCCGCCTGGCCAATCCGACCGAAAGGCGCTCCGGCTCCGTACCCCAAGTAAACGCTGCAATTCCCACCAACATTCATCCAAAGATGTGTCAAAGTTGAACGCGTTGTCGAGCTTCAATATGTGGTCATTGCATTGCATGAGCAGCAAGCGTTTCTTGACGACATTCAGGACACGGAACTGGATAACCAATTGAACGAGGATCGCAGTGAGATAGCCACCAATGATCCGGATCAAGGGGAAACCCCACGTTGCCCAGAAGGAATGCGGGCGGTTCGCGAACTGCCACTGTGGATCAGATATATGTATGGGGTGATGGATAAAAGTGAAAGGAGGACGCAAGAGAAGACCATGTGAATATTCCACCTCCAGCAATTCCCAGCTGATCGACACCTTGGTTACGTCCTCGATGTGCAAATCGCTGAGCATGGACTCGAGCCGAGTTTCAGCAATGAAACGCCCTTTGACTAGTGTGAGCATTGAAAGCACGTTTCCTTTCAGGAACGCATCTGCATCTGGAGCAAGACCAGCGTCATCCAACTTCCTGGCGCCCAAGAATCGTAGGCACTTGATGGAAAGGCTTGCCAGGAGGGCCTTGAAACCAGCCTTGAACAATGCCGAGACTGCCAAAGAGAGAGATTGGGTGTAGCAGCAACATAGAGAAAGCCCTTGTCGTCATCGAGAGCGGAAACAATGTGTTTCTCACACTGGTCGGTGCCCAAGAGGGGTAGAAGAGCCGAGATATCCTGTATTCCGCTGGTGATAGTTCCTCCGAAAGTCGGCATAGGAACTTCGCTGGAACGCGTGTAAGCACCCAACCACTCGAATTGTTAGGACTCGAGTGCGTACCTTGAACCGTCCGCAAGCAAAAAAGAAGTAGTAGAACTGGCGAGGAGGATAATCGGCGCTTGATTATGGTTCTCGCGAGCGTCACTGTTCTCACGGACTATCGAAAATCATCCCGTGGGAGTCGGTTGTGGAGACGAGGGTAGGAGAGGAAGATCAGCAACCTTTGGGTGCGGAGCAGGTTTCCAACGCAAGAGACGCCCTGGTGTGCACAGCCCGTGTTCCATGGTGCTTCGCATATTCAAGAGACTCGCAACCGAACGGAGAAATTGAAGTGGGAGCCGGGGGGACATTGTGAAGCTCATGATAGAATAAGGTGAGAGGAGTGAAGGTGGCTACTCCCGGCGGTATCCTAATGCTAGGATGCAAAGTAACAAAAAGCGCTTGAGGGTGGGGCCTGCCAAGGAATACCAAGCCCAAAAAATGAAGAATATCGGGCCACTCCCGCGGAGGCGCTCGATGTGTCTGACATCACATTTGCCGGGACACCAGGCGCCCATGGGTAGACGCGGAGAGAAATGAATGAAAACGTGATGTTAGCACGCTCAATCAGGTAAAGATAAAGATGGTGGTGTTGATGTACCTGAGGCCCCGTGAGCACGAGAAGACGAAGCCGTGCACCCATTGCAAGCTCCATAATCTCCACAACGCAACCGACGAATTCTAGAAAGATAAGGCCGTTGAGGTGGGGGGGTGGACATCACATGTATGCTGAAGCAATAGCATGCCCAATATGACCACCACTGTCACCTGTTGGAGGGACTGGAACGGATGCATTGAACGACGTGGGGGAGGGTAAACGAGCATATACGTGGTCACATGACATGCAGTATCCTCGGCAGCGATGTTGGTGTTGACGGTGGGGATCTTATAAGGTGTTGACATCAAAACAAACGAAAGCGACCCTGGACCAAGTGACCAATCAAGGAGAATTAGGATATGAGAAACGAGTTAGAGAAGTACTTCTCAGGAAGATTGACCACCTCTTCGTGGAGCTGGTTCCCATGTACAGACCGGGGATGGTGCGGCAAAGGGGAGCAGTGGGCCGGCAAAGGAATGCAAAAAGACATACCCTGGAAAATGGTAACAGCATGAACATGACCAAAACAACTCCTCAGCTATTTTGGCTGGCGGGGTATGTAGAGGAGGATTCGGTGGCTGCTGTACAGAATCAAAGGGAATGCTTTTTCAACGGAATATGGGTTCGCAACTGGTTGCAATGTAGATGAACGTTCCTGATGCGGTCCGCTACAAGGACACTCGAGAGGAGTTTCCGTCCTACTGGCTCGCTCAGGCCTCGTTAGTGGTGATACCGGATGGTGTTGGCCAGATGTCGAGCATATGGACCGCAAAAGTGAGGGGCGGTATCGCCTTGCGAGGGAGCGGCTTGATCGTATCAGGATTCACCTTCGTAGTGGGATACGGATCCCGACACAACCTTTGGACGAGCTGATGAAGATCCGTGTTCAACTCCAGCAATGACCAGACCACAGCTGTGCTCACGACAGTCTGACGGCTTTCTTGCCTACGAGGTGCTCCCTCGTCGAATAATGCTCAAACAGTTACACAACATGTATCAGGCTCAGAATAACGATCCGAAAGAGCCCGCAAAGCAATATCTTGACTTATCCGAATCTTCGGGTGTCTCAACTGTAGACCGAGGTTCAACAAGACTCAGGAGAAAGCCAAGGGAAATCAGGAAGGATTTATTCAATTAGGAGCGGCTCCAGAGTACAGAGACGGAATCCGGATACGTCAAGATATCGAAATCTGATGTTACACGATTACTATTCTTCGTAGGGAACGTTCAGCTGAAGCGCAATCTTCTTAAAAAGAGACTCGAACGACGCCAGCTTCTCTTCGACCTTTACGATTCTGGTGTCCAGCTCTACGAACTTCCCTCTAACAGAGCTTTCCAAGTCGTTGATTCTCGCTACGGTAGGATCCACCTTCTCACGTTCGAATCGTTCCGGCAACGGGTTGCGAAGTCGAAGGAGAGAGTGATGAGTGCGATGTGAGTCATTTTTGGGATCACTCTTCAATACGGAGGCATCCTTCTTCTCGCAATCCTCGCATATCAAGATGTCGGGTGCTGAAGATGGGTTGAGACAAGCGGCTAGTAAGCGACTAGCTAAAACACCTACCGCAGGTGATACAAGCCCAACAGGGAATAGTCACCGGCTTTGTGCAGCAGCCGCACTGTAATTCTGGACGATTCCCCGATGGTGTTACCTGATGATCCTCTAACCCGAGATTATCACCTTGGCTGCTTCTAGTGGATGCATCTACCAAGGTCTTCTTCAGACGTCCCGCCATCGCTCTTGCTTCCCGCATCAGCCAGGAGAAAGCATATGGCTGTTTGTGATGGCGGACTTTGATCAACGTATGGTCAACAGTATGAATGAAGTCTTCGCGCTTGGCAGGTTTGTCTATGCATTGAGGGCAAAGGTCAAAGGTATTGGACATTTCCGGGTCAATGCACGTCAGGCAGGTGAAATCAACATCGAGGCATAACCTTAGAGCAACTATCACAAAGTGTGGAACTGGAGGTCGTATGATCAATCCCGGTCAACTGAAACCACTGGACAAAACGACATACTAATGGAACGGCATCCTGTTGAGTGTCCAAATTACAGATGCTATACATGGGTTGATGTTGGATGGAGGTAGACGGTATCGAAGATCACGAAGCACTGTTGTATCATCTTGGCTCAAAGGGTTTGGTATGGAAAACCGGCAAGCCGTGAGCAGGTCCCTTGTGTAAAGGTCAAGGAACTTGTGACGGTCGGTACACCAAGCACGGATATTGCTCCGGCACCAGAGTCGACCTCGCACAAGATGCAAGACAGCCGCCCGAACGAATTCCCAGCGAGAATTTGCACTATTTTGCACTCGTTCGTCTGGGAGGTGCCAAAATCCAGCCACCTCTGCAGGTGACCTTCGAAACATGAACCTCGGGATACTCGCTGAGTGGACTGGCTCCGAGTTGGCAGCCTCTGCGGGACTCGATGGCTGGTCCTGAGGTGGAAGCTGAAGAGAGAATGGGTGGTCATCATAGCTTTTCCTGGCCTCGTCCTTCTGTTCAAATACCACCCAGTTGCCAACGAGCGTCTCATCGTCTGCAACCAACTTTCCAACTACCCTTATGACCCTCATGGACGACATTTTGGTTTTGGATAGCAACAAGATGTCGAACTCCTCGACTCCATCAACCGTGCGTCGACGCCCATGCGCCTCGTGCTTTGCTAAATATGTTATGGCATACCCGCAAAGTGCGTGATTATCCCCGGGGTCGAAAACAATCTTGAGCTGCGTCAGCCCAAGGAGCAACGAAGGGCTGGTAGAGTTTTCCTTCATGCTCCAAAGATGACCGGTCCAGAATCCATCCATTTTACCCGTGAACGGATTTGTGTCGAAGGAGTGGCGTGGCCACTCGAGTAGCTCATCCATCACATCTATCCGACCAGGGTATTCAGATGAGAATAACGGTTGTGCGGTTTCGGGTGCTTCAATAATTGCGTTCTCAGTGACCTCATTCTTGGTTGGTGAGGTGTCCTCCCAGTTCATAACAAGACTGGGTTCTGGCCCATAAGCATAGCCGACATTCGCGTCAAAGTCGTGAATATTGTAATCGTGGAACTAGAGATGTTCAATTGTTAGTAAACAGTCAGGAACTTGCAAGCGTCATGTTTACCATCCCCAGGGAGAAACTTTCTAGATGTGCACTCAAATCCATATGCACCTGTTTGTAGATCGCTAAACACAATGGATTGTGAATGTCTCGGAGGCTTGTTAGTGGTCCAACTAACCTCTAAGGTCATCAATTCGCTGTCTGACGACATCAAAGATCGAATCGAGGGAACTGGTCATCCGCGAAAATTCATCATTATCGACAATGCCCCTTTGAGCATAATGGAAGACCCCAAGATGCCGCTTGAGGGTTAGATAAAGGAGAGGGAATAGATACTATGTCGATATAAGTGGATGTATAAGTATAGTTAGGAAATAGAACTGACGCGTTCAATCCTTCCGGGACCAGTTATGAGCATAACCGTGCCAGGACCGTCCAAGTCATAACCAATATTTTCCAGATTCTGTTTCAGCCTTTCCTCCTCCGCCGTTGTATATTCCTGGGTGATGGAGCGGAGCTCGGGAGCTATGGAGTCGTACTCTTGCACCACTTTGGTTGATTGCAAAATGAGATGAACACGCAGGATCATGGGATCTGAGAGGTATAACGCTGCAAATAATCGGTTGTCGGGAAGGACATCATGGTGAAGTCGATCCATTTCCTGTAAAATTAAGATGATCCTGTTTTTGTAGTCCGCAAGGCTATTCTCCCATCCTTTGTCACTATGAGCAATTGAAATCAAGCCGCATGATCAAGACAGCTTACCCTTCGCCCAGAATGCAATCCAAGTTAATAATCTATCTCGAGAGGTTAATAAATAGTAGAGGTGTAGAAGGGAGTGCGGACGAACCCAAAACCCTTTGGACGCTCATTTGCGAACGTGTTAACCTCTTTGATATTGATGAAGCCTGTTCCGTCGTCATCAATGGCTTCTAAGATGGTGCCAAGGTGAGCGACATTGATGTATTGAAGGGCCCAGTGGTTGCTGTGGGGCGCGGGTTGCGATATCGGCAGTGTCATTAAACTACTGGTTGGAATGGTATCGTTGCGGGGTGGAGGAATTTGAATTGCTGAGTTGTTTGGGGTATTACCGGAGAACTGATCGGTGAAGTAATCGCGGAGAGCCAGGACAAAATGGCGGGCTTTGACACTGCCTTTCCAACCCTTGAACACAGTTTCAGAAGATGAATCCTTGAAATGAGAATGGACGTACCATCTCCCTCCACAAGTTTCGTAGGTCCTGAAGCAATTCGTCATAGTGACATCAAGGAGATTAAAATCAAGTGCTCACGATGTCCTTTATTTTGTCGTGGGCCCCCGCCGAGAGGGCATTCACAATATACTGCCCTTGTTTGTTCACAGCATCCAGAATGTTTCGACCTTGAATCTCGAGTTTGTGATCGAAAAGCGTAAAGTTTCGTTTGAAGACAACGTCGAGATCCTCTGCAACCTCCTTCTGCAGCTTTTCCCGGACGGAATCTAATTCCGACCCTCCACCGGAGCGAGCTTTATCCAAAAGGTGCCCCACCGTCTCCCCTGATTTACTGACAAGTGCTAGGACGAGGTCGTTGCGTTCAACGACGGCGTTTGGACCACCACTTTTTCGAATGAACTCCACTACCTCCCTCTCACGGGGAGTATCGAGCTTCCGGAAAACGTTCGTGAGCATGTCGAGTTTCTCTTGGATCAATTCCAACTTGGACGATTGTGTGTCTAGCTTCACATTGGCTGCATCAACACCTAGGGCGATGTGAACTGTAAGGGCCTTGTCAAGGTCGTCTTTATAGCCCATGAATTTTGCTGCATATTCTGAAAGACGGCCTTCGTATATCTTTGATTTGAGCATTTTGGCTATATGAAGCGAGTTACGTGTACCATCTACCTTGGGGCCAAAATACATACCAATAAAGCTCTTCTTGAGATAAACATCACATGCAGATCCACACTCTTTGATATCGCGAGCGATTTGCGCCATCAGCGGCTGCATCTGATCTTTCAATACCGTACCGTCTGGCCCAATTTGGGAGGGGTCCTTGATTCGACGTAGTCTGCACATAGTTGGCGTTGAGAGCAAAGAGAAATGACCGCAGACACTCACTGAAAGAGCGTACACATCATTTGTTGCATCTGTACTTTGACAGCCAGAACTTTTTGGTTGTTCGCGCGTCTTTCCAGGTCCAGAGTTACGACCAGTTTGAACGCAACCACGGCAGCTAATAATTCTTGTGTCAAAATTCCGCCTGCTTCCAAGCGATTCAAGGATGCACCTCCAACGAAGGGATGTACAGCGCCAAGGGCATCAAGTCCATTCATGACAACCTTGACAGTTTCAGAGAAGCCAGTAATGGCATTGTCGATGGTTTTGTTGTCGAGAGATGCCAAGCCAGCAGCAGCGCTGCTAATCAGCGCACTATTGGTTGTGTAGAAATCATTTAGGAAGGTGAGCGTAGGAGATTCGTTCGCGCCCGAGATAGCATTTCCTTTGGATCAGAACAATCAGTCAACAGGCGAGTTAGGACTTCAAGAGGAAGGTAAGAGTGATAGTCTGACGAACCGAGCGCATCAAACGCCTGTTCCTTCTTGCCAGGCCCTTCCTTTGAGTTTTTGAGAGTCAGATACGCGTCCTTGAGAGCAGCCTCTGCGTTAGGAGGGGGGCGCTCGACTGACGACATCTTGCCGGTCAAGAGGACGCCTGAACGGTCAAACGTGGCTCTCGCCTTATAAGCGTGCATGTCTTCGGCATTCGGTGCGTCAAGCGTCCGTAGGCAAGGAAAATGTGGTAATCGGTGCTTGATTGTGGTTCCTGCGAGCGTCACTACTCTCACAGGACTATTAAAAAATCAACCCATGGGAATCGGTTGTGGAGACGAGGGCAGGAGAGGAAGACCACCAGGCTGGAGCGTTTGGGAAATCAGAACTTTTGAGTGTGGAGCAGGTTTCCAATGCAAGAGACGCCCCAGCTCGGGTTCGTGGTGCTTTGCATGCTCAACCGACTCGCAACCGAACAAGGAGCGGAGTGTGCAGGGAACGCGGGAGAATGCCAGCCAGAAGTCTCTTCGGGGGCCTAGAGGACGATAGCTCTTGTATAGCTTGTATCAGAGTAAGTGAAATCGGTCGGCCCGTCATAGAATAACAGTTGAAGGTGGCTTCTTCCGGTGGGCAGGCGTAGTGGATGTAAGGTAGCGGAGAGCGCTTGAGGGTGGAGCCGGCTCGTACCAAATCCGAAATCAAGAACCATCGGGTAACTCCCGCGAAGACACTCGACGCGCCTGACATCACATTAATTTCGTCCTAGGCACCAGTACAAAGCACCTATTAGTAGATGTGGAGAGAGTTGACCGAAAAGGCGTAAAGTTGGTGCGCTTTGGGCGGCGTGCGTGGGAGCGAACATGAGAGGAAGCGGTGGATCCTTGCAGGATCTATATTCTCTACGGCACAGCTGACGACATATTCTAGAAAGAAAGACAGTTAAGATGGGAAGGTAAATGTCATGTGTATAGTAGAGGGTGGTTCTAGCCGACACCTTTGATAGTAGTGTTGACGTTGACGGTGGGAGCCCCGCACAGATGTCGACCCCGGAACAAACGAAAGCAACCCCAGACCAAGCGACTGATCAAGTGAAACATGTTCGCGTTCCGGAGTAGAGTTACATTTAAATCCCAGGACAGAATAAATCTGAACGGTCTCTGCGTTGAGGGTTAAGGACAAAAGATGTAGCTAATGTGACTGTCACTGTGGGTCACACTAAGTACGAGTAACGGACCAGTGTAGCTACCGGTGACATCAAGGGGAGTTGGGGAAACGGGAAGCGAGTCAGGGAATGCCCCACAAGAAGATTGACTACCTCCTTGCCTTCATGTACAAGAAAGAATCCACCATACTTCATTGAACGGATGGCTTTAGGGATGGTGCGGCCAAGGGGTTGGCCTGAATAACAGTGAGGTGGTGAGGGGATGCAGGGACAGTCGAGGATCGCCAAAAGTGCAGTGGCTATTCCGGAAGGAGAGGGGCTGAAAATGTTTTAGCAGTGACTAAAATATTTGTTTGTGATTTAACGTTCGTTGAATATTTGAGTTGTTCCTTGAGTACTTCCTTCCATACACATACCTATTTCACACTCGTTCTTTTTAACCAACTTGTACAAATGATACTGCCAGGCTCTTCATATTGACCTAAGGGAGCCACCTCCCATCCTCATGTGTGGCAGGACATAAATCGAATCTGCTACCACAAGCACTTACAATCAATCATGTGGCAGGCACCAGCAGTGGAGTGTTGATTAGGATGGAGTGGATTGATCGGATAGTCATATCGTGTAAATCAGTGATGGGAACCATCAAAGGCATTTAAACTCAGCTGTGCCTTCACTCTGCAAGCGTGATTGAGCGTAAGATGGGTTAAGTTTCTTAGCTCCCCTCCGGCTTGACTTCCGGGCAAATAAATGATACAGGGATGCATGAAATGCCTTCATATGTCTGCTTTCAGAAATTGATATGGCCTGCCCCACCCAGATGTGAGATATCAGAGCTCATCCGAACAATCACTCCATTCGAATCAAGACCCCACTATAGTATGTAACAACGCCCTCTGGTCGAACACATCGCCACTGGTAAACAGACATAAATAACCTCGCAAGAGGGCATAAATATGAAGCTATCTGGGTAGGACACCAGAATTCCCAATTCTTTTGATACAAACACTTCCACCTAAAATCACGAATCAACATGTGCACCGTATGCCACCTCCCACCTCCGTCGCTCGATGTGAACAACACCACTGACCAAGACCCACAGGTCACTGATACTATCATCGACCAACATTGCGGACTGAATGGATGCGCCTGCGGTGACGGGTGAGCTTACCCCATGATGTTCATGTGCACATATTTGACTACCTTTGGTTTTAGCTGCAAGTGTGACCCAAAAACGTGCAAATGTGGCTCCTAAGCATACCTATGTCGTCTCAGTTTTTTTGTATTTCCATGACCCCTGTTCTGTACTTTTATCTCACCAAGCTATGGTTTTTTGAGCCGTACTAGTAGCCTTTCCTCAGACCAGCCCATGCTTCACAAGGAGAACAATCGGACAATCTAGGCGCTCGGGTTTTAATATATATCCGGGCCTAACCAAGGAACACATTCTCACTGCACGCCATTGAATCTCTATGCCCCCCTCTTCCTCAGGGACACCCGCACATTTCTGTCCGGAAAAATGAAAAAACCAGTAAACCACGTGTCTTTCGGTCTCCCACTCTGTTTGTCAGTTACCTTGATATCGTACTCCATCAACAGCTGGGTGACAATAGCTTTGGCTTCGACGACGGCGAAGAAGCGGCCTGGGCTGTGAAAGGTACACAATGAAGCGACAGGATTGAGAGTTGTCTACTCATTCATGCAGTGAACGAAAAATTACATACCATGCATGTTGGCCAAGCCCGAAAGTCATGAACTCGGAAGTTAGAGCGTTTAATTGGTGCTTCACAGGATCTTGTTCTGCGAAGCGGAATCCTTGAAATTCCTGGGGATCTGGATAGCAGGCCTGCAACAAACATGCAAGTTCAGTTGATACGATACAAGATGAGGCTGAATGACCCCATTGATTACCCACCCCATCATGATTAATCGCTCTATTCGTCACAGCAAGATTGGTCCCTTTTGGAATGACGGTGCCATCGGAGAATGTGAAGATCAGAAATTGCTTATATAACTACCTGGTTTACTTACGGTTAAATCCATTCGATTCAGTCAAAAATCACAGCAGGGGCCATTGACGGGGGCAAGGGGAATTTTATCAACCGTCATGGTCCAAACATGCAAAACAGATGCAGTATTCTGATTGAAGGCATTTGATTTCGTTACAGATGTGATATCCACGGCCTCTTTGCTAACGAGAATGTATGCACAGCAGTACGTCGATAGAGACAATATGTATAAACGAAATCACTGAAATCCACGTAAGAAGACTATCAGAAAAAGGACATGAGGTAGACTGGGATCCTAGGACGGTCGGACGCTACCCAAGTTTTCATGCAAACCCCTCTCACATTTGCCCGTTACGTCAAGACCAGGAGGGATTTTCTAAACATAGGCTATCAATAGTTGGATCGTATACCAAAGAATCAACATCAGTGTAGGTGTTAAACTTGGATGAGGAAGCAATAATGACGGTTTCAAGGGTTCCAATAATGATCAATGCACCGCTTGTCCCGACCTTGTTACATACCACGTTAGCGCTAATAGAGGATGGAAAAGGCAGACAGAGTGGCACCTTACCAGTTTACAGTGGAACCATGACGCGCCACGAACTACAGGCAACGCTGCCCGCAGCAACACACCAATGTCGCCGCCTGAGTATTCCAACGACGAGGGACAGCTTGGTTTTGGGGGGGCAAGTGAAGTATAATATAAGCCCATGGCTAGTCCGAATTTGATTTTTGCCCGAACACGAAGAAGTTTCTTCTACTTGTATTTAAAAACCCCTCATGGGATACTCGGATGTACTGTAACTTACGCTGTGATATTGTGGATGTTTCTTCGATATTTCATATTAAACCTTATTTGTATGAAATTCCACGTTTATAGCTGGCGCGTGCAGCTCGATACGCCGTCACTATCTTTTCCATGCTGGACGCCTAAAGGTTGGTGAGGATCTAGCCATCACGGGATTATTGTCAGTGTCCATAGCATTTTCGTCAGGAAATTAAGTCCATCCCTGTCACGATCCACAGGACTCGGCTGCTTTGAGGTTGCTGTCTCACAATGCAGGTAGTCTAAGAACCGTATTTTCTTCAGGATTGCGGGGAAGGTAATGTCAACTACTGCAATTCTCACGATTGTGCTTTTCGAAGGGGACGGATAGGAACGAAGACTCAGAGCGTTGTGGAGTAGGTCGAAGGTAGTAGTTGATATTTTCATCCCCACTCTGGAGGCTTACACTTAGGCCCTTGCACCTTGGAAAACACATTCTTTTGCAAGACTGTAAACAACGTCCAAATCAATTCTGCATCTCATGATGATAATACCAAGTACAACACAGGTACAACTATATAGGGCCGAACACTAGTCGTCAGCAACGCGTATAACCGCCTTCGCCTTATTAAGGCCCTTCTGAACCGCCAATATAACATCCCCAACCTTGTCCAAGCCATGAGTGACGTCTTCTCTGTATTTTAATTCTCCTTTTGCAGCCTTCTCTGGCACAGTGGCGAAGAATTCCTCATAGTACTTGGGCAGTACACGAGTAACAAGGAACCCTTGGAGAGTGATATGCTTCGTGATGACATGGAATAAATTCTGCAAAGGTATAAAAACTTTAGAATTGAATTCAAGAGAGTTAGGGAGAAAAAGGCTCACCTTAATGGGTGACCCCTCATTGTTATAACCTGCAATTGGAAATAAAAATGGTAAGAACGTTTGACCATAGCAATTGCGATGATACCCTACCGCTGATCATTCCGCATTCCTAGAAAGATGATGAATCAGAGGGTGAACCCTTCATGAACACACGCATATCGAACTATTTTACTCACAATGAACCGAGCACCAACATTTGCAGCGTCAAGAGCAGCCTCTAGAGTTTCGCCACCAACATGATCCCAATATCTTTAGACGGTGTTACTCAGTTCACACGAGATGCATCGAGGGAACATAGTTCACATACATGTCGATGGGTCCTTCCTTCTCCAAGATCTCTCGAGTAGCGACCTTCTTGTAGTTGAAAGCAACGTCTGCGCCGAGCTCTTTCATGAACTCGACTTTCTCAGTCCGACCCAGCGGAAGCGATGACCTTTAAACCTTCGGCTTTTGCAAGTTGAATAACGAACCTAGGCCGAGATATGAATCAGGGGACGTTCCGATATGACATCCATTCCCACTTACGAGCCAACGGGACCTTTAACACCATATTAGCCAACTTACTTCTGGAACAAAGAGCAAATCATTTACCTGCTCCAGTTGTTACGAAGCACGATATCTCCCTACAGGAAATCTGGTCAACGAAGTTATTATCAGTACCTCACAAAGTACTCACCTGCTTTGGCCTTGGCGAATTCTTTCCAACCCGCAAACGCAGTTTGGCCTGTAAAACTATTGTGAGCTCGTGGACTCGACAATGGCCGCCCTACATACCAGGCATTCCGGCAACGCCAACGTATGCGGACCAAGGGAGGTTATGTTTATTATCTATGACCTTTATCTCGCCGAGCTCGGTCCTGATGATATATTCTTCATGATCTGCGTGGAAGTGTACATCAATGACTGACGCACAGTACTGCAGCAGGACTCACTAAAATGCCCATACACGTGGTCCCCAGCCTTAATCCCATTGAATTCAGATCTCAAGACCACGCCAACGCCGAGGCTAGCCAAACTGTAGCAAAGCTTATTGGTCTAACTGGCATAAAAGAAAAAAATAGGCATTCAGTCCAACGTACGGTTCACCAGGGATAAACCCCCCCTGACCCCATTTTGTCAGCGTTAATCGGGATAGGCCAACATAAAACGGTGCTCACGATATATCCTCCTCGGTTTGGTCGCATCCGTCCACGCAGGTATGGATCAATGGACAAAACCAATACTTTAATGAGGAATCCACCGTTCAGCAGGAACCGTCTCAGTATCGAATAGTCTGCGAAACATCGTAGATGGTGGTCTTGCCAGGCTCGGGATATCCTTCAAGAGGCCATTAATCAACATACGGTCGGTTCATTCGGGCGCCGTGCTCACCAGTTGGGTATTCGCCAAAGAGGACTCGAGCGTTTCTGACGGGTGCCATGTCTTTGTTCGAAAGTTGTATGCGTGAAGAAGGAATGGCCGTTAGTTCTGGTAGGCTCTTATCATCGGCCGTGGCTTATAAAGGTGTTGGCCACTAATCACGTTTCCCAGCCTTGCCGCGGCGCAGGTGCAATTCGTCATGGGACTCGCGGGTTTTTCCAGGGGTTACAAATCATTAGCCGGGAGTTGGGCTGCGCTACGCAGGCTTATGTTTGTGTCCGACCGGCGATGTATAACCGGAACGAGTTTGTCATGGGGCCGTTTCTCACTGTCTGGCAGACTCAAATCATTCTCACATAGCACGATACTTATTACATAGGTAAAGCCATCGGAGTGCTGAGGGCTAGCTATCAGAAACATGTATGACTGCTTTACGCCTGGTAAGGCCGTTCTACACTGGTAACATCACATCCCCGACTTTGTCCAGACCATGTGCGACGGCGCCTCGGTTAAGGTATCTTGTTCTTTCTTTGCGAAGTCTGCGGCACAGTCATGTAACAAACGAATCCCCAAAGACGATATTCCTCGAGGCAACATGCGCCGAGTATTTTTGGTGCTTATTGCGGGGCAGTCCGTTACCATCGTAACCCGCCCAAGGATTTTTGACTGCAGCAGCCCAATGATGGCCTACTACGCCATTGATCATTCCGCACTCCTAAGGACGCAGTCCAGGCGGCGAAACTCTCGTAACTCCCAATAAGCCAGGTATCTCGATTTGCGGTGTCGATAGGTCCTTGGTCTGTCTCGTATTGAAAGCGCCATCCCCTCCGAGCACCATCATGAAGCGAAGGCTTGATGGCGAACTTTAACCGCAAGAGAATTATCAGTCGTTCACATTGGCCCATTCCCACTTACGACCCAACGGCGGGATGGTAAGAATAGCCTATTTTGCCCCGTCCGGCGGTTTCAACCACGACATCTCCAGATGGAAAGTCAAATCGTCGACAGTGGAAGAGTCTGATATATTACTTAAGGCAAGTTGTCTGCAACTGTTGGTGAGCTTATGAACACCAAGCAGCATATAGGTCTTGCAGCCCTAGGGAGAGTAACTTATCGGAGAGCATCCCAAGCCAAGTTTGCTAAATAGTTGGTTCGGAGATTTGTCCCTGGACGACGGCCTTGTAGGGAGTTCAATGTAGCCGGGAGTTGCAGCACTGTCTCTCTAAGAATGACAAAAGATCGGACTCCGATGCTTTTCTCACGCTTCAAGGGGCCAGAGTAAGCATGATCATGCGATCACGGGGACCCTGTTAGGCCACTGCCATACGTCCATCCATTGCTCAGGGGCTTTCAAAAGACTAGAGAGATCTGGTGTATGTATTCGCTCGATATACTCGAAGCCTGTTCGACAGGAGGGTTAGGATGTATTATTATGGACTATATAAACCCCAACACCAAAACAACACAATACGCTTATCCGACCAGCAACAGCCGCGAGGCGAGCACTCCGCTAAGCCTGATATCTGATTTCATCTCCGAGGCGGAGTCGCGGCTGTATGACTGTTGGTTGTTCTCCCGGCGCGTTACAGCCTTGGAGAGGCTCCAATCACTTCTTTTCAACGGGTTCGTATTCGTAGAAGTCGAGGGCGACAAGTAACAGACAAGCCGCCCAAGTGCCTGGGTTTTCAAAGAGAGGACTCTTTACTAGATGAGGGTGGTTTGGGACACGGACACAAGGGACCCCTCCTTCCGTTTGTGCTCAGCGAGGAGTAGTTCTCCCGAGTCGGAGATAAAAATAGCCACAAAGACCATATGAACAGATGGATGTTTAGGGGGCTATAAGGCTCATGAACGAGACCCATGTCTGAGAGGAATATCTGTGGGATTCACCCGAGCAGTGGATTGACCATTGGAATGTTGTTGAGCAAACGGAATGGATGATGATCGATGAGGGTTTGCTGACTAAGCATTTTCCACCCGATAAGTTTTTTATTCCCAGGGCCTCGCCTCGGCAACATCAGTCGTGTTTACCTCGGTCAGCATTCGAAAGGGGTCCTTTACAGCACATTAAATAACGACAAGGCCACACTGCTAATGGCTCGAACATCAGCCCGGAGTAACAAGGTGGCATAATAGAAGATGTAAGTGTCATGAAACATTCTAATCAGAGGGGGGATTGCTCACTTTGACATCTCCCCCTGCTGCAATGCAGCCGAAATATCCCAGATGATGTCACGCGTCAAGGGGGTCGCGGTCCTATGACCGTTGTGAAGACGGGGTGTAGCTCATTTCCCACTGGACGATGCGCTTTGGGCCGAGGGGAGCAGGGTTCACTTACGAATCTGGCAAGACAGGCGGATAGGAATGTATGAGGACCCCGGAATCATCAAACCGATTGCCGATTTGCAAACCATTACCGAGTAAAAGCCCCCTCGTGCACGATATAGTGGGAACATGTTAAAGTGAGGCTCAAAGGCTCTCGAGAGCCGTGGATACTGCGCAGGAGACAGGTAAAGGGGCAGATGGACTGAGGCGAGGAGGTTGCAAGGACTCAGCGAGGCGCACACGTGATGACGATCCACTCGAGTATATTTTCGAGACAGAAGCGCAGCCGAAAGCGTGCTATCCCACGTAAACATTCTCGGTGGAGACTGATTGATCCACTGACCCCGATGTCGAAAACAAATAAATCTCTTAAACCTCAGGCCCTTGTCTCCAACCTCCTTCATAACCTTCGCCCCAACAAATCCCGCTCATCTTCAAAACACAAGAACTCTTCGTCTTCCTCCAGCATCAACATGGCCACCACCTCTCTCGTCGGTGCGTCTCCCTCTCCTGTGTGCCCCTATCCCTCAGTTTCTGAAATGACTCTCTAGGCAAGGTCGCTGTTGTGACCGGCTCTTCTCGCTCCATCGGTGCCGCTATCGCCAGATGCATGGGTGAACAGGGTGCCAAGGTCGTAGTTAACTACGTCAATGACGCCAATGCTGCTGAGGAGGTCGTCAGGCTCCATCAAGGCTCAAGGCAAGGGTGATGCCGTCGCTGTCAAGGCCAACGCTGCCACCATTGAGGGTGGCAAAACTCTCATCGATCAGGCCATAAAGCACTTTGGTCGTCTTGACATCCTCGTCTTGAACGCAGGTATCATGGGGAGCAAGATTATGAAGGATGTCGATGAGGAGTTCTTCGACAGCCACATGCAGACCAACGTCAAGGCCCCATTCTTCACAGTTCAGGCTGCTATTCCCCACCTCCCCAAGCGTACGTTGCTCTTCATCCTTCCAATCCTTAATCACATCTAACTTCAATTTCGACATCCAGCCGGAGGCCGCATCATCTTCTTCTCTTCCAGTTTGACCTACGCTACCAGTATGTCGATGATATTTTTAGTACACAATAATCACGACATCTCATTTACTTTACAGCCGTCCTTCCCAACGCTTTGGTCTATGTCGCCTCCAAGGGTGCAGTCGAGCAGATGTCTCGTGTCCTCGCCAAAGATCTCGGTGGCCAGGGTGTCACCGTCAACGTTGTCTCCCCCGGTCCCGTCGACACCACCCTCTTCCGTGCCGGCAAGCCTCCTCAAGTTATCGAAATGATCTCCAAACAAAACCCCTAACAACCGTCTTGGTCTTCCCTGAGGATATCGCTCCTCTCGTCACCTTCGTCGCTAGTCCTGCCGCTCAGTGGCTCACCGGACAGAACATCCGTATCAACGGAGTGAGTGTTTTTTCTTTCTTTTCCGTGTAAATCTGGATGGTGTCCTGACGATTCTGCTTGTTTGATAGGGCTTCACTTGCTAAATCCGTTTTGCTTGATCATAGAGTTGAACTTGTGTAGTTTACATCGTTACAGGTCATTTGCTTTGTTGTATCATACCCAAGGAGATATTACACTACCAACTTAAATATCCGTCTGTGCGTTTGTTGTGAGCGAGGGATAGTAGTGACATAAACTTGCTGGTAAGCTGTCACTAGGCTAGGGGCATGCCCTGCCTCGCTGAAAGGTAATCAGCCTGTACGAAATTATTGGACCAGCTGTAGGACTAAGTTGGCCACTCACAAAAATCCGTCCAATTCGGACATAGCAGGAGGGCGAATAGTTTTGATAATACGTAGGGACGTACCAGACCCAGTCCCTACGAGTGCATAAGCCTGGGCTTACTACAGTCCTTCTACTGTGCATATATACTGTCCGGTAATAGAATATCTAACGTGTTCTGTTATGTCCTTAGTGGTGTAACGGTTACTGCGGCTATGTGACCACCCTTACAGAGTGATGGCACCGACAGTCACAAACTCTCTGTCCAGGGACTTCTTTTTTTTTTTTATAAATCAACAATTTATAGCATACGGTGCCCGATCGCAGTCCCCACGTAGCCAGAAGGACTACAACTATAAGAACTAAGAGAGACCGTAACTATAGGATGATCTGTCCAGGACTTCACGAAACGGAAAGACCCGCATTAAAAGCCCCCCACAATCAAGTTGTGCAGGTGAACCTCGGAGTCTCGTCACGCCTAAAAGCTAACTTGTACCACCTTCTCCGCGGCAAAACTGAACTGATACCGTCGTATACACTCAACAGATGCTACATTATACATTTATTTACTCCCGTTACGGTTGGCCCATTGGACTTTGCGCACACAAGCAAGTACAGTATAACGCCCTCCCGAGTCCAGAACACTGCTCACTGAGTTGGTTTCAAGTATCCCTGAGCACCCGTATGGGATCTAGGCAGGCCCGGAGGTCGATCGGCGGACGACTTGAATGATAGTTGCGACTCTGAAGGCGGCTAACAAATGTGTTGACCCCGTACCTCTGCCAAGTAAAAATATCTTTTGCCGAAAGGTCCTCATGGCATTGCACCGCACGGATGATATCATTTCTATCATCAAATTCTCCCCCGTTTGTCACGCTCCTTCAATTGGTTGCTCAAGAACATGAGCGACAGGGGGAATACGCCACAAATCTGCTCTTGTCACGAGAGAGCAGAGTGGGTCAGTGAGGTCTTTGCTATGTATGTGAAATCAAACACCAGTAGAGTGGTTATGGCACTTTTGGGGAAAGTGCTTCTCCCCCTCTCGGGGAAATCACTATTAATCCCTGGATCGACGAAGTTGGAATGAGTTACAGAAAGGGGGTTCAATTGAGAATCTTCTCAGGCCATCACCGTTACAGTATGGTATCGTGGCCCGAGCAGAGAATCGCGCCGTGATTGCTGTGTGTGTGCGTGCGCGCGTGTGTGCAAGAATTAGATCAGCTGGAAACGTCCATCCGGGTGCGTGAGCACTGAGCGGAATGAAGTGGATCGACGTTACTCAGTGGGGTACAGGTTACTACTATCAGCACCCTTGAGCATGATCGGCAAGGTTGTCAGCGAGCAGCGAGTATCAAGTAACCTGAGGTAGCAGCCACGTCGGTTTTTCTTTGCATGGCAATATGTTCTGGGACGGGCCATCGTGAGGTACCCGAATGGATTCGCCAGCTATCTCGGGTGGGTGCGGGTGCGGAGTCGATATTGGGCAGAAAGTGGGTTAAAAACAAAATGATGGGTCTGTGACTATTTGCGGTTCGGGACAAGCGGGGCGACTACGACCTACATCACATGTCAGTTTTCAAGCTTAGTTAACTCATGATTTGCCTAGGGTGAGAACACTTGTGGGATCCAAAGGGTTAGTGCTGGGCGTCTAGAGGCCCACTTGAACACCGAAACTTGCGTGACAATCACCAATGCGGCCGACCCGATAACTTACTTCGTAGCACAAACTCTCGTTTTCGACCAGAATCCCGCTCCATCGCAACTCGAACAATCGCTTATTTCCAAACAAGTCAAATACCCGGAACTAGTCGTAAATGTGTATATCAATGTTCTATTTTTCCATTCCAGGGCCAGGACGAAGAGTCTCCGCCTCGTTCTGTGATTCCAGAAACGGACCTACGTGGATTCCTCGTTTTGGTAGCAGGGGTAGAACCCACCTTGGAGCCAGGTTAAAAACACCATGCCTCCCGACCACCACCCTGGCCTACTTCTCTTCTAAACCTATTCTTTCCTCCATCATCCACCATGGCCATCTTAGGTACCTCTGAGATGGTGGCCATTGGCCTGACCTTTGCGGTGATGGGTGTGATACACTATGTCAAGCAAGCAAAAGCAAACGCGGGACGCAAGTTGCCTCCTGGGCCAAAGGGAGTACCATTCCTTGGAAACCTTTTCCAGATTGATGTGCTCAGGCCGTATCCCAAGGTATTATATTTGTAATATTCTCGCTGTAAAAGTGTTGAGTTTTGGCTAGTTCAGGGAGTGGGCCATGGAATATGGTCCTATTTATCGTCTGAAGCTGGGTCCCCAGGAAGTCATCGTTCTCAATACCGCCGAGGCCGCCGATGAGCTGTTCGTCAACCGTAGCAAGAACTTTTCTAGTCGCTTCGCCACCGCATGTCGCTCACGATATCATGAGTGCTGGTCAACGCCAAGTCTTTTTGCCATATGATAAGGAATGGAAGGTACGCGCGGTTCTTCGCTATCTCCTATTGGGACCCACTCTCAGCCGTTTCCCGCCTAGGCTTCGAGAAAGAGCTTACAGATTGCTATTGGTCCTGGTGCTTCTAAACGTCTCCGCCCATCGCAAGATTTGGAATCCCGTGTCCTTCTTTATGATATTGTCCAACACGGAGAGCAGAGTCTTCAGGATATGGATGCTGGCCCTCATGGCGAGGTCCCCGAGGCCCATTGGTTCTCCCTTGTTCGCCGCTATGTATGTGTCAAGTTTGACTCCCCCCCTGATTCGCTTAATGGATGACTTTTGGCTGATTTGATGGCACTTTGTCCCCTCCTAGACAACGAGTATTGTCATGACCGTCACCTACGGCAAACGCGCGCACAAGATTTTGAATAACCGGAATCTGTAAGCGAAGGGTGTTTTTACCCCGCTCTGGTTCCTGTTGTTGGCTGACATAACATGTGGTAACACCAAGGCACATGATCTACGAAGTGCTGGCAAATTTCACCAAGGTTGGCCAACCCGGAAATTATCTGTAGGTTATTTTCAGGATTGGGAAGTCTGCGGAAATAGTGCTAATGACCACATTAGTGCCGATGCTTTCCCCATCCTGCGTAAGCTCCCTGACTTCCTGGCCAAATGGCGTGTGGAGGCTCGTAAGATGCACGAATGGTATGAATCTTGAGAGTGGGGTTGTGCCGTTGGTTTCTGATGTGATTCTTCATTTAGGGAAATGATCCTTTGGGGTGGACTCCTCAAGGAGCTACAGGAAGAAATTGGAAATGGTATTGCCAGGGATTGTTATGTGTCCAACTACCTCAGGCAACGTGGAGAGGCCGGTTTTGAAGATGCTCCTGGTTGCGGTATCACTGACGAGGGTTGGTTGAGGGATACACTCCTTGCTTATACTGCTGGTACTGTGTTGGAGGCTGGATCGGATACGACTGCTAGCACGATGCAATCGTTCTTGCTCTTCATGATCAGTCACCCAGAGTGTGCTAGGAAGGTTAGGGAGGAAATAGACCGTGTGGTTGGTGCTGATAGGATGCCTGCGTTTGAGGATGAGCCGAATATGCCCTACCTCGTTGCTTGTATCAAGGAGACTTTGCGCAGGCGTCCACCGACCATCATGGGTATGCACTATTCTGATCTGGGGGTGAAGCGACGTATTAATACCCTTCTTCTTGATAGGTATCCCTCATAGCAGTGACGAAGATGATATCTTCGAGGGCTACTTTATTCCCAAGGGATCTACTGTTATTGGTAATGTGTGGGCTATTCACATGGACCCTAATCGTTACCCGTAAGTGTAAGAGTGACCAGTTGCTAGAGGGACGCTGAGGATTTTGTATTTTCAAGGAATCCTTTCGCATACCAACCAGAGCGCTGGTATCAGGAGGGCAAGCCAACTCGCTGGGGAAGCGGTCCAGATACGGATAGGGACCAGTAAGTGGCTTGAAATACTTGGGGGATGATGTATTTCTGATTAAACGTTCTTCAGCTACGTCTTCGGCTGGGGCCGTCGTTTCTGCCAAGGATCTTACATCGCGGAAGCATCCCTCTTTATCGTCTTGGCTCGTATCATGTGGGGTGTAGACTTTGTCCTTCCCAAAGATGCGAAGACCGGCAAGCCCATTATCCCTGATATTAACGACGAGAAGACATTCTCGGATGGTTTCGTCAGCATTCCGTACACTTACAAGCTCGGGTTCACACCGAGGTCAGAGAAGCACAAGAAGATTATCGAGCGCTCGTATGACGATTCTCAAGCCGAATGGCAGGTCTTGGGTCTGAGGACGGACGAGAGGTGAGGAGTGGCATTGGTCAGGTGCACTGCCAGCTGCAGTAATTAGGGAGTGATGGAGGTCTTGTGGGCGCGGCCTGATGATTTAGACGGTTCTAGCCTATTCTTTTTTTGCATCCAACTCTTCTATCAAGTGTATCCATTCATAGCACACAATCCAAAGCTCATGTTAGAACGAGGCAGACGTTGATGTCGGCCATCGCTCCGCTCCCTTGGGATACCTCCAGACTCCTTGTCAGCATGTCCGTTGGGTGGCTATGTGAGTGCAACGTTGATATGCCATGGGGCTCACTCTTCCGTGCGGCGGAAATTTGTGAGTCGCATAGGGACCCAGGTCGCGCAGGGAGGCAAATGGACCAGGGTATTGATTAAAGGGCTGAAGTATGTGAAAGGGTATGGCTACGTGGGACGGGGTTTACACCAGTAACCCCGAGACTAGCCGTGGGAAGATGCGCCCACCGACTCTGATACGGTCGGGTTGAATAATTTGGGCCAGCTTTTCCTCCCTCACTGTCATGAAGGTCGCCGTCGTTGGTTCTGGTGTCTCTGGGCTGGCCGCAACTTGGCTTTTGAATGAGTACAGCGACCACGAAGTTCATCTTTATGAGGCGGATGATAGGCCAGGAGGTCATGCAAACACCGTGAGGTTCAGGCCTACAGCAGATCCTTCGAGTGATGGGGTAGACGTGGATACGTGAGTATATGCTTCGCGTTTTTCACGTGGCTTTACGGCGTTGAGCTCGTATACAGTGGTTTTGTCGGTGACATGCAGAAATATGTACGGGCGGTTAAGCGTAACTCACCCGAGGCTTACAGATTGTCTTCAATCCGCAAACATACCCAAATTTTTCGCGTTTCCTCCAATTTTATCCACCACCAGAAAGCGAAATACCTAGGCTACCATCATGGCCCTTTCCCCGCTTTTCGTCGTTTCCTTCCAATCCCACCGAGACGCCAAGCAAGGGTATCCGTATCCTGCCTACCGAAATGACACTGAGTGTTTCCCGGGACGAGGGCGCGTTCGAATGGGCTGGAAAAAATCTCTTGACTGTGTTCTGCCAGCCAACGCGGCTCTTTGATCCGACCATGTGGCGAATGTTATATGATATCGTCCTGGTTCAATTCCTGCGCCCGCCGCTTCCTCCGACAGCGTGCTGAACATTCAATCAGCATTGGTCAGTACCTTGAAAATGAAGGGTACTCGGATGTGTTCAGGGATAATTACCTGATCGTACGTGCCATTCTACAGGTATCATGATAGTGGCTAAAATTCTGCTCGTAGCCCATGACGGCTGCTATCTGGAGCACTCCACCCGATAGATGTTTCGAGGATTTTCCTGCTCGTACTCTTGTGCGTCGTGAGAAATGCGTTCCCTCTTCGTTCTAACCTAGGTGGTAGATCCAATTCATGTACAACCACGGTCTGTTGCAAATTACCGGTAGGCCGCAATGGTTGACTATATGTGGTGGAAGGTTTGTGGTTTGTATTGTGGTTGTCTTATCTTTGGTCATTGAACAGTTGCTTTCTAGCCATCGCTACGTGGATCAGATTCTCAGTCAGCTTCCCCCATCGCAACTCCATATTTCGAGCAAAGTAAACTGTATCTCCTCAATACCAAACACCGATACTGGAATCCCACAACTGGAGCTTGTAACAGACAATGACGACAAGTTTGTCTATGATCACGTCATACTTGCCTGCCATTCGGACGAAGCCTTGCGGATACTCCAGGCTGGAGATGCACAAGACGAGGAGGCGCGCATCCTGGAGTCTTTCGAGTGGAGTAGAAACGAGGTTGTGCTACATAGCGACCCCCGAGTATGTGTCAGTTTTTCCTCCGGTGTTTTGCTGCTGATTTATGTTCCAGCTAATGCCAAAAGCTCGGAGCGCTTGGTCTTGCTGGAACTGTTTGACATTCTCGGATGGGAATAGTAAGAAACCTGCCAATCGGGTTTCCCTGTATGTCTGATTTCCCTTGCGATCACGCATTGTCTTACACTTCACTAGCACTTGTTAGGACTCTTTTCTTTATGAATCGATTATTTTGTCTAATCTGATCTTAATTAGACGGTATGAACGACCTGCAGCATATTCCGGAACACCGATATGGTCCTGTTCTCGCTACTCTCAATCCTCCCCCTGAGATTGAAGTGGACGAGACCAAGGTTCAGGGTCGGTGGAGGTACGACCATCCCGTCCTAGACGACAAGGTACTAAACACATTTTAGTAAGCGTGAATATGACTGAACGTTCATCACAGGCAGTGAAGGCTCAACAGGAAATGCGCAAGATCCAAAATAAGCGCGCTATCTCTTTCGCCGGAGCGTATCTAAAGTACGGGTTCCATGAAGATGGCTTCACGTCGGGGATTCTGGCCGCTTGTTCCGTTGAGGACAAGGATCTCTACGGGCGTATTCATCAGCAATCCTCTGATCCGTCGCTTCAGTCCACACCCGGTAGGATGATTCAGACGAAGAACGACACCGTGAGACCGCCGTTCGTTATCGAGCACGCAGACCACCATCTGTTCCTGCAGGAAAGCAAGGTAGAAGCTTTCGCGGTACTCCTTTTCCGCTTTTTGGAGGATTCTGGTGCGAGAGCGCTGATTGGAACGGTTGGGAGTGTAATATTGGGACTAGGAGATGTTCTAATAATGTTGCCTATTGCGATTCTTAGGGCAACGGGCATTATTGAGACTGAGGCTCGATTGAAGGAACAGTAGGATTGTTCAGTATGGCTGTAATTCGTCCTGTGCATATCGACCCGGGCTTAATGCTAGCCCTCTGTATGTTCTAATATCACTGTCCAGTGGAGTCTCACGCTTTATCTGGCTCTCACCACTTAGCCGCCATAGCAACATCTTAGCATCTGATGGGGTTTGGACTCAACCGGCACAGCGTGGGCGTCTTTATGAAGCGTTCGCCGACCAACTTTACCTGCACACGAGCAAGGTGCGCCGAACCGAAGTTCAGATGCGTTTCTCCCAATTACACGTTTCTACCCACTCTTCACTCCGGCTCAGTCGGAGATAGCAATCCTACCAACCTAAAACTAGCCGCTACTTTCACATAGCCAACCACTGGCCAACTACTGGCTTGCACCTCGGAATCCCTCCCCTCAACGGTTTTGTCTCCCTGCATCGATGCTCCCTTCACCAAATCACCACACTAACATGTTAAATAGCGAGGGACAGAGCTGAATCTTCGTTGCGCTCATTCCGGCTTTAAGTCTCCATAGTCAAGTCATATGCTATGGGGACCTTGTCAATCACAGGAGAAGTTGGACTGCGCCCGCCGTAACGGCTAGAGAGTCTGTGCTAACTGTAAGCAGTCGCACGGGCACCCAGGGAGTATAAAACCCCCATGGGAGATGTGGTGAATGTCACCCAATCCACCCTCATGAACTATTTCATTCACCTCGTGTACCCCTTCCAACCTATCACTCTAGCAGCTATATTAATCGCATCATGCTATACTGCTGCATATGTCCGGAGGAAAAAATCGGGTGTAACCATTCGTACCTCTGCCCTTCAATCCAGTGCGCTGAATAGATGTGCATACAGCTCGACAAGATACCGACTATTGGTCCTTCCGGGATTCTAACGTCTTGGTTTGGCTCATTTATGACGTTGGCGCATGGCTATCGGCTGATACAAGAAGGATATGAGAAGGTGTCCCCTCCCAAGGCCCTCCCTGCCTAACGCACACTGACCATAAAAATCGCTCCCAGCACCACGTCTTCAAGATTCCGAGATATTTCAGGTGGCTGGTGCTTGTTAATGGCCCTGAATACTTGGAAGAGATTCGACAGGCGGACGACGATCAACTGTCGTTCCTCGCGGCTGTGAATGAGGTGAATGACATCTTGCAGCCTGATTGTTCTATACCATGGGCTGAGCTTCCCTTCCTTAAGGCTGCTCAATTTGAGTATACTGTGGGCCCGGGGATTTTGTCGGATCCGTACCATCTCAATATTGTTCGTGGTCCGATGACACGGAATATTGGGGTACGTTTCCCGGATCTACTAGACGAAATGGACAAGGCTTTTGGGGATCTCTTGACAACGGATGCATACAACGGTGAGGAGTTTTTATCTCAGTTACACTAATATCTACTTGACTCTTATCGCCCCTTAGATTGGATCAGTCTCCCAGCTTATCCATCCGTTGTCCACATTGTCTCGAGAGTCAGTGCAAGGTTTTTCGCTGGTCCGAAACTCAGTAAGTCCGGGGCTGATCATAGGGGGGACACTTGCATTTGTGACAGACAATGTGTAGGCTCCAATCCGACGTACACTAAGATAATGCAAGGTTTCGCTGTACACGTAGCCAAGACCGGTTTCGTGCTCAGGCAGCTCCCGACTTTCCTCAAACCGTTGCGTATGCCCCGGTTGTTCACTTGACAAAATAATCTGAGCCAGATCTTTATAGCATCGTTAGCCGTGCTTTATTCAACAGCCCGGCTAAGGTAACTGAGGTTGAGGATTACTTACGACCTATTATTAAATCCAGGTTAGAGAAGAAAAGTAATGAAGCCGAGTCTGTAAGTTATCAATCCATTCGCCCTAACAGTCGCTCACCAAGGTATTTCTCCAGAATGACATGATTACGTGGTTGTTAAATTCGGCCCCGGAAGATCAGCGAACCACTCGCGATATCGCAACTCGCATGATCTTCCTCAATGTTGTAGCCATTCATACTACTTCCTCTGTGAGTCCTTGTTTTATCCATTATATTCGGTTGATGGACTTAGTGATTAATCTAGCTCTTGACTCATGTTCTCTTCAATTTGGCAATATATACTTCGTACATTGAGCCCTTGCGAGAGGAGATCTCTACAGCGATCAGGGAAGAAGGCTGGAACAAGATCGCGATGGAGAAAATGCGAAAGTTAGACAGCTTCATAAAGGAAACACAGAGACTCCATGGTTGCGATGCTGGTGAGTCGCAATTCGAGTCGTGAATAATCCCGAACAGCGAACACTCACCATGGCTGCCGTTTCAGTCGTGATGGCAAGGAAAGGTTGTAAAGGATTTCACTTTCTCCGATGGAACTTTCGTTCCGAGGGGTAGTAACCTCGGAGTGACGGCTCGAGCGATTAATCATGATGCAGTGAGTTGAATCCGCATTTTGTAAAGTACACGACAGTGCCCCGATTGACGTTCATATCCCTGTTAGCGCTATTATCCTAAACCTCAAGAATTCCAAGGCTTCCGGTTCACAGAACAAGACCCCGTGAAGCACCAGATGACAGCTCTCACTTCTGAATTTATGACTTTTGGACTTGGCCGACATGCATGGTATGTATTTCTTTCCTTGCATCTCCCAAGCATGTAAATCCTTACGAAACAATCCGATACGCAGTCCGGGACGGTTTTTTGCGATTGCGGAAATCAAAGCAATCGTTGCGCGTCTTTTATTAGAGTATGATATCAAATTGACTGACGAGCAGAGTGGGAGGCCGAAGGATATGTGGTTCACTGGTATATTTGTTGCTCCCAATAGGACGGCGAGAATATCGCTTAGGAAGCGTCGGGAATAGAGGTGCTTGGAGCATCAGAGAGGCGTTGTTTCTGCCCGGGTGGTTGTCTGCTGAAACTGTTTTTTCTTCGCTAATGTTTGTTGTATCGAATGAGAGCTAGTACACGTGTTACACAGCATCCTGAGTTGGAACAGGGAGAGGTGGAAGTTAGTTGTCAACATAGAGAACACTAGGTAACTTTTGTGGTAAGAACGAGAGGGGAAAGACGGCCAATATTTCGGTGATTCTAAGGTTCATCTTGTTATCTTAATTACAACCACGGAACCGCCTCTGACCCCTCCACAATCTCCACCCGGATGCCACTCTGAACAAATTCCTGAAGTATTTTCGAAGATTCTTCGTCGCAGCCAAGTCTACAGCCAATCAGCTGAACTCGCGGCCCTGATACCTTCAAGAGCTGTCCTCGTAGCCTTAGAAAATCCCAGGCAAGCTTGAGGTATGAATCGTGCCCCGTACATACCCCCAAGGTTTCTCGAGAGACAGGGTCACGAATGCATAAGGTTTTGAGGTTGGGCAGGAATGGGACAGGAGTTGAGCCGTGATGCATGACCAAAAAGAGCCTATAGATAAAAAGCGGGGTACATTTCACGAGGGTCAACTCTTCAATGTGATCGAGGCGTGTGAAGATGGCGTATAGGCGGGGATCGCAGGCATCGCCTGCCATCCGAGATAAGTCAAGCGATAAGAAGGTTCGTGGCAGGGAGCGAATGAAATCCATTGTATATGCGTTCTCTTCCCCGCATCGCCTTTCCCATATCAAACGTCGAATATTAGGGAACCGAAAGTGTTTGAGCACCTCGTTATGGTATTCTGCCAGGTGCTCTTGCCAGGTCCAGCCAAGGATCCTGATATTTGGGTGTGTAAACGGCTTTAGTTGTGTGAGCGGGAGCACTGGGGGGACGGGATCATAGTTATGAAACTCTATCAGCTGGGAAAGGCGGAGGAGGAAGTCGATTCCTCGGTCGATTGAAATTTTACGCAAGTGGATGGTAGTTAGATTGCAAAGGGTTTCGGGGATCGTCAGCTGCGCCCTCAGGAACATGAGCCTCTGAAGGGAAGGTGAGAAGGGTATATCGCGCATGGGTATCCCCTTGAGATGGCCCCAGCCAATTGCGAGATTTGTGATCTTTGGGAAAAAAAGTGGGGCATGTACAATCCAGTTCTGCGGTGGCTGGACCAGCCGCAAAGTTTGAAACCTCTCCCTGAACTCTAAGGCCAAAACCACATCTTCAATCGGGTCCAGAGACGTATGGTTGGGATGGGAATAAGCTTGGCGTGGGCGTTTCCGTAACCTGTCCAATTGCTCCGCATGGCTTCTGAAGTCGAGATCGAGGCAGAAAAATAATCCCTTCGAATTCTGGAGGTAATGTCGCAAGAAATCGGCTTGTTTCTCGATCTGCCCACAGCGGACCTCTAAGACCAATGTTGTCCATAGCCGTGGTGTCGACATTGCAACTTGTCTCCATCGGCTTGAAACGGCTGAGAGGACTAAAGGGAAGTATTGGCACTCCAGGTCCTCCTGGCCAAACAGGCCATCCTCCCTGGTTACTCCATACTCGCTGTCATCGTCATTGCCATCACCATTGCCACTGCTATCATCTTCACCATCATCCTCATAATCGTCGCCCTCCTCAATGTCGTAGTCATTCTCTGTTCCATCGTCATCAGCCTCATAGAACGGCCGGGTAGAAAAGTCAATTGGGGGAGCCGTAAACATAAATATGGTCGCGAGAATTTCATTGGGAAGTGCTCTGGTTGAGCAGCGCAAGGCGTTTGCTCTCTTTAGCCAACCCGCTCGTTCTCTTGCCGTCTGTCGCAAGACAACGTCGAGTCGATCGACATTTTGAAGTATGAGCTTGTATTCATCATCGTCGGGGGTGCTAGGGCAGGGTTTTCACATGCATGGAGGGATGAGCGAGTGATAAACGCTGGATGGTAGTGAGCACTGGAGAGATGAGTAGGTTCTGGCTTGATCCTGCCGTAAGCGGCAGTGCCAACACTCAACATGGGGCTAGACGTTAATCTGCTAATATATACCATGGCCCCCATCAAACAACCCAGCCATACCAGGCCGGTCCTCATGACCCGCGAGGATGGAGAGTTAGTGCACATCTTACTCAATATCATGAGTCGGAAGAGAGCAAATTTATCTTGGTAAGGTCTCATGTAAAATGCTCTACATTTCTCTGCTAAACAATAAGAACCAAAGGAGAACACTTGGACTACTAAGTAGCATTTGACAATTCAAGGACTCATCTCGGTATTCTACTACTACCACGAAACCATCTTCGACCCCTCCGCAACCTCCAACCGGATGCCACTCTGAACAATTTTCATAAGCTTTTTCAAAAACACGCGGTCATAGACAGGTCCACAGCCAATCAGTTCAAGTCGAAAACCTGATATCTTCAACAGCTGTCCTCGTGCCCTTATAAAACTATTGATGCAATAACTAAGATCGAGGCACGGGTTGTGCCAGGAATCAATCCCGTTATTTCCTGTACAGACAGGGCCACGAATGCGTATGATTTTGAGTTTAGGCAGGACCAAGTTTCTTGGATCGCGAGGCGTCGGACACCCAAGGAAAAGAAAGAGAGACTTGATAAAAAACCGGCTACACTTCACGAGGGTCAATTCTTCGATGTGATCAAGGCATGCAAATGTCGCTTCTAGGCGGCGGAAGTCGTTATTTGGGTCATCAATGTAGGCTCCAATCCGGGATAAGTCGAGGGACAAGAGGGTTCGTGGAAGGGAATCAATGAAGTGTAATGTGAGTATGCCTAAACCTTCCTCATCTCTCCCAAATGACCTATCCCATATGAAGCGTCGAAGTTTAGGCAACCGAAGGTGTCCGAGCAGATAGTCATGACACTCCACTGGGAGCGTTTGCCAGGTCCAACCGAAGATTTCTATGTTTGGGTGTGTAAATGGACGTGTTATGAGCTGGTGACTGTGGGAGGGTGGGATCATAGTTATGAAACTCTTTGAGCTGGGGAGAGTGGAGGAGCAATTTGATTCCGTTATCGATTGGGACTCTACGTAGCTGGATGACAGTGAGATTGGAAGGGAGTGTGTAGGGGTTGATAAGTGCTCTGACTATCATGAGTTGTTGAAGGGAACGTGGGAAAGAAATGTTGTATATTCCCCCGAAGGAGTCGCAACCGAGTGCGAGGTTTGTGATCTTCAGAAAAGACAGCGGGGCAGATGCAATCCAGTCCTGTGGTGGCTTGACCAGCCGTAGAGTCCGGAGCCTTTCCCTGTTGGAATCGCCCAGAAGCACGCGCATAATCGGGCCCGGACATGTATGCACAGGACAGAAACTGGCTAGGTGTGGGCAATTCTGTAGCCTATACAGCTGTTCCTCATGTCTTCTGAAGTCCAGGTCGAAGGAGAACAAGAGCCCCTTTGAGTTCTGGAGGTAGTGTCTCAGGAGTTCGGCTTGTTTCTCGATCTGCCCACAGTTGACCTCTATGGCCAGTGTTGTCCAAAGTCCTGGTGTCGACAATGCCGACCTGTTTCCACTGGCTTGAAACTGCTGAAAGTACCAAAGGAAAGTACCGGTACCCCAGGTCCTCCTCTTCCCAGTAGCTGCAAAAATCACCTTCGTCGCTATGACCGTCATTGGCACCATCGTCGCTGCCACCGCCATCGTCACCATCACCATCCTCGTCGCCGTTATCATCATTATCTTCTTCTTCTTCGTCGTCGCTATCATCATCACTGTCGTCCTCAGCATCTTCGTCATCATCCTCGCCCCCCACACCTTCATCACCAGGCTCGCAGAAATGGCCGTGTTTCAAAGTCAATTGGGGGAGCTGCAAACATAAATATGGTCGCGAGAATTTCGTTGGGAAGTGCTCTGGTCGAGCAGCGTAGTGCGTTTGCCCTCCTTAGACAATCGGCTCGTTCTTCTACCATCCGTCGCGAGGCGGCTTCAAGTCGACTGGCATTTTCAAGTAAGAGCCTGTATTCATCATCGCCGGAAACACTAGGGCCGATCCCAATATACATGAGAGGATGAATGAGTTCCAGAGAGGAGAGCGCTTTGAGCGAGGGGTAGGATTGGACAGTGGTGAGGAAGGATGTAGGTTCCGGTTTGACTTGCCACATCAGCATTTAACACAGGGCTATATGCTGGATTGAATGCATTTGTATTTTTTTCGGGAAGCGACCGCACCCGAATTGTAAATGCTCATGGCCTTGTTGTCTCAGGTGGGACAGTCATTGTTATCTATGCATTAAATTGCCAAGCGATGGTCGTCAAGTAGTTTGAACAAGCGTTTTCCTGTTCGGGGTGGTCTTGTAAAGAAAGCGAGACTCAGTCACTTCGTTGTACGTACGAGTATTGAGGAAAGCATAGCCACGTGCCCATGTACTAGGCAGGGTTACCGGGATTCTGCTGGGTTGTGGTAGAAACGAAACGGTAAACAAATCGCGAGATCGCGATTGCGTGAAGCAAAGTCTATGTCCAAATAATACAACTAGCTAAGACATCCTGCGTGCGGATTGTATGTAAACGCTTCATATCCTTGAGATGTGGCCTAGTTGATCTTGGTAATGGGGAATATAATATGCCTTAGGTAAACCTCTAGTCTGACTAAAGGGAAAGATTGAAGCTCAATACCGTATTTATAGTCATAAAACTACATAGCATGCCAGACACGGGGCCCACGGCATTGAGGCCAACACCACCTTGGATTACCGCCTAATTGGCCTTCTTCTTCTTCTTCTTTCTTCTCTTTTTCTTGCCTGCGCCCTCGGGCCCAAAGATGTGTCGGAGAAAACATTCGAGAATTCCCCCCGCCTTTGCTCCCTCCTTGGGGAATATCTTCTTTGTCCGTTTCGTGTACTTAGCCAGTGCTTCTTCGGTTGGAAAGGTCCTGACGACCTTGGTTGGATCCCCGCGTGCGTCCACCAAGTCGACGAGGTTCACATGAGAATTTTGAACAATCTGAGTTAATTGACAATCTGAGACCCGCGCATACGAGAAGAGAACAAAGGGACTCGAAACACGACCGACCTGTTGGCATTCCCCGATGGTGTGAGGCGGTGAACTGACTCCCATCTGCTTCAACACTCTTTGCCAGTCAGGAAGGCTACTCTTGTTCGTGCCGTACGATAAGTTGAACTGGCGAATGAGCGCTGTCTTGAACCCTTGATTTGCCTCAAACCAATGTTTGGTATTCGGTTCCCATCCCTTTGCTTTGGCCAAGCGGCGGAATTCGCGGGTGGCGGGGGCGGATGGATTATAGGTAAAATGCTCATAGGCGGAGAAGAAGTCCTCGAGGGGCTCCATGCCCGCCTCCATTGGGTTTCTTGTTGAGAATAGTCATTGAACGATTGATGAACTGGGGTAGTTTGAGGTTCGTACCTTCCTGGATGTATACTGCTGGGTAGATGGGGACAAGAAAGAAAGATGCTACCTCGCCCACATAAGCCCAGAGGGGGTTCCTTTGAACTCATTTTCCCATGCTCAACAAGCTTTTGGGGAGTCGCTAAAACGGGTCTTTGTGCGGAAATCACGGTGTCTGATGAATGTGAATGGCAACGGCAAGTTTTGGGCGCATATATGAGGCGCCAGAGGCGCTTATCTTATCGCCAGGGCAAGCACGAATTGGAGTTGGAGAAATAGTTCGTCAAAGTAACAACATAGAGAGAACTAGTGTACCAACGGGAACCAGAGACGGCGCCCTTTTTGTGCATGTCTTGCAGGAGAACGGGTCTGAACTTGCGTGTTTCTTCTACCTAGAAGAGACGCCTGTTGAACTATCACAAAAGGTCACGGAGACTCGACGTCACATCAAACGGTCAAAGAAATGCTGCTTCCTTGCGGGCAGGCGCCCAAAGAAGCCAACCAAAATAGCCTGCACGGGTCCACACTCCGGTGCGGTAGTAGTCCTACCTTCTGCCGCGCGTGTGGTCCTTGTGGGACATTGCCATGTCCTCCGTGAAAACATCCCGCAAAAGCCCTCAGGCAATACTGCCTCTCATATACTCATGCCCGACGTAGAACGAGATTCCGTGAGGGAGATTGGTAGGCAGAGGCTAGGTTGAGTTTTAGGATTCGTTATGTCTCGGATCAACAAGCCCAGTTCTCAAGCTTTTAAATTTCAAACTTCAGGACTCTCTCAGCAAAAAACAAAAAAGATAATAATGGCTCTTGGACGATTACTAATAAATATGGAAAAACACGAGGAAAGCGATCAATTAGAGGCGTCGTTCTTATTCCCTCAAAACCCGACGTACGCAGCAATCCGCGGAACTACAGCCCCACTCCACCACTCTCATGTTTCACCTGGCCACATGTTGAATGTATATGTATATATATACCTGCCGCTTGTTGCAAAACAGCTTCAGTGAAGTCTTATGATATTCCCAATATTCAACAGCTCTTCTGGGATTCCATTTCGGATATATATAAATATAGGAGAACACAATGGCAGGTAACACTGATCAGAAGCATCAATAGTAAAAATAATTGTAATAGCACAACTAATATGGTACAGAAAACAAGTCCCGATGTAGTAAGCTAGCGGTTCACCAATTGCTCATTGATTGATGGTAGTTCTCGTTGGCACTTGTTCAGGAGAAGACTCGGAGGGGTGTGAACTGTCAGCACCCCATCTTCCATTGCGGCTTTCATGTCCTCGTCCCAAAACATTCGGTAGCATTCCGTCACGATCAAGATAAAAAAAAAGAATCTTCCAATATGCCCCGAGGGAGCTGAAGTTTTCCCGAAATTTTGCCAAATCGCCGTTCACGGGTGGCGTACCCATTTCTCCTCGTGAACGATATTCCTTTCGGAATTCTCACGAGGGTCTATTTTGTGGGGAGATGTTGGCGTTCGATTCCATATGGGAGCTGTGTGATATTGTGGCGCAAATGTGTACACTAGTAAGGCTCGTAAAAGAAGATGTTGAACATCGTTGTAATGGTTGGTTGGGTGCTTAGTTTTTGAAGACGAACAATGCGCTCCTTTTCGTATTCTTCAAACTTCATTGCTGGCCAGGTCTTGAGAGTTCTAAGTGGTGTTGTTGTAGCATGATACCTGATCCGCTTCTCAGTATATGCCAGCTGTTCGAGGGCACGGAAGTTGGACAGTCCAAGGTGGGTGTCAGGCAGTTCGTTGTGAATGCACACATGTTTTTTCACTTGCTAGTTTGCTGTACAGCAAGGGTCGAGTTGGGCCCAGTCAGATTCCAGAAATGACTAGGCTGCACGTGATTCACCCGATTAGGGGGTGACATCATGAAAGTCGGATGAGTCGCGCCTAAGCGTCGGGGTCGGACACGAGTCATGATGGTGTAATGATTGGTGTTGAGTAGCACAGCGAAATTCCAGACGGTATATAAGTTGCGCCTCGTGCCGACTCTTGTTCGCCAGGCGCACCACACTCCTCTCCCGATTTTGTTCTCTTTTGTCTCCTTCACTTCTCCGGCCTCACAAGGACTTCTAGGGTCAATCAATGGTTCTCACTCTCAGGCTTCCTTCTCCTGTCCCGTCATGCATAATGGTTGCCTTTCGGGGGTTAGTTCATTGTCTCCGCTCATGATTGCCTTGCCGCATTATTCCTGGAAGTGGCGAACAAAGCAGAGTGCTTTCACGACTGTCGCGGGCTGTCGGCTGAGGAGAGCGTCTAATCGAACACAGGCTATACAGTTGACTCGTGGATTACGGAGGTGATCATTCGTCAGCAGTACTTGATGCTTACCAACCTGGATGTTTCTGACTCGACCTTGACGCGGGCAGTTACCGTAATCATATGCCTGGGATCGTTGTCAGCAGGTTGCATCATTATCATTGGAGGATTGACAAGGGAAGACCGGCGCACGGGCATAGCCTCCGTGTTAATGGGCGCGATGTCTGTGGAGCCTTATCTGGAGGAGGCCATGCTATCGCCGCCAAAGCCATTTGAAATTCAATGGACAAGAAAGTTTTTTGTCCCTCCTGTGAGGGTGCGGTCGCTATGACAGAAAATGAAGGTAAAATTCTGGTGTGCTTACGATAAGTGCAGGGTCTATGCCGCAGGGGTTGCGCATGCCGCAGAAGCTGCGGAAGCGCAATTGACGTCCCCGCACCCGCACGGCAAGTCGGGCCCCGCATGCCCGTTCGGGCGAAGAGTGCGAGTCCTGCGGATAAGAAGTGCTGGGCGTGGGTTATACTCGGGAGACAAACACGTGTGTCGCATTTGCCCTTTGCCCTGTACCTCCGTCTGACGTGGCGCTGCGTTGCGATGGGGGCTGGCATGCGTGGGGGCGGGCGGACGTGGCAGTGCGGCGGGATGCCCTCATCGTGGACATGGGGCGCATCATGTGAGAAAAGAAGGCTCGGCATTTCCCGATATGGGAATAGGGCGGGGGCAACATGTGGAAAGTGCGATGGAAGCGCTGATTTGTCATCACTCTCGGCATAGTTCTGTTTCCGATTTGGGATGTGGCAATGTGATATGACTCGGTCTGGGAACATTTTGGGTCGACGCCTGGAGTGCGTTTTGCACAGAGCTGGTCGATAGTACGACAGTAGAACGATGTATGTGGGCCAGTGCAGGGTGGATGTCGTGTAGATACCCAAATTTGACGTGGAATGCACAGGATTTCGCAGCACAGGCAAGGCGCAGTTGTACCTGAGTTAGGCGCGGGTCCGATGTCGGAGTCTGAAAAAAGGCTGTGAGTGGAGTTTATATAGCCGACCTGAGTCAGATATCATCCATTGTTTCTTACCCCCCATCTTCAACAACCAGCTTGGACAGACTCAGTTTCTGTTCCGAGCGCTGTACTCGACAGTCCGCTTTTGAGGCATCTGTGAGTCATTTACCACCCTTTCACAATCGTCAGTGGCCTACGTCCATTGTGTTGCGCTCGCGCAGTACGAAAGCCCAATCTTATCATTCAACAATGGCTTCGTCATCTGTGATCAGCAAAGACACGATGTCGACCCCCTCGTCGAGCGATCTCGTCTCGGCAGGGAATAGTGCTTCTTTACAAAGACGAGAGGGTTCCCACAGCTCTCCTCAATGGACCGCTCACTCTACTTTCTCGTCGACCTCATATAATCAACCCAGTCATCTCGAATCAGCACTAACATCATCTCCCAATTCCAGAAACACAGGACTGCCATCTACGGTGTCCTCTGCATCTTACTCTTCTTCCCCGACTCCCAAAGTCGCAATTTCATCCCAAATCACAAACAACACCTATAGTACCACGCGTCAGGATGTTCGGCCAATACTAAATCCGTCGACCTCTCCGTCGTCCTCGGTACCTTGCTTTAATGCACAATCGTCTCTGGAACCATCGGTTTCGAATTACTCATCGTCTAACCATGTCTTGAACAACCACTCCTCAACCCGTCCTCGGACGTCAAACCAGGTCTTTGTATCCACATCGGATCTTGCTGCCCATTATGGCATCCCATTGTCGCTCCCACCATTGCCTAGTATCCAATCTTGTTCCTCTGATACTGTAACACAGCCCCCATCACACTTAACAGCAGTCCCCGACTTTTCTGCACTTAAAGCTAACTATCTCAACATGCTCTCGCAAAATTCAACTGAACGTCCATCATCAGTTGACATGTCGAATCCAACGGTGTCTCCAGCTGATCTTCAGAGGCCTGTGGCCTCTGACTTTTCGGCGGAGTTCGAGGGTATTCTAAGGACCATAGGTGATTGTCGTACCTTGGGGCTCCTCCTACCTGTGACTCATTCGTCATCCTCAGCAGAGAACACCGGTGCTCCGGCGTTAGACTCGCTCACCTCACCCTTCGAACCCAATGATTTCCTCACCTCTCCTTGGACCCCGTCGTTGGACAACTTGGGCTGACTCTCCTGATGAAACGCCGTATACGGACTTCCTCTCCACGCCTCTTATTTCCGACAGCAACATCTTTGCGAGTCATCTCGACATGCCTCTGTTTCAGTGACTCGCCCTACATGGATGCTTTTGAAAAGGCTCCCGAGTCATCTGCTCAAGGCCCGTCATTAGATACCTCTGGTCTGCTAACTCTCTCACCATCATCACCCGCTCTTGGAACGCCCGCTCTCAATCCCGCGGTCCTCTCCCCTGCCCAACCCGTGGATAACTCAACCTTCCCTCTCCCTCATCAGAAGGATGAAGCACTTGAAGCCGCGTCCTCTGCGAGTACTTCCGCACGTCGTCGCTCTGCAGCGACAGGGACTCGCAAGAACATTAGCCCTGACTCGCTTGTCCCACTCGATGCCCCCACGCAATCAAGGAGGTACGTTACTCCTTCGGCGACGTCGAGGAAAGAGCTGCCTGCCGTTTTTGCTCGTAAACGTGCTCGTCAACAGATGCTGGACGGCGAGGAGGATGAGCTCATAGAAGAGCCTCTCAAGCCGAACGCTACCGAGCTTGAGCAGATCGAATGGAAGCGTCGTCAGAATACTCTGGCAGCCAGGAAGAGCCGGCAGCGCAAGCTCCGCCATCAACAAGAACTGGAGTCCAAGGTCACTGCTCTCCAGCAGGAGAAGGAGGTCTGGAGACAGCGGGCATTGATGCTCCAGCATCTGCTCCAGAGTCACGGCGTACCCTTCAATGAGTTCCAAGATTAGAGTTCAGTTTGATCTTCGTCGATAACTTGATATGATATCCCCTCTTTTTCTATCGTCTCAAAGCCTGGACTACCTTATAGGTGGCTCCAACAGTGTTAGCTACCTTTGATGCTTCTTGTAACAATATTCGTCGCCTCGCTGATCTATTTTCATTTTGAAGCATCTTTACCCCTATGAAATATTTTGTCGTGTAGCCTCCCCCCCTATTCCCATCTCATGTTTGCTTGTATATGACCTAAATCACATGCTCAAAATATAGCATTCCTTGTGATCGCCCTCGTTGGCTTATTATTTATTGCAATATGCTTGATTTCGGAGTACCTCTCAAGTAACGACAAGTGGCAAGCTGTAGGAGTTTCGTTCGTGACCGCCTCTTACGAGAAAGAAAATGTGCGGTACTAATTAACGCTATGTACGGTTCACCTCCCCGCCCATCGTCCCACATGCTTGATGGGGTGAAATCTCACCGTAGGCGGGTAGTTCGGAGAAACCGCCACAATCTTTGCAGGGAGGCCACGCCGTGAGGATAAATTTCGTCGTAGGCCATCTTTCTTGTCTGGAAGGGAGAGAATGGAGGGTACGGCAGTAATCGAAATATACAGTGGTGGGGTGAACACGGCTTTCCTCGTTTCCGGCGTTCGTTGCTTGGACTGGCCCTTTTGACGACGAGGCGGACTGTATAGGGATCACGGTCACGGAAATGAACGACGAGACCAGTCCGCCTAGCAGTCCACACAGGATGCTGCCTGGATGCTACCCCACTGGTGGGAGGACGATTTTGTTTTTTGATGGGGGAGGGGAGTGCTACGAGATTCGGTTATGTTTTGAGTCGCCAAAGTTCAACGTTCAGATTTATCATTTATCTTCCTTCGCCTTCCCGCTCAGGGAGTTGTGACTTGACGAATCGTTTTCTTTGTTGCGTGTTCATCGTTCTCCCAAAAGCCGGCGTCTCCCGTGTTGGTTACTGGCCTGCTAAGCCCTGGAATCTCACATTTTCAAAAAGGCATGCATGCGGAGAAGTAAGTGGGCCTTTATACTAGGGCAGTGTTCAAGCCTCCTGATGAATCCCTTTCACAAGGGTGGCTCCTGGACCGATTCCATAGGCTCCCGAAATGGGCATGTCCGCAGTGGAATGTCGAAATTGGATGTCATCCTGCATAACCTTGGAACGGCGACGATGTCTCAACACGACCGTACATGCACTTTGATTATTTCACTCGCATAGGTCGCACCGCCTTTCCCCTGGTATGTGGTTCCATAGAGAAGACGTTTAAATTATGTTTGCGTGTCTCAGGTTAGTGCAACGGGGGGGTGTAAGTCATCTTGACTTGCGTGGGAGGACTTCTGCGTCCGATGGTGTAGGGACCCTTGGAAGCTTTCCAGTGATCGCAGGCCGGAGATCCAAGTTGAAAAGAAACGCTGGAGAATGGGGTGGGTGTGGGGGGCAGTCGGCGTGAGGCACAATTTATACATATATCTTTGGGACCTGTCGGCTATTCTCATGACGGGGCTGCGGTCACGTGGGCACTACCCTGTTTTCCAGTACCTGTCATGCCGGCTGGGTTCAACTCGACTTCGACCGCTACTGCTGCTGAAATTTGGAGCTGGAATGGGGAGTTCTACTCCACTTGTGTGGTACAACAATCTGGCGACTGGAAAATTTGTCATTTGTTGCCCTTCGGATGCAGACTTCAAATCTGTTGTGCGTCCACTCTACAAGTGCCTGGCTTCTGCTCTAGACTGTCCAATCCCCGTACCTTCCATCCCTCGAATGGCAGGGCATACACAGAAGAGAGGAGTAGCTGCCACCCATAGATTCGTTCTTCGTCCGTCCTAACACCCCGGCCACCCTAGTTCTAGAACATTCCACGACCGCCCCGACCTCTCTCGCACCTCAGGCACGTCATATCTACAATGCCACTATAATCTAGAACTTTCAAGACCCACCCAGCAATGAAAGTTTGAAGAACATAAAAGGGGACACATCGCTCGTCCAAGTCTCATCAGAAAACCAAGTACTCGACCAACTCGACCAACTCGACCAACACTCTTACTCACTACACAAGCCACTACAACAATGTCTGTCTTCCACTACGAGCCTTTCTACGACATTGATCGCTTCTTCGACCAAGTGTTCAACCCCCGTCCCGCCGGTTGGACCCAATCCCCCAACAATCGACAGCTCGAGCGCCATGGCTCCGCTGATGGTGCTATCCGATCATTCAAACCAAGGTATGTACTCATTTGCCCCACAAGTTATCACGCCCCCACGTGGAATAGATCCTAACATCTCTTTCCCATAGGATGGACCTCCATGAGAATTCCGAAAAGAATATCGTCACAGCGACCTTTGAGCTTCCCGGCGTCAAAAAAGAAGACGTCCAGCTCGACGTGCAAAGTGGCAGACTCACCGTCTCTGCTGAGGCCAAATTCTCCGCTGATCACGAAGAGAATGGATACGCCATCCGTGAACGACGGTTTGGCAAGTTTTCGAGAATGCTTCAGCTCCCTAGGGGCATAAAGGTGGGTTTTGGAATTTATTTTTAGTGTCATCTTGATTGTATTTGAATGCTAATGGATGTTCTAGGACGAGGACATCAAAGCTGCAATGGACAATGGAGTCCTGACAGTCACATTCCCCATGTCTTCTCCTGAACAGGCGCCATCGAGGATTTCGGTCAATTAATGGGACAACTGTTCGGGTGCATTTGGATTCGCCGCTTATGTTAGTTGGGACTCTTGAGTTCTTTCTTTGTTTGCTTTGTTTTTTTTAAATTTTTTTAAATTTTACTTCGAGATACATACGACCTGTCGTTGTATTTTCATGTTGTTTTACTATCCGGAATGGAAGTCCAAATTGAATATCTAGAAGCCTTGGTATAGAATGAGCTATTGTTACATGTGTTGTCGCCAACCCAGGCATCAGAATAAGTTAATATAGCATAGTAAAATGCAATCCAGGCAGTGAAACTCTCCACGCTTCGTTCAGTGCCTCTGATTTCACTGTTTTACATCCCTTTCAGTCATCTCGCGTGATTGATGAGGTGAAAGCTCGTTGTAGGCGGGTGGTTCCGGAGAAACCATATGATGCCGCCGTAGGGGAAACTACCGCGAGTGTTTCAAGAGAACCACGGCATGTAAACGAGTCTCGTCGTAGGATTTCCTTCTTCGAGGGTATATTATGAACGGAGATGAGGGTGCGTGCGGCGCCAATCGTGAATGCGGTGACGCTGGCACTGCCAGGCTGGATACAACCCTCCTCGTCTGCAGTAGTTGTTGGTCGATTGGCCCTTTGACGACGGCGGATGAATAGAACCATGGAAATGATAATGGCGAGGCAGCTCAATCCGCCAAACAGTCCACCCAGGATCTGACCCAGGAGTGGGGATGATTTTTTTGGAGTTACTTTGGTAACATTGGGTTCAACATTCCCGTTTCCACCAGGGGCTAGGCTGTATGGGCTTAAGTGTATTGTAATGAGGTCATTGTAGTAAACCTACGCACGAATAGACAAGGTAGTCGAGCAGTGCCATCGAGGAGTTTCCCCCTACTTGACCGTTCGAGATGGTCAGAATGTGCAAATCAGGGATGAGTCCATCAATTGCGAACAAAGAGACATTAGTAGGTCAATTGATCAGGTAACGGCTGCTGGAATGCACCCTTTACTTGTCCGTCGATGGAAAATGTCATATTTGTACTCCGTGATGCCTGGGGCCCTTGATTGCTGGCCAAAATTCCAAACACGTAGATGGCAGAGCCTGATCGTTTTAGGGTAAGATTGTTGTGCGTAACCTTGCTCAGCATTCTCGAGCTTACCTGGAAACACAAATGTTGCGGAGGACGGTGTGCCACCGCGAAACTGAGGGTCTGCGTAATTTATAACATGAAAAGTTTCTATACTAGCCTAGGAACTGACCGAATTGTCGTGCCAAGACCCTGCGTAAATCTGGCCTACATCCATCCCGCCGCGAGTGGTGACGACGCAAAAAGAGCAGTTTTGCCCTGTGTTCCATCCTGCTCCGTAGTTGATGAGTCGCCCCGTGACTGGGTCTGGGCCGGAGTCGTCGACGGTAACATTGATGAGGGTCGGAGAAGAGAGGGGACAAAGGAAGTAAAGAACGAAGAGGCCCAGAAGGAATCCTCTATTGGGCATGGAGACGTAGATGGGTTGGAGTTCTGACCTCCTAGAAAGAGAAACCCTCAGCGGGCAAGCTCGCAGTATATATATTTTCGTACGTTCTTTCATCAGTGATTGTTTTAGCGAATATGACTACCAACTTGATCCAGGACTTCCCCTGGGGATGATGGAGCTCCTAGCCAGTCACCGCTCGTCTCTCTCTACTCAGCATCGTGTTGGGGAACAGTATGTGGGAATTATCCTTGATACCATCAGGTTGCAAGCGTCTGTATGAAGAAGATCTTTCCCTCCCCTCAGAAGTGGCTGTAGACAGCATCCATCAACGGACCCAATATGGCAGTGCAGAGCTGATTGGCTATTTATTTTCCTGGGTTCGGTCACGACGGGCTCTGATCATCCCTGAATGCTCTAGCCTGGATACCATGAAACTTTTTTATACTCTCCATCGACTTTGGTGAATCCCTGATGAATCCCTCATTCAATCATCCTTGCTTCTTTCGTGCATCAGGGGGAGGCGGAGCCAAGGCCGATACCCCGTCCCAACAAGAAGCTGGGATAGATCAAGTTATTCTGAATCACATGATACACCACATGATACGGCCATGAATTACGTTCACTGTTAGACTTTTAGGATGAACCTTGGCCATCGCTAGTCCTTGTACCCTATCATGGACAGGCCACCTCAGAAGAAGGATCTTCCCGATGGCTGTCGCGGTGCTCTTCAGCATCACCAGGTAATGGCTCGGCCTAGCCTATTTTGTATTTAGAGACGTGCGAGTGCTATGGTAACACTTGGGGGAGGGGGTGGCGAGCAGAGGAATCGACATGGACGCCTTGAGTCATTTCTCGCGAGAGAGCTTCCAGAAGTGAGGAGGGAGTAATCATTTTTGTCATTGCAGATCACGTTGAAAACTCGTACCAGGTTTCCCCTGATCATGATGGTCGTTGACTTATCGACCGGGTAACTGATTACGGTGGTGATCTTAGACATGTCGGTCATATTTACGGGCTGATCAAATACAGGATTGCTTGAGTTCGAAAGAATCTACCCTCAGTGGGTTGAGATCCTACGTCGACTTCAGGCTTTTGAATAATAGGCTGGTTGGGTGATCACATTACCTGGGCGGCTCCGAGACCGTGACACCCACGGCGGTGCTTATTGATTCCCTACTATCCTCCACAACTGCAGCATTTCTGGTCGATACCCCATTGTTTGTGTCTTCGGTGGATTTCGTTCTCTGCATTATTTGACCCTGTGCCACTGTTATGCTGTTCACGCGGTTGGATGTGACGATACTTTATGGTGCATTGCAGAGTCTGTCTTTCTGTGTTTCCCTTCCTTACGGCGAAAGATACGGTCCAACAAAGGGATTCTGTGTGAGGCGTTGGTCCTACAGGAAAGGGATAGCCATTATGTAAAAATGCTGCCTAGTGGAACAGAAAGCCACTCGAAAACATCCATAAATGACCACGCGTGAGGATATTCACCCAAGAAATAGCTCGGGCCACGTGATCGAATTGTGACCGGCCATCGAGAAAATCGCTTACCACATATTCATACTCCAGCCCGGTTGCTATTGGCCGGTGTTCAGCCATAAGGTCCCGCAATGCCTTCTCGTTTGGCTCTAGGCATTTAGATCGGACAAAGTACTCTCAATCAAATATACTCACTCTTGAGTGCTCCAGAGGTGGGGTGTTGTCACGTCACGTGGCACCATCTGTTCTCAACGGCGGGCCTATCGTCTGACTGGGTCCAACTCGACCTCCGAACAGCCTGGAAATTTAGGGTTCTGCTCTGCCTCCGTGATGCAACACACTAGCAGTTGTACAAATTGTGATTTATTTCGCCTCGGATACACCCTTCAAATCTACCCTACACTCATACTGAAGTGCCTGGTTTCCACCCTAGACTGTCCAACTATTCGTGCTCTTCATTCCTTGGATAACGGTACGCGCTTTGAGGATGGAGTGGTTGCCACCATTTCATTTAATTGTGGAGCGTTTGGCCCCGTATCAACACCCTGGTCACCACATATTCCAGAACATTCCACGACCATCCCCAACTCTCTCGCGCGTGCTGTATCGTGCTACCTACAACACACCTTATTCTAGAATTTTCAAGGACCCAACTAGCAATGACAGTTCGACGAATATAAAAGGGGACGCATTTCCTCACTCTGATCTCACCAAGAAATCAAACTCCCAACCGACGCAAAAACACTCTTACTCGCTACGCAAGCTTGTAACAATGTCTGCCTCACTTTATGAGCCTTTCTACGACTTTGATCGCTTCTTCGACCAAATATTCAATCCCCGCGCTACCGGCTGGGTCCAGTCCCCCAATGGTCAGCAGCTCGAGCGCAAGGGCCCCTCCACCGACGGTGCTATCCGGTCATTCAGACCAAGGTGTGTACACTTCATACCACAATACCACTCCCACATGGAACCAACTCTAACAACTTTCTCTCTCTCACAGGATGGACCTCCACGAGAACTCTGAAAAGAATATCGTCACGGCGACATTCGAGTTTCCCGGAGTCAAAAAAGAAGACGTCCAGCTCGACTTGCAAAATGGCAGACTCACCGTCTCTGCTGAGGCCAAGTCCTCCACTGAGCTCGACGAAAACGGGTATGCCGTTCGCGAAAGACGGTTCGGCAAGTTCTCGAGGACACTTCAGCTTCCTCGGGGCGTCAAGGTGGGCTTTTGGAAGGCTCTTCTGTCTTGATTACAATAAGGTTACTGATTGATCTTCTAGGACGATGATATCAAAGCTGTAATGGAAAATGGGGTGCTGACGATCACGTTCCCCAAGTCTTCTGCTGAACAGGTGCCATCGAGGATTGCCATCAGTTAATTGGCAAATTGTTCCGTCTTGGCTATTGGAAGTTGTGCTCTGTATCGTATTAGTTGTGCTATGTGTTAATACTCTGAATTGCAGCTATCATCCATCATTATGAATTGAAATACTAATATCAGAGAACACCCTTGGTGGTAAAGGGAGAATGAGAATTGCGTCAATGATGACTGGGACAAGGTAAAATGTGGTGAACATCAGGACATAGGACTACAAGGTCCACACTTGTTGCTCAATATAAACAATACCACTGAAACTATCATTGATCTGAAGTGCGGAAATGACAATTGCCCCTGCATTGCCAATGAATTCCCATCTTGCTCATGTGCAGTGTTCGTACATATTGAACTACTCTTTTAGGTGCAAGTGTTCACTTGGTAATTGCAAGTGTATGCCTGGCGACTGCAAGGGTACACCGGAAAGTTGCAACTGTGGCTCTTGAGCATGCCTATGTTGTCTTGTTTTGTGTGTTTCCATGATCCTGTTGTGTACTTTTTATCTTGCCAAGATATGAATTTTTGTGTCATACTAGTAACATCTCGCATTCCTTTGCCAATGCCCAAATATTGAATAGCTCCTTACGGTTAAAACTCAGCACGTGCGGAAATTGGACAGGTGAGAGCTGGAAGCCAGGTGGATATATAATGAATTTGGAAGTTCCTCTCCTGCACGGACTTACATATACATGGTGCAAAGATAGACTGCAAACGGAAGCGGTCAGCCGTTATGGTGTTTGTGGTGCATTGGAAGGCAGTATAGTAGTGCCAACTTCCCTAATTCTGTTGTTTCGGTTGTGCCTCATCTGATGGAATTCTTCGAGCCTCGCCAAGAAATATTTTCTCACTACATGCGCTCGTCAAAGCACTACAATATCTCTACGTCCTCCTCTTCCTCAGAGACAGCCACGCCTTTCTATTAGGGGAATTAAAAACACCAGCCAACAACATGTTTTTTGGCCTCCCACTCTGTTCGTCGGTTAACTTGGTATCATACTCCATCAAGAGGCGGGCAACAACAGCTTTGGTTTCTGTGACGGCGAAGAAATGGCCCGGACTGAGAAAGTGGCACACGATGAATTGATAAGTTTAAGATTCGTCTGCTGGTTCAGGTAGTGAATGGGGAAAATACATACCATGCAGGCCGACCGAGCCCAAACAACATGAACTCGGATGTGAGAGCAGTTAACTGGTGCTTCGCGGGATCTTGTTCTGCGAAGCGGAATCCGTGAAATCCTTGGGGGTCCGGATAATAGTGCTGTCACGAATGAAATGCTCAGTCGGTATAGCTATCAGTTTGAATGGATCTCCTCATTACCCACCGAATCATGATTAATCTCCTTACTAGTCACTGCAAAAGTGGCCCCCTTCGGAATAACAGTGCTGTCAAAAATGTGATATCCTTTAGAACTTTCCTGGTCATCACAGCTGAATTGACCGATTATTTTAACTTCGCAATTTGACCCCTTGGCTAGTCCAAAGATACTCACTAATGCTGGAGCCATGGAGCCTCTGTGATTCCTTCATGAAACTATCCAGCTTCCGCATCTTCTTAAACGCCAACTTGCCCCAACCTTCTTCCCGAATTATTCCGGCTATTTCCTCCCGCAGAGGCTCAATGTATGAAGTGCATGTCGCAAGACAGAACAGAACGTGCGTCAAAAACTTGGCTGGGTGGTTAACGGCAAATAGTGAAAGATAATTCTGGAAAGAACTTACGGTCGACGTCGTGTGGATGGCTGCTATGCTGAGCCAGACCATGCGGGTCGCGATGTCGCGAGTTGTTTGCCGACTTTGCGGAATCGAATTCAACAACCATGTAATCATGTTGTTCTAAAATAGAATCTTCGTGAGTGATTACTGGATTATGGTAAGTACATAACCTACATATTCGACATCACTTTCATGTGTCGAATCTTTCTTCGCTAGGCGTTCTTGGATGATTGACTGTAAATACTTTTCGACTTCATCAATTTTAGCGGGACTTTTGAATATAAAGCGGTTGACGATACTATCAACAATAGCTGAGTCACTTGATTACGCAGTCGTTTGGGTCTACGCACGGTTTGAGGAAATCCGGAAGTAGCCTGAAGATGGATGGGGCCTTTCAGAGTTACGTGCGCAGTGAAACCTTGCATAATGTCCGTGTACCTCGGATTCAAACCTGGACAGGACCTTTGAGCCCCAGTATCAAGCTTGCGTGATGTCGTCCTGACGACTTACTTAGTTTGGGACCAACAAAGAATCTTGCGCTGACCCTCGAGAGAATGTGAACAACTGACGAATAAGCCGGAATCTGATGGAGATGAAAACGGATATCCTAATTTATTGCAGGAAGCTCACCCTTATCCGTTCCATTCAACAGTTCCCCAAAAGCTTTGTCCATCTCATCGAGGAGATCCGGGATTCGTGCGTCGATGTTCCGAGTCATTGGACCGCGAGCGGCGTTGATGTGATATGCTCCAGTCAAGAGTCCTGGGCCTATAGTATGTTCGAATTGGTTTCTCTAAAGAGGAATCGGAATTAGTGAGTGATTGGACCCAATTGAGTCGTAACCACGACCTCATGAGGGGCCTCAAGGAAAAAGAGTTGGTCCCTCTTTGCCTTCCGGACATCTTCCAGATACTGAGGGCCATTGACAAGGACAAACCATTGACGAGGTACTCACCTTCTCGTAACTTACTTGGATCAGACGATGCACATGCTTGAATGTCGCTAAGGAACCTAACAAGGTTGTGAGGATTCTGGAAGGCTTCACAGTGGGTATCTTATCCAGCTGGTTATGTGGTATAGCATATTTGAGCGCAGGAGAAAAGCAGAGATGACATACGCTTGGCCCTTTCCTTCGCATGTATATGATGACATAGAGGGCCAGTGGGATTCCGGCTACGAGAGTTACGGGATGAAAAGGGGGAGTTTATTGCTGACCGAATTCATGAGGGTAGATTAGTTTTACCTATGCTCCCCTAGGGCTTCTCATGTTTATAACCGTGCTGGGGGCTAGTATGGAGCACTAGGACGTTGGGGATATCCAAATACTGATACCGCTTAATTGCTCCATATTGATTGATAAGGTCGGATGTGGGCGGAGGAAGATCTGTTTTTTCCTCTAATAGGGTTTGGACAGTAGGATTGTCGGCAATTCCAGCCAACGGTATTCCCGGGGAAATCGTCGCTGGCGTTAGAACGTTGAATAACCATCCGTGAGTTAAGGGGAAATGGTCATGCCGACCAAGCCGAGATTTGCCGCCACCGACTGAGGAAATGCTTGATACACGCTTCCGCAGGGTTCTGCTAGCCGTGACCTCGGGATTGAGCCCCGCAATTCAGTACATAAGCCTGGCATCGTATTGGGGGGGGGTACATAAATTCATAACATATCTATTAACATCCGTATCAATAAGAGCTTGCGGTAAGCGAATTAGCTATCGATATTCCCGCATTCGGGGTCTCATCATCCCTGAACGCACTAGCCTGAATGTCATACAACTTTTTGTACTCCCCGTCAACCTTAATGAGTTCCTGATGCGTTCCGGACTCAACTATCCTTCCTTCTTTCAAACATCTGGGAAACCTGTCAGAACCGTGGGTAGCCTGATCCGGGAAAATGAAGCGTACACAATGAGGTCTGCTTGTTTGCTGAGCCTGCCAAACCGATGTGTGACAAATACTATGGTTTTTCCGTTTCTTTCCTTCAAGACATTTTCAAGGAGTGCTTCCTCCCCTTCTGCATCTAACGCCGAGCTGGGCTCGTCTACTGCGAGGAATCGAATATTTCCCGAATTGAACCTCATAAATGTCCGTGCCCTTGATAGTCAAATCGTCGGCTGGACAATACATATAGCCCTTACCCACTCACGCGACAATCCTTTGCTTCTCTCCACCACTGACTTCAACGGGTCGCCTCAGCTCCTCCAGAACCTTTTTCAAGGGATGGTCATCATCCAAGCCCCTGGTATTAAACTCGCGAACATGTTGCAGCGGGTCCAGCGTGGTATTTGCACCATTCTTCATACGTTTCAAAATATCCTCTGCCCCTGCCTTCTTGGCGGCCTCGAGAATTGCACCTGGGTCCGAGAGAAGGGGGGTGAATCCGAGGCCAATGTTTTCCCCCAACGAGAAGCCAGGATAGATGAGGTTATCCTGACCCAAGACTGCCATGGAACGGCGTAATGACGCCTCTGAGTATGATGAAGCCGGAAGTGAATCAATAAGGATTTGGCCCCCAGAGAGAATTTCTCCAGTTTGGTTGGGACGGTCGGTTTGCGTGTCATTAGTGGTTTTCCCGGCGGTGGCAGTTATAGATGGCTGATACAGGCCTGTGAGAAGCTTCACGAGTGTTGATTTTCCGCTTCCGTTTGTCCCGACGAGCATAACGAACTGCCCGGCCTCAATTTTCAGGTTGATCATGCGCAGGGCATCCTGTTTTGACTGGCTTCCGGGATAGGCGAACGACACCTCTCTGCATCCGTGCCGAAGCCACTCGGTTAGCACACTAGCATGCAGTGTTAGCGGCTCCCCCCTCTCACCTCAGCTCAAATGCCATTCCCTGCCCAACACGTGCAGTCGCATCGTTGGCGCTAGGGGCGTGATCCTCTGCAGACTCTTTGGCGGTTTGTCTGTTCCGCTGTTCTCTAGTGGATTTGTCAACTGGCCCTTCGTATATATCACGAATCTTCTTTAATCCGTGCCTGAAATCTTTTGTGCCTACGAAGATCTTGCGTATAGACGTCGTCAACCTCGTCGATGATTCTAGCAGGATAGCAATGGTTGCGAAAGAGGTGTGCCTGGGGTTTAACAGGGCGAAAATTGCGCAATAAACCTAAAAATATAGTGTAACTTGATAGCTGTGGGTTATCCATACATATTTTACTTACGATGGGTAAATTTGCGACCAGTTCCTGCACGATCCAGGACAAAGGGCTCTTAGGTATCCAATACAAAAGCGGTATCGTCTCATCCGAAATATCACCTAGCCGTTGATTGGCGGTTTTGTACTCTGTTTGCTCTCAGTGGAGTTGTTAAAGGAAGACTCCGAAGAGTCGCACCAGCCATGATATACTCTTGTAAATTGTTGCTAATCACATCCTGACGGTACTCCCGGCCAGTCAGGGCCAACAGTGCTTGCATCCGTACGCTATCTTGATTACTCCTCTTAGCGATACATACTTAAACATGATCAGAAAGGAGCTACTTGCTTCATCGGGTAATCAAAAGACTCACCTTCGTCCCAGATATTGTCACGGGTCAGAGCGGCAAGGACTGGTTTGAGAATGCAAATAAATACAAAGAAAGGCCCACCCCCGTCATGGCGAGATAGGTGTAGTACGAGAGTGAGTTGGCTGATCAAACCGATGAATAGGTTCGAATACGCGATGAGACGCTTGAAAGACTTCCAAGCCTCGAGGCTAGAGACGTCGATTTGATGGGCAGGATCTGATAAACATGTTAAGCTCAATGAACTGCCTTGTGATAAATTGCGGTGACCTAAGCATACCAGTAGATTGTGCCAAATTATGGCTGAGTTTGGCTGAAGGGATTTTAATAAATGTTAATGCTTGTGAATAACACCCACACTTTATGACAATCATCTGGAGATGAGAAGTGACACGTCGTTGCAATTTTAAGTGAAGATGCCAGCTAAGCTTTCAGTAAGTGCTCTAATATCACATTAGAAAATGGAAAGGGCGCCTACTTATACCAGGAAAGATATTCGGTGATAACCACAGCAACAACCTTTGTGGAGATAGCCCATGCTACGTCCCAGTAGTCTACAAGACCTCCCTTCAGATGTATTTCAACCTGCACAGTGCTTAGTTACTGATCTGTTGTACTGTATATGACCCCAAAGTCCAATTGAACACTGACCATCCTCAATAATTGACTTGAGAAATGTAATGCGACAGCTGCTTGACAACTTTCCCATATCTCACAAATAGTGAAGAGCAGGAAGAGACTAGGTGACAAAGCATAGATATCTTGGACCAGGTGACAGATGAAGGGTACGGCTTCTGGAATACCACAAATTACTTTGTGGAGTCGCTGGAAATAACCCTCGTCCATGGCAAGGACATCCCAGACACCATAACGTTTAGTAGTGTACGTTTTCCCTTGCTGTGTCGACTTTGCATGTCGGGTTTCTGACACGTCGCCGCAGCGTTCTTTCATATGAAGGGAGGTGAAGAGGGGATCAGGTAGGGCTCATTCATCCCACCTTTATATGGATATACCAAGCACACATCGGGAGAAGGCGTTTCTGATTGTTTCTGATTCTGATTGGGTGATTCGGGGTCAGTCGACGAAGTCCAGCACCAATTTCAAATAGGGTAGATCAGTATCAAGGGATGGACACACACACCCGTGCCAAGCGGCTATTGTCCGCTATAATCGGTCTGTGCATTTTGGGGGAACAGCAACTCGACTACCCGAGGACCCACAAAGGACGATGGTGGCGTGGCAGTGCGCCGACGGGTGCTCGGGCCCGTAGAAGAGACACCCAAATATTTCTCATATTTCTGCTTAGACCTAATCAATGATGGCGCCCCCTTGATGCACATCGCATGGACTCTCGTAGCATATTCATTGTCATTTTCCCTTTCTTAACTTAGATCACCCCTCTCAGATCAGCTACCTTCCCACAATTTCACCTAGGTGGTTCCTCAACGTAAGGAGTTTACTAGGTGGTCTGTGAAGCAGGGGACAGGACCACCTTACTGTGGTGTAGGTGTTAGCTGCTATGTATCTACTACAGTGTTCCGGTTACGATAGTTTGCCCAAACTGCGTTACACCCGCATTTGGCTCACCTGACAGGGCCATATCTTTGGGCTGATTTGGCAGAATGGGGTATTGGTGGAGTGCATATCGAGTTGCCCACTGTTGGAATTTGGGATTCCGGCAAACTGACGGAATGCTGATGTTTGGTGTACCCGACCACCTTAGCCACATTGTAGGTAGTCTATATACTCGTAGCCTACATGTAGTTACACTTATCCGTTTACCCTCCTTACCCTCTCGTCGCCCCGCCATCATTTTCTCTCACGAATATATGCCGTCGTTGCTATCCACCTTCTTTGGGATGATTTCAATAGCCACAGCTAACTGCATTCGTGTCGTACCCCAGTAGGAAACAAACACGTTTATGTCTCGAATCACTTGATAAGTGACTAATGCCATTCAAATTCTATTGGAAAACATGCTATTCACATCAGGAGTTATAGTGCTCGAATGAAGTATCATGGTTTAGCCCCTCACTGGGAATTCTATCATAGTATCGGATCTTTTCAAGTGCGAGAGAAGTTTGTCATTTGTTTCACTGATGCTGTGCATCCTCGCCTGATCACAAAGAGTTTATATGTGAAGCGTCAAACTTAGTGGTCAAGTCAGCCCCCGATGCTTCATTCATAATCTGTATAAGGTCCTCCTCAGGTGGCCACGGTTCACCTGTGTCTTCTTCTACGCAATCCCGTTGAAATATAAGTGCCAGCTCGCCGTATATTGTACCCTTTATTTCATATTCTTCATGGACACTATAGTCTGTCGGTACTCAGAAATGGACTCAATTGTGTCTTAGGTAGCAACGAGATCGCCCATCATTCCCCGGTAAACAGGTGTACATAGCAGCCTCGTCATATGTGCCGAAAACCCTAGGATCCAGTTTTCTACTTGGATCCTAGTGATCTATCTTTAACATACTCTTATCCCGACGCGACCCTGCGTAAATCTTCTCGTTAATTATTGATTAGTTTATGAATCACGGTCAAGTAATCGGTCGTGCTTGAGTTCAGAAAGAAAGAGCTTCTGCTGTTCTCTGATTGCCGATTCAACATCTAGTTAGCCACAAATAAGTTGCCTCTAGCACTTGCTGATCCTCTCCCGTCCTCCACAGCTATAGTGCGCTGGTTTGATACCCCACTATTTGTATCCTGAGCGAACTCTGAGCTGTTCTATGGTCCCACACTACCCGTGAACTTGTCCCCGCAATCGAGTAATTAGAGGACAGTGCTCATCATGGAGGATGTCTTCCCGGATTTCCCTTTTTTGTGACAAAGCATACAGTCCAGCCAAGGCATTTTGCAAAAATCTGGATTAGGGGATTGGATTAGAGAAGTGCGGATGGCTGTGCACGTGGATGAACGCTGGCTTTTGTTTGTGCCCCAGTGAAGCTGGAAATACTGAATATATCAAGCGACATTGAGGTACATACCTCTAACAAATGATGTGCATGTTCTGCAACCACCTGTATCTATGTAAATACAGCGTAGGTAAGATAGGTGTCACCAGGAACAAGCACCTCTTATGTAAGCAAAAATCAGCCAAACTTCGGCCTCTTATTTCTTCAGCACAAGTCATCGGAGTGGGAAAATAAGACCTGAGAAGTTAAGTGTAGGTTGGTCAGAAGAGGTCCTAGGTTGAATTTTTTCAATAGCTTGGGCGTACACAGAATAATATCAAATTTATTTTTTTTCATGCAAAGTGACTAGAAAATGTATTCTGACGAGATAGCAAGCAAAAGGAGCCGGAAGTCAAAATCCCAAGTCAACATTTTGCCGCTTAAGAAATACATCACGTGATTGCTCATGCGGTAGGAGGAGACACAGATAACAAAAACTTGTGAAATTCTCACTGATAATGGGCCATTTATCCAAAATATGTTGAGCTAGCAAGCTCATGTCAAGCCAGAAAGCTCATGTCGAGCTTTCCACAACATATCCCGTTTAGGGATTCTTTTGTTTGTACATTGTTTGTTGACACTGGGCATGTTTCCACCCATTTATGGATATTTGTCGGTAGTGTATATACCTACCAGCCTGCCGTTAGACACCTCAGTACTCGCATTACAAGCTACTGAGGTGAGTAGAGTCTTCTCATGTTTTTCCCACTATGATACTTATGCCTATGTTAGTCTTAGTTATTCTACAGGTAATAGAATATACAGTACTCACGTTATGAGCTACTGAGTCTTAGTTATTCTACAGGTTATGGGCCCCAACCCAAAAAAATTTTTCTAACACTCATTACAATGCGTCATACACAACATGAACACCATAAATGACAACCTCTCCACCTCTGTACCACCCCTTGACCCCCAAGGCACAAACTGGCTAATATTCTCCATGCGTTTCCATACCATCATACGTGGAAAAGGACTATGGGGTCACTTTGATGGAAGCAAGCCACGTCCCACCCTTACCACTTCATCCACCACCCCTCCTGGTACCCCATCCATTGACAAAGGCAAAGCAAAGAGCACTACCCCCACAGTCCCTGTAGGAATGGATGCAGACATCCGAGAATGGGACAGAAACAAGGATATAGCGTGTTCCCTGCTGTCGCAACGTTTACCAGACTCTATCCTGATAATGACGGAGAGTTTCAACTATGTCAAGGAAGTCTGGGATGCCGTAGTACAAGGATTCACATACCAAGGGGCTTTCAACCAAATGGAGATGCGGGCAAAGTTTTTGGAGTCCAGATGTCCCAAGGATGGTGACGTTAGGATGTTCCTAAATGATCTGAGGACCAGGAGAGCAGAGCTGTACGCGATGGGAATAACAATCAATGATGATGACTACCAAAGCACAATACTTCAATCACTTCCCTTCCAACTTGCAAACTTTGCATCATCACAGCTATCTGCAGTGAAAATCATAGGAGGCACGGTACACCCCAATATGTTAGTCACCATGTTGTGTGATGAATGGGATCGCCTACGCTCATGGAAGTCACATGGGTCAAGTTCCAGCTCCAAGGCTAAACCGAAGAATTTGGAGGGGGATGACACTATGGCAGTAGAACATGGTCCCAAGAAGCCTAGACGGGAGACAAAGGAACCACCTGGAAAATGCTTTAACTGCAACAAGAAAGGCCACTGGAGATCAGACTGTCTGAAACCACCAAAGAAAAAGAAACAACCAGCTAGTGCCCTAAAGGGGCAAGAGGCCAATGCTGTCGCGACGGATGATGAAGCCTTTTTCGTGGAAACAGAGACCCTGGGTGACGAGGACAACCTTACCTCACCAGACATATTCCCAACCTGTGGGGAACAAAACGATGAATGCGCCCTCACAGACGAAAGCGATGAGATGCCAATTGCAGCTCAGTCAGAGGAACACCCACCCCATATCATAATCATCGACTCTGGTGCTGCAAGGCACATATCCCCATACCATGAAGCCTTCCGTGATTTCAAAACAATTGAATCGAAGCCACTACGGGCTGCAAACAAGCAGCAATTCAGTGCTACAAGCGAGGGAAGCATGATAGTGGACCTACCAAATGGTGCTGAAATGACAAGCATATGTCTATCAGGATGTCCTATATGCACCCTGAAGTAGGATACACTCTTGTATCAGTGGGGAAGCTAGATGAACAAGGCATAACCACAAAATTTGCCGAGGGACGATGCACTATCCACAACGCAAAAGGGAAGAAGATTGCTGAGGTACCACGTTCTGAGAGAGGGCTGTACAGATTTGAGACAGCAGAAGGACGTGTAGAAGCAAATACCATCGATGAACCGATGTTCCTAGACCAGCTACACCGCCGCCTTGGACACATCTCACCCCAGATCGCCCGAAACCTTGTTGAGGGACAAATGATAACTGGTGTAAACCTCGAAAGACTATCAGCAAATACTCCCATCAAGTGCGAGTCATGCGCTTATGCAAAACTCACCAGGAAGTCCATCTCAAAAGAGTGAACAGGTGATCAAGCAACAGAATTCGGCCAAGAGATCCACAGCGATGTGGGGACCAGCACCAGTACAGACATGAAGGGGGAAGAGCTACTATGTCACCTTCACTGACGATTGGTCACAATATACCCATCTCAAGCTGCTAACAAACAAATCCAATGTGTTTGCAACCTACCAAGCATTTGATGTCTGGTGCAAAGTTCAATACGAAGCTCAGATCAAATGCCTTCATTTGGATCGTGGTGGCAAGTACACTAGTAAGGATTTCAAAGAGTATTTGAAATTGCAAGGGACTAAGCAAAAGCTCACCGTCCATGACACTCCACAACACAATGGTGTAGCAGAACGGCAAAATCGGACCATCCTTGAGCGTGTCCGAGCACTCCTCCACACAAGCAAGCTTCTCTGGTATCTATGGGGCAAGGCAGCCAAACACGCGATCTGGCTCATGAACCGAACCAGTACAAGGGCCCTCGATGGAAAGACACCATATGAAATGGTCCACAGTCGTAAACCTGACATGTCAGAGGTCCATGAGTTTGGAGAGAAGGTGTGGGTGCGAGTAGAGGATCGTAACAAGCTGTCAGCAAGGGCAAAGGAGGGACGATGGCTGGGTTTTGATGAGACCAGCAACGGTGTACAAATTTGGTGGCCTGACACTCGCAAAGTGTCCGTCAAGCAAAATATTCGATATATAAAGGGCCATGTCACCACTGCTAGTCTCGAGGGGGAGAGAGTAATATCAACACCAGCAAAGGAGACTGCAGAGGCAAACATACCTGCTGCAACAACGAATGCGACAGCGACACCCCAAGCCCCAGCCCCAGAGAACTCCTCAACAAAACATATAGAGCAACCAGACACTGCCGAAAATGCCTACCATATGCCCCATCCCCAATGTACTCAAATGCCAAGCCAGAAAGCTTGAGACCTTCAAGAAGGTCGTGCAGTCATAGCTGTAGAGGCAAACGAGTGGGAGGAAGTCCATGTTTTCACTGCAGAGATGGCAGAGGCTGAGGCACTAGAGCCTCAAAACCTAAAAGAAGCTCGAAAATGAGCAGACTGGCACCTATGGGAGCAAGCAATTCGCGAGGAGCTCAACACACTCCAGAAAGCAGGAACCTGGGAGCTAGTGGATGCCCCAGAGGGCATAAACGAGGTTGGATCCAAGTGGGTCTTCAAGGCCAAGAAGGATGCCAGTGGGAACATGGTCAAATACAAGGCTCGCCTCGTAGCACAAGGCTTCTCCCAAGTCCCTGGTGTGGACTATTTTGATATGTTTGCACCTGTTGCTAAGCTCCCATCGATCAGAACAATCCTGGCAATTGCAGCAGATCGAGACATGGAGATCCACCAGATCAACATAAAGGGAGCATACCTGAATGGTGTCCTCAGTGAGGACAAGACCATATATATGCACCAGCCACCCGGATTTGAGGATCCTGCACACCCTGGGAAAGTGTGCAAGTTGAGGAAGACCCTTTATGGCCTAAAACAGTTGGATCGTCGATGGTATCAACAATTATGTGAGATCCTGGTCAGCAACCTTGATTTCACGTGCTGTGAAGTTGACCAGTGTGTCTTCTTCAAACACGATGAGCCAGACCTCACCATCCTCACTGTTCATGTTGATGACTGCACTCTCGCAGCCACCAATATCACTCTCATTGTCTGGCTGAAGACAAGGATCTCTGAATATGTGGAGATCACTGACTTGGGCGAAATCCACTGGCTACTAGGCATCTGGATAGCTCACGTACATGAGCAGAACACCCTCAGCATGTCCCAGGACTCCTACATAGAGTCCTTGCTCTGCCGTTTTGGTTTTGAAGACCAAAAACCAGTGACAATCCCCATGGACCCCTCCACACGACTTACCTCAGAACATAGCCCGAAAACAACTGCTGAGATCGCATTTATGGCCAGAATCCCATACCAGGAGGCTGTGGGCACGCTAATGTATGCAGCGATTGGCACAAGGCCAGATATCGTGTACGCTGTGCAGGTTGTCTCAAAATTCTCCAGAAACCCAGGCCCCACTCACTGGGAGGCCGTAAAGCAAATCTTTCGCTATCTCAAGGGCACGCGAGGGCTAAAACTCACATATGGAGGTTCTAGGGGGAGTCTAGAGGGATACGCAGATGCAGATGGAAATATGGCCAAAGATAGGAGGGCCACATCCGGGTATGCATTTCTCATCAATGGCAGCACTGTCTCCTGGAGTGCAAAGCGTCAAGAGCTAGTTACCCTGTCCACTACAGAGTCCAAATATGTGGCGGCGATGCACGCAGCCAAGGAAGCCCTATGGCTTCACTCCCTCATCTCCCAGGTCTTTGCAGAAGACCCCACCCCCACAACACTTCACTCCAACAACCAGTCGGCCATCGCCCTCACAAAGGACCACCAGTACCACACCCGGACAAAGCATATTGATGTCCGATACCACTTCATTCGATGGGTGATTGAGGAGGGCAAGCTGAGGCTTGTATACTGCCCCACACATGAAATGATTGCTGATGTGTTTACAAAGGCATTACCTTCGCCTAAAGTCAAGCATTTTGCTCAGGCCCTCAGACTCGTCATGGCTTGAGGGGGAGTGTTGAGCTAGCAAGCTCATGTCGAGCTTTCCACAACATATCCTGTTTAGGGATTCTTTTGTTTGTACATTGTTTGTCGACACTGGGCATGTTTCCGCCCATTTATGGATATTTGTCGGTAGTGTATATACCTACCAGCCTGCTGTTAGACACCTTAGTACTCGCGTTACGAGCTACTGAGGTGAGTAGAGTCTTCTCATGTTTTTCCCACTATGATACTTATGCCTATGTTAGTCTTAGTTATTCTACAGGTATAGAATATACAGTACTTGCATTACAAGCTACTGAGTCTTAGTTATTCTACAAAATATCATTGTGAGTGCAACTTCATTGAACAGTACTGGGGTGCTGTCAAGCTCAGGTACAGGAATTCCTCTGCTATGGTGAATATTGATGACATGGAGGCAAATGTAAGGAGGTGCTTGGATGATATTCCTCTACTACAGATACAAAGGTAGCTGCTAGGATTTTTCTGAGTCTTTTACTCTTCTCATGAGGATGAAGGTATTCAAATCGTGCCGCCAGGTTCATTGACTGCTACTCTCAGGGTCTCTCAGGCCTGGAGGCCATCTGGGCAAACAAGAAATATCATGGGCACCGTGTCCTGCCTCCGGAACTCGCTAAAACTCTTTGCAAAGAGTTCCAGAATATAGTTACACAGTCCGGCTCTGTCTCTCAACAGTAGATACTACAATCTCACTTTTCCAATTTTCGAACTTGGGGATTTTGCCGCTCTTGGCACTTACATAATACATATTACATAAGGTGCTTGCTCCTGGTGACACCTATCTTAGTATGAACACCAGTTTGCAAAACTTGTTGTTTATCTCGTTTCGGACATAGTCTTTCACAGTCACCCTGAAGTGCCTGGCTTTGACCCTAGATGTCCGTTCTTCATTCCTCGGATAGTAGCTGATATCAATAGAATTAATCACGGTACGTTTGTCCCATATACTGTTAGCAAGGGGGACACTGGTCTACTGTCATCGGTTGGTAGGTCGGATGGGCAGGAAGCTCGGATGGTCACATCAGTCACCACATTCCCACCAGCAAATATTCCAACTCTGATGTTGATATGGTAAATAGATTGCATTCTGCAAGGGAGGTGTGCTCTAAGTTGTCTAAAATTATGTCCTATCTATTGAATCAGCATCAAAATAGTATGCCCAGGCTGGTTGATGAGCATAGTGATGTGAAGAATAGGGAAGTCTGAAATGATCCTGAGCAAATGGAGGGTAGTTGTAAGAGGAGAATGCTGGACTAAACTGACATTCAGCTGGATCTGCAGCTGGATAATGAGGAATCAGCATAGGTGGGCCAGGCTGGGTAAATGGTTGGGTAAATGATGCTGATACCGTTCTGGGTGGTTGGCCTTGTTTGGATGGTGACAAAGTTTCCATATTGTGACTTGAAGCTGCCATTTTCTGGATGCAAGTCTCCTTGGGCAAAAAGAGGCCTCTGAACTGCTCATGTGTCCAAAGATCCAGGTGCAAATCAAGATGCTCCTGGTTTGCCTGAGACATAGCCTCCTTGCTTCCAGTGTCAAAACTCTGAGAGCACATGCAACAATGCAAAGCTCTGCACAAGATTTGTTGTAGGCAGCAAGTGGGTGGTTGAAAATACAAGAAACAGCTTGCTCATAAACATTCTTCTCCTGTTCCTGTGTCTCAAGTGCTTTCTGAGCTTCTTTTGCTGCTTCTTCTTCCTGCTGCTTCCTCTCTCTATCCTCCCTGTCAAAGGCCTTCCTCATTCCAGGCATTGTCAACACTCAAGCTTTGACCTTTGTAGACTTTCTCTCCTTCTTCACAGCAGTCACAAGTTGTTGTCATACTGCTGAGAGTGCATGTTTGATGATTGTAGAGTGAGCATTGGCTGCTTGGATTAATGCCTCCCTCATTTGTATGGTATCACAAAGCTGGTGAACATTGGATTGAAGTTTGCAAACTTCTTCCAGAAGTTCATTGTATGATTTAGCTTGGTTGATTCAAAGTGGAACATTTCCCACCTTAGTCAAGATGTCATGGAAGTCAAGACACCTTAATAAGATAGAAGCCTGAGCTCTGATAGTGTGATCACCATTGGGTTCCTCATCATCTTCATCAATCTCCTCCTCCTACTCAGGGTCCTGATCAAGTTCAGAATTGGACTCATCCACCCAGTCATCATCATTGTCATCATCTCCATCATTGGTAGGGAGGGTGTTGATTGTAAGGAGTGCCTGTGGATCTGTTAATATATTGTTCTCATCCTCACCTTCAATATCTGACAAAACACCAATTGGTGATGAGGGAAACTTGTCTGGAAAGGAATCTGGGACATGGGCATATGATGAAGAAGATATGCTTGGAGCAAAGTTGTCATCAGAGAAAACATTTTGGTTAATGGGAAAAAGCCCAGTTGTCCAAAAAGCACTTTGAATCAAGAAGAGCTTCATGTACTTCTTCCTTGTCTGCACATACTCCTGAATGACATTGTAGCAATTGATGGTTTGACACTTGATGTGCAAATCATCACAGTGACTCTGCTACACTCAACCAATTGGGGAAAAAATAACAATGTCTAGGGGCTGCAAGTGATGTGTGCATTTGGAAGGAAAGCAGAAGATGATTATATCACAGTCTGGTGTATCACAAATTTCACATTGAAGATCAGCTGACTTGTGTGATTCATAATCATCTAGAATAAGGATAATGTTACCCGGGTTAGGGGTTTGCTCATGAGTAGCATGGGGTTCGACACAGGATGTCTATGTAGACTTGGTCCTGTCCTACTGAGCGTGACTTGGAGACAAGGCAAAGAGTTATAGGAGGCAAGAACTTCATAACACTAAGATAAGGATACAAGGATATGGTACAGTATCCTTATATACTACTAAGTGTGGCTATGTTCCTACTATTTATATCTGGACCCAGGTAAGTGAGTCATATCCTTATCTATCTAAATATAGATTGTTCTGATGGTATTTCTGATTGTTTCAGGATGACAGGTCTTCTGTCTATTTATATACTTTGGATGCTTCTGATAAGAGTTCCTTCCAGTGAGGCTTCTGATAAGGGGGTTTAAGGGGACTTCTGATAACAGATAATGGGCTTGGAGTTGTCAACTCACTTTGCCTTTGCATAAGGAATGAACACTTTCATGATTCAGCTAACAGCTTGTTCATTATTGGTCCACCCTGTGGGAGTTTGTCCAACTCTGCAATGTATTGATGAGAAATACACAAAGAAACAAAACACAAAGAACTCACAGAGAGACTTGACCATTGCTAAGCTCTCAGAGGTCAGGTGTTGGACCCTCACTAATAATGAAGGCAGGTGGAATGGCATCTCCAGCAGCAGAGACACATTTGATGATGGTGACAAGCTCAAGATTGTCACTGCTGACACAGTAGCAGTTCTTCATGCTATGAAGATAGACAATTTTTCTTCCACTTCCTTTTCTGCCCCCACCCATCTGAATGCCTTTCTCATCCATATTCCATATATATTCTGGTGGGATCCTACCATAGGTTTGATGTAAATTCTTGTAGTCATTTATAACAGTTTTATTGAAATTGTCATGTCATTTCAGATCTAGCTTCATGTCCTTTAACCCATCCTGCTCCCACCTTGGTACCAGATATTGTTACCTGGGTTAGGGGTTTGCTCTTGAGTAGCATGGGATTCAAGGCAAGATGTCTATACAGACTTGGTCTTGTCCTACTAGGCATGACTTAGAGATGATGGAGCACTATAGTCCAGCCAGTTTAAGGGCAAAGAGGTATAGGAGGCAAGAACTGTATAACACTAAGATAAGGATACATAGTAATGTACTGTATCCTTATATAATACTGAGTGTGGCTATGCTCCTACTATACAGTGAGGGACAAAACCCTTCCAATGATCTTAAATGATTGTTTAATTCACCGACTTCCCAAAATGGCATATGACATAATGATGTTTGGCAGGATGATATATTAGCCATATAGGTATTCCCAATTAAAATATGAAGGTTTCACCTTTAGTAGGTGGGCAGTTATTAACATATTTGTTGAAGTATAAAAATCATTGGAAGGGTTTTGTCCCTTACTGTAAGTGGATGGACCTGAGTACCTATGAGTCAGAGATAAGACAATGAGGCATAAGCTAAATATAGTCCTTCTGATGTACACTACTGATTGTTTCATAGTGACATTTGATGTGAGAGAGTAAGTTAAACATAACCATCCTTCTGATACAGAATTCTGATAACATTAGGTCTGTTTTGAGAGTTGTTTTCCATCACAGCTTGTTAATTTCCTTCCTCCTGGATATTCAGCAAGGTAGTAGGGTTTGTAGTATTCAATTTGGGGGTGTTTGGTAGAGTCTGGTCAAGGGGGAATGATGGGGGAAAAGGTGGGTGTAGGGGTTCTGTGGAGGTTGAGTACAGCAGTGGTTTCTGGGGATGGGGGTTGTCCTGGGTAAAAGATATTGTACAGAAGTTGTCTAGAATGGGGACTTTCTATTCTTTCTTCTGGTGGGGTATTTTGATTTTCTTCAGAAGGCACCGCATGGTTCTCCTGTGATGTTTGATTTGGCGACCTTGTCATAACATTCCTCATAGTAGTCATTGTGGGTGAGGTTGATGTATCAATTGTGAGTGGGGGTCGTTGAAGGTTGGGTTGTTGGGTTTCTGGAGTAGGGGGTGTGTCAAGTCTTTTGAGCTGGACATTTGGTCTGTTTATGGTGTAGTTGGAAAATGGCACAGTGGGGGCATCTGTATTTGATACAGTCATATGAGTAGTGTCCTGGAGCATACTGCTTACATCCAAGACAAGTGAATTGTGGGCAGTCCATAGCCCAATGTCTGATGTGTCTGCATTGAATACAGACTGACCTGTTGGTGGTTCTGGGGTTGGTTCATGTGTGAATGGGGTTGGGTGAGTTCCAAACCAGGATGTTGTTATTGGCAATGGTGTGCATGGTGTTTCTGGTGGGGGTGAGACATCTGAATGGATTTCTGGGGTTGGTGGGTTTCTTTCCCTTATTGGGAGTGGTGGTGGAGATAGGGGCAGGGGTAATTGTGGCAGTGGAGGAGATGGTTGTGGTGGGGGGCTTCAAGGAATGTACCTCATCTTGTTTGGGTATATTCTTTGACACCTTGGACATGAGGCTTGATTGTGTTCTGAGAAGTTCCTCAAGTGATTCTGCCCAGGCTCATTGCATATTGTACACAGCAGCGAGAGCCTTAGTCTGTTGTACATGGTGGGTATAATTGGCTTAGAGTTGTCGGTCATATTCTGAAATTGGAGATTGTTCCAATCTATTAGTAAAGGTTTGGCTGGTGGCAGCCTCATGCAGATCTCCATTAGGAGGGTGATCTGATCTCTGTGGTTGTACTCCAGCTGAGTGGAATCTAAGGGAGGCAGCTGGGGTAGCTGTGGGTTCTGGGGTGGCATTGGGGTCAGGAGTCTTGTCTCTATCGAGGGCATAGGCAACAGTGAAGGTGTGAGAGGGGGTGTGGGGAGACAGGGCTAGAACAGGAGCTGTTTGAAGTGTTGTATGTTCAACATCCTGGTCATTGATGATGATAACTGAAGATGATGAGGAAGTGGGGAAAGGTGTTGTGGAAAAGGGGGGAGTGGTTTGGGGATGAGTGAGGATGAGGTTATAACTAAGAATAATTCTTTTGATGTACAGTAGGGTAGCAAAAGTTTTGCGAAAATTTGTCACATGACCTCATTTAACAACAAACAAAAAAATTCCTATTAATCAACAACTATATCTTACATGCCAAAAATAGCTGAAAAGAAGAATACTGTCTCTGAACTATGCTCCCTGATATGTACAAAGCATCAGGGGTGTATTCCTGCTTGTGAAATTACTAATTTCTTCAGAGTCAACATTTCCACCATCTAGTGGGTTATCCATAGGCACAAGGAGCAGGATCATTATGAGGATGCTCCTAGGTCTGGGAGACATTCCTTATTGAATGACAGGGCAATGTAACACATCAAAATTGTGCTGGAGAGAAAGAGACCCCAAACTCCCTACAAGATCACCCACTCAAGAAACACTTCCTTTGACTCCCCTGCTCATCCCCACACTATCTGGGGTACTATTAGGTATCAATTGGGTCTTAGTAAATACATTGCTGCAAAGAAACTATTTCTTAAGCCCTCCCATGTCAAAGCCAGGATGGTATGGGCAAGGGAACATTGGAGGTGGATAGAGGAGGACTGGAAACATGTAATCTAGACAGATGAGACTTCTGTGGAGATTGGATTAGGTTCAAAGATGGTTTGGGTATGGAGGAGACCTGGTGAGAGGTACACAGAAAGGTGTTTAACCCCTACTTTCAAGTCTGGAAGACAGAGTCTTATAATATGGGGGTATATGGCACACAGAAAACTCATTCCACTGGTTTATGTACCCAGGGGTACAAGGACTGATGCAAATTATGTTAGCCTAGTCCTTAGTGGACCATTGTAGGATTTCTTTGGGAATTTATTGGAGGAGAGGGGGTAGGTAGCAGTGATGGAAGATGGAGCTCTAATTTACCATGCAAAGGTTACCCAACAATTCTGCAATTCTCATCTCCCCAATCAACTTCCACATCCAGTTCGGTCACCAGATGTTGGTCCATTGAATATGTATGGAAATACATCAAAGTCAGAATAAATGACTGACCAGAAATCCCCAAAAACCTTGACAAACTTTGGGAGGTAATTCAGGAGGATTGGACAATGATTGATTTAAATTATATTAATGACCTGGTCAAGAGCATGCCCAATTATGCTCAGGTGGTCTATGAGGCCAAGGGCCACCATTCAAAATATTATCATAATTTTAGATGCAGTTGTGGTAGTGTAGTGAATATTTTTAATGATTAATGTATTGTTTGTCTTTGTTGTTTTTGCAAAACTTTTGTTACCCTACTGTACACTACTGATTGTTTCATAGTGATATGGGAGTTTGTACTAAATATAACTCCTTCTGATGGAACTTCTGATAACATTAGGTCCATTTCTAGAGTTGTTTTCCATCACAACTTGCTAGTTTCCTTCTTCCAGGTATTGTTAGGGTGACCTGAGAGGGCCTCAACAGCTTAGGAGGAGCTGAGGGGACACTGCAGGGGTATCCTAAGTCTTATTAATCTGTGAGTTAAGTACAGGGCACATACCTGCAGGGGTATCCTAAGAGAATAGGATAGAGAAACCCCTGCAGGTGAAACTATGTATATAGATGACTTATATAATCAATATAAGTTGAACCAAACCTGGCTGTGGTGTCTGGGTGGTACACAAAGGGCAATCATGGTTGAAACCAAGGTGAGGAGTGAGGGTGGCTGTCTAGGATCTACAGGAATAAAGGAGGGCAGAAGGAGGTTGAGGAAAGTGTGGAGAGTGAAGGAAAAGGTTCATCTGGTCAATGAGGGGACATCTGGGGTATTTGGACTGTGCATGGGGCTTAGGCATTTAAAAGGGGGAATATACAGTGTGTTGGAAGTGTTGCTAGGGTGTTTGGGGTGTCCCCTTACAGGTATTTGGCTAGGTACAGTGGTGTCCAAAAGTATCACACTGTCACATGACCAACAGATCAACTCTCTCTCGTTCTTTGAGATCATTGTTGTTTTATCCATAAATTATATTGACAGAGAGCTAAGCATGTAGGGAATTAATATATAGTAGTAGAGAGACATAATATACAGAATTTAAATCAAAAATGAGGAGGAGTGTGAAAAGGATGGTGCAATACTTTTGGACATCACCTATTGAGAGATAAGATTAGAGCATTATAGGATGAAAACAAAACCATTCACCTTGAAACAAGTTAGTACTTGGTGTTTCCACCCTGGGCCTTAATTACTGCCTCAACACGATGAGGCATACTCTCAAAAAGGGTGTCCAAATTTTCTTGAGATATGTTACCCCATTCCTCCTGAAGAGCAGCCCACATCTCATCCCAGTTGTGAGGAAGAGGGTCATGGGCATGCACAAGACAATCCAATTGGTCCCATGCATACTCTATAATGTTCATATCAGGGCTTGAGGGTGGCCAGTCCAAGTGGCAAATTTTTTTCTTCTTGAAAAATTCCTTGGCAACTTTACTCCTGTGTTTCAGATCATTATCCTGCTGGAAAATTGGTGCACTTCGACCTATGGATCTCAGATTAAGCTCCTTGAGAGTCCCTAGATAAGACTTTTCAAGGATCTTGACATAATCCAGACCACACATGATGCTGGATATCTGATGTAACCTCCCTACCCTCCGACTAGTGATGCACCCCCAAACCATAATTTTTCTACCCCCCATGATGTTCTTCTTGGTAAATTGAGGGTTCAGGGCCTGTCCGGGCTTCATTCAAGCATATTGATGGCCATCTGACTTGAAAAGGAGGAATTTAGATTCATCGGAGAAAATTACCTCCTTCCAGTTATCAACTGTTCAATCAGAATGCTGGTGTGCTCACACAAGTCACTTCTTCTGATTGATTGGAGAAATGTAGGGACAGGGCCTCCTGACTTGGCATATCAATCCTTTCTCCTTTAGGGAGCATGCTACTGTTTGGTGTGACACACCCAGGAAGGTGGTTTTAGCCAATTCAGTTGCATTGGATACCTCTGTTCAGGCAAGAAGCCAGGCCCCAACTTGCACTTGGCACTCATCCAGCTTTCGAGGGCAACCGGATTTGGGCCTGACATAATATGGATCTTCAGTTTTGGAGAATCTGTCAAGTACACAGCTAACAGTAGAGTAATGGATACTGATCCTTGACCCGATCTGTCTATGGGTCATCCTGGAAGACTGGAGTTCAACAATGCGAGCAACTTTAGATGGGGAAGTATAGACCATGGTGTAATGAGGCTGAATGATGCAAAAAACTTGAGGTTTGTTCACTCTAGCTTCACCTATATAGCTTTAAAGGTGATTGAACTTAGATGTCCAAAAGAAATGCACCATAGGTGTGGCACTAAAACATGAATTTTATTCCTAGAATACATTATACAGCAAAGTTTCATTGCCATGATGATTTCTTGTGTCCTGGAGCACGAAACAGCATACTTTGTTTCACCTCAAGTGTTACATGAAATAGATAAGCGAGATCAAGAGATCAGGTCACATGATGGTGTGATACTTTTGGATGCCACTGTAGTTGGGCTTGTAGTAATCAACTTGAAGATGATCGGTAGAGTCTGGATGTGGGGGAATGACAGGAGAAAGGGTGGGAGTGGGGGTTCTGTGTAAGTCAAGCATTGCAGCTGTTTCTGGGGATGGAGGTTGTTCTGGGTAAAATATGTCATATAGGAGTCGTCTGAAGTGGGGCTTTCTATTCTTTCTTCCACTAGGGTATTCTGGGTTTCTTCAGAAGGCACCACATGGTTCTCCTGTGATGTTGGACTTGGCAACCTTGTTGTAGCATTCCTCATAGTAATCCTCGTTGGTGAGGTTGATGTATCTATTGTGAGTTGTGGGGGTCATTGAGGGATAGGTTGTCGAATTTTTGGAGTAGGGGGTGTGTCAAGTCTTCCAAGCTGGACATTTGGTCCATTTATGGCGAGGTTGGAAAAGCACACAGTGGGGACATTGATACTTGATGCAGTCATAGGAATAATGCCCTGGGGCATATTTGTGTGTGAATGGGATTGGGGGAGTTCTGAATCGGGACATGGTTATTGGTGACAGTGTGGGTGGTGTTCCTGGTGGGGGTGATATGTCTGAAAGGGTTTCTGAGATTGGTGGGCTTCTTTCTCTTATTGGGAGTGGTGGTGGTGATAGCAGTAGGGGTTGTCGTGGTAGTAGGGGCAATGGTTATGGTGGGGGGGTGTGAGGTATGTACCTATTTTGTTTGGGTAAGTTCTTTGACACCTTGGACATGAGGCTTGATCTTGAGCAGAGAAGTTGCTCAAGTGATTCTGCCCAGGCCCGTTGTGTATTGTACACAGCAGTGAGAGCCTTAGTCTGTCGTATGTGGTGGGTGTAGTCGGACCAGAGTTGTCAGTCGTATTCTGAAATTGGAGAGTGTTCCAATTTATCCATAAAGGTTCGGCTGGTGGCAGCCTTGTGCAGATCTCTGTCAGAAGGGTGATCTGATCCATGTGGTTGTACTCCAGCTGTATGGAATCTAAGGGAGGCAGCTAGGGTGACTGTTGGTTCTGGGGTGACATTGGGATCAGGGGTCTCATCTCTGAGAGAGGTGTAAGCAGTGGCAAAGGTGTGAGAAGGGGTGTTGGGAGACGGGGCCGGAACAGGAGTTGTTTGAAGTGTTGTATGTTTGATGCTTGCATCATTGATGATGATAATAGAGGATGATGAGGAAGTTGGGGAAGGTGTTGTAGAGAAGGGGGGAGTGGTTTGGGGGCAAGCAAGGTCGAGGTTCATGGGCATGTTTAAGTAGATTTGTTGTGGGAGCAAAGTTGTCTTTGGTAGGTTTTGGTGGGTTCCTGATCTTTCTGGGGAATTCCATGGGCTTCTTTATATTCAGTTAAGTATTCTTTGGCATTTGTATGAAGTATTTCATTGGTGATCCATTCGTTCTCCATATGGGAGTATCCTTTCCACTTGACATAGTATTGGAGTTTTCCATGATATTGGTGGTGATTGAGAATAGTTTTGATTTCATATTCTTCTTCTTCATTGATGATGTCAGGTGGTGGTGGTGTCGGGTGAGATCCATATGCTTCTGTTTCATTGAATGGGGTAAGAAGGTTTCGATGGAACACTGGGTGTATTTTCCATTTGATTGGGAGTTGGAGTTTGTATGTCATTGGTGACAGGACTTCTTTGATGATGAATGGTCCTAGTCATTTTGGGGATATTTTTTGTGATTGGAATAGAAGTTTGAGGTTCTTGGCTTCTAGCCATACTTTTTGATGTGTTTCAAGGGGTTTGGCAGTTCTTCTGCTTCTTTGTTTCATAATATTGGCAGCTATTTGGTGAGTGACGTGTGCTTCTTTTCAGGCATCATCTAGAAGTCTGATGCAATCATCTACTGATGGAAAGTTTGATGTTTCCATGATGGTGGGGATTGCTGGTGGATTGTATCCCATGATGAGTTCAAAAGGGGATTTTTGGTTCTTGGTGTGTGTTTTGGAGTTGTGGGAGAATTTGAGGATTGGGAGTGTTTCTGACCATTTGTGAGGGTTTCTGGTGCAGTATATGGATAGATAGGTTTCTATCTCTTGGTTGTATCATTCAGTCATTCCATCTGTTTGTGGATGATAGGTGGTGTAGAAGGCTTGTTTGATGTTTAGTCGTTTTGCTAGTTGTCTGAGGGATTGGGTGGCAAATTTGGGGTCTCTGTCTGATATGATTTTGTCAGGGAGTCCATATCTTGTGAATACTTTCTCAATGAGGAGTCTTCCAATGTTGTCAGCTGTGGCATTTTCTGATGTAGGGATGAAAATTACCCCCTTCATAAGGCCATGGTCCACCACAGACAATATGGCATTGTTTCCCATGGATGGCAGGAGACCAGTGATTAGATTCCAAGAGATCTGACTAAATGGGCATAGTGAAGATGCTGGTTGGATTGGTTGAATTGGAGCATGATCTGGTCATCAGATAATTTTGTGTTGCTGGCATTCTGGACAGCCTTTGATGTAATTCTTTATAAATGTTGACATTCCTGGCCAATATACTTCTTTCTTGGTGAGGCAGTATGTTTCCTGTTCTCTGGGGTGGCCACATATAGGGTGGTTGTGGTATCTTGCGATGACATTGCATCTGAGTTGGAGATCTTCTGGAATGATGACATGTTCTTGAAATGTGAGGAGTGGACCATTCAAGGTTGGGACTGTTCCAAAGTCTTTATCAGCAGCATTAGGATGGGATTCTTTCAGGAGTTTGAATGCTTCAGTGGTTCTAGCATCATATTTGGGTGATTCTGTGATTCTTTCTTGGAGTTCCATATCGACAGTGGTGATAAAGAGGTGTTCTGGAAGTACTGTGATCAAGTTTTGATCTTCTATGTCAGCTGTAGCGATAAAGAGGTTGTCTGGAAGCATGGTAACATCTTTGTTATTGTTATCCTTATCAGGGATGTGGTCTGGACATCTTGATAGGGCATCTGGTGCAGGGATCTTTGATCCTGGGACATGTTCTAATTTGAAATTGTAGTTGGCAAGGGTTTGGACCCATTGTGCTTGTTGGTGGTTGATTTTCTGGGGTTTGTGCCAGTATGTGAGGTTTTGGTGATCCGTTCTGATATGGACGGTATGGGGGCTGCCAAGGAGATAGTGGCACCATTCTTCAAGGGCTCAGATAATAGCAAGGAGTTCCCTGTCGTAGATGTTGTAGTTGCATTTTGCTGGTCTGAATGTTTTTGAATAGAATGGTACAGGTTTCCATATTCTGTTGATATCATGTTGATATCAGACAGCTCCTGATGCAAATTTGGAAGCATTGGCTTCTATTTTGAAAGGTTTTGTGGAGTCAGGCATGAGAAGTACCGGTTCCTTCAAGAATTTGTTCTTGAGTGTTTTGAATGCTTTTTGTTGTTCTTCTTTCCATTCAAATTTGTTTGATTTGGATAAGAGTTGGTTTAGGGGTTTGATGTGGTGAGAGTAATTGCAGATGAACTTCCAGTAGAAGTTACAGAATCTGATGAATTTTCAAATGTGTCAGACAGTTTTCAGCACTGGCCAGTCTTCTATTCCCTTGAGTTTTCCAGGATCCATTTTGATTTTGTCAGGCATGATGATCATGCTGAGGTATTCAAGTCGTTGTTTGTTGAACTTGCATTTCTCCATTTTGAGGTAAAGATTGTTTTCCTGCAGGATTTGCAGTACTTTTTCTGTAAGTTGGTCGGTTTCTTCCTGGGTTTTACCATAGATTAGAATATCATCCATGTAGATGATGATTCCTCCTTTCTCCATTATTTCAGAGAATAATGTGTCCATCATATGTTGGAATGTTGTGGGACTGTTGCAAAGTCCGAAAAACATTACAGTTGGTTTGAAAAGACCCATAGGAGTCTTGAATGCTGCTTTCCATTGATTGCTATCTTTGATTCTGATGTTAGTATCCTAAGTGGACATCAAGCTTAGTGAAGTATTTAGCTCCTTTGAGTTTGTCCATAAAAGAGGAAATCATGGGGTAGTCTTGGCAGGGTTGGAGGTCTCCTCCTTTCTTGGCAACAAAGAAGAAGGGTAATGCCATAGGGGATTTTGAGGGGTGGATGTACCCTTTTCAGAGGTTTTTGTCTATAAATTCTTTCAGTGCTTTTTCTTCAGCAGGTGCCACTTGATAAGGTTTCATAGATTTTGCTTTGAATGTCAGTTTTAGTTTGATTTCATGATCAAATGTTCTTGATGGTGGGAATCATTCAGAGGCTTTCTTGTTGAATATTTTAGCCCATTGGGTGAATCTCCAAGGGATCTCAGGTAGTTCCTTGTTTGATTCCAGTTGTTTTCCTTTTTGGTTTGCCAATTTTGTCAGATTGTGTTGCTCATTGTGGAGTGTTGTGGCATGTGTCACTTTGGCATTTACTTCTAATGGGGTTAGAAGCATCAGGTTCATTTCCCTTTCTAAAGAGAAGGTGTCAATGTTGCACCGCAAAATCATTTCATTTGTGAAATCACTAGCTAATAAAGTAATTAACTCTCCAATACCAAATAATATCAGTATATGGCCATGGTCAGGCACTAGGTGTGAGAGATTAGAATACTATCTAATATATGTGAAGGCAGACATCTCAGAAACAGAACCAGAACACCCAGACAAGTAAAAATGTGCTGTTAACTAACTTATTAGTGATAAGGCTATGGAAGAATGACTCTGGTATGAATGTATCCAAGTGTTGTATCTGATACCGTGTTAACTAAGATATTAGTTAAGATACTCATGACTACACAAAAGACCCATTTCTTTGCCTCTACCCTAGAAAGCAGATGAGTTGTAATGCTTATGACCTTCAGATAGTACCTAGCCATAGTAACCAGTTCTGGAAGCAAATCTTGACAAGAGAATCTAGAAATTAGCTAATTTCATGATCAGATGGGGGTATCCAAGAGGGTACTCAGGGATGGATGCTCCCTCATAGTAACAAAAGAGACCAGAAATGATGGACTAGAAAATAAAGATTGATAAGAATGAAACAAGCTAATTAAATTATAATATTAGTTTACTGCCTAAAGGCTATGGAAGTGAACTTTTAGGACATTAGGGTTGAGAACCCGGGTGTGGAGAATCCAAGAAAGAGATAAAAAACCCTTAGATAAGAGTTAGCGAGGAAACTCACTAACCTGATTGGCTGTGATATAAATAACCAGGCACTTAGGGAGCAAGTTCCTGAGAGCAAATTATGTTGCTGATATCAGAACTCCTAGAATGATGCTCCTAAATGATGAAGAGACAATAAAATGATGAAGCTGAAGGCTTGTTTCAGGTATACCCATAAGTTAATTGTATATTGTTATAAAAACTTGTCTGTAAATTAAATATGAGGCAAGAAACTGCTTGCCTATTTCCCCCCCCCCCTGACTGTATGGTCGATTAGGATAGGAATACAAAGCAATTTTACATGATTTTCTTTGGTCATAGACCACCAGAGACTTAAAGAGTTATACTCTTAAAAACCAGACCCTTTGAAACAATTGAGATATTGACAGACCCTTCTGCTTGACTCGAGAGCTGAATACAAGTTGATACAACTCTTCTGTTCTTAAGTAGAAAGTTCACTAACTCCCATTTCTTTGGGTTCCTCTTAGAGGCCTTGCCTCAGAAGTATACCATTGAATTGTAAAGCTGTTTAATTGAGAAGCGAACATAGTATGCTAGGGCCTGTTGAAAATGCTGTCCACTAGGTCTATCTAGTTTAAAGATACTTACTGCAGGAGCTCACCAAAAGCCTGTCTTGCTGAGTAGTATAAAGTTTTATTGCATTGTTCAGAAGCTGTAGTGTGCTAGGGCCCATTAGATAACACTGTCTGCTAGGTGTTATGAACAGTCCAGATTGAGAGGAACAAGAACAATTATTCAACTTTACAAGATGGGTACAGGAGACCACAGACCAGTTGCAAGCACAGGAATATGAAGACAAAGAAGGGGAGTACTACAACGCCATGCAGGACTTGGCAAGAGAAGCAGGAATGGAGATAACTCTGGAGGATATTCTGGAATACCCCGAGGATGAAGAAGATAGCCATGGATCAACCAATCCAACCTCCGATACAGATGGAAGCACCAAGAGAGTGGAGACCGAGAATGGAGGAGAATCCATAGAGATAGAATCAGGAGAAGAGAATTATGAGTCAGAGGAAAGTGATGGAACATTGCACAGCAGTGGAATGGAGAACAAGGACACTGACTCATTGTAATATATAAATAACACTAGGATGCCATCAGCTAGGATGCGCATCATGGTCAAGACTGCACAGGACAAGTGTTACCTGGGTTAGGGGTTCGCTCTTGAGTAGCACGGAGTTCGACACAGGATGTCTATACAGACTTGGTCCTGTCCTACTAAGTGTGACTTGGAGACGATGGAACACTATAAGTCCAGCCAGTTATGGCAAAGAGGTATAGGAGGCAAGAACTTTATAACACTAAGATAAGGATACAAGGGTATGGTACAGTATCCTTATATACTACTATGTGTGGCTATGCTCCTACCATATATATCTGGACCCAGGTAAGTGAGTCATATCCTTATCTATCTAAGTATAGATTGTTCTGATGGTACTTCTGATTGTTTCAGGATGATAGGTCTTCTGTCTATTTATATACTTTGGATGCTTCTGATAAGGGGGTTTAAGGGGACTTCTGATAACAACAAGTAGAACAGCCCAATAACCTATAACAAGTATATAGTATCTCATAGGCATATAAGGCCTGTACAAGTAGGGATTAAAGCCTTAAGCTTTAATCTTGTTAACAGTGGTCATTAACCCTCTCTGCCTTAACTTGGTGTGTTCCCTTGTTATCTCATTGAGCGTGATCCACTAAGCTCTGCAAGGCCAACCGTCTTGGACACCTTGTAGAGTGATTGAAGGCCATCTCCAGTTATCTTCAGATACAGAAGGAGCATGGATCATAACAAAAGGAGTACAGTAAGGGACAAAACCCTTCCAATGATTTTTATACTTTAACAAATATATTAATAACTGCCCACCTACTAAGGATGAAACCTTCATATTTTAATTGGGAATACCTATATGACTCATATATCATCCTGCCAAGTATCATTGCATCATATGCCATTTTGGGAAGTCAGTGAATTAAACAATCATTTAAGGTCATTGGAAGGGTTTGTCCATCTCTAAGAAATTACCAATAATTACACTTTTAGTACTTTGTATACCCTCCCCTGGCATCCAACACACCCTGAACCCTATCAGGCATACTCTCTATCAGATTCTGACACACTTCTACTGGAATCTGATCCCATTCCTTTTGTATCCTATCCCATAATTCTTCCATCCCCTGAGGTAGAGTGTCATACTCCCCTAACTTGATTTTAAGGTAAGTCCACAGATGTTCAATTGGATTAAGGTCTGGAGATTGTGGGGGCCACACCATAACCTCCATTTCAGCTGCTTTGAACCATTTTTGAGCCTTGATGCACCTATGTTTGGGATCATTATCTTGTTGAAAGACAATATCCTCCACCTCTTTGTCATACCACTCCAGGCTCCCCTTGAGTTCATCCTCCAAAATGGTGACAAATAGATCACCATCCATCTTACCATTAATCTTGGCTGCCAACCCTGGACCCTTCCACAGCATACAGCCCCATACCATGATAGAACCTCCTCCAAACTTTGTGGTTCCCTGTACCAGCCTATTACTCAGCCTCTCTCCTGCTCTTTTCCAGACCCAAACCCTGCCATCTGACCCTAAGTGATTGATTTTGGTCTCATCTGACCAAATCACCCTCTTCCAGTCTTCCAGGGTCCAGTCTACATGTGCCTCTGCCCACTCCAATCTTTTCCTCTTGTGTATAACAGAGAGTTTAGGCCTTTTCTGCTTGACTACAGCCTTCATTCCAGCTTTTTCGAGTGCTCTGCAAACTGTTTCAGAGGATAGAGGTTGGTCAATGACAGTACAAAGTGTTCTGGTGATTTGGGAGGCATTTTCAGCCTTGTGGGATATGATAAGATAAGTGGCATATTTGATATTGCCAACAGAAAGCTTGGTTGGGTGGCCACCAAGTGACTTTGAAAGTGTTGAACAATGTTTGGAGCAAAGATGAGATATTGTGCTGAGGCCAAGACCAGTGGTAAAAGCAATATGGGTAGCAGAGTGGCCTTTGTCCAAAAGGGAAAGAATATGGTTGTGTTAAGTCATAGAAAGAAATCACATGTTAGCAGAATGAGGTTGGGAGGGTGGTGTGAGCTAGAGGAGTGAGCAGCTATATTTATACATTATTCCAATCAGTCACATGACATTCATTTGCACTTATTTGGCTGTAATAAACAAAATCATGTGATTAGAGTAGGGATGGACAAAATCCTTCCAATGACCTTAAATGATTGTTTAATTCACCAACTTCCCAAAATGGCATATGACGTAATGATGTTTGGCAGGATGATACATGAGCCATATAGGTATTCCCAATTAAAATATGAAGGTTTCACCTTTAGTAGGTGGGCAGTTATTAACATATTTGTTGAAGTATAAAAATCATTGGAAGGGTTTTGTCCCTTACTGTATTTGTGTTGGGGTGATGGCTGGTTGTTCCGATTTGGGAATCTGGGACAAGTGTTTTGTTGTCCAGAAAAAGGACAGTTGGGGTTTCTCGCAGGGCAAGGGGGATTGGTGCACATTCCTGGGAAGCATCTGGCTGGCAGTGGTTGTGGGCATTTACTGACCCAATGGTCTTTAGCTCTGCATTGGAAGCATTCTTGGTTTTGATATGATTTCATTTGTTGTCCTGTGACAATGGCATCTAACTCCAACAGTTCTTGTGCAGAGTCTTCTTTGGTATATTCTGGTTGCTGAATTTTGGGATAAGGATCTTCAAATCCTTCTTCTATTGCGGCATGGTCTATTTCCATGGCATGTGGGTCTTGTAGGGTGAAACATGGAGCATTACTCCTGTGGTAGAATTGTGTGTAGGGCATGTTGTTGTTTGGACAGCTTGGTCCATGGTTGGGTTGGTATTGGTTCCTTTGAGGGAACGTGTTCCTGGGGGTACCATAAAGGGCATTGATTCTGCAGAAGTTGTCATCGAGTTTGTTGGCTCAGGTATACCAAGCGGTGATGGTTGTCAGAGGGTTCTCTGATTCATTGATCTTCATTGCAATATGGTGATCAATTGCTTTACGATAGCGATCGATCAGTGTGCGATCTTTATTAAGTCCGGATTGACAGACGAGTTCCTTAAATTGAATGTTGAACTCAGTCATTGGTTTGCCTGCTTGGTGCAGGGTTTGAAGTCTGGTGTGTGCATATGCATGTTCGTCTGCTGTTATGAACAGTCCAGACCGGGAGGAACAAGAATTATTGTTCGACTTTACAAGATGGGTACAGGAGACTACAGACCAATTACGGGCACAAGAATACGAAGACGAGGAAGGGGAATATTACACCGCCATGCAGGACCTGGCGAGAGAAGCAGGAATGGAGATAACCTTGGAGGATATATTGGAATACCCCGAGGACGAGGAAGATAACCATGGATCAACCGACCCAACCTCCGATACGGATGGAAGCACTGAGAGAATGGAGAGCGAGAACGGAGAGGACTCCATGGAGATACAATCGGGAGAAGGAGACTATGAGTCAGAGGAAAGCGATGGAACATCGCACAGCAGTAGCGAGAGTACTGACTCATTGTAATATAAATAACACTAGGATGCCATCAGCCAGGATGTGCATCATGGTCAGGACTGCGCACGACCAGTAGAACAGCCAAGTAACCTATAACGAGTATATAGCACCTCATAGGTATATAAGGCCTGTACAAGTAGAGATTAAAGCCTTAAGCTTTAATCTTGTTAACAGCAGTCGTTTACCTCTCTGCCTTAACTTGGCGTCTTCCCTCGTTATCTCATTGAGCGCGATCCACTAAGCTCTATAAGGCCAACCGTCTCGGACACCTTGTAGAGTGATTGAAGGCCGTCTCCAGTTATCCTCGGATACAGAAGGAGCACGGATCATAACATCTGCCAGGGTGAAGTTGGCTCTAAGCTGGGCAGTGAAGTTATCCCATGACTCCATGGCTATGGGTTGTCCTGCTTGGGTTTGGGTGTTCCTCTCATGGAGGTATTGTCTGGCCCAGGCTCGGGCATCTCCTGATTGCATTGTCAAAAGAACGAATAGGGTTCTGGCAAGGTCAGTGTTGTAAGTGGTTGTGTTAGCAAGCACATAGACTTCACATTGGAAGATCCAGTCTTCAAACAATCTTCTGGTTCCATCAAAGGCGATGGGTTTGAGAAGTCCTAACTCCTTTGGGGTTTGTGCAGTGGCCATTTGTAATTGTCTGGGTGGTGGTGGTGGTGGTGTTGGTGGTTGCAGTGGTTGTACAGGTGGTGCCAGTAGGGCTAAGGGTTGTATTGGTGCAGGTAATGCGGGTGGTTGAGGGTCAGGTTCTGATTGGTTGTCATCAGTGATGTAGATGTCTGAGTCATTGTCTACTGGGGGGGTTTTTCCTTGATTTACTGTATATTTGTGATGTGTAAGTAAGTTTTCCTCTGATTGGGAAAGTTCCCTTGGTTGTTTGAGGGCGTATTCGAGTTTTTGAAGTTCAAAATTGTTTAGTGGGTTTACTTTAGCACAATATTCTTCAGCTTGTTTGTGTTTTCTTTCTTCTTGTTCATAGTGTTCTTTTAATTCTCTTTCATGTTGTAATCTTTGTTGTTCTGCTAGTTCTTCAGCAAAACTTGTTTGAGTGCATGTGGGTGTTGATGCACTTGGAGCAGGTGAGTCGAATGGAGATGGGGGATAAAACAGCGACGGTGTTTGAGCAGGTATAGGGTTTCTTCTGGGATCTGGATTTTGGGTTCCTGATCCAGAGATTCTACTTCTTGATTTAGGAGGCGGTGATGGAGTTTCTCAGGCCGAGAACTTCTTTGAAGGCATAGTGGCAATTGTCTAGCAATCAATTATCGCTAGAAGGATGAAAAATTGGGTTGCGATGATGGAGATTCCTGAGTACAGGTTCCACGATCTGACAACACAGCAGTGGCAAGGGCACATGATGCATTCAAGTTCTAGGGTGATTATTTGGTAGGCAATGAGGGTGGCAGTGGAGGTAAAGACAAAAATGAGTAGGTAAGCCAGGTCTTCTGGCAGGGAGAGATTGAGGGATGTAGCAATGGCTACACAGAGGGGCGGTTTTCTTTCGCATGTTGTTTTGAACGACCAGAGTTTTTTGACATGTTCAGTACATCGGTAGAGCAGAGCAGAGTAGAGGGCAAGCAAGAGATAAGCAGCAGAGTATCTTAGTGTTTTGTTACCCAGGTTAGGGGTTTGCTCATGAGTAGCATGGAGTTCAACACAGGATGTCTATACAGACTTGGTCCTGTCCTACTAAGGATAACTTGGAGACGATGGAGCACTATAGTCCAGCTGGTTTAGAGGCAAAGAGTTATAGGAGGCAAGAACTGCATAACACTAAGATAAGGATACAAGGTAATGTACTGTATCCTTATATACTTCTAAGTGTGGCTGTACTCCTACTGTAATAGTCCAGACCAGAGTAACTATGAGTCAGAGATAAAGGACATGAGGCATAAACTAAGAATAGTCCTTCTGATGTGCACTACTGATGGTTTCATAGTGACATGGGAATGTAAACTAAAAATAACCATCCTTCTGATAAGACTTCTGATAACAGTTGTAGTATTCCCCTTCTTCATCTTCATATTCCTGTGCTTGTAGCTGGTCTGTGGTCTCCTGTACCCATCTTGTAAAGTTGAATAGTTGTTCTTGTTCCTCTCAGTCCAGACTGTTCATAACATAGGGAGTCTGGGGATCAGATTTCCAAATCTGAGGTTGTGAGCAATGATCCAGAGTTCCTCTTATATGTAAGGGGACTGGTGTCATATGCCCCCCCTTACACAAGGCATGCTTAGGGGTCTGTGGTAAGGTGTCCAGGCTCAGCCACCCTAGCTGATACCTGATGCCCAAGCCCAGCCTCAGCCTTTGGCCACCCCCATCCCCAAGTCCAATCCCATGTACAATTAAAATCTATTATCATTGTACTATATATTGTTTGCATGTGTTATGTCTGGTAGTCTACATAGTATTTGGCTACCCATTCTATGCATAGACCATTGCTGTACTTTAGTAGTGCACATGCTAATTAGAATCAGCACTCAAATATTAAATTGGTTCTGGCCCCTTCACTCCCCTAACAGGAACTGGTTGCATTGGAATCCACCAATGCCTTGACTGTTTTGCATTCTGCTGAGTCAGTGGTCTCAAGTTCCACCATCAGCTGGAGGAATTTGGATTCTAAGTCAGAGTAAGCAATGACCAGTCTTTCAGGAGGTGGTGTTCCCAGTGGGGACATTGTACTGGAGTTTTGGGGGGTGGTGGTGTATCTTCAGAAGTTGGAAATGAGTTGGAAATGAGTTCTATTTCATCTACCAATAAAACCAAAAACCTATTACATGAATGTGGCAGGAGCACACCAGTCACCTGTCATATTGCTGAAAATCCTCTTCAGCTTCCAACTCTGCTTCTTCCACCCTCAGAATTCCAGTTGTTGCAGCTAGGGTATCCATCTCTAAATTCCACCTCTGTATCAGCTCATCTCATTCCTCCAGATCCATGTACCAGATGTCATGACAGAGTAGACACTTGGCCTCCATGTGTCCTGGTCTTTTACAGTGGTAGCAGAGTGGGGGGAGTCCCAATTTCTGCTTTGAGGCATCAATATCCATAGGGACTGGATTTCTTGGAGAAGAGTTAGAGTGGATAGGGGGGTGTGGAGGGGCTGAAGGTCTGATTGTTGGCATGGAGGAGGGGAGTCTGATATACCCTGCAGGAGGCTTGGAGGTGGGAGGGAGTGGGGAGCAAGTATTGGAGCAGAATGCCTCATTTGCCATCCAGGCTTGGTCTACTTGTCATACTACCAAGTACTAGACCTCTGGGTCTGAGTCTGAGGGGCAGCCTGCTGGAAGGGCAGCAATGGCATTCTGGATGGAAAGGTACAGACCTCAGCAGAATTTGACCACAATGACTCAAGGGTCTCAGTACCCAGACTCGGAGATAAGGACTTTGAAAGTGTCCAAGTAGTCTTTGACAGTGCACTCTCATTGGTGATACAACATAAACTCCAATGTATTTAGTGCATTGGCTTCTGCATTGACAGGGAAAAACCAACCCTTGAATTGTTTGGTGAAGTCCCACTAGTCTGTAAAGGGAAACCTGCCAATGCTAGCTTCCAAGTAGAACAGCTCTTTAGCCCACTGTGCTGCACATCCCAACTTCATGTAAGAGAGGGTCCACAGTATTTTCTGTTCATCAGAACAGAATTGATCTGCTGAGAGCCTGATGTAAAGCTGGTGTGCATTCAGAAATGCATGACCCTTGACACATTCTTTGTCAAATTTGGGTGGGGTTGCCACCCCAGCCTTGGTGGAGGTGCATGGCAGAGGTGATGGTGGACAGGGTAAAAAGTGGGAGGGAGGGGGTTCATGGGTAGCAGCTTCTCCTCTGTTGAGGAGCATGGCTGAGATGGAGAGGGGTGTAAGGGGACACTCCAAACACCCCAGTAGTACCTCCACCAACCCTATTGACACCCCTGGGCCCCCCAATGCATTATATATCCCTCCTTTCAAATGCTTACACTTCTCACTATCCAGATAAAACTCTCCCTCATTCCCTCTCATTTCTACAGACTCTAGACTGTCATATTCACTTCCTACATTTGTTTCAGCCACACTGGGCCTTGTGTAACACCCAGACATTATGGCTAAGCCTGGTCCAATTTATATTGATTATATAAGTTAGGTATATACCTAGTTTTCACCTGCAGGGGTTTCCTCATCCTATTCTCTTAGGATTTCCCTGCAGGTATGTGTCCTGTACATAACTCATAGTCTAATATCACTTAGGATTTCCCTGCAGTGTCACTTCAGCTCCCTGAGTTGCCTGAGCCCCACAGGTTGCCCTAACAGGGGGGGTGTTGGGGTGCTGACATCCTATGGAGTCCATGAGGTTTCAGAGCATGTCACATATGTCATTCACCATGTCTGTCATATTCTGTTTGGCTTCAGCTTGTCAGGCCTGTACCACCACCATGTCTGTGAGTAGTGAGCCTATGGCCTCCTCAATGGTCATTTGAGTCAGTGGTTACTACTACTGCTCTTGGGACATTTTGATGAGGGCACTGGAAGGTAGAGGAAGGGTGTAGTTAGCACAGGAGAAGTGGTGTAACTTGTCCAGGCATTGTCAACAGCTAGTCCTCTGGGAATAGACTTGATTCTTCTGTAAGGGTGACCTGGTAGCCATGTTGCATCAGCTGAGCAGGGAGGAATCTTAGTATCATTTCCAGACTTCTACCAAGTACATATCTGAGCAGGGAGAAACCTTAGAGAATTGAGTAAGGTTTCTCCAAGCTCACCTACACTACTTATACTACCTGCCATAAGGTCCCAATTGAGTAATCTACTCTACATAAATGGCCATGAGGTGTCAGGGATGCCTAAAGTGAGTATAGTTGGGAATGGGCTCAGGATAGGATTGTATGCACCAGTGAGGGTTCATGTCTGCATTGGAGGGGTGTAGGAGGGGATTCTGAGCACTAGGGTGCTGGAGGACAGATTTCCAGGCTTAGGAAGGCTGGAAATTGGAATTCCAGATGCAGGAGGGCTGGGAGTTGGATTCCTGAGCATAAGGAGGCTAGGAATTGGATTTCCAAACACAGAGGGGCTGGGGATTGCATTTCCAAGTGCAGGGAGATTGGGGGTTAGATTTCTGAATGCAGGGAGTCTGGGAATCAGAATTCCAAATCTGAGGTTGTGAGCAATAACCTGGAGTTCCCCTTACAGATGGGGATAGAACAACAATGGTGTTTGTGTGGGGCATTGAGTGGGTTTTTGTCTAGGGTCAGGATTTTGTACACCTGGACCTGATACTTCTCAATTTGGGAGGAGATAGAGATTTTTGGGCTGAGAATTTCTTGGGAGGCATGGTGATGGTTGTCTAGCAATCAATTATCACTAGAAGTATAAAGAATTGGGTGGTGATGATAGAAATCCTGATATAGAGATTCCATGATCTGATGATGCAGCAGTGACAAGGGCATGTGGTGTGTTTGAGTTCTGAGAGGATGGTTTTGTAGGTGAGGAGAGTGGCAATGGTGACAAAGGTGAAGACAAGTAGGTAAGCCAGATCTTATGGCAGGAAGAGGTTCAGAGATATAGCAATGACTATATAAAGCAGTGGTTTCTTTTGATATGTTGTATTGAATGACCAGAGTACCTCAACATGTTTAGTACATCAGCAGAGTAGAGGGCAAGTAGAGGATAAGCAGCAAAGTATCTTAGTGTTTTGTTACCCAGGTTAAGAGTTTGCTCTTGAGTAGCAGTGTTCATGGCAGGATGTCTATACAGACTTAGTCCTATCCTACTAAGCATGACTTGGAGATGACAGAGCACTATAGTCCAGCCAGTTTAAGGGCAAAGAGTCATAGGAGGCAAGAACTTTATAACACTAAGATAAGGATACAAGATAATGTACAGTATCCTTATATACTACTAAGTGTGGCTATGCTCCTTCTGTAAGGGGACACTCCAGACACCTCAGCAACACCTCCATTAACCCTATCGACACCCCTGTACCCTCCAACGCATTATATATCCCTCCCTTCAAATGCTCACACTGCAAACACAGCCAGAATACTCCATACACTCCCTCACTGTCCAGATAAAACCCTCCCTCATCTCCTCTCATTCCTACAGACTCTAGACTGTCATATTCACATCCCACATTCATTTCAACCACACCAGGCCTTGTGCAACCTAGAGACACCACAGCTAGGCCTGGTTCGATTTATATTGATTATATAAGTTAGGTATATACATAGTTTTCACCTGCAGGGGTTTCCTCATCCTATTCTCTTAGGATTTCCCTGCAGGTATGTGTCCTGTACATAACTCATAGTTTAATATCACTTAGGATTTCCCTGCAGTCGTTTCGGCTCCCCCTGAGCTGTCAAGGCCTCCCAGGTCGCCCTAACAGAAGAATAGGATCCCCGGAGAGACCAGTCTTGTGTCTATAGGCCCTACCGTGTCCGGAACGCATTCTATGACCCAGTGGCAACCTATCCCCCCAATACTCCTCTCTCTCACCGACCTACCTTGTCCCACACTCATGTCACAGCAAAATGTGCCAGAAAACGGGCCTTCGGACCCATTGGCTATGATTGCTCAGCTCCAACAGGACGTGGCATCCGTAATGACCAGGCAGGCCAACTCCGAACTGGCCCTCACAGAGGTCATCCAGTCAATTCAAACCACACTCCAAGAACTTTCCCAACATCCCAAAACCCTGAATCCCCCCAACACCATCCCACCTGTCTCTAACTCTTCCCCTTCTTCTACTCAACATCCCCATTCCTCAAAGGTTAAGCCGGCGACTCCACCAGACTTCTCCGGGGACCGGACGCGTGGAAGAGCGTTCTTAAACTCATGTAACACCTACCTGCAACTCTGCCCCACGCATTTTTCATCAGACCAACAGAAGATACTCTGGGCCATGTCTTTTATGAAGGAGGGGCGCGCCGCTAAGTGGACAGACCAAATTTTCCGATGGGAAGAGAGGAATCAAGGGGCGGAAAGATTTTTAGACTGGGAGGACTTCCAGGACAAGTTCCATAAGCACTTCCTCCCCGTAGACTCCGAAGCAGCTGCTGTCAATCGCCTGGAAGGCACAGAGTACTTCCAGCAAAACAGGAGCGTCGAGGACTACCTGGACAAATTCCTGGAGCTTATTTCGGACTCTGGATACCAAGATGACAAGACCATCATCATCAAATTCTGTCGAGGTCTCCGGCCAGCGATCCAAACTGCCGTAGCCACGATGACAGCTAATCGCCCCTCGGATTACGCTCTGGAGGCTTGGTACAAGGCAGCGCAACTCATAGACCAAAACCAAGCTGCAAACGAAGCTTTCCAAGCCCTCAGACAGACTCAGATACCCCCGGCCAAGCCCTCTGCCCATTCCTATCGCCTCGCACCTCTCCCTACAGCCACACCTGCCACGTTGCCATCAACTCCCCCCCCGCCGATTCACTCTTTTGCCCATGTCGCTCCTACGCCAGCAAAGCCAGTCCCGATGGATATTGATGCAACTAGGAAGACTTTGGCAACTCCGGTGCTATGTTATAGATGCCACCAACTGGGCCACATCAAATCCGAATGCCCCATGCGTTTTGATGTTTGCTATCTGGATGTCGAGGAGAAAGAGGCCTTAATTCAAAAGTTGCTGGCTGATAAGGATGCTGTGGAAGCTCAGGAGTCGTCAGAGCAGTTAGGGAGTGAGGAGGATACGGATTTTGTCTCGAGTGGTCAGTGAACTGTGTGCCCCAACCACCTACAGGGAGTAGGTACAGTGTATTACCCCTAGACCCAATAGATGACACTGTTCCTACCCGGAATTCGATCCCTGTACAAGCCACACCCCCTATAAGACCTCCTCCGTTAAAGAGGCCGAGACAGCCAAAATGGGAACGACGTCTACCCCCTATATTCAAGATAGCTTCCGCAGAGTCTCGGCGGTCACTTCATCTGACCGTGGAACTGGAGACGACGGACATGTCTGAAAGGAAGGTCACCCAAGCCCTCCTGGATAGCGGGGCGACCGGTTGTTTTGTCGACCGTGATTTCGTGTGGAAGAACCGTCTCAACACTTGCCCCCTCTCCCAACCCATCCCGGTCTTCAATGTTGATGGCACCGAAAATGAAGCTGGCTCAATTACCAAAGTCCTAGACGTCACCCTTCGCTATAAGTCCCATTCGGAGCGTACTGCCCTTGCTGTCACTTCCCTCGGAAGGCAAGACCTATTGTTAGACTTTTCATGGTTAAGGGAGCACAACCCCGAAGTAGATTGGCAAATGGGTGAAGTCCATATGACTCGCTGCCCAGACAGATATTGTACGCTCTGTAAGGAACAATTAAAGACCAAACGGAAGGTCCGAAGGGCTGAGCTTAGAGCGACCTCTATGTGTTCGGAAGGCCCCCATCCACTTTGGGACGATGATTGGGAAGATGTCCAAGAAATCCCGGGTCTCCAACCGAAATCCGCACTGGAGACGTCAGACAGCGAATGCATTTGGGCCACAGTCCTCTACCCAGACCCCCAGTTCATCTGAGCAACCGGTACTACTTCCCAGAGGCTCGCCGAAGCCTTCCATCGCAACTCGCAATCGTCTCAAACGTCCCCTAGACCGTCTGGCTCCCTAGGCTCGATCCCCAAACACCTCCGTGATTTCTCTGTGGTATTTGAAAAGGAATCTTTCGATTCCCTTCCAGAGCAGAGGCCCTGGGACCATGCCATCAAACTCACTCTGGGAGCAATGCCGGTCGGCTGTAAGGTATACCTCTTAGCCCCCTCCGAGCAGTCAGAGCTCGACTCCTTCATACAGGAGAACCTAACTTCGGGAAGGATTCGTGCTTCCAAATCCCCGATGGCTTCTCCGGTATTCTTCATCAAGAAGAAGGATGGTTTGCTCCGGCTAGTCCAGGATTACCGAGCCCTTAATGCGATCACAGTGAAGAATAAATACCCACTCCCACTCATCTCTGAGCTTGTCAACCAGCTTCAGGGGGCTAGATACTTCACTAAACTTGATATCCGATGGGGTTTCAATAATGTGCGCATTAAACCCAGAGACGAGTGGAAGGCAGCATTCCATACCAACCGAGGCCTCTTCGAGCCCCTGGTGATGTTCTTTGGACTCACCAATAGCCCAGCCACTTTCCAAACGATGATGAACGATATTTTCAGGGATCTCATCGCAGAGGGAGTCGTTGTGGTGTACTTAGACAATATTCTTATCTTCACGAAGACCATAGAGGAGCACAGGGAAGTCACCCGCCAGGTTTTAGAGATACTTCGCCACCATAAACTCTACCTCCGGCCGGAGAAGTGCGAGTTTGAGAGAACGAGAGTGGAATACCTGGGGCTTATCATTTCAGAAGATAAGGTAGAGATGGACCCAGTGAAGGTCGCCAGGGTACAGGAATGGCCGGAACCCGCAGACAAACGAGAGGTCCAAGCGTTCCTGGGCTTTGTGAATTTCTACAGACGATTTGTCCAAGACTTCTCACATCATGCCTGCCCCCTGTTCGATCTCACCAAGTCCGACTCTCCTTGGCAGTGGGGGGAACCGGAACGTGACGCTTTCACTACCCTTAAGAGACTGATCACATCCGCACCTGTTCTTGCTTCCCCGGACACCTCCTTACCCTTCCAAGTAGAAGCAGATAGTTCCGACTTTGCCACCGGAGCGGTACTCTCCCAACGATCGGAGGAAGGCAAATGGCACCCCATAGCATTCTACTCCAAATCCCTGGACCAAGCGCAGCAAAACTACGAGATCCATGACAAGGAAATGTTGGCGATCATCTGGGCACTTGAAGAGTGGTGGCATTTCTTAGAAGGAGCCCCCCATACTGTAGAAATCTGGTCGGATCACCGTAACCTGGAGTACTTCATGACGGCAAAGAAACTCAATCGTCGCCAAGCTCACTGGTCTCTTACTCTGGCTCGCTTTGACTTCGAACTTCATCACAGACCCGGTAGATCAATGGGGAAGGCGGACGCCCTATCCCAGCGGGCAGACCACGGCTCCGGAGCTCACGACAACGAGGACATTGTTCTCTTAACCAGGGAGAAGTTTGCCATCCAGGCCCTCGAGGGAATTCAAGTCACCAGTGAAGAACAAACCCTCCTACAGGACATCCGAGCAGGAAATTGTTCTGAAGCCGCCGAAGAGGCAGTGGCAACGGCAGCTCGTAGGCTCAAGGAGTCCTCCTCCCAAACTGTGCACTCTTCCGAGTGGTCAAAGGTGGACGGGCTACTCTTATTCTGAGGCAGGATCTATGTCCCAGACATCAGTGACCTCCGACGCTGCATTGTGGCTCTCTGCCACGATTCTCCGGTTGGAGGACATGCAGGTCACTGGAAGACACTCGAACTGGTCTCCCGGAACTACTGGTGGCCGCAGATGTCCCGCTTCGTTGGTCAGTACATCTCCACTTGTGACCTGTGCCTTCGAGTGAAACCCCACCGCCACCTCCTGACTGGAGAACTCCACCCCCTGCCCATCCCCAAGTCCCGTTGGGACACTATCAGCGTAGACTTCATCGTAGAGCTCCCCCCTTCAGCAGGGTACGATTCTGTGATGACAGTGGTCGATTCAGCCTCTAAACAAGCCCATTTCATCCCTACCTACACCACAGTGACCGCAGAAGGAGCCGCACGACTGTTCTTACACAACGTATGGAAACTGCACGGACTCCCCAAACAGGTAGTGTCAGACCGAGGCCCCCAGTTCGTCACGGAATTCACAAAGGAACTTTACCAGAAGCTAGGAATTAAAGTAGCAAGCACAACCGCGTGGCACCCCCAAGCGGATGGTCAAACCGAAAGGGTTAATCAGGAGTTAGACCAATACCTTCAAATCTTCGTCAACGAGAGGCAAGATGACTGGTTAGACCTCCTCCCCCTGGCCGAGTTTCAACACAACAACCATGTCCACGCCTCAACCCAACACTCCCCCTTTCTCCTTGACACCGGTAGACACCCCCAAATGGGTTTCAAACCTCATCAATGACCCTCACGCCTGGAAACCGTTAACGAATTCACGGACTGGATGAAAGTGACACTAGAAGAAGCCAAGGCCGCCTTAGTACATTCTAAGGATGAAATGACAAGGTACTACAACCAATGCTGCATCCCAGCCCCCGTCCTTAAACCGGGAGACCGAGTCTACTTAGACGCGAGCGATATCCAAACCACCCGACCATCAAAGAAGTTATCTCACCTCAGACTCGGTCCCTATGAGGTAGAACAACGAGCCGGTGCCAACACCTATCGCCTGAAGCTCCCTCGGTCCATGCGACACCTTCATCCAGTGTTCAACATCGTGAAACTCTCCCCCGTGCCAGACGACCCGTTCCCAACCCGGCGGCCACCCCCACCACCGGATCCGGTGGTCATTGATGACGAAAAGGAGTGGGAGGTAGAGGAGATTCTAGACAGCCGGCTGGTGCGACAAAAACTCAAGTTTCTGATCAAGTGGAAGGGTTTCGGCCATGAACACAACTCCTGGGAAGACTCCGCCGATGTACGCACCCCGGGACTTGTCAAAAATTTCTACAAGTGACATCCCAGGGCCCCGCGCTTCATACGAGCTCTCCAGTTCGGTTCTATTCCATTCCAACCCATCCGAGCCATCACGTCGAGCCGCCACAATCTAGAAGGGGGGGTGGATGTAAGAGGACACTCCAGACACCTCAGCAACACCTCCATTAACCCTATCGACACCCCTGTACCCTCCAACGCATTATATATCCCTCCCTTCAAATGCTCACACTGCAAACACAGCCAGAATACTCCATACACTCCCTCACTGTCCAGATAAAACCCTCCCTCATCTCCTCTCATTCCTACAGACTCTAGACTGTCATATTCACATCCCACATTCATTTCAACCACACCAGGCCTTGTGCAACCTAGAGACACCACAGCTAGGCCTGGTTCGATTTATATTGATTATATAAGTTAGGTATATACATAGTTTTCGCCTGCAGGGGTTTCCTCATCCTATTCTCTTAGGATTTCCCTGCAGGTATGTGTCCTGTACATAACTCATAGTTTAATATCACTTAGGATTTCCCTGCAGTTGTTTCGGCTCCCCCTGAGCTGTCAAGGCCTCCCAGGTTGCCCTAACACCTTCTATATATATCTGTACCTGAGTAGCTATGAGTCATGGTAAGTCAGAGTGAGTCATAACTATTAATAGTCCTTCTGATGTACACTACTGATTGTTTCAGAGTGACATTTGATGTGAGGAAAGATGAACTAAATATATACAGTGACCCACAAAACTGTTCCAATGTTTTATACTTTTAACTTAAAGTAGTAATAGCTCAATGGATAAAATGACTAAATTTGTGAATATATTTATAAACATAGCCAAACATGTCATATCTGACCCTGCAAAGTCGCGTTATGTAATACTTCCAAATTGGGCAATTATGAATTTTGTAAGCATGTTGAGTCATTGGAACAGTTTTGTCAATGACATATTATACCAGGCCATCGTATTATTTCTAGTACTTAGAGTGGCTCCCTTTGGCTTTGAGAACAGCTGCTACTCTCCTAGGCATACTTTCAATTAACTTCTGATACTCAGAAGCTGAAATAGCATCCCACTCCTTCTCTACCTCCTACTACAACTCCTTTATACCCTTGAGAGGAGATTCATACTCTCCCAGTGTTCTCTTCATATAATCCCATAAGTGGTCAATGGGATTGAGGTCAGGTGATGTGCTGGCCAGATTAGCAGCCTAAAATGATATTTTTGAAACCATTCTGGGGCCAATACACTCTTGTGTTTGAGATCATTATCTTGCTAGAAGATGATATCTTGGGGTTTAAGCTTGTACCACTGGAGACTCTTCTTCAAATCCTCCTCCAAAATTTGCACAAACAACTCTGCATCCATCCTTCCATCAATCCTCACTGCATAGCCTGGGCTATCCAACCCCAAACTATCACTGATCCTCCTCTATACTTCAGAGTTTCCTGAACCAGTCTTTCACTGAGTCCCTCTCCCTTCTTTTTCCATCCCCACTTCCTCCCATCTGACCCCAAACAATTGATTTTGGTCTCATCAGACCATACAACCAGCTTCCAGTCTTCCACAGTCCAATGCTGGTGTGTCAGAGCAAAATCTAGCCTAGTTCTCCTATGCTTGTCAAAGGGTAAAGGCTTTTTTTGCTTGACTATAGCCTTCATTCCTGCCTGTTTGAGATGCCTTAACACAATCTGTGAAGAGACTGATGTTCCAATGATGGGAACAAGAGATTTGGCTATATCTACAGCAGTTTCAGCCTTGCCAGCAGAGATAAGATAGATAGTACACTGGATGTTGGTAGTAGAGAGTTTTGAAGGATGTCCTCCAAGTGATTTGGTAAGGCTGAAACAATTTTTAGAGGCTAGCCTGGATATGGTACTGTGCCCAACACCAGCAATTGCCTCAATTTTAGTATAGGAATGGTGAGAATTTAGCATAGAGAGAATGGTTTTCTTTAGAATAGAAGATAATGGTTTTATGGTAAGTGGGGGGGTTGAGAATGATAGGACATGGCTGTTAGCACATTTATTTATATGTCAAAGACACATAGTCACATGATCTTGTTAATTTACAATCAACAGAGTCATGTAATTGCTTGAATTAGTATCAAAATTTACCATTGACAAAACTGTTCCAATGACTTAAAATGCTTACAAAATTCATAATTGACTTATTTGGAAGTATTACATAACGTGAATTTGCAGGGTCAGATATAACATGTTTGGCTATGTTTAGAAATATATTCACAAATCTATCCATTTTATTCACTGAGCTATTACTACTTTAAGTCAAAAGTACAAAACATTGGAACAGTTTTGTGGGTCACTGTACATAATGTCCTTCTGATGGGAATTCTGATAACATTACTCTTCCTCATAGCATATACCACCTCTCTTAAGCTTAGGAACATAAGGACATGAATATGAACCATCTCCATCCTATGATCCCCATCCCTGCTATCCACTCATTGATAGTATATGCAGAGCCAGCCATGCTAATTTTGTTCTCTAAACTGTCTTAACCCAAGTTAGAACTCAACAGGGATCAAATAATATAAAGCCTACCAAAATTATCTCCCTTAGTACCCCAGTCACAAACCAAATCTTGAAACTGGACCAGGAAACAATGGAAGGTGAGCACATTCTCTTTCATTTAAGACATCAAAAAATTGGTGGCATGATTCATCAAATGATGAGATCAGGGTCTGCATAGCTGGCTCATCAAAGAAAAATTGCTGGTCCATAACATGCTCATAGTCATCTGAGCATGGTAGAGCTGGTCCAGGGCCTTCTGGAATGGAGAAGGTGTGGATGGTAGCAATCATGGTATCACAGAACTTGTTGCTGTATGGATCATAAGCCCATCTTGCTGTAGCATACATTGAATAGCCAGCAGCAAAATCAATACAGGCTAGTGAAACAGAACCATGAGTCTTGGCACTTGAAAGCATGATCAAGGTGCTCCCTCACCTATTACATGTGCAGCCTGAGGAGAGAAGTGGTTTGTGAGCACAGAGAATACATGTTGGAAGTGAAACACAACAGACATGTTGCCATTTTCTGAGCTCAGCAAGCAGTGATGGAGGATATGATGATAGAGCAGAAGAGATCTGCTTTAAATATTGCACTTTAGGATCAGAGACTATACCAGTGCTCTAGTTCAGGAGGTCAATTTGGAGTTAGCTTTGAGAAGAACTTGAATTTACTGAGTTCTCTTGAGCCTTAATCTGTGCTTGGGCACCACCCACATGAACATGCAAGCCCTCCTTGTACCTTGAAATAATCTGTGAAATGCATCAGTTACCCGAGAGTCAAATGACCAAAAAAGACTTGCATGACAGATGTTTGCATTGCGATATGCTAATTCTTTCCCCCACTGAACCGAAAGCTGATATAGCGTTATGCGTGCTTTATCTCTCTCGATACAGAGCTGGACCAGACTCCAAAAACCTAGGAGACAGTCTAATATGCGTATGAATGCAAACATGGATGATGAACGAAGGAGGCTGGAGCCAGTACCCCCTGTCTCACATCTTAAAACAAGGGCGCGCGACTGCCACATCAGGACAGAGGGTCCATCATCCCTATTTGGCGGAGTAAACACAGCAGCGTGCCAATGGCCTGAGACATTTGTAGCCCGGTGGTGATGCAAGACAGATTTGACCTGACATATATATGCGCACAGTGAAGGTCCCAAAAGCGTGACGATTGGAGAAAACCATCGATGCTATGGCTAACATGAGATGCTCGGACTTCAGAGGGAATGACGAACACGCATCGGCGAAGGGAATAATTCGTTGGGTCGCAAACCCCTTGGGCAGGGGGGGGCGCAAGAAGGCAAGTCTGAACTTTGAACTTTCGTGGCTTGAGGACGTGACACTCCCTCGTCCACCTATATATACCTTCCTCGTGAATAGGAGCAATTAATCAAAATACCTGTGCTATATGCCCATAGCTTATTTTTAATACAACTATCGCTTTCCACGTTATTTCTCACCCTGGTAAATTATATTTTGATGAACATGTGTGCGAAGGCAGTATTCAAGTTGGCCTTCTCATAAATCCATTGACAAGGACGACTCTTGTGCCGATTTGCACAGATCTTAGAGCATTGCGAATTTGAGTGACACGCTCGCACTGGCTGGTGAGATGTAAATATGAGCAATATACCATCTTACGGCCTCGGGACAACAAGCTTCTCAACATCACTGCCCAAACGCTCGTACTAGCTTTGTGTAATCACTCCCCCCGCCTTCTCCCCAGTATGCAGTCCATATATAAGACTAATTTAATTAGGTTTAGGTGTCCACAACAAAGGGGTCTGCGTTTGCCCTCACTCCGTAGGAAGGTCTCAGGATCTGGTATTGAGACCTTGAGTTTTATGAACGCTTCACAGTAATTGTCACTCATCCGACAGCCTGGGCGTCATCAAGCCTTATAACTGTCCCCCCCGGAAGCCGTTTGCTCGAGTGGCGGTAGTTGTTTGTTTGTTAGGGCGATATATGCATACCTCCTGAAAGGGTATGCCATCCGGGGGGGATTATAGCCCATATTTCAGCAAGGAGATGCTGCTTCTTAGGGGAGGGCAAAGAAGTCCATTGCGTCTGAACTGTTGTTCTCAGGCCGCACAGTTCAATATCTTGATGATCCTGAATGATTGGATGTGTCCGGTGTCAGTTTCTACTGTTACGCCGAGATCATACTTGCTGCCATATGTATTGTCATTAGTACTACGTCGCCCTGCTTCCGAGTGCTGTCAGCTCCTACCATGGTATCATTCATCCCCATCTATTCATTTACCCTCAGACTTTCACATGTGAGAGAAAATAATGGCTTGAAAGATCAAGACCGCGCGATTTTTGGGTGGCTTTAAATTCTCATCACATCAAGAATTCGAACTTCGCGGCCATGAACGGCCGTCAGCTCTATCAGAAAATTGTTGATACAAAATTCTCTCAGAGAACAGACCTTCATCAAATGAGGTCCGTTTTTGATTTAATATACTTCGGCTCTCCTGCTATGAGCGCCTATCCTACCTCTCTATACATCATCAAGATTTATGAGTCACGCGTCTATTTGGTTTCGGGTCGGAGGTTAAGCTTCTATCAGCACGACAACAACAACTAGTGACTTGGTCCTCACACGCTGTAGATGATATGTGTCAACCCACGAGCATCGTTGAATTATTGTTGAATGCGATGTGTCGGAGAATGGCAGTTCTAACTTTAGCTGCTTCACACGTCCGGAGGATTCTCTTCCCTTAGATAACCACGCCTGAGGGCTCTGGAAAGGCCGCCAGGTTGCACCGCGCCCCAGTCGCGTCCCAGTCGCGTCATCTATGGTCGCTTTGGCGTCCACGGGCCAAAACTTGACATGCTCTACCTCTTGCCACGTATACGACCTTTGAAGTTTCCGAGAGAATCAGCTGCGGTCAGCTTGCGGCAGGCTTCAATTCCACTTCAACTGACACGTCGCTGTTCATTCACTTCCTTGACTTGAGATCCGTCCCTGTTCGGCGTGTTCGACTTGTAATGTCCGGGCTGCAGACGCCTGCGCTTTCTCATGGAATCACCAAGGCCAGCCAGTCGTATCCTCGCATCCCATCTGTCAAAGACAACTTATCACCGACATCACTGGATTACTTGTCATCGGCATAGGCACACATCTTCGGAACGGATGTTCTTGAGCAAATGCGCTGAGTGATTTAACTTTTTTTCTTACGCGATACCATCCTTTCTGAGCCTCTTTGAACGGTATATAACTGGAGCGAAATTGGCGTTTTGGCTCATTGTCGTGCACCTGCCACGTCAAATCCTTCGTTCCTTACATCGTTCCTTACACCCGTTCCCTGCTCATTATGCGCTTCGCCAGTCCTCTTAGCCGCAGCCACCACTGCTATCACCTCTGTTGGAGCATGTGCCTACAGCCAACCATGCCAGGGATCTCAGTCTCAGCCTGAACCTCGGAGGCCTCTTCGGTGGCTTTGACCTCTCCAACACCAACCATTATGGCGCACCCACTCCACCCTGGAAGGGGGGTAAGCCCTGGTTGGTACTACGGACCTCACCCCGGCAACCATCCCAACTTGCCGTGCTTGGGAGGGGTAAGTTATCTTTACCCACGCTGCCCCTTGAATTTGAGCTAAAGCGTACATCACTTAGCTTATCTGCAAGATCTTGGACCTTGATTCCCTTCATCATCCACTGTCCGCACGAGTTCCCTCCCCCTCCGACTTACCCTCCGACCTACCCTCCGACTTACCCCCCTCCCCCTCCCCCTCCCCCCCCCTCCTTCCGATGGGTACCACCCAACCTTCAACAACATCACAGCCGCGGTTCAGGCTGATGATTATATGACGTTCGGTCTCGTTGAGACTGTGGCTGACTGTAAGGCCTATGTGCAACTCCGTCGACGGATGCGGTTTCGTTAACAGTGCGTCCACTTATTACTCGCTTTGACGACCATGGGCTGACTGGAAGCCTCTTGTTACTGTGATAGCTTACCACGATGTCAACGGCAAGGTATGTCATTCTCCCTCATCCCATCAAGTGCCTGATCATCTAATGCTTAATTCCAAATAGGACGGTAGCCCCCTTCTCACTTGTTCCCTTTTCAAGGGCTGCCACGGACCTGAAGACGCTGATAACAGGGGTGGCCAAACCCAACCCGACGGTAGCATTGACTTTATCGCTGAAAGCGACGGCTGGTGCAAGGATTAAGGCCCTACGTTTCCCCGGACACGACGCTCGGACTTTATCTTCGTTTCGCGTTCCTTACTAATCAACTATACGTAGTCTTGCTCCGGTATACCCCGTATTGTTATTTCCTCGAGCAGATTATGTACTACTCATCTATTTGGGCGTGGAATGGAACGATATTTTGGACCTTTATGAGCCTCGGATAGTCCATCTGGAATAACTGTGGGTTATTATACGGATCTCGGCTCAACCTCGGGATCACACGAAATTCCCCTCCTAATCGTTCTGAAGAGATCAACTGTGCGAACGTTGACAATAATAATCTGATGAACTGGTCTGCCAGGTGTTATCCTGTTTGGAGAATGAAATGATGGGCTACAACAGTCCATAAATACAGCTAGATGCTTACTAGCCGACTTTATGACCGGAGACGGTCTCCGCTGAACGAGTTGACTCTGAATACTCATCCAGCTTGGGCTGATTGCACCTACGCGTGAACTCCTCCACTTGTAACGTAATATTCATGTCACTTCATTCTGCTTCAACGGGAGAAGCTTGACAGCACGGATCTGAGGTGGGTAACTTACCTCCTAGTGAGGTGAGGGACGAACTGATGCTTTAACATCACGCCCATCAGGACTCAGTCATAAAAGGGGCCAGTCTACATATATACGAACAAGGCTGCAAAGTGGTGTTGAACCCTTGATTGACAGACCGCGACTCCCCTCGCAGACCTTATATACTGAGCAGTGGCCCCACAGCTTGATCTATACCTTCAGCAGCTACAACTTCCTCCCAGTAATGCCACCGAGTCTCGTCAAACAGAGTGTTGCCTCATTCAGCAACCCCCCAGAGTCCTTCATTAGGGCAGTTGAGCGAACGTGGTTCATTGGGTTGCTCATCGGAACTCTATGCCACGGTGTGTTGCTTACCCTCGGAACGGTCTGCTTCGGGCAGTTGTCTGGGTCAGGGTCCGGGAAGAAGGTGGTCCCGAGGCGGAACAGGGTTCTGCAGGGATATATCATCGTCCTCCTGCTTGCAAACGTCGGTCTGGGAGTCAACAACGCCCGAGTTACTGGCGCTGCGATGTTGCAAGATGCTGGTTCTTTGGAGTCACCTGGACACATATATATCACCCCATGTAATATTGTAATCACGTTCATTATAACTCTAACCGATGGGTTGCTTGTGAGTTCCTGCTATTTTGATTTCTGATTGTCTCTTGTTGACCGCCGTTACAAGGTTTGGCGCTGCTATATGGTACAAAGAGCTCTGACCAGTCCGCGTCCACTGATACACTGGGAGCACTTGACATGGGTATTCCCTCTTTTCCTCTGGATCTTCGGCATAGGCATGCTTCATCTCTTATTCAAAAGTGATGCGTTCTAACGGATAGAGGCAGTGGCTGGAATCTTAGGCAGTGTACATGCAACAAATCTCCCAAAAAACTTAAATACAGTTCCAACCTCGGAACTCAGGCTCCTGGTCATTGCTCTCGGAGCAAATGTCGTTATCAATATCTTCGTGGCTTTCAACATCATCATCCGTCTGCTGCTCCACAGGCGCATGGTGATTGCAGCATCTTTGGGAGTCGATGCATTTGTGGAACCCCATCTTCGGGTGATTGGCATGATATTGGAATCTGCGATCATCAATGTCCCCGTCACAATAGGAGCTGCTGTTGGTGCCGTAATGAACAGTAGCTTTGGCTCCTTGGCGATACAGGTTGTTGTTCCAGTCCAGGTGAGTCTATTCCTTGCGTGTTTTTTCTGCCGCACCTCACAATTATAATTTCCTCCCAATAGTCCATTGCCTCTGTCTTAATTATTTACCAAGTCGCAAGGGGAAGGGCAGTTGGAGAGAAACCGCCATGCAGGATCTCGGAATAAACCATCATCGCGGTGCAACCTAGATATGTTTTTTCGCCCAGAACCCCCAGATAAACGCAAACTCCGACTCCCGATTAGGGACGTGAGAAGCGTTCCGGTTGGAGCAGGAAAACGAAGTCGCGTACCTCCAACGGGTCAGATAAATGTTCCCGTATAATTGCCACTGGGAGAATGATACGAAAACGTAGCCTAGCACCGAAAATATACCCCTTGCAAAGAGACAAAAATATGAAGACGTGCAGACCATCATGCGGCGAAAAGAACAAAGAGAACCAAGTGTGGCATCCGGAAAGCTACCCCAGGGACGATAACGAGCATTTGAATTTCTGAGTGATGTTGAGGGCTCGAGATGCCATAGTGTCGAGATCCCGGAGTGGCGATGGCAACCGTAATTTGGGTCTCTGATGTCAGATCGAGTAGCCGGAGCCCGGATGGGCTGAGTGAATGTAGTGGGAAGGAGCTTTTCAGAAGCAACCAGGAATTTGCCGCCGTACTGAAGTGTGATAAGACCATTAATGCGCTTGTCCGTAGCCGCTTCATATAAGTTGGTGACGACACTATCCCGTACTGCAATACTAATTCGTCCCGGAATCCTAACGAGGATAGACTACAAGGCAAAGAAGGGTAGACGGTTTTGCAACGTGTCTTTGACGGTGTCGATATGTTGCACAAGTAGATGATTATTATTAGCTTAATGAAAAGTTGATAGAAGGGTGGTAAAGATTCTCTTATTAATAAAACTATGACCATCGCCATCACGATTCTTGTCGGTGTTGTCAACACCGATAATCAATCGGGGCGTGGAGCGGCACGTTTGAGAGGCCGTTGACAAGTAGAGAACCGCTAGCTGATCCCTGATATATATGTCAATCTCCCTGTTTCTACTGGGGAAATCATTGTAAGTCCTTTTGTTCATTGAGAGGCTCTAAGTCATGTGTTCAGATGTGTTTGGGCCCCTTGTCTTCAAACCTGAACTACAAACTGAACTGGACTGAACTTCCAGGTTCAACTCAGGAGGTTCAGGTTTGAACCAAACTTCTGAACCAAACTTCGGCACCCCTAAGTGTTGATGCTGTGATGGTCAACAATCTTGAATTGTTGGCCTTGGCATGTTGCTCTTGGCTGACAGCGGGCTCAAAAACGAACCTGCTGGCTGCAAGATTGATGCTTAAATTTCCTGGAGGGCATTTTCATTGTCGGCAGTGTTCATTGTGTCCGGCTCAAACCAGAGCCGAGAACAGGGCATGGAGATATCTGCCTAGTAGTAAATTAAAGAGGAAAGTGGTGTGAGAGTTTTGGCCATCATGAGGGTAAATCACTACACCGCAACAGTCCCTTATACCCAAACAAAATTGTGCTCCCGTCATTGCACACTCTCTTTCCCCACTTCAGCACATTACTTCAGCACATTTTTACTGGGAGCCCCTTGGAAACTAGTCAAGACATCATGGTCAAAAATGTCATCTTGCCTGTCGATGAATCAATTCTTCTGTTTGTTCAAATTTCTGTATGGTAGATTTCAGGACATGTGATGCTAAGCTGCTCGTTACCCACTATACTTCCACCATCGCGTTGGCCAAATTGAGATGGTTCGTTGGAACGATTCTTGGGACCTTCTGTCATGGTATACTAGTTATACTTGCCATTTTGTGCTTAATGCAGCTATCTGGCTCAAATGGGAGGGGGGGGAGAACTCGTAAGCAGCGGGCACTGCTGCAAGGATATGTCGCTCTCCTGCTGCTTGCCAACATTGCCCTTGGAACCAACAATGCTCGAGTAGCAGGAATCGCTCTTCTGCAAAGTTCTCGTCCGTTAGAGTAGCCAGGGCATGTATTTGTGGCTCCATACAACATTATCATCGTGCTGATTGGGTCTTTAACGGATAGGCTGCTCGTGAGTGAATAAACCCTAAAGGCATACAATGCCTGTTGACAGTCGTTACAAGGTTTGGCGTTGTTATAGGGTTCAGAAAGCACTTGCTGGACCTCGGTTAGTGAGTCACTGGGAACATCTGACCTGGATATTCCCTCCTGGTCTTTGGGCAGTTACAGCAGGCATGCACCAACTCCATTGCAATAAAGGGCCAGTAGCTCACACAATTTCAGTGACAGGAACATTAGGAAGCATACTCTCATTCAAAATCCCAACAGACTTTAGAGCGGATATTCCACGTTCAGTCCTCGGGCTCCTTGTGACTAGCCTGGGGTCCAACATTTTCTTAAATATGTTTGCCACGTCTAACATTATAACTCGCCTGCTGCTCCATAGGCGCATGGTCATTGCCGCATCTAAGGGTCATTGGCATGTTATTGGAGTCTGCGGCTCTCAATATCCCTATCACAATTGTCGCTGCTATTGGTGCCGCGAAGATTGACAGCCTAGGGTCTCTAGCCATACAGATTGTGGCGCCATCCCAGGTACGCGCGTCAGCGTTCGGTTGCTCTGCTACAGTACCTCACGAGTCTTGTCATTTCACCAGTCAGTAGCATCGATACTAATCATTTATAGGGTTGCGAAGGGGAGAGCAATCGGGGAAAGGGGGAATACGAGCTCAGGATAATCATTAGGAACATTTTATTCAAGGTTAAAATTTAGGGTTCGCAAAGCCCCGATAAGAGCGCCACGTCAGGGTTGGGATTATTTTTCCAACACAAGTACGTAGTCAGCAAAAAGCTGGCTAGAAATCAAAGACAAGTGGGACTTCAGCTTCAGCATCAGTGCCCGGCGCTCTCATCATCAGCTTGAACACTTGACATTTGTTTCATCGCGAATCGGACACATTCCCGCAGTCCATGGGGCTTAAACCTTGTAACGGTATACTTCGTGAGCCCAGAGCTAGATGGCATCATGTCATGGTATACATCAAGGCAATAGCTCTACCATCAGTGGTCGCAGCCAAGTGCTATACAAAACTGGGTATCTTCCTCCGCCCCATCCATCACCGAACAGGTATATTACCCGCCGCCGAAAACTACCCCCTAGTCCCTGTTCAGGTGCAGCCTGAACAACCAACACGCCAATGCCAACTCCCCTTACGAACAAACGCACTCCCAACTTCGCCCATAGTTTGCCTCGCTTCTTTCGCAGCAGCGCTTTTCCCGCTCTCCTCCTATAACGCTCCATCAGTTCTTTCAGTTCTGCGCGGTGGCTCTCCACAGCGAGCCGCCTCGAACGTCCTGCGACTACTACAACCCCTGCCCCTATATTGATGCCCATGGGCGTCCCACGTGAGGAAGGCATGCGTTTGTTTCATACCATCATGACCCTGTGTGTTTAAACAGCGTATCGAAAGGGTTGTAGCAGAACCCCACCCGCTTTCGGCGTCTGTGGTTGAGTTTGCCACCCTTCCAGGCCGACAGCACCTTGACCAGAGGGCGTAGCGCGAATGACGCAAGGCACGACCACCATATCTGCAGCAAACTTCCCCGCGCGCTCCAGCACGCACCCAGCCATCTCCTCTTCAGGGATTACATCGACCTCATCAACACCTGGGTCTTGTGTATACTCAGCCAACATATCTAATCGCCTCTGTACCGTAATATTGCCAGGATGCCAGGAGGGCGGTGGGAGAACAAAATCCAGGATAGGGGTTGTTACTGCTGATGTCACAGTTCCTCACGGGGCTTTGCCTGACCGTATTCTGGATAGAAGAGGACGTACATAGTTGGGGGGACTTATGCGGGTTTTGCCCTTGCGAAGGGGCTCATCAGAGGGCTTAACCGCTGCCCTAACCCGCCTTGGCTCATGTAGCGACAGAATTAGACTATCTAACTTAGGGTGGCTGTGGGGGAGTATGAATTAATATATTAATTGATCCGCCGTACCGGCTAGCGCGCCGGGGTGCCTCCGGGACCCCGTACAGGTAGGTAGGATGGGGGGGTTGGGCCTGGGGCATCCCTCCCACTCGGACCCCTCATGGCACGGTGCCTGATGACAGGCCGGCCCACTGCGTAGTCTTTTACACTACGGCTTTTTCGGTCTGTCTGTCTGTGTAATTCCTTAGCCAGATCCTTACTTAAGCATCAGGCCGGCCGTCTCCGAAGATAGGGCAGCAAGCTGCGAAAGTGCGAGGTCTTGGAATCGAACCAAGACCAACAGGAATGTCCAAAAACGATTAGAACCAGTGAATATATTAACATGGGCTTCGGCGCCATCAAGTGTTGCACAAATTACAGGATGATTGCCATCACTATCAACAACGGTTTGAGCTACTTGCTTCTGGTGAAACAGGATTTCGCTAAGATAAGGTGGCTTCAAGGGTGGCCCGGAGAGATGGATCTTAAAATTTCCGGTGGATATATTCAGGCGCTGTCTCAGAAGGAACACAGGTACAAGATGACAGCGGGCTCAAAAACGAACCTGCTGGCTGCAAGACCGATGCTTAAAAGTCCTGGAAGGCATTTTCATTGTTGGCAGTGTTCATCGTGTCCGGCTCAAACCAGAGCCGAGAACAGGGCACGGAGATATCTGCCTAGTAGTTTGGCCATCATGAGGGTAAACCACTACACCGCAACAGTCCCTTATACCCACACAAAATTGTGCTCTCATCCATTGCACACTCTCTTTCCCCCCTTCATTACATTTTCACTGGGAGCCTCTTGGATACTGGTCAAGACACCATGGTCGAAAATGTCATCTTGCCTGTCGAATGAATCAATTACTTCTGTATGTTAAAATTCTGTATGGTGGGTTTCAGGATGTGTGGTGCCTAAGTTGCTCGTTACCTGCTATACTAGGGGGCAGGTCACCGTGAAGCCATCTATCAGCTAATATCACTAAGGTGCCCCGAGAAACTCCCCTCATCATCAGACGATGATGGATGAAGCCATCTATTTGCGGCACCCGCAAGGTTCAAGCTTAAATAGTATGCTGTGTCGAGAGCCTCAACGACGCACTCCCATCTAATGTTTCTTCCTGTCAGACGAACCACTTTTCAGTGGGACGACCAAACCCTAGAATCCACCATCGCGCTGACCAAGTTGAGATGGTTCGTTGGAACGATTCTTGGGACCTTCTGTCATGGTATACTAGCTATACTTGGCATTTTGTGCTTCATGCAGCTATCTGGGCCAAACGGGAGGGAGAGGAGAACTCGTAAGCAGCAGGCGCTGCTGCAAGGATACGTTACTCTCCTGCTGCTAGCTAACATTGCCCTCGGAGTCAACAATGCTCGGGTAGCAGGGATCGCTATTCTGCAAAGTTCTGGCTCGTTAGAGTCGCCCGGACATGTATTCGTGGCTCCATACAACATTATCATCGTGCTAATTGGGTCCCTAACGGATGGGCTGCTCGTGAGTTAATAAACCCCAAAGGCATACAACCCCTATTGACAGTCGTTATAAGGTTTGGCGTTGTTATAGGGTCCAGAAAGCACTTGCTGGGCCTCGGCCAGCGAGATACTGGGAACATCTGAGCTGGATATTCCCTCTTGGTCTTTGGGCAGTCACGATAGGCATGTACCAAGCTCCATTGTAATAAAGGGCCAGTAGTTCATACATAATTTCAGTGACAGGAACATTAGGGAGCATACTCTCACTCAAAATTCCCAACCGACTTTAGAGCGGGTATCCCAGTCTCAGTACTCGGCCTCCTTGTGACTAGCCTGGGGTCCAATATCTTCTTAAATCTCTTTGCCACATTTAACATTGTAACTCGCCTGCTGCTCCATAGGCGCATGATGATTGCCGCATCTTTGGGAAAGACCAACGTTCTGACGAAGCCCCATTTACGGATCATTGGCATGCTATTGGAGTCTGCGGCTCTCAATATCCCTATCACAGTTGTCGCTGCTGTTGGTGCTGCGAAGCTCAACAGCGTAGGGGCTCTAGCCATACAGATTGTGGCGCCATCCCAGGTACGTGCGTCAGCGTTCGGTTGCTCTGCTACAGTACCTCACGAGTCTTGTCGTTTCGCTAGTCGGTAGCATCCGTACTAATCATTTATCGGGTTGCGAAGGGGAGAGCAATCGGAGAAAGGGGGAATACGAGCTCAGGATAACCATTAGAAACCTTTTATTCAAGGTTAAAATTTAGGGTTCGCTAAGTTCTGATAAGAGGGCCACGTCAGGGTTGGGATCGTCCTTCCAACACAAGTACGTACCCAGCAGAAAGCTTGGCTAGGAAATCAAAGACAAGTGGGACTTCAGCTTCAGCATCAGTGCCCGGCGCTCTCATCATCAGCTTGAACGCTTGACATTTGTTTCATCGCGAATCAGACACATTCCCGCAGTCCATGGAGCTTAAACCTTGTAACGGTATATTGTGTGAGCCCAGGAGCTAGATGCCATCATGTCATGGATAGACATCAAGGCAATAGCTCTACCATCAGTGGTCGCAGCCAAGTGCTATATAAAACTAGGTATCTTCCTCCGTCCCATCCATCACCGAACGGGTATATTATCTGCCGCCCAAAACTACCCCCTAGTCCCTGTTCAGTGCAGCCTGAACAACCAACACGCCAATGCCAACTCCCCTTACGACAAACGCACTCCCAACTTCACCCATAGTTTGCCTCGCTTCTTTCGCAGCAGCGCTTGTCCCGCTCTCCCGCTCTCCTCCATAGCGCTCCATCAGTTCTTTCAGTTCTGCGCGGTGGCTCTCCACAGCGAGCCGCCTCGAACGTCCTGTGACTACTACAACCCCATGCCCCTGTATTGATGCCCATGGGCGTCCCACGTGAAGAAGGCATGCGTTTGTTGTTCCCCCTCTTTCGATTTATCGTCTCGGACAGCTGCTGGATGGTGGATGCCTCATCTAGAGCGACATGCAATGGCCTCGAGGAGCTGATTTCTTTGAATGTCACTCTTGGGGCTCTCACATGTGATTGTGCGTGTATCTGCGTCTCTTCGGGAGTCGGCCTCGATGATGATGATGATGATGATGGTGGTGGTGATCCGCTATCGTTATTCGCCATCATCGGGGGAGTGGCATACCGCGCCCAGATAATGTTGTCCGCCGTTGCCGATAGGAGACGTACCTCGGTGTCGGCGTGTCCATAGACTGTATCAGGGAACGCAGCGACGTCCTGCCAACAAGAAATAACTTTGAAGTGTATGTCCTAAGAAAGGACCTTTAAGCACTTACAGAGGTTACGGTCAACGCATTCACCTCCTCGTTTCGACCACCCTGGGTCCTGTCTTTACCCCCATCCGCAGCCCCGGCTTTCTCATGTTCCGTCATAGGACCGGTCGCAGCGGGTTCATTCCTCTCCTCAATCTTCTGTATTCTAATCACCGTCGCTCTGAGTCCCCTCATTCCTCCGACATAAACCCACAACAAATTCCAACGCAAGTCTGTCATCAGGACCGCCAAAGAACGGCAAAAAGATGTGCATCTGTCCTCTTCCCCTTCTAATTCCCAAGCCCATCGCGGCAGAAGGACTATCAGGATCGGGAGCTTAAAAGGGGCGAACCAAGCCCACTTTGGTCAATGTATAATCCAACATCGACATCAGACCGTGCAAATACGTTTCGGATAAAGTGGGAGTGAATAACTGAGGCACCCGTGGCGATGTTCCATATCCCATGATGTCCATGTCCATGCCCATGATGTGTCTCGGGCGATCCAGGCGTAGTCATAGCCATCATGACCCGTATGTTTAAACAGCGTATCAAAAGGGTTGTGTAGAACCCCACCCGCTTTCGGCGTCTGTGGTTGAGTTTGCCACCCTTCCAGGCCGACAGCACCTTGACCAGAGGGCATAGTGCGAATGACGCAAGGCACGACCACCATATCTGCGGCAAACTTCCCCGCGCGCTCCAGCACGCACCCAGCCATCTCCTCTTCAGGGACTACATCGATCTCAGCCAAACACCCTGGATCCCCTGCAACAGAGAGAACATGCGGAATATGGAAAGGAGTGGATCAGTCTGTGAGAGTGACGAGATGTCGTGCGATTTCATCACTGCTGAAACGCGATCCGTGAGTTTGATAAGTCTGAGTGCGTTGATGATCGGGTTTGTTGCAGGCTGCTCAGACGAGGAACTGAGCGAAGAAGACGTTGTGGAAAGTGTGGGTGAACCACTGGCTTGAGCGTCTTTCCTAGGCTTGACACGAATTTTTTCATTGATAGTTCGTAACTCGTTCGTGGTATCGTCAGCTTCATTTCCCTCCTCCACCTCCTCGTCCTCATTGAAAGCAGGCACAGAAGGGTTAACCAACTGTGCAATAGCCATCGCACCCGGTAGGTGCTCGATCCGATCCAGTACGATCGTAAACCTATTCTTCTCTTCTTCTTCTCCTCTCTTCCTGTCCACCCCTCCCCTCGCCATCGTTTCCATCCCGCATCCCGCGTTTTGCCCTACCAACTTTCCTTTTCTTGGCACCAATTTCCCCAGATCTATCGTCGTCTGCTACGTTATTAAAATTCCCACCCGATTTCGCGATGCGGACGCGATATTCTGGTGGGTAGAGCCATGTGACGAGTGGGGTGGTCATAGTAGTCAGTACAAGCGCCTCAAGCACGAACATTGAGAAGACACGCTGTCGCAGTTGAGTGTTATGCATTGTCTGGTGGACGACAAACGGAATGGTGTAACATACCTGTGATAGTATTCCTGCGGACAGGCCTACGTTGAGTACGATTAGTTCTACGAGACTGTCATTGATGGTATTAGAGGGTAAAGAGAGATAAGAGAGATGTTGCTTACCCTTTACAACTCATAAGTGAGCCGATAGTCGAGGATTCCCTCCAACTGAAGCCAGCCATGTATCTTGCGGCAAGTGTACATCCGCCAAATTTACCCAAAAATGATAGTGCCATGATGGCGATCGTAAATCCCCAAGTAATGCCTGTATTATTGATCATGAGTCCAAGATCCCGTATCCGTATGTCACTCAAAAATGCGCACCGTCATTGAGGAGACCTAAATCCGTAGAAAGTCCAGAAAGTGTAAAATACTAGTTCCGGTGAAAATCGGATGCAGGGTACAAGAATGCATAAAAATACATACGAGGGGTAAAAAGATAATAGCAACCATATCTTCCAGCTTCTCCGTCAGCGCGATCGCTAGTCCACCTTCTCTCGGCACAATTAGTCCCGTAAGGAATGCTCCTAGACAAAAAAAGATGTTTCTATCAGCGCCCAACGCCCACGTTCGATGAACGCTACACGCACCGAAAATAGCATGTACACCAATAGCGTCAGTAAAAAACGCAGATCCAAACAAGGTCATCATTGTCACTGTCATAAAAAACACCGTCGGCCCACTCTCGACTAACCGATTGCCCAAGATTAGAACAGATCAACACGTGGAGAAGGAGACAGGGTTCACGAAGAACATACCCGATCCAGTCTTCTTGGCTAACCAACTGAAGGCGGCTTTAATAGGGATGAGAAGGAAGAGGGTCCATCCGATGCAGGTTAGAAGAATCCAGAGTGCCATGAGGCCAGAACCCGCGTTGACGAGCGCTACACTGAGCGCGAGCAGTGACCATCCAACTAGATAGTCAATGAAAGATTAATGTACAGCCCTCGTCTCGTTGCGTGAGAGGCAACGCACCGATATCATTGCCCACACCCGCAGAGAGCACGATGATTCCCACATTCGTGTCAAGCAACTTGAGCTCAGTCAAGATACGACAAAGCACAGGAAACGCGGTAATCGAGTACGCCACAGCCCGTGAAGAGCATGAAATGGGTGAATTGCACGTTCTGGTCGATGAAGCGATCGTAGAGCGGGATGGATAGGGCTGCGCCAAGGCCAAATGGGACGCTCATGCCTGCAAGGGCCACAGTAGCTGAGAGTCGGGCATTACGCTTTATGACAGCCGCGTCGATCTCTAGGCCGACGAGGAAGAGGAAGAGGCAAAGGCCGATATTGGCTACCAGGCTGAGGTATGGTCGGGAATCCTGCGGAAATATGTGTTGGGTGAAGCCTGGTATGCGGCCTGTGGTAGACGTAACTTCGTGAGGCACGGATCTCGTGGCAAAGAGAAGGTTGGAAGAGGGCTTACCGAAGGCGGTGGGGCCTGCCGGTTGCAGGAGTGAGTATTCGTTTATCAGGGTTAGAGTCGAGTGAACGGGAAAAAAGTGCTCACCGAGGAGTATGCCGCCAAGCACTTCTGCAATTACCTTTGGCTGGCGGACCTTCTTCAAGCACGAGCGAGAGTAGACTCGCAGTACATACGATAATCCCTGTATGACATCAGCCAAGAGCCCCAAGGAAAGCCAAGAACAAGGGTAGGATATGGTACTAACCAACCTGGATTATCCATAGTCGGATAGGATCAGAGGGGTTGTAGGCGCTGGGTTCCTTTCCATTCAGAAGACCACCCTACACGTCGTTGGCTCAGGTGGCGAGAACAGCCTAGGGCGAAGCTCACCTGTTCAGAAGCAGCCCTCTTGAAGAGACCGACAACAGTCCTTGAGAACTCGGGCATCCGCCGTCGTTGTGGAGGTGTTGGTGAAGGAGGTCCATGATATTAATATCTCCATATCTACTCTCCACCACGGCATGGCCCGAACCTGACCTTTCCCCATGCAGCATTTCACGCGACAGAATTACATACTTATCCGCCTTGTGCAGGCTCATTTCCCAGCCGACGGACAACAGCGGATAACTCGATGGCTCTAATATTAAGTACACTGTCTTTTTTTGGTACGCTTGCCTAGGACCTTGCGGACTTAAGACTTGAGGCCTTGAGGACTTGAGGACGCGCTCCGACCCACATGAACGCACTCGGATATTCCTACACGACACCACACGTTCGTAGCTAATTGACAGTAACCGCGACCTGTCCCTCCACCTTGCCTTCACCCGCCTGATTTTGTGGGCCCTGATGTGACTGCTGCCCCGACCGCGCCATAGCAGCCCCGAGCGCTTGTGTTCGCAACGCGAGCCCGCGAGTTTTTTCGATGATAGACTGGTAGGCTGGCTGTGGCGGACGATTAATCTCAATGATATTCTGTGAATGCCAAAAACATTTAATAAATGAACATGACTAAGAGATTGACATGACGAACCTTTCCGAGATCGATCTTGGCATCAGCACCCATTCTGGTCTCTCTGATAAGGTTGACTATCCATTTTTCGCCTTCATCTCTTGAGAGATTAAGCCGCTCAGAGAGGTCCCTGTCAAACGAAGAAAATGTCAACGCCCAAGGCGAGGCAAGGCAGGAAACGGGCAGTACTCACCCAATATCGATCCTCTGGTGAATCCTACAATAAGCCTCGCTTATCAGGTACCTCGCATTATCCAAAAACTCCTCCCTATAGTCACCCAGGAAGAAATCATTCTTCACCACCTCCTCCGCCTTGCTCAGCTCTCTCTGTGCCGCCTCAAAGTCGAATTCGATATACAGCTCTTTCAAAAACGCAGTAACAGGGTCTTCATACTGATACTCCTCCATTTGGATCACCTTGACCACCTCCCGAATTGCATGCCGCACCCGCGCAGAAACAGGGTTCGCAGCAGACGCAGCTGAAGACGTCTTGCGCGACAATATGGCCGCCGCGGTGAGGTACCTCAATATCCACGGACACGCAGTCTGTATCGTATTCAGGTACGTCGGCGCAAGGAACGTCTCGAGCAGGAGCGTCCGGCCTTGTTTATGGTTGAAGTATATAAACAACGACCAGTGGACCAGCCACGTTCTTGAGTGCAACTGTACCAGCGCAGGCTCAGCTGCCGAGGAGTTGCCTGTAGAGTTGGCTAATGCGGCCGCAGCGGCGGCGAGGATAGATGCTGACGATCGCGAGTCGATAAGTTCGCGGAGTGCGTTGAGCTCTTCCAGTGCCGTGTCCCATTTTCCTGTGAGTATATCCGATGCGAGTTTTCCCCAATGGGCAGAGGTCGTAAGCTCTGTATCGGTCGACAAAACGCGGAAGTGGTAGAGGTAATCTGCAGCACCGCTGTAATTTCCATACGAATACTGGAACTGGCCGAAATTGTACAGAGCGGTGATTTGGTCGAGGGTCAGCTGAATATGAAAAAAGCATCAGTATTTTTTTTTCCCTTCTGCATAGGCGCTGGACGCACGTTGTAGTTGTCCTTCAAAAACTGAAGGTTTTGATTTTTATCTTGCCTCAAAGCCTGAGCAACGTCTGGATTTTCAATCACGTCCAACACAGCCTGCGCTTCCTGCTGCAACCGCTCATGCATAGACACCGCATTTTTCCTCTTCCCCTCAAACTCTAGCCAAATCGATCAGCCCGGTCATCAGAGCCTCAACATCTACGAAAGAACAAGGAAGCAAAGCTCACCAGCTGGGACCTGCTGATCAGGATGAATCTGCTGGAACAGCGCTACAGCATAATCAAACATGTTCGTGCCCTTGGCGAGCTCATACTGGGCCTGGTTGACTTCTTCTACTGGGAAGAGCTGGGTTTCGACGAGGTGGGTAAGGAGGGGGAAGGAAAGGTGACGGTCGAGGCACGGGATTATCGTCTTGGATAGATCGTGTTCTGCCATCCCTCGCCGTCGTCGCCGTCGTTGTCGCAGTGATAATGGGTCCTGTCAGAAATTTCTGGCACAGCCTTATGTAATATTCCCCATGTTGAACAAGCTACTCGATTAAAACACGAAAAAGCACAAGGGACCTAACGGAGAGGATCTAAAACTAACAGCAATAAACGGAAAATACATGCTATAAGGGTATCTTATGCAAGACAGGCCATGAACATCAGTGGGGCAAGACACTGCGAAAGATACAATCGTGGTCCATTCACAATCAAGGGGTCCATATAAACTGACCGCAGGCGGCATCGTCAATAAGGACAATCATCCACTCCAGGACCACAAATCACCCACCTAGCGCTCAAATAGCCAGATAACCGGAGAGATTGCCGCTACTTTGTGAATAGCTGCTCACTCGCTTGGAAGCGATAAAGCTCGGCAAATCCAATCCTGGATCCCTGAAGCAATCAATCGGGATCAAACCTTTCTCAGGCTGCTGGTCTTCTCTCGCCTTGCCCTTGGGATCCGCACCGTAGGGGTTCTTCTCAACCAGTGCCCATCCATCATCGAACATCTGCACGATCTTCACCTTGTCGCCCATAGCAACAAGCAGCTCATCCTCGAGACTAGGAATAAACGGTCCTCCTGATTATCTCGACTTCTAGGAATTCGGGGTGAACAGAGCATCGGCGTCGAAGGTTCAGTCCGGGTCCTGCAAACGGATCTGAGGGAACAACCAAAGTATTGCGATCAGACTGGTCGGGGTCGTTGAACGGGTCCGCAGCAGGAAATGGAAGCGGCGGGTACAGCCGGTGTCGGTGGTGCATCAAGGATCGGACTCCTCAGTGAATGTCTACCCAAAGTGTGGGCGCTCGTCGGTCTTGAGAGGTGGGAGGTCCAATCGCCCGAGCTCTGGTCGGGAGGTGGCTTCGGGAACGCGAACGACTCGGTGGGAGAAAACGGTCGGACAGACATTGGTGTTCCAACTTCTGGGTTCATGAGATTGTCCCGGTTAACAATGAGGTATTGCCCCTGCCCGTCGCTTCCCACAGTACTGACCGTGCCGACCGAGAACCGACTTTGGCTGAGCGGGGTCGCTCCCGTAACAATAACAGGGGCCGTTGGACTGAGTGGAGTATCGAAATTCACCAGCAAAGGCTCTCCACGAACTTCAGCCATGGGGGGTAACGGGGGTATATCAAAATCGACCGTCAATCTCGGAGTTTGACTGTGATCATAGGTAGTCGCGAAGCTACTCCGCACACTCTGCCTCCCACTTCCATTCGCGGCCACCTCAAGACCTTGATTGTCACCATACGTCTGCGAGTTGCGTTTGCGAGCGAACCACCAACGGTTCCTACGCTCGCTCCGACGCGACATCCATCTACGGCGAAGGACAATGACGCCGACAGCAAGAGCAAGAAGGAGAATGACGACGACAACACCTGCAATGGCACCTTTTGACAAACCGCCTCTGCCTCCACCTGTCCCTGTCGCGCCGGTACCCCCGATTCCACCAGGGTCAGGTGTATCCGTCGTCCCAGGAGGACCAGTACTAATCCCCCCCCGCGTCGTACTACCAGGATCCGAGTTTCCGGTGCTAATAGCACCATGGGCCTCGGGACCGGTAATCCCAGTATGACTTCCACCATCTCCACTTCCTCCACCGTCGTTTGACCCATCACCAGTGTTATCAGGTGTATTTCCGGACGATTCATCCTCCCCATTCTCGGTTACCAAGGTGGATCCCGATGAAGGTGTAGAGTGCGAGCCGTTGTCACTAGGAGAGGATTGACCATAGGTCCCTGTCCCATTCAAAGGTGAACCGAGATCGCCAGAGGGACTGGTTGAATCGCTTCCGCCAGGAGTCGTGCCACTACCATCTTCAGAACTGTCTCCGCTTCCACCTTCGCTTTCACTACCGCCACTATTGCCTTGTCCGCCTCCACCGTTGCCGTTGTTTCCATTATTGCCCCCATTTCCGTTATTTCCACTGTTGCCTCCGTTCCCACCGTTGCCTCCAGGACTGGTAGGCAGAGGGGACGGCGTCGGTCCTGGCGCTGGCGCTGCTGGTGGATTGCTTTGTGGTTTGGGTCCCGCAATTATCGGCGTGATCACCGGATTTAGAACTGGAAGAGACGGAACTGGTATAGGCAAGTTGATGAGTGCTGGCTCGCGCGCAGCGATGCCAACTCCTACTAGGCCTTCTGCGACGGTGCGACTGACGTGTTGATGATGATGACGGGCGGCGAACACGGACATGGTTTTTTTTTGGGGTGGAGTCGGGGTTACGGGATCGATTATGTTTTGAGAGTTTTGAATTTCGAAAGAGGTTTGCGTGTGTTTTCGGGATTATCTAAATTGAGGAGGGAAAGGGGGGGAGGGAAAAAAGAGGATGCGGGAGGGTTGTGTGATAAATTATGGAATAAAATTTCAAAAGAGTGTGGAATGCTGCTGATCTTGTTGAACAGACAGCGGGGAGGGGGGAAATGCAAGAATGTTTCACGAAAAAGAAAACAACTGTAAATTGGATAGAAAGACGCCCTTGTACTCACGTTCGGAAAGTCGAGGAAGTGAGTGGGGGGAGAGGAAAGCCAGTCCGTTGACACGGTATCCATAATAAATAGTCCATACCATCGACCCTCCGTGGGCAGCTTGGTCCAAAGGAATTGATAGGCCAAAAATAGCAAGTCAAGGGTCCAGTATCTTACCTAACAGGGCGTGCCCTGGTGAAATTGAATTAACTCGCGCCTTGTGATAGGTTCTCCAGAACCCTTAACAAAGGGTCTCTCCCACTCCAACTTTTGATTTTCGAGACGAAATAACAAGCGGTCGCGACCTGCCCTTCCCTACGCGGCAGGACATACGCCTATTTTACCCGTCTTACTCACACCCCTAAATACCTCAACATTGTCCGCAGACCACGAAATTTTTCCCTCGGAAGCTTTCTGTCAAACCTAACGCAGCAGTACGCAATGACTACATACCACATCGCAGGGTTATCTCAAGCAGGTGCGTGCGGCGAAGCGCCATGTCTGCTGCCTTCCCCCCCTCCCATCAAACCGCCCGCTGCCGAAATGCCAAGCTCTTGACATCGAATCGACACTCCCTTACGAAAGTCGCGGGAAAGGGTTGTTGCCAATTGCCAACGCTGACGGCTCCGTGAGAAGAACGACCTGAGGGCCAATCACAACCCGTCAAGTTATATCCGACTAGTCGTCATGAGCTGTTGTCAGAAGCTGACACCCAAGATCAGAACAAGATCAAAGCAAAAGTCTCTTATTCCCAATCAGCCAGAGGTGGAGCGGAGCTTTACACACCCGAGCGCTTGGATATTGGTAGACACATGCGCGACGACATCACGAGCCTTCACAAGAACATACCCAAATTGACAACAACAACAACAACAACAACAACGATCTTCCAATCGAAGACAAAGAACACACAAAAGCCCCCGCCAAATGGGAACGACGGCTGGGGTAACTTTCATAACACATGGATTCCAGCTCCAACGCTTCCCCCCCCCCCCCCCCCCTGTGTGACGATATTCCTCCATGTTTTCTCCTCGGGTACGCTGGTCCCGCGCAAAAAGCGGGTGAGAACCCGGGGGTGTTTACATACCCCAAAAAAGTCTTCTTCCGAAATCCGAAGTCCGACATCACTGGTATCGTCATGATTTGCTTTGCACTATCATTCCCTGTGAAACGACCCTAACACTTTGCAACAAAGGTGAATCCGTCTCACTTCTGGACTCTGGAGGTTTTCCTGATTATTCTCTCAAATTCGGCAGTCTGCATGCATGCTATCTTCTACTCTCACTTGCACTCTACTCCTTCTCGAATGGCAAACGTTTCCCGTCGCGAACAAGGCTCGCAAGCACTAGTAGCACGCCACCGAAGCGAAGCACCTCCCTGCTCCCTGCAATTCACTGCCGGTCATATATGTACCCAGGCCAATCCGAACCTGCTCCGAGCCTATATTATAACAAACGGTTTGAGGCCTATCCCTTGGCCTGTCAACAATAAAAAAAACCTTCACCTGAAAAACTCGAATTTGGGCTAATAGCGCCTGTTAAAATACCGGAACCGAATAGTGAAAACTTATCAGCCCGTCCACATCCTCATTCCTGGCTCACGCCCCAATCAGACCTGAACGAACCCTTATTATGCGCCCCCCCCCCCCCCCCACCTTCCCCCCCCCCCTCTCCCCCCGCTTCCGCGAATTCCGTAGCTCCCAAAATCGACTGGCCGGACGATTTGCTGAATGTTCTTTCTACCTTGGGCCTGGAGTTTGCTTCTACGTAACTCTGGTGATGGTCGGAACTAGTTTCGGTCAAGAGTTAGTCGCATAAGTTGATAAGTTCTCATGAGACCAACATTTGATGACTAAACCTAAAAAAGTCTTCGACAATTTACAGCTAGTAAAAATCTGTCGGTGGTGCCATCATACTGTCTCTCTCAGGCACGTTACTACGCTGCCAGTAATGATGGAGAATCCACTCGGCACGCTCAGCAAAGGCATCAAGGATCCCCATGTACCCAGGTCAACACACCCCCAGTTGGCTTCACCACCCAACCTGTGGAGTAACAACCCATCGGTGGCGACAACGCCGCATCTAACACAGAGCTGAGTTTGAAACTCTTTCCGAGCGCGTCTTTTCGTATCCTCGTTCCGTTCATTCCGAATGTCGAGGACGCACTCTGGTACCTTCCATCTCGTATATACAATTCATTCATATGCCAATTAATAAAATGTTGGCATTAGCGATGCAAGGCACGGTTTACGTGTAATTGACTCAAGCCAAAGGGAGATCAACAAAAGCTCTATACATTCTTATTGATTAAAACACAAATATGTAACATGTACAGTAATCGTTTAGGTGAACCTGTCTATTCTGACGCCCGAGCAAGGTTCCATAGCCCGGAATTTAACGAAAGCAAAACCGTCTCAGGGCAGCGCTGGAGGTACCAGGCTCTCCGGGCCTCAACAAGCTCAAAGCCTTCATCCTCGTCCCCGTCTTCATTCGCCCGCAACCGTGTCAACTCCTCTTCATCACCTTCTCTATGCGAAAGCGGTCTATACTTTGACGAGGCATCATCGTTATCACTCCCTCTACCAAACATGCGTATGCGTGCGAGCCAACCCTGCTTGTTACTTTTAGTGCGAACCACCTGTGGCGCCGCGATTCGGTCGGAATACTGTGTCCATCCCTCGTCGGTGACATTTCCACGGAGGAACGGAGGGGGATGTGGTCTTTAAATGGTTCTGTGAAGTGAGGAGAAAGAAGTGTTGTTTAGTAATGACGCGACGAGTGGAGAGTGCAAAGATTGCTACTTACCTTCGCCAAATACAATGTCCATTTCTTCCAAAGGAATTCCTTTTGTTTCTGGATAAACTTCACACAAGCGTCAACAGTGGAAGGAAACAAAAAAAAGCCAAAAGAAGCAGTACGAAAATAAACTAGAGGGACCTCAGCATCAAGTTATGATTACTGCCAGACAGACCAGCACGTACCAAGGACAAAGCTACATGCACAATAAAACCCATGCATATAATACAATCTCCATTCAATGACTTCCTGGAGATACGGGGTGGTTTCTCCAACAATCCAATTGAAAGCCCAGTTTGTCGCGGTTGATAGTGAGACTCCCTTTGCGCGTACTGTCAGGGGCATGATCTAACAGAGAGATATTAAGGCATTATTTGCATTCGTGACACCGACCACGAACCTCTGGTGGATAAAGCCATGGGATCGGTCCCCAGCTAAATAGAAAGCAAGTCTCAACACAAACTTTGACAGTCCCACCCAAGCGACGTACCTGTAACCAAATGCGGCGTTGAAAACAATAACTGACACCACAACAGCATTGGGTGTCCATGTTTTATCGAGGTACATCCAGTATCCCGTTGCACATAGCGCCACACCCATCTGAAGCCATTAACACCCTTATGCAGTCCTATGGAAAGATACATACCACTGCTGCACCAGATAACAGAATAGGGCGGCGACCCCACCTGTCCACCAAAATCCATCTATAGGGATGAGTGAGTTTTATTATCAGAGGTTCGCGGGAGCGCTTACGGGGGAATTGTGCTGAGAATGTAGACTATCGCGTTAACACCGGTCATTAGGATGGCATCGCGCCCGCGCCAGCCAGCCTCTGATACGCGTTAACTGCTGGGTCCGGACCAAAAAACGATGTGATACCTACCTTCGAATACACGAGCTGAAGGTAGGCGGTACGAGTGAGAAAATAGTTCAATTTTTTTTTACCACGACTCACGAGCATAATACGATATTACTGAAGACGTTCTTGTGAGCCCTCTAATTTGGACACTGAGTGGGGTTACATACCATTGATACCATTCTTTAAGGCCCTGAGTTAGTATATGAGTGGGGAATCATAAGGAAGCCTGCCCACCAGTTGAGCAAACGCCTGTGAAGACATAGCGAGGAGCACGCGTTGCTTGTATCTTCGCCACATCATCCCATAGGTTCTCTCCTCACCGGATTCACGCTAAAGCGAATGTAAGTGAACAATACAGCCAAACTATGGTCCACATACCTCTTGGATGACCTTATCCTTGATCTCCTGGAACTCCGACGTTGCCTCTGCGTTGTCAAGATCTCCACCATGAAGATCAGCAATCACGCGCATGCCAGCTTCATCGCGATCAGTGTCAATAAGCCACCTGCAAACGCAATGGGTTTGCCGGCCCAGAAAAGCTACCATACGAGCGCACCTTGGGCTTTCTGGCATGACCAACGAACCAAGGGCGAGGATAATGCCAATCACACATTGTATGAAGAGTGGTATCCGCCAAGAGAGGTCAGAATTGATGAACGAGCAGAAATAATCTGTCCACTAAGATCAATCAGCAGCGAGTTAAAGTGAGGTTAAGGCAAGAGACGTACAACGGAGAAAGCATATCCCGCAACATTTACCGTGAACTCGGCACATGCTAGGGCACCTCTCTAATCTCAACCATCAGTCTTCTCTCGTTGTGGCGCGAATTATAGGCATACATGATTAGGGGGAGATATCTCGCTTTGATAGATGGGCACGATCGTTCTGTATATAGGAGTGAGTAACAGAACAAGCAAAGAAAATGCTGCAACGTACGATAGAAGACCAACTCCGAAGCCACTAATGACACGTCCAAGCACCATTGTCCAAAAGCCAATGGTAAACGTTTGTACGGCGCCCCCTAAGGTGAACACAACCGCACCAACAAACAGTGTCCCCTTTCGGCCTATGATGTCGCCCACCCGTCCAGCAGCGATTGACGTTGCTTAAATGACAGATAGTTCGCATTAAGCATTGCTAAAACATCCCACACGACAACTTACCAAATGCACCGACTTCCAACACTGCTACCATCGTGCCGACTCGAATGGCATTCGGTCTCTGGAAGAACTTGAGAAAATGGGGACCAGTGATGATTCCGGACATCACTCTGCAGTAACAGTGAGCTACAACAAGACATTAAACGTTGCTGCCTACCCTTGGTCATATCCGAACTGCTTGGTAGGTCAAAACATTTGTTAACATATCTCTGGTTCGTGAAACGCACAAGGAACACGCCAAGACTAGCGAACATTGAGATTGCATAGAGTAGAGGCTGGCCCACAAGCCTCCGCCGGGGTTTCGGATACATTGGTGCGACCATCGCTGTTGTTTTGCTCTACGTTGTGCGTGATGGACCGCTGGTGTGACATGCTGATTCCATGTTCCCACGGTATGATGAATGCTTACCACAGCCTCCTCTTCTGGATCTGAATCCTTAGCTGGTAGTTACTGGCGGTACAGTGAAAGCATTCCACGGATCCCCCAAGGGCCGGATCAAAAACCCAGCCGAAGAAGAAGATTCTTTGTTCGTGTTCGCTGGCTATTACAGCGCCCTCTTCATAGTCAGTGACGAGTCTCGGAGGTCCGAAATATAGCAGATGATGTTGGTCGCTGAGTGGTGCTGACTAGTTAATTTTTCTCGCGAATATTATTCATTCTCTCGTCCCGTCGTTCGCAAACTCACAACCTCCTCCGTAGCCTGTTGACCATCCTCATACTATCAGCACATAGGTAGCGATGAGGTGGCACCATATTTCGGCGCACCGACTCCTCGAGGGCAACCTGGTGTGGGGTTTCACAAACAGGCGCCGCGCAGCAAGATTACATACAAAGTGGTGGGTGGAAGTCTGTCCACGTGATATGCCCAGGCAAACGCCCGTATATCTTGACAATCAATCCCAGCGTCTTCCACCATCTCCACTTATCGTACTCCAATCACTCAGCCTAGGACCAACGTCTCACGCGGAATGCCTTTGTTGGATCGTATCTTTCGTCGTAAGGAAGGGAAACGCAGAAAGACAGCATCTGCAATGCACCGTAAGCATCGTCACATCCAACCCCCGTGAACAAGCGCCTCACAGTGGCGCAGGGCCGAATAATGCAGAGAACGAGTCTACGAAAGATGCAAACACCAGATATACCGCAGTTGTGGAGGATAGTAGGGAACCAACAAGCACCGCCGCGGGTGTCACGGTCTCGGAGTCCCCAGGTAATGTGATCATCCAACCAGCCCATTATTCAAAAGTCTGAAGTCGACGTGGGATCTCAACCCACTGGAGGTGGATTCTTTTCGAACTCAAGCAATCCTGTATTTAATCAGCCAGTAAATATGACCGACATGTCTGGGAGTTCAGCCACGGTGATCAATAACCTGGTCGATAAGTCAACGACCATCCACAATATTGATCAAGGGAAACCTGGTATGAGTTCTCAACGTAAGCTGCAACGACAAAAACGTTTACTCCCTCCTCAGTTCTCGAAGCTCTCTCGCAAGAAATGACCCAAGGTGCCGATGTCGATTCCTCTGCTCGCCACCCCCCTCCCAAGTGTTACCCTGGCACTCGCACGTCTCTTACTGCCAAAATCCAAAATTGGCTACTCGATGACCACCGCACCCGGGATCTGCTGTGGCTCTACGGGCCAGCAGGAGTCGGAAAATCGGCTGTCGCACAAACAATTGCCGAGTACGCCCAGGATCGTAACCTGCTGGGTGCCGCCTTCTTCTTTTCCAAGACCAACGGACGAAACAATCCACAGCCTGTCTTCATCACTCTCGCATATCAGCTTGCTGTCCGATTTCCTGGATACCTGCCCCTCGTTGCGAAGGAACTAGGTGCAGATCCTGATTTGCTGAAGAAAGCTCCCCATGTCCAGTTCCGACGGCTCATCGTCAAGCCCCTAAGCTCCTTACCGGCTCACCCGAAGCACATCATAATTCTGGATGGGCTTGATGAGTGCGATGGGGAGACAGCTCAGTTGCATATCGTCGAGCTAATCAACAACGCCGTCCTCTCTCAGATATCTCTCCCAATCGTTTGGATGATATGCAGCCGACCAGAACCTCATCTCATGCGTACGTTCTCCAGACCTGATTTTTCAATCGAGTGTTGGAGAGAGGAGCTTGCCATTGACACAGAAGAATCCCGAGATGATGCGGCTAGGTTTATTCGCTCCCGTTTCAAGGAGGTCCACGATCGGTATGTGGACTGCGTCGAAGAAGACGTGAGGGGAGTGTGGCCGCCCGAGAAGGATGTCATGCAGATAATTGACGAAGCATCGGGACTTTTTGTGTTTGCCAGCACCGTCCTTGCGTATATTGAGGATACCGGGTCTGGGAATCCTGATGCGCGTCTTTCCGAGGTTCTCTCCGTAATCCGACATTCCCGAGCAATCGGGCCTCGCAGTCCGATGGAAGTACTTGATCAGCTCTATACACGCATTCTTTCGGAGGTTCCTGAGGATGTCTGGCCGGTAACGCATCGGTTACTCAAAATCCTTGTTTACATGCCAAAATATCCTGAATTAGAACATCGTAAACCACGCTTTCTGTGCAATTTCTTTGGCATCCCTCGTAGCGGATTCTACGTCGCGATGCGCAAACTCCATTCAGTTCTGGACATACCCATACCGGAAGAGGCGGACGTTCGTCCTCTGCGTTTTCTCCATGCTTCATTCCGTGACTACCTTGTTCAACCTACACGTTCAGGTCGGTTTTGTATCTCACCACCACCGGACTTCACCGAGGCGCAGAAGGCGTGCTTACGGTTCATTGGTTCACCTGCGGTATTCCTTATCGAGAGTGCACGCCAGCGCACGGGTGCACTGAGACCTTTGATACCTACACTGGATCAGACTCACGCCTACCATGCATTGGGTCAGTGCCTTGCGTGGCCATTCCACGACTTCGAGTTGACCCGGACCCTTGCTATGGAATTGGTCGAGGTGGCACAGTACTATATTTTCTCGTCCTACAATACTTTCCAAACACAGGAAAGCCAACATCACGAACTGAAAAGCATGCTCCGTACTTTTGATTATAATTCACTCACCTTCGCTAGGGTGAATCAAGGTTCTGGCATAGGGAGCGGCCTTCGTCAATTTGTGTCCTGGGTCAAAAAAACAGTATGATCTATTATCTCTAGCGTCTGCTAAATTTCACATTTTACGCATAGTCGCTTCATGATCTGGTCAGGACCCACAGCCTCAGTGAAACGGATGACAGGCTTCTTTCGCACCTGAAAAGTGCGGGTGGCAAGATGGTGAGGAGCCGGCCCTTGATGTGGGTATTGTCCTTGAACCCTGACGCGAACGCCATACCCGCTTATAGAATCTAAACGTCAATATGTCTGCCTCCGAGAAGGAAAAGCAGGTTTTCCTGCTGGGATATGAGACGAATGCAGTCCTAGTCTTGCTCGACTCATGGGGCTCTACACCTAGATACTGTTCTGCTAAATCACCCCTGGAGATCTGGCCCTCTCTGGCCGGTTTATTGGGTGATTCAAGTGTTAATGGGGCACAGTCGGAGCCTATCGTAATTACAAAATATTTGTAGGACACCACCGAGCGGCCCCTTGTATATAGGATGTGGAGCCTTGGTCCGTCTATACAATCGTACGGTTCCAGTCCTTCACTGCGTCACAACTATCTCGTCAACTGGGTGAGAATCAAAATCTTGTTGGATAGGGGAAGAACCCGAATGCGGGCTATGGTAGATGCGCCGAGTCACGTGTTACTTATACCACATGACATATGACCCGACCCTAGCGTACACCATGCCGATCCCGTCGTCCTGCTTCTTGCTAGATATTAGAGCAAATAGACGATTTCCTCACCTACTTAAAAGGAGCCTAAGCGTCATTCAAGATGCACCACAACCTCAACCATGATCACCACCGCCCTTTGCTGGCTCTACAACCACCCTCTCTTCACTCTCCCAGCTATTATCTTCCTCGTTCACGTTGTCCCATGGTTCTTAGACACCCATGGCATCCGCCGCTATCCTGGTCCGGTTCTCGCAAAATTCACCGACGCATGGCTGGGGTATGTCTCCAAAAAAGGACATCGCTCAGAGACTGTCCATGAGGTACATCGTAAATACGGTATGTGTCAATCATCCACATTATCTTGTTTTGATATTGCATCCCGCAACAACAAGTGCTGATTTCTCTGTTCTGGTGCAGGCCCCATCGTCAGAATTGCCCCCAATCATGTCTCCCTCGCCGACCCTGAAGCTCTAGGCGCCATCTATGCCCACGGAAACGGGGCTCTAAAATCCGACTTTTATGATGCATTTGTCTCCATCCGTCCTGGTATCTTCAATACTCGCGATCGGAACGATCACACCCGCAAACGCAAGATTATTTCCCATGTTTTTTCACAGAAGAGCGTTATCGAGTTCGAACCACAAGTTCGTCTCTTCGTTGGTCGGCTCTTGAAACAGTGGGATCGTTTGTACGATATGGCTGCGAAAGGCATGTCTGGCAACGACGGTGAGGGAGGGTTGCAGGGTAAAGATGGTAGACTTTGGCTCGATTGCCTCCCTTGTAAGTATAGCTGTTCTGTCTTCTTTCGGCCCTGTGATTAACTTGGTTCAATCTAGGGGCACATTATTTGGCTTTCGATATTATTGGTGACCTTGCATTTGGTGGACCATTTGGCATGCTCGAGGCAGGAAAGGATATTGCCCTCGCACCCAAAGATCCCCAGGGAATGATGAACTCTTACGGAAAAGAAGTCAAGCAGGACGAGGTTGTTGGTATCCCAGTGATCAAGCTCTTGAACACACGCAGCGAATTATTGGTGATGATGGGTGTCCTACCATCCTACTGGCGCCCCATTGTTCGCCAACTTCCTGGGTTCAGGCAGGGTAACAAGGATGTCGAGGCCCTCATAGCTATTGCCATTGCAGCAGTCTCGAGACGGTTGACTATTCCCACAGATCGAGCCGACCTTCCGAGCAAGCTGAAGAGCGGTCGGGATAGCAATGGTAATCCTCTCGGGTGGGAGGAGTTGACGGCAGAGGCTCTCACTCTCCTTATTGCAGGTTCTGACACCACGTCCAAGTAAGTTATCCCCTTTGCTGTGGATACTATGGTGTTAACCTTCTCGTCCAGCTCGACCTGCGCGATCCTCTACTACCTGGCGCGCAATCGTCAGGTCCAAGAAAAACTTCAGGAGGAGCTCGACGGTCAGTTGGGTACGGAAGACGAATTTGCTGCGAATGAAGCTCAGGTCAAACGACTCCCCTATCTCAGCGCTTGTATAAACGAGGGTTTGCGGCTTCACTCGACATCCTCTCTTGGTTTACCTAGAGTTGTGCCTGAGGGAGGTCTACATGTCTGCGGACAATACTTCCCAGAGGGAACTGTTCTCAGTGTTCCCAGCTACACAATCCACCGTGACCCAGAAGTCTGGGGCGAGGACGTTGAGGCATATCGACCTGAACGATGGTTCGAACGTGATCAAGCGGCCATCCGTAAGACTTTCAATCCATTCTCTGTTGGACCTCGGTGCGTGAGATTTTTTTTTGTGGGTGAGACCTGTCCTGATTGGCTTACTAGGGCGTGTGTCGGACGCAATTTGGCGACGTTGGAGCTGCAAATTATTATTGCATCGATTATGCGGCGATATGATGTTGTACTTGAGCACCCAGATCAGAAGGTGAGTAGTACAAAGTTCTTAGGACCGAACTGAGGACTAATGCCTTTGGTGTGCAGTTGGAGACGCGGGAAGGGTTCTTGAGAAAGCCGCTGGGGTGCAGAGTCGGAATCAAGCGGCGAGATTTTTAAATACCCGGAGGTCATCCATTATCACAATGGACGTTTCGCTTCGTGCCAGCCGAACTCATCGCGTCCCATCGTCAGTTCAGAGCTGCACTTTTAAGTTCCTTATTCTTGTGTGCCTGTAGTGAAGTCCTTGTAATCTTATGTCCTGACGTTCGCATCACCTTACCTTACCCTAATCATTGCTAATGCAATTCTCATTCTCCCTTTAACCCGCACCAAGGGTGTTCTCTGATATTATTGCGTTCAATTCATAATGATAGGTGATAGTCATAATTCAGAGTGTTTGTACGTAGAATACAACTAATATGATACAGAGCACGACTTCCAATAAGCCAAAGCTAGCAATTAAGTCGCCGATTTAATTGATGGTAATCCTCGACGGCGCCTGTTCAGCAGAAGACTTGGGGAACGTGATCGTCAGCACCCCATTTTCCATTACAGCTTTTATATCATCGTCCTAGAGGATCAATGAGTATTCCATTATAATCAAGCCTTCCAAAAGCCCACCTTGACGCCACGGGGAAGCTGAAGTGTTCTCGAGAACTTGCCAAACCGTCTTTCGCGAACAGCATACCCATTTTCGTCGTGCTCAGTGGAGGACTTGACCTCAGCAGAGATGGTGAGTCTGCCATTTTGCAAATCGAGCTGGACGTCTTCTTTTTTGACTCCGGGAAACTCGAATGTCGCTGTGACGATATTCTTTTCAGGATTCTCGTGGAGGTCCATCCTGAGAGAGAGAGAGAGAGAGAGAGTAGTTAGAGTTGGTTCCGTGAGGGAGTTGTATTGGGGTTTGAAGTGTACACACCTTGGTTTGAATGACCGCATAGCACCGTCGGTGGAGGAGCCCTGGCGCTCGAGCTGCCGGTCGTTGGGGAACTGGGCCCCGCCGGCAGCGCGGGGATCGAATATTTGGTCGAAGAAGCGATCAAAGTGGTAGAAAGGCTCGTAAAGGAAGACAGACATTGGTGGCAACGGCTTGTGTAGCGAGTAAGTGTGTTGTTGTGTTGGTTGAAGATTTAATCGTTTGGTGAGGCCCGAACGAGAAATGCCTCCCCTTTTATATTCGCCGAACCGTCATCGCTAGTTGGGTCTTGAAAGTTCTAGATTAAGGTGCGGTTGCAGGTAGCAGGATACGGCACATGCGAGAGAGGTCGGGGTGGTCGTGGAATGTTCTGGAATGTGGTGGCTGGGGTGCTGATATTCCACCATTAAATGAATCGGTGGCAGCTACTCCGTCCTCAAGGTGTATACCGCTATTCGAGGAATGAAGAGCACGAAAAGTTGGACAGTCCAGGGTGGAAACCGGCCACCTCAGCGTGAAAGTGGGGTTGATTTGAAAGGGTATATTCGCGAGGTAAATGATAAATTTTGTAATTGTGAGTGTGTTGTATTATGGAGAGGGAGCAGAACTCCAAACCTTCCAAGCCCGATCCCCAACGACGTAGCCTTGTTCGGAGGTCGAGTTGGACCCAGTCAGACAGACAGGTGTGACGAGACGACACGCCACCTTACCAATCACAATGAAGGCCCTGCTGCAGAGCACCCAAAGAGTGAGCGCGAATGAGCTCCGCCCGATACCAACGGCTAGAGCTAAATGAGAAGGCGTTGCGGGACTTGTTGGACGAACACTGACCAATAGCAGCCGGGCTGGAGTGAGCGATATTCTGGATAGCCAATCACAACCAATCACGTGATTGAGCCATTTCTTGGATGAATAAGGTTTGCCAATATCTTATAGAAAAGGCATGGCTAATATGTGGAAACACTGCCTCGTTGGAACAGAACGCCACTGGCAAACATCCATCAATAACCATGCGAGAGGGCATAAATACGAAGGCGTTTGGGCGGTAAGACTCCAGGTTTCCAATTCCTTTGATAACAAACTCCTCCACCTAAATTCGACATGCACACCGTATGTCAACCCACGCTCGTCGCTCGATAAATACCACTGACCAGGACTTACAGACCACTGAATCTATCGTCGACCTGAAGTGCGGAAATGACAATTGCCCCTGCGGTGACGAGTGAGTCCCATCTTGCTTGTGTGCGGTGTTCGTACATATTGAACCACTCTTTTAGGTGCAAGTGTTCGCCCGGTAATTGCAAGTGTGCGCCTGACACATGCAAGTGTACGTCTGGCGATTGCAAGTGTACACCGGAGCATTGCAACTGTGGCTCCTAAGCATACCTATATTGTCTTGTTTTGTGTGTTTCCATGATCCCGTTGTGTACTTTTATCTCGCCAAGATATGAATTTTTGCGCCGTACTAGTAACATCTCGCGTTCCTTCGCCAATGCCCCATTATTGAATGGCTCCGGTTAAAACTGAGAACGTGTGGAAATTGGACAGTTGAGAGCTGGAAGCCAGGTGCATATCTAATGAATTTGGAAGTTGTTCCTCTCCTGCACGGACCTACATATACACCGGTGCAGCGATAGACTGCAAACGGAAGCGGTCCGCCATTATGGTGGTTGTGGTGCATTGGGAGGCAGTATAGTAGCCGCAATGACCGCCAGCTTCCCTAATTCCGCTGTTTCGGTTGTGCCTCATCTGATGGAATTCTTCGAGTCTCGCCAAGAAATATTTTCTCACTACATGCGCTCGTCAAAGAAATATAATATCTCTACGTCCTCCTCTTCCTCAGAGACAGCCACGCCTTTCTATTAGGGGAGTTAAAAATACCAGCCAACCACATGTTTTTTGGCCTCCCATTCTGTTCGTCGGTTAACTTGATATCATACTCCATCAAGAGGCGGGCAACAATGGCCTTGGTTTCTGTGACGGCGAAGAAACGGCCCGGACTGAGAAAGTGGCACACGATGAATTGATAAGCTTAAGACTCGTCTGCTGGTTCAGGTAGTGAATGGGGAAAATACATACCATGCAGGCCGACCGAGCCCAAAAAACATGAACTCGGGTGTGAGAGCAGTTAACTGGTGCTTCGCAGGATCCTGTTCTGCGAAGCGGAATCCTTGAAATTCTTGGGGGTCCGGATAATAGCGCTGTCACAAATGGAATGCTCAGTCGGTATAGCTATTGGTTTGAATGGATCCCTTCATTACCCACCGGATCATGATTAATCCCTTTACAAGTCACTGAAAAAGTGGCCCCCTTCGGAATAACAGTGCTGTCAGAAAATGTGAAATCCTTTAGAACTTTCCTGGTCATCACAGCTGAATTGACCAATTATTTTAGCTTCGCAATTCGACCCCTTGGCTAGTCCAACGATACTTACTAATGCTAGAGCCATGGAGCCTCTGTGATTCCTTCATGAAACTATCCAGCTTCCGCATCTTCTCAAACGCCAACTTGCTCCAACCTTCTTCCTGAATTATTCCGGCTATTTCCTCCCGCAGAGGCTCAATGTATGAAGTGTATGTCGCAAGACAGAACAAAACGTGCGTCAGAAACTTGGCTGGGTGGTTAACGACAAATAGTGAAAGATAATTCTGGAAAGAACTTACGGTAGACGTCGTGTGGATGGCTGCTATGCTGAGCCAGACCATACGGGTCGCGATGTCATGAGTTGTTTGCCGACTTTGCGGAGTCGAATTCAACAACCATGTAATCATGTCGTTCTAAAACAGAATCTTTGTGAGTGATTACTGGATTATGGGAAGTACATAACCTACATATTCGACATCACTGTCATGCGTAGAATCTTTCTTCGCTAGGCGTTCTTGGATGATTGGCTGTAAATACTTTTCGACTTCATCAATTTTAGCGGGACTATTGAATATAAAACGGTTGACGATACTATCAACACATAGCTGAGTCACTTGATTACGGAGTTGTTTGGGTCTACGCACGGTTTGAGGAAATCCGGAAGTAGCCCGAGGATGGGGCCTTTCCGAGTTACGTGCGCAGTGAAACCTTGCATTATGTCCGTGTACCTCGGATTCGAACCTGGACAGGACCTTTGAGCGCCAGTATCAAGCTTGCGTGATTTCGTCCTAACGACTTACTTAGTTTAGGACCAACAAAGAATCTTGCGCTGACCCTCGAGATAATGTGAACAACTGACGAATAAGCCGGAATGCTGACCCAATCTGATGGAGATGAAAACGAATATCCTAATTGATTGCAGGAAGCTCACCTTTATCCGTTCCAGTCAACAGTTCCCCAAAGGCTTTGTCCATCTCATCGAGGAGATCCGGGATTCGTGCGTCGATGTTCCGAGTCATTGGACCGCGGGTGGCATTGATGTGATATGCTCCAGTCAGGAGTCCTGGGCCAATAGTATGTTCGAATTGGTTTCTCTAGGGAAGAATCGGAACCAATGAGTGATTGGACCCAATTGAGTCGTAATCACTACCTCATGAAGGGCCTCAAGGAAAGAGAGTTGGTCGTTCTTTGCCTTCCGGATGTCTTCCAGATACTGAGGGCCATTGACAAGGACAAACCATTGAAAAAATCCTCGAAGTTTGAAAATGCGGTGCTGAGGGAGGCGTACAGCCTTGTGGCGTGCAATCGATGGACTCAAGGTACTCACCTTCTCGTACCCTTCTTGGACCAGACGGTGTCCATGCTTGAACGTTGCTAAGGGACCTAACAAGTTTGTGAGAATTCCGGGAGGCTCCACAGTGGGTATCTTATCCAGCTGGTTATGTGGTTTAGCATATTTGAGCGCAGGAGAAAAGCAGAGATGACATACGTCTGGCCCTTTCCTTCGCATGTATATGATGACATAAAGGGCCAGTGGGATTCCGGCTACGAGAGTTACGGGGTGAAAAGGGGGGAGTATATTGCTGACCGAATTCATGAGGGTGGATTGGTTTTGCCAATGCTCCCCTAGGGCTTATGTTTATAACCGTGCTGGAGGCTAGTATGGAGCACTAGGATATTGGGGATATCCAAATTCTGATCCCGCTTAATTGTTCCATATTGATCGATAAGGTCGGACGCGGGCGGAGGAAGATCCGTTTTTTCCTCTAATAGGGTTTGGACAGTAAGATTGTCCGCAATTCCAGCCGACGGCGTTCCCGGGGAAATCGTCGTTGGTGTAAGAACGTTGAATAACCATCCATGAGTCAAGGGGAAATGGTCATGCCGACCAAGCCGAGATTCGTGGCCACCGACTGAGGAAATGCTTGATACACGCTTCCGCAGTGTTCTGCTAGCCCTTACCTCGGGATTGAGCCCCGCAATTCAGTACATAAACCCGGCATCGTATTGAGAAAGAGTGCATGAGTTCATGTTATGTCTATTAACATCCGCATCAGTAAGAGCTTGCGGTAAGCGAATTGGCTATCGAATATTCCCGCATTCGGGGTCTCATCATCCCTGAACGCACTAGCCTGAATGTCATACAACTTTTTGTACTCCCCGTCAACCTTAATGAGTTCCTGATGCGTTCCGGACTCAACTATCCTTCCTTCTTTCAAACATCTGGGAAACCTGTCAGAACTGTAGGTAGCTTGATCCAGGAAGATGAAGCGTACACAATGAGGTCTGCTTGTTTGCTGAGCCTGCCAAACCGATGTGTGACAAATACTATAGTTTTGCCAGTTTCTTTCCTTCAAGACATTTTCAAGAAGTGCTTCTTCCCCTTCTGCGTCTAACGCCGAGCTCGGCTCGTCCACTGCGAGGAATCGAATATTTCCCGAATTGAACCTCATAAATGTTCGTGCCCTTGATAGTTAACTCGTCAGCCTGGACGATTCAATATATAGCCCTTACCCACTCACGCGACAATCCTTTGCTTCTCTCCACCACTGACTTCAACGGGTCGCCTCAGCTCCTCCAGAACCTTTTTCAAGGGATGGTCATCATCTTTGTCCTTTACATTGAATTGGTGATAATCTTGCAAGCGGGTCTAGTGTGGTGTCTGCACCATCCTTCATTCGTTTCAACACATCCTCTGCCCCCGCCTTCTTGGCGGCCTCGAGAATTGCACCTGGGTCCGAGAGAAGCGGGGTGAATCCGAGGCCAATGTTTTCTCCCAACGAGAAGCCAGGATAGATGAGGTTATCCTGACCCAAGACTGCTATGGAGCGGCGTAATGATGCCTCTGAGTGCAACGAAGCCGGAAGTGAGTCAATAAGGATTTGGCCCCCGGAGAGAACTCCTCCAGTTTGGTTTGGACAGTCAGTTCGCGTGTCATTTGTGGTTTTCCCGGTGGTGGAAGTTGCGGAAGGCCGATACAAACCCGCGAGAAGCTTCACGAGTGTTGATTTGCCGCTTCCGTTTGTCCCGACAAGCATTACGAACTGCCCAGCCTCAATTTTCAAGTTGATCATGCGCAGGGCATCCTGTTTAGACTGGCTTCCGGGATAGGAAAACGATACCTCTCTGCATCCGTGCCGAAGCCACTTGGTTAGCACAAAACTAACATGTCGTATTAGCGGCTGCCTCCTCTCACCTCAGCTCCAACGCCATTCCCTGCCCATCACATACAGCAACATCGCTGGCGCTAGGGGCGTGATCCTCTGCAGACTCTTTGGTGGTTCGACTGTTCCGCTGTTCCCTAGTAGATTCGTCAAGCGCCACTTCGTATATATCACGAATCTTCTTTAAGCCGCGCCTAAAGTGCTCTGTACTTCTGAGGATCATGCTTATAGACATCTCCAACCTCATCGATGATTCTTGCAGGATAGCAATGGCTGCGAAGGAGGTGTGCCTGGGGTTTAATAGGGCGACAATTGCGCAATAAACCTAATAAATATAGTGTAACTTGATAGTTGTGGGTTATCTATACATATTTTACTTACGATGGGTAAATTTCCGGTCAGTTCCAGTGCGATCTCGGGTAAAGGGCTCTCATGCATTCCATACAAAGCCCATATTGACTCATCCGAGACATCACCTAGCCGTTGATTGGCGTTTTTGTACTCTAGTTGCTCTCAGTGGAAGTTGTCCCACGAGGGCATTGAAGAGACGCACCAGCCATGATATACTCTTGTAAATTGTTGCTAATCACATCCTGACGGTATTGCTGTCCCGTCAGGGCTAACAGTGCTTGCATCCGTATACTATCTTGATTACTCTTCTTAACGATAGATACTTGAACATGATCAGGAAGGAGCTACTAGTCTCACTGGATAATCGAAAGACTTACCTTTGTCCCAGATAGTTTTGCGAGTCAAAGTCGAGAAGACTGGTTTGAGAATGCAAATAATTGCAAAGAGAGGCCCACCCCCACCACGGCGAGATAGGTGCAACAAGAGAGTGAGTTGGCTGACCACGCTGATGAATTGCTTCGAATACGCGAGGAGATATTCGAAGGAATCCCAAGCCTCGGCGCTGGAGACGTTGATTTGGTGGGCAGGATCTGGTAAATATGCCGGGCTCAGCGAACTGCCTTGTGGGTGGTAAATTGCGGTAATCTAAGCATACCAGTGGACTGTGCCAAATTATGGCCAAGTTTGGCTGGAGGGAAATTCCATTTAATAAATGTTAGTGCCGGCGGATAAGCCCTACCTTTCATGAGGAGCGTCTGGAGGTGGGAAGTGACACGTCGCTGCAATTTAAGGAGCACACGCTCGCTAGGTTCCCGGTAAGTGCTCTGATATCACATTAGGAAAACGGAAAGGGTGCGTACTTGTACCAGGAAAGATATTCTGTGATAACCACAGCGACGAGCTTTGTGAAGATAGCCCATTGCTATCTCCCAGTAATCTGCAATACCCTCCTTCAAGCAAATTTCAATCTATACAATGGTTAGTTACTGATCTGTTGTACACGACCCCAAATCCAATTGAATACCGACCATGCTCAATAATTGACTTGAGAAATGCAACTTCACCGCCGCTTGACAACTTGCCCATATCTCACAAATGCTAAAGAGCAGGAAGAGGTTAGGTGACAGAGCGTAGATATCTTGGACCAAGTAATAGATGAAGGGTATGGCTTCTGGAATATCACGAATTAGTTTGTAGAGTCGCTGGAAATAACCCTCGCTGCATGACTAGGACATCCCAGACGCCATAAGCGTTCTGTAGTGTACATTTTCCCTGGCTGTGTTGACTTTGCATGTTGGGTTTCTGACTGCGTCGTCGCGACGTTCTTTCATATGAAGGGAGGTGAGGAGGGGATCAGGTAAGGCTCATTCATCCAGCTTTATATGGATCACCCCAAGCGCGCGCTGATAACGGGAGAGGGCGTTTCTGATTCTGACAGGGGGTTCGGGGGCCAGGTGACGAGTCAACGATAGTCCAGCGCCAATTCAAAATAGATTTAGCTAATGTGAGTCATGCGATGTTCCAAGCTCTTGGTGCCTGGCTCCGGTAAGCGGGGATAAACGCGATGAACATGCACTGGATGCTGTCAAATCGAGCAGAGGTCTCTATTTTTCCATCGCATACAAACTACCGGTACTGCGCTCTACTGATATGAACTTCCCGAATCTCCGGGCCGGGTTAGCATCACACGAGGCTACACATGGTCCGTGCATTTCACTGGGATGATTCCCGAATGTACGGAATCAAGGTGGTTCTTTAAGCGCAGGGGATAGGATCGCATTACTGTGGCATAGATATTATCTACTAAAAGGATCTGATTACGATGATTCGCCCCGACTGTGTTGCACCACCATTTGGCTCGCCTGACTTGTGCGGCCAGGGAGGGTCATGTTTCTTGGGTTGATTTGGGGGAATAGTATATTGGTGGAGTGCGTGTCGAGCCGGCCACAACTAGGACCTGCATTCGTGTCGTATCCCAGCAGGAAACAAACCCGTTTACGCCTCGGAGCGCTCGATACGTGAGTATTCGTCATTCAAATTCTATTGGCAGGCATGGCATTCATATCAGGAATCCATCAGCAACCGCAGTGCTCGGACGAACGCATCATGGTTTAGTTCCTCACCAGGAATTCTATCTTTGTGGGCGAGAGAAACTTGTCATTCCATTTCACTGATGCTGTACGTCCTCACTAGACCAAGTCAGCCCAAACGCCTTGGTTCCATCTAGAGAAGGTGATTGAATTATAATCGGAGGCACGGAACATGGTTTCAACTCGTGGTGCTGCTGGCCACGTGTTTGAAAAGTACAGCACCATATAACGAGAAAACGTAGAATTGCGCCACCCGAAGCAGATGCTCGGCAAAGATCCAGGCCGGTCTGGGTTCAGGGAGCGGCCGTATGGGGTGTTGGTTCATTTCTTGGTTCGATTCCAAGACCTCGCACTTTCGCAGCTTGCTGCCCTATCTTCGGAGACGGCCGGCCTGATGCTTAAGTAAGGATCTGGCTAAGGAATTACACACAGACAGACAGACGAAAAAAGCCGTAGTGTAAAAGACTACGCAGTGGGCCGGCCTCTCATCAGGTAACCATGCCGTGAGGGGTCCCGAGTGGGAGGGATGCCCCAGGCCCAGCCCCCCCTTCCTACCTACCTGTACGGGGTCCCGGAGGCACCCTGGCGCGCTAGCCGGTCCGGCAGATCAATTAATATTGATTCATACTCCCCCACAGCCATCCTAAGTTAGGTAGTCTAATTCTGTCGCTACATGAGCCAAGGCGGGTTAGGGCAGTGATTAAGCCCTCTGATGAGCCCCTTCGCAAGGGCGAAACCCGCATAAGTCCCCCCATGTATCGTAGGCCCGGAATTGGCTTAGCCTAGGTATCAAAGGTCTCAACGATTACATGGGTCTGGGCGTGCTCTCACAGAGGAACGAAATAGGTAGGCTAATGATCCGTAAGCAATCTTTCTGCAGCTCGTCATTTCCTTTGAAGTGCGGGGGCATTGAAGCACAACATCGACCTGAACTGCATAGGCTGGAGAAGGTAATCGCAGAATAATGTATGGCGGAAACGTAGAGGGCGGGTGCAGAGTCATAATCAAGCGGCGAGGCTCTTAAAGATCCGGAGGTCATCCAATATCTCATCCTCACAATTGATATTTCGCTTCGTGCCAGCCTAACTCATCGCGTCGCACTGTCAGTTCATAGAGGTACTTTTAAGTTCCATATTTTTGTATGCCTGTAGTGTAGGCCCTTGTAATCTTATGTCTTGATGTTCATACCATTTCACCTTGTGCCAGTCACTGCTGATGCGGATTCTCATTCTGCCTTTAACCTGCACCAAGGATGTTCTCTGTGTTGGATTTAGGAAAGTCAGAGCGAGAAAAGCAGGGACCCGTTGCAAACGCGCGGGGGTTCGTCTCTGTTTGTACCTATTATATACACCTGGTAATAAGGAGACTCTAGAAATGAAATAAAACAATAAAAGTAATCGGAAACAGGAATGAAATAGAATAATAACTGAGTATCTGAGCCAGCGGAGCGCTCGATATTCTAACACTCTGACATTAGTATGTTCATTTCATAATGACATAGTCATGATTCGGGGTATTCATGTAGGTGTATAACCCTATAGTACAACTAATATGATACAGAGCACGACTTCCAATAAGCCAAGACTAACAATTGGCCAATTAATTGATGGGAATCCTCGATGGCGCCTGTTCAGCAGAAGACTTGGGGAACGTGATCGTCAGCACCCCATTTTCCATTACAGCTTTGATATCATCGTCCGAGAACATCAATGAGTATTCTATTATAATCAAGAGAGAAAAACCTTCCAAAAGTCCCCCTTGACGCCCGGACTTGCTGAACCGTCTTTCGCGAATGGCGTGCCCATTTTTGCCGTGCTGTAGAGGTGGACGAGTGGCTGCAGGCGTAACGGCCACCACTCGTCACCTCTAGTGGCTGTGTGACGAACCCAGAAACAACTTGACGAACCGCTGACGAACCCGGATCAAACCTCGGAGTGCGCACATTAAGGCAGACAACACCATTTCAAAAAACTCCCTCGTCCACTTCCGTTCTCCCTCATTTAATTATATTTCGCTCCATTCCCATTCCGTTCCCCAAGCATCATTGAAGAGTAAAATTTCTCCCTTCTTATAGGCCTCTCTATGCCTCGCAGACCATTACTTTTATCTTTCTCTTTCACCCCTCCTAATCCCCTCCTCACATAGCTACAAAACTTCCAATTTTATCCCCTGCTTCACAGTCTTTGTCTTGCAAGTAGCTTAAGTTCATTTCCTCTTATTTTCTTATTGCTTTCAGGCATAGGAAAAGGATTATTTTATTATAAACCTACCTGTATATAAGGAATGAGTACTGGGGACTCGTTCTCCAGCCAAATACATGGCCATTCCTCTCATCTCATTCTCACCCTCAGTCTCGATCTCTTTATCAGCAAGTTTTCGAAGCCTAGTGGTTGTTTCGTCAGCCACACTCGCACCCTGAACCCTTGTTTTGCTGTGTTTTGTCTCGTTTCGTTGGTTTCGCCCCATTTCGTTCCGGCGCTACTCACTTGTAAAAGAGTCTGCCTCTCTTCAGTGCTCAGTGGAGGACATGGCTTCAGCAGAAAAGTGAGTCTGCCATTTTGCAATTCGAGCTGGACGCCTTCTTTTTTGACCCCAGGAAACTCAAATGTCGCTATGACGATATTCTTTTCAGAGTTCTCATGGAGGTCCATCCTGTGAGAGAAAGAAGTCGCTAGAGTTGGTTTCGGGTGAAGTGATATTGTGGTATGAAGTGGACAGACCTTGGTTTGAATGACCGGATAGCACCATCGGCAGGGGAGCCCTGACGCTTGAGCTGGCGGCCGTTGAGGGACTGGACCCAGAGGATGAATATTGTGTTGAAGAAATGATCAAAGCCATAGGTAAAGGAAGACCGACATCGTTACAACGGATTATGTAGCGAGTAAAATGTTTTGGGGTAGGTTAAGGGCTTGATTTTTTGGTGAAACCCGAATGAGGACTGCGTCGCCTTTGATATTTGTCGAACCGTCATTTAGCCGCCACCTCGCGATTGAGCCCCGCAATTTAGCACATACATCCAGCATCTTATTGAGAAAGAGTACGTGAGATCTTTATCAGTCAGAGCTTGCGACAAGTGGATCGGCTATCGATATTCCCGCATTCGGGGCCTCATCCCTGAACGCACTAGCCTGAATGTCATACAACTTTTTGTACTCCCCGTCAACCTTAATGAGTTCCTGATGCGTTCCGGACTCAACTATCCTTCCTTCTTTCATAAATCTGTGATACCTGTCAGAATTATATAGCTTGATCCAGGAAGATGAAGCGTACACAATGAGGTCTGCTTGTTTGCTGAACCTGCCAAACCGATGTGTGACAAATACTATAGTTTTGCCATTTCTTTCCTTCAAGACATTTTCAAGAAGTGCTTCTTCCCCTTCTGCGTCTAACGCCGAGCTTGGCTCGTCCACTGCGAGGAATCGAATATTTCCCGAATTGAGCCTCATAAATGTTCGTGCCCTTGATAATTCGTCAGCTGGATAATTCAATATATAGCCCTTACCCACTCACGCGACAATCCTTTGCTTCTCTCCACCACTGACTTCAACGGGTCGCCTCAGCTCCTTTAGAACTATTTTCAAGGGATGGTCATCATCTTTGTCCCTTACATTAAAATGATGAAAATGTTCCAGCGGGTCCAGTGTGGTATTTGCACCATCCTTCATTCGTTTCAAAACATCCTCTGCCCCTGCCTTCTTGGCGGCCTCGAGAATTGCACCTGGGTCCGAGAGAAGGGGGGTGAATCCGAGGCCAATGTTTTCTCCCAGCGAGAAGCCAGGATAGATGAGGTTATCCTGACCCAAGACTGCTATGGAGCGGCGTAATGATGCCTCTGAGTATGACGAAGCCGGGAGTGAGTCAATAAGGATTTGGCCCCCAGAGGGAATTCCTCCAGTTTGGTTGGGACAGTCGGTTCGCATGTCATTAGTGGGTTTCCCGGCGGTGGCAGTTGCAGATGGCTGATACAGGCCTGTGAGAAGCTTCACGAGTGTTGATTTTCCGCTTCCGTTTGTCCCGACGAGCATGACGAACTGTCCAGCCTCAATTTTTAGGTTGATCTTGCTCACGGCATCCTGTTTTGACTGGCTTCCGGGATAGGCAAACGACACCTCTCTGCATCCGTGCCGAAGCCACTCGGTTAGCACACTAGCGTGTAGCATTATCGGCTGCCCCCTCTTACCTCAGCTCAAATGCCATTCCCTGCCCAACACGTGCAGTCGCATCGTTGGCGCTAGGGGCGTGATCCTCTGCAGACTCTTTGGTGGTTCGACTGTTCCGCTGTTCCCTAGTAGATTTGTCAAGCGCCACTTCGTATATATCACGAATCTTCTTTAAGCCACGCCTGAAATCCTCTGTGCCTCTGAAGATCATGCTTATAGACATCTCCAACCTCGTCGATGATTCTTGCAGGATAGCAATGGCTGCGAAAGAGGTGTGCTTGGGGTTTAATAGGGCAAGAATTGCACAATAAATCTAAGAAATATAGCGCAACTGGGTAGCTGTGGGTGATTCATACGTAATTTACTTACGATGGGTAAATTTCCGGCCAGTTCCAGCGCGACCCAGGTTAAAGGGCTCTTAGGTATCCAATACAAGGCCCATATTATGGCATCCGAAATATCACCTAGCCGTTGATTGGCGGTTTTGTACTCTGTTTGCTCTCAGCGGAGTTGTCCAAGGAATATTTTGAAGAGACGCACCAGCCATGATATACTCTTGTAAATTGTTGCTAATCACATCCTGACGGTATTGCTGTCCGGTCAGGGCCAACAGTGCTTGCATCCGTACGCTATCTTGATTACTCTTCTTAGCGATACATACTTGAACATGATCAGAAAGGAGCTACTGGCTTCATTGGGTAATCAAAAGACTCACCTTCGCCCCAGATATTGTCGCGGACCAGAGCGATAAGGACTGGTTTGAGAATGCAAATAAATACAAAGAAAGGCCCACCCCCGTCATGGCGAGATAGGTGCAGTACGAGAGTGAGTTGGGTGATCAAACTGATGAATAGGTTCGAATACGTGATGAGATGCTTGAAAGACTCCCAAGCCTCGAGGCTAGAGACATCGATTTGATGGGCAGGATCTGGTAAACATGTTGAGCTCAATGAACTGCCTTGTGATAAATTGCGGTGACCTAAGCATACCAGTAGATTGTGCCAATTTATGGCTGAGTTTGGCTGGAGGGATTTTAATAAATGTTAATGCTTGTGAGTACCACCCACATTTCATGACAATCAGCTGGAGATGGGAAGTGACACGTCGTTGCAATTTAAAGCCCACATGCCGGCTAGGCTTTCAGTAAGTGTTCCAATATCACATTAGAAAAATGGAAAGGGCGCCTACTTGTACCAGGAAAGATATTCTGTGATAACCACGGCAACGAGCTTTGTGAAGATAGCCCATGCTACGTCCCAGTAGTCTACAAGACCTCCCTTCAGATATATTTCAACCTGTAGAGTGCTTAGTTACTGATCTGTTGTACTGTATATGACCCTAAATCCAATTGAACACTGACCATCCTCAATAATTGACTTGAAAAATGCAACCCGACAGCTGCTTGACAACTTCCCCACATCTCACAAATGGTGAAGAGCAGGAAGAGGCTAGGTGACAAAGCATAGATATCTTGGACCAGGTGACAGATGAAGGGTATGGCTTCTGGAATACCACAAATTAGTTTGTGGAGTCGCTGGAAATAACCCTCGTCCATGGCTAGGACATCCCAGACACCATAGCGTTCGGTAGTGTACGTTTTCCCTTGCTGTGTCGACTTTGCATGTCGGGTTTCTGACGCGTCGCCGCAACGTTTTTTCATATGAAGAGAGGTAAAGAGGGGATCAGGTAGGGCTCATTCATCCCACCTTTATATGGATATACCAAGCACACATCGGGAGAAGGCGTTTCTGATTGTTTCTGATTCTGATCCCGTGCCAAGCAGGCTATTGTCTGCTATAATCGGTCTGTGCATTTTGGGGGAACAGCAACTCGACTACCCAAGGAGGACCCACAAAGGACGATGGTGACGTGGCAGTGCGCCGACGGGTGCTCGGGACCGTAGAAGAGACACCGAAATATTTCTCATATTTCTGCTTAGACCTAATAAATGGGGGCGCCCCCTTGATGCCCCTCGCATGGACTCTCGTAGCATATTCATTGTCATTTTCCCTTTTCTTAGCTTAGATCACCCCTCCCAGATCATCTATTAGAACGCCCTGTACTCGCGTAGCAAGCATTATTCTATTTTCACCACATTATGCTCACAGCCTCTTGCGCAATCCCTATTGAAGTTCTTGTCTGATATCTCTTTTGCACACGACATCTTTCCCCTCTTTCACCTAGATGATTCCTCAATGTAAGGAGTTTACTAGGTGGTCCTGCTAAGCAGGGGACAGGATCACATTACTGTGGCGTAGGTGTTAGCTGCTATGTATCTACTACAGTGTTCCGGTTACGATGATTTGCCCAAACTGCGTTACACCGGCATTTGGCTCACCTGACTTTCCGGCCAGGAAGGGCCATACTTTTGGGCTGATTTGGCAGAATAGGATATTGGTGGAGTGCATATCGAGTTGGCCACTCTTGGAATTTGGGATTCCAACAAACTGACGGAATGCTGATGTTTGGTATACCTGACCACCTCATGGTAGCCACATTGTAGGTAGCCTATATACTCGTAGTCTACATGCAGTTATACTTATCCATTTACCCTCCTTACCCTCTCGTCACTCCGCCATCATTTTCTCTCACGAATATACGCCGTCGTTGTATCCACCTTCTTTGGGATGATTCCAATAGCCACAGCTAGAACTGCATTCGTGTCGTACCCCAGCAGGAAACAAACACGTCTATGTCTCGAAGCACTCGATAAGTGACTATCGCCATTCGAATTCTATTGGCAAACATGCTATTCATATCAGGAGCTATAGTGCTCGGACGACCGTATCATGGTTTAGCTCCTCACTGGGAATTCTATCATAGTATCGGATCTTTTCAAGTGCGAGAGAAGTTTGTCATTTGTTTCACTGATGCTGTGCATCCTCGCCTGATCACAAAGAGTTTATATGTGAAGCGTCAAACTTAGTGGTCAAGTCAGCCCCCGATGCTTCATTCATAATGTGTATAAGGTCCTCCTCAGGTGGCCACGATTCACCTGTGTCTTCTTCTACGCAATCCCGTTGAAATATAAGTGCCAGCTTGCCGTATATTGTACCCCTTATTTTCATATTCTTCATGTCCACTGTAGTCTGTGGGTACTCAGAATGGACTCAATCATGTCTTAGGTAGCAACGAGAGATCGCCATCATTCCCCGGTAAACAGGTGTACACGGCGGCCTCGCCATACGTGCCGAAAACCCTAGGATCCAGTTTTCCTCCCTGGATTCTAGTGATCTACCATATACATACTCTTGTCCCGACGGGACCCTGCGTAAATCTTCTCGTTAAACCCCAAGTAACAAATTAACAATCGTGGATCTCCTTAAACCGTATGCGGATAAACATGGCTGTGCCGCCCCGCGATTCCTCTATGTCAATCGCAGGCTCTTCTCTCTAACACCGAATTAGAAAATCGGATCTGGAGAGTGTACGTATGAGGTGAAGCTCCGGTCGGCTGTATATCATCCGGATGATTGTGAGCGATGTTTGCAGAGGATAGCGTAGTTGATCGGTTTGACAATGTGTAACTGAGCTGTTCCTCCATCACACTCAGAGGGAACATCAAGGATGACTATGCGTTTAGGGTGAGCGGGCAAGGGGCTCAAGGGCTTGACGACGAACTGTTGGAACTGGATATGAGGAGCCTTCTTCAACATATCAGGGTCGGCCTCCAGCTCCTTCGCAACGAGTAGCAGGTAACCGGGAAATCGGACAGTACTTAAGCTGATATGCGAGAGTGATGAAACGGATTGGGAATTCCCTCACCCACTGGTGTTGGAAAAGAAGAATGCTGCGTCCAATCGACAATCATCCTTGGCAAATCCGGCAATTGTTTGCGCGACCACCGACAGTTGATTTCCGGACCCCTGGCTGGCCCGGGGACCCACAGCAGATCCCGAGTGCGGTGGTCATCGAGTAGCCACTTCGTCTTGGAGAGAAGGGACTTGCGGGTGCCAGGGTAACATTTAATAAAGGGGTGTGCGAGCAGAGGAGTCGACCTCGGCGCCCTGAGTCATTTCTTGCGAAAGGACTTCAAGGACTGTCAGTCTTTGGAAGAGCCAATTATGACAAGTTGTGTACCTCGTCGACCGGCTGCGAGAGGTAATCGTGGATTATTTTGTGTTGTAGGTTTGTGAAGTCTGATTTGTGTAGGAAACAGTAAATCTGTAATGACGTGAATACTGGGATGATAGAATGGTATAGACGGGGCTCACCTCAGTCACTCGTTTACGCGCGAGTACTGAGGGGAGCGTCCGTGAACTGTCTGCAATATATATCTACATGTCTAAAAGGATAATGGGGGAACCATAAAGGCGCTACAAAGGGAAGAAGTATAAGGTCAAGGCACGTATTTAATAAAGGGCGAGGCTGTTGAATGCGTGTCCAAAGGGATTGTGGGTCCACGACCCTGCCACGTATTTGCGTTCCAACAATTTGTTCCACGAGCCAACTCGACCTCCGAACTAAGAACTACCGCATTGAGGCTGAAGCTTGGAAGGCTTGGATTTTCTGCTCTGCCTCCGTGATACAACACACTCGTACTTGTCGTTTATCTCGTTTCAGACATAGCCTTTCGCATTCACCCTGAAGTGCCTGGCTTCGACCCTAGATGTCCGTTCTTCATTCCTCGGATAGTAGCTGTCATCAATGGAATTAATCACGGCATGTTCGTCCCGTATACTGTTAGCGAGGGGGACATTGGTCTATTTCGCGTTCCATCAGCAGCGATCAACGCTTTGGGGTCCTTGCTACGTGATACCGTGGCACTTCGCCAAGATTAGCCAAGACCCGCCTTTTGGGTCAAAATAGACGAATGTCCTTCTCGCCAACGGTACCCGTAGTTCCCTGCACCGTTATCAAATCGAGACCCAACCAGCAATGATGGTTCGAAGAATATAAGAGAGGTGCATTGTCCATCCAACATCAAGAAAATCAAGTACGCAGCTAGCACAACAACAGCCTTGTTTAATACGCAAGCCGTTGTACCAATATCTGTCTTCCTTTACTAGCATTCTTACGACTTTGACCGCTTCTTTGACCAAGTCTTCAACCCCCTCACTGCCAGCTGAATTCCCCAACAACCGACAACTTGAGCGCCAGGGTTCCACTGACGGTCGCAGTGCCATTCGGTCGTTCAAACCGAGGTGTGTATACTTTGTATTGTAGCATGAAATCGACGCAAACGTTTCTCCCACAAGATGGACTTTCACGAGAACTCTAAAAAAAGAGTGTCGTCACAGTGACGTTCGAGTTTCCTGGGGTCAAAAAAGAGGACGTCCAGCTCGACTCGCAAAATGGCCGACTTCCACCGTCTCTGCTGAAGCCAAGCTCTCCGCTGATCCCAACGAGAACGGGTATGCTGTCCGCGAGAGACGGTTCGGCAAGTTATCGAGAACACTTCAGCTTCCTCGGGGGGTCAAGATGGGTATTGGAAGCGGTTTCTGATAATGGCATGCCAACGGATCTTTGAGGATGGGGGTATCAAAGCCGTAATGGGAGGTGGGGTGTTGACAGTCGCATTCCTCGAATCTTCTCCTGAACAGGCGCACGGGATCGAGGATTACCGTCAATTAGTTGGCGAATTCCTAGCCTTAGCGAATTTGGACTCATGCTCTGTGTCATATTCGTCGGATTACTTTTATTTCTGGATTGATGACCTTGAGCATAACTGCTACTGTCATTGTACTCGTATGTTATTTTACCTACCCGAGATAGGTGATCAAAATACTGTTGGTCGTCTGATTAAGATGCGCCAAGCAGAAGTGCTGACGCCGAAATAATGCTGAGGGGTTTGGGACCCTTGTTAGCACGAGAACGGGCCCTCTCTTTAGACATATAAAATTTACGTATTCTCTTTTATATAGAAAACCTTGCGTCCTCTCTTTTTTTTATATACATATTACAGCACTCGTCGTAGTTCCGGACTCGTAGAAAATCGGGTTACGTAGACTTGTAAATACCTGCCACGTACCTAACGAATAGACGCCTTTTCACCTCACAAACTCTCAGGTAGCCTTACACCTCGCAGAAACAGGAATAGGTGCCAGCCCATGGGCCCTCTTGAGGCTTTTTTCAACCAGTATCCCTGGTTCACATACAACTCCGACGAATCAGCATCACACCAGTTTCACAGGCTTCAGAAGGAGGAAGGATGGGGGCGTGGACATCCCGAGCAAAAAGAGGCTTGGGAAGAGTACCTTGTAGCACTTGTGCAGCAATTCAACACTTCCTATGGCGACGATGAGGGTGATCTCACCGCTTGGCATGTGCTACTTGCACGAATCGGTATAACAGATTTCCCGGAAGCTGTGGAGGACTGTAAGGCCGTGAGTCTACTATAGGGTCTTTCTCTACTACATTGAGCTGTCACTGATGTGGGGATGGGTATATATATTTTCAGATCATCGAAGGAAAATTCATCAATCTCGTGGATCTCGTCGATGCCAGAGATGACCCATCACGCTCCATTCGGCACTTCGCTTCGGAGGTAGAGCTCAGTAAATACACATTGTCGGAGCATAAGGTTTTTCCAAGGGATCATGTCGCTGCAGGGAGTCTGTTGAAGTATCTCCTTCGTCAAATTCGCTCGCCGGCCGCGCATCGTGACTCCACAGTTGTTTGGCATGGCAAGAAAAAGAATTGGCGGGGTAGGTCTTGAATTGTCACACAAGCTCTGTCATGTACCCTCAGCTTCGATCTCCCAATATATTTTCGATGTTTCATCCAGGTATCAATGAGAGGATTCAAGATATTGCAGTCGGTGAGTGGAGTGTCGGACAAAAGTAATGTAGAGATTCACCATCGGTTGCTCACGAAAAAGGCAACCTTTCGCAAATCTCTTGTTATCACTGACTTCGGATCATGACAACGTTCGGAGCACCCGTTGTTGAGCTGCCCGTGCCCAATTTCAGACTCAGTATTCATTATCTTCCACATTCCTCCTCTTCAACGTTCCTCTTTCGAATTTTCTGAAGTTTTCTTCATTCTTATGTCATTCTCCTGTGCCTTTAGTGTGACTTGAGATGCATTGAGTGCTGTACTGTGTATTTAACTTGTGTCATCATGTACTTGCTATGTTATGTCTCAGTCTATGCGTCTCTTTTCTTCCTCCGCCTTTCCTGCTCACCGCCTCAGTATTTCTTATATATTTGACTTTTGTTTCATGCTTGTTTCGTGTCGCATTTTTATCCCTGACCCACCCGGGACTAATTACTCCCCTTGTTTAAATTTACCTTCTTCTATCACTTCTACTTCGAAATATTGGTTCGAATTCTTATTTTCTTGTCATATTTAACCCTGTACATGTTGTAGTTGTAAACGAGTGAATATACCACCTATCCCTCTCGTCTCATATCGTCCGAAATTGTCGCAATCAAATCTCTATTTAAAATTTCATTATATTCATCACCTCTTCTCTCGTTTTCGCTTGCGACCTCATCGCTTCGAGTGCGTGGACGTCTGTTCTTGGTCTAGAAGCCCAGTGGGTGTTTGATTCGACCACGCCCGCATTTTGTTTTGTTGCTATGGGAGGTTATCTCTCTTCAGCAATCAGTCGGCCCATGGAAGATAACTTATCCCTGTTTACAGCGGAGATATTGGCTGTGCCCAAATGTCTGGAAGGATATGATATCAGATGAGAAAGGCCTCCAGGGTACAGGTGCGCGTCTAAGATGAAAAGGGGTAATACTGAGCTCAGGCTTTGATCTTGTAGCACTCGTATGCAGATTTGAAACTACGAAAAAAGTTACTCGCGATCTAAGCGGGTTGGTGAATGATTTACACGCGCCAAGCGGATGGGAAAAACCACGGGACCTCACAGCGTCATGAGAGCCTGGACCCCCACTGGAAACCCCATTGGCGTGGGAACGGGGAGATGAGACAGCTCTTAAAAGCTGTCTCGCAGATCAGGCGATAGGACGGCCTTCCTTTCTCAAAACCCCCAACAGTGGCTTGAGTGCACAGCTTTTGTTATAATACTCTTCCTTCGTGGCGTACACGAAGGAGAGCATTCATACAAGAGACTTGCACCTAAACCCTTCGAGTGAGCCTTTTAAATCCTGTGACTATGAGGTTGCGTCGAATCACTGCAGTAAACCTAGCCCCTAGCATTCACACACGATGCCTCGCAGAAACAGGGTTAAGCGCCGAGAGATAGGCCCTCTTGAGGCTTTCTTCAATCAGTATTCCTGGTTTACGTACGACCCTGACGAGTCGGCATCACACCAGTTTCACCGGCTTCAGAGGGAGGCCGGCTGGAATCGTGAAAATCCCGAACAGAAAGATGCTTGGGAAGACTATCTCGAAGCACTCGTCCAACAATTCAACACTTCCTATGGCGACGATGAGAATGACCTCACCACTTGGCATGTGCTACTTGCACGAATTGGTATAACCAATCTCCCGGACACTGTGAAGGATTGTAAACATGTAAGTCTACTGTAGGATCCACTACGTTGAACTGTCACCGACTCAGGGATGGGTATATATCCCTAGATTATTCAAGGAAAGTTCATCAATCTCGTGGACCTCGTCGATGCCAGAGATGACCCATCATGCTCCATTCCACACTTCGCCTCAGAGGTAGCGCTCAGCGAATACACATTGTCGGAGCACAAAGTTTTCCCGAGGGACCACGTCTCTGCAGGGAGTCTTTTGAAGTATCTCCTTCGCCATATTCTCTCGCCGGCCGCAAATCGTCGTGACCTCACAGTTGCTCGGCGTGGCAGGAAAAGGAATCGGCGGGCTACGTATTGAATTGTCACACGAGTTTCGTCATGTACAATACTCCCAGTTTCGATCTCCCAATGTACCGTTCTCTATTCTTTAGCCCAGAGATCAATGAGAAGAACCAAGGTTTCGTGTCACAGCTAGCTGTTACGTGGGAGTGGGGCAGTCGATTGCTGCGCCAGCTGGGACCCGAGAACAATGCTTCAGCCAATCTATTCGACCCTGTCCACAGAGTTATAAGACATCCTGCATTTGTTGATCGTCAGACCTTCATCATGGATTTTAGTGGCGAGAGTTGTGCGGGTTCCGGAGTATGATACATATTTACGGAAACAAAAAACCCTTTCAGCGTACAACTACTCAGGTAGGAACGACACCTCTTCTCGCTTCCAAGCACCCCCTATACCCTCCTCTTCCTAAAAGACACTCTCGCCGTCCTATTTGGAGCAAGGAATACACCAGTAAACCATGTATCCTTTGGCCTCCCATTCTGCTCGTCGGTCAACTTGATATCGTACTCCAGTAAAAGGCGCGCAACAATAGTTTTGGCTTCTGTAATGGCGAAAAAGCGTCCTGGGCTGCATATTGGATTGATTTGTCAGGATTACATGCCGGTTTGAGACGTGTCAGGAAAAAAGGACATACCATGCCTGCCGGCCAAGTCCGAATGTCATGAATTCCGAGGTGAGGGCTGTTAGCTGGTGTTTCACGGGATCTTGCTCTGCGAAGCGGAAGCCTTGAAATTCCCGAGGGTTGGGATAATGGCGCTGGCGCAAACACGAAATTCAATAGGGCACGGTCATGTATACACGACCATTATTTTTATGCTCACCGCATCGTGGTTAATCGCTCGGGCTGTCACCGCGAGGTTACTGCCCTTTGGAAGAAATGTTCCGTCGGAAAAAGTGAAATCCTTCATGACTTTTCGTAGCATCACAACTAAAATGGGGCGGCTATGTGTGAGCATCCATTTTCGGGGTCGTTTATGATTTGACTTGCGCCGTCTCACCAGCATCACAACCATGGAGTCTTTGTGATTCTTTTATGAAACTATCCAGCTTCCGCAATCTCTCGATCGCGACTTTGCTCCAGCCCTCTTCCCTGACCACGGTAGAGATCTCCTCTCGCAAGGGCTCGATGTACGAAGTGTATATTGCCAGGTTAAAGAGAACATGGGTTAAAAGCTGCACCTCGTTAGGCTCATTAGCCGGATAGAATGGGCAGAATAAATACTCACAGCGGAAGTGGTATGGATGGCTACAACGTTAAGGAAGATCATACGAGTTGTGATATCACGCGTCGTTCGCCGACTTTCTGGAGCCGAGTTCAGCATCCACGTAATCATGTCGTTCTGTACAAAATAGTTTGATGAGTGGCTCACTAGACGAGGAAGTTCATAACTCACAGACTCAACCTCATCATTGTCTTTCCTCTCTAGTCTGGCCTTGATAATGGGTCGCAAAAACTCCTCGACCTCGGTTACTCTAGCAGCGCTGTTGAACAAGGCGCGGTTAACGATGCTATGAAATTCGGCAGTTCAGTTTTATTTTTCCCAACGAACAAATACAGGCGTACGGACGGTTTGAAGGAACGAAGGGCAGTTGTGCGAGCGCAAAGCCAGTCTTGGCCACGTGAATAGCGAAGCTTTGCATGATATCGGTGTACCTCGGATTGGAGCCTGGGGATGGCATCGTCACAACTCGAGTGTCCCTGATGAGAGATCGCTTCTGGACGTACTGAGTTCTGGACCAGCGAAAAATCTTGCACTGACTCTCGAGATGATGTGGACGACTGATGAATAAGCTGGGAGACTGATCCAATCTAAGGAGTGTAGAGAGTCGAATAGAGCTCGAGATGGATAACCGAGACAGGAGTGAATCCTCACCCTTATGCACGTCTGTTCCCAAGAGATCTCCAATGGCCTTGTCGACTTCGTCGAGGATATCCGGGAAGCGTACGCCAATGTTTCGGGTCATTGGACCGCGAACAATATTGATGTGATATGTATCGGACATCAGTCCTGCCCCCACCGTATAGTCAAATTGAGCAGTCTTGAGAGAAGGAGGCTCAGGTCATGGTCCGGCATCCTAGGACAGGTGGGTTAAAGTGTGGTACTTGCCTCATTCACAGCCATGAGGAACGAGAGTTGATCATTATCTGCCTTTCGAATATCCTCCAAGTCTTCGGGATCGTGAACGAGTACTAGCCATGTGAAATATCTCGGAATCTTGAAAACACGGTGCTAGGGACGATACTATGATCACTGCCACTAGACGGAAGGACTTGAGGAGGAGAGTACCTTCTCGTAACCTTCTTGTATGAAGCGGTAACCATATATAAACGACACAAATGAGCCCATCCAAGACGTCAGAATCCCAGAAGGACCGATAGTCGGTATCTTATCGAGCTGGATACTCATCAGTGCACTTAATTGAAGGACATTGGTAGTATAGATAACATACTCCATATCTTTTCCTCCATATATATGCGGTAATATAAAGTGACTGTGATTGATATAGTCCCCTAGAGTAACGGGATGAAAGAGGTGCGGCGGATGGGTGAAATGGTTCATGGGTGGGGTGGATCAGTTGAATCCATCATACGCTAGGATGATTTTATGCTCTTCGGGTGCGTGCGAGCGGTGACAGTTAGTACCGAGTTAGTACAAGGCATGCACGATCGAGAAGCCCATGACCACGTGATCTGAGCCGGGGCAATGTACTATGTAGTGCGGGTATTAAGGGTCTTTAAGGACATTAGTCGTGATGCTTTGTTCATACTTGAAGGTAAAGACAAATAGCGAGCATTATATCACTCTCTTAGGAGATAATATACACATTCAGGCTCAAGTTGAGCCATGAGCTGAAGTGCGGGGAGCTTCCAAGAAACAAATGATGCGAACAGGTTTATATTCTCAAACAAACTTTACTATGAGATACAGCGGGATCAGTAGCAGCGCAGGAGAAATGGTAGAGATACCTGATGGATTGTAAACGGTGCCAGTGGGAGCATGGAACAGGTTAGGGGGTGGTGGTTGAGCAGGAGGGCACCGAGAGGAGCGGGTTTACTATCAATGGGCTATTAGGAGCGTCGATGATCATACACAAGAGAGCGTCAAGAGGAACGGTGGTCGCGCTAGCCGGTGGTTGTCGTGCTAGCAAGTAGAGGTTGCGTTGGCGGAAGGGGTAGAGGTTGGGGGGGAAGACAAGGCAAGGCTCGCAGGAATTAGCAGCCGGACACACAAGCCAATTATGGATCCAATCTCATTCCATAATTGAAGGGGACGAAGTAACGTGGAAGGGCTGATCAGTGGCCACCACTAGATCCAGACGCGACCTGTTGTCTCTGCAAACTTTGTCTGTCGTTCTGTCTGACAAAAAGTCCCTTAATAGTTCTCGGAGTCTTATCAATATTCGTGGCATCACAAGGACTGGCATTGTTCACATCCTTCGACTATACAGAATGTTTAGCTCAGGCCAGGGAGCACTGTCTCGAAAACACGAGACTCAATATCGAACACGCTATATACCATCTCTACACCCTCCTCTTCCTCAGAGACACCCTCGCATCTCCGTTCGGCACAGTGAAAAAACCAGTGAACCACGATGCTCTCTGGTCTTCCTTTCTCTTCATCGGTTCAAGCTTGATATCATACTCCATCAAGAGTCGAGCCACAATAGCCTTGAGTTGTGTAACGGCAAAGAAACGTCCTGGGCTGTAAAGGATACAATGGATCGGTAAACTAGGTCCACTCGCCGAAACAGGTAGTAAGTGGACAGTACATACCACGCATGTCGACCAAGTCCAAAAGCCATAAAATCGGTTGTCAGAGTGGTTAATTGATGCTTCAGGGGATCTTTTTCTACGAAGCGGAATCCATGGAATTCTTGAGGATCAGGGTAATAGCGCTAGAAGAGCCGATTGAGTCAGTATTGTCATGTTTACAAGTAGTCGTGAGCATTCTTTGCTTGCCTCATCATGGTTAATTGCTCTGCTTGTCACTACAAGATCGCACCCTTTTGGAACAAAAGTTCCGTCGGAAAAAGTGAAGTCCTTCATGACTTTCCTGCCCATCACAAACTGAAGCAAGGGGCCATATGAACTCCAAAATAATAGAGAATGTCTGCGATCTACTACTCACCAGCGTCGCTGCCATGGAGCCTCTGCGATTCCTTGATAAAGCTATCCAATTTGCGCATTTTATCCATCGCGGTTTTGGTCCATCCCTCTTCCTCGATAGCGGCGGAGATTTCTTCTCTCAGGGGATCGATATATGAAGTATATGTTGCAAGATTGAACAGAACGTGAGTTAACAACTAAATTCAAGGATATGAGCCCATCATTCCCGGAGTGGGAGGTCAAGAGAAGCAAATTACAGCAGAAGTGGACGAGATAGCCCCAAGATTGAGTAGGATCATGCGAGTGGTAACATCATGAGGTGTTCGCTGATCCTCCGGAGCAGAGTTCAGCAACCAAGTAACCATGTTGTTCTGAAGCAGAACTTTAGTGAGCAATGGCTAGGTTCAGGGAAGTGCACGGACCTCAGATTCGGGGTCACTGTCATGTTCCGCGCCTTTCTTCTCCAAATTCTCTTTGATGATGGGTCGCAAATATTCCTCGATCTCCTTTACCTTGGCCGGACTGTCGAACAAATAATGGCTAACGACCCTGTGACAGAACAAATTAGGCGTATTTGCTTGTGGTTTTTAAATATGCGTACGGTTTGAGGAATTCCGGAAGCAGCACGAGTACGGATCGGGTCTTCATCACATGGTCAGTGAAACCTAGCATTATACTTGTGTACTTTGGATTCGAGCCTGGATGACAATATGAGTACCAGATATCTCTCTCCGGTGCCTCCAAACTTACTGAGCTTAGGACCAACAAAGAGCCTCGCAGTGACTCTGGAAATTATGTGGAGAGCCGATGGAGAAGCCCGGAGATCGATCCAATCTGAGGAGAGGGAGGAAGGCGAGTGCAAGAATGGCTTTTGTCATCAATCTGGCCAGAGAAGACTTTGCCTATAGGACACTCACCATTATCCTGCTCCCGCCAAGAGCTCTCCGAGAGTCTTGTCCATTTCGTCGAGGAGATCTGGGAAGCGTGTCCCAACATTCCGATTCATCGGCCCACGGACAGTGTTGAGATGGTATGGACTTGCTTGGAGCCCTGGACCCACGGTGTACTCGAATTGACCAAACTAAGAGTGGGTGGAAGGAGATTGGGATTGATTAGTTGGCGATTCAGGTTTTAATTGGCTATGACGGTTGTCACCTCTTCCATTGCTACAGGGAATGATATTTGATCATCGCCTGCCTTTCGAATATCTTCCAGGTGCTCATGTCCGTTGATGAGCACCAACCAATCGAGAAATCGCGATATCTTGAAAATACCGTGCTGGAGACCCATAGGTTACAGCCGTTCCAGTAGAATAGAAGATATTCTGAGAATTTTACCTTCTTGTAGCCTTCGTCTATTATCTGATATCCACGCGTCAAGGTGGCTAAAGAGCCTAACCAAGATGTTAGGATTCCGGAAGGGCCCACAGTCGGTATCTTATCTAGCTGTTGATTGTGGTCAGTACACTCAATTAATGGGAGCAGGATGGTTGGCGTACGCCCGAGGTTTTTCTTCGCACATAGGCGACGACGTAGAGGGTAGAAATAAATCCAACCGCGAGGGTTGTAAAGTGAAAATTGTCCAGTAGAAGGCCAACGAGGTCCATGAGGGCAGAGAAAATTAGTTACATTAGAAACGCCCTTCGTCGCAGGACTTAAATACCGTTCTTGTGGCTAAGCATAATCGCGAATGGTCGCGATTAGCACGGGAGTTAATTTTGATTGATCGGAGCTATATTACGGAGCACGTTGCATCGACTCAAACACTCAAGAAGCTCCAAGTATGAAGCCCGGAAATGAGCGCAACTGGGGATTTATCTCGTTCTCCCGCCATTGTAATGTCATGATGGTATTCTGTAAATTGCACAACTAGTTCAGAGAGGCAAATTTACCGAGCAACCATTTCACGACACGAACTTAACCGGACTCTGGTGGTATTTGGGTGGGTGTGCGAAATTCAAACTGTAGCTAATTTTAGCCCGGTACTTTTATCGCACCGTGCGTGTGGAGTGGGGGTGACTCACGACAGGTAAGATGGAAATGAGTCAAGCTACCGGAATATAAAAGGGGGTCACACTCAGTCATATACGACTAGGTTAGTTTAGGCTCCGGCTGTGCCCGAGTAGCCTGGAACCGAGGATGACTCTGAATTGCGAGGATTCGCTCTCCACCTTCCCGCTCACACTACGTATCCTCAACTTAACTCGCACATTCTTCTGACAATATACTGGATGTGCACCGGTTTGAACGCAACCGATTAGACTTGGCGGTGACCGCACAAGGTGTCTCTCAAGTCTCTGCCAACGTTCGAGTGTGGGCTCTGCTAATTACCCTATGAGGAAAGCCTCCCATCATTCACATGATGCCCTCGTTGCTCCCCCTACCTTCATCGATGTTGTCTTAAGCGCTCACCCTTTGTCTCCGCTTGTCTGTGATCTGTCCTGAATCACCAGTCATCGCCGAATTCGCCGCACCTCTTCCCCTGTCTAGGGACCCAAGTTGGGTAGTAGGAATTGCGTTGGTATTGGTTCCAGCATGGATGAGAGCAGCAGGTCTTCTCGCGTATTCAACACTGTCCATCGTACGCAACACGAAACCCAGCACCCCGGATGAACATCTAACAACGCTCATCACAGGGACCCTTGATCCCTCCGGAAATCGGGACAGGAGCCTAGAACACCAAGGTGCATTACATCGTCTGTGCCTATTTACGATCGCCCCCACTGATCCGCCTCAGCTATGGAACGCCTCCTAAGAGTGCGGGTGCCAATCGCAGAGCTCGACTCACCAACCCGTCATCCTCCACCTCGATGTCACGAGGGGACCCGTACATTCCCTCATAGAGAACATCGCTGCCAAGCTGCAGCGAAGCAGACCGCACTTGCGATATCGTGTGGCTCTCTGGTCCTGCCAAAGTGGGCAAAACAGCGGTGGCACAGACTATCAGCGAACACGCTGAGGAGCTGGGTGTTCTGGGTGCTGCGTTCTTTTTCTCGAGGGCGCACCATCAATACGGTGTCCAACATGTCATTTCGTCTCTGTCATACCAATTGGCCGTTCGGCACACTGAATATAGACATGATATTACTCCGATACTTTCCAATAACCCATATGCATTGGAAGGATCGGCGTACACGCTCCTCAAGAATCCTCATTGTTCAACCACTATCCGTCATGAGAACAAGAAGGCTCTTAATGATCCTCGATGGGTTAGACGAATGGCAAAAGGAGCGGAACCAGATTGGGTTGCTCGAATTGATCAACGATCTTATGGTCCCTTCCGTTCCTCTTCTCTGGATTATCTGCACTCGTCCCGAAGCGCATATCCAGCAATTCTTTCACGGGCGTGCTATCACAACGGTTGGTTGGCGAAGAAAGAGGTTGCTAATAGAAGATTCCAAAGCACAAGGAGATGTGCGGCGGTATATTCGTGATAGGCTCGATACAATCAAGGCTCACCGTGCTTTGGAATGGGCCAACTTGGATGAAACCTGGCTACATGAAGAAGACGTCGAAAAGATAGCGAGGGCGGCATCTGGCCATTTTGGCTACGCCTCTGCCATCACAGATTTTATCGATGATCCAGCTGCTGCAGATCCCGCTTCGCAACTCCAGTCCGTCATCGCGTCCATTGACAGTACCTCTGTCCCGTCTGCTAGAGAAAACCCCCTGCATCTACTTGATAGACCCCTCATCGAAGCGCTTTCCATACTACACCACGACGATTTGCAAGTGATCATGCCAGCTTATTGGGATATGCGCTCTCTACCCGCCATTGCCTCCAATGCACAGATGGCATTTCTCCTACAGCTTGACCCAGATAAATGCTATGCGATCCTCCATCAATTGTCTTCTATCATTGACGTACCCGAGCCTAATGAGGCATTCAAAAAGCCCTTGCGGTTCTTCCACTCTTGGTCTGTAGACTTCCTCATGGACCCCAGTCGCTCGCAGCAGTTCACGATGGACAGCGGTTCCATTCACTTGAAGGTCGCAACACAATGTTTGAAGGTGCTTGGAAGGACGAGGATATTATATACCAGAGATTTGGAGCAAGGATTGCAGACACAGCCTAGTGCACCACCAGGCCTATTGATTGCTGATCGTATTTTCGAATTCGCTGCTGCCAATGTCTGGAGTGCTTGTGTTGGCTCCAAAGGATCTTGGGAGGAGTATAGAACCTTGCTTGATCTCATCTCCAAACTCGACTTTCGCTCGCTTTGTTTCGCTGAGAGTGACATCCTATCCTCCCAATTTGGGCCGTTTGTAAAATGGTTAGGCGATAAGGTGCGTTTCATGCTTGGGAATGATTGATCTATTTTAATATTCTCGGAAGATACGAGAGTATTATAACTTAGATATCATTGTTTTGGCCGGTCAATCGGTTGTTTGGGCTGGTGACCGCCCCGAAGTGATACCTTCGGTCAGTACATCTAGTGCTTTCCTCCTTTCCTTTCGTGTCTGAAGGACCCGTATATCGATCCAGCTCCTGGCTAGAAACAGGGATTGGAATCCAATTTCTGACGCACATTATGTTCAGATTAGTGGGAAATCGAGTACCGCTATTATTTTTCTGGATCACGACCACAGTTATAATAGTGTACCAATATTGAAACGCATCGCTTATTATGCGTGCCTATGTTGTGTCCGGCATCGAAGCTGGTAAATTTCTATACGTACTACCTTCCCTTGTTGACTCCTTAATCAATCGTCACCATATAACCTCAGGTCCTCTTCTCACTTTTTTACTCTCCTCTCGCTGCCTTGGCTTCCCGTAAGTCGCCCGCATCAGATATGGAAACCATGGAGGGGCAGGGTAGGAACTTCACTCGACAAGAGCTCAGAGGGTAGAGCTGGGGGCCGAGTCTCTAGGTGTCCTTTCTGGTTCCTAATAATATTTTTTCGGAGGTGATTCTTACTTCCTCGTAGATCCTTGGTTTTCAAAGGAGGGATTCCTGCACTCGTGAAGGGTGTGGAGGAGGGTGCAGAGGATGTGGAATGCAGAGGGTGGCGACGAAGAACCGGTATGGAATCGTGGGCCTACAAGGAGTTGGAAGTGGAGGGAGAAGGGGGAGACAAACCTGGACATTGTCAGGCCAAATCCCGTTACGTACATCACAGAATCAAGGTTGCAATGCGGTACGGGTTTTGAGGCAACCTACAATCATATTGGGTTTTCCATAATAAAACTCGGGACATATCAATTCACTGCTATACACATTCAAAACAAACGATAGTATGCGAGCTAGGCTCGCTGTTGCACCCGTAGGTCGGGTCAGTTAAATGCAGCAGCGCTGGCCATCAGAGCAAGGGGTGGGATCGTCGTAAAAGACTGGGCGGAAGCCTGCAGGGCAGGGGACATCCGGGGATGCGACGCAGCGAGGCCCACGGCTGCCAGCTTGATCCTGGCAAGAAAGGGCAGTAGGTTCCAGTTGTGCCATAAATCATAGCGACCGCAAGGACGGCGAGCGTGTTGGAGATAAGGTTGAACTTCATTGCAATCTGTGTCAATGTGCGACAAAGGTCAGCAAAGAAGAGTCGATAAAATATTGAAGAGGTGCATACAGAGAAGAGTTGAAGGTGAATTTGATAGTTGTAATTTGGTTTCTGGAGGTCTTTAGGCCAGAATACCCTCCTTTTATACATCCTAGAGCAGTCCCTTCTAACCTGAAGTAGAATAGATCTCGGTGGGGCGATGAAACATCTTCCAGAGATAAAAACCACAGTCACATTCAGCCCATCCGGCATCGATGAGCCGTGGCTTATTAGATGATTACACTTACGTTCGGAGCACATGCTACTGTCGGTTCCCACCCAGTCCGTGGAGTAAAATTGAGCGACGCATGTCGATGTCTCCACTTCCTTAGTTTATTATCCAGACGCTGTAGTTGGAGAGATAGAAATCATAACGTACCTGAAAATTAGCAGGGAGCTTCTAGACTCCAGAATCATGCGAGGTCACTCGGACAATAATGCGCGTTGAAAATTGAAGTTAAGTTGCTAGTATAGGCGTTGTGTTGTTCAAACGGAGCTCCCTACCCGTCTGTAGTACGATAAAAGAAATATACCTGGTCAATCGATCCCCCAGCAAATGTATTTGATCAGTGGAGCAGGTTTTCATTGCTTGTGGATGATGAAATACAAGCCACAGGTGGAACTCGGCCGTAACGACCAATTAGCTTTAGGCCCGTCATGCAACACATTCTTTCGAGACCCCATGGGTCGTACGTACATGTAACGATTCCATGTCAGTTACGGAGCCAATCTCTGGCAAATATAGTAAGGCCTCAAGTATCTATGTGTCATCCATTAAGCCCAAACGCTAAACCGCCAGAGGACTTGGATCTGTACCAGTATCCCCTCCCCACATGATTGTCTCTAGTATGGCTGTGCTTCTAGTCAGAGATGAGGCATGGCCTGCAACGGGATTCCACCAAGAGCGTTCATACGATTCTTGTCATGTCACTGACAAGAATCCACTGGCAGTAACTACGATGTCCAACCTTATACATAGCTATTGACAAATGTTACAGTAAGAGAGGACTCTCTGGGTTGTATATACCTTACGACGTGTGGGGCCCCTCGTACAAAAGTAGGGTTGGATGAGGTTCAGCGGAAACAGACGATGAGGTTCACTTTCCTGATTTAGTTAGGCCATTGTCCTGGGTACAGTAAAAATATTCATCGACAAGGCTTGTTTCACGCTAGCTAACATCTCTGTGTGGATCCCACCGGAACATTGTGGGATCGACACATGAAAGAGCTTGATGCGCAGGTCGCCGGTATAACTCGCTCCACAGTGTAGCAGAGTTAATCTCTCTCAGCACCGTGTGTAACAACACTGAGGACTGGCCCACCGGCTGGACTGCTGCGAGTTGACCGAGGCCGCTACGAATATTACTGGAGCCTCACAGGCTATGGTGCAAAGTAAGAGTTTGGTCCGCCGTTAGACTTACAATCATCGTCGGATAGTTCAAATAAAAGGTGTCCGGGCCTTATCACGATTTGCTTCAATTCCGCTATGAGGTAATCACTAGGACCATTAAATGGTAGTAAATCGCTCGCTCCACACAATGGTTGGCCGAACATCCTGATAGCTCCATCCGGAGCACCGGAGGAATCACCCAGTCATCGCGCCCGACTTCAAATGTATATCTGCTTGGACGTCATACAACCATTGTTCAGTGAGGAGCTAATTCGGGCCTCCCAGCGGTGGTGTATGCAGCGCTAGAAACTCCCCTCAGCGTCTCGATTGATATCACCCTCATGAGTCAAAATGTGGTCGGCAAGATGTGTGTCTCAGAGCAATGTCATTCCTTCAGCCATCGACAAGTCCATAAGTCACGGAAAAAGAAAAGAGAGCAGAGAGCGGAATTATACTGAAGGAAGACCAGTTCTGGGGGAAGATAACTCGGAGCTGGCCCAGCCCGCATTCGAATCCGCCATTCGAACCTCGGTCGCCGTCGTGAATAAGGCCATATGGCTGGTCTTGACCATCTGGGTATTCATACCTTTCCGCTTTCTTTCCTTTTCTTCCCGTTCGTGTTCCAGAGGCCTGCTTTAATTCATCCCCAGTCGGATGGGGTATCACGCCAGGGCCCAGAACCCGTCACCTTGTCTTCAAGCCCAATCAGTCCGATTTGACCAGGATCAGAACGTTCTTTCCGTGGCACTAACTTGGGACGGAATGAGGCTTGCGCCCTTTGAGGAGAGCCCTGGTTTTGTAGCTGCTGAAGAGCCGATTGGGTGGGGGAATTGTAGGTGCCAGACCCGGGGCGCTTTGAGAATACGTTCGGGAGGGATTTTAGACTTACGATGGGATAGTGGGGGAGGGGAGAAACCAGGTCGCGAGCGCTGAGTATGAGTACTCATGTAGACAACATATTGGAACAGGTTTTTCCGTACGGTGACGGACGTCGCCTTGGCTGCGTGTTCAAACACTCACTACCGTTTGCGGAGTCCTCCATTCTCCCTCTAACTACCTTAAACCGCAACCGACTCGCGCATACTCTACCGAAGATGTTAGTATCAGTATACTCGATTCATACGAACAAATTGGCAGTAACAGTAATAATTCAGAGCATTAATACAGATGTAAAAGTAATCCTATAGTCCCACTAATCTGATCCAGAGTATAATTCCCAGTAGGCCAAGGCTAGAAATTCGCCGATTGTCCGTTAATTGATGGTGATTCTCGATCGCGCCTGTTCAGAGGAAGACTTGGGGAATGTGATTGTCAGCACCCCATTTTCCATCGAGCTTTGATGTCCTCGTCCTAGAAGCATCCGTTAACATGATTAAGGTAGAAAACCTCCCAAAACTCACCTTGACACCCCGACGGAGCTGAAGCGTTCTCGAGAACTTGCCAAATCGCCGTTCACGGATGGCATACCCTTTTCATCATGGTTAGTGGAGAACTTGGCCTCGGCAGAGACGGTGGGCCTGCCATTTTGCCGGTCGAACTGAATGTCTTCTTTTTTGACGCCGGGGAGCTCGAACATTGCTGTGACAATATTCTTCTCGGAACCCCCACGGAGGCCCGCTCTGTGCGAGTAATGTTAGCATCGACTTGATATCGTGGTATAGCGTACACACCCTGGCTTGAATGACCGGATAGTACCGTCAGTGGAACCCTGGCGCTCGAGCTGTCGGCTATTGGGGAACGGTGTGTAACCGGTGCGGGAATTGAGCGCTTGGACGGAGAAGCGGTCAAAGTCGTAGAAAGTCCTGTACTCTTACTCTGTCAAGCTAGGATTTTTTGAGCTGTGCTAGTGATCTTTCGTCAGACCAGCTCCAACCTCACAAGGAGAACACGTTGAAATCGGACAATCTAGGCACTCTAGTTTTAATACATATCCGGGCCTAACCAAGGGATACATTCTCACTACATAAAATTGAATCTCTATGCCCCCCTCTTCCTCAAAGACACCCGCACATTTCTGTCCGGAAAAATGAAAAAACCAGTAAACCACGTGTCCTTCGGTCTCCCACTCTGTTCGTCAGTTAACTTGATATCATACTCCATCAAGAGTCGGGCGACAATAGCTTTGGCTTCGGCGACTGGCGAAGAAGCGGCCTGGGCTGTGACAGGTACACAATGAAGCGACAAGATTGAGAGTTGTACATCTACTCATTCATGCAGTGAATGAAAAAATTACATACCATGCATGTCGGCCAAGCCCGAAAGTCATGAATTCGGAAGTTAGAGCGGTTAATTGGTGCTTCACAGGATCTTGTTCTGCGAAGCGGAATCCTTGAAATTCCTGGGGATCTGGATAATAGGCCTGCAACAAACATGCAAGTTCAGTTGATACGATAAAAGCTGAGGCTGAATGGGCCGCGTTGATTACCCACCTCATCATGATTAATCGCTCTATTCGTCACCGCAATATTGGTCCCTTTTGGAATGACAGTGCCATCGGAGAATGTGAAGTCCTTCATGACTTTCCTGATCATCACGGCTGCATTATCCAAACATTTGAGCTTTGCGGTTCAAGTTGTTGGGTTATTTGATGCGACTTACCAGCATCGCAGCCGTGGAGCCTCTGTGATTCCTTGACAAAGCTATCTAGCTTCCGCATCTTCTCGATCGCAACCTTATTCCAACCTTCTTCCCCAATTATTCTAGATATTTCCTCCCGCAACGGCTCAATGTATGAAGTATATGTTGCGAGATTGAACAGAACTTGCGTCAAAAGCTAGTCCAACAGTCAAATATAAAGTTAAAGATGATTTAGATGAGCACTTACGGCGGATGTGGTGTGGATGGCTGCTATGTTGAGGAATATCATGCGGGTCGTGATATCACGCGCTGTTTGCTGACTTGGTGGAGCCGAATTCAACAACCATGTAATCATGTCGTTCTGTAATTGAACCTTGGTAAGCAATTGCGGGATCAAGGAAGTGCATAGCCTACAGATTCAGTACCGCTGCCATGCATCAAATCTTTCTTCTCCAGCCGCTCTTGGATGATTGGCTGTAAATACTTCTTGACTTCCTCTACTTTAGCCGGACTGTTGAATAGAGTGTGGTTAACGATACTACGAATACAGGTGTGAGTGACTTTGATGATGGAATCGTTTATGTTAACGCACGGTTTGAGGAAATTTCGGAAACAGCCTGAGGATGAAGCCAGTCTGGGCCACGTGAGCAGTGAAACCTTGCATTATGTCCGTGTATCTCGTATTCGAGCCTGGACGGATCATCAGCACCAATATCGTTGTGCTATCCTCCTGGCTTACTGAGCTTGGGGCCAACAAAGAATCTTGCGCTGACTCTCGAGATAATGTGGACGACTGACGAATAAACAGGGATGCTGACCCAATCTGGGGGAATTATGAATGGCTATCAAATCGCAGTTGGTCGCAGGAAGCTCACCCTTATCAGCTCCGGCCGACAGATCTCCAAGAGCCTTGTCCATCTCATCAAGGAGGTCTGGGAAGCGTGCACCAATGTTCCGAGTCATTGGACCGCGGACCACGTTGAGATGATATGTATCGGACATGAGTCCTGGACCAATAGTATAGTCGAATTGTGCACCCTAAAGAGGAACGGGAACCAGTGAGTGATTTGAACGCGATTGTGTACGTAGTCGCTACCTCATGGAGAGCCGCAAGGAAAGAGAGTTGGTCGTCCCCTGCCTTCCGGATATCTTCCAGATACTGAGGCCCATTGACGAACACGAGCCAAGGTATAAAGTCGTGGTACCTTAAAAACGCGGTACTGAAGATGGATTATAGCTTGGTGGTGTGCAATCGACGACACGACTTGGGGTACTCACCCTCTCATAGCCTTCTTGGACCAGACGATGTCCGTGCTTGAATGACGTTATGGAACCTAACCAGGATGAGAGGATCCCGGAAGGTCCTACAGTGGGTATCTTATCCAGCTGGCTGTATGATTAGCATACTTGACTTAGGAAGGCGGAGGTGACATACACCCGATCCTTTCCTTCTCATATATGTGATCACATAAAGGGCCAATGGGATTCCGACCACGAGAGTTATGGGATGAACAGCGAAAAGAGAATTGCTGACCGAGTTCATGAGGGTTGAGAGATTGGTTGGTAGCAATGCTCCACTGGGGTTATATATCCTTCTTAGGTAGCAGTTAGTACGGTACCGCTGGGGGTTGGGGATTGATGCCGCTCTACAGCTGCGTTGATTGATAGGAATCGCGCAGCTGTGGGAGTGTCAGTGAATGGAGCGCAGGATTTGCTTTGTCCTCCGTCATCCAGTGTTATAAGATCTTCAAGCAGGGCCGGCGAGCAGTTCCGTAGCTGTTCGCCGTCGGCGTTGAAGCAGAGATGTGGATCCAGCGCTAAGTTCGGCGCGCCTGTTGCGCCTGGACCCGCAGGGGCGGGAAGGGCTATGACTCATACCGCTTACATAGTGATTATTAGGTCTCTGGCCCGGGAGTGGCAGCTAGAGTCAGTTGATTGGGGTTTCGGCGTTACTGCGCACCATTGCCGTCCCCTTTCAGGAAACAATATATACAGTCATAGGGCAGGTCCTTGAGAAATTTGTCTGAATTTCTTAATATAATTGTCGGCCCCCCAACGGAAAAAAAGTATATATACACAAGAGGCTGTAGTATGTCCGTGTACAGTAAATGTTTGGAACAAAACAGGGGAGTGCAAGGTATCGTATGTATTGGGGGACGTCTGTATGTATGGAACAAAGTCCCTGTAGCATATTTAGAGCGCTTGCAAGGTCGAAATCGGCTCAAGAAGGTGGATGACAACGGCGGCGCGTATTCATGAGAGACAACAACAGCGGGGCGACGAGAGGGAAAGAAGGGTAAACGGACAAGGTATCTACTGGTAAACTATGTGTGTATATAGTCTACCTACAACATGGCCTCCATGAGGCCGTCAGGTACACCGCCGCACTGGTGGTTGGCATTCCGTCGATTTTCCGGAATCGCTAATTCCGGCATGGTTTTGCTCTCCACCTATACTCTAGCAATGGTTAGAGCCACTTCGGACTCCAAGGTTGGCCTGCATCGTCGCTCAGGCCTAGGCGGTTTGGCTTTCACTATTTCCTCCACTGTAGGTGAGTGGGTTTACGTGGCTTCGCTCAAGTCCAAGCCGCCAGGTCTCGAGTATTCGCCCACTCAAGTACTCACTGCTTCTCGAATACAGATTCCTAGACCATGAGCATGACCATTTGAATCTTATTACTACTTATACCCCGTCTCTCCCATAGCGTGCAAACTTGTGTTAGACGTAACGGCGGTGGCACAGCCACAATCAACGCTGTCCGGGTTTGTGTTATTGAATGCGGCCTCTGCAGATTCCTTGCGTGGCTCCCGACAGCCTCCGATATCTCTCATTCTCCTGGTCTTTTCTGCATTCATTGGTCACGAAATTCGACGATGGCAACGGACTTGGGCGGGGACTGCGTTTAATATTGCGAGGAAATATGCGAAGGGATACTCGAAAACCCAAGCCAAAGTTCACGATATCACTTCCAATGATGACGGGTGGCCTTCCGACGCGGAGATGTACGAGATTGCTCAGTTGACGGATAATCAGCTGCGTGTTGCTTGTTGGTGTGCTCGAGTGTCTGCTTACCAATAGTTGACCTATTATCAGTGTCTCACTGTGGTTTACTGCTGCCTTCTTCAAGGTTTCGAAAGTCATTTTCTTCAGGGACAACAAATACATCATTAATACTCTCAAGGAATTCCAATGCGTGGACAAAGCCGGCAAAGACCAAGTTGTTCATGTCCGACAAAAGGCCCAAGACGTGGCGAAACTCTTAGGCGACGAAATAGGGCTTCCCCAAAAACGAAGAGCCCATGGTTCGGTGCAGAGTCGCATGCCCCGGCCTAGCAGTAGTAGAGACCATGGTGTCGGTGACACTTCTGATGTTAACCATGGTGGTAGCATCGAGGGTGTTGAGAGATCGCCGACCTCCATGGCGGAAGAACAGGAGATAAAGACGAGGCGGTTGAAGAATTGAGAAAGGCGATCAAGGAATCAAAGAAAACGTTCGCTTTGGAACAGCAGGCTGCGAGAGAAAGAGTGTGGCGGGGGGCCACACGCCGCGAAGGATTTAGACGCACCAGGCGTCATCCGATGGTCAACGACATTTGTGCGTCCTTCTCTTATCTCTGGCTTGCGGGTAGCCGACCAGTCGGCGCCCACAAGTCGCAATGACAACAATCGCTCCCCGTTCTTCCTCCCTGCACCATTTGGAATGGCATTCCAACTACAGCCTCCATCTGCCCCTTCACAATCCACCGCTCGAGCCCCAGTCTACGTCGTTCAATTCCTATAAGCAACAATTTGACCAAGAGGCTGTTCTGGTATGTTGCACTTTCTTTGAGATTGCCATATTTCTCATCCTGTGTTTCCTCAACCTGCATCTCCCGTGGTCTGTCACAACTTCCGCTTATCCCGCCAAACTTGGTGAATTTTGATCCGCTTAGGGAACTGCAGAGGGAGGGCAGGGGCGACATTGAAAGCAGAATGGACCAGGAGCAGGGGCAAGGAGGCGAAAGGGAGTGAGAACAGGAAACAGGAGGGTGGGGGTGAGAGGGACAAAGAGAAGTACAGGCAATCTTGTATTCTCATATCAACTCTTACAGCAATAGTGACCTTTTGTATATCCGTAAGGTGCCTCGAAACCCTTTTTATCACCTTGAGACATAGCGCCAGTGCCTGTGAAACAGACAACTGCAACTCGACCTTTGCGCGCATAAGGTCAATGTATACTTTCGCGGAACAAATAACCCACAATAACCTCTACTTCTTCAAGTACTCTTTCGCTGCAAGCCGACAGCCAAAGGAATAGCACTTTGCAGGGCTGTCAGTTCAACCTCTTCGCCCGAACGCTTCTGGAAATATACTTCTGCAAGAGTCGGCATCAAGTCCGGAATGGCATAGAGAGACCCATAATAAAGGAGAAATTTTACTCTACGATGGTGCTTAGGGAAAAGAATGGGAATGGAGAGAAAATAGTTGAATGAGCAAGGACGGAGGTGGAACGGGGGGCCTGCCTTAAATCGGGCGCTTCGAGTTTTTTTGATCCGGGTTCGTCACATGACTACTAGGTGACGAGTGGTGGCCACACCTGCAACCACTCATCCACCTCCATAATTGTGTTCTGATACGGATCGCCTTTTCATAGGACCTTGAATTGGATTTCTGCTAATTATAATTCTTGTGACCCGCCTGAGCAGACAGAGCAAGTATATTTCCTCGTTGGGCATGACTAGAAACACGGCCCCTGCCCTGGCAAAAATGGGACTACCCGTCAGTCGAGTTTCACTCCATCAAATCGGTCATAGAGATCTGGTTCGAGCTCACTGGATTGCTTATCGAGCCAAATAACGCAAATACAGAATGTTGTGGGGAAGGAAAATGTATTCCTGCAAGCTGGGCCACTGATGAAGGCCCTGTAGATGAGATTAGACGGGACAATTAATGCGCAAGCACAGTGGAACCTTGCAGGGCACCCTAGGGCCTTAACCCTCATGCGTAACCTCTTGGCCGCTCGTCGAACACCCGTCGCAATACGGGGTTGCGAGTAATAACCAATATATATTCTGCGGTCTGTTAAAGATACGGTGGCATAGGACAAGCATATATTTCAAGCATACTAATGCAAGAGAGAAGAACGAAAGGACCAGTCCTTACTCTAACCTAAAGTAGAATGGGTCTGGGGGTATTTGTCAGCAAAAGCATGTTCCGATGCTCGGATAGAAATTTGCGTACCTGCTGTCGCATCTGGCAGCAAGGAACCATCATTATTTCAGGCCCACTGAACAAGTAGAGAAATGCACTTACAGCCTTCTGCGACTACAGCTCCCCGGGAGCTCGAATTGGGACGTCGCCTCACTACTCTGTATGCTCGTGCTCTGGGCAGCGAAGCTGACCACAGGTATCAGCCGAAATGTTATAATTCCTTGCATAAATATGACTCTTACGGATTGTCCCAGCTGGTAGTCGAATCCCATCCGTCCAGAGTTGTTCACCCTTATAAGTGTCGCGTATGGCTTCGGGATACTTGTTCCAGTCTACGAGTCAAATAGGATAAACGAGGAGCAATGTTGAATACCTTCTATTACTCACCAGCATCTCTGAGGTTAGTGAGCCGCCTCGTGAAGCCAGTATACGGATCGGGCCTGGGATTATGATTCGTTGGCCAGGCGTCTTGACCGGCTGATGGGCAAGGATTTAGAACCAAGATGATGGGTAAACTGAAAGATGATGTCGTTTACCATTGTGATAGCGCAGGACAATAACTTCAACTGGGAGGATAGCATCCCTCGTGTATACGACTGTCTCGGAATAACGCAAAGTTCCGCCTTGCTCCCTTGTCGCCCCAGTAACCTGGGTTGAGTCAGTAGAGTTACATGAGAAATCGGAATTGGACTTGCGGAAGTCATATCCAGCGGGCGGCTTCCGTTATGCGATGCATGGGATGATGAGCCAACCTTGTCCTGCCAACAGCCACGGAGCAGCGCATCAAAACCAAATTTCGTGATTGATTGCGTGCGTTGCTCAGGTAGTGCCGATTGACGGAATCTGTCAAACAACCTTAACTACTCGAACTCATGAACCCACACTGCTTACTATTGGAGTTGGGGGCCACGTAGGCTCCATACCCAAACATAGAGCCTCGTGCTTTAGGAGTGATATTGGTGTTAAGTGCTCAGGTAAATGAATGGAAGCATCCACGCTTACCTGCCCTCTGAGGATTAAGGGTCGCGCGCAGAATAGGGCAAAACGAACAGTCAGGCAAGTTACAGGCGTTGATGTGTGTATTGTCGTCGCCAATGTGACACGCACGTTGAGTGCCGTGCCACATGTATTGCTCATTTCCAACCCTCTTACTATACAGTTAGTAAGACGGTCAGTAAATATGATACCGCGAAAGCTGTAATATAATGTACCTGTATGCATCGTAGTTGTACCAGACTTGATGACGGGTGTGATCAACATAGAAGACGCCCACAACCCTTGGCCTGGGTCTATTGCCTCTCCATTCGCGCCAGAACCTGGTTTCGGCTGAGGGAAAGTTTAAACCGAGGGGATTCCTGGATCTTGAGTAGACATCACTTACCATCCCTGTACATTTGGGAGCCCGGAGTCGTTGGAATTAAAGTCTACACGGTTGGGAAAGCATCAATCGATGAAAACCAGAAAACACGAAAATACGTACTGCAGGCATGTCAGTAGTGAATCGGTTAGCGGTTGTGGAGAAGATATGTCTGTACCCACAATCAAAGGCTCCAGTGCGCACTCGAGATTAAATACATGAGTACAGCAGATAGAGGTGGGCCGGGTAGTTCCGATACCACGAACAGCACAGTGCGGGGTGTTGATCAAATCCGTCATAGGACCGCCCGTGTCACATTCTAGCTGTCTGTTAAGAGTGGCGGTACTGATGCAACAGCACTTCAACGAGGCAGAAAATTTAAACCTACCCGGAGAAGAGGTCTGATGGATGCTGTATCAGCTGTCATAGTTATATCTCTCGGCCTATGATTCGAGAGCTTGTCGATGGCTGATTATGGGCGCCACGTGCGTAGACGGGAGGGGTGGGCATGGTAGAAGTCGGAGCCGTACAGAAACCTTTGTCTAACCAATGGCCCGTGCCGAGTTAGTTCCAGAGACCCACTAAGCAGCTAGGTGACCGTCATTTATCTAGCCACGGCCCACCACATATCTGACTACCGTTCATCTTGATCCTGCATCGATCCTTGGCAGGTGGCCCAACGCCCATTGTGTATCAATCAACACGTGGTTAAGTTGGATACAAATAGCGTAAGGAACATCAAACTCTTCTCACTAGTGGACCGTTCGATCTGCTCGGCAACAGCAAGACACCGTGAACGCGTGGAGGGGACGACCGGAGATCGGGGGTGGCATCTTGACATATCACAGCTCGAATGGGACACGACAAAGATTCGACATGCATAGCCTACCCGTGACCGAGGCACTTGCCGAAAAACTCATTTACTTCCTTTCTCGCAATAACCCACCGCATCCAAGTTTCCACTGAAAAATTCATAGTTAACCCCGGGCACCATGTGCCTTCTGTTTGGCACAGGAAATCTGTGCACTCATGGCGTTTGACGCTGGGAAGTGCCAAGGCTGCAGGGTTGAACGCAGGTGGTGGCACTGCCTGCAAGATCTCCCTGAGCTGAATGAACCATCCTCGACAGTCGGTAGTTAAGCATGAGAAGGAATGCGCTCCAGCGCACTTGGATTTGCAGGCGATCTCCAAGTACATACATTCACCTGCACTATTACAGTGTTAAAATCGGAACTCGCATTTCGCGCATGACATATCCCAAGCGTTGTTCATATCCCGGCATAAAGTAACGCTTTCAAGCCTACCGGGCTTAGACCCGTGATAAAATATTTGAGCACCATAAGGGCCACGAACAGATTAGGTGTGATTATGGTCTTCAGATGCGCGACCTGATTCGACCTGCCCGCGGCTGATGGACGTTACAATGTGGTTGATCCAGTTCATGAGGGTTGATATATCCTTCTTGAGTGGTAGTTAACACGGTACCGCCGGTGGGTTGGGGAATGATGCAGCTCAAGAGCTGCGTTGATTGATAAGAAGAATTGCGCAGCTGCGAAGTGTGAGTGAATGGAGCGAGGTACTGCTATGCAGTGTTTGGGCAATAGGATCATCGTCCATGCAAGCTGGCAGTGTTCCTACAAAATGTATTGCTCACTATTGGCACTGAAAAAGAGGCATAGCCATAGCCGCGTCTGGCTTTGCCAGAGTAGAATGGATTCAACTCTTGATTCAATCCCCCAAGATCTCGCATTTTCGCAACCTCCTGCCCTATCTTCGGAGATGGCCTGCCTGATACTTTTAGCTAAGAGGTTTGGCTAATGGATCTACAGACAGACAGACGAAAAAGCTATGGTGCAAAAGACTACACAGTGGGCCGGCCGCTCATCAGCTACTGTGCTGTGAAGGGTCCAAGTGGGAGGGATGCCCCAGGCCCAGGCCCCCTATTCTACCTACCTGTACGGGGCCCCGGATGTACTCCAGTATTGTCAGCCGGCCCAGCAGAATACTTGATATATTTAGTTCGTACTCCCCTACAGCCACCCTGAGTTAGGTAGCCTAATTCTATCGCTACACAAGCCAAGGCAGTGGTTAAGCCCTCTGATGAGCCCCTTCGCAAGGGCGGAATCGGCATAAGTCCCCCCAAAAAACGAAGGTGGAGCTTAAGATCGCAAGTATCTTGCGCTGTAAGGGATCAGGGTAGCATAAGATACGAATTATCAATTACGAGCGACACAGAGTAGTAGAACTTGATACTGGGTAGGCTGGGAGAAGGGGGACAGGGCTTTCCCCGAGCCCCGCCGACCCTGGGTGGTGAGGCCGAGGAGGAAGCACGGTCGGGTCACCCAGGACCGTGCACCTCTCAATTGCACCTGTAACCAACTCCAGTAGTGGGGAAGTGAGGGAAGGAAGGACATAAAGGGTATGGGTGGGTGGGTTTTGGAAGGATGTTAGATATTGCGTGGTATATACGCGAAATTTGAAGCCTGGTGAGCGAAAGAGGAGGATATGTACGAAAGGAAGGTATAAAGGGTTTTCTTAACGCGAGTGATGTGCATGTGACCTGTCACATGTCTGCCCTAGTCTCTGCGAGGCATGAGCCAGATGCCCGGCTGACCGTGGGCATTGAAGCAAACACCCGTACAGCAATCATTGACCCTTCCCACCATAACCGCCTGCTCGCTATTACCCCTGCATCAGAGCGAGAAAAAGGTAATCTGCGCGAATGCCGCTACTACTGGATCGTTTGTTGGGTCGGAGGAAGAAATCCAGGCACACTACAGGTGGTAAGTGCAAATAAATTAAGCAATCGGCCACTTCAATGAATTCGCGACAGATACTGGGCCCAGGTTCTTTCAAAATGCGAGTCATCCAGAGTTCAGGGGAGCTGTATCCATGATTGGACAATCTATCTCGAATAACGACCAATCTATAACCGTGATCAACAAATCCAGCACGATCGAGAACATAAACTACATAGACCAAGGGAAGCCCGGTAAGACTTTCGTCCCACCCCAACCAAGAGATATACTCATCCAGGGATCAATTCCCTTAGTCCTCGAGGCTCTCGCTCGTGAAATGGCCCCAGGCGCAGACATCGACTCATCTGCTCGCCATCCCCCACCAAAATGCTATCCAGGAACACGTAAATCCCTCACTTCCAAGGCCCGGAATTGGCTTCATGACGACCAACGTACCTGGGACATCCTGTGGCTTCATGGGCCCGCTGGGGTCGGCAAATCTGCCGTCGCACAGACACTTGCCGAGTACGCTGCAGAACAAAATCGTTTGGGAGCTGCGTTCTTCTTCTCCAAGACGGCTGGACGAAACAATCCTCAATCCGTCTTCATCACCCTCGCATACCAACTCGCCGTCCGCATCCCCCAATACTTACCACACATTGCACGGCAATTGGCTAGAGATCCTGACTTGTTGAACAAGGCTCCCCCTATCCAATTCAAGCGCCTGATCATAGAACCGTTGAGCGCATTGCCCAGTCACCCGAAGTACTTGGTCATCTTGGATGGTCTAGACGAATGCAATGGGCAACAGGCGCAGCTCGACATTGTCGAACTGATCAACAATCTCATCCTCTCCCAGACATCTATTCCCATTATCTGGATGATATGCAGCCGACCAGAACCACACTCCATGCTGACACTGTCCAGACCAGACTTTGTGATACAGTGTTGGAGGGAGGAGCTGGCGGTCGACACAGAAGAGTCTCGGGATGACAATGCGCGATTTATTCGGGCACGCTTCAGGGAGATACATGAGAGTTACAGGGATTGTGTGGTGGAAACTAGTGATGGCTCATGGCCATCGGAGAATGAGATTATGCGCATTATCGAAGAGGCCTCAGGGCTTTTCATATTTGCTATTACGATCCTCAAATACATTGAAGATCCGGAGTTTGGGCAGCCTAACACTCGTCTCGTCGATGTATTGGGGGCCATTGGACGCTCTCATGTATTTGGACAGCGCAGTCCGATGGAGGGGCTTGATGATCTCTACATGCGGATCCTCTCTGAAGTACCCGACGAGATTTGGCCGGTCACATATCGGTTACTCAAACTCATTGTGTATGATTCGGCCATTTCCCCCCACACACCGCTGTTACTCTCCAACCTTCTTGGCATTACCCGGAGTGATTTCTACACTGCACTGCGCAAACTCCATTCTGTCCTAGATATACCTTCACCCAGCGATGCTGCCGAGTGGCCCCTACGATTTTACCACGCATCATTTGGTGATTTCCTTGCTCAGCCTGCTCGTTCTGGCCGATACTGCGTCATGCTACCCCCTTACTTTCGACGGACTGGCGAGGCGCAGAAATTGAGTTTGCGTGTCATCGGCTCGGCTGTGACATTCTTTGCTTCGTGTACAGGCGCATTCACCAATTCCTTACCCAATCCAGAACACCCGATCCCCAGGATGACCGAATTTCATGCCAGTCAGATGCTGAGCAAGCATCTCACATGGACCCTCTCAGATCCATACTCAAACCTGGAGGTGGCCAGAGACTTGGTTGAGTACGCGACTGGCCACATCTTTAGCGTCCGTTGGTTACATGCCGGGGATGGTTATCATGAAGAGCTGATTCACCTGCTTCGCGTCTTTGACTACAATTCCCTCTGCTTTCTCCGGACCGCCACAATACTTGCATGGATGTATCGCATTATTCCTTATTTCATACACTGGTCACTAACGGTACCGGTATGGCCTGTTATATAATCACTCAAACCAGGGTGCTCACATTAGGGGGCGTAGTCTCTCCGCGATTTGGTCAGAACTCGCAGCACGAGTAAATCCGATGGCCTACTCATAGAAAGTGCAGGGTCCAGTGCAAAACCTCTGGTAGGGTTTGGCCTCGAGATTCAGTATTTGCTGATAGGGATCGCCTTCTCATAGGACTTGAATTGGATTTCTGCTGGCCATTATTTTGAGGACTTGCCTAAGCAAACAGAGGAAGTATATTTTTTCATGGGGTATGGTAGCAATGCGGTTTTTGCCTTGGTAAAAAGGAAATATTCGTTAGTCCGGTTTCGCTCCGTCAAACCAACCACAGAGATCTGGCCTGAGCTCACCGAATTGCTTCTCAAGCCAAATAATGCAGATACAGAATTGTGTGGGGAAGGAAAATGTGTTCCTGTAGGATAGGTTGTTGATGAAGACCCTGTAGCTGAGATTAGACAGGGGACGATTAATGCATACAGTTGATCTTTGCAAGGAGGCTTTAAGACCTTAGCCTTCATGCATGACTCCTTGGCCACTCGTCAAAAGCCCACACGCTGCAGGGCAATAAATAATAACTAACATATATTCTCCGATCTGTCAAAGATATGGTGGGACCCTCATGTTGAAACGAGGAGTGACTGTATTGCGAGATGAGGTCTGATTGCGTGCATGGACATACTATGGTAATTGTATGCAACTGCCCGAGGGCAATCATCATTTCTCGGAGTAGGACCACGATCCATCTTACATCTGCTACTATCTCGCTTGTCCAACGCTTGAGATCATGAGTTTGGAATATGTGTCCACGGTATGCGTTTATGGTGAGTAGCCAATCACGATCAATCACACGGCTTGAGCTATTTCTTGGATGGTTGGGATCTCCAAATATCCTAACAGAAGGCATGGTCAAGATGTAAAAACCCTCCCTAGTGGAAAACATCGACACTGGCAAGCATCCATAAATACGAAGGCGTCTGGGTGTCAGGACGCCAGAATTCCCAATTCCTTTGATAACAAACTCCACCATCAAAAAGGTCAACGAATCAATACGTTCACCTTATGCCCAGCTCCCATAACACCACTAACAAGGATCTACAGGTCACTGACATTATCGTCGACCAGCATTGAGGAAGACTTGGACGCGGCTGCGGCGAAGGGTGAGCCGCATCTTACCCTTATCCTATTAGGCCTTCATGTGCACATATTTAGATACACTTTTTTCAGCTCTGAGTGTACACCGGAAAACTGCAATTGTGGCTCCTGAGCATAGCCGTGTTGTCTTGATTTTTTGTGTTTCCATGATCCCTGTCCTGTACTCTTACCCTGTCAAGCTAGGACTTTTTGAGCTGTGCTAGTGATCTTTCGTCAGACCAGCTCCAGCCTCACAAGGAAAACACACTGAAGTCAGACAACCTAGGATGGAACCCAGGCGCATCAGTGTTAACACATTTACTAAAATCTTCGGGTCTAACCAAGGAATAATTTCTCACTACACGGAATTGAATCTCTATAGCCCTCTCTTCCTCAAAGAAACCCGCGCCTTTCTGTTCGGAAAAAGGAAAACACCAGTAAACCATGTATCTTTCGGTCTCCCACTCTGTTCGTCATTTAGTTTGATATCATACTCCATCTAAAGTCAGGCGACAATAGCTTTGGCTTCGGTGACGGCGAAGAAGCGGCCTGGGCTGCGAACGGTACACAATGAAATGACAAGTTTTGGAGTTGTCCAGCGATTCGTGTAGTGGATGGAAATTTACATACCACGCGTGTCGGCCAAGCCCAAAAGTCATGAATTCGGAAGTTAGAGCAGTTAATTGGTGCTTCACAGGATCTTGTGCTACAAAACGCAATCCTTGAAATTCTTGGGGGTCGGGATAATAGGACTGCCACAAACATGAAAGTTCAGTCAATACCATGTGAGACAGAGTGATCCCTACCCACCTCATCATGATTAATCGCTCTACTTGTCACCGCGAGATTGCTCCCTTTTGGAATAACGGTGCCATCAGAGAATGTGAAGTCCTTCAAGACTTTCCTGACCATCACGACTAAACCGGCCGGACATTTGAATTCGCGGCTCAAGTCACTGGGTAATTCGATGCGACTTACCAGCATCGCAGCCATGAAGCCTTTGTGATTCTTTGATGAAGCTATCTAGCTTCCGCATCTTCTCAATTGCCACCTTGTTCCAACCCTCTTGCTCAATTATTCCAGATATTTCCTCCCGCAATGGCTCAATGTATGAAGTATACGTCGCAAGATTGAACAGAACATGTGTCAAAAGCTAGACTTATGGGTAGTTATGAACTGAAAGATAGTTCGGATGAGTACTCATGGCGGATGTGGTGTGGATGGCTGCTACGTTGAGGAAGATCATGCGAATCGTGATGTCACGGGTTGTTTGCTGACTTGGTGGGGCTGAGTTCAACAACCATGTAATCATGTCGTTCTGTAATCGGGCCGTCGTAAGTAATAGCGGGACCAAGGAAGTGCATAACGTACAGATTCAGCACCACTGTCGTGCATCAAATCTTTCTTCTTCAGTCGTTCTTGGATGATTGGTTGTAAATACTTCTCGACTTCCTTTACTTTAGCCGGACTGTTGAATAGAGCATGGTTAACGATACTACAAAATACATAATTCAGTCACTTGGATGATGGGATCGTTTATGTCGACGCACGGTTTGAGAAACTTTGGAAGTAGCCTGATCTTGCGCTGTGAGGCATCCAGGTAACATAAAATATAAATTATAAATTACGAGCGATGTAGAATGACAGAACTCGATACTGCATAGGCTGGGAGAGAGGGGTGGGGCTCTCTTCAAGCCCCGTTGACCCTGGGTGGTGAGGTCGAGGAGGAAGCACGGTCGGGTCACCCGGAACCGTACACCTCTCAACTGCACCTGTATCGAGTCCAGTGGTGAGGAAACAGGGGAAGTAAGGATTATTGACAAACGTACTGTAGTGTCTACGACAAGCTATAACATTCTTTTATAATATATATATATATAAGAGCTCACCTCAGCGTCACGCGAATATATCGTGAACGGCTGAGGCTCGCTATTGTTCTTTGCATTTTTGTCTGTTGTGGAAGAATGTAAACTGTATAGTTGGAGAAGCGGAACACCGGAATGAGGAAGTTAGTAATCTTTGCTCGTCGCGTCATCACAGATAAGGAGTGTGTATTGAACTACGTTCATGGTACATGTGGTTGAGGCTAGGTTAGCTTTAGCATTAGTTTGCGTGATGGGCAAGAGCCCCGGGGGGCTTTCCTGCCTGGCAGCGTGATTTACAGGTCCGAGAGGGACCGCGGATGGGCGGGTGGGTTCACCCGTGTTGCGGTTCTCTCGGCTGCTGAACACGGGTCTGCGCAGACACACTGTACAGCTCAGGGTGTGGTGGGTGGGCGAGAACACAAAGGAGCGGGGAGCGACGGTCAGCAGCCACTGCGGTGGTGGTGCAGAGCCAAACAGGCATGGTGGCTGTGACCTCTGCTAGGCCAAAGACCTAGCTCTGCTCGCTCGGCTCATTCTGGCCGATTCGCAGATCCTCAAGTATTCCGGTGGGCATCGCTACTGTCTACCTTTTGTGGTAGTTAGAATGAATCGAAAAAGGAATAAAATGAAGGTAAATTGTGATTAGTTCGAGGCTTTGGCCGTCGCACCTCACCAACAAGGATGTAAGAAGGGTAAGGGTGGGTGGGTTTTGAAAAGGATGCTAGATATTGCGTGGTATCCACGCGAAATTGAAGGCTGGCAAGCGAGGGAGGAGGGTATCTACTGCAAAGGTAAAGTTTCGTGTACTAACTCGCGAGTGGTGTGACCATGTCACATGTCTGCCTCGCGCAAGAATCACCCTCTGGCTCATGCCTCGCCAGATGCCCCACGGATAAAGCCAACCAGAAATACGTGAACAGCAAAACCTTGCATTATGTTCGTGTACCTCGGATTCGAGCTGAACGGGTCATTAGCACTAACATATTTGCGATATCTTCCCGACTTACTTAGCTTGGGACCGACAAAGAATCTTGCGCTGACTCTCGAAATAATATGAACAACTGATGAGTGAGCAGGTATGCTGACACAATCTAAGGAAATATGAGTGACTGCCAAGTCGCACTTTGTTGCAGGAAGCTCACCCTTATCAGCTCCGGCCAACAGATCTCCAAAGGCCTTATCCATCTCATCGAGGAGATCCGGGAAACGTACACCAATGTTCCGAGTCATTGGACCGCGGACCACGTTGAGATGGTATGTATCGGACATGAGTCCCGGACCTACAGTATAGTCGAATTGCGCGCCCTAGGGAGGAATGGAAACCAGTGAGTGATTTGGACGCAATTGAGTGGTAATCGCTACCTCATGGATAGCTGCAAGGAAAGAGAGCTGGTCGTCCCCTGCCTTCCGGATATCTTCCAGATACTGAGGCCCATGGACAAACATTTGCCAAGTATCAAGTCGTGATATTTTGAAGATGTGGTGTTGAAGATGGGTTAAGCTTGGTGGTGTCTAATTGATGGACTTGAGGCACTCACCTTCTCATAACCTTCTTGGATCAGACGATCTCCGTGCTTGAGCGACGTTATGGAATCTAACCAGGAGGACAAGATTCCAGAAGGCCCCATTGTGGGTATCTTATCCAGCTGGCTAAGCGGTTAGCATCCCCGAAGGCGGGAGGAAGGCGAAGACGACGTACACCTGATTCTTTCCTCCGCAGATATGTGATTACATAGAGGGCCAATGGGATTCCGACCACGAGAGTTATGGAAAGAACAGAGAACAGAGAATCGCTGACCCAGTTCATGAGGGTTGAAAGATTGGCTGGTGCCAATGCTCCACTGAAGTTATATATCCTTCTTGTGTCTATAGCGTGGTGGCAGTTAGTATGGTACTGCTAGAGACTGGGAATGATGCGGCGCAAGAGCTGTGTTGATTGATAAGAATTGCGCAGCAGTGAATGAAGCGAGGTATTTGCCATCCAGTGTTTGAATAACAGGATCATCCCAATCTAGGCTGGCTGTGTTTTCATAAAATGCAGTTTGGCAGTTGTTGAAAAGGAGGCATAGATCATATTCGAACCAGGGGCTGATTTTGGTGCACCCGCTGCACAGGAACGCGCAATGTGCGGCTCCAAACCGCTTTCATAGTGAGTATTAGGCCTCTGGCCAGGTCACAAATTCGGTATAGTTAGAGTTAGCCAAGGTTTTAGGGTCACTGTCCGTCTTTTCCGTGCTTGCCTATCAACAAATCAGATATATATAAGAGACCCAGAGACCTTTGCCCATCGGAGATACACATTACAGGAGATCGCTGTGTGCACAATAACTTTTGAAGTAATTCTACTCGTGAGGCGAGAGAGTGCACAAATGGCTAGGTAAGAGGGAAAGGGGGGGAGGAATAACATAGCGAAAAGCGGGTGGGAATACAAGGCAGGTGGACGGACACGCTTGGGATCGTTACTGTCGTGACGTTCCATGTGGCATGTGCATATTATCTAGATCGAGCGCTTATGTGTGTGAGAAGGGAAATCAATGGGATTGGCGAAAGTCCAGAGGGACTTTGTAGGATGGCCTTGCCGGAATCGTGGAGTCCAGGCACTTCAGTGTTAATACATCTGACGAAATCTTCGGGCTTTACTAAGCTTAACCAGGGACCACGTTCTTGAAGAGAGGTAGGTGGGGGTTGGTAAGTAAATGCGACTGTGTCCATCAGTCGCGAGGCTTCAACCCAGGAGAGAGAGAGGAGAGAAAAAAGAGGGGGAGAAAGACAGGGAACTTAGATAGCAAGTATATGAGAAGGGGGACGTACTTCGCTACCTCGTAATACTTTTTTCTAGCTAGTTTTTACTATGGAAGGAAAGAGAGAAACGAGAGAAGAGGTAAAGCCTGCCTACGCGATCCATCGCTTAGGTGACGTGTCTACATGTGCTGGTGGGTCGCGTCCGGTGTGTTTTGAGTAGTAAACAAGCGCGTGGGTGTTGTGGTTGTCTCCGCGGCCTCGTCCGCGCTACTGGAAGAGGGGATACGGGTGCTACACAAGCAGCCGTTGCCCCCTCTCCACATCCTAACTACATGAAATTGAATCTCTATGCCCCCCTCTTCCTCAGAGACACTCGCGCATTACTGTTCGGAAAAAGGAAAATACCAGTAAACCATGTGTCTTGCGGTCTCCCACCCTGTTCATCAGTTAACTTGATATCATACTCCATCAAGAGTCGGGCGACAATAGCTTTGGCTTCAATGACGGCGAAGAAGCGGCCTGGGCTGTGAAAGGTACACAATGAGACAGCAGGTTTATAGTTGTCGATGCGGTGGATTGAGAATTGCGTACCATGCATGTCGGCCAAGCCCGAAAGCCATGAATTCGGAAGTTAGAGCGGTTAATTGGTGCTTCACAGGATCTTGTGTTGCAAAGCGAAATCCTTGAAATTCCTGGGGATCTGGATAATAGGCCTGCAACAAAGATGCAAGTTCAGTTGATAAGATACAAGATGAGGCTGAATGGCCCCGTTGATTACCCACCTCATCATGATTAATCGCTCTATTCGTCACCGCAAGATTGGTCCCCTTTGGAATGACGGTGCCATCGGAGAATGTGAAGTCTTTCATGGCCTTCCGGATCATCACGGCTACATTAGCCGAACATTTGAGATTTGCAGTTCAAGTTGTCGGGTTATTTGATGCGACTTACCAGCATCGCAGCCGTGGAGCCTTTGTGATTCTTTGATGAAGCTATCCAGCTTCCGCATCTTCTCAATCGCCAACTTGTTCCAACCTTCTTCCTCAATTATGCCAGATATTTCCTTCCGCAATGGCTCAATGTATGAAGTATATGTCGCAAGATTGAACAGAACATGCGTCAAAAGCTAGTCCAATGGTCAACTATGAAGTTACAGATGATTTGGATGAGTACTTACGGCGGATGTGGTGTGGATGGCTGCTATGTTGAGGAATATCATGCGGGTCGTGATATCACGCGCTGTTTGCTGGCTTGGTGGAGCCGAATTCAACAACCATGTAATCATGTCGTTCTGTAATTGAGCCTTTGTGAGAAATCGCAGGACCAAGGAAGTGAATAGCCTACAGATTCAGTATTGCTGCCATGCATCAAATCTTTCTTCCCCATCCGCTCTTGGATGATTGGCTGTAAATACTTCTCAATTTCCTCTACTTTAGCCGGACTGTTGAATAGAGTGTGGTTAACGATACTACGAATACAGGGTTGAGTCACTTCCATGATGGAATTGTTTATGTTTACGCACGGTTTGAGGAATTTCGGAAGCAGCTTGAGGAAGAAGGCGGTCTGAACCATGTGAGCAGTGAAACCTTGCATTATATCCGTGTATCTCGGATTCGAGCCTGACGGATTATCAGAGCCAATATTTTTGTGATATCTTCCTGACTTACTAAGCTTGGGACCGACAAAGAATCTTGCACTGACTCTCGAGATAATGTGAACAACCGACGAATAAACAGGTATGCTGACCCAATCTGAGGGAATATGAGCGACTGCCAAGTTATAACTTTGTTGTAGGAAACTCACCCTTATCCACTCCTGCCAACAGATCTCCAAAGGCCTTATCCATCTCATCGAGGAGATCCGGGAAACGTGCACCAATGTTCCGAGTCATTGGGCCGCGGGCCACGTTGAGATGATATGTATCGGACATGAGTCCCGGACCAATAGTATAGTCATATTGTGCACCCTAGGGAGGAATGGGAACCAGTGAGTGATTTGGACGCGATTGAGTGGTTGTCATTACCTCATGGAGAGCCGCAAGGAAAGAGAGTTGGTCGTCCCCTGCCTTCCGGATATCTTCCAGATACTGAGGCCCATGGACGAACACTTGCCAAGTATCAAGTCGTGATATTTTGAAGATGTGGTGCTGAAGATGGGTTCTGGTTGATGGTGTGCAACGGACGTGACTTGAGGTACTCACCCTCTCGTAGCCTTCTTGGATCAGACGATGTCCATGCTTGAATGACGCTATGGAGCCTAACCAGGATGAGAGGATCCCGGAATGCCCTACAGTGGGTATCTTATCCAGCTGGCTGTGTGATTAGCATACTTGAATTAGGAAGGTGGAGGCGACATACACCCGATGCTTTCCTTCGTAATATATGCGACCACATAGAGGGACAATGGGACTCCGACCACGAGAGTTATCAGGTGAAAAGAGAAGAGTGAATCACTAACCGAGTGCATGAGGGCTGACTGATTGGTTTGTACCAATGCTCCGCTGGGGTTATATACCCTTCTCGTGTATATGACGTGATTGCAGTTACTGCGGATACCGCTGGACGTTTAGGGTTGATGCCGTTCAACAACTCTGTTGATTGGTAAAATCGTACAGCTGTGGGAGTGAATTGTGCGAGGGGTTTGTTTTGTCCTCCGTCATTCAGTGTTATAGGATCTTCAATCAAGGCCGGCCATGTTCCCAAGAAACGCAGTTCCGTAACTGTTCGCCGTTGGCATTGAAACAGAGATATAGCTGTCGTCCCTTGATGGAAAAAAAGTATATATATGTCAGAGGTTGTAGTACGTCCGTGTACAGTAACTGTTTGGAACAAAACAGGGAAGTGCAAGGTATGTATTGGGGGACATCTGTAAGTATGGAACAAAGTCCTTGCAGCAAGCTAGAGCGCTTATATGCATGGCAAGGGAAGCCAATGAGAGATTGGCAAAAGTCCAGAGGGATTTAGGGATTTATACTTATAGCTGACCGTAGAATAGAGCAAGAGCCAAGTCCGAGCAGCGCCCAGAGTCAACTCCCACGGGGCCCCGTGGGAACATTCCATAAATGGTTGTAACATTGAGTCGTGCTGACAATATGACTGTGATGAGTCAACCCATACCCACACCTCTCTCGGACCATGCTATTTGCTTTTGAGCTTGAGGCCCTGGTGTACCCGATGTATTCTGTATTATTTTTGATTAACTTGACTTTTTTTCCTTGCCGCAACAGTCAACCCCACATGAATTAGATATGGACCGTGACGCTTTGTGACCAGGGCCGGCCTTTTGAAAAAATGCACTCCCAAATACGAATTTCTTTTCGCTATCTTATCTGTTCTACCTGCAAGGTTTTGCTCTCACCTACGCCCTGACGATGGTTAAAGTCACTTCGGACTCCAAGGTTGGCCTGCACGTCGCTCATGCATAGGCTAGGCTTTCACTTTTTTCTCCACTGTAGGTGAGTGGGTTTGCGTGGCTTCACTCAAGTCAAACCGTCAAGTCCCAAGCACTCGCCCACTCAAGTACTCACTGCTTCTTGAATACCGATGTCTACACAATGAGTATGATTACTTGAATCTCGTTACTGCTTATACCCCGTCCCTTACCCCATAGCCAGATCCATAGCGTGCAACCTGTGTTAGAAATCACGGCGGTGGCACAGCCACAATCAATGCTGTCCGTCGGGATGCGGCCTCTGCAGATTCCTCGTGTGGCTCCTGACAGTTTCCGATATCCCTCATTCTCTTGGTCCTCTGTGCATTCATTGGTCGCGAAATTCGACGATGGCAATGGACTTTGGCAGGACTGTGTTCAAGATCGCGAGGAAATACGCCAAGGGGTACTCGAACACTCAAGCCAAAGTTCACGATATCACTTCCAATGACGACTGGTGGCCTTCCGACGCGGAGATGTACGAGGTTGCTCAGTTGACGTATAATCAGTTGCGTATTGCTTGTTGGTGTAGCTCCAGTGTCGGCTTACCAATCGTTGACCTGTTATATTCGTATAGTAACGATTTTGTTGAAGTTATGGACATTCCTGGACAAGGGATTGGGTGAGCTTAGCGAAAATTGGCGGATAATTCTCAAAGTACGTTTCTCTATGTCCATAACCACCTGCGGGCTTACCAATCGATTACTCCGCTTGTCCTCTGTATTCTTCCACACTCAGTGTCTCACTGTGGTTCACTGCTGTCTTCTTCAAGGTTCCTGAAAAGCGTCGTCTCCTTCTGCAGGGACAACAGAAACACCATCAATATTCTCAAGACATTCCAATACGTGGATAAAGACGGCAAAGACAAAGGTATCCATATCCGACGAATAGCCCGAAATGTAGCGAACCTCTTAGACGACGACCTACAGTCTCGGCAAGAACGAAGAGGCCGTGATTCTATGCAGTGCCGTATGCTTCAGCTGAGTGGTAGAGAATATGGTGTAGGTGACACTCATGGTGTTAATGCTGGCGGTGGTATCGAGGGTGTTGAGAGTTCGTTCGACTTCCCATGGCAGAAGAAGAGGAGATGAAGACGAGGCAGATGAGGGATTAGGAGGAGCGATCGAGGAATCAAAGAAAACGTTGACCTTAGAACAGCGGGCTGCGAGAGAGTGTGTGCAGCAAGGGGCGCCTGCCACGCAGGATCCGAATGCGTCGTCATCCGATGACCCACAACAGTTGTACGCCCTCCCCTTACCCCTGCCAATGGACAGCTGACCAGTTGGTGCCTACGAATCACAATAGCATCACTCGTTTCCCTGTTCTCCCCTCCTGTACCATTTGAAAGGGCGTTACAACCACAGTATCCATCTGCTCATCCGCAGTCCACCTCTCTCGAGCCCCAGTTTACGTCGTTCAATCCCCATAAGCAACAAATTGACCAAGAAGGTGTTCTAGTATGTTGCCTTTCCTTGAGATTATCAGATTTCTTATCCCTGTGCTTCCTCTACCTTCGTCTCCCTTTGACCTCGCCCTATGATACCTCCGGCCGACCACTCGTCAATGGCATTCCCCCCCGTCGCCACCCTCATACCTCGTCGCGTTCATTTCCCCCTTCCTTCGCTCTGGACCACACAGGCGGAATGCCAGCGTCAGATTCAACAGTTTCGCACTCATCTGGACAGATTGAAGCAGGAAGGGGAGGGGGAGAGGACCACGGGGCTACAACCTCCGCTCGTCCCGCCAGATTTTGTTGATTTTGATCCGTTTAGGGAATCACAGAGAGAGGGCAGGGGCGATGCTGAAAGCAGCGTGGACCAGGACCAGGGACAGAGACAGGGAGATGAAAGGGAGTGGGAACAGGGACAGAAGAGTGAGAGGGGCAAAGAGGAGTACAGGCAATCCTGTGTTCTTATATCGGCTCTTGCAGCCAGAAATTCAGTAAAGAACGCAGAGATCGCTAGTCTCAGTGGTGCTGATGCTCAGTGCATAGGTCGACTTCTTGGCCAAAGTGAGTTCTCATGATTATCTTGGAACTTGTTTAGAGTGGCTTAGGGTGGCGGACATTCTTTTAAAAGGTACTTGACGACAATGATGCTCTTCAGGTGTCACGCGAGAGAAAGCACATTTTACATATTTTCACCAAAGTGACTAAGTCGGCTCAGGTTTTCCCCCAATGTCTCAAGCTTGCGGGCGTCCAATGTGACCTCATCCGCCCGGTTCAGCAGGGAGGGTTCGGTTTCATCTACAAAGGGCAATCCAATGGTCGGACGGTGTGTGTCCAAGGCCGTTCGTATGTATCAAAGAGGTGCGAGTGAAAGAGTTCTGAGAGTGCGTCGTCCATCTGAGATCTGACGATTCATTATTCATGAACTCACTTTCGCTACAGGCTCACGCGGGAGAGCTTGCACTCTGGGCTCACATATCACACTCGAATGTTCTCCCTTTCTACGGTGTTTATCTCTCCGAAGAAGAGATACCAAGGATTTGCATGGTTGCTCCGTGGATGGAAGCAGGTGACCTTGCTTCCTATCTCAAGTCTTCCCCGCAAACTCCGGTGGTTCCACTGGATGTGTACTATACCGTGATGATGATTGTTTTCAGACTCATTATCGCAACTCACAGCTTTCCGATATTATATGTGGGCTGGAGTACTTACACAGCATAGGAGATTGTGCATTCTGACCTCAAAGCGGCAAGTTTTCAATTGGTTTCGAAGATATGAACTCGTTCCGATGTTCAAACCCTATAGAACAACATCCTAATTGCAGAAACCAAAAGGGCGATGCTCGCGGACTTCGGTGTTTCCAAGATCACCACAACGGTCGTTGGCACCACCACAGCTGCAGAGTATTCTGGAACCACAAATTGGATGGCTCCGGAGTTCTTCACTGGGGACCTTGTACCACCGCCTACATACGAGACCGACATCTGGGCATTCGGCTGCATCTGTTTCGAGGTGAGGTGGTTGTTTTGCTGTACCATCAACAATTCTTACTCAACCAGTTCTCTGATATTCAAAAGGCCGTTACTGGCGAAATTCCATTTGCGCAATACACATTGTCCGCTCAACTGATACGTGCCTTCTTGAGGGGAGGAATCACTCCGGAACAACCAGTTCTGGGTGATGAACAGCTATACAAGTCAGTTGACAATGCGGTGGGACCAGTCATACGAGGCTGCTGGGACTACGACCCAGGAAGTCGCCCTTCAGCAAGTGCTGCCCGGAGTCTCATTGCTGTCCTGAACGTGGATGATGACCGTCCTCCCATTGAACTTGACTCCGCCATTCTCGGCCACAATGAGAGGAAGGCCAGGTCGCGAACAATCTCGATTGATTACGATAATGTACAAAGGACTCTTCATCATTGGGTGGGGGACTACAGGTGTTCATTAGTGGACCGCCATTGACATTGTAAGGCTGCTGCCGAGTTCGGGGGTAAAAAGATGTTTTTGGTAACTACGTGGCACTGTATTTATAAGCTTCTACGTGCCCGAAAATCTACGAGTCTCGGAACTAAAAGGAGGGATAAAATATGTAAAACAAGAGAACGAGACTGAGAAAGAGTGAAGCTTTCTACGTAAACGAGGGAAAGGGAGTAAGTATGAGGTATAAGATAAGAAAGGAGATAAACAAGAGCCGAACTACACTAGATAATCGCAATGTCCCCACGTGGCAGAGAGGACAACCCTACAACATATTCCATGCATTGTAGATCCAGGCATGACAGGAAGAACCTATGGAGGTTGCTGATAATCAACACCCACCTTCATGACTCTGCCGATGATACCCCCATTGTTTGAGCCTTAATACCAGGTTGGCGCTGCGAAGGTGGAAGGTATCAGCTACCCTAAACCAAAGCATCTCTGAGGCGATCACGGTTCGATCCGGCTGTCATATTGTGTATTATATCAGAGTTCGGGTTTATGTTTGTATTCGGTCAAATCTCGCCAACCCCGAGCTCAGCGAAGAACGGTATTGTTAGTGTGTCTGTGTCGCTATATTCGCATTTGTGAGTGCTTTCCTAGTTTCATGATGAGAAGTGTAGTAGTTATTGATATATTGACAAGACATCGGTGTGCTGCGCTATGCATGAAGGATGTCTATTTCGTGCGAAAGGTTCTGTATAGAACCTTCAGATGTGATAATTCGACGTTCGACAACAACAAGATTTTTGTATGGGCTGCATCCTATCGATAACATCCAGATGGCGAAAAATACTTAATATGCAACTCAAATCCTCGTGAACTCACTTCACTATCCAAACCGCTCGTGATCACGTTCGGCCCATGCTTCTTTAATCAGACTACTCGCACGTTCTGCAAACCCATAAACACTTGCTTGCGAATGTCCACTCGGCATACTAGGCTAATCCACAATAAACGGGGTACGGGGACCCAAAAACAGCGAAACCTGACACTCACAAAAACAGACGCATCAACGACCCTCAACCTTCTCGCTCCTTTCACACTGAAATCGGGATCTACCACACCCCAATTTGCTCCTTTCGGAGACATCATCGCACTACAGCCACCATGTAAATATGGTACTGCCTCCTCTCGAATAAAATCGTCCAATTCCTCGTCGCTCATCGTTATGCTCTCTGGAGGATACACAGAGCCGAAGACAGATGATGAGAATACGGGTGCGGAGAATAGACGTTGTGAGCTTCGAATGCCTTCGCGTAGAATTGCGAGGTCCTAGAGAGGAGGTGAGAAGTCCTAGGTCAATGAGAGGAATGGAGAACGGGGAAGAGGAAGAAAGTGTAATAGACCCGCGCGAGACTGGATGGAGGTTCACGATGGAAAGCTGAATTGTGTTCAGTCCCATCAACTGCAATAATTGCCCATATACATTAATCGAGGTCACTAGATTCAAAGATTAACTATGTAGTCACCTGCGGGAGGGAGTCGACCATTGACCTGAATCAGGCGTTGCAGCAGTAATCTGATTTGTGTTTATCTCGATATGTGGTGCATTCTTCCCAGGCGATGGATCTCGAGCCATACGAAATGCAGGAGAATCGTCTGTTAAACGGACGTAAACCATCTGGTTTTTAAGAGGTGCTGACATAACGAGTGGACCAGTGTGTGTTGCATTCCATTGTGCTAAGGCGGTTTCAGGGTCAAAGCTACGATAAAAAGCATTCAGATCGACCTGAGTGATGCACTGCTAGTGAGAAGGAGAACGGCTCACTCGGTATTTCGGATGGTCGTATTGAACATGACGTTGATTGCCACTTGATCTGTGAAGTTCTTCCCTACACTCGGACTATCGACAGTGACCTGGATTCCGAGAGCTTCCAATTCGTCGCGACTCCCAATACCGGAATTTATCAAGATTTGAGGTGTACCCACGACACCTCCAGCAACGATTACTTCCTTCTTCGCAAAAATGGTTTTTCTTTCGTTCTGTGCATCTGTCGCGAACTCGACACCCCGGAATTCCGGTTGGACGGCAGCGGAAAGTGAGTTGGTCGGGAGGACGCGAGTGACGTATGTGTTGAGTAATACATGGAGGTTGTCTTGGCTTGTTTCGATGTATGCCGTAGCGGAACTACTTCTCGTTCCTTGATGGTCTTCTGTACGATGTGCCCAAGCTCCTCACGGAACCAGATTAAATTACTATCAGAATGGCAATGAAAAGCACACTCACAAACTCCAATTGGCCTCCCACCATTCAAATCCAACATAAACGGAAACTCTTCAGGCAGTTCCCTTGTGACTTGAAGTAACAGACCATTGAGCGGATGTATAGTGTACGGCGAAGACACGAAGAGTTTCCCTTTGAAACCATGGTCTGAAGGATCAAAATGACCTTGTTGAGGCAAGTTCGCCGAGTTATCGACGAACCTTTCTCCCTGGTGTTCAAAGTTTAGTCCCAGAGATAGTCACTAATAGAGACTCCTCCTCACGTGTGTCATCGTGCGTAGAATGTTATCCCATTTCAAACCATTGTCGCCAGTGACTTTGGCCCAACGATCCCAATCATCTTTTGATCCTCTTGTATACGCAAGGCCGTCTAAACAGAACACACAGAGACATCAGTATCACCGGGTAAAGCAAGCTGCTCCAGGACTCACTATGTGAGCTACTTCCTCCCAGTAATTTTCCTCTAGAATAGAGGGCTGTACGTTGGTTCGTCCCCGCTTGAGGAGTGGTACTGGAGTTCCACTCTACCAGAGGATTGTTGGAGACTAATCCACATAAACCCGGAACTTTGGTTTCAAAGATATCGTTGTTTCTGTTGTGCGTTGAGAGCTCCTCAGCTGAGATCGAACTAAGACGGATCCAGGAAGAACATACGATGGACCGGCTTCAATAACTAAGACTTTCCACTTTGAATTCTCTGCCTAATCGTCCAGCTACCACCCCACCTCCCGTGCCACCTAATGGATGAATGTGAGTTAATGTTAGGAACGCCTTATCTGTCCGTGGAGATGGTTGAAATCGGGGGTTCACCTCCAGCAATAATGAAATCATATTCTACGCCTTGAGGTAATTGATCTATATTCTGGAAGAATACAACAGCGGACACGAGCTGAACGCCCACCAACGACACCACGGTAAATACGACGAGAGCGCCACGCCAAACCGAGGACATTGGGAGAAACTGGAAACCTTGCAAGGTTGTTAATTCCGCTCCAAAGCGTCAACAACTCATCTTTTTATATGATCGTGAGCATCTGGGACTGACCGAAAGGCCCATGGTTCTATCCTGAAAAGGTTGAAACAATATCCCAGGGTGCCTAAATATATGAGTAGAGCCACCTGCACCCGGTTGGGAGCCTCGTGGTTGCAGAGAACGAGGCTTTGTGGGAACACGCATAATGGGTTTTAAGTCCTTCGGTACAGAACGCTCGAGGACCAGCTGATGAAGGTCCGTAACTAGTTACTATTCAGCACTTCGTACACGAGCCAGGTCATTTCAGTCCTATCACGAATTTACTGATGTGACCCACCAGAGCCGGGTTGAGTCAGGCAGATGAGAACGCAGTAGATTCAAAATAATTCCCAGGTCTAAATCTGTTGCATGGAAGGTGAATACTAGAGAAATTCGAGTTTGGTCGAAGTCCATGAGAAAGAGAAGTATGCCAAGAGGCTATCGTGTCACCGAACCCAGCCTAATGAGAGTGCAACAACGGCGTAGCTGGTCATCGACCTACCCGTCTCAAAAGCGAACAATTTATGAAGCAGGAAGTGGTGTCATGGCACTCCGCCGTCCGGATATGGCCCGTCAGAATGGTTGCATGATGATTGTGATGAGTGGCTTTGAGTACAAGAATCTGTCCTATTGAAGGAGGGACTTCAATCCTGAGCAATTATATGACAGATGGTACTTGTGGGTGACTTAGCAGCGAAAATTGAGGTCAGGAAAGCAATGTTTGGGACTTGAATTTCGTACCTTTGAGGGACTTGAATCGGGCCGTCAATTTGCCATCAAGTTGCCCCTGTTTACCAGTTTTCGTGTCATATTCTAATTACTTCTCAATCCCGGTGTCATGGTGTTCTCACGCTGAGGTCCCCCCTCCTTGTCGTTCCTTTCAACTTTTACTCTCATAATTAGTGGTTGATGTTGTCTCAGCTCGCACTACCCACAAGGAACCCTTCAAACTCATCCTTACACCCATCCACACAACGATTTTCGCCCTCGCCATAGGGAGAACCCATAGAGGTTGCCGATAATCAACACCCTCCTTCATGGCTCCGCGATGATACCCCCGTTGTTCGGGCCTTAATACCGGGTTGGCACTGCGAGAGACGCAAGGCATCAGCTAATTTAACGTCAAGCATCTACGAGGTGATCCCGGATCGACCCGGCATATTGTATATACAAAACTCGAGATTATGTTTAGACTCAATCAAGTTTCGCCAACCCAAGCTCAGCGAAGAGCGGTATTTTCTTGTGTGGCACACAGCATTTCATGGGCAGCAAACCACTGCACGTTCTGTTCAAGTGTGCCCAATGTTCAGGATCGATATGATGCTGCCAAATAAGTTTATTTCACACCCTGTTACCTAGCAAATGACGGTGAGAATGGGAAACGTTCGCATAGATCGGGTGGGGAATTGTTTGTATTTACTGTTGGCGTATGACTATTTCTGTACGTGCAATATCTGTTGATTATGTGCTAAAATATCAGACAAGGATATTACAACCATGGATATCATAAATATGCAATTGCTTAAGGCCACGTAGGAACTGGATATTAATTATATTCACAGTAGTGATACCCTCGTCTGATGTTTCAGTGTATAATCAAAAGATATCTCACGTTCAAATATAGTCATACGCCAGCAGTGGTTGCAGAGGCCCTGGCGGTGACATTTAATTATCATGTGATCAACGGGGAGATGTATGAGGGCTAAGAGGTTCTCCACGCGAGTGGGGGATGGCTGCAACCTTGCCAAGAGGTAGTCTGAGGGAAGAGGCTGCCAGGCCTGAACGATTGGTAGGATCGACTGAGAAGTCCGGAACAGGTGCTGAGTGGCTGTAACACACCACTGGGAAGTTCGTGGGTGGGAGCAAAAAAACTTGTGAGGACTGGGAACAAGGAGAAAATCCGGGGGAGAGAGATGGAGAAAATCTGTTCCTCAAGCACAGGGAGGAGGCTATATTTATTGGTGTGCAAATAACACGGGCCAGGTCATCTCGTGCTTCGACAATTTATCCACGGACCACTGATAAGCAAACCTGGAATCTTTTCGACAAGATTGCACCGCTCCCTGTTTATTATCAGTGCGTCACAGGGAAAACAAGGCTGAGCGCTGAGTGCCACCACTCTGAGCACTTGTACCATAGTATCGGGGGTTGGTATGAGAAACAACCAAGGTGCTGTTTCCATCTAGCAATGCCTAGTATAGATTAGTGGACAGGCCAGCTGCCGACCGCATATAAATAAAGAACGATTGATAGTTCAGAGTTGACCGCTTTTGCAAGCCGGTCTGCAAACCCATAGTCTCTCTCCCACCCTGCCTGTTCCCTCATGATTGTCTTCTCGTTGCTAATCGTCACCATCGCCACCACTAGCGTTAATACACTACCCCCTGCCCAACAATTTGACCGACGAACTATCCCAATCCTTGGCCGTGAGCTCGCTCTCATTGCTGGAAACCCCAACGACTTAGGAGGTCGCGCCCTACAAGAAATTGTCTGGAGTTGCCTGGCAACAATTTTTGCTTGTACTTGGGTCGCAGTCCACCCAAATGTCCCAGACTGGAATGATTCAGGATGGACAAAATTCAAGCAGAGGGTTGGAATCATGTTATACGCTATTCTGGGTCCGGAGTTTGTCACCATATGGGCTCTAAGGCAGCGTATTGGGGCGGCCAGACATGCGGTGAAGTACAACAAACGATTCCATCCAGAGCGTAAGCAGAGAACTAGAGTCCTCTTGATGCTTCTCTTTTCTCATGCCGCCCCCGACAGAAAGATTTTATACTGTGGGGCCCTCTCGTCAGTGGGAGGAAATTCGAGAGTTCTTCCGCAACCCACGACCCAGAAATATGGTGTACAAAAGATTCAATTCACCATGGACCCTCACACATGGATTCCTCCTCGAAATGCGCGGTTTAGTGTTATACGGAGCTGATATGACCCCCAAGGTTATCACAGACGTCGATGAAATGCCGGATCGCTTTGACGTACCTGAAGAGGAGATCAAGGATAAGAGTAAAGGCGATTTCCTCACCAAACTCCTAGTGGTCTCTCAAACATCATGGTTCATTTTCCAATGCCTTGTTCGCTGGGGTACACGCCTCCAGGTAACGGAACTGGAAGTGTTGACGCTCGCCTACGCGCTCCTTAATATCATCACATGCTCGCTGTGGTGGAGAAAGCCGCAGAACATACAGGTGGCGCTTGCAGTTTGGGTGCCAGGGAGATGCAACGGCTTGGGATCATCATTTACAGTGGGCTGTGATCGTGGAAGCGTTGTTGGAGCTCGCCTTCAGTATCATAGTGGGATTATCGAAGAATCGACACACGGGGAGTTGGCTCCAACAGCAGGAGTGTCCCAATCTGGTGCCAGGCAACAAGCATTATTGGACGCCCGGGCTGGGTATCAGTTTGCGATTCGCAAGATCAGGAGTATCATTGAAAAATGCAGAATCCTGATCCGAACTGTCATCTCATTTCCCATCTCGATCCCTCCTCCAAATCGAGGCTGGGAATCCACGACACCGTTTTGGAGAGGCGTACTATGGACATTTCTCTCCTTGTCGAGACCAATTGAACCATTCATTACAATGATAGTGGAGATCTGGACGGACTTCTGGTCGGGCCCCAGTCTCCGGAATTCTACGCAACCGTGAATGGGGACGAGAATTGGCAGATGGTGGTGGGTATTTGTATAGTCAATGCATCCTTTGGTGCTGTCCATCTCATACCAATTTGGTTGTCTTCATTCCCTTCCCCCTGGGAAAAGACCATATGGCAATTTGCCGCATTCTGGATCACCGTTCAACCCCTACTCTATGCTGGAATGGCACTGCTTGTGTTTTTACCTGACTACGATGCCTTACCAGACTTTGTTGGCTATGTAATGGGCTTGGTTGTCCTCTTGATCGCCTTGGGTGGTGGCATGTTCTATTTCGCCTCAAGGGCCATTCTATTTGTTTTATCCTTTACTACGCTCCGTTCTCTCCCACAGGATGCTTATACAGACCTCGTGTGGACGACCTTCCTTCCACATTTTTAGCTCTTTGTTGTTCGGCTGCAGTTCTGTTTACTGTCACGAGTCCACCTCGTAATACCACCTCGTAATACACGTTTGCCCTTACCTCCTGTCTCCCGCTTGACAACCTGAGATTCTAATTTGGTTTTACCCTCTTGTCAAAGCCAAAGTTATATTCGGCGCATCCGTCGCTGTGTTGAAAACCATGGTGAATTGATAAACATGAATAGGTTTCAGCGTGGCAATAGCCCACGGCCCGGTCCCAAATGCTGGCTAGTCCGCCAACGTCTGTCCCTCTTGGTCGTGGTCGGCATCTCCTTACGCGTAATTTCAGCAGACAATGTAAACCTATGGAACCGTCGTGGCGTAGCTGGAAGGGCCACAGTGCAGTAGGGGTTACAACTAGTGCCCTGGGGGAACATTGCCTGGTAGAGTGACGTTATACTAACGCAGCGCTGTCTAGTACGACTTATAAGCGTTTCTCAGATTGTGAAGGCTCGGGATATAGCTGCAAAGTAGGTTGTTGTTAGTCAATTCTTCAGTGATGGCGGGGAGGCGAATTACTTTACCAGGGTTGAACAAGCTCAGCGGGTCAATGGCCTTTTTAATTGTCCTCATAAGCTCCACTGTGCCCTCTCCAAGTTCTTCAACCAGGTACTCCTTCTTTCCGACACCGACCCCATGTTCGCCCGTGCCTGGGAAATGCGTCAGTATTCCGAATCACACGATAACAAAGATCACCCACATGTTCCATCCAGCGCGATCGCTCGTTGGACCAGGAGGTGCACAGCCTCTTTTGCAGCTTCAGCATCCTTCTCATTATCGATTAGGATTGTAGCGTGAAAGTTTCCATCTCCCACATGACCCACGATCGGCGCAAGCAATCCTCTGCTCTCTAGATCCTTTTTGGTTTCATACACAAGCTGAGGAAGTCTCGAGATAGGCACACTATCATCCAGCATACGTATCAGAACTGAGGTCAAAATCAAGAAAGATGATACACACCAAACATCTGTCGGCCAACTTTTGGCACCTGGTCGCAAAGCCAATTCAACGAAGTGCGCATTCTTCCTCTCGTTCCACATGGCCTCAGCCTCTTCTTCACTCTTCGCAAACTGAAAGTCCCTCCCACCATGCTTCTCGACAATCCTCTTCACTATTATACCCGTTTCATTCAGCGAGGCTTGGGTAGGGCCTTGAAATTTGAAGATAAGGTGGTCCTTGTTCGTGTACCGACGCCCGGAAAAACCATACTTGTTGAGTGCGCTGATGAGTACATTGTCCAGAAGTTCAATGCACTCTGTAATGGCAATAGAGACGGGTGAGGAGACAAGCACCTGATAGACGCGCTTAGAAACACGTACGAATTCCAACGCCCTGGTTGAGGATCTCAACAACGGCTTCCGTAGCCTTCTTCACATCGGGGAAACTCGCCAGTGCGACCGTTGTGGGCAATACAGGTGTAAGCCTGATAGTCACTATGCCGAATTTAATCCACAAAGATTGGAAGCGGAAGGACGAACGGCACGTACCTTCAGTCACGATACCAAGGGTTCCCTCAGCACCAATGAATAGCTTCGTAGTATCAAACCCGGCAGATGACTTGCGAGACCTCCGCCTCGTCTTGATCACCTCGCCCGATGGCAATACCACAGTCTGGCCCAACTGAGCACGAGATACCAACAAATGACATATTCGGAAGCACTCACAGCGTTGAGAAACCACTCGGCTTTCGCAGTACCATAGCGGACAGCATTCGCTAGGACGAGTTCAGTCATAACCATGTGGGTGTAGAACAAAAAAAGGCCTACTGCCTGAGCATCCTGTGCTCAGCATGCCTCCGATGGTAGCTCCCGGTGCTGGGTCAAGCTATGGGCGGATGAGAGCCGGTACATGAGATATGGCTATACACACCGGAAAGAACAGGGGGATTCCTGAGGAAGACCAATCGTCAATAACTATCTTACACTCGGACTTGCAGACGAACCCTTTTCTTTCAGTTCTTCGTTAATGTCCACCCATCTTGCGCCAGGCTGGCACACTAAGTCCGAGTCCGCCTCTAAGAATCGGTCACAGAGTCAGGTTCTATCTGGTTCTCCGAAATAGGGACGTGCCATGAATCTCCAAGATTTTGTCCATATTCGAAAGGTCAATACAGATGCCGCCCCCGGGATGCTGATATGGTGATAGATCGGGGGTTTGTTAACGTAAGGGCTTGTGAAAACTGGAGGGCCTTACACCGCGAGTGTGCCCCTCTAGATTGGTACCCCCCGAATACGGGATTACGGGCATGCAATATTTTGTAGCGATCTTGACGATTTTGACGACATCCTCTGTTGATCGAGGAAACACAACTACGCTGTGAGCCAGACCTATTTTCATCATATAAGCGCCTTGCATGGGATTGCAACGTCGGTTTACCTTCGTGATGGGCAAAAGGGGAAAACCCATGGTCATGCAACACATCCGGATCCGTCGAAACAAGATCCTCCTTCTCTTGTTCGTCCCCACAGAAAGTCACCTGCAGCTCCCGAATCGCCCGTTGAAAATCCTGGGGGGTGCCATATTTGGAGCTTTTTGTCGGAGAAAACGGGAAGCCCTGTGGGGGGTGGGCGAGCGTGTAACCGAGAAGACCGCCAGCAAATGAACTCAAGAGAAGAAGGGCATTCCTGTTAAACGATGTTGAACGGGGACTGTTAGGGATGCACGGATCCCCGCCCGCCGCTTTATCTCCTTTTTGTGTAGAGCGCACCCGAGCGGGTCGGCAGGGTCCCGTCACTTGGGTTGCGCAGGTTGAGTGTTTTATGAGTGTGCGCCTGAGCGGAGGGTGGCGATGGAAATACCGCATGATCTGGTAGTGAGGGGCAGGGTTGAGGGTTACGCATCACTAGTTCTGAATGGTGTCCCTAATATCGACTATCAGGCGCCAGCAAGCGCTCTCACCCCTCGTATTCTCTAATCGCTTTCTTATTCCCTTCTCTGACTTTGCGAGCGTAGCCTCCGGTTTAAAATGGGTTTAGATTTCAAGTTGTTCCTTGATCCTTGTTTCCATATCACAGGTAGAAACACGCACGCTATCACGATATCAAAGTCCTACAAGCTGAACGCTGCTCTGGGGGAACTCCGACAAGAAAGTAACTTCACTGGTCGCATTAGGGACATTCTGTAGACCACATCTTTGGACAAAATCGCCGGATGCAACGCCGCGTTTTTCGACATAGTTTATGAATGAATTCAACGGACAAGTGGAACCTGGACCAGAAGTGCAGCCCGGAATTGCGACTGGTGCATTATCAACCTGGGGCAGTGTTAGCCCGACAGTAGCCTAAAATTATGAAGCATTTACCCTGACTCGCACGTATATTCCCTTTGAATTACCCCTCGTGATCTTCATGATTGCCAGGGGCGTGGTGGACCATACCAGGTGAAGATGAGCAAGTCAGCCTTTCCAGGGCAACATAACCTCTGAAAGCAACAAGATATGAGGCTCGGAACTCTCTTGCATTATTGGGTCTAGTTGGAGAGAGAGGGTAGACGCCACGATGAGAGGAAGTGTTCCAAAGACCAAGAGCAGAAATAACCGGAGGCAGATTATTATCATGCTACGGATTCAACAATTATTTTCGATATTTTTGGGAGAAAAACACGGAATAAAACAGTTACCGTAAAGCCCATGATCAAGTTAGGAAGGTCGGAAGGTACCTCCCGGAGACGTTTGTCCTGGGCCTTGTCGAAAGAGATTTGTGATGGCCTTCACCCGAGGGTAGCCTGTAGTCCCAGAAAAGGGATTTCCTGGACCAGATCTACCAATTACAAGTGTGAGCTTGATGGCGATCTTAAGGATATACAAGGCAACCCACCCATAGTAATAATTGAGGTCATGTGCGTACTCGTAATCCAACCATTCAGATTCTATGATCAACTCAAAGTCGATCACGGCTAAACATGTGGTAGAAAAGTAGTTTGCTTACCTTCAAAAATATTACAGAAACTCGTATCTCCATTGATCCCAACTTGGAATCCGCATAAATCCTGCATAACACCAACGTCCGTTGCGTCGAGCGTCAACCCATCCAAAAACCTATTCAAACGCTTTGCAATACCACTCTGGTAAGTCGCACGATATGCACTAGGCCATCACACTACCATGGTCCCCAGAAACGTAATTTGGGCAGGACGTAGAAGGGCGTCAAAGAATTGGCGAATGTAAAGTTTACAGAATCCGGTAGAGTGACTATTAGTCCACGATTGAGAGAGGGGGATGTGAGGTAGTTGCCCTGGGATAGGTAGCCGCGCAGGAAATAGGTTGCTGTATCAACGCAACGTTGTTGACTGGCTGACCTGCAAATACAACATCCATCCTATCACAATGATCAATCACAGAGGTAGAGATAAATTACTTACCATACTGTGAAGTTCTCACCTCCCTTTGTGAACCCATACAGCTTCCTTAGATCCACTCCTAGGGTGAAGGCTTCCCTAGCACCAGTCGAAGTAAGGAAGAGAGGTTCATGGGGAATATCGTCCACAGGTGGAACCCATGATGGAATGAACGCTAAGGGCCCAGAAGCGGTGTAAGCATTGTTCTGAAATTTTGAAAACAGGTTCTGCCATCCTGTGAATGAGCCCGGTTCTGGATATCGTCTAGGCGTAAGATTAGTTCACTGATATGAATGATGAAGTACTGCGCAAGACTTACGTGCCATGGCGAAGGATGTACGCAGCCTGGTCAACTTTACATCCCTGTGGCGTGCCGGTTGGGATCCCATCCTGGGACGGTGCATCAAAATAAGGCGACGCCGGGCCAGAATGTTGCAGCGGATTGAAAGCAGAGCATGCCGCACCGCCAAGCCAGCCCAATACGAGGAAGTGCCTGAAGAACATCTAGTGCAGTCAAGCGACGAAAAAATACGAGGGCCAAAGGCCAATGGCTCTCGCAGAAGGTGTGCCGACTCCCGGAAGTGCATGGGACTTATACTTGCCTGCAATGACCGGACCGATGAGCGTGCCCACGATGGTGAGAGCATTCCGAAACTTCAAGCGAAAGCCTGCGAACCAACACGAAGAACGTGCCTGGCAAAGTCATGTATATAGCCGCCCATGTCGGGTGCGGCCAGCATTGGGGGGCCTCATGGCTATCTGATTTTTGGCGACTTTCCGGAGCATTCAGTTTCTCAGCTTTGTAGAGTCTCACAGCCGACCAACGTGAATCGGAATCGTGGCCTTATACACCCTCAGCCGCCCGTTCCAGGCGCAAGCTCCCTGTTGTTGGTGTTCAAAGCTCTCATGTACCCCACAGGCGAGGGATGCTCTACAATGCCTAACATTTTGTCCCTGAACAATCCCGCAACGACCGAAAGTAACTATCTCTATGGAAATGGTAGGTGTTTTGTGGACTTTTAGTGTCCAGCTAACTGAGTGGAAAGCGTCGATAGGACTAGAAGTGCTCTCTACGCACACTCCCCAATGCCGATTTCCACTCTTCTGCACGTTACCCCCTCCCCTAATGCAAGAACCAATATACTGCAAAGGATCCGGAACTGGCTCCACAGCTCCGAGCCGCAAATTAACACTGAAGACGTTGCTTACGTTCGTTGCGGGCGGCTTTTGAATGGCACCGCCTTTAATAAACCGCAAAGGTCCCGATCTCGTGAACCAAATGAGTTTTGATACTCAATAGGGTTCGAAGTTATGTTGCTAATCAACTGTCCTACTAGCTTGATCTTGCTACGGGCCTTTTGTGCTCAGAATCAACGGCTCAGGTATAGCCTGACATAGATTGCCCACAAAGAAAATGGCCCTTCTCCTTTGCCACTGTTTTTGAGTCTGCTCAAAGCATGTGGTATAGTTTGAACGCGTGGTGGTCCGGGGGATATTGAAATTTGGTATGACGTTATACCATACCTGAGTGATATGCACCCTGGTTGCTGGACACAGTACAGAAGGATCTATTATGGTGAAAACTATGTCGAGAGATTGTAGATAGACAATAGAAAATGATGAGTTGCGAAAGGGTGAAGGGCCCTGCCCGTCACATAGTCACTGTTCCGTAAGCACAGCCACCTAACCTCGGCGCCTGAGGAGAGCCATATCAATTGTAGGGCTCCCGAGCCGAGAAAATTAGTGGCGGTTTTCCGATGGAGGGGAAGGATCAGGGTATAACTACAATTGTCTTGTCAGTCGAATTCTCCTGTACTTAGGACCACGGAGTTACCTTCCAGGATTGAATAGGCCCAACGGGTCAATAGCCCTCTTAATGGTCTTCATAAGCTCTACTGTACCCTCTCCAAGCTCCTCCACAAGGTACTCTTTCTTTCCGACACCAACACCGTGTTCTCCCGTACCTGGGAAACGTTTCAGCATTTCGGCACAAGAGAATAGCGGAACACCACCTACATGTTCCATCTAGCGCAATAGCTCTTTGGACCATTCTATGGACAGCCTCTCTTGCAACTTCAAGTTCCTTCTCACCATCCATTAGAACCAGGGTGTGAAAGTTGCCGTCTCCTACATGCCCCACGATCGGCGCAATCAAGCCAATGGCCTGCAAATCTTTCTTGGTTTCATACACGAGTTGAGGAAGTTTTGATACAGGTACACTGCAATTTAGTATCAGAATCCCTTGCCTACGGCGTAGAGGACGATATGGACCACTTTACTCACCAAACATCTGTCGGCCAGCCCTTTGAGCCTGGTTTCAAAGCCATACCAGCAAAGTGGGCATTCTTCCGTTCATTCCACATAGCTTCAGCCTGTTCTTGATCTTTCGCGAACTCGAAGTCTTTCCCGCCATGTTTCTCTACAATCTTCTTCACTATCGCGCCTGTTTCCTTTAGTGAGGCCTGGGTAGGACCTTGGAATTTGAAGAATAGATAGTCCTTGTCAGCATATCTCCGGCCCGAAAAACCATGCGTGTTGAGTGCGCCAATGAAGACGTTGTCTAGAAGCTCAATGCATTCTGTGAATAGCAAAATGAGTAGGATGAGGTACAGGGGGGTAAGGTAACATGATTGTAAGCACGTACGAATTCCAACACCCTGGTTGAGGATCTCAACGACAGCTTCCGTGGCTTTCTTCACGTCTGGGAAATTTGCTAATGCAACCGTTGTAGGTAGTACGGGCGCAAGCCTGATAGTCACTAAGCCGGTCTCAGCTCATGGGGGTTGACAACAGAACGAAGCATATCACGCACCTTCGGTCACGATGCCAAGGGTCCCTTCAGCACCAATGAACAACTTCGTAGTGTCAAATCCGGCGGATGACTTGCGAGACCTCCGTCTCGTCTTGATCACCTCGCCCGATGGCAGTACCACTGTCTATTTTGACTGAGTACGAGATTTCAACAACTAACATATCCGGGTGCACTCACAGCATTCAGAAACCACTCGGCTTTCGCGGTACCATAGCGAACAGCGTTCGCTGAGGACAAGTTCAATCAGCGCCTTATGAGTATAAAAATTAAAGCGACTTACTACCCGAGCATCCTGTACTTAGCATACCGCCGATGGTCGCTCCCGGTGCTGGGTCGAGCTATGGGCGGATCAGAGTCGTTCGCGTCATATATGACTAATACATACAGGGAAGAACAGCGGGATCCCTGAGGAAGAACGCCTGTCAACCGTTGTCTTCTATTCCGCCGTGCAAACGAACCTTTTTCTTTCAGTTCTTCATTAATATCCACCCATCTCGCGCCAGGCTGGCACACCACGTCCGAGTCCGCCTCTGAGAATCGGTCATGGATTCAGCGTCTATCTGGCTCTCCAAAAAAACGGGACATGCCGTGAATCTCTAAGATTTTGTCCATATTTGAAAGGTCAATACAGATGCCGCCCCCAGGATACTGATATGGTGATAGATCGGGGGTCGGTTAACGTAAGGAGTTGAGAACATTGAAAGGCCCTACACCGCGAGTGTGCCCCTCCAGATTGGTAGCCCCCGAATACGGGATTACGGGCATGCGATATTTCGTAGCGATTTTGACGATTTTGACGACATCTTCTGTTGATCGAGGAAACACAACCACGCTGTGGGTCAAGCCTAGTCACACAAAATAAGCATAAACCATGTTATTCATCGTAGATGTGACTGGTCTGACCTTCGTGATAGACGAAAGGGGAAAACCCATGGTCATGCAATATAGCAGGATCCGTCGAAACAAGATCCTCCTCCCCCTTCCCATCCTGACCGAAAGTCTCTTGAAGTTCTCTTATCGCTCGTTGAAAGTCTTTGGGGGTGCCGTACTTGGGGCTTGTCAAGATAGATGGGGAAACTTGTTTGGATTGAGCAAGTTCATAACCGACCAGACCACTGGCCAGTGACCCCAAGACGAGAAGAGTGTTCCGGGTAAGCCACGCCGAGTAACGAGTCTCTGTGAAGCGTGAATTGCTGCGTCCCGCGTTATCTCCTTGGATAGAGTATAGGCGAGGTCGGCAAGCCCTTGTTAGCTGGGGTTTGCGAGCTAGAGACTTTGCCAAACAACGCCCGAGTGGAAGAAATCGTTGTGAAGAGTGCATGGTCCTAAGGAGAGGGCAAGGCGAGGGCGTGGGGCAGTCGTCGCCCACCACACGCCACAATCCCTCGTACAACACATGTTCTCACAAGAGCATGGGCTAATGAACTCCGTACTACTTTCTGACCTGATCCGAGTGACATAAATGCTCACAGGATAGGCGGTTCCCACGTGTCATGTATTATTCGGCGGCATGGGATATCAACATCCGAGATATACCAAGTAATAAGGGGAGGCCTCGACGCCTAATCGCTACCCTATTGTTTAAAATAGAACTTCAAGCTCTACTATTTCTCAGGACCCCCATCCAACTGACGATACATATCACAACATGGTGCTTCTTGTTCCCTCTCATAGCCGCTCCCAGGACATTGGCCTTCTGATTCTGTTTCCCCGTATGTCTTTTCCCAGGCTACCGAAAGTCCATGTCGGGTATTCTCGTGCTTCTGGCCGAGCACGCAGCTCATCGCCCAGCAGGAGGCCAGCGAACGCATTGTTTCCTGCCCCTATACATAATGGACCAAGACTCCAAACACGGTGTCGGAGCCGAATAAACTTTGACACTTGGCGCTTGTGGTGGATTATTAAGGAACCATTATTAAGACACGTGCTAAGTGAGCGTTTCTCAGGCAACGGCTGGCATATAGAAATTTGTTTTCCTCCCCTCTCTAGGCTTGCGCAAGTACAATATACGATAGTTATAACATGACCTGGAGAGCAGTGCTAACCCTGTTCGCCGTATTTCACCGCTGGTAGTTGTCCCCATCACAACCTGACAAGTAACAGATACTGACTCCAGCCAGGATAAAGATCTCCAGAAATGTTGCCCAGAGGCCCATGCTACCGGCGAGACAACCCGCAATGATCGGAATAAGTTTGTGGTTAGGAATCCGTTAGTCGCAGTGGATCCCAGGAAGATTCTTAGGTTGAGAGTTGAATTTTGGATAGCGGGGATGTATGTATGTACTTCCGAAGAATGCGACAGCTGATTACCCGTGTGAAAGCAAACTGTTTGTGATATTGAGAGTCGCAAAGATACTGAGGAGAATTTTGAAGAGGGCTGTCCCGGTAGCTGAGCAGGTTTGAACGTCATCTGGCTCTTCCGATAAACGGCGGCTTGGAGTCCCGAATGAGACAGAGGCAATCCCCGTAGCCTTCGGGGCGGCTATGAAGGGCGGCGGATTGATATGAGATCAAGGCACCCGGCGACTAGGAGGAATGGGGAAAAGATCCGGCAGACACGATGCAAATGGGCCGAATCGTCGTTGACAACGGCCCCCTGGACCATGTAACATCACCAGACCTGCATGATGGAGGCTTCATAAGCCCAACCATCGCACCATGCTCAGCCAACCTCTCACTTGGTGAGGGGAGATCCAACGTGGTAATTAATTGTAATCTTCGCACTACAATGTCCTGTGATAAACTGAGCTCGAGTGAAATAGAGGTTGTGCTGGATAGAGCATGGCCTTGCCCACCACATATGCTTGATACGGGCGCGAACATTTCAGGTGATTTCATCATTTCTAAGGCCAAACATTCTTTATTAATCGAAAATCACCCCGTATGTTGATAGGCATCGATGTATTTGTCTCGAGGGATAGGCCATGATGGTAGCATAGGTCACAGTTAGACAATGTTCTCTGGGGTGATGGCTGAACACTTGGGGGGATACAATGTGAAGTGGTCGCATCCGATTCTGCTGATGCCATCCTGAATCAACTCATCAGTGATTCGGCACTGTTATACTGTCTACCACAAATAGAGGAGCCAGTTGCTAGCTGCCACTCTCGGCATCTTTCCCTTTCCCACTAAAAGCTCTTCCCCTCGCAACTTGATAAATGACAGATATAGAGCCAATTGACTTCCAACCAGAGTTGAGTACACAGGACGACTAAATGGAAGAAGATAGATACCGACCTGAGCAGGAACAACAACTCCCATAAGCGGTGCCCAGAGACCACCACCAAAGGGTAAAGAGACTACAACGGCCGAAATGGTGATGGGTATATTGATCGCAGCAGATTCCAGAAGGATTCCCACGATTGGGAGCTGAACTTTTGATAGCGAAGAAGTTCCTCCGAACGATGTGATCATTGAGCGCCGGTGGAGAAGTAAGCGGATTATGATATTGAGAGTTGCAAAGATGTTAAGCACGACATTGGCAGAGGCTGCTACGGTAGCCAACAAAGCTTGGGTGGGGTTCAGCTTTTCTAGCAAGGACAAGTTAGGGTTTCCAAGTACGATTGAGGCTGTTCCTGTGGCTGCCGGTAGTGATGAATAACGATGACAGTCGTACTGACATAGAAAGGGGGTACTAACCTGCTGAAGTGACTAGCAGGCATAACGGGAAGACCCAACAGAAATGATGCAAGCCGGCGAGGCGAGTAGTTACGAGAGCCCTCTGAACCATGTAACACCGCCAAACCTACACTCACAAATCGTAAATCGCAATATGTGGGAATTATCACCACTTACTAGGAGTCCGTCGGTCAATATTTCGACGAGGATGATTATGATATTGGAACGAGCGAGTTGGAAATGGGTGAGAGACTTTGGGTCCGTTTTGAATATGGCGATTGTTGTTCTTGTGATATCTCTGACTTGCAGAAAAGTATTGAACAAAAGAAGAGCAGAAATGTGTCCCTGAAGCAGACGACGCTGTTTATGATTGCCTTTGGATGGTGGAGAATTGAGCAATCCCAGACAGGCGATCCCAAGCGCAACAAGTGCGCCGTAACACATGCCCGAAAGAATCAAAAAAATGGACCAACTGATCTCTGTTTGGTTGAGGGTGAGAGGAGATTGTTGAAGATGATAGTCGGTCGTCATCCTTAAGCCAGACCGTCCGGCGGTAGAAATGGGTGAGGGCGAAAGTAGCTATGTCGAACAATGGGTTTTAATACGAACACGAGGGCTTGAAATAGCAACCAGGTAACCCCGCCGTTTCCAAGGACGAGGATTCTCGAATCTATCCACCAGCAAACACTGATCCCATCCCTCTGTAGCGCTCCCCACCAAAATTTTCCCGAGGTGTATAAATGGAGGATGTTGTAAGGAGTCAGAAAAATAAGTCTTCTATAGAACGGAGAGTAAAACTCGGGAATTTGTAGGGCCGCTAGGCGACCAGCACAGACCCAATCATGATTAAACCAGCTATAGACCTGCGATGCATTTCATCAAGATGATCGATAACAAAGTGTAGGATTAGTGCTCGTGGGGTGTTGGGAACGACTTTAAAGGCCGCTGTTTCAGTAGCTAAGCAGATTTGGATGCAATCTGGCTTATCTGATAAAGGCTGTTTGGAGTCTCGGGCGGGGTGGGGGCAATCCCTGTAGCTACCAAAGTGGTTATGAAGGGCAGCATGGATGGATATTAGGTCAAGGCACTGGCTCGACTGATACTAGGAGGAATAGGCAGCTCCTGCAGACATGAGGCAAATGGGCTGAATAATCCGTGTAACATTATCAGACCTAAATGATGTGTGGGAATTAATATGCCTGGCCATTTGCACCATGACACATGCCTCCGACAATCAGACAATAACCCAGCCAACCCCTTGTTCGGTAAAGGGAGATTCAGTAATCAATCATCATCTTTTCACTACGCCATCCTGCCATAAAGCGGGTTCGAGTGAAGCAGTGGTTGTGCTGGGTAGAGCATGGCTCTCCCCAATGTATATATTTTATTAATCGAAATCACCCCGCTCGTCAAGGGCATTCCGACTCCTTGCAAGTTCTGTCTCAAGGGGCAGGCCGCGAGCACATCGTAAGTTGCAGTTATCCAGAATGATGGCTGAACACCCGGGAAGTGCGCCAGGAGGTGGTTGCATCTGATTCGGTTAATGCCATCCTGAAGAAACTGATCAACAATTCGACACATAGCACATGTTCTCGCAAGAGCATGGGCTAATGAACTCTGTACTATTTTCTGACCTGATCTAGGCAACATAAATGCTCACAGGATCAGCCTGCAACGATGGAAACAAGATCGTGGTTAAAAATATATTGATTGCAGTAGGTTATAGGAGGATTCCCATGGCGGGGGCCGGACCTCGCACAGCGGATGTACTGTATGTACTGTACATGCAGACTTTGTGATAAACAAGGGAGTAAGTTGAGGATATCAGCTGTACTCTCCGCGCTAGCTGCCGTTAATCCTGACGCGATTCCTTGGGCAATGATATCAAACACTGCCGCTTTCATCCTGTTCGGTACTGTCAGATTGTTCAGCAGACCAACGAGATCACCACATCGATCAATTGAAATCGTGTGGTTCTTCAAATCTTCTAATAGGTTCACCACAAACATCGACAACAGTAACTCCATATCTACCACTCCATAGAGTCAAAAGATCGCTGCAAGATGTTGAGCGCGGCGTCTTGCCCAGGCGGGCCGGCTTAAAAGTCATAGAGGAAAGAACGGGGTTTGGGCATCTGTGTCATGTTGGAGCAGTCGCACAAAATGGGTTCCGACACATTCATGCCGCGCCCGGCTGCTTCTTGCTCAACCATGGGCGATGGTGGATGGCTAGGAAATAGTGCTTGAACAATGTTTGTCACAGGATAGGCAGTTCCATCGGTCAGGCACACCAAATAGAGGGAGCAAAACGGCATTTCAAACAAATACTATTCAAATGCTGTGGGACCGTAATTTCTCCAACATAAAGAGATCACGCTCCTTCATCATAATGGAATCTGGCTCAGCACCTTCGGGCCAACCAAGCTCTTCAGCAGTGTTCATATTAGCAGGATAACACGCTTCCCCCGCCTTTCCACACCAATCAATGTCAATGATCATAACAGTCTCATCCGTAACCAAAATATTCGGGGGTCGAAGGTCACCGAACACGAGATCGTGCGAATGAAGCAGCTGTATCGCTTGCTCGATCCGTTTAAATTGGTGCTTGGGGAGAGAACCCACCGCCGGCTTTCCGTCAATAAACTCCATCACGATCATGTATCGTCCGCCATACATTGATGCTTCAGTATCCTCGGTACTGGCATAGTGGAGGACTGGTGCCAGTTTATGCTCGGCCAGAATGCGGTGAGCCTGTGCATGGTATGTCGATACAAACTTCACAACTACCATACGGCGCTCGTGGTCAAGCGTGGCCTTGTATGATAGTTTGTCTGATTACCCGTGTGAAAGCAAACTGTTTGTGATATTGAGAGTCACAAAGATACTGAGGAGAATTTTGAAGAGGGCTGTCCCGGTAGCTGAGCAGATTTGGACGTCACCTGGCTCTTCCGATAAACGCGGCTTGGAGCCCGAATGAGATAGAGGCAATCCCCGTAGCCTTCGGGGCGGTTATGAAGGGCGGCCGATTGATATGGGATCAAGGCACCCGGCGACTAGGAGGAATGGGGACAAGATCCGGCAGACACGATGCAAATGGGCTGAATGGTCGTTGACAACGGCCCCCTGGACCATGTAACATCACCAGACCTGCATGATGGAGGTTTCATAAGCCCAACCATCGCACCATGCTCAGCCAACCTCTCACTTGGTGAGGGGAGATCCAACATGGTAATTAATTGTCATCTTCGCACTACAATATCCTGTGATAAACTGAGCTCGAGTGAAATAGAGATTGTGTTGGATAGAGCATGGCCTTGCCCAACACACATACCTGATACGGGGGCGAACATTCCAGGCGATTTCATCATTTCAAGGCCAAACATTCTTTATTAATCAAAAATCACCCATCTGTTGATGGCCATCGATGTATTTGTCTCGAGGGATAGGCCATGACAGCATCATAGGTCACAGTTAAACAGCATGTGCTGGGGTGATGACTGAACACTTAGGGGGATACAATATGAGGTGGTCATATCTGATTCTGTTGATGCCATCCTGAATCAACTCACCAGTGATTCGGCACCCGCTGTTATACTGTCTACTACAAATAGGGGAGCCAGTGCTAGTTCCCACTCTCGGCATATTTCCCCTTCCCACTAAAAGCTCTTCCCCTCGCAACTTGATAAATGACAGATATAGAGCCAATTGACTTCCAACAAGAGTTGAGTATACAGGGCGACTAAATGAGAGAAGATAGACACCGACCTGAGCAAGAACAACAACTCCCATAAGCGGCGCCCAGGGACCACCACCAAATGGTAAAGAGACTGCAACGGCAAAAATGGTGATGGGTATATTGATCGCAGCAGATTCCAGGAGGATTCCCACGATTGGGAGCTGAACTTTTGATAGCGAAGAAGTTCCTCCGAACGATGTGATCATTGAGCGCCGGTTGAGAAGTAAGCGGATTATGATATTGAGAGTTGCAAAGATGTTAAGCACGACATTGGCAAAGGCTGCAACAGTAACCAACAAATTTTGAATGGGGCTCTGCTTCTCTAGTAAGGGCAAGTCGGGGTTTCCAAGTATGATTGAGGCTGTCCCTATGGCTGCAGGTAATGAGGAATAACGATGGCAGTCGTATCGACATGGAAATGGGGAACTAACCTGCTGAAGTGACTAGCAGGCATAACGGGAAGACCCAACAGAAATGATGCAGGCCTGCGGGACGAGTAGTTACAAGAGCCCTCTGGACCATGTAGCACCGCCAAACCTACATCCACAAATCGTAAATCGCAATATGTAGGTGGTCATCATCACTTACCAGGAGTCCGTCGGTCAATATTTCGATGAGGATGATTATGATATTGGAACGAGCGAGATGGAAATGGGTGAGAGACTCTGGGTCCGTTTTGAATACGGCGATTGTTGTTCTTGTGATATCTCTGACTTGTAGAACAGTATTGAACAAAAGAAGAGCAGAAATGTGTCCCTGAAGCAGACGACGCTGTTTATGAGTGCCTTGGGACGGTGGAGAGTTCAGTAGTCCCAGACAGGCAGTCCCAAGCGCAACAAGTGCGCCATAGCACATGCCCGAAAGAATCAAACCAATGGACCAACTGATCTCCATTTGTCTGAGGGTGAGGGGAGATCCTTGAATTTGATAGTCGGTCATCATCTTCAAGCCAGACTGTACGGCAGTAGAAAAGGTGAGGTAGAAAGTAGCTGTGTCGACTAAAGCGTTTTAATACGAACATGAGGGCTTGAAATAGCAACAAGGTAGCTACGTTGTTTCTAAGGACGAAGATTCTCGGAACTATCCACCAGCAAACACTGATCTCGTCCCTCTGTAGCGCCTCCCGCAGAAACTGTCTCGAGGTGTGTAGTGTAGATGGAGGATGTTGTAAGGAGTCAGAAAAGCAGGTGTTCTATCGAACGGGGAGTAAATCCAGGAATTTGTAGGTGGTTAGGTTGATTAGTATAGTTTAATTATGATTGAATCAGTTTTAGATTTGGGGTGATACATTTCATCAAGATGATCAGTAATCATGTGTAGGATTAGTGGGGTGTTAGGGAGGATTTTGAAGGCCGCTGTTTCAGTAACTATGCAGGTTTGGGTGCGATCTGGCTTATCTGATAAAGGCTGGTTGGAGTCTCGAGTGGGGGCAATCCCGCGTAGCTACCAAAGTGTTTATGGAGGGTAGTATGTACTATGGATTGATATTAGATCAAGGCACTGGCTCGACTGAGACTAGGAGGCATAAGGAACAGCTACCGCAGACACGGTGCAAATAGGTTGAATAATCCACGTAACATCGTCAGACCTAAATGATAGGTGGAAATTTTATACGCCCGGCCCTTCGCACCATAAAATATGTCTCTGACAATCGGACCAATAATCCAGTCAATCTCTTGTTCGGTGAAGGGAGATCCAGTAATTATTACGCCATCCTGCCATGAAGTGAGTTCGAGTGAAACTGGATAGAGCATAGCTCCCCTCAATGTATATACTTTATTAATCGAAATCACCCCGCTCGTTAAGGCGTTCAGACTCCCTGCAAATTCTGTCTCAAGGGGTAGGCTGTGAGCACATTGTATGTTGCAGTTGAGGGACGTTATCCAGAACGATGGCTGAATACCCGGGAAGTGCGCCAGGAGGTGGTTGCATCTGATCCGGTTAATGCCATCCCGAAGAAACCGACCAACGATCCAACACAATATACAGGTTCTCACAAGAGCATGGGCTAATGAACTCTGTAGCGTTTTCTGACCTGATCCGGGTGAGATAAATGCTCACAGGATCAACCTGCAGCGGTCGGAATAAGGTTCTGGGTAGGGATATATTGGTTGAAGTAATGTAGAGATTGTGAGTTCGGTTGCCCATGAAAACGGCAACCTCTCATCAATCTCTTGTGATTCTAATTAACCGGATCGCTAACGACGTTTGGAGTGCCTGTCGTCGAGCTACCCATTCATATCTTGGACTAAGTATCTATTGTCTCCATTCCCCCCTCTTTTCAACCTTCTAGTTTTGAAATTTATGTTTAATTCTTCATTCCTGTCTCGTCTCGTTGTACCATGAATCTATTTCCTTCTCTTATCCCTCTCTACATCTTGCACACTGTCATGGTAATGTACTTGTATTCTCTATATATTTAACCCCTGTTTCGTGTTTGTTTTAGGTTGTCTTACTGTACTTTACTTTTGCTTTTGAGATTGCTTCTTTTATCTTCTTCCTGCTCCGAAATATTCATCAAAAAATCCATAATTTTTCGTATTTAAGGCCTGTACAACCTGTAGTTAAAGACCAGTCAATTTACTGTCCATCTTTTGCACTCTAGCTCGTCTAAAATCGCTCTCATTAACTCTCGAACTTTAACTCTTCTAAAAATATTTGTCTGCCTCATTTTCTCGAAATCACCACTTGTTTCACCTTGTTCTTACATCGCTTTGACTCCGTGGGCACTCCTGGTCGGTCTTGAAGCCTAACGATTGTTGGACTCGATCGTGCTCGCATTCATTTCGTGTTTAGAAGGGTTAATTACTCTTCAGTAATTTATAGGATTCCTGCGGTAGGGGCTGGATTTTGGATAGCAGGGATGTACTGTACACACAGACTGTGTGATAAACAAGGGAATGAATTGAGGATATCATAGAGTACAGCTGTACTCTCCGCGCTAGCTGCCGTTGATTCCTGTTGCGGTGTCCTAGGTAATGATTGTAATGATATCAAACACTGCCACCCTCGTCGTCGTCGATACTGTCAGATTGTTCAGCAGACCGACGAGATCACCACATCGATCAATCAAAATTGTGTGGTTCTTCAAGTCTTCCAATAGGTTCACCACAAACGTCGACAACAGTAGCTCCATATCTACCGCTCCATAGAGTCAAAAGATCGCTGCAAGATGTTGAGCGCGGCGTCTTGCCCAGGCGGGCCGGCTTCAAAGTCATAGAGGAAAGAACGAGGTTTGGGCGTCTGTGTCACGTTGGGGCAGTCGCACAAAAAGGGTTCCGACCCATTCATGCCGCGTCCGACTGCTTCTTGCTCGACCATAGGCGATGGTGGGTGGCTAGGAAATAGTGCTTGAATAATGTTTGCCACAGGATAGGCAGTTCCATCAGTCAGGCAGACCAAGTAGAGGGAGCAAAACGGCATTTCAAACAAATACTATTCAAATGCTGTGGGACCGTAATTTCTCCAACATAAAGAGATCATGCTCCTTCATCATGATGGAATCTGGCCCAACACCCTCGGGCCAACCAAGCTCTTCAGCAGTGTTCATATTAGCAGGATAACACGCTTCCCCCGCCTTTCCACACCAATCAAAGTCAATGATCATAGCATTCTTATCCGTGACCAAAATATTCGGGGATCGAAGGTCACCGAACACGAGATCTTGCGAATGAAGCAGCTGTATCGCTTGCTCGATCCGTTTGAATTGGTGCTTGGGGAGAGAACCCACCGCCGGCTTTCCGTCAATGAAATCCATCACTATCATATATCGTCCGCCATACATTGATGCTTCAGTATCCTCGGTACTGGCATAGTGGAGGACCGGCGCCAGTTTATGCTCGGCCAGAATGCGGTGGGCCTGTGCATGGTATGTCGATACAAACTTCACAACCACCATACGGCGCTCGTGGTCAAGCGTGGCCTTGTATGATAGTTTGTTTGGGTATTCCGGAGCAAGGCGCAACAGGTACGTGAACTTCTTCGACCCGTATTGTGTGATAAACGGAAATTCAGATGTTAGGTCTTGTGGGATTGGATTTAAGAGGCTTGGTTGGAGAGCCCTGTAGTATGACCGAAGGCTGGAAATGGCAGACCTCAAGGCAGTAAACAGTCGTGAAGCAAAGAGCAATCGCTCATCGTTGAAGTTGTCGCCACCAAGCCAGACATAGTCCGTTAAAGGTTGTACGACCGCCTTCTGAAGGTAAACACCACCAAGGACACACAACCATGGTCCCGCAATCGCCAGAATGAAGCTTGGGCAATGGCAACGGTCTCTGATGACACCTTCAAGTAGGTGCGTATCAGCGAAGCAATTCTGAACGCGGACCAGTCCCTTACGAGGTGCCTCTGCCCAGTATCTGCGATAAGTGAGACTACCCTGGTTGTAGGGATCTGCGCTACCCGTTCCAATTTCATTTTTGACCTCTCGTACTAACAGATACGCGGTGGAAGGGCCACAGGACTCGATTATCACCCCATCGCTTCTGATTCCCTGTACCTCCACGTTGACAAATGCGTCTCCGAGGAGGGGGACTAAATGCTTGTCGATTGCAGTAATCCGTTGAGCCTCCGTGTCATAAATATTCGCAAAGGCTGTGAAAAGGGCCCTCACTGAGGAATACGTCGCTGCACCTGCACACAAGCACTCCTGGTTTCTCATGGCAGTATAGAAAGAGTTGAATACGGGATGAAATAGGCCGACGGGAAGACCAAATTTATCGTGCGGGCGACCGTTAAGGACCGGTCTTTTGTCTTGTTCGTGTCGAAATGCCGGCATTGCTGCAGCAGAAGAAGGAGGAAGGGCCATGCGAGCAGCCGCAACATCATGCTCCTGAGCTAAGCTCCGCTGTAATCAACAAGTATGGGATTGAGCATATCTGATTCTCACCTTCACTGAACCTCTGACGCTTGCTGACGGCGTCCTCCGCTTCTAGCCTCCGCTTGCCTGTCTCTAGTTCGGGTATCCGCACAGCTGATAATGAATCACCTGAGAATAATATAATTGCACGAGGAAGGTGGAAACGCACCGGGCACTTGCACAAGCAGTGTCTCCGTTGCCGAGACCGCTAGATCTGCGAACGTGTCCCTCCCATCGAGCTTTTCAGCCTCCCCGTTTGAGAAGATCCCCCTAACATGATCCCCCAAGTTCCCGCCGTTGAGAACAATCGATCTGTCCTTGCATCGCCATACAATAAACTGGGCGGGGGCGGCATGCTGGAGGATGGCTGCATTCTGTTCCTTGACTTTCACTACCAACTCTGCAACATTTTTCTCAATTTCTAGGCTGAGGGACGTCCCCGGGAGTACGTTTTCCCCAGTGACGAGGCGATACCAAACTGTAGTGGTAGGCATGTGGTGGTGGAAAAGAGCGAGCGCAACTGATTTGTCAGCATGGCCAGCAGATAGAAATCTGTTTTCCCCTCCTCCCCTCTCCGGGCTTGTGTAAGTATAATATACGATAGTTGCTACATGATTAGGAGAGCAGCGCTAAACTTGTCGCCGCATTTCACCGCTAATACCTGTCCCCTTCATAACCCGATAAAGTGACTGGTTTCAGCCGGGATAAGGATCTCGCGAATTATCGCCCAGAGGCCCATACCACCGACGAGACAACTTGCAACAATCGGAATAAGATTGTAGTTACAAATACATTGATCTCAGTGGATCCCAGGAGGATTTCCTACGTTGAGAGCTGAATTTTAGATAGCGGGGATGTATGTACCTCCGAAGAATGCGACCACTGATTACCGGTATCAAAGCAAATGGTATATGATATTGGACGTGGTCTGGTTCTTCCGATAAAGGCGGCTTGGAGTCCCGAATTAGAGGCAATCCCCATAACCATCAAAGTGGTTATTGAGGGGTGGGGATTGGTGTGGGATCAAGGCACTCGTCGACTGGGATGAGTAGAAGGAATGGAGAAAAAATTCGGCAGACACGATGCAAACAGGTTGAATGGTCATTGTCAACAGCCCCCTGAACCATGCAACATCGCCTGACCTGCAAAATGGAGGAAGGCTTATAAGCCCGGCCATTGCACCATAACAAATGCTGACAGTCATAAGTCAATCTCGTGTTCGGTGAGAGGAGATCCAATGTGGTAACTAATTGTCATCTTCGCACTACAATGTCCTGTGATGAAATGAGCTCGAGTGAAATAGAGGCTGTGCTGAATAGAGCATGGCCTGCCCCACAGCATATGCTTGACCCGGGCACGAACATTCCAGGAGATTTCATCATTTCTAAGGCCAAATAAACCTTTATTAATCGAAAATCACCCCGTTTGTTGATAGGCATTGATGAGTTTGTCTCCAGGGATTGGCTATATTGATATCGTAGGTCACGGCTAGACGATGTTGTGCGGAGCGATGGCCGAATGGTTGGGGGGATACAGTGGGAGGTGGTCGCATCTGATTCGGTCGATGCCATCCTGAATAAACTCATCAGTGATTCGGCACTCGCTGTTATACTGTCTACCACAAATAGAAGAGCCTGTGCTAGCTCCCACTCTCGACGTCTTTCCCTTTCCCGCTAACAGCTTTTCCCCTCGCAACTTGATAAATGACGGATATAGAGCCAATTGACTATCAATCAGGGCTGAATACACAGGACGACTAAATTTCAAAGATAGGTACCGACCTGAGCAGGAACAACGGCTCCCATAACCGGCGCCCAGGGACCGCCATTAAAGGGTAAAGAGATTGCAACGGCAAGAATGGTGATGGGTATATTGATCGCAGCAGATTCCAGAAGGATTCCCACGATTGGGAGCTGAACTTTTGATAGTGAAGGAAAACCTCCGAATGATGCAATCATTGAGCGCCGGTGGAGAAGTAAGTGGATTATGATGTTGAGAGTTGCAAAGATGTTAAGCACGATATTGGCCAAGGCTGCTACGGCAGCCAACAAAGCTTGGGTGGGGTCCTGCTTTTCTACCAGGGGTAAGTTGGGGTTTCCAAGTACTGATCGAGGTGGTCCCTGTGGCTGCCGGCAGTGATGAATAACGATGATAGTCGTACTGACATGGAAAGGGGAGGACCAACCTGCTGAAGTGACTAGCAAGGCATAACGGGAAGACCCAACAGAGATGATGCAAGTCGGCGGGACGAGTATTTACAAGAGCCCTCTGGACCATGTAGCACCGCCAAACCTACATCCACAAATCGTAAATCGTAATATGTAGGTGGTCATCATCACTTACCAGGAGTCCGTCGGTCAATATTTCGATGAGGACGATTAGGATATTGGAACGGACGAGATGGAAATGGGTGAGGGACTTTGGGTCCGTTTTGAATATGGCGATTGTTGTTCTTGTGATATCCCTGACTTGCAGAACAGTATTGAACAAAAGCAGAGCAGGCAATATGTCCCTGAAGCAGACGGTATTGTTTATGAGTGCATTGGGATGGTGGAGAGTTCAGTAGTCCCAGACAAGCAGTCCCAAGCGCAACGAGTGCGCCATAACACATGCCCGAAAGAATCAAACCAATGGACCAACTGATCTCCATTTGTCTGAGGGTGAGGGGAGATCCTTGAAGTTGATAGTCGGTCGTCATCCTCAAACCAGACCGTCCGGCGGTAGAAATGGGTGAGGGCGAAAGTAGCTGTGTGGAATAAAACGTTTTAATACGAGCACGGGCGCTGGAAGTAGCAACCAGCTAACTTTATCGTTTCCAGGGACAAAGATTCTCGGAACTATCCACCATAACACCGATCCCGTCCACTTGTAGCTTCACCCGGCGCAGATGTCCTGAGGTGTGTAGATAGGAAGATGTTGTAAGGAGTCAGAAAGGTAGGTGTTTTATCAAACGGAGGGTAAACTCAGGAATTTGTAGGCGGCTAGGGCGACCAGTATAGATCCAATCATGATTGAACTAATTATAGACTGGGCGCGATAAATTTCATCAAGATGAGCATATTCAATCAGTAATCACTATGTAGGACTAGCGCTCATACGACGACCCTCGACTAGAAATGACTAGAAATGCCGTCCAGAGGCCCTGTGCCATCGGAAAGACAACCCGCAACGATCAGAATAAGTTTGTGATTAGTTTTGGATAGCGGGGATGTTTGTAGCTCCGAAGGGTGAGACCACTGGGTGCTGGTGTATGTATCTACATACAAGCAACCAAATTATGGTATTGAGAGTCGTAAGGATATTGAGGAGGACTTTGAAGACTGCGTTTTCGCTAGCTAAGCAGGTTCGGACGTGATCTGGCTCATCTGATAAAGGCGCTTGGAGCCCCGGGTGGGGTGGGGGGCAATCCCTGTAGCTACAGAAGTGGCTATGGGGGGCAGTGGATTGATATTATGTAGATCAAGGCACTGGCCGACTGAGACTAGGAAGAATAGGGAACAGTTCCGGCAGACATGGTGCAAATAGGCTGTTGCAAATATGTTAAGCACGATATTGGTTGATGCTGCTACGGTAGCCAACAAAGCTTGGATAGGGTCCTGCCTTTCCACCAAGGGTAAGTTGGGATCTCCAAGTATGATTGAGGCTGTCCCTGTGGCAGCTGGTAGTGAGGAATAGCGATGGTAGTTGGATTGACATGGAAGCGGGGAACTAACCTACTGAGGTGGCTAGCAAGCATGACAGGAAGACCCAGAAGAGATGGTGCAAGCGTGCGGGACGAGTAGTTACAAGAGCCCTCTGAACCATGTAGCACCGCCAAACCTACATTCACAAATCATGAGTCGTAATATGTAGGTGATCATCACTTACCAGGAGTCCATCGGTCAAGAGTGCGATGAGTACAATTATGATGTTGGAGGGAACGAGATGGAAATGGGTGAGAGACTTCGGGTCCGTTTTGAATATGGCGATTGTTGTTCTTGTGATATCCCTGGCTTGTATAAAAGTATTGAACAAAAGCAGAGCGGCAATGTGTCCCTGAAACAGGCGACGCTGTTTATGAGTGCCTTGGGATGGTGGAGAGTTCAGTAGTCCCAGAAAAGTGATCCCGAGCGCGAGAAGTGCGCCATAACACATGCCCGAAAGAATCAGACCGATGAACCAACTGATTTCTTTGTTGAGGATGAGGGGAGATCCTCCAAGATGACAATCGACTACCATCCTCAAGTCAGACCGTCCGGCGGTGGAAGTGAGTGAAGACAAAATCCCTCGTGTGGGGTGATAGATTTAATATAAGCACGAGCGCTTGAAGTAGCAACCAGGTGACCATCGTCTCCAAGGAAAAGAGTTTTTAAACTAACCAGCAGGATAATTGTAATCCTGTCCTGTTTGTATTGCCCACGGAGTATAAATGAGGACATTGTAGGGAGTCGGAAAGGGGGGAGTGGGTGTTCTTGGTTCGAACATATTGAACTCTGAACGCTTCTAGGAATTTGTAGGAGGCTAGAGTGTAGTACGGTGATCCCAACATGATTGTAGATTCGGCGCAGTACGTTCTATCAAGATGTCGGTGAGCGTTGGTACACTTTTCCAATATATTCAATCAGTAATCACGTGTATAACTAGCGCTCGTACGATGACCATGGCTACTCTCGACTACATAGACATTCCCCCAGCAGCAACAAGACTACGCTCAGCATCCACAAGCAATGGCTCAGATATCCAGCCAGCACAAAAAATACCGACCTCGCTACCCAACCCATCACCGCCACCGGACCCTCGTCCCAGATCCAACTCAACTGCGCCTTCTGGTTCGTTGGCATCCCAGACGATGGCGCTTCTGCCCCAGATGTTGATAGGTTCTCTACCGACACCTATTCCGGGCGCTGCACCTTCATCGCCAACAAGCCCACGCAAAAAGATCGAGCCGGAGAAGGTTACCCTTTTGTCATCTCGAGATCCCCTCTCACTCCCTATCATGTCCAACAACTTCAGGCGCTTCGTCGCAAGAGTTGGGCCCGTATTTTGGCTCCAGGATAGAGTAGAGGAGATCGTTCTCTGGAAACGCGGGTGGAAACGAACGACCGCATGGATGGCGCTCTACGCGTTTCTTTGTATGTTCAAATTTTGACCCTGAAGACTAGCATCATCCTGACCGTGTGCAGGCTATTTCCCAAGGATGATTCTCCTCATACCCCATGCTGCTCTAATTGCAATAATCCTCTCTTCTTATCCTTATGCTTCAAATGCAACGGACTCAACGACAGCGAGCCCCCCACCTACTCCAGCCCAACCGGTCGAGGGCACGGTTGTGTGGCAGGCTAACCTACAGGGCATCCAAAATCTTATGGGCTTTGTGTATGTTTCTATCGCCACATCATATACCTCTACTCACCCCACTCCAGCGCTGATATGACCACCCTCGCCACACCATACACTTACCACCTCTGCCTATCCCCCGCACACCTCACCTCTTCAACAACCAACATCTCCCCGTACGCCTCACCCACAACGCGCTCTCCCTATACCCCACACATTCTTACCCTCCTAGTCATCACATTCTTTCCCATTCTCTTCATCATCAACCTCCCCTCCTTCCCCATCCGCGAAGTCGCCCTCTTTATCGGTCTAGCACCCTTCATCGCAACCCACCCCACCATTCGCGCTCTCGCACCCCACATCCTCATCTACACCCGCGAACACCTCCCCATCCTAACCAAGCGCTACCAAAGTTTCATACAACGAGTCAGCCCCAACGCAGTCAAATTCCTCGACCTGCCAATCCAAACCACCCTTGAACGGATCATCGACAATGACCGACTGACGGATGATTGTTGGAGCGCCGAGATGCGCGAGGTCGAGCTGTTTGAAAATGAGAGATACGAGGGGTCGGTGCCAGTAACGGAATCAAACGGACAGGGATGGAGTAAGCAGAATCTTAAACTCGAGGAAAGGAGTGCTTGGACTAGGGGGATGGATGGGTGGACGGGTATTGGACCGGAGGATGAGATCAGGTTCGTGATTTATCCCTTGGCTCGCCTCGTTTTCCATCGGTCGATCGTATGATGGCGGCTGATTCATGGACCCTGTTATAGCAGTAATTTAACATTTTCGCTTGGTCCCGGGTGGTCGTTTGTCGAGACGGAGGATTGGAGGAAGGATCTCAAAGCTGGATGGACCGAGAGTGGAGGGGATGAAGATGGGTGGGTGTATACGAATGATATGTGGCTGGGACCACGGCCTGGGCCGTATACTGCTGGGAGTGGAAGCGTGACCCGAAGGAGGAGGTGGGTGAGGAGGGTGTGGTATGATGCGAGGAGAGCCGCTGTGGACAGCTAGGGAGTAATACATTGCTTAGATTCCCCTTTTTTACTTATTAGAATGTCACGATATTCCGCAATATCAAGTAACCATTTCATCAGGAATAACAACAAATGCCTAGAAAAACTGAATTGTCCCTCAAACACCATAGGTGCTTCAGCTGATCCAATCACATAATTCGTCATGCTCCTTTCTCATAATAGAAGCCCCATCTCACACCCTCCGCCCTAGCCTAAATTCAACGTCACGAGTGAGGCTTGTAGGATAGCGTGTCCTACCCGCTATGCCACACCAACTGGAGTCAGTGAGCATGACTGTCTCGCCTCGGATCAGGATATTGGGATGGTTGAAGCTCTCCAAACACGAGGATCCTATAAATGTAACAATCTGATCGCTCTCTCGACCTTGGCGAACTGGGATTCAGTGGGAACACCCGAGCCCTCTGGCTCCCATCGATGAAATCCATCACGAGCAGTGTATCGCCCATCGTACGTTTGCGCTTCGGGCTCCTCCATGTCAACATAGTGCAGATGTGCGCCAATTGGTGTTGAGCCGGAAGACGGTGAGCCTTTATATTGTATTCCAACAACACGAATTTCACGACCACAAGATGGGTGGAGTTGTTGAGCTCTGCCCTTGTACCATGCATTGTTTGGGTATTTGTGAGCGAGGTGTGACACGTATGTGAACTTGGTTGAGTTGTATTCTCGGATAAACGGGTAGGGGTCGAGTTCCAAGTTCGGGATCCGAAGAGTAGATATACCTGGGAAGTTCTTTCCAGTAGTGCGATAAGGCTTCAGTGGGGTTGATAAGTTGGGTAGCGCCATCTTCTTCATTCAACTCGGCGGTTCCTTTGAGGTGGTCATCGATGGGATTGTAAATCTGCCAGAGAATGAGAGAGCCAGCGGGAACGCGGCCGAGCTGAGGCTTCTTCTTCTCCTTGATAGCATCCTTGAGGGTCAATACAGATTTTCCCCAGCGAATTTCGACTTCGAAGACATCCTGTTCGTCATTCCCTAGTACGCAACCAACAAGGCAGAGGAGGGTGGCTATGAGAAGAATCGTAAGTTGGGCGTTATCATTAGGGGTCCGTGAAGGGACTCGCCGGCAGTTGGGACTTTGACAATAATATGGAGCTCCTCGTCCTTCACATGCGGAAAGGGCGAACACACTCTTTTGACTGGCAACAATGGTCGTTGATTTAAGCGATTCCACTGCTCTATCTTATAACTGAAGGGGCCATATACAGGAATAGCAACCTTGAAGAGTTACAGGTCGCGAGGAACCAAGTCGTGAAATGCGCTTTCCTTGTCCTTGATGGCTTCCTTGAGTTTGCTGAATTTCTTTGAGGCTTCGATTTCTATGGAGAAGATACGGTCGATGCCGTCTCCGAAACCATGCAGTTTAAAGAGATTATTTCAGACATGGTGGTTGCGAGATAAGGTGGAGGCAGCAACGTATGGAGGGTTCAGAATTGCCGAACAGCGCAAGGCCTTGGGATATAGGCGCTTACTCTGCGATTCCTAGCCTTGAATGAACAGGACAGAAGAGGGTGGATTAGCTAAGGACCCTCACGCTTTCCCAGTCTCCCAGCGTGCAAGGACAAAGACGAGGATTAAAATGTCCAGACAGAACCATCACGTGCGGCCTTGGATGCCTCCGCCGCGCGTTTCCCGACACTCACTACTGCGTTGCTGCAAAGGCGCACATCGGCCCTGGTGCTTTCCCGGTATTATCATCTACACCTCCTCTTCTCTCAAGGATCCAAATTTTTATGTCACTTCTCCCCACCTCGTCATGACTCTCATTCCTACCATCTTATTCTATCCTTCATTGAGGCGCTCACCCTATTCTCTTCCCTGATTGAGCAATCTGGGATGCGGGAGTGGTGTAGTTACTATCGTGGGTCCCATAGATCTGTATTAACCGGGAATGGTTACTGCAGAGGTAGATGCAATTTTTTTCCTGGCTTTGTGCCGCGGGTATGAGTGAGTTCTATACTTTGCTACATATTAACAAACTTGTCATAGTTGGACTTGGTATGCATTAGGATCCTGGATGGGCCTCGCTTGGTGCATACGGTCCAGAGGCCAAGGTTTACTACCCCTCAAGCAGGGATGGGCGTCACAAGTACATAGTTTCTTCAAGCGCACGCGACGGCTCCTCTGCCATAGATCCTGATAGTTCTCTACGGCGTTATATGTTCCTATCGCTGATTGATACACCTCTGCTCAATCCACCCAAGAACCGACATGACCGCCCTCGTTGAACCATATACATACCACCTCTATCTCCTCCACACCCTTGACTCATTTCCATCTTATCTGTCGTGAGTCATTCTTATTCCACACGCACCAGGTGCGACAAAAGTACCGGGCTAAAACTAGCTACAGTTTGAATTTCGCACACGCACCCAAATACCACCAGAGACCGGTTAAGTTCGTGTCGTGAAATGGTTACTCGGTAAATTTTTCTCTCTGAACTAGTTGTGCAATTTCCAGAATACCATCATGACATTGCGATGGCGGGAGAACGAGATATATCCCCGTTGCGCTCATTCTGGGCTTCATACTTGGAGCTTGAGCGTATGATTCGATGCAACATGCTCCGCAATATAGCTCCGATCAATCACAAATTAACTCCCGTACTAATCGCGACCATTCACGATTATGCTTAGCCACAAGAATGGTATTTAAGCCCTGCGACGAAAGGCGTTCTAATGTAACTAATTTGCTCTGCCCTCATGAACGTCGTTGGCCTTCTGCTGGACAATTTTCACTTTACAACCCTCGCGGTTGGAATTATTTCTACCTTCTATGTCGTCGCCTATGTGCGAAGAAAAACCTCGGGCGTACGCCAACCATCCTGCTCCCACTAATTGAGTGTATTGACCACAATCAACAGCTAGATAAGATACCGACTGTAGGTCCTTCCGGAATCCTAACGTCTTGGTTAGGCTCTTTAGCCACCTTGACGCGTGGATATCAGATAATAGACGAAGGCTACAAGAAGGTAAAATTCCCAGAATATCTTCTATTCTACTGGAACGGCTGTAACCTATGGATCTCCAGCACGGCATTTTCAAGATCTCGCGATTTCTTGATTGGTTGGTGCTCGTCAACGGACATGAGCACCTGAAAGATATTCGAAATGCAGGCGATGACCAAATATCATTCCCTGTAGCAATGGAAGAGGTGACAACCGTCATAGCCAATTAAAACCTGAATCGCCAACTCACCAATCCCAATCTCCTTCCTCCCACTCTTAGTTTGGTCAATTCGAGTACACCGTGGGTCCAGGGCTCCAATCCAACACATACCATCTCAACACTGTCCGTGGGCCGATGAATCGGAATGTTGGGACACGCTTCCCAGATCTCCTCGACGAAACGGACAAGGCTCTCGGAGAGCTCTTGGCGGGAGCAGATAATGGTGAGTGTCCTAGGCAAAGTCTTCTCTGGCCAGATTGATGACAACAACCATTCTTGCACTCGCCTTCCTCCCTCCTCAGATTGGGTCGATCTACGGGCTTCTCCATCGGCTCTCCACATAATTTCCAGAGTCACTGCGAGGCTCTTTGTTGGTCCTAAGCTCAGTAAGGCTGGAAGCACAAGAGAGAGATCTGGTACTCATATTGTCATCCAGGCTCGAATCCAAAGTACACAAGTATAATGCTAGGTTTCGCTGACCATGTGATGAAGACCCGATCCGTACTCGTGCTGCTTCCGGATTTCCTCAAACCGTACGCATATTTAAAAACCACAAGCAAACACGCCTAAATTGTTCTGTCACAGGGTCGTTAGCCATTATTTGTTCGACAGTCCGGCCAAGGTAAACGAGATCGAGGAATATTTGCGACCTATCATCAAAGAGAATTTGGAGAAAAAAGGCGCGGAAACTTAGCGATTGCTCACTAAAGTTCTGCTTCAGAACAACATGGTTACTTGGTTGCTGAACTCTGCTCCGGAGGATCAGCGAACATTTCGTGATATTACCACTCGCATGATCCTACTCAATCTTGCGGCTATCTCGTCCACTTCTGCTGTAATTGCTTCTCTTGACCTCCCACTCCGGGAATGATGGGCTCATATCCTCGATTTAGTTGTTAACTCACGTTCTGTTCAATATTGCAACATATACTTCGTATATCGAGCCCCTGAGAGAAGAAATCTCCGCCGCTATCGAGGAAGAGGGATGGACCAAAACCGCAATGGATAAAATGCGCAAATTGGATAGCTTTATCAAGGAATCGCAGAGGCTCCATGGCAGCGACGCTGGTGAGTAGTAGATTGCAGACATACTCTGTTATTTTTGAGCTCATATGGCCCCTTGCTTCAGTTTTGATGGGCAGGAAAGTCATCAAGGACTTCATTTTTTCCGACGGAACTTTTGTTCCAAAAGGGTGCGATCTTGTAGTGACAAGCAGAGCAATTAATCATGATGAGGCAAGCAAAGAATGTTCACGACCACTTTTAAACATTACAATACTGACTCAATCGGCCCCTCTAGCACTATTACCCTGATCCTCAAGAATTCCATGGGTTCCGCTTCGTAGAAAAAGATCCCCTGAAGCATCAATTCACCGCTCTCACAACCGATTTTATGACTTTTGGACTTGGTCGACACGCGTGGTATGTATTGTCCACTTACTACCTGTTTCGGCGAGTGGTCCTAGTTTACCGATCCATTGTATCCTTTACAGCCCAGGACGTTTCTCTGCCGTTACACAACTCAAGGCTATTGTGGCTCGACTCTTGATGGAGTATGATATCAAGTTAACCGATGAAGAGAAAGGAAGACCAGAGAGCACGTGGTTCACTGGTTTTTTCATTGTGCCGAACGGAGATGCGAGGGTGTCTCTGAGGAAGAGGAGGGTATAGAGATAGTATATAATGTGTTCAATACTGAGTCTCGTGTTTTCGAGACAGTGCTCCCTGGCCTGAGCCATACATTCTGTATAGTCGAAGGATGTAAACAATGCCAGTCCTTGTGATGCCACGAATATTGATAAGACTCCGAGAACTATTAAGGGAATTTTTGTCAGACAGAACGACAGACAAAGTTTGCAAAGACAACAGGTCGCATCTGGATCTAATGGTGGCCACGCTTACGAATTTAGGAGTAAAACGCATGTGAAGATTTTGAAAGTGTGTAGACGCCTTTCCAAACTCTCGTCTTGCTATAGAATTTGGGTAGCAAGGCGCCCCGAGCCGATGTTTGGATGCGACAAACTGCTGATTTATTCTCCCATATGCGTGCCACTAACCAGCCCTTCCACGTGGCTTCGTCCCCTTCAATTATGGAATGAGATTGGATTCCATAATTGACCAGACACATAAGCCACCGGCCGCTATTCCTGCGAGCCTTGACTTATCTTCCCCCAGACCTCTACCCTTCCGCCAACGCAACCTCTACTTGCTAACACGACAACCACCAGCTAGCGCGACCACCGTTCCTCTTGTCGCTCTCTTGTGTATGATCATCGACGCTCCTGATACTCTCTGATGGTAAACCCGCTCCTCTCGGTGCCCTCCTGCTCAACCACCACCCCCTAACCTGTTCCCTGCTCCCACTGGCACCGTTTACAAATCCATCAGGTATCTCTACCGTTCCTCCTGCGCTGCTACTGATCCCCCTGTTCCTCATAGTAAAGTTTGTTTGAGACTAAGTTGATCAATATATAAACCTGTTTGCATCATTTGTGGCTTGGAAGCTCCTCGCACCTCAGCTCATGGCTCAACTTGAGCCTGAATGTGTATATTCTCTCCTAAGGGAGTGATATAATGCTCGCTATTTGTCTTTACCTACAAGTATGAACAAAGCATCACGACTAATGTCCTTAAGACCCTTAATACCCGCACCACATTGCCCCGGCTCAGATCATGTGGTCATGGGCTTCTCGCTCGTGCATGCCGTGCATTTGTGCTTCAAGCCTTGTACCAACTCGGTACTAACTATCACCGCTCGCACGGACCCGAAGAGCATAAAATCATCCTGGCGTATGATGGATTCAACCGATCCACCCCCATCCATGAACCATTTCACCCATCCGCCGCACCCCTTTCATCCCGTTACTCTAGGAGGCTATATCAATCACATCACTTTATGTTGCCGCATATATATGGAGGAAAAGATATGGGGTATGCTATCTATACTACCAATGTCCTTCAATTAAGTGCACTGATGAGTATCCAGCTTGATAAGATACCGACTATCGGCCCTTCTGGGATTCTGACGTCTTGGATGGGCTCATTTGTGTCGTTTATATATGGCTACCGCTTCATACAAGAAGGTTACGAGAAGGTACTCTCCTCCCCAAGTCCTTCCGTCTAGTGGCAGTGACCATATTATCGTCCCTAGCACCGTGTTTTCAAGATTCCGAGATATTTCACATGGCTAGTACTCGTTCACGATCCCGAAGACTTGGAGGATATTCGAAAGGCAGATAATGATCAACCTCGTTCCTCATGGCTGTGAATGAGGCAAGTACCACACTTTAACCCACCTGCCCTCAGGCTGCCGGACCACGACCTGAGCCTCCTTCTCTCAAGACCGCTCAATTTGACTACACGGTGGGGGCAGGACTGATGTCCGATACATATCACATCAATATTGTTCGCGGTCCAATGACCCGAAACATTGGCGTACGCTTCCCGGATATCCTCGACGAAGTCGACAAGGCCATTGGAGATCTCTTGGGAACAGACGTGCATAAGGGTGAGGACTCACTCCTATCGCGGTTATTCATCCCGAGCTCTATTCGACTATCTACACTCCTTAGATTGGATCAGTCTCCCAGCTTACTCATCGGTCGTCCACATCATCTCGAGAGTCAGTACAAGATTTTTCGCTGGTCCGGAACTCAGTACGTCCAGAAGCGATCTCCTAGAGACACTCGAGTTGTGACGATGCCATTCCCAGGCTTCCAATCCGAGGTACACCGATATCATGCAAAGCTTCGCTATTCACGTGGCCAAGACTGGCTTTGCACTCGCACAACTCCCTACGTTTCTCAAACCGTCCGTACGCCTGTATTTGTTCGTTGGGCAAAATAAAGCTGAACCGCCGAATTTCATAGCATCGTTAACTGTGCCTTGTTCAACAGCGCTGCTAGAGTAACCGAGGTCGAGGGGTTTTTGCGACCCATTATCAAGGCCAGACTAGAGCGGAAAGACAATGATGAGGTTGAGTCTGTGAGTTGTCAACTTCCTCGTCTAGCGAGCCACTCATCAAACTATTTTGTACAGAACGACATGATTACGTGGATGCTGAACTCGGCTCCAGGAAGTCGGCGAACGACGCGTGATATCACAACTCGTATGATCTTCCTTAACGTTGTAGCCATCCATACCACTTCCGCTGTGAGTATTTATTCTGCCCATTCTATCCGGCTAATGAGCCTAACGAGGTGCAGCTTTTAACCCATGTTCTCTTTAACCTGGCAATATACACTTCGTACATCGAGCCCTTGCGGGAGGAGATTTCTGCCGCGGTCAGGGAAGAGGGCTGGAGCAAAGTTGCGATCGAGAGAATGCGGAAGCTGGATAGCTTCGTAAAGGAATCACAAAGACTCCATGGTTGTGATGCTGGTGAGACGGCGCAAGTTAAAATCACAAACAATCCCGAACAAGGGATGCTCACACATAACTGCCCTCATTTTAGTTGTGATGTTACGAAAAGTCATGAAGGATTTCACCTTTTCCGACGGAACTTTTCTTCCAAAGGGCAGTAACCTCGCGGTGAGTATAAAAACAAGGGTCGTGTATCAGGACCGTGCCCTATTGAACGTGGGGCACCTGGCGAAGCTCCGAGCCAGGTGCAGATTCTTGGGCGAGGGTAGACATGTGACAAGGTCACGCTACAGCAACGCGGCTCGTTTTTTCCTCACTACCACTCCTACATCGCTGTCCACTTTCGACTTCACACATATACCACACCGTATCCAGCGTCCTTCAAAACCCACCCACCCATACCCTTATTATCTCCTTCCCTAACCGGACCTGGTACAGGTGTAGCCAGTTGGTGGCTCGGTTACGGGGTGACCCGACCGCGCTCCCTCCTCGGCCTCACCACCTGGGGTCTCCGAGGCTTTCCTCAAGCCTTGCCCCCTCATCCCAATCTGCCCAGTACCAGGCTCCGTTAAGTAACCCTCATATTCTTATACAATCATACCCAATACATTAATATCTTTCTACTTTATCTGGATCCCTCGTAGCACAAGATTCGTGTTTGCGCCAGCGCTATTATCCTAATCCTCGAGAATTTCAAGGCTTCCGTTTCGCAGAGCAAGATCCCGTGAAACACCAGCTAACAGCGCTCACCTCGGAATTCATGACATTCGGACTTGGCCGGCAGGCATGGTATGTCCTTTTTCCTGACACGTCTCGAGCCGGCATGTAATCCTGACAAATCAATCCAACATACAGCCCGGGACGCTTTTTTGCCATTACAGAAGCCAAAACTATTGTTGCACGCCTTTTACTGGAGTACGATATCAAGTTGACCGACGAGCAGAATGGGAGGCCAAAGGATACATGGTTTACTGGTGTGTTCCTTGCTCCAAATAGGACGGCTAGAGTGTCTTTTAGGAAAAGGAGGGTGTAGGGGAGTGTTCAAAGGCGAAAAGAAGTGTCGTTGCTACCTTGAGCAGTTGTTTGTTGACACGGTTTTTCTTTTCTGTAAATATTACCACACTCTGGAACCCACACAACTCTCGCCACAGCAATGAAGCTTCGACGATCAACGAATGCAGGATATCTTCTGTGGACAGGGTCGAGTAGATTGGCTGAAGGCCCTTCTTGGGGCTCAGCTGGTGCAGCAATCCACAGCCTCAACCCCACGTAACTGCTAGTTGTGACAAAATCTTGAATCGTCTCATTGATCTCTGAACAAAACATCACAAATAGAGAACGATAGATTCTGAGATTGAAACTAAGAGTACATGATAGAACTTGTATCGCAATTCAATACCTCCGCCGATTCCTTTTCTTGCCACGTCGAGAAACTGTGAAATCACGGCGATTTGCGGCCGGTGAGAGGATATGACGGAGGAGATATTTCAACAAACTCCCTGCAGAGACGTGGTCCCTCGGGAAAACCTTGTGTTCTGACAAGGTATATTCGCTGAGCTCTACCTCGGAACCGAAGTGTGGAATCGAGCGTGTTGGGTCATCTCTGGCATCGACGAGGTCCACAAGATTAATGAATTTGCCCTCAATAATCTGAAAGCGTATGCACATCGTCGAGTCAGTGACAGACAGTTCAGTGTAGTGGAGAAAAGACCCTATAATAGACTCACGCTTTTACAATCCTCCACAGCTTCCGGGAGGTCAGTTATATCGATTCGTGCGAGTAAGGCATGCCAAGCGGTGAGGTCATCTTCATCGTCGCCGTAGGAAGTGTTGAATTGTTGGACGAGTGCTTCGAGATAGTCTTCCCAAGCATCTTTTTGTTCGGGATCTTCACGACCCCAGTCCGGCCTCTCTCTGAAGCCGGTGAAATTGGTCTGATGCCGACTCGTCAGGGTCGTACGTAAACCAGGGATACTGATTGAAGAAAGCTTCAAGAGGGCCCATCTCTCGGCGCTTATTCCTGTTTCTGCGAGGCATTGTGTATGAATGCTGGGGGCTAGGTTTACGGCAGTGATTCGACGCAACCTCATAGTCACAGGATTTAAACGGCTCACTCGAGGGGTTTAGGTGCAAATCTCTTGTATAAATGCTCTCCTTCGTGTACGCCACGAAGGAAGAAGATTGTAACAAAAGCTGTGCACTCAAGCCACTGTTGGGGGTTTTGAGGAAGGAAGGCCGTCCTATCGCCTGATCTGCGAGACGCCTTTTAAGAGCTGTCTCATCTCCCCGCTCCCACGCCAATGAGAGTTCCAGTGGAGGTCCAGGCTCTCATCATGCTGTGACGTCCCGTGGTTTGCCCTATTGAATTTCATGCTTGCATCAGCGCTATTATCCTAATCCTCGAGAATTTTAAGGCTTCCGTTTCGCAGAGCAAGATCCCTGAAACACCAGCTAACAGCGCTCACCTCGGAATTCATGACATTCGGACTTGGCCGGCAGGCATGGTATGTCCTTTTTCCTGACACGTCTCGAGCCGGCATGGACATAATCCTGACAAATCAATCCTCTTGGTTCGATTCCAAGACCTCGCACTTTCGCAGCTTGCTGCCCTATCTTCGGAGACGGCCGGCCTGACGCTTAAGTAAGGATATGGCTAAGGAATTACGCACAGACAGACAGACGAAAAAGCCGTAGTGTAAAAGACGACGCAGTGGGCCAGCCTCTCATCAGGCACCGTGCCATGAGGGGTCCGAGTGGGAGGGATGCCCCAGGCCCAGCCCCCCCTTCCTACCTACCTGTACGGGGTCCCGGAGGCACCCCGGCGCGCTAGCCGGTCCGGCAGATCAATTAATATATTGATTCATACTCCCCCACAGCCACCCTAAGTTAGGTAGTCTAATTCTGTCGCTACATGAGCCAAGGCAGGTTCGGGCAGCGGTTAAGCCCTCTGATGAGCCCCTTCGCAAGGGCGAAACCCGCATAAGTCCCCCCACATCTCTCTGCCTGCTTCACCAACAACTTACCCCTTCTTGCACCCCGCACATTCTAACCCCTCCTAGTCATTGCGTTCCCATTGTGTTCATCATCACGTCCCCTTCTTCTCCATCCACGAGTGCGCCCTCTTTGCTAATTTATCGCTACGCACTCCACAAGCTCATTTACATGCAAGAACACCCCACATCCTAACCAAGCGCTACTACACCTACGGAATGAAAACATCCGAAATTGCAGTGAGCATGTGCTCGATAGACCATTGTTGTTGGATTATGTGAATTCAGAGCAGAAAAATACAAGGACCTGTCGCAAATGCACGAGGGTATCAAATCTTTGTCTGTGCCTATTATATACTCCTGGTAATAATAACAAAAAACAGAAGTGGAAGTGGAAACAATACTTGAGGACCCAAACCAGCAGAGTGCTCGACACTACCAACAACTTGTAGTGGAGAATTTGGACACTGTAAATGGCAGCAACCCACTATATAAGTAAAATACTACATGTTCCTCCCATCACAGTCCCAGCACCAGACTAAAGTCCTCAACTTCTGTTCTCCTCTGCATCTCTCCTATTTCCACCAATAGCCTCTTCCCTTTGTGACCTGATATATGACAGATATAGACCCAAATGACTAGCAAGTTTATTAGGTGACAACCCCTGGTCACACAATGAATAGTTACTGACCTGAGCTGGGATGAGAACCTCCAAAACTGCCCCTGAGAAATTCCCCTGGTTGGTAAAATGGGTTGTCACAATGGCTGCAACTGTAATCGGAATGTTAATTGCAGCCGACTGTAGGAGAATTCCTACTATCGGGAGATGTGGCTTCGATAGTGGGGATGCACTTCCAAAGGACAAAATCATCGAACGCCGATGCAAGAGTAAACGGATCATGATATTGAGAGTCGCGAAGAGATTGAGGAGGACATTACAGACTGCTACTGCAATACCCAGCGCAATCCCACTAGGGGCCAGCTTTTCCGATAAAGGCTGATTATGTTTCACATGTGCGATGCTGGAGACCCCCATGACTAGGATGCATTCCTGTGAGCAGCGAGTCACAGTATTCTGGGAGGTTGATGTACTGACCTCCTCCAGCAATTAATAGGCATAGTGGGAAGATCCAACAGAGATGGTGCATCCAGGATGATTGAGCAGTGGTCAAAGCCCGCTGGACCATGTAGCAACGCCAGACCCTTAAATTCGGAATTGTCAATTATGGGAAATTTTGCGGTCAGCAACACTTACAAGGAGTCCGTCAGTCAATGCCTGCGATCAAGAAGAATATGATATTGTAAGAACTGAGGTGGAAATGAGTGAGAGATTCCGGGTCCGTTTCGAAAACGGCAACGAGTGTTTCCTGTATGGTCTTTGCTTGCAGGACAGCGTTTAACACAAGGAGGACAAGGATGTAGACCTGAAGCAGACGGTGCTGCCTTCGTTCGGTATCGCCTCGGGGAGCATAACCCATCAGCCCCAGGCAAGCAATTCCAAGTGCAAGAAGTGCGCCGTAACATGTAGCTGCAACGATTAGTCCAATAACCCAAGTCATCTCACGTTTGGCTAAATCACTTGAGTCGAATTTTGTCATTTTCTAGCGGCAAGCAAAGATGGTAGCAGGACGATGGGGTTCAGGTGGTTGTGCCAAACGACAGGCGGTTTGCTCAGAACATTTATATGAGAGGCAAGAACAATACAAGTTAGCAACCGGATGTTCCTATCGTTTCTGAGATCTGGGTACGTACCAACTGTCAGCGAGAAGGTTGGGTGATTCGGAATAGCTTGTTGATTGATCATGGACAATGCTTGTTCATAATTCATCTATGACTTGGGACACGGATCCGGACTCTCGTTTGGCACAATTACCGTAATGTTGGAAGTCGAAGGCGTGGATGAGCGAGAAAAAAAAGAAGCCGGAACCTAGCAGTACTCAGGGTTTCTGATCATGATACATCAGTCCTATCATTCGACAACTCAACTACTGTGATATTCGAAGACATCATCAATCTCAAACCTGTATATGGATAGAAACGCATAATACAGTTTTTCGACTGTTTTAACAAGCCGCCCGAGAGAACCTTAACCTTGTCAGGTGGCTCAAGGGTGTGACCGAATCCTGATCCACCGTCCGAAAATCATCAGAGCCGTTCACGGAGGCAGTCGTAACTGGATCGTGCTATACCCCCGTACTACCAAAGATAAAGAGCAGTGAGTGAACACTCAAGATGGACCTACCTTTTGCAACTACCGCACTCAGTGGGTTGAGATGGACACTACTGACAGCAGCTTAAAAAACAACTTAATTGACCTGAAGCAACACTAAGCGATGCGAGCGCCACTTTGCGACGTCCTAATCTTTGTTCGAGTGCAGCCAACCGTGCTAATGTTAGCACAGATGATACCGAGTGACACTGATTCTGATGTTAATCTCGGGTAACGCAGTAGGGACAGATGATGACATGACTGTTAGAAATCAAGAGCAAAACGTTACAAAGAAAGTGAAGGAGATATTATTGCGGCATCTCTCTCTAGGGTCCAAGATCTCCGCTCCCATATCTACAAAAATCATAGCTTTGTTTGATTCTTGCTCGGAACATGTTCCAGTCCTTCTATGTAGAACAAGTATCAGGCTGGAGCCAAATTACTAATTTCCCCCCTCAACATTCTATGGTTCAATATCTTGTATATTAAGCAGGCTGTTACATCAGGGTAAAAAAAAAAAAAGGACATCGGAACAGCACAATTTGAACCAAAACAGCCGTCATCGTCATGAATAGTCATGATGGTCTGGTAAGTCAAAGATAGAGATACACGTAACACATCTCGAAAAAGAAAGAAAGAAAGAAAGAAAAAAAGAGACGTTCATAGGAGTTTGAGATAATTTGAAGGGGCAACTACCCAAAAGAGTCAGCGCTACGGACGCAAGAATGAAAAAAAAGGAAGAAAAGACACGCACTTCCTTTCGTTCCATTCGATTTGATAGCTTCCCACCATTTACCAGACTTGTCAAGTACATCCAACACCTCTCCTTTACTAAACGAGAGCTCGTAAGGATCGGTGGGTGACGCAGTATCTGTTCATAGCAAACACTCGGCTCAGTCTTACGATCAAGAAACAATTGCAACGCGGACCCCACTCACATTCAAAGAGAGCCATAGCCTTCCCCACTGGTCTTGACGGGTCAGCAGTATTAGTCATACTACCACCACTAATCGGTCTATCATGCTCAGGAACATTCATCATCTCCGAAGTGGGCTTCGTATCCAATTCAGTCCCAGTCACTGATCCTGGTGCCGCTGCATTGGACGGATCCTGGCCCACCGCGGATGGGTCTTGAGGAAGCGAAGCCATATTCCTCGGCGACCCCGGGCCAGCCTCTCCAACACTGTGAGGCGGTGTATAACCGCTCCACACGCCCGCAGACCTGCGTTTCTGAGTCTCGGGGTCAGCAGTGACGCTATTCCGTATCCTCGAGTTTCTGTTCTCATCGTTACCCGGGCCAGCCCCGATAACGCTCCCTACGATAGTATTCCGTTGTTGATTGTCGAGTGGTACGCCCTCGTTGTATTTTGGTGCGGATGCGTGGAGACTGGTGCGACCGTTGGAGAAGCCGAATCGTACCCCGGCACCGAGGCCCGGTCCAGATGCAACTAGTCGGAAGGTGGGCGAGGAAGGTTCGGAAGATAGGAGAACGATCCAGATAACATCGACGATGCAGGTTATCAACCAGCCTGCTGCGAGGGCCTTTTGGGACGGTGCACCAAAGTAGATGTTACGGTCGACGCCTTGGGCGCCGAAGGAGGTCGTTAGGGCAGCGAGGATTGCGAGAGGGGATGCCATGTTGGAAGAGGGTGTTAGCGTGGAGGGCGATGATGAGGCTTGCGATTATGGCGAGCTGGATGAAGATTGCGAACCACAACGTCCCAACAGGGGCCATTGCCAACTGTGTAGGTTTGAGCGTGTAAGAGGGGGAGGTCAGCTTTTGAGGCACGACAGGGGATGACTTACTGTCTGCTGTAACAATAGCCTGCGAAATGAACGAGATGAACCATGCAATCTGAGAGCGCGTGAGCATCGAAAGCTTGTCGGATCAGCTACTCTGATGCATACTACTGCCAACACAAGGGTTGCTAGGAAAATGTAGCTCTTGCCCAGCAACCTGGAGAAGTCTGCTGAAGCCCTAGACATACGACCGCTTTCTTCCCCCATTTCAAAGTTGGTGTGCGCCATTACGGGATTTGTGCGTCACAGCGCAGTCGTCGGAATGCAAGAATACAGCAATGGGAAAGGGGAAGCAGGGGGGGGGGGGTGGGTGAAAGTGGCTGAGGGGATATCAGAGTGGGAGCATGAAAGTGTGGAGCGAAGGTTGAGCGAACTTCGCTGTTGACAGTTGCCTCCGGTTGGCGCCCAGCACGCAGGGAGGATGTTCGTTTGTTGGTCACCAACATTCACCACGTCATCCCTGAGCTATTCATATTCTTCATATCATATCTTCCCACACAACACCACCACCCAGAGAAATCTTCACTAGCCACACTACACACAAATGGACCACCTCGACAGCTCATCCAACTTTCCCATGCATCGACGCGACGACAAAGAAGAGACAATGCAGACAAAGATTGTGGACAAAAGGGAACTTCCGAACAAACAAACAATAAATTGATTCTCCGACGGCTTCCACCAACCCATGAGTTGCACTAAGAGCACCGCCCCCCCAAGGACAACCAATTAGAGTGCCCTTCTCTGCTGGGGGATCTGCGGGCGGCTTTCGGAGTAGATGATCATGATAACGTGTCTCGAGTTCAAGGACAGAACAAATACCCCGCCATTTGTGCGGCGCTGCAAATTCAAGGGCGCCTCCCAAAAAAACAACCGTCAACAGTCGGTTCGCCAACCCTGGACACCCAGTTCCTACTTCCTTAAACCTTTATAAGGGCGCTAAATAATCTGATTTCATCAACCAGCCGCAGTATTGCTACCCCGCCCTTGCACTGGCTGCCAGGACCCACCGAACTTGCTCTGGGTCGGTCGTTGAGCGCCGGCTTAGGTCACCATTATCCACGTGCCTGCCAATTTCATCCCGGGCAATCGAGGGGGGCACCGACGGTCACTAAGCACCGGCGGCATCTGGGTTAACGTATGTATGTACAATGTATTTCGTGCGATTGGAACCCCTGCCCAGAGTTTCGGCCCATGAACTCCTCGTCAATTTCCGTTCAATCACCATTTACGTGGAACTGATTTGGTCTCTCTCTCGGCATCGGGAGAAGAGGATGATAGGCGATAACAATACGAATGTTCGGCAAGTGCAAGAGTCTCGTTTTCCCCCCTCCCCTCCCCTCCCCCGCATTGCAATTGGTTCTTCTGTCCGCATACAGTATTGTGCAAGTTCATGAATCCTTCATGAAGGCATGAATTTGATGCGGCGCCGTAATCACGTCACGTTGCTCCGGAGACCAGTAGAAACACAAACAAACTGATTATAGCGGTGAGCATCAACTTTTACTACGCGTCAAAGCTAGGATGAGCCTTCATCGGCTTTTCCCGCTTCATGAATGTTTATGAAAGCTCATGAAGATTCCTTCATGAAGGTGACGTGACTTCCTGAATGGCACAACACTGGTTGCATACACGTCATAGAAATGACCCGGATGGTAGGTTAAGGAATTCATCCCTACCCTAGGACTCACTCCTCCTAATCTGATAGCAATACCACGGAAAACTCAGCTTTGGCAGAGACAGTATAACCGACATTGTGTCCTTCCGTTGCTAATAAAAATTCCAGAATATACGAACAAATCCTAATGCAAAGTGTTCTTTCTCTGAATAAAGAGCAAGGTACTCAGTAAGATCCCAAATTTGCCTTACAACCCCCACAAAGGTTCGTACTTGTCGACTCACGACGGCGCGGGCCGCCCCTGGCACATCCCCATCACTCGGCCCCCACCCCACCTTCACAATAAAATTAATTAGCGAAGATATATTTGTCGCTAAATCACACAGAGCAAGTCTTTTCTGCTCCACCATAGAGCTCTTCTTCTTTGCAGAGTGAATCACTTTCCTCGACTCGGAAGGCGTTAAGATTGCCCGTACGGAACCATTCAATTATCCCGCGTCTCTACACTTTCAGACGAGAGAGAGAGAGAGACGCGGGAAGGGCCCTTTCTTCCTACCACATTTTACTCCCGACTAACTATCGCAAAGGCATCCATGGTCTACGGCATTTTGAATGCTCCCAGGATCCCTTACTGAGCACTTGACCGAGAATTATCCGTGGCAAAAGCAGTCAATATCCCGGTCCGCTAAGAGGCCTAAAAATGATTGCAAGTATCAAATTCGTCAGACATACCAGCGAAGCCTTAAACTGGAGCTCCATGCTGTTAACCCAATATACAGAGCTCCTAGGCCTCGGAGATTTACCCTGCTCGCCTGCGCCGACTCGGATCAGATGAGTAGCGAGTCTCGCTTGTCGTTTTAACTCGCCCCCCCCCCCCCCTCTCCCGGTACCAGATGTCAAAGATACAAAAATCACCGCTTAGTCCAGCACAGCACCCAAACCTCCGTGATCGTCGATTTGCTACTCCATCTTCTATCACCGCAAAGTAACGTTGTCATCGGAATGAGCCCTCTACCATGACCCTAGCACTGCTACAACACCCTTTCTGATTCAGGCAGTTCGATCAAGTCATAAGGTTGTAGCCTCTAAGCTGAGTGTGTCTTACGCCTACGTAGATATTGACCTCTAAAATAACACTGATGTCTACAATTATACAAATACACTAGAAAATAGTAGTAACACGAGAGGCATTGGTATCAAAAATCATTTCCAACCACCACCACCACCACCCAGAAACTTCCACCAAAACTCACTGCATAGCGCCAACCTTCCTCCAATACGCAATATACTCTTCCAAATGCTTCCTATCCAAAGCAGTACTCTTCACCAAAGCCGGCGAATCCAACTTGGTCTCCGCAGTCCTCAAAATAACAACACCACTCGACATCCGAATAAAGTCATTCTGCAAAAAGTTGAGCACCTTGTACGCCGGATTCTTCTTATCCTCGCCCGCAGCCTTGACCTTCCCCAACCACTCGTCGAACGGAATGGTAGGCAGAGGCTTCAGAATCACCACCACCACCAAGGATAGACGCCAAATTCGCCATGAGACCCTCCCAGGACTGACGAGATGGGTTCTCCATATGATAAAACGGCTTGAAGCCCTTGGAAAAGAGCATCTCAGTAATAGCATCACCCGCCCTGTTGACAGGGATCCAGGACAAAGAACCAGTAAGTGCAGGGAGGGACCTTGAGCGCAGCACTAGAGTGAACGATAAGCGGGAAGTGCTCGCTCTCATTCCAAGTCCCAGAACCCTCAGGTCCCGTCATCTGACCAATACGGACATTGGATCCCTTGACGAGTGCATCGGCACCCTGGCCATATTGCTCGACAGCAGCAAGAGTGATGCGCTCGCATACCCATTTGGCTTCAGGGTAACCGAATTCAGCCGTATTGATCGCATCCAAGGCAACCTCGGGAACCTCGAGGGGGCCTTCGGGATTGAGGATAGGGAAGCGACCGACAGCGGCAATGGATGATGCGAAGAGGACGCGAGTGGGCTCAGAGCCTGCAGGACGGGTACCAGAGCTCTGAATAGAGAGGCGGAAGAAGTTGGATAGGGCCTTGATGTGAGGTTCGAAAGAGGACAGATTACGATTGAAGTTGACAGGCCAGGCGTTGTGAATCACATGGGTGATGCCAATAAGCTATACCTCACGAGTTAGCAAAATATTTCGGGCGCAGATACCAGAAGCGACTCCTACCTCGTTGTATTTAGCCTCTCCCAAGACCAAGATCGGACTTGCTAGGTTCCGCCTCGAGAATCTCAACCTTCTCCCAGAACTCACTCGCGAGCTCAGCACCCCTCTTCTTCATCAAGCTGATCTGCCTCTCGCGGACATCAACACCAGGAGTGGGACGGTTCAGGCAGTACACCCTTCTGACAGTCTCATCACTGGCAATGCGAGCGAGCAAAAAGCATCCCAAGCTACCGGTGGACCCGGTCAACAGGACAGCCTTGCGATTGTCATATTCCCAAAATGAGCTTTCCTCTTTGCACGAACTTCAGCAGCGATATCGGCATAAGTGGTGAGCTCCTGACGGTACTTCTCAACCATCTCTTCCATAGCTCTAATCCTCTTGGTCTCTTTGGTCTCTCCGTTGGAATTATAGGTACCTTGCATAACCTCCTTGACAGCATTGTAAAGCTTGGTAACGGAAGAATTCTCAAAAACAAAGTCGGATTCGAGGTCGGTGACAGGAACAGGGAGACCCTCAGTGACCTTGAGGCCATTGAGGAGAGCCCGGCGAAGACGCTGTCGCTTGAAGACTGTCCATCCCACCCTCAAAGAAATCGAGGTTGTCGTTCTCTGGAGAACTTGTGGGAGCGTGAGTCGCGGTTTGGACGTGATTACGAACAGCAATCAACAATGCGTTACCACCGTCGGCAGAAGGAGAGGGTAGGGGGACGGCGTTGAGCAGGTCTGCGCGCTCATACGTCTCTTTGATCTCCTTCTCGAAAAGAGCATAGTTGGCTTTCCTGTTGAGACTGCCTTTGTCGGTACGGAGAAGACGACGAGTATCTTCGCGAGTAAAGATCAACATCTCTTTTGTAATCTTTCCATGGGCATCTGTGAAGGAGTTACCCTTCTCAAGGAAGGGGACGATAGTGGCACGCAAAGCTTCGATAGCATCAGGATCACCGATATCCCAAGCAGACGCAGCCTTCAATTCGACAATGAGACCAAGAGCAGCCTGACCTTCACCAAATGCGAGAACATCCTTAATATCAGGATGCTCGGCGATGGTCCGCTCCATGTTCGTAGGACGGACTTTCTCACCAGTGGCGAGGACGAGGAGGTCATCAGCCCGACCCAAGATTTTGAATTGCTTGCTTGCGTGAGGGTTGGCAACCTAGGAAGATCCTGAACGACGTAGTCCTGGGTCCAACCTGGAGCACGACCGATAAGGCGGTAGGTGTTGCTCCCATCATCCAAGGGGACGAAACGGAGGCCCATATCTGTACGTGGCATCAAGTAGTGCCAGTCATAGCCGCGAGGAATGTGCTCAATGGGAGCAATAGCACCAATTTCGGTGGCACCTGAACAAGGGCAGAAGTCAGTTTCGTCTCCGAGTCTATATAAGTGATTTGCTTACCCCAGTGATTAAGAAGGTTGACACCATTTTCGACCAGTTCGTGACCGACATTTTCCTTCATGGCAGCACCGCCAATGGCGACGACCTCGAGCTCCTGAAGAGCTTCCAAACCAGCCTTTCCGGGAAGCCTCAAAATATCCTCAAGGATAGATGGCACAGAAAGCATGAAGCGAGCTCCGGAGATTTGAGCATGGCAAGAGTGGTCTTGCCTGTAGGAATAATCGTTGCTGGAGGTAGCACGAATGGGAGACCAATAGAAAGCGAAAGGGTCGGCGCCAAAAGACCAAATCCCTGGGTGAAAAAAAAAAAAAATTCAATGAGAAATAAGGCGTAAGTTGACTTTTTGGAAAATTACTCACATGATACAATGGCAAAGTCGAGACGGAGTAGCGGAAGGGATCTTTTTGCTCTGGGAAACGGTGACATGCAGCGTAAATGAGAGGATATGTTTGTGCATGATAGATGGGTTTAGGGAGACCGGTGGTACCCGAAGAGTGAAGAACAACGGCATCAAGGTCCTCGTAAGCGAAAATAGGGTATTTTGGTGGGATAGGGTACTCGGCAAGGGTTCCTGTAGGGCTTCAGGAAGTCTTCGTAACCAAGCGCATCAAAGAACTGGGGAACTTCGAATCCTTCGGGCTTCTCAGCCTCGAAAAGAGCGAGTGTCTCCTTGGTGGCACGAGACACCTGATTAGAGGTGAGGACAGCGGTGGGATTGGTCTTCTTCAACAAGTGAGCAATGGCGACAGGGGTCAAGCGTAGCAGACAAAATAAGGACCTGTCAAGAAGATGGAATGTGCGTCATGGTTGAGGAATCCGAACATTCACCGAATCGAATGTTAGGACTCACAGGGAGTACCAATCCTAAGCAACGCGCACATATAAAGGAAAATGGTGATATCACTCCCGAGAAGAATGGCGACGGGCGGGACCTTGACTTCTCGCTCTGTACGGCCCTTTGTAGCACCGCTGCCAACAAGCCATGCCGCGGCGCGTTCGACAGCAGAAGCAAGTTGAGAGAAGGTGATGATGCAGGGGTTGGATGCATCGTTGGAACGGATCTGCTGACCGAAAATATGATCTGGATTATGTTTCGCAGCGAATTCGACGAGCTCTGGGAGGGTGTTTACACCGTCTGGGCGGTCATTGCCGTAGCCAAGGTTGACGTGGGGTCTAATGAAGGTGCTGCCAGCGAGAACGGGAGACATGCTGCCCCAGGGTTGAAGATATGATTGCTACCTGGTCCCATGACGGTTCTTTTAAATAATGTGCGTATCTGGCGTTTTGTCGTTGTAACAGTGTGATACGCGCGGATGTCCAGCCCAAGAACGGAGTAGACAGTGGGGCCCATACGCCCCGGTTCTCATGACAAATGTTCCCACGCATCCCATCCGACCATCACGGGCGTCATTCACCAACCGTAACATTGAGTTCGTCAATATGTTAAAAGCCGTTACTTGCTCGAGTACAACGTTTAATAGCCCTACTCGGAGCAGGCCGCTCAACCCAGGTTCCTTTCTTGACCGTAATCTACCCCATTACCATAAGAGGTATTGAGCCCACGAACACCCGCAGAGCGTTTTTACCCCGGCTTTAATATTTCTCAGGCACGTCTTCCCTTCAGATTGTCAACCAGATGGATGCCTGCTCCGCGCACTATCTCCTCTCCCTGCACCGTTGATGATAATATTCTGCACCAAACAGTCAACCCAGCAATCACTCAGGATTAATCATACGGAAAACACATCTAAAAAATTCAAACCCGTGTATCGATCAGATGCGTCGGATGGGTGGCATGACGTGATGACAGTTTCCTGACCCACTCTACCACTAGTTTCTCCTCAAAGTTCTCGTTCCCTGCCTTCCTCAACTCAAATAAGCTCTCAACATGCCCCTACCAAGGCACCACCAAGCTTTACGACAAGCTCCGTCAAGTCAATCTGTTCAAAAAACTCAATGACCCACATCCATCGTACCACTCGTATTGGCTATATTTGATTCGTACTCGACACCACGCCCCTCCCCCTTTACCCCCTTTGTGAGAAACTCTTGGTTTTGTTCTCTCAGTGACAGGATAACAACGTTTCATCAGTTCCGTGTATTCGTGAACCTCTCGCTCTCACCCGAACACATAGTAATAATCCTAAATCTTAAGCGAGCGAGGGCAGGACCCAAGCCGGAGTGACTCATTAACATCAACTCACTCTCTCTCATATTCACGCGGCCTCCAAGTATATCCACTATAGATACCAAGCCTTCACGCCGGTCAGTCACACTCATGCTCCCCGATTTCAAACTCCTACTCTTGCTTGCCCTTATGGCGAAGACTTAATCCGTGTGTCATAACAAATGGGGAATAAGGGAGCAACATACATACATTACATACCAGCAGGGCCAAGTGCCCAAGCCCGCGTCCCATAAAAAATAAGTCAAAAAGGGGTCGTCAACAAGATAAGATCTACAATCTCAACATCATAACACACCCCCTCATCCTGAACCTGCGGATCTCCCAACTAATTTCTCCCGAACCTGCTCTGAAAAAAATTTCTTGGCATCGACGCCCTTCGCCCATTCTCTCTCTCCGGCAGCATTTAACCATGTAAGAAAAACTTCGAGTGAGTAAGTGTCAAGTATTGTGCCTTGTCCCATGCCACAATACCATCCCCAGAACAGTCTCATTGTCAAAATGCACAATCCTGTATCCCCAACAACACATGGCTTAGGCCTCCTGTCGTGTGGGTAGTCCCGAGGAGACGCATGTTTCATCCACTTCACTGGGCCTGTACCTCTCTCTCTCTCTTTCTCTTGACCTTATTACGTTGATTTCAACAAAGCTTGTCCCCCCCTGACGCCATAGCTGCAGTCGGCTATAACATCTATCCGCCATTTGTGGGATAATAGCCAGCCAGAACATTGATTTCAGAGCACAGCAGACTGAGGCTACTGATACAAAATGACAAAGATAAGAAAACCACAGGAGATACGGTATTACAATAATTTGGATATCAAAACACGTCCACCTCTATATGCGCCCCACACATCTCGGAGCACGGTATCGCCACAGGTTACAAATACTGGTCGGAGACCATTCGTTTGTTACTTTTGCTTCGTCTAATCGAACAAGCCCCCCTCCCCAACGAGCACCTTTATCCCAAAAAGAAAATCTCCAAAGATCGTTTCAGACCAAATCCTGCAGAATCATGTCAAAGCATCGCTTCGTCAAGTCATGAAACCTCCCCCCAATACTGCCGGTTTTCGTACACAGCAGCTACCTCCTTGCGCCACTCCAGCTTCCGCCAGAACTCCCATTACTCTCAACCTTCTCGATTGCTCCAGGACCAGGCCCACTGGGGGTATCCGGAGTTCTAGGCGACGTCGGTGTGACATCCCCCCACACCCTCGACGCTCTTGTGCTCAACGTACCACCACCACCACTCACGTCACTAGGATCATCGACGAACCGCACGCTCCGCGACGGTGAAACATCCCTCGTAGGTGGTCGATGCGCCTGCGCCCTAATACTTTCTAGCCGATGATTCCTCACCGACTCCGCCGTCTTCGGTCTCCCTGAATCCAATCCCCTATGCGGAGCAGCCGCCTCCACATTGTCTCGACTCGGCCCAGCCACTACACCGCTACGCCCTCTCGTCTCCTCTTCGCTCTCATCGGATGCTCTCATTTGCTGGGTCAAATGCCCCGTGGTGACTCCCCGCCTGAGCTGAAACGCGGTGACGGGTTTTCCTACCAACTCCCAATACTCTCAACCTCTTCTTCCCTTCCGCCTTCGTGGACGTTGACGAGCCTATCTTCATGCTCGATCCAACGATAGGTTGACCGCTGTTACTAGTTTCAGATGCCCACCCTTCCTCCTCCTCCTCCTCCTCGTCACCGCTCTCGCGGGCTACAGCGTCTAAAGTTGTTGGTGATGATGGAAGGGATACCATGGTACTTGGAGCACTCGACCGGCTAATCGGTAGAATTCTCTCCTTCAATCTCTCTTCCACGCTCTTCGCTGTTCGTTCGAGCTTCTCAAAGTCTTTCTGCGCAGAGGCCGATGGTCTCCTTCCATTTCTTCCTTTCGTCCGCGAGTTGCTTGCTTCCAGCCTTCGTCCCGGAAAATGGGTGCCTGATGGGCGGTTTTGGGGTTGAAGCATTCATCTCTTCACTGCCTTCGTTCGTGACCTCGACGTCAACCTAGGATAGCATTATAAATGCCTTGTTTGAAAATAAAATAAAAAAAAAAGACAAAACGTACTTCTGACCCAGGACCCTGCCTTCGCTCGATGATCCGATGATGCGGTTCAACCCACTCAACATAATCCCCCTCCCCATCGGGCTGGGGACTGCTCCCGGTAATCCCTTTCTCTATCCGGGTGCTCGCCAGAGGCAGTATTCACCTTGGTCTCCGCACTACCTTCATCCGTATCCCGTCGTTCCGACTGGCGAGCCTCCCTCTCCTGCGTCCGCCGCTCCTCAACCTCCTCGCGATGAATGATATCAGTCCGGCTTGACTCGCGCGTCGTTTGTTCCTCCTCCTCCTCCTCCGTTACGATAACAGGAACAGGGCCAAGCTCCCCTTTTTCCATCATATCGGCCTTGTCCCTATTGATTACGACCTCGTCCGGACGGGTCACCCGCCGGATTTGGTTAGTCCAATCTGGACCTGCCTCCGAGGTATCTCTTCTAGACCAAGTACGTGAAACGGAATGCACTCGACGGCCAAGGGAGAATGAGGGGATGGACAATCCGTGGATAGTGATAGAGCAGAGGACCATGAAAGCAACAATAGGTTGGATAGACTCTCGCAAGAGCTCGGTTTGAGGATCAACGGTAACCCCTTCGGCATCATGACCTGTATGCAGCACTTCGCTTGCGAGAGTAGAAATGAAGACCGCGCCTAATGAATGCAATGAAAAATGTTTTGAGATCCAGCGCCAATAGATGCAAACGAACTTTTAACACCCACCAATCCCGATAGGGCCGAAATGGCCAGTGAAGAGTGATTCCCGAAATGTCTTAATGTCAGGGATAAATTTATACAGAGCAATCATGACCGGGAGCCGTCTGAGGATGAGGATCAGAATGGCGATGACGATCAACCTCCAGACGCTCAATGTAAGATGTGCGTCCTGGAACTTGTCAAACGGCATCCAGGCTCCGACGAACACGAACGCCGCTACGTTGAACAGCAAGTCAATAACTGAACTGAAAACCGATTCCTCGGTCTGTCGATTAAAAAAGCCGTCCCAAGCGAAAGCCGTCCCACAGGAAAAGGCGGCCAAGAGGTCATCTGATCCAAGCAAGGAACATACTCCGATTGTTAACATCGCCAAGGACACATATTGGGCGACATATGAGTGTCTGTCGATGAGGTCACGCCGTTGACAGAATTTCATAAGGTGACGAAAGGAGAAACCCAAGAGACCGCCAATTACGATGCCCAAGACAACCTGATCTATGACTCGTCAACAAATGATGTATAATTAAGGGATAGTGGAAGGGGAGCTCACAAATCCAGAGAAGCAAGAACCAATCGCGTATAGCGTGCCCGGTGTTCTTGTCGAGTATCAAGTAAAGGGAAATGAATAGGAAGGGGTAGGCAGCCCCATCGTTACACCCGCTTTCCGCCGCCAGAAGGTGTCGTATATGGGCGGGCACGTGTTTGTCAGCCCATTTTCCACCGACAACAGCGGCAGCCAAGATTGGATCTGTCGGAGTCAAGCACGCAGCGACGGCTAGACTCGAGAGGAAACTGAGACCCGGGATGAAGGCATATATCAAACCAGCGGAGACGAACCAGCCCTAGGGGGTACCACGATTGATGAGTGGTGGAAGGGGTGAAGGAAAAAGTAAAGGAAGGCGTACCCAGGTCATGACTGGAAACAGCAGGAAGAAGAGGCTCTTCCAGTGACGAGCCATGTAAGCCTTGGGTAACTCGACTCCAATGGCAAAAACGCCGATGGCGAGGACAACACGGGTGAATTCGAGAGTGACTGCATTTGTTATGGTTTCACTCCCTCCGCCCCAGGAGCGTGGATCGAAGAGGTTGGCGCAGTAAGGACCTAGGAGCGCTTCATGGGGTAGCCGCCGATGGACTAGGGGGGGAGGAGGGGCTTACCGATAATGACACCGAAAAGAAACGCCCAGCATGCTTCAGCAATATATAACTGCACCCCAGAAACGATGAGATCCGAAAAAAGCTGTGCCACAAGTGATAAGCACTCACGCGCTCCCGCAAAAAGAGTGAGAACATGCCGAACTGGGCGTCTGTTAGGAAGATTTCATGTGATGCAGAGGAAAGCGATGTCTGCTCACCAAGACGACAAAACCACCGAGGCAGGCATAGATGATGTGGGGAATAGTCACTTCAAACTGGTTGGGTGTGAACCCATGAGGTTGGGAAGAGGAGAGTGAGAAAACGCACGGGGTGGAACTGCATGACGTCGTTGGGCCGATAAGGCTGACCGAACACCCTAGGTGGGAGACTTCAGTGACAAAGGACCTGCGGTGTTCCGCAAGAACACAAGGACGTCGAGGTCTTATAACGACGCAAAGGGCCGCCAGGAAAAAAAGGTGGCGGATGAAATGAAAGCTTGGAGTTGTCGAGCCTGAGGCGGATATGGCCTTGGCTGCCGAATGTTTATATAGTTGTTCCTGCCGAAGATTAATAATACGCCCTGGGCACGTGTTCCTACACAATTCCCGGCCCAAGACCAGCCAAGCTCAGCCCCACCCTCCACGGGATATCCTTTGCCCAGCCCTTTCCACTCGGTACAGTCACCATTTGCGTCAAGAATTGTAGGCTTCTCGCCCATCGAGAACCCCACTGCTGCAACCAGCAAAAAGCATCAAGGGCTCATGTCTTCAGGGCTCTCATCAGAAACAGGTACCGTTCAGATCTATCTGGTCCTCTCTCGTAAACACAAGACAACATGGCAGCAGCCCATGGGCAAACCCGTGGCCTCCCCCAACACCTTGGTTTCCTCCACCATCGAAAACTCGCTCGTTGATCTCGACGATTTCCCTGCAGCAGAATCTGTGACAACGTCAGATGCTCGCACAATGACCTTCTTATCTTCTCTCCCAATCACACCGATCAGGACGTGTTCCCACACTTTTTATATTGGCTCCAACATTCAACACAAATATGACATCGATTTCCCCCCCCTTGCCCGTTGGTACCAAGTCGCTTACGGCTGGGGCGCCGGCGCTAAGACACATCTACCCCTTGGCAGCGACCTCATCCTCTCTCCGCTTCATTGAGTCTGCCAGTCAATCATGTTACCTCTTGGCCCCCATAGTTTTTTTATCTACAGCATTACCTCAAGATCCGTGTCCCTTCAACCTCCACCGTCAACCCTGCCCATGCAATCTCACACGAAACCCTGCGTAACCTAACCTCAGTTGACACGAGCACCTGCAAAGCCGCAGGGTCTCAATCATGAACACAAACACCGAGACTGACCATTCATCTAGACCGGCCCAAACTCAATCCGTCCGCCTAGCCCACCCCCCCCCCCCGATCCTGTGTACGAAAGAAGTACTTGAAACGTGCCAAACTGGCTGTGCTCTTTTCCCCTTTTTCCAAACATCCATTTTTGCGCAACTCCCCCCCCCTGTGCGGTAACCCCAAGACAACGCCTCAGGGGCCCGAGGAACTACTGAGATCTTGGCTCCGCCCAATAGAATTCCAGACGAGCGCTCGTCCAGCAGGTTACTTGCCCAGTGCAGCTTAATGCTTGTTTTTACCCGTCATCATTCTTCTCACATGACATTTATGCCTCACGGTAGCTATTGAGGGATTCATTTCTCTGGCTCTGGTGGTGGTCTGGCAGTTTGCGCATGCAATCAGCGCTTGGTGAATATGTCCGGTGTGTCAGCGAAGCTGATGATCTCGCCATTTCATCATAGCTCATCATGAGCATGTTAGAGAAGGAAAGGAAAGGGTAGAGCTGATCGAGAAGTGCGTCTAGTTCGGTCAAGAATGAACATCAGGACCCTTATCACAGCACAAAATACCTCGTCCGGTCCAGAGTACGACAGGACAACTCATCAGCGAGGCATCATCCCATCCCCATTCCATTTACAAACCATCTTCTTCGTCACTCAAGAGAGAGAGAGAAATTAGCCCAACAGTCCAAAATCCCTCAGACAGGCAAGTTCTATTCCCGATCTTGTCGAGCAAAGCACACACTTGATCGCAGCGGGTCGTCATAAGAATAGCCTCTCGCTAAAGATAAACATCATTTAGAACGTCGCTTAAAGTAGGTTTAGATATAAACCCCCGCTTGGTGCGGTAACCATGACCTTTGTTTCATTCAACGAGAATTATTGCCGTACTTCATTAGTATCAACCCCTGTGAGCTTATTATGCTGACCAGGTCTCACCTCTTCAGTGCAGTATGCACACTGGCAGTTGAGCCTTGCTGGCGTTTTTGTCTTCCGAGACCTCTACCCGGTCCAGAGTATCTTATCCCACACAATGCCTACCTCAGATCAACGCGCTCGGTTAGATGATTTTAGGTCCCTGCATCTCTCAAGCTTGTTCTTGATCTCCTACTAGACACCGGCAATCCGAAAATTCGTCATTTGAAAAAAAAAAATTCTCTCACTCGAAATTTCACCCTCAGTGATCTAGAACACGTGGGGTAGGATAGCGTGCCATATCGGAACTCTCGTCCGGAGTTTCATTTGAGCGTAGATTACGGTGATAGGGTACAACAGAGATTGTTGTCTTTTTTTTTTTATTTATCGGTCCTGGCGTTTGGATACCTGCCTTCCAACGGCATTTATGCTTCGAAATGGATCGGGTCCAATCCTGAATGGCGCAAGTAAAGGCAGTCCGATATCAGGCGAGAGCAATCAAGCAAAACCTCGGGCATCTCTAATGATGCAAACATGCCGGGTAGCCCACGTTCGTCCGTATAGGATGATCACTCAGCGATGAAATGATAACAGTGTTTGCGATGCACCTGTGATAAATGATGATCTTATCAATGATACTATTTCTAAACCAACCCTTACGCGGCTCCATCCAACCCGGAGGAATGAAAATCCCAAATAAATAATATTTTATTTCCTTCACGATGATACTTACACATGCTCATGACGCTGAAACTACGACGAAGCTCAAATCCACAGCTGATCAAACCCTTTTTCTCGTAAAGACTCACCCTAAGACCAGGCCTTCAACCTGACACTTTTCATTAATATAAAAACGAGCGCTGGGTGAGGCATCTCCCTGCCAGAGCCGAAAGGCTACTGAGAGACTTTCCACATTTCACAAACCAACGTCCGTCGCGATACAGCATACGTACCACAAGGATGGGGGGGGTGGGGGGTGGGTGGCCAGCGTTCTTTGTCCAAACCGCAAAGGTCGGAATATATTTAGCCATCATCCGATCGATGAGTCGTGAGCAGCCTCGGAGGTTCGGGATTCTGCTCCGCCGGAGATTGAAAGTTCCCACAATAACCTCGATCGGGACGACGACGAGTGGTTCCATTCTATCAACCCGAATAACGAGAAAACAGCTACCAACAACGAATATGATTCCTCGGACCCCCGAGTACAATTCACGACGACCAGGTGACGGTGATGGTGACGTTGATCAACTCAGGAAAATCACACTTATCTGTCAAAATCCTCTTCCAAGGACCTCTGTGTCGTTGGGCACCCTTATCAACGCAGAACTCCAATCAGCGCAACCCCAAAAGTAGTGAAATGATCTACAAGGGTCCCAAACGGTGGAGGGAGAGAGGAAGAAAACAGAAGAGGAAGAAAGAAGCAATTTGGCTCAAAGGGGATGTCTCGATACGCCTACCTCGTGCAAGGCTTTGGTAACCTAAGAATTCTACTTCCTCTTAATCGCTAATTGCACCCCTTATTCGTTGCAGAACATAGACTTGGGATCGAGTTAGGTGTGACACCCCAGTCCCTTTGTTCAGTGCCACCTCGTGGTACAATTTTCAAACCCTCTACATTGGAAATGTTACTCCTCCATGGTGATCCAGTAATATCACACCCCCCACCTAATTTACTCTCACAAGGAGCGACTTCTTTATCTGTGAGGGATCAAAAAGAAGAATCCATAGGCGCTTGCAACAGTCTTCTCCCAGCCTAGCACACCGTGTTCCGCCGGGAATGAATGCCTTTTGTGCGACCAATTAATTACAACTTAATGATTCTACATCAAGGAAACGAGACTCGAAAGCTGTAGTGAACAGCCATATCAAATACCAAATGCCGAACAGCCAAGTCCCCAGACAGAAGTCATCGTGTGCTTAACCCTAAGCAAAGCTTCCTGCTATGTACATCCACAGGAGGGGCTAAAGCGTGTCGATAAATAACACCGCCTCTGAAACACAGCAGCGGATTGACGTACCGTGCATTTGGGGGGCCGTCCTGAACGCACGTTAGCAGTAAGGCGGCGGTTGACATAGGTTGCGGGGAGGGGATATGGACCAAGTTGTATATTACAGGCTCGCCCAGGGCCTTATATATCTTGCTGCGCGTTATACTCATTATGTAGCCTATGCCTTTCATCTCCGTAACCATCGCAGTGAGAATATGTGTTTCGTCTTGTCGTGCGGGGTACATATGGCGGGGCTTGCTCCGGAGGGAATCGGTTTAAACGCCTCTAACATATCGCTCATGGCAAAACACGAGGGAGGTAGCTGAGACTTTCTGAGATCAAAGCTTCCTTCGTTATTAAACTCGTGCGGTTGTTTGCTGGTTACCATGTTCACATCAACCGGATGGCAGTTATCCCTCGCAAGACTCCCTAAACCAGCCGAAGGTCTGTCTCAGCATCTCCAGGTGGACACATTATCATGTAAGTATGTGTCATAATCGATAGAACCCTTTTTGTTCCCAACGCGGCTCGCCCATGGCATGACGCCAGGTGTCTCTCGCCAGGAATGACCAGCAGAAAAGTCGAATCGACTCGAATATCCTATAGACAAGACTAGCCAGGTTGTCCAGCGGCCCTAACACCGCTCGTATTCTATGGTGTAGCTACCTCGTCCGGGGGTCGAAGCAGTCCAGTTAGAGAGGGCCAGATCTCGCAGGGAGACTTCAAAGACTGATACCGAATTCGTTCCAATTGGGGGTCAGCCAAGGCAAGTACCGTATTTCTCCCATATCCTATGAGGAAGTACGCAGGGCTAGCTAGGACCTTCCTGAATTGGCTACGTTCAACGAGGGAATCCAAATCCTACGCGTAAAAGGTAGAGGCAAATCAGCATAGCCCGATGTCATTCCAGAAAGTGAGCCTTACGAGTGGCTTTATATCGGCCCCTGGTCTGGCCAAGTAAGAAAGTAACTCGTCATCAGTTTCACTTGTGCTATGCGTCCGAGCTAAATCATAGAGGGACTACGCACTGGGTGTGAGCGTCTCAAAATACAGGTCGGTCATGGCTAAGGCTCGCACCGATTTTTTCGACCAGGCAATGAAGCTAGGAAGGTGGTCCCACAGGACGTTAAAGCTGTATGATATGTAGCAGAGAGCATTGAAGTCAAAGGCACGGATCATGCCTTTCAGCTCATCGTGATGACCCTCCGTTGTTTCAAACGTCCAATAAGCACGAAAGATAAGGGCACTTGCTGTATGAACCACCTCCATAAGAGGATGCGTGCCGGTTGATGTGTCTACAGGACGCCATGTAAGGTGTTTGCGCAGCATCTGATCAACTTGTTCCCGGGTCAGGGATGTCGAAGGGGTTAAGTAGAACGAATTAGGATCAAGGCACTCAGCGAGAAAAGTCAGGACTGAGCCGATGATCCGCAAGCCTGACATCTGGCCTTCATCATTTCGCTCGAAACGAGGGGGTAATGTCACGCAGAATCTGCCCGAACGAGTGGGTTGAACAAGGTAATCACGAAATGAAGCGTGGCGGAAACTCTAAGGGATCGATCATTGCGTCTGGCGGAGGCACATCCAGGACGGAGTGGAGTTTACGCAACGCGGTGTAGAAGTCACTGCGGGTGATGCCTAAAAAGTTGGATAGGAGTTGTGGAGTTTTACTTAGGGCGCCCAGTAGCGGATAGATAGCAATTTTGAGTAATCGATGAGTGAGCGGCCAAATATTGTCAGGGACTTCGGAGAGGATTCGCGTATAGAGAAGATCAAGGCCCTCCGTTGGACTACGTCCTCCGGTTAAATAGGAACGTCTGATTGTTGCTAAGACGACATCAAGGACGTGCATGGGGTTACCCAAATCCGGATCCTCGATGTATTTGAGAATGGTACTGGCAAAGATAAAAAGCCCAGAAGCCTCGACGGTGTAAATGATATTATCCTCAGGTGGCCAAGCCTCATGCTCGTCCTCTTCAATACACACCCCATACTGCTCGTGTATCTCCCCAAAGCGTGCCTGGATAAACTGCGCGGTGTCACTTCGAGACTCCTCCGCATCAATCGCCAGTTCTTCTCTCCAGCATTGTATCACAAAGTCTGCCCTCGACAGTACCCGCATGAGGTGTGGTTCGGGTCGGCTGCATATCATCCAAATGATTGGGATAGAAGTCCGGGAGAGGATAAGGTTGTTGATCAGTTCGACGATATCTAACTGCGCCTGTTCTCCATTACATTCGTCCAGACCATCCAAGACTATTAAGTATTTTGGTTGGCTCGACAATGAGCTCAACGGTTCGACAATCAATTGTTTGAATTGGACGTGGGGAGCTTTGGCCAGAAGGTCAGGGTCAGCGGCTAACTGTTTCGCAACAAGGGGCAAGTAGCCAGGGAAGCGCACAGAAAGTTGATATGCAAGTGTGATGAAAACAGATTGAGGGTTGTTGCGTTTATTGGCCTTGGAGAAGAAGAAAGCCGCACCCAACCGACCATTATCCTTGGCAAACTCGGCGAGCGTTTGTGCAACAGCTGACTTTCCAACCCCAGCGGGTCCATGCAGCCATAACACGTCCCAGCCGCGTTGATCATCAAAAAGCCACCCTTCCGCCTTGGTTGTCAGTGTCGTACGGGTTCCTGGGAAACACCGAGGGGGAGGATAACGAGCAGAGGAATCTACGTCGGCTCCCGAAGTCATCTCTTGCTTCAAAACATCAAGGACTTGGGGAGATCAAATCAGTTTGTGGAGCCTGTGGGGACGGGTGATGTGAAACTCGTACCCGGTTTTCCCTGATCTATGTAATTTATGTTCGTCAATTTGTCAATCGCCGTCATTGCTGTCGACTGGTCGTTCATAGTTACACCACCACTGAACACTGTGTGGTTCGCGTTCTGGAAGAACCCCCTGCCCAGGTTCTACATCGTTGATGAATCCGTTTGCGTAGTAGGGTAGCCGAAGAACTACGCTTACCATCTATGACCGTCTTGATTTTCCTTTCTCGACATAACAGGCCCCTCCAAAATAGCATTTGCCCAAGGTTTTTGCGTGTGCGGTTGTCTGTGGTGGTAGGGGCTGCCTGCGGGAGTTCGGTGGTTGAATTTGTTTGGGCGCCCAGACACAGCTATGGCCCTAAAGGTCACGCGCGTGTGTCACAACTAGCGCTGGGGATTTGTTTCTTTCTTCAATTAAACATATATCTCACTAACAAACATAACAAAAGGGGAGTGATAATATAGTATCCCTAGTTTTCTGGGTAAATGATACATTCAGCGCTAAGGCCAATAAGATCGGCAGTGTCGAAGATTTAGCGCTTGTGGACTCTCTGGTCGAGTCCCAGATGCCAAAGAGGAGGGAACCTGGGAGGTTCGATGGATGGGAGGAACCATTCACGAGACATGGATTTAGTTAAAGTCACTCTGATCTCTGTCCATCTCGGTCTCAGAGTCCTCTCTATTCCCCGGCCGAGTGCTGAATCGCAACGTAGAAAGTTGGTACGGAATCATTGTCTCTGTGAGTTTGCAGTTGGCTCGACGGAGGTTGAGAATCAGTCGCGAACCCTTTTTTGCTGGTTGAACTAGATTTTTATGTAGCTCAGGAATCCACTTACCAGGATTTGATATACGATCGGGAGGCAGCCTGTATTGTAAGTGTCTCAGCCTGAGATCGCACTCGAGTACTTTGAATCACTCACAGGTTCCAAGCGGTTATGCGGTAAAAGACCGAATTGGGCCTAGAGTCTGCGATCATTCCGAAACAATCAATTACTGCAACACAATGTTCCAGCTGGTTCAGATAAGTTAGGTATCACAGCTTGCTCACTGAAAATTCTGAGATGGAGTCGATGGTTAGTTATAATCGCGAGTCTGCTACCAGCAACTCACGGTATGAATATCAACATGCCATCTCGGTAGAATACATACACCACTGGTGTGAAGGGCTGCACTTTGCTGGATTCTGCCCAGCGCATTCTGAGAGCTTCCTTGTAGCTTGAAGAGCATGAGGAATAACTCTACGCCTGGCAAGAAGAATATCTAGATTTCTATTGTTCTGCAAGCATAGGTCAAGGCACCAACCAGTTGTTCCGAGCCTTGTACACCTATTAACAATATTTGTTGCCACCTTAGATTAATGAAACCGGAAGTATGAAGCCCTTACCAGGTCACCTGTGAAAGGATTTGGGATAACCTTCCACGGGGAGACGAGGGAGGATATGAAATTAAGCACCCAGACGTGATTTGACCGACCCGAATGTTGTCTAATTCAACACCGAGAGTAGCCAGAGCACCCTATGCCAAGATTTAGTATAATATGAGATCATGAAAAAGTCGGAATCTATACTAGGAGCTCAACTACTGGAATTTGTCAGTATAATTAGGACAAGAATAGACATTTACCAACCAGACAATGCCAAGGCAAAGTATCACAGTGACTATTGTCAGTTCGATGTTCCATTCGTCAGTTTCAACGTAGGTGTAACTGAAAGACCTAAAAATCACCTTTCAGTTCATAACCATAGAGTGCACGCAGTCTCAAGACAAGTATTGTTTTCATGATTGCAGTGTAGCACAAATCCGCAAGGCTGAAATTATTGAGTTCTATCGCAAAAACAAAAGCCAGAAGAAAGCCCTACATATACACAATGAATTCCCCAACGCGACACCTGTGAGAGTCAATTTTGGTTGGATAATTTCACACACCTGAGAAATTCGTACCCCTGAGGAACATCAGTGACACCGGCTCAGCACCTAGGTGATCTCATGAGGTTGATTTTGTCTTACCAAGTGTGTAACATGGGTGGCCAATACAGCTGACATTCGAGTACAATGTGAACCTCTAAATCATCAGGTCGGGACTGAGTCAACTGACTATAAAAATAAGGACTGAAATGATATTAGTTCTCGCCTTGCGATCAACAAAGGCAATGGAACATACACAGAATACATGACACCCATGACCTTCATCGCAAGGTATATATTGGTAGCACGGGATCGGGAACCTCCAGTTCCTATAGGTTTTCAGCTATATTTGCGAGGATTTGATGCTATGGACCTAGATTTTACCAGTAGACCTTTTCCGCAATCTAGCAGAGGAATCAACCGTCATTTGGCCCTTTCCAACGGGAGGGCAACGAACCTCAGCATGAAAAAGCAACACCGAATCATAAACAAATAAGGTAACCCCCACAACTAAAGATATTGAGCCTTCGAAGGTACGTTAGGAGACCCAGGGTTGGCGTACACATGCTGTAGTTCATGTTTTGCAGGAGTTTGAGCGCTGCAATGATCCCTGCGGCCCCAGACATGTCGAGGGATGAGATGGGCCTGGAGTTTCCAGCTGGGCCCTTGCTTTATCACTTTCTATCATATCATTTCGAAGCACCGGACCTAGCCGTCCCAATTCAAGTATCAGCATGGTGTTAACAACAACTGTTAGCACGTTGATCCTTCCAATTGCAAATAGCACCATATTTATCCGGTTGTTGCTATGATGCTTTCCGTCGGAATATCGATGTGCGGTAAATGTCCCACTTAAGCGTGGGGTATGGGGGAATAGATTCGGGAAGAGAGCGAGTGCAATTGTGTAGGTCGCGGTCGTTGGCGCTTGGAAGTATCCAATTCAACCATAATTACCTTGACGACGAAAGGCGTGTTAACTGATGTGTTGTACAGTCATGGGTCGAAGGTAGTTGTCCACAGTACTAGTACAAACTAAGCAAGTGTGATGCGGAACCGAATGAGAGCGGTCACAAGACCCCTCGCAGATTGGGGGGTACATCGCAATCGCTCAATGTCTGTTCCAGATGTAACACAATCACGCACGAGCAATATTGAGGTGTGGGTCAAGACTGATGATATATTTTTTATATTTTTGTTATAAATTTTGGGGCACTTGCAATTATGTCAACGTGCACCTAGTGTATTAAGCGGGAGCGTCTCATCGGCCGCCATCAACTCCGTTCTGTCACATAACCATCATTGACAATGTCAAATCTCGGACCGCTTTGGTCATGTGGTTAGCGCGCTCGCTGATACAACTCTACGCCTCGCACACCACGTCGACCTCAGTCTTCCAAAATGACGCCTTCGCCGACGAGTCAAGCGTCGCCAACTTCCAAACCACGCAAACGTGATAAAGCCAAAGCAATGTTGCGCTCGATTTCCTTCACGCCATCTGGACTGTTCGGCTCGAAGAACTCGGTGTCCCCATGCCCTAGTCCCCAGCATGGAGGCCTTCAGGAGGAGTGAGAGCTTCACGAAAGGACATCGCCGTGCTTTCCATGGCATATCCTCTCGCAGGCAAATCCAGACCTCAAAGAACTCGTACGCCTCATAGTCTCAATCAACGCGGACGGCGAGGTGATTTCTACCACCACATTCTACTGGCTTGTGCTAAGCAATCACTCCTCAGGTTATCCATATCGTTGAAATATGCGCGCACTTCACCGTTCAACTCGCAGTCCCTCGCTGAATCTCACCCTTCAGAAGCTGCTCCGGCAATAATAGCTTTTCTCAGGTAAGAACTCCAGCGTTGACACGCGGTCACGAGCCCTATTCAATCAATTGTGTAGCGCATACTCAAGGGAAATTGACCCTTCGCACACCACAAAGGCGACTGGGGACCAAAATGCAATCACTTTAAAAAATAAGGTGGACAACGCAATAGTGGAAATCAAGGTGATTCCGCCGTCATAAACACAACGTGCTTGATTCCAACCATCCCAGGTCTCGAACCCCTTACTCGCAGGACCCAAGAATCAAGGCTCACAGGCGTTCTTCGATGTCCTGGACACCGTTACTGGGGTGATAATTCCTCCCCTTGACATCCTCAAAGACGCCAGCAGTCTGATCCCTGTCCCATTCGTCAAACCGCTGCTCGGAAGCGTTATCGGTCTGCTGAAGGCCGCCCGGGTACGTCTCAGTGGTGCTTCTGATTTCCGAAATACAATTGAGAGTGATTAGCAAACCCGCGGAAACTTCGGGGACATGAAACAAATTGCGACCACAGCGGGAGAATTCGTTGTATCTCTGGCCGTGATCTGTTCAGAGAACAAAAAGAAATTATCAGATCAATTTGAACGAGCGTACAACACGTTTTTAGAGTGAGCACTTCCAATCACGGAATGTATATTAGTGCTGAACATCATCACAGGAAGCTTCAAGATATCGCAGAGCGATGCGCTGATCTCAGCAAACTCCCTCTTTATTCCCGTTTCTTGCAACAAGGTATACACAAGGACGATGTTTCAGCTATTAGATATAGTCTGCAAAATGCAATTGAGGAGTTTCAGGTTAGTTCAAGTGTCGTTAGCGTTCCAAATCACTTCCATTGAAGGCCAAGTAGACAGAGATCGCTACGCTTGGATATCAAATCCTGGAATCGATCGCCCAGAATGTTGGTATGTGGGAGCACTGGATAACGTCCTGGGAGTAACCATTTATGCAGATGTATTGTCATTGAGACACCTCCCCAGTCTTCCTTCTTTCGTCGGCTCTCGCAATGAATACCTGGAGGGGAGTCGTGATCGCGACATCGAATACATTTGCGATTGGATGGATAATTCTAGCGAACCCGCCCTCTGGCTTCACGGCGCCGCTGGGCTGGGCAAGTCCACTCTAGCGCACCAGCTTGTCGAACATCTCCGATTAAAGGGCCGCCTGGCTACATTCGCGTTCCTCATCACCGGAACAGCTGATAATCCTGCGACGCTTAATCCGTATGATGGCGAGAGAACTCGGTGCATTTCATCGCGAATCGATCCCCAAGATTGCACATGCGGCACGAACCTGTGATGAAACTCACGTACCTCTCCGGGAGTATCTGGCCGCTTACATTCTTGATCCCGTCCAATCGCTCGGATACCCTCGACAGCTGGCCATCATCATAGACGCTATGGATGAATGGGCGTATAGCGAAACGTTTCTGAAGGAACTCGAGCACCTCCCGAGCCCTTCGCCTGTCAAATTCATCGTGACTAGCCGTTTTACCCAGTCGATCGAAGATGCACTTGGTGGGGTCATTACACGAAGGTATCCACTAGGGCCGGTATCGCAGGATATAGTGGTGAAATACTTTGAGCGTAGCTTCAAGACGATTGAGTGGAGAGGGCAATACCCTGACCCATCCACGATTTCCCAATTTGCGGCCCTCGCGGATGGATTCCTTGTTTGGGCGGCAACCGTGTGTTCGATGCTATCTAACGAATCTGAATCGAGGACTCCCAGCGAAATAGTCGAGGAAATTATCTCGTCCGGAAGAGAGGTGGCGGGCGGTGAGCAACTAAAAACGTTGTACCACAACGCTTTGAACAAGCTGTTCCCAAAGCCTGACGAACGAACGGTGCTGCGAACTGTCCTTGGGGGAATGATCATCCTCCAAGAAAAGTTACCTCTCCGAGACTTTGCCAAACTGTTGATGCTACGCGAGCACCAATTGAAGGTGGTCCAATCACGACTGAGGGCTTTACAGACACGGGGCACGTTGCAAGAGAATGTTGTACTGCCAGCGAGCCAGCAGTTTCACGCATCTCTAGTCGATTTCCTCCAATCCAATACGGTGGACAATCCCAATCTATTCGCCGTGGAGCTTGATAAAGTGCACCTTGCGATGGCGCAGGGATGCCTCAACTTCCTTTTCCACGAATTTCTCTTATCATATGGTGTCATGAGATTCAGACCCGCTGATCTCCGTGGCATTAAGCTGTATGCCGTCAAATTATGGCCGTTGCACTTGTCGAAGGGCTGTAGCCGTGGATCTCGGGACGCATGTGATCTCCTTGAGAAGGTGTCACAGGAGTATATGTGTCTGTGGGCTACATTGTTCCTTGGCTGCCTGGCGGATCGGTCTAATGATTGGGCCAACGATCCAAATATTACCAACCAAGCGACCCTACTTCCGACGAGTAGCCCAATTTCTCGAGGACGGACAAGATGCTACATTTTCCTTTCGGATCCATTGCCTCGAGGTGGCTGTACGGCTACAGCCTAGTGACATTGGATTATGGGTGGATCTGGGTCGGGTCTACATGAAGTTTTTCAATTGGAATAGAGACTTCGAATCTGCGAATGAGGCAGCCACTGTATTCCGCCATGGGTTAGAGCTCGTCCTCGAGCAGTTCCCTGAGTGGGAATCCCACAAAAGCTATGTTCTGGAGAGCCCAGGTGGTGACCGCCGTTGGAAATTCACAAGTGATTTTCCGGCAGGGCTGAGTGCATGGAGTGATGTGTTCAGTGGTCTGGCAAATGCCCTTCAAATTCGCTTTAAATGGCACCACGTGTCCGCTGATCGCGACGAGGCCATTGAATTGAAGCGCCAAGCGCTTTCCATGTAGAGGTGGAGGAGCAGTTGCGCGTATAACGGCAACCGCACGCCAGCTCTTGTTGAGTTTCGAATGACAAGCTTCGGGACGAATCACGGATCACAAACCTCGGAGCGCCCGCCCGCCTATCCCTGTCTTCGGTACTTAACACTCCACCTTTGTTATCAACAACCTCCGCAGTTATGTTCCATTCTCGGTTAGACTACCTGCCTGGTGACTTGTTTCCTGATCTGGGTTGTTTCTCTTTGTATGGAATCCTTCATGCCTCGCTCACCACCCATCCTTCTTGAGCTCTCCTCCCCCACAGTAACCAGATAATGTAGTTGTAAACTCTTGGTCTGCCCCTGTTTTGTCTTCCCTATCTTCCCGATTTCAGTTTAGCACTTATCTCTTGTCAGTTTTCTTTTATCTTTCGGCTCGGGGCAGTGGGATGTGCTTGTAATATGACTTGTACATATATATAGTGTACGCCACGGCCACGAGCAAAATGATCCTCACTGAATATATAGCAAGTACTCGTCTCGGGATCACTTCTAATTTCTTAAGCTCTCCTCCCTCTCTCATTCTCTACTCAGCCTCTCACCGCGAGTACCCTCTATATATCTCCTTCGGACAAATTCCATCGGCATCGGAGCGTGATCGTTCGCGCTTTGATTCGATTGTAGAAGAGTCTCTCACTCCATGCTCTATATTGTTAAATGGTAATTGACCTGTCGAACACTGTGTTCGATTGTCCGTTCATGATAACTGCTTCATTAAACATTGTGTCGCTCGCATTTTGAAAGAAATTTTGTTTATTATCTCCACGTTGCATTTCAGGCGCAATATGAAACGGGCGATGCAAGAATATACTCATCACCTCCGGCTCCCTTGGGCTTCCTCTTTCGACCAAATAAACGATCCAGTAAGAGTGGCATGGTTTCCTGGTCATCTCTTCTCACTGTGGGGTGGCAGTTGGGGATGGCTGTGATTGCTATACAGGCGCTTGTAATCCTTATCAAATGATTTCAGACCATCTGGCTTCACGCTGTTTAGTGCCTGAATAAGTCTTTCTGATCGCCGCCATCGAGAATTCGCGCACGACTAATGTGAATAGCTCGAACAGACTACTTCAAACACGTAAATGCAACCGCTACTGTAGACACAAGGACAGTATGCCGTGCTTCTTGTTAAAATCAGTCAGAGAAGTCCGTGTTCTACCACCTATTTCTTCAGTTCCAGTTCAATCGCTTCATCGAGGTCACTCTGTAGGCCAGTGCACTCATATCGTGCTCTTAACGCATCAGCTAATTGCTTGTGTTGCTGTGGTTTGAGGCGATCTGGGAGCGAAGGATCCGCATAAGCCTGACGATAGAACAGGATTGCCTCCTCGATGTCGCTCAACTCGCCACCGTGTTCAAAGCGGGATTGAAGTACCATCGCAAGATTGTTAAGCGACATTGAACGATCGGGATGAGGAGGTGGACGGAGAGCAAGGGCCTGACCATTCAAATCGATGGCCTGGTCAAGGTCGTCCAGAGAGCCGTGCAGTTTGAAGCGATTTCGGAGAGCGTTTGCGAGGTTACTGAGTGATATGGGGCGATCTGGATGGGGGATGGGTCGGAGATCAAGGGCTCGGGAGTGTAATTCAATCGCCTCATCAAGATCATCTGATGTACCCTGCTTTTCATAACGATTTCGAAGGGTGACTGCAAGGTTGCTGAGTGATTTTGAGTGATCTGGGTGCGACGCCGGACAAAGAGCAAGTGCTTGACGATTCAATTCAATGACTTCATCAAGGTCACTTGACGAGCCATGGAGTTTGAAGCGAGTTCGAAGAGAATTTGCAAGATTACTGAGTGACATGGAGCGATCCGGATGAGGGGGTGGACGAAGAGCAAGCGCTTGACGATTTAATTCAATGGCCTCATCAAGGTCTTTTGATGAGCCATGTCGGTCGAAGCGGCCCCGAAGGGTGACTGCGAGGTAGTTGATTGACATTGAGTGATCTGGATGAGAGGGTGGACGAAGAGCGAGGGCCTGCCGATTTAATTCAATGGCTTCGTCAAGGTCATCAGACGAGCCATGCTGTTTGAAGCGAATCCGAAGAACATTTGCAAGGTTGCTGAGCGACGTGGAGTGATCTGGATGAGAGGGTGGACGAAGGGCAAGGGCTTGGCGGTTCAATTCAATCGCTTCATCTAGGTCGCTTGACAGGGCCGGACTGTTCATAACGACGCCGAAGGCTTACTGCGAGATGATCGAGTGACGTTGAGTGATCTGAGTGAGAGGGTGGATGAAGAGCAAGCACTTGACGGTTCAATTCAATGGCCTCGTCAAGATCATCGGACAAGCGGTGCCGTCTAAAGCGAATTTGAAGAGCATTTGCCAGACCACTAAACACGTCATCCCATGCATTCAGCTCAGCTGGAACATCACTTGTAAATTTCCAACGGCGGCCACCACCTGTCTTCTCGAGGAGGTAGCTCTTTTGAGAGTTCCCATTCAGGAAACTGCTCGAGAACGAGTCCCAGGCTATGGCGGAATGCAATGGCTGCTTCGCTCGCCGCTTCGAAGTCTCTATTCAACTTGAAAGACTTTATGTAGGCCTGACCCAGATCCACCCACACTCCGGTGTCACTGGACCCTAGTCGTGCACCCACCTCGAGGCAATGGATCCGAAAGGAAAATGCAGCATCATGTCCAGTCCTCGAGAATTTGAGCTATTCGTCGAAGTAGGGATGGCCTTGTCGGTAACGTTTGGAGCGTTAACCCAGTCATTGGATTTATCCGCTAGGCAGCCGAGGAACAATGTAGCCCACAGACACATATACTCCTGTGACACCTTCTCAAGGAGATCGCGTGCGTCCCGAGACATACGACTACAGCCCTTTGACAAGTGTAGCGGCCAGAATTTGACTGCATACAGCTTAATGCCGCTAAGGTCGGATGGTCTGGATTTCGTGACACAATACGATACGAAAAATTCGTGGAAAAGGAAGTTGAGGCATCCCTGCGCCATCGTTAAGTGTATTTTACCAAGCTCCACGAAGAATGGATTGTCATCATCCACCGCGTGGGATCGAAGGAAATCGATTAGAGATGCGTGAAACTGCTGGCCCGCTGGTAGTACTAACATCCTCCTGCAACGTGCCCCGCGTCTGCTAAAGCCCTCAACCGTGATTGGACTGCCTTCAGTTGATGATCGCGCAGCGTCACCAATTTGCCAAAGTCACCAACAGGTAACTTTTCCTGAAGGACTAGCATTCCTCCAAGGACGGTCTGGAGAACCGTCCGCTGGTCAGGTTTTGGGAACAGCTTATTCAAAGCATCGCGATACAGCGATTGTTAGTCGCTCACCGCCTGCCACATTTCTTCCAGACGAGATAATGTCCTCAACTATTTCAATGGGAGTCCTCGGATCGAATTTGTTAGATAGCATCGAACACACAGTCGCCGCCCAAATAAGCAGTCCGTCCGCGAGGGCTGCAAGCTGGGAAATCTTGGACGGATCAGGATGTTGCCCCTTCCACTCGATCATCGTGAAACTGCGCTCAAAGTATTTCACCACGATATCCTGCTGACACTGGCTCCAGTGGATATTTACGTGCAATCACTCCACCAAGTCCACGTTCGATCTCGCGGGTAACACGGCTAGTCACGATGAATTTTACAGGCGAAGGGCTCGGGAGGTGCTCGAGCTCTTTGAGAAGTGTTTCGCTATACGGCCATTCGTCCATAGCGTCTATGACGATGGCCAGCTGTCGAGGGTATCTGAGCGATTGGATAGGATCAAGAATGTAAGCGGCCAGATACTCCCGGAGAGGGTACATGAGTCCCATCGCAGTTTCGCGTCGCATCTGCAATCTTGGGGATCAATTCATTGTGGAATGATCCGAGCTCTCTCGACATCATACGGATTAGCGTCGCAGGATTATCAGCTGATCCAGGTGACGAAGAACGCGAATGTGGCTAGGCGGCCCTTGGATCGGAGGTGTTCGATGAGTTGATGCGCTAGCGTGGACTTGCCCAGCCCAGCAGCGCCGTGAAGCCAGAGGACGGGTTCGCTAGAATTATCCATCCAATCGCAAACGTATTCGATGTCATGATCACGACTTCCCTCCAAATATTCACTATGCGAGCCGACGAAAGAAGGAAGACTTGGGAGGTTGCTCAATAGCAAGGCATCTGCATCAGATGGTTATCAATTCCTCGGCGTTATGCAGCGCTGCAACATACCGAGATTCTGGGCGATCGACTCCAAGTTCTGGTATCCAAGGGTGGCAATTGCGGTCTACTTGGCGTTCAATACCAGAGATTCAACCCTTAGTTTCACTCGAACTGACCTGAAATTCTTCAATTGCATTTTGCAGACTATATCTAATAGCTGAAATATCGTCCTTATGGATAGCCTGTTGGAAGAAACGGGAATAAAGAGGGAGTTCGCTGAGATTAGCACATCGCTCTGCGATATCATGAAGCTTCCTGTGATGATGTTCAGCACTAACACACATTCCGTGATGTGAAGTGCTCACCCTAAAAACGTGTTGTACGCTCGTTCAAATTGATTCGATAATTTCCTTTTGTTCTCTGAACAAATCACGGCAAGAGACACAACGAATTCTCCGGCTACGGTCGCAATTTGTTTCATGTCCCCGAAATTTCCGCGAGTTTGCTAGCCACTGTCAATTGTATTTCGGAAATCAGAAGCATCACTGAGACGTACCCGGGCGGCCTTCAGCAGACCGATAACGCTTCCGAGCAGTGGTTTGACGAATGGGACAGGGATCAGATCGCTGGCGTCTTTGAGGATTTCGAGGGGAGGAATTATCACCCCGGTAACGGTGTCTAAAACATCGAAGAATCCTTGTGAGCTTCGACTCGTGGGTCCTGCGAGTAAGGGGTTCGAGGCCTGGGGTGATTGGAATCAAACACACTGCATTTATGACGTCGGAATCACCTTGATTGTCACTATTGCGTTGTCCACCTTATCCTTCAATGTGGTCGCATCCCGGTTTCCAGTCGCGTGTGTGATATGCGAAAGGTCAATTTCCCTGACTGTGCTACATAATTGAATGAATAGGGCTCGAAACCGCGCGTTAACGCTGGAACTCTTACGCGAGAAAAGCTCTTATCGCTGGAGCAGCTTCCGAAGGGTGAGATTCAGCGAGGGATGCGAGTTGAACGGTAAAATGCGCGCATATTTCAACGACATTAATGATCTAAAGAGTGATTAGATAGTACAACAAACAGGATGTGGTGGTAGGGTCACCTCGCCGTCCGCGTTGATTGCGACCATGAGGCGCACGAGTTCCCTGAGATCTGGGCTTTCCGCGAGCGGATATGCCATGGAAAGCACGGCAATGTCCTTCGTGAAGCTCTTGCTCTTTCTGAAGACCTGTGGCTGGGAAGTGGGCTGCGGGGGCACCGGATTCTTCGAACTGAACAGTCCAGACGGCGTGAAGGAAATCGAGCGCAACATTGCTTTGGCTTTGTCACGTTTGCGTGGTTTGGAAGTTGGTAGTGGAGTCATTTGGGAGTGAAGGGAGTGGCTTATTGGGAGGGTCAAGCCGGAAGGTGTAAGACTGTGTATTAGTGAGCGCCACTGGACATTTGATGGTGGGATCCGTGCTCTGATTGAGCGCTTAAGCAGCTGTGACTTGGTTGGCGGACAAAGTACGGGAATCAACATTGTCAGTAAATGTATGTGATGATGGTTTTAAAGTAAGCGCTCGGGGCTGTCGTGCCCTTAAGGGTGAACCACCAAAGCTTGCCATGTGTCCGCTCGCACTCTATCCTCCTGCGCCGGCCCTGTCTCCCTCATTTGCAAGTTTCACATGCTCCCTACATAACCGACTCATCATCTTACCAACCTCTCGCCACCTCAATGCACATGCACTGCTGACCTCCTTCGCTCAAAACTGTCCCCTTACTTCGCCACTGACAAAGCTTATTCTTCTCATAAGTGCTCAAGGCCGAAACACCGATAAATTCCCTACCCTTTCTTGGCCCCCATCCTCGCAACACTCACCCTATGGCATCCACACTCGGAGATGAAAACCAATGTGTTTGTAGTAAGTATATCTGATCCTCGTCGGGGTTGGCGTCGAGAGGACTGTTACAATGGCATAAGGGTTTCTCATCCGTGAGTATTGTCATATCTCCTCGATGTCATTTGAATAGCAAACCGCATTGGTTACAGAAAATGGGAACAATATCATTGAAGAATACGTATCCACTGCCACCCTTTCCCTCCCGGTCTATTCGTCGCGCAAATACAGAGCCTGAGATCCAGGCCTGTTAATCCACACCCATGCCGTCTGCCGGCGTGCAGATGGTATCGGCTAGAGAAAGGACGATGTGGTCGAAAACGTCAATACACTCAAGCTCCTCCCGTCCATAGACAACAACAGCAATGTTGGTTCCCCAGAAATTCTTGACACCATCTGGACGACGCCCTCCCCTCACGTCTCGGCCCCAATAAACCATGTTCGAATCCACCTGCCAAGTTATCCAAGGAGGCAACCCTGGCATCGGGTGGACGACATCGAGCCCCCCCCCCCCTCCCCCAATGCATCCCTCGGCCAGAATTTGACTGCATACAGCTTATTGCCGCGGAGGTCTGGGTTTCATGACACAATATAATACGAAAAATTCGCGGAAAAGGAAGTGGAGCCATCCCTGCACCACCATTAAGTGTATTTTACCAAGCTCTACGGAGAATAAATTAGGTGTTGAAATCAGCCCAGGAAGGTGAAGAATGGAAACGGGGTATATTCACGAGCACGAGACAACAGCGCGGTGAAGAGGGGGTAGGGAGGTAAACGGACAGTGTAGCTACCTATAAACTACGGGTATATACCCTACCTACAACATAGTATCCATGAGGTGGTCAGGGGCACTGGTGATTGGGATTCCGCTAGTTTTCCAGAATTGTTAATTCCAACATTAGGATCATCTACTGTATAGGATCGAAGAAATTTGAATAGAGATGCGCGAAACTACTGGCCCGGTTGTGGTGTAACATCCTCTTGCAACGTACCCCACGTCTGCAAAGCCTTCGGCCGTGATTGGACCACCTCCAATTAATGATCATGCAGCGTCACCCACTTACCAAAGCCACCAACCGCTGACTTTTTCTGAAGGACCATCATTCAAGGTACGGAGAGCCGTTCGCTCGTCGGGCCTTGGGAACAGTTTGTTCAAAGCATGACGAGACAACATTGATGGCTACTCACGGCCTGGTACGTCTCTTCCGGACGAGATAATGTCCTCAACTATTTCGATGGGAGTCCTCGGATCGAATTCGTTAGATAGCATCGAACACACAGTCGCCGCCCAACTGAGCAGTCCGTCTGCGAGGGCTGCAAGCTGGGAAATCTTGGACGGATCAGGATGTTGGCCCCTCCACTCGATCATCGTGAAACTGCGCTCAAAGTATTTCACCACGATATCCTGCGATACTGGCTCCAGTGGATATTTACGTGCAATCACTCCACCAAATCCACGTTCAATCGTCCGGGTAACACGGCTAGTCACGATAAATTTTACAGGCGAAGGGCTCGGGATGTGCTTGAGTTCTTCGAGAAATGTTTCGCTATACCGCCATTCGTTCATAGCGTCTATGACGATGGCCAGCTGTCGAGGGTATCTGAGCGATTGGATAGGATCAAGAATGTAAGCGGCCAGATACTCCCGGAGAGGCACATGAGTCCCATCGCAGTTTCGCGTCGCATCTGCAATCTTGGGGAGCAATTCATTGTGGAATGATCCGAGTTCTCTCGACATCATACGGATTAGCGTCGCAGGATTATCAGCTGATCCGGTGACGAAGAACGCGAATGTGGCTAGGCGGCCCTTGGATCGGAGGTGTTCAATGAGCTGATGCGCTAGCGTGGACTTGCCTAGCCCAGCGTCGCCGTGAAGCCAGAGGACGGGTTCGCTTGAATCATCCATCCAATTGCAAACGTATTCGATGTCATGATCACGACTCCCCTCCAAATATTCACTGCGCGAACCGACGAAAGAAGGAAGGCTTGGGAGGTTGTTCAATAATAATGCATCTGCATCAAATGGTTACCTCAATTCCTGGGTGTTATCCGGCGCTGCCACATACCGAGATTCTGGGCGATCGATTCCAAGTTTCGGTATCCAAGGGTTGCAATTACGGTCTATTCGCCCTTCAACACTGAGGATTCAACCTCTAGTTTCACTCGAACTGACCTGAAATTCTTCAATTGCATTTTGCAGACTATATCGAATCGCTGAAATATCATCCTTCTGGATTGCCTGTTGGAAGAAACGGGAATAGAGAGGGAGTTCGCTGAGATTAGCGCATCTCTCTGCAATATCATGAAGCTTCCTGTGATGATGTTCAATGTTGACATATACCGCGCAATTAAAAGTACTCACCTCAAAAACGTGTTGTACGCTCGTTCGAATTGATCCGATAATCTTGTTTTGTTCTCCGAACAGATCACGGCAAGAGACACAACGAATTCTCCGGCTACGGTCGCAATTTGTTTCATGTCCCCGAAATTTCCGCGAGTTTGCTAATTGCTGTCAATTATATTTCGGAAATCGTAACCATCGCTGAGACGTACCCTGGCGGCCTTCAACAGACCGATAACGCTTCCAAGTAGGGGTTTGATGAATGGGACGGGGATCAGATCGCTGACGTCTTTGAGGATTTCGAGGGGAGGAATTATCACCCCGGTAACGGTGTCCAAAACATCGAAGAGCGCTTGTGAGCCTTGATTCTTGGGTCCTGCGAATAAGGGATTCGAGGCCTGGGGTGATTGGAATCAAGCACACTGTATTATGAGGTCGGAATCACCTTGATTGTCACTATTGCTTTGTCCACCTTATCCTTTGATGTGGTTGCGTCCCTGGTTTCCAGTCGTCTTTGTGATGTGCGAAAGGTCGATTTCCCTGACTGTGCTACATAATTGAATGAATAGGGCTCGTATTCGTGTGTTAACGCTAGAACTCTTACATGAGAAAAGCTGTTATCGCCGGAGCAGCTTCCGAAGGGTGAGATTCAGCGAGGGATGCGAGTTGAACGGTGAATTGCGCGCATACTTCCACGACACTGATAATCTGTATAGTGATTAGATAGGATAACAAGTAGGATGTGGTGGTAGGATCACCTCGCCGTCCGCGTTGATTGAGACTATGAGGCGCACGAGTTCCTTGAGATCTGGGTTTTCCGCGAGAGGATATGTCATGGAAAGCACGGCGAGGTCCTTCGTGAAGCTCTTGCTCTTTCTGAAGGCCTGTGGCTGGGAAGTGGGCTGCGGGGGCACCGAATTCTTCGAGCTGAATAGTCCAGACGGCGTGAATGAAACCGAGCGTAAGATTGCTTTGGCTTTGTCACGTTTGCGTGGTTGGCTCGTCGGTAATGGAGTCATTTTGGGAGTTTGGACGGGAGTGGGTTATTGAAAGAGCGCAGACGGAAGGCGTAAGACTATGTATTAGTGGGCGCCCGCAACCCTCCGTTGGGAGCGGGCCGGCATTTGATGGTGGGATTCGTGCTCTGATTGAGCGCTCTAGCGACTGTAACTTTTTGGCGGACAAAGTACGGATATCAACATTGTTAGTGACGGTATCTGACGACAGCCAATGGGATTGGTTCTAGAGTAAGCGCTCGGGGTGGTCGTGCCCTTAATAGTCTTAATAGTCAACCACCAATGCTTGCGATATATCCGCTCGCATTCTGCCCTCCTGCGTGGACCTTCCCCCCGACGCCCCGCGGATGGTATCTGCTACTGAAAAAACGAGGTCTTGTTCAACCTGATTGAAAGCTTCAAGCTCATCCCTTGCTCGCTCTCCATCCGTACATTGATAAGAATCGCAAAATTGGTTGCCCATCAGGACGACACCCTCCCGTCGCCTCTCGGCCCCAACAAGCCACGTTCATATCCACCGGTCAATTTACTCAGGAGGAGACGCTGGCGTCGGGATGGAAGACATCGAGCCCCTTCCCCCAAGAAATATGCCCCTCTCGCTCGGTAGCAAGGCGTTTCCCGTTGACAGAAGTGTGAGCATCTAGTACTGCCACATCTGCCGCTATTCGAGTTTAATATAATTCCCAACCTATGGTCAGTCGTCACCTTGCATCCAATCGCAATAATATTCCAATGTTAATACCCATTCACAGATTCCACAGCTGTCTCCAAGAAAACACTTGAGTCCCCCAATCCTCAGTCCATCAGATCAGCTTCCGGGTGCAGTCCATACCGAGTCCTATACATCATTGTTCAAGCTCAAATTCTGTAGAATCCCAGGCAAACAAATAGCCTAAATTCAGTTTCATAAGTCTTCTATTATCTAACGGTTCGCCATGCAATATACAGAGAGCATCGGTCGCATGCAATTGCTACGGATAAGCATTAGTAACCTAGATGTATCATTAGCGGTCGAGCACTTATCCCCCGTTCCGTTGTTGTTCCAGAAAACACGAGGAACGCACCCAGGTATAACTCAATATGGAAGCTGCATGCAATTGCAACGTGCTGATGTTCAGGCGTCTGTCGATGGTGGAGCGGGAATTTCTGAGACAACACTGCCATTTCTACTATATTTAGGTTTCTAGCACTCGCAGACCCTTGAGTCCTTCCTCAGGCCGTATTAACACGACTTGTCGCGCAGGTATGGAGTCGGGCTACCACGCTATCTGCAATTTGGCTCATTCCAAACAACAACACCAGTATATCCATATAAAATGGAGGGACGCCGACTTTCAATAAGCAGTCCCCCTAAAGATACTATCACTTGATTCTTCTAGCGCTAAACACTGATTGGGTACACGCGCACCCTGTGTCGCCGAACGACAGCGGGAATGACTTATTGATTGATGATGTGGATGCTGCGAGCGTCTATGGACACAATCCGCAGCTCCTGTCGAAGGACCTGCCTGATTCCATTCAAGCTCTGACATACCACGAGATCCTACCCTCGATTTTCCGCCATCCGCTCACCCCCGTTCATCAGTGACCCTCTTGGGCGAGTACACAGCACCTAGAAGTAACCGTATTCATGCAATCGAATCACAGGTTGCGCGATATCCCACACCAGATACAGCATCTTTCAGAACCCTTTCCAGTCAAGTGTGTCCAAATTGTCCGCCTCGTTCGGGTACTGCATCAGTGCCACCTCGGGACGACCGATAACTCGTACGGCAGGCTGTCCGCTGATCAATCAAATTGATTCTTGGTGCTGTTAACCTGTTATCACCGGAACGCATTACCATGCTGGCCCCTATCCGCCACAGGCAACCATCCGTGTATTTAACCTGAACACGCATTGGGGCATTTCCCCCCCCAGAGAAAACCCCCCATAACACTTAAACGATTCACATCGACCATGTCTGCGGCAGTTCGTATTTCCTTGCCACTTCTTTTACATCAGCTAATACTCTCCAAACCCCCGTAGGTCTTGATCCCAACGTCTCCAGACTCCCGAATGTACAAAGATGGTGAGTATATTCCCTACATCTTCACGGTTCAGTAATCATATCACCCTAAAACATAATCAGCCGAAAAAAGGTTCTGGCGCGAATGGAAAGGGACTAAAGCCAAGCCGAAGGTTGTCAACGTCTTCTATGTTGATCATACCCGTAAGCAAGTCTGGTATAACTACGACGCGTACACGTAGGTTGTTTTACACCTTTCATAGTACCACATTTGCTGACTATCACACCAACTATGCAGCAAGAACGTTGGAAATGAGGAATACATGTGGCATGGCACTAAACGTGCGTGCAACATTGCCGACGACAACGCGCACACCAAGCCCTGCAACTTGTCAAATTGCGCATTTTGTTCTATTCTGCGCGGAACTCTTGATCCATCCAAGGCTGGTAAGTATGGATACTTCCATTCAGTCGATTATTGAACGCAAGTACCTCTTCCAAAAGACCCAGAATCCATGTTCGGCTTTGGAGCCTATGTGGCTCCTAACCCCAACAGTAAGCTAACCTATTCAATGAAATCTGCTCGGGGTGGCTGAAGCCGTTCGATAGAATCTCTCGATTCTACATACCTGAAGAATGCAAACAACCAATCGCGAAATTTGGTTATGATGCGCTGCTCCGTGGCTCTTGGGAGGACAAAGAGGTATAAGAAAGCAAAAAAATATATAACAGCGCCGCCTGCTGGATACCAGTCTGTGAGTCCAATTCCAATGTCCTTTGAAAACGTACTAATATATAACCTAGGTCACCGGTTTGACAAAGGCGGAAGGAGGGACGTTGAATTATTCTGAGTCAGTCGTGTATACGGGGGACGCTATCCTCCCCATCGAAGTCATTGTCCTACGCTATTCCCGTGGTGAGTACATCATATTTCTCCAATTCGAACCGTCCGTGATACTAAATGCCTATCCAATAGCTGGTGCAAACGGATATCCAACGACTGGTCCATCCAGGCCCGATCCCTACTCTAGTTTCACGAGGGGGCTTGTCAATCAAAGAGACGCTGGTGAGTGCGAGAAAGCCTTCAACATTGCTCCTTAGATCTTCTATTGGACTTGTAGACTGGAATAAATATCCCGAAGCCATACGCAATACTTATAAGAATGAAAGACTCTGGACGGATGGGGTTGTATTACCGGCCTGGGACAATGCGTAAGGGACATGTTCATAGACGATGACATTCAACTGATACATTTCATTAGCCTCGCTACCTAGCCAACAAGTATATAAGGTAGTGAGGCGGAGTCCATCTTCCCCCACTGGAAATGTAGTTGCAGAAGGATGTAAGCCCATCCCCTCCTCGTTTAGGAATGCTAATTAATATTGGGGTTGCTTTTAGATGTTTCAGCAAGTACGCACGTTTTTATCTAAGCTGACGGACCGTGTTTTTGCTGACGAATATCAACAGATTCTTTTTATTTTATGTTTGGCTGAGTAGATATTTCTATTCTTCGCTCTCTGTACTAGTCTATTGAAATGTATGCCTCCCGTTATCGATGATGAATGTATAGTTGCTTCTACTACCAGTGCGCATTGCAAATTCTCCGCAGAACTCTTTGGGTTCGATCCGTGGGGTAACCCACAGACAGATAGTAAACGACAGGATCGCAGCGAACGGCTTTGCTAGTGGGCCGGCCTCTCATCAGGCGCTCGTGCCGCGAGGGGTTCCCATGGGGAGGGATCCCCAGGCCAAACCTGGCTGAGCCCTCTAATATACCAAGCTGTATTTCCAGCCCCTCCGCATGGGCGAACCAGCATAAGTCCCCCTGAGTTTGACAGAGCTGGCAGCTGGCAATGATTCAACACTTCACACTCTCTGGAGGATTCTACGAAACCCCCACGCCATTAACCCCAGCTTAGAATTGCCATTACTCCGTTGTTTTAAATGGCGCTTACATTGACCAGGGAGTAATAACATCGGAGGGTACGTCGACCCTTTTTCTCTTTCTTTTCAATGTGCTCAACTGATACCACATACACAGAGCCCGATGATCAGGCCTCAGGATACCCATCTCACTTCAGTCGAGCGATCCGGCCGGCCACCATTGAAAAAGTAAAGGACATACAAAGACTAGATTACGATTACATCTGATCATACGTGCAGGCAGCCTACTTCTAGATTCAGGTGCCCTAAAGGGGCTCTTATTCAACAGCAACGCTCGGCCCGGAAGTGTTTCGCGACCATTTTGTAGTAAGCAGTACCCTGGATGATGGCCATTTCCTTTTCAGGATCGGTCGGCTTCCATAAGCCATCTGTGCGAGCGGAAGTGTCGGCCCCCCGTGTCGAGCCCAAGTAGTATCAGTGAAGTCGGAACTTGCTTATGTCCTGGGATATGTTTAGGCATTTATTATCGTAGATCTCATCCATGTTCGTAAGGAGGAAGAATGCAGCTGTGTAATGATAACAAAGTCAGTGTGTACCGGCTTTCATCATCGTGCAAGACGGTGTGATACGAATGGAGGCATACCGATACTGCTAAGCTCTGCCAAAAGGGCCGCCTGATTCAGCGCAATATCCAGCGACTAACTCAATCCGGAGCGATAGCCCCTAATTTGGGTGGACCCACTACGATTGAACTTTTGACTGGGGATCAGGCCTGTCAACCATAGCTATCGACCACTCTATCTTTTGACGCCCAGATAGCATTGACTACAGAGAGAATGAAGTCTTGTGATATTATTGGAAGCATCAATCTCACCAACAAAATCACCCATTCGGAAATCTTTGATGCCATCGATACGAAACGCTTCCCTTGGCTAAAATCCTTTCTCAGCCTCAACAACCAATTCCGTTTGGATGCCTGGTTTACCACCCGGGGAGCCATCGCCATCCAAATGGAAGACATCAAATCTCCCTGATACGTCGGTCTCTCACGGTAGTACTACCTGATTCCAAGAAATCTCCAATCATAACACCCATTCACACATTCCCCAACTCTGTCCTCACAAAAACATTTAGCCGCCATCAAAATAAGATAGGGGCCTTTACCCCGCCGAGCCAGGTAACGCAGTATAGGAACGTCTATGTCCCTGTTAGCCTGTGTCGCCGTCGCAGGCCAAGGATAGGCTGCAGACTATATTTACCGCGCGTATACTCTACCTCATGGATCTTTAATATCCAACGGCCCTCCGTGGTATGTTCATAGAGCATTGGTCAGATGCAATTGTTACAATAAGAATAACCCAGATACGCTACTAGCGGTCAAACACTTATTCCCGCCTTCCGTTATTGTTATTGTTCCCTACCCCAGGTGAGCCTAAACCCTCGATCTGGAAAACACAAAGAGCACGCCCAGGCACATTTTTAACAGAACCGCATGCAATGCAAGATGTTGATGCTGAGGTATCTATCAATGGTGGAGTGGGAACATAGATTTCCGAGATAACACTGCCATTTCGACCATATTTAGTCCTTTTTAGCGCTCGAAGATCTCTCGAGGACCGAGGCAGAGGAGGACCCTATTAACATGACAGAGCCCTCCTCGTGGTTCGCAGATATTGAATTGGGCTATCATGCCATACAGTGATTTGGCTTACTACCAACAGCCACATCAGCATATATGAAATGGAGGGATGCCGATTTTGAATAGTCCTTCCGAACGATGTTATCACTTGGCCCTTCCAGCGCCAGACCCTGGTAAGGCTTGATTGGGTAATGGATTCCCTGTGCTGACTAGGGAGAGCGTGAATGGTTATTGATGGACGACATGGATGCTTCGAGCGTCTATGGACACAGTAGGCAATACCTGTCGGAGGTTTGTCAGATTCCATTCGAGTTGCGACATATCATGGTCTTGCCCTTGATTTCCCGTCTTGTGTTCCCCACATTCATCGGTGACACTCTTTGCCGAGCGCGCAGCACCCAGACTAGCCACAGCCAGGGAATCGAATCACGAGCTGCGCGCTATACTAATGACACTCAGGATACTGCATCGCGTACCACCATTCCTGGACGACCAATAAGATATGCAATCGGCTGCCTGCTGACAAGTAGGAATGGATCTGGTCAATACTTGATGTCACCAACTGCGGCGATCGGAACGCAATTATCAAGCTGACTCCTATCCGCTGCAGGTAGCCATGTATTTAACCTGCATACGCATTGGAACACTGTACTTCTCCCAGACATAACCCCCCAGAGCACTCAAGCATTTCACTACCAATCATGTCTGCAGCAGTTCGTAATCTTCTTGCCACTTCCATTTGCATCGACTAATACTCTCCCAACCCTGTAGGTCTTGATCCCAACGTCTCCAAACTCCCAGATGTACAGAGATGGTGGGTTGCACCCACTTTTATCCTCGAAATCTAGAGCGTTTCTCACCCTAAAACTTGCTCAGCCGAAAACAGGTTCTGGCGCGAATGGAGAGGCCATCACATCAAACCACAGGTTGTAAATGTCTTCTATGTTGATCATACCCGTAAACAAGTCTGGTACAACTATGACGCGTACAGGTATATTGCTTTACATCTTTCATGGTATCACACCTACTGACCCATTGCACTAACTATACAGCAAGAACGTTGGAAATGAGAAATATATGTGGCATGGCACTAAACGTGCCTGCAACATTGCCGACGACAACGCACACACCAAACCCTGTAACTTGTCCGATTGCGCGTTTTGCTCAATTCTACGCGCGACTCTTGATCCGCAGAGGGCTCGTAGGTGTCAATGCTTCCATTCAGTTGGTTATTGAACACAATACCATTTCCAAAGACACTGGTTCCATGTTTGGTTATGGGGCATACGTAGCTCCTAACTCTAACAGTAAGTCGCCCTGTTTGGTGAATCCCGATTGGAACAGCTGAAGTCATTCAACAGAGTCGATTAATCGTCACTACCTGAAGAATGAATATCACCAATCCCCATACTTGGTTTTGATGCGCTGCGCCGTGGCCGTTGGGAATACGAAACACTTGAAACACCACAATCATCATCTTCGAGATGCGCCCGATGGATACGACTCAGTAAGTCTGGATCCGATTTCTCGCGAAGCTGTACTAACTCAGTCCAGGTCACCGGTGTGACAAAGGCACACGGCGGAGAGTTGGATTATCCTGAGACAATCGTGTATACAAAAGACGCCATCCTCCCCGTTGAAGTCATTGTCCTGCGCTTTGCCAATGGTAAAACAGATCTTCTATCTTCAATTCAACCAGACCGATACTAAATACCCTACCCAATAGCTGGTGCGAACGGATATCCAACGAATGGTACTCCCAGGGCCGATCCGTATTCTAACTTCACGGTGCGGCTCATCAATCAAAGAGATGCTGGTGAGTGTCATCAAGTTTTCAACATTGCCCCCCACCCATCCTATTCGACTTGTAGACTGGAACAAATATCCCGAGGCCATACGCAACACATACAAGGGTGAGGCACTCTGGACGAATGGGGTTGTACTACCAGCTGGGACGATGCGTAAGAGACATGCTTATAGATGATGACGTTCAAACTGATATATTCGATTAGCCTCGCTACCTAGCCAACAAGTATACAAGGTAGTGAGGCGGAGTCCGTCTTCCCCCTACTGGAAATGTAGTTGCAGAAGGATGTAAGCCCACCCCCTCCTTGTTTAGGAATGCCAATTAATATTGGGGTTGCTTTTAGATGTTTCAGCAAGTACGCATGTTTCTATCCAAGCCGACGGACCATGCTTTGTTCTTACTAATATTAACAGATCCCTTCTATTTCCAGCTTGGCTGAGGGAGTACTTTCATTCTTCACTCTCTGTACTAGTATTTTGAAATGTAGGTTATTCCTACTGTCATTGCACATTGCAATGACGATCCTCAGTCCATTTGACCAGCTGTCGAGCGTGATCTCTGCCGAGTACTATACATCCTTGTTCAAGCTTTAATTCCGGACATCATAAGTAAACAGCCGGTGACATCGAAGTAAAATAGGGGCATTTTGAGACATCCCCGCGCCATCATAAAGTGTATTTTATCAAAACTCCATGGAGAATGGAATAGCATATGGGATTGAAGGAGATCGACTGGAGATGCATGAAGCTGCTGGCCCGCTGGTAGTACAACATCCTCTTGCAATCGTGCCCCGCATCCGCAAAGCCCTCAACCGTGATTGGACCGCCTCTAATTGATCGCGCAGCGTCACCCATTTACCAAAGTCACCGGCAGGTAACTTTTACTTACCCAGAAAAAAAACCATCATTCCTCCATAGGACCGTCCTGGAGAACCATTCGTTCGTCAGGCCCTGGGAACAGTTTATTCAAAGCATTACGTGCTTGCGCTGTGAGGGATCTAGATAACGTAAGATATGGACTATATATCGCAAGTGATGTAGAATGATAGAACTCGATACTGCGTAGGCCGCGAGAGGGAAGACAGGGCATTCCTCAAGCCCCGTTGACCCTGGGTGATGAGGCCAGGGAGGAACCGCTGTCAGGTCGCGTGCACCTCTCGACTGCACCTGTATCGAGTCCGGTAGTGGGAGAGTGAGGGAAGGACGGTCAGAAAAGAGGATGGGTGGGTGGGTTCTGGAAAGGATGCTAGATATTGCGTAGTATACACGCGAAATTGAGGGCTGGCAAGCAAGGGAGGGGGGCATGTTCGAAGGTAAAGAGTTGCATGTCCTACGAGTTGTGTGACCCTGTCACGTGTCTGCCCTCGCGCAAGAATTAGCAGACAACGTTGTTCGCTTTTCACCGCCTGCCACATTTCTTCCAGACGAGATAATGTCATCAACTATTTCGATGGGAGTCCTCGGATCGAATTCGTTAGATAGCATCGAGCACACAGTCGCCGCCCAACTGAGCAGTCCGTCCGCGAGCGTTGCAAGCTGGGAAACCTTGGACGGATCAGGAGGTTGCCCCCTCCACTCGATCACCTTGAAACTGCGCTCAAAGTATTTCACCACGATGTCCTGCGATACTGGCTCCAACCGGTATTTTCGTGCAATCACCCCACCAAGTCCACGTTCAATCGTCCGGGTAACACGGCTAGTCACGATAAATTTTACAGGCGAAGGGCTCGGGATGTGCTTGAGTTCTTCGAGAAATGTTTCGCTATACCGCCATTCGTCCATAGCGTCTATGACGATGGCCAGCTGTCGAGGGTGTCTGAGCGACTGAATGGGATCAAGGATGTAAGCGGCCAGATACTCCCGGAGGGGTACATGAGTCCCATCGCAGTTTCGCGTCGCATCTACAATCTTGGGGATCGATTCATGGTGAAATTCTCCGAGCTCTCTGGACATCATACGGATTAGCGTTGCAGGATTGTCAGCTGATCCAGTGACGAAGAACGCGAATGTGGCTAGGCGGCCCTTGGATCGGAGGTGTTCAATGAGCTGATGCGCTAGCATGGACTTGCCTAGCCCAGCAGCGCCGTGAAGCCAGAGGATGGGTTCGTTGGAATCATCCATCCAATTGCAAACGTATTCGATGTCATGATCACGACTCCCCTCCAAATATTCATTAAGCTCGCCGACGAAAGAGGGAAGACTTGGGAGGTTGTTCAATAATAATGCATCTGTATCAAATGGTTATTTCATTTCCTGAGCGCTATCCAGAGTTACCACATACCGAGATTCTGGGCGATCGATTCCAAGTTTCGGTATCCGAGGGTTGCGATTACGGTCTACTTGACCTTCAATGTTAGAGATTCAACCCCTAGTTTCACTCGAACTGACCTGAAATTCTTCAATTGCACTTTGCAGACTACATCTAATAGCTGAAACCTCGTCCGTGTGGATAGCCTGTTGGAAGAAACGGGAATACAGAGGGAGTTCGCTGAGATCAGCGCATTGCTGTGCGATATCGTGGAGCTTCCTGTAAGGATATTCAATATTGACGTGAGCCCGCAACTAGAAGTGCTCACCCTAAAAACGTGTTGTACGCTCGTTCAAATTGACTCGACAATTTTATTTTGTTATCCGAGCAGATCACGGCAAGAGATACAACGAATTCTCCGGCTGTGGTCGCAATCTGTTTCATGTCCCCAAAATTCGCGCGAGTTTGCTAATCACCGTCAATTGTATTTCGGAAATCAGAAGTGTCACTGAGGCGCACCTGGGCGGCCTTCAGCAGACCGATAACGCTTCCGAGCAGCGATTGGACAAGCGGGACAGGGATCAGATCACTGGCGTCATTGAGGATCTCGAGGGGAGGAATTATCACCCCAGTAACGGTGTCTAGAACATCGAAGAATGCTTGCGAGCTTCGAGCCGTGGGTCCTGTGAGCAAGGGATTCGAGGCCTGGGGTGATTGGAATCAAACACACTGTATTTACGAGGTTGGAATCACCTTGATTGTCACTATTGCATTGTCCACCTTATCCTTCAATATGGTTGCATCCTGATTTCCAGTCGTCTTTGTGATGTGCGAAAGGTCAATTTCCCTGACTGTGCTACATTACGCATAACTGAATGAATAGGGCTCGAAACCACGTGTTAACGCCGGAACTCTTACATGAGAAAAGCTGTTATCGCCGGGGCAGCTTCCGAAGGGTGTGATTCAGCGAGGAATGCAAGTTGAACAGTGAAATGCGCGCATGCTTCAACGATATGGACAATCTGAAAAAAGCCCAGTTAGCACAAACAAGTAGGATGCGGTGGTCGAATTACTTTGCCATCCGCGTTGATTGCGACTATGAGGCGCACGAGTTCCTTGAGATCTGGGTTTTCCGCGAGAGGATATGTCATGGAAAGCACGGCGATGTCCTTCGTGAAGCTCTTGCTCTTTCTGAAGGCCTGTGGCCGAGGAGTAGGCTGCGGGGGCTCCGAGCCCTTGGAGCCGAACAGTCCAGATGGCGTGAATAAAATCGAGTGTAGGATCGCTTTGGCTTTGTCGCGTTTCCGTGGTTGGCCCGTCGGTAATGGGGTCATTTTGGGGGGTTGGAAGGGAATGGCTCATTGGGAGGGTGAAGACAGAAGGGTTAAGACTATGTATTGGTGAGCGCTTCAGCCTCCTTATGGAGCGTGGGATTCATGCTTTGATTGAGCGCCCAAGTGCCTGTAACTTGTTCGGCGCACAAAATACGGGAATCGGCATTATTGGCGGCAGGTACGTGATGCGCGGCTCGCCATGCAGTATTTGGAGAGCATCTGTCGCATGCAATTACTACGAATCACTACGGATAAGAATTAAACATTGTATCACCAGCGGTCGAGCGCTTATTCCCCGTTCCGTTGTTGTACCTAGAAAGCACAAGGAACGCACCCAGGCACAATCCGATATGGCAGCTTGCATGCAATGCAACGTGCTGATATCGAAACATCTATCGATGGTGGCGTAGGTGTTTCTTAGATAACTACCATATTTAAGCTTTCTGGCGCTCGTAGACCCTTAAGGCCTGCCTCAGGCCGTATCAATATGACAGACAGAACCATTCCCTGGTTCGGCAGGTATGGAGTCCGGTTCGGGCTATCATGCCATCTGTGATGGGACTTATTACAAAAACCACGTCAGCATACGCATATAAAATGGAGGGACGCCAACCTTCGATAAGGAGTCCTTCCGAGAGATACTATCACTTGACGCTTGCACTAGACGTAGGTTGGTTGGGTACATGGGCATCTTGTTTCAAAGACGTTGTACTTTCGAGCTCTGGCTTTGGAGATGGCAGGCCTGGCGATTAGGTGGGATTGTGCACAGACGGACAGTAGACGGAGCCTCTCCGCGAGAGTGAACCAGCATAAGTCCCCCGGGTTTGACAGAGCTGGCAGCTGGCAATGGTCAAATAAAGGCTCACATGATTACAAGGTAACCATGGCACAACAGTCTGCTGGATGGCAGGACCTAGCAGGATGGAAATCTACAAATGTGGGAAAATTACAAAATGACGACCAGTGGAAGTGCGACCTAGGAATTCAACTCAAGGCAAAGTCACTCGGCCTGACGACCTTACATTTTCACTCCCCTGACAGGCACTGCTACCCACTTGTTTTGTCTCAGATAGCCTCTGCGCGGTAGGTACTGGTGTCCAAGGTCATGACGGGCTCAAAAGACTTGTATCCAGGATGAGGATGCGGAGTATTGGTGCCACGCCTACTTATTCAAGTTCGCAGGACTGTCAATGGCACGACGACATGATGAGCCGCCAAGTCAAGGAAGGTCGTATTTTATCGCATTTTACCGCACGACAGCTGCCTGTATATTGTTTCAACGGTATTCCCATCAAGATCTCTGACTTTTATAGTTGTGCGGAAACTGGATCTTTCTACTATGGCATTGGAGCTTTGCCATCCACAGGACCAATTTTTTATGACTCATGTTCCACGATTCACGTTGCTTCTCTAAGCAATTTACTCATGCCAAAATCTTCAATGCTCACTCACATTCTCAAGTAAAACTACACCTTCCCTCATTTCCCGCGCTCCGCTCCCTCCCAATGACCCTGCGAAACTCATCTTGTCTCTCCGAGCATAGAACTACCGCTACCCTCGTTGTTTTGAATGGCGCTTGACATCGGTCAGGATGGAAGAACATCGGAGGGTACGTCGACTCTTTCTCTTTTTCCTTCTCAATGTGCCCAAGTGATTATCACATACTCAGAGCCCGAGATCAGGCCTCAGGTACATGTCCCACATAGGGGCTAGATTACGACTGCATCTGGTCATACGTGCAGCCAGACCCTGCTAGATCCAGATTCCCTAAAGGAGCTCTTGTTCAACAGCAAAGCTGGGCCCGGAAACATTTCGCGACCATTTTGTGGAAAGCGGTACCTTGGAAGATGACCATTGCCTTCTCAGGATCAGTCGGCCTCCATGAGCCATCTGTGCGAGAGGAAGTGTTAGCAACCAGTATCAACGACATCGGAACTTGCTTGTATCCTGGGATATGTTTAGACACTTATCATTGTAGATCTCAGCCATGTATGTACGTGAGAGGGGATGCAGCTGTGTAATGATAACAAAGTCAGTATGTAAGCAGCTCCCATCATCGTACAAGATGGTGTGATACGAATGGAGGTGCACTGGTACTGCTAAACTCTGCTAAAGGAGCCGCCTGACCCAGCGCAAATTACAGCGACTGCCTTAATCCGGAGCAATAACCCCCGCTTTGGGTGAACCCACTGCGATCAACCTTTCACTGGGGATCAGGTCTGTCAGCCATAACTATCGACCACTCTGTCTTCTGACACGCATATAGCATTGAGTACGGAGAGAATGTAATTTTATGACATCGGAAGATTAATATCACCAACAAAATCGCCCGCTCAGAGATCCTCGGCGTCATCTATACGAGCCGCCACCCTGGCTAAAACCCTTTCCCAGCCTCAACAACCAATTCCGTTCGAATGGCTGGTTTGCCGCCCGGGGAGCCGCCATCCAAATGGAAGACGTCAAATCCCCCTGATACGTCTTTGGCGCTCGCAGATCCCTCGAGGCCTGAGGCAGAGCAGGACCCTATTAACATGACAGGACCCTCCTCTTATTCTGTGGGTATGGAGTTTGGTTATCACACCATACAGTGATTTTGGCTTACTTCCAACAGTCACGTCAGTATGTATGAAATAGAGGGATACCGATAGTAGATAGTCGTCCCTCCAAAAGGTGCTAACACTTGGCCCTTCCAACGCTAGGCGCTGGTAAGGGACTCCTTGCGCTAACAGAGGACAGCATGAATGCTTGGAGCGCCTATGAAGACAAATGGCAATGCCTGTCGGAGGCTTGTCAGGTTCCATTCGAGTTGTGACATATCAAGATCCCACCCTCGATCTCCCGTCTTCTGCTCCCCACATTCAATAGTGGTCCTATTGTCCGAGCGCACAGCACCTAAAACCAGCCACAGACAAGAAATGAAATCACGAGCTGCGCGCGGTACTAATGACACTCAGGATGGTGGCACCAAATAAGGGGTCTGTCAGAATTCTTCTCGGTCATATGAATCCAAATTATTTCATTGGGGTACTGCACCTGTGCCACCATTCCTGAATAACCAGTAAGATGTGCAACAGGCTGCATGCTGACCCAGAGGAATGGATTTGATCAATATATGGTGCCGCCAACCGCGACCACCGGAGCGCTATTATCAAGTTGACCCCTATTTGCTGCAGGTGGCCATGTATTTAACCCGTATACGCATTGGAATATTGTGCCCCCAGACATAACTCCCCCCCAAGAGCACTCAAGCAATTCACTATCGATCATGTCTGCAGCGGTTCGTATCTTCCTGCCACCTCTTTTGCATCAACTAATACTCTCCCAATCCTGTAGGTCTTGATCCCAACGTCTCCAGACTCCCAACTGTACCAAGACGGTGAGTTGCACCCACCTTTATCCTCGAGATCCATGAAATTTCTGGCTCTAAAACTTGTTCAGCCGAAAACAGGTTCTGGCGTGAATGGAGAGGCGATCACACCAAACCACAGGTTGTAAATGTCTTCTATGTTGATCATAAGCATAAGCAAGTCTGGTACAACTACGATGCGTACAGGTATATTGTTTTACACCTTTCATGGTACCACACTTGCTGACCATTACATTAACTGTGCAGCAAGAACGTTGGTAATGAGCACTACATGTGGCACGGCACTACACGAGCGTGCAACATTGCTGACGACAACGCACACACCAAACCCTGTAACTTGCCTGAATGCGCGTTTTGCTCGATTCTGCGCGCGACTCTTGATCCACAGAGGGCTCGTAAGTGTTAATGTTTCATTCAGTTGGTCATTGAACACAATACCCCAAAGGCACGGGTTCTATGTTTGGCCATGGGGCATACGTAGCTCCTAACCCTAACAGTACGTCACCCTGTCCAATAAAGCCTAGTTGGATTGCTGAAATCGTTTGGCAGAGTCAATCAACCGCGACTACCTCAAGAATGAATACCACCAATCCCCTTATTTGACTTTGATGCGCTGCGCCGTAGCCGTTGGGAACACGAGACACTTGAGACACCACGACCACCATCTCCGAGACGCGCCCGATGGATACGACTCAGTAAGTCTGGATCCGATTTCTCGCGAAACTGTACTAACTCGATCCAGGTAACTGGCGTGACAAGGGCGCATGGTGGAGAGTTGGATTATCCCGAGACAGTCGTGTATACAAAGGACGCTATCCTCCCCGTTGAAGTCATTGTCCTGCAGTTTGCCCATGGTAAAATGGATCTTCCACCTTCAATTCAACCAGCCTGATACCAAATCCCTACCCAATAGCTGGTGAAAGTGGATATCACACGACTGGTGTTCCCAGGGCCGATCCGTATTCTAGCTTCACTGTGCGGCTCATCAATCAAAGAGACTCTGGTGAGTGCCAAGAAGGCTTCAACATCGCCCCTCACCCATCCTACCGGACTTGCAGACTGGAACAAATACCCCGAAGCCATACGCAACACCTACCAGGGTGAGGCACTCTGGACGGATGGAGTTGTACTACCGGCTGGGACAATGCGTAAGAGACATGTCTATAGATGATGACGTTCGAGCTAATGCCTTCAATCAGCTTCGCTGCCTAGCCAACAAGTGTACAGGGTAGTAAGGCGGGACCCCACTGGGGCAGCAGTTGCAGAAGGATGTAAGCCCACCTCCTTGTTTAGAAATGCCAATTAATATCGGGTTGCCTTCAGATGTTTCAGCAAGTACGCATGTTTCTATTCAAGCTGACGGACCGTACTGTATTCTTACTAATGTTAACAGATCCCTTCTATTTCCAGCTTGGCTGAGGGAGATACTTCCATTCTTCACTCTCTGTACTAGTATTTCGAAATGTATGCCTCCTGTTATCGATGATAAATGTGTAGTTATTTCTACTGCCACTGCACATTGCGAGTTCTTTGCAACGACCATCCTCAGTCCATACCGGGTCCCTAAACAATATTGTTCAAGCTTTAATTCTGGGTATCGCAAGTAAATAGCCAGCGACATCAAAATGAAATAGGGGCCTTTCCCCACTGAGCCAGGTAACGCAGTACAAGAAACAGCGTGAATAGCTTATCGATGGACGATGTGGATGCTGTGAGCACCTATGGACACAGTCGGCAATGGCTGTCCAAGGTTTTCCTGATTTCATCCGAGCTCTGCCACATTACCTTGGTTTTCCGTCATCTGCTCCTTGCGTTCACCGGTGACTCTCTTGTCCGAGCGCACAGCATGCAGAATTAGGCTTCCGCCGACAGACAATTGAATCATGAACTGTGATAAGTATACTGCTGACGGAATTCGGGATGGTAGCATCAGATAAGGCATCCACCAGTGTCCTTCTTAGTCACATGTATCGAATCATTTGCCTCGTTGGGATACTGCATCAGTTCCACCACTTCTGCGAGTGACAGCAATGCCCGCTGATCAATTAGATTGATATTGATCAACACCGGGTATTGTTCACCTCTGGGGGGGGACCCTTCGTCAGTATCTGGGCGCAAGGAACGTGCCCGGGCACATGTTCAACGGAGTCGTATGCGGTGCAGCATGTTGGTGTTGAGGCGTCTTGGTTCAATCCCAAAACCTCGCACTTTGACAGCTCGCCGCCCTCTCTTTGGAGACGGTCGGCCTGATACGTAGGTAAGAGCTTTGGTTAAGGGGTCTACACACAGACAGACAGACAAAAAGGCCGTGGTGTGAAAGACCACGCAATGGGCTGGCCTCTCATCAGTTGCCGTGCTGTGAGGGGTTCGGGTGGGATAGATGCCCCGGGTCAAACCCCCCTATCTGTACCGGGTCCCTGGATGCACCCCAGCATTGTTAGCGGGTCAGGCAGACTAATTAATATATTTAGTTTATCCTCTAATTCTGTCGCTACACGAGCCAAGGCGGGTTATGGAAGCGCTCAAGCCCTCTGATGAGCCCCTTCGCAAGGGCGAAGCCCGCATAAGTTCCCCCCATCTGTCAATGTGGGGTGGGAACAGGAACAGGACAAGATTTCTGAGATAACACTGCCACTCTACTACATTCAAACATTTTGGCGCTCGCAGATCCTCGAGGCTGGAGGTGGGGGAGGACTGTATTAACGTGACACAACCTCCCTCCTGTTCCGCAGGTATGGAGCTGGGTTATCGTATCATACTGTAGTTTTTAGGGGATGTTGACTTTCGATAGTCCTTCAGAAAGCTGTTATTACTTGCCCTTCCAGCATGAGACGGTGATAGGGCTTGATTGGGTGCGCAGGTTCCCTGTGCTGACAAGAAACAGCGTGAATGGCTTATCGATAGACGATATGGATGCTGTAAGCACCTATGGACACAGTCGGCATTGGCTGTCCAAGGTTTTCCTGATTTCATCCGAGCTCCGACACATCACCTCGATCTTCCGTCATCTGCTCCTTGCAGTCACCGGTCACTCTCTTGTCCGAGCGCACAGCATGCAAATTGGCCGCCGACAGACAGTTGAATCATGAGCTGTGCGATATACTACTGACGGAATTCGAAACGGTAGCACCGGATAAGGCGTCCGTCAGTCACATGTATCGAAATCATTTGCCACTGCATCAGTACCATCACTTCTGCGAGTGACAGCTAAAATGTCCGATGATCGATTAGGTTGGTATTGATCAACAGCGGATATTGTTCACCTCAGTCGTGAGGATGCAATTACCGGGCCGACCCCTATCCAACAAAGGAAGCCACCTATGTATGTATTTAACCTGAATACACGCTGGAACGTTGCGCCCACAAAGATACCTTCCCCAGGGCACTCAAGGATTCACTACTGACCATGTCTGGGGCTGTTCGTATTTTTCCTGCCACTTTACATCAACTAACACACCCTCAACATTGCAGACCTTAATCACAACCTCTCCAAGCTCCGAATTGTACAAGGACGGTGAGTCGCATCTACTCGTTCCTGAAAGATCCAGGAAATCCTCACTCTAAAGCTTCTTCAGCCGAAAGCAGGTTCTGGCGCGAATGGAAAGGTTCAAATCCAAAGCCGAGGGTTGTAAACGTCTTCTATGTTAACCATACGGGTCATCAAGTCTGGTACGACTACGAAGAATACGAGTATATTATTCCACGGCTCTCATGGTATCATACCTGCTGATCATCATGCTAATTATATAGTAAGAAGGTTGGAAATCAACAGTACCTGTGGCATGGCACTAAACGTGCGTGCAACATTGCCGACGACAATGCACACACCAAGGCCTGTAACCTACCCGAGTGTGCATTTTGCTCTATTCTGCGCGCGACTCTTGATCCAGGGAGGGCTGGTAAGTGTGGATGCTTTCGTTCAATTGATGCCTGAACACCAATGCCACTTCCAAAGCTACCGGGTCCATGTTCGGCAACGGAGCCTATGTGGCTCCCAACTCCAGCAGTAGGTCGTCTTTATTCAACAAATTCTAATTGGAATTTTGAAGTCATCATTCGATAGAGTCTGTTAATCGACAATATCTAAAAAATGCACACAATCAATCGCAAAACTTGGTTTTAATGCGCTGCGCCGTGGCTGTTGGGAAGACAAAAATGTATTACCACGCCGACCATAATATAAGGAAGCCTCCCGCTGGATATGACTCCGCAAGTCTAATTCCGATTTCGCCTGAAACTGTACTAACTTGACCAAAGGTCACCGGCGCAACAAAGGCACAAGGTGGAGACCTGGATTACCCTGAGACAGTTGTGTACACAAAAGACGCTATCCTTCCCGTTGAAGTCATTGTCTTGCGCTTTCCCCATGGTAAACTGTTCTTTCCATGATTCAACTGATTTGGTGCTAAATGTTCATTCAACAGCCGGCACAAATGGATATCCAACAACCGGTACTCCTAGGCCCGATCCATACTCTAACTTTAAGAGGCGGCTCATCAAACAAGGAGATGCTGGTGAGTACCAGAAAGGCTTCAACATCGCTCTTTGGTTATTTTATTGGACGTACAGACTGGAACAAATATCCCGAAGCCATACGCAACATTCGTAGTGGTGAAACACTCTGGACGAATGGGGTTGTACTACCACCTGGGACAATGCGTAAGAGTCACCTTCATCCAAGGGGAGGGTGGTGAAATTCTGACTGATGCCTTTAATCAGCTTCGTTACCTAGCCAACAAGTATACAAGGTAGTAAGGCGTAGTCCATCGGAACCCACTGGACGAGTAGTTGCAGAAGGCTGTAAGTACATCCTCTCGTTGTTTAGGAACACGAATTGATATTGAGTTGCTTTTTAGATGTTTCAGCAAGTATGTATACTTCTATCAAAGCAAACAGACCATGGTGTTCTTACGAATATGAACAGATCCTTTCTATTTTCGACTTGGGTAACAGCAGACTTCCATTCTTTACTCTCCGTACTGGTATATATGCAATGTATGCCTCTCTTTTGCTGCGAATCGATTGAATTTCAAATATACAGCTCGATGCTCATTGTTTCCTTTCGTGTTTTTCATTCCATACTTCTCATGGACACCGTAGGTAGATGATTGAGCTCCTATTAATTTAGGTAGCAACTACGGTCGGTCCATATTCCTCCGGCCGCTAAATAGTGGTACATAGTCCAACACACCCCCACGGTTCCTCTCCAATTTTCTGGGCATCACTGGTGATTTCTACACTGCGCTGCGCAAGCTCAATTGCATTTTAGACGTACCCTCACCCGATGATGCCGACGAATGTCCCTTGCACTTTTATCACACACCATTCCATGATTATCTCGTCCAACCTGCTCATTCTGGCCGATTCTGTGCCATGCTGCCCCCTGATTTTCGATGATATGACGAGTAGCAGAAATTGAGTTTGTGTGTCATCGGCTCAGCTCTAACATTGCTCAAATCATTTGCAAGTCCTGACCCATTTGATCCAGAATGCCCGATCCCCGAGATGACCGCGCTACAGGTTGCCGAACATCTACCTCACACGGCCATTATTGGGCACAAAGTCGAACCTGGAGGCTGCTAGAACAATGGTTGAGACCATTGCTCCTTTTGTCTTCAGTTCCCACACATTCCAACCTGGCCTGGTGACAATCATTAAGAAACACTAAACCATTTGCTCCGCACCTCTGACTACAATTCTCTCTCCTTCCTCCGGACCCCTGCGAGACATATATGGATGCAAAGCTTTATTTGCCACCTCATATGCTAGACATTGAAGATGTCGGTAAGGTCTATCATGTACTCGCTCAGATCTGGACGCTCACATTAGAGGCATAGTCTCTCTGCGATTGGGCTGGACATACAGCATGAGTGAAGTCGATGATAAGCTTCTCCCTCTCTTAAAATCCTGGGACTTGCCGCGAACCTCTGGTAAGGATGGGCCCAGGGGATCATTATGTGCTGATTCTGGCGCGAGAGTAGACATGTGACCTGGCCACGCTACAAGGGTACTCTTCTTTTCACTCCTACTCCCACCTCGCTACCCATTTTCGTTTTCGCGTGTATACTACACCGTAGCCAGCGCCCTTTCTAAAAACCCACCCACCCATACCCTCTTGTTACCTCTCCCCCCTACCGGGCTCGGTACATGCATAGTCAGTCGGTAGCACGGTTCCGGGGTGACCCGACCGCGCTCCCTCCTCGGCCTCACCACCTGGGGTCTCCGAGGCTTTCCTCAAGCCACGTCCCTCTCATCCCAACCTGCTCAGTACCGAGCTCAGCCAAGTAATATTTGTGCGCTATTTATAACCAATTTGTTAACTTACTTAACTAAGAATGTCTGTGCTATCTGGGTCCCTCACAGGGCAGGACTGTCCTTATTATAATCTAAAAAGAAGGGATCTGTTAATGTTCGTAAGTAAAATTATAGTCCGCCTGCTTAATTGAAGACATACGTACCCGCCGAAATATCTTAAAGTAGCTCAATATTAATTCGTGGTCCTAGCTAAGGAGAAAATGTGTTTACAGCCTCCGGCAACGACAGTCCCAGTGGGGGAAGAAGGACTCCGCCTCACCACCTTGTATACTCTTACTTTAGGTAGCGAGGCTGATTATAGGTATCGGTTAATGTGTCATTATCCTATGGATAAATGTAACTCTTACGCATTGTCCCAGTTGGTAGTGCAATTCCATCCGTCCAGAGCGCCCCACCCTTGTAAGTTGTGAGGGAGGAAACACGCCTGCGCGCACAGCTCGTTGCGCGCTTCCTCCTCACCATTGTCTCATCAGATCCCGACGCGACTCGATTCCGAGCCATTGTCGCTCCCGGTGGCACAATGCCCTCCCCTCCTTAGCATAGTTTCCTCTCTTTGTTGCCGTAGATACTATTCACCTCCCTCGCAACTTGTCCCACTTCAGGTAGCTAATTATCTTGGATTCGTAGTATAAATTCGGGTGCTCGAGCACCTGGCTAGTGGAGTTTTCCCCCCCTTCCTCCTTCGTTCGTTACTCTCGAAACTCTCTACATATACTCTCGACCATCTAATTACACACACATTCTTTTATTCATCGCGCTCTCCTTTCACACGGACCTAAGCCCCTAGACCGTTTCGTCGGTCTGACTATTTATCAGTCATTTTTGTTGCTAACGAAGAACTCGTTTTACAAAGTGTTGCATATGGCTTCAGGATATTTGTTCCAGCCTGCTGTAATGCAAGTGTCGCGTTAGCAACAAAATGATACAAACGAGCACAACCGGTGAAACGGTTGCTGGGCTTGTCTTCTCGACCTCGTGAATTAGTGTTACAACTCCAGTTGAGTGAGAGACTTTAGAAAGGGGGTAAAAGAGAGAGAGTGTGTGTGTGGGTGAGTGAGAGTGAGAGTGAAACTGAGGGAAAGAAACTGCAGGCTGGTTATGCTGTAGTCTATCGGAGGTCTTATGGGGGCGGAGACATCCTCGTCATTAGGAGCTAAGGTATCTAAGTACAAATGTGCTACTTAAATACCTAAATGAAAATATGATGCAGGGACGGATTCTGCGCGCAGACGAGTTTCCTCCCTCACACTGAAAGATCAATAAAATAAATGAATAGCGATGTCGAAGACTCTCTGGCACTCACCAGCTTCCCTTTCACTGATAACCCGCGTCCTGAAGCTAGCATACGGGTCAAGGTTGGGAGTTGGGAGTATTGGTGGTTGGATATCCGTCTTTGCCAGCTGTTGAGGCATTGAGCACCGAGTCAGTCGAATTAGAGAAGGATCATATAGTCTACCATTGGGATAGTGAAGGACAATAACTTCGAGGGGGAGGATAGCATTCTTTGTATACACAACTGTCTCGGAATAATCCAACTGTCCACCTTCTGCTTTTGTTGCACCAGTGATCTGGATCGAGTTAGCACGGTTTCAAGAGGAATTAGAACTTGACTTGCGGAGTCATATCCAGCAGGCGGCTCGGATATATCAGGCATGGGGTTGTAAGCGATTTTTGTCTTCCCAACAGCTACGGCGCAGAGCATTAAAACCAAATTCTGTGACTGATCATGTGTATTTTGCAGGTGTTCTGGATTGACGAATGCTATCGAACGATGTCAACCACTGTATCCGGAATCCATTGGGCAGGGCGGTTTACTATTGGAATCGGAAGACACGTAGGCTCCAAAAGCCGAACGTGGATCCCGGATCTTTAGAAACGCCATTGGTGTTGAACGGTTGACCGAATAAAAGCATCCATACTTACCGGTCTTGAATGGATCGAGAGTGTCACGCAGAATAGAGCACAATGTGCAATTGGTCAAATTACAAGCGGTGATGTGTGCATTGTCGTCACCAATGTTGCACGCACGTTTAGTTCCATGCCACATGTATTTTTCATTTCCAACATTCTTCCTACACGATGGTCAGTATGCATGGTACTATGTGAGCTGTGAATGACACACTTGTATGCCTCGTAGTTGTACCAGGCTTGGTGCACCTGTGTGGTTGACATAGAAGACGTTTACAACCATTGGCTTGGCCCCGTCGCCCTTCCAATCGCGACAGAACCTGGTTTCGGCTGAAGGGGTTTTAGAGCAAGAAACTCCCAGACCTTGAAGGTACGAGTATATGTGGCTCACCACTTTTGAACAGCTGGGAGCTTGGGGATGTTGGGACCAAAGTCTGTGGGGTCGGGGGAGCATTAGTTGAGGTGAGACGAATGGCAGGAATACACGAACTCCAAGCATGATCGGTCGTGAATGGCTTGAATGCTGTGAGCGGCAAAGATGTTTCTGTATGCACAAAGTTCCAACGTGGATTCAGGTTAAATACCCGGGATAGCTGCCTGTTACGGATGGAGGTCGATTTGATAATTGCCCCGATGATTAACGCGGAGTATCGATCAAATCCATTCCGAATCATGGATGGACACGCTGTTACCCATTACCCATCCAGAAGTGGTGGCCCAACCGGGCGGATAATTTACCCACATTTGACTAAGAAGGGTTCTGATAGACGCTGTACAGGCGCTAGCGCTCTAAATGTCACGGTGCAGTATCATGTCTCACAGTTCGTGTGTCAATTGCTAGTAAGTGGCCCGTCCTGAGCGCCGTGTGCTGGGATCGAGGGTGAAAATGGAATCCGACGAATTTTCAACATGCGTTGTCTTCTGTCCCTATAGACGCTTGCACCATCCACGCTCTCTACTAGAAGCTCGTTCGTTCTCCCAGTACGGGGAATCTGTCTGTCCAAGCATGCCTAATGATATCCAGTGTCTAGCGCCAAAAAGCGCCTGTGAGAACCGTAACCCTAATTAGAGGTGTAGGCCGATGGGGTTACTTCAAATAAGATTTTGGAATTGAGCCTCGCACTTTCGGAACTTGCTGCCCTGTTTTTGGAGACGGCCGGCATGACGCGTAAGTAAGGATCTAGCTAAGGAATTGCACAGACGAAAAGGCCGTGGTGTAAAAGACTATGCAGTGGGCCGGCCTCTCATCAGGCACCGTGCTGGAAGGGTCCGAGTGGGAGGGATGCCCCAGGCCCACCCCCCCTATTCTACCTACCTGTGCGGGGTTCTGGCGGCACCCCGGCGCGCTAGCCAGTCCAGCAGATCAATTGACATATTGATTCATACTCCCCCACAGCCTAAGTTAGGCAGTCTAATTCTGTCGCTACATGGGCCAAGGCGGGTTAGGGCAGCGGTTAAGTCCTCTGATGAGCCCCTTCGCAAGGGCGAAACCCGCATAAGTCTCCCCAACCCTCTCCTCGCCCCACCGTTTTTGTCTCTCTCGAATATACACCATCCTCGTTTGTCACCTTCTTGGGGTGATTTCAACAGTTTATAAATGGCCAGGTCCACAATCACATAGTTTCTCTAAACGGCCCACTCGCACCCAAGCCATTGGTCCTCGATATCTGCATTGTTCTCGAGTAAGGGTGTGTCTTCCCCCAGCCTCTGCAATTCGCTCAGTCCTGATAGCCCCGTTATTTCGAATACTGCCTCACACTGGTTACAAAAGTGAACAGTTATGTCAGAGGGTATGTTCTCTCTCGTTCCCAGTGTACCTGCCGTGGAAGTGTTGCATACTCAGAGTCTATGATTAGGTCTGTTAACCCATGATCATCCCCAGCTCTGTCTTCTTATGCACGGCTGGCGTCGGCTATGGAAAGAATGAAGTCTTCCGGAAGCATCAATACGCTCAAGCGCCTCTCTGCCCCTGTCGGTTGATACCAATGGAAAGGCCGTTCTATCAGAACTCCTTTCGACATCAACGCGAAATGCCACCGACGACTGAGGTGAACAATACCAATCTAATCGATGAGCGGGCGTTTTAGCTGTTACTCGCAGAAGTGGTGGAACTGATGCTGTACCCTAACGAGGGCAAACGATTTCGATACATGTGACTAAGAAGGATACTACCGAATTCTGTCAGGAGTATATCACACAGCTCATGATTTAATTGTCTGGCGGCGGCCAATTCTGCATGCTGTGCGCTCGGACAAGAGATTCAACGGTGAACGCAAGGAGCAGATGAAGGAAGATCTAGGTGATGTGTCAGAGCTCGGATGAAGTCAGGCAAACCTTGGACAACCATTGTCGGCTGTGTCCAGAGGTGCTTACAGCATCCACATCGTCTATCGATAAGCCATTCACGCTGTTTCTTGTCAGCACAGGGAACCCGCACACCTAATCAAGCCTAATCACTGTGTCGCGCTGGGGGGCGGGTGATAACGTCTTTCAGAAGGACTATCGAAAGTCGGCATCCCCCAACAATTACAGTGCGGTATGATAACCCAACTCCATACTTGCGGAGCAAGAGGAAGGTTCTGCCGTGTTAATGCAGTCCTCTTCTGCCTCGGGCCCCAAGGATCTGCAAGCGCCGAATATAGTAAAGCGGCAGTGCCACCTCAGAAATCCTGTCCTGTTCCCACCCCACCATTGTCAGATGGGGTTAATGGGGTCTGCATGCTTCTATTCAATTGATGCCTGAACACCAGGATCCATGTTTGGCTCGGAATGATGGTCATCGGCCCGCACATCACTGAGGTCTGTCACTGCACGAGTTGGAATCAGCGTATCTCGAGACGGCGAGAAATTATATCGCCCAGAGAGCGAATTCTGCGAGGGAAAGACCTCGTCCTTCACGAAGTTGTTGTCACGCCCTGAGACTCGCCAAAGCCGCGTCCGTTTCCCCCGGTCCTTTGACCAATCATACAATACGGCGCGTATTATTGTTACTGAACAGACTCTTACAATTACAAATTGTGGAGTGACTTCGCCCATCATTGTTTCAAATCTTGCACTGAAGCATTTCCTGATCATGAAAGGGTTGGGAGGTTTGCCCTGATAGCGCCGCCTGACTCAGATTTGGGATGCCTATAAATTTGAAACTCATCTTCGGCATCTCAAGATCGTCGAATACAATCCAATATTTGTCGTTTTCCCACATGGAAATGGACACCCCAGCCAAGATTCAAGCTCTAAATCCATTGGGGAAGCACTGGAAACTCTAGAACGGTGGAGAAAATCTCCATACAAGTATTTGTCACCACAATTTGATGACAAGAACGTGTAGCTGCTGAAGGCGGGATAAAGGGCAATAGCTGGACCTGTCGTCCCCTCATTTTCTCCCGAGGTCCTGCTGCACTGAAACATATGTGTCAAAAGCGAATGTACGGTAACTGAGCTCAATTCACTTATCTCCTTCACTGGTCCCCCGAGTAGGCTTAAGGCTGGATGTGTTATTTGTGGGGCTGTGTGTCCTGTGTTAGAACCAGCGGTGTGTTGGGTATTGATTTGGTTGTGTCCTGTGGGAATTCCTAATTCTCTCTCACTCAGATGAAAACGGTGAGTGTTCTAGAGTTTGTGATTTACTTGTGTCTCTTAAACAATTCACAAGCGCCGGTGTAATAGCCGCGGTTGTGCTCACAGGGTGCGCCACCGGAGGCGTGGCCTGTCCAATTGTGATGCATGGTGCGATTTAATGTACGTGTCACTCCGAATATTATACGCTGATCGTCATTAATGTACGCCACTAGACTTGGTCCGGTGGTATGCCATGGTGAGCTTGGAGTGCATCAACAGATCCGGCAGCTTACTGACTAGTATTTTTATCCTCCTCTGCTATTCAAACTTGTATTTTCAGTGGTCCAAGTGAACGAGGAGTGCAAAGCCCCAATCAAGCACTTGTGGAATACTGCAATAGATGATATGATGAGAGAGGTCGCGAGGAAGAGGTACAAGCTGTTGGTGAGATGCAGTGTTAACGAGACACAGTGACTCTGGTCACTTCCGTTTTCGGCCTAACTTAACAAAAGCAGAGTCGCTCTGCACACACACCGGCACACACTTATTTCATATTCTGTGTGCCGGTGTTCCGTCTTTTTACAACTATACAGTTCTTGTCCCCAACACATAAAAAGAATTAGCTTACCAACACACCTCAGTGGTTTGCGAAATGAGTGTGACGCTAAGTACATCTACCAATGGGTTATGGGCCCTGAAAGACACAACTAACTTTATATTGAACTACACTACCTAGGGGTGCCGAAGTTTGGTTCAGAACTTCAGTTCGAACCTGAACCTCCTGAACTGAACCTAAAAGTTCAGTCCAGTTCAGGTTCAGGTTCAGCCCCTGGCCTGCTGGTTTGTTTCACAGTTCAGGCTCAAAGATGAGGGGCCTGAACGCGTCCGAACGGGTTCGAACATGTTCGAACTGATAAGTTAGAGCTTCGCAGTAAATACAAGAATTTACGACAATTTTCCCAGTAGAAATGGGAAGATTGATGTATATCTCGGGGACAACTGCAGGGATCAGCAAGCAGTTATTCGCCGTTTGATAGCCCCTGCCAACACCTCTTGAACGTGCTGCTTCATGCCCCAATTGACCCACCCCTTCCATCGTCATTGCCATCAACATTGCCTAGGTTCATGCCTCATTTCGTAGTCTCACACTGCACCATTCCTCTTACTACTACCACCGTTAGATGCGCATTTTTAAGGGCCTTCCAACGCCACATTGCACATCCTGGGAAACACTCTTTGAGTGAGGTAAAACGTGTTTTCCTTGCTGATCACCATCCCCATGCAGATGTCTCTGTTCTGGGGCCATTTCTCAACGCCTCGGGACACAGTAACTCACATCTGGAAGGTCTTTACTGTGCCTTTCCAACACACTTACTCATGTCCGGTTACGCTTGGCGGTTGTCTCGCAATTTGAGGGTCTTTGTTGTCTCACCACTTTCCCTCCTTGCAGGGCTTCTGGGCCCACTGCCTTGCTTCAACATGCTTGGGCTTATCTTTTTTATGTTGGAAATAAAAACCGATTGTGAGTGTCATGGTACACAGGGGGTTCCAAGCATTGACTGCTTGTCCCTATGATCACCCGCCTCCCTGTGGTTTGGCTCCTGAGCATTTTATTTCTCTCACCCTCTATGTAAAAGGTAGCCAGCATGCCAGGATAGTTATCTACTCCTTCTATTGTTCTGGCTTTACTTTAAATACCATAGCAAGAATCCCCTGCAGTCTCAATTCTCACAGAGTCACACATACAAGTTTCTGAGGCTGTAAGTAGTCTTTATCACTTTCCTCTCATGACTATTACTTATGTTGTCTGTAGAATAATTACTTGTCTTCTAACAGGTATAGAATACATCAGTTCTTGCATATATGAGTTTCTGAGGCTAATGATCACTCATATTCTAACATTTTACTCTTATTCACCCTTCCTACCCTTCTTTGCTTATTTGTACCTGTTTTTTTCTTTTTTTGGAGGGGCTAATATATGTGTATGGAAAAGATGGGTACAAAACTGGACTTCTAGATGGAGGGGTAGAAGCAAAGGAATGGGAGCTCAAGGAATGGAACTTTGATTAGTTTATTGCCAATATAAACACTTTTTATGACATAATACAGAAAAGTTCAAGTTCAAACCTGTTCAAACCCTGAACTGAACTGAACTGAACTTTGGCACCCCTAACACTACCCTTACCACAAACACATCACATCACTGAACAAAATGCATCCAACTACATAAAACACACTCACACTTGGGGAACACATATATGCCTCACAGACATAAAAAATGACAAAGTCCAGGCCACCAACTTTCCCTGAGGGGGACAAATTTGATAGATCAAACTGGATTTCCTGGAAAAACATGATCATAATCACAGCTGAGGTTCAGGGTGTGACAGGATACCTCACTGGATTGATCATCAACCCAACTACCACTACAACCCCCACAGTTATAGTAACTCTACCTACTACCATAGGTACTCCAAGCCCAGCCATAGCCTCCATAACCCAACCAACAACACCTGTAATGGCAGACACCCCCTGGGACTTGACTAGCTCAATGGCTAGTGAGTGGAAGACTTGAAATGTGTGGACCAAAGGCCTTCTGCTCTACAATATTCACAATCCTATTGGTATGGGTGCCAACATCACAGGTAGTGCAGCTGAAGTCTGGAAATCCCTTGTTGATCTGTATGACAAAATATCTGAGCTATTGTTACTACATGCAAAAGAGGAGCTACAAAACTTATGTTACTGGGATGGGGATAATTTCCCAAACTATATTGCTCTTTTATGAACATTCTGGCAAAACATGAATGTAATGGGCAGCAACATCACTGATACTGCTTTCCAATCTATTATACTTGGTTTGTTACCATGATCCTGGGACCCAGTGGTAGCTACACCATACACCACTACATCATCTGTTGAAGTGATTGCCAGGTTAAACACACACTGGGCCAGGATTAGTCATGATAAACTATACCACAGTACCAACTCACCCACAGCACTCCAAAACAACACCCCACATAACCAACAAAACCTTGTCTGTACCAACCCCAACTACCACAGAATCGGGCATACAATTGATGACTGCTATTGGCCAGGTGGTGGTAAACCTGGGCAATTCCCTTTGAATTTTGGACATTGTAGGATCTAGGGCTAGACTATGAACCAACAATCCTGTGTTAATCAATTACCCCCCAATCAACCAACCCAACAACTGTGATCATTTCAAACTACAACCAATGAACCAAACAATCAAATACCAGTTTACACACCCAAGGATGTGGTTATTCTCATGGCTGAGGTGATAAGAAAGGAAACTATGCTAAGGAGGAGGGGACATTGTGCCACTGGGAGCAACAATGGCTTGGAATCAAGTTACATCAGGATCTGATGAGACAATGGTGAGGGGGAAGTGCACAATGAGCTGTGTGTGTAGGCATGTTTCCTCCCCCACATCTGAGGGGTACTTGAATATTGACTTCCTAGTCAATCAGACATCAGAGTGGTGGAAGTGGGTTACTGGTTGGCTCAGTATCATAGGTGTTCTTGTTGAGCTCCTACAGGGACATGTTGGTGATCTTGGTGAGTGGGATGGCTTGGATGTTGCATGGATAGTAAGGGACAAGCCAAAATGCAGCAAACTGGAGCTTGGAGATTGATCTGTCAAGCTTGGCAAGGATGTAGCTACCTCCTTTTGTACATCATAGGACTACCATAGGGCCAAAGTAACAGAGCTGTGTCTTGTTGCCAAGGGTGCCAGGATCAAAGTTGAAGTCCTTGATAGTGTTGGCAAACCTCTCATTAAACTGTCAAATAGAGTTGTAGTGTGCCTTGATGACCAAATCCTTTACATGCTTGAGGTCCTGGGGATGCTTTTGGAGCTGAATAGTCCTATAGGTGATGAGGTCAGCAGTGGGGATGGGTTTGGTGAGAACAGGAGTGAGATAGGTAGCTTCTGCAAGGTTGAAAGGCAGGAGGGGTTTGAGTCCATGAGCTATATAATAAGGGAAGTAGCCTGTGGAGTTCTGGATAGAAATACATTCAGCCCAAAATATGGAAGGGGCAATGGAGGTCCACCATGGGAGTTGTCTATCATAGGTACAGAGGTGGCCACCAACAAGTGCTGAGGGGATGCAGATGTGGGATTTAAGGGCCAAAAAGGTACCTCCAGCATGCTTGATATGCTGGATAACCCTGTTAACATTCTGTAAGTGTTCCCATACAAACCTGCAGATGCCTGAGTTCTCTGGGATAGTCTTGTAATCACTGTCAGGGGTTTCATAATGTGTTGGGGGATCCTTGATGGGGATGTTGTTGACAAAAGGAACAGCTACATGAGGGATTTCAAGTAGCAAGAGCAATGTGAGATTACCATATTGGATCTGGAGTGCGTTCATGTAGCCCATGGGTAATGAGGTGAGTCAGAAGGTCCCTAAGGGAGTCTGGAAAGTAGTAAGGTCTTGGGACTTGGTAGTGATAGCTTGTTGTTCATAACCAACAAATAAATCAAATACACCATAACATTCTTACCCTCCAAATGATTCAGCATATTGCTCCATGACAGGTGACAGGCCACTATCCTTGATTGTGATGGCATTGAGGGGCTGTAGGTTGTGGACAATTTGAAGTGACTTCCTATCCTTTTTGAAAACACAGAACCAGCATGATTAGTAGGAGCTCAATGGCTTGTAAACTCCAGCAGCAATCTTGGTTTTGATGATCTTGATAATGTGATGGTAGATGCTGGAGGGAATGGAAATGTTCTTGAGAGCCCAAGGAACATGATTGATAGTTGGAATTACTATAGAGTCAAAGTACTCTGATGAAAAGGTCCCCTTTTCAGAGTCTTTCCAGGCAAATGCAAGCTCTTGTAGCTTGATGAGATGGCATACAAGCTTTTCTTCTTTGGGCCATAAAAAAATATCCTTATTCACATTCATAGCTGTCTTTCTTTCTTCAGTATATCACTCTCCAGGCAAGAACTCAGGTGGATGTGTAGGCAGTGTTGGTAGGGAAGCCAGGGAAGCCAGGGGGTCTGAGGGAACATGTTGAACTACAGTATCTGCCAAAACCTTTCCAATGTTCTCCAGTTCTCAACTATTCCTTGAATAGCTCTAGATATACTAAAGCTAGAGACCTCATATTTTAAATATATATACCCCTATATCTTATCTACTAATTAACTTAGTAATAATTACATAATATTCCATATTTGGAAGTCAATGAATTAAACAATATTTATAGTGCATTGGAAAGGTTTTGGAACTCTTAATATATAATCACATGATTTTGTTTAATGTAATCAAATAAATGCAAATAAAATCATGTAACCCTATAGGATAATGTATATATATAGGTGCTTACTTCCTATACCTAACCCAACCCCCCAACCTACCATACCCTACCATGAGGTCACTTTCTACTACCCAGATCAGTCACATTCTCTCTCTCTTGGACAAAGGAATTTCTGCTGCCCAAATCTCTTCTACTATGGGCCTGGGCCTTAGTACTATATTCAGACTTTGCTCTCAACATTGATCAACACTCTCCAAGTCTGTTAGTGGCCATCCATCCAAGCTTTCCTCCTGTGATACCCACTATGCTGTCAAACTCATCACCTCCCAAAAGGCTGACAATGCTGTTCAGGTTACCAAATCACTCCAACACATGACCCAGAAACTATGCCATCTATGATGACTATAGTTAAAAAAATGGGACATGAGCATATGCCAATTCCCTTTAGCAATAATGCTCCCAGATGGGACACATCAAAACCACAGACATTGAGGAATTATCTCTGGATGCTTGAATGTCTCTTCACAATAATGAAGATAGTGGAGGATGCAGAAAAGATTAACTGGGCAGTGTCATATGTGGATTAGGATATCCATGAAGAGTGGATGAGTTTTGCAGAGTTCATAGCTGGAAGCTGGTCAGGCTTTGTAGAGAGATTAAAGAAAGAGTATCCCAAGACTGTGGCAGCTGAACAGGGCTCAGTACAATGCTTGAGACAATTCTGTGCTGAGAGTAGAGGCATTGCAATGAATGAGGAGCATAAAGTCTTGGACTTCAAAAGGCATTTCATTCTCAAAGCAGAGAAGTGTCTGAAGTTGTTGGCAGTTATCTTGAACCAAGAGCTAGTCAAGGTATTTACAAGCACACTGGACTCAGTGTTCCAGGATGTACTCAATGCAAGATTAGCAATTACTGGGGCATGTAGAACTACAAGCAATGGGTCAGCACTGACTGCAAAGGATTTATGCAAAGAGGACCCCTATGATTGAAGGATTGTCATGGACAAAGCCATTGAAATATCAATTGGCAAAACACTTATGTGATCCCTTCATCAGGATTTGAGGCCAGTGAACTTAGCATCTATGAGCCATCTGCCTGCAATGTCCAGAACAGGGATGTTGTTATGAACAGTCCAGACAGAGAGGAGTTGGAACAAGTATTTGACTTTACAAGATGGATAAAGGAGACCACAGACCAGCTACAGGCACAGGAGTATGAAAACAAAGAGAGGGAATACTACAATGCCATGCAGGACTTGGTGAGAGATGCAGGAATGGAGATCACCTTGGAAGATACTCTGGAATACCCTGAAGAGGAAAGGGATAGCTATGGATTGACCAATCCAACCTCTGGCACAGATGGAAGCACCAAGAGAGTGGAGAGCAAGAAGGAGGAAGAATCCATGGAGATAGGATTGGGAGCAGAGAATTATGAGTCAGAAGAAAGTGATGGAACATCACACAGCAGTGGAATGGAGAATGAGGACAATGATTCATTGTAAGATAGAAATAGCAGTAGGATGCCATCAGCTAGGATGCATATCATGGTCAAGGCTGCACAGGACAAGTAGAATAGCCCAATAACCTATAATGAGTATATGGTATCTCATAGGTATATAAAGGCTTGTACAAGTAGAGATTAAAGCCTTAAGCTTTAATCTTGGTAACAGCAGTTGTTAACCTCTCTGCCTTAACTTGGCATCTTCTCTCATTATCTCATTGAGCATGATCTACTAAGCTCTACAAGGCCAACCATCTTGGACATCTTGTTGAGTGATTGAAGGCCTTCTCCAGTTATCTTTGGATAAAGAAGGAGCAAGGATCATAACAGATGTATGACCCTGTAGTAAAGTGAGAGCTGCAAAGCTTAAAGCAAAAGTTCCAGGATGAAGTCTTCACTGTGAGACCCTAGGGGTTGTAAAATACGACGTTAAAGAGTGAAGTGTGTAAATAGTTACAGATAGTGTTGTTTCTCAAGATGTAGGAAAAAACGACATTTTCGGTAAGGTCATTTTCAATGGTAAGTCTCGATATTTACGCCAGATAATGTCATGGGTATAACGATGTAATATATGGTGGTCCAGAGGAGTGGTAAAAACACCTCAAAGGGGGGGAATAGGGTATACCATACATATTATTGTTTTTCAGGCCTTAGGAAAGTGCAACAGTTTTAGTAAGATCACTTTTCATTGGTAAACATGGATATTAAGTATTGGAATATGATACTGGAGGTTTTATGTCGTCAGCAGGAGAGAAGGATCTACTTATAGCACTCATCCTGTTTGGCAAGCTGGTGGGTTAGACAAAATATTAGCAGTATTTGGGCATCTGTTTGGCCACAGCCCATAGTCGTTGTCGTCATCGTTATTTGTCAACAAATACCAACCCTGACAATGGAGTGGAGCGTTTGATGAATGAGGTGCAGACGTGTTGTAAAAAAAAAACTGGAGCTGTACCTTTATATCCAAATTATAATCGTTCTCAAGTTTCAAGTTAGGATGGAGTGAGGAAAAATAAAGCACGATCTCATCACTGTCGCGCATGTTTGCATCAACGTCGCATCCATCACCACACCTGCCCCCAACCGCCATCATCACACCCGCCCTCAACCGCCATCATTACACCCACCCTCAGTCGCTATCACAGCATCCAACAACATGTATTATTATATTTATTCACGCAATCCACGCGCAAAGGCAAACCCGAGTGGAGGGGAGAGGAAACGAGCGAGACAGGTGCTGGAAAGGGCGGTGGCGGACTTCAGGGACGAACTTTCACAAGTTCTTGGAGATAGGAATGTGGATTGGGTCCTGATGTGAGTATTCGATGAAATAAATTAGATAGCTGACGAAAGAGGGAGGTTTAGGGGTGAAAAACATAGCTCGGATACTGATAGCTGCCGCCACTGGACAGTGTGGGCGTTCGACAACGAGCACGCCGTCGCGACATTCCATCTTTATGGACACAATGGCGCGTCACCAGGGGCGCAGCTTTTCGCGAATGGAGGAAGATGGAGGGTCGGGGGAAAGAGTCTGGACAAGGTGGCATGTTATGACTGGTGAACTGTCGGGGCGATCTATAAAATTGTATCATTATATCTTGATGTATTTTTTGGCATTTTTTGGACAATCTACGAGCGATTTCAGTTGAATCGAACAACTCATCAACCGGGTCTTCACCATATAGGTGCCTTTGTTGCCCGTTTCTCTGCAAATAGTGACTTTCGCTGTATGCTGGTCATAATGCGCTCACCTCATCACAGAATGTTTTTGGTTTGTAGCGCCTGGACTTGTGTAGTGAGGGTAATATGAGCGGTTGACTGTTGCGATAGGATGGCTTTAAGGGTGGAGACATTTCCGTGTTCACGTTCAAGGTTGCTTTTGCATAATCGTAGATCTTTGTTGGCATCACGTAGTTCTCATTCTCGCTTCTTGAGGTCCATTTCAATGTCCATAATTTCACAAGCATGCCGCTTTTTGAGGTTCTCGATCTTGTCAGAGGCATTAACAAGCTCTCGGCGTTGATTAAGTTCTTGCAATCGTGCAGTAGCAAGGTCACAAGAAAGGGCGACATGGTTGGCCTGCAGCTCTGCAGCTTTGGCCTGCTCTGCCTCCATATCCATGGCCAGATGGGCGGCATCAACTGCCCTTGCAGATTTGACGGAAGTGAGCTGTTCCTGTAACTTGGAGAGGACTGTGGAAGAAGCACCTTCACAGGACTGACGACACTGCTAATGCACTCGGTTTCCTCTCTCCTATCACCTTCATCACCTCGGATGAGATCAAGGCCAAGGCGGCAGCTGTGCGAATCGTCCACTTGAATTACTCATCCAAGATATCTGAGAGACACCAAGTACATAGCTACTGGCCTGTAATGGCGGACTTGAATGGTTTGCAAATCAACACGATCGGAGCCTTAATCCACCTGGATCTCCATATCAGGGCTTCGATCTACAATGGCCCACGCACCCCTGTCTAATATCCTTCCAACAACACACTGCACTGTACTTAGATCAACAACTTCATCAACACCACAATCCTTATTACTGTAATAATAAATGCCACTCTTCTGTGTTGCCTTGACACCACGAATAAGTGCCAGAATAACGGTCGTTGGCATGGCTAAGTTGAGTTGTGGTGTGGACGGGAGTTCCAGAACTAGGATACGCTTTAGTTGGCCAAAGAAATCACATGGCCTGAATTCTGGTGTTCTTCTCTTTCGGTGAGCATGCTGATCCACAAGTTGAGTATACTGGAATGAAGAACATTCAGATACCATATGCAGGAAGGGGCATAGCACTCAACTTGCACAAAGGATGCATCCCGACTGTCCTCTCTCTTCCCAATTAAGTCACGGGCAATCATGAGATCACCTCCTTCAAGACGAGTTACTCTGCCATACTGGACGACAGGCTGATCTTGTTTTATGACGGATTGAATAGCTTGCTTTGTGACATCAAAGCGTGTCGCTAAAGAAGCTAGAACTTTGTTATATATGGGTGGGGGAAGGGCCTCACACCGTCGTGGGGCGGAAAACATGTAGAGGGGGTCTGTTTGCAAGCAAGTGATTAAGTGACAACGACAAGATGACAGGTTGAACATACATAAATCATGAACAATTTGGTCCGCTTTCTTCTTGTCAGGATCCAAAGATAGCACTTTGTAAAGATCATATAATAATCGTATTTGATCTAGTTGTGCAGTCGCCACGACAAAGGTGTTGATGGATTTGTAAGGGTAGCATCTACTTCTGATCGATGGAAGCAGAGTGTTACAATGACGCTCCATAGGAAATGCCCAATACGTCCAGACAGGACCCGCCACCTGGATACCCCATGCAATATGAAGAATGGCATGGAGGGTCAGAGGACAAGTGGAGAGTCGAACAGGGTCATTTTGATAGTATAGCCTACATTGATTTAAGTATAAGAGCACAACGTAGAAGGCAGATACTCACTTTTCATACATCTGAACCCAAGACTTGAAACCCTCATCAATCTGTTTCAAGTTCTCTTCCATGAGCTCAAACAACAAGCAGAGCTTCAAAAGTTCGACAAGCTGCATGAAGTGGTCATAGTATTTCACGTTTGTGAACCTGCCACGAAGCACAACTGGAGCAATATAAAGTGTCCAAATGGCATACATCTCAGCAGTCATTTGTGACTGTTTAGTTGCAATGTTGGGTACTGAAGCTCCAAAAGCTGCCGGAATTGTTGCGCCACATGCTGCCATAGCTGCGCCGATTTCATTCCAGATTTGCGTTGCAATAGTATAGCCTTTGCCCTGGTGATCTAGGTCCTTGAACTCACAAGTCCAGAACAGAATGAGGTTAGGGATCAAATTTTCCCAAATGAGGTGCATGAAGTCGAATGGGAATGAAGATGGGAATGAGAGCGAGGATATGGTACTGAGGATCGGTATCCCTTTGATGCCATATCGTTTGGCAAGTTCCTCATGTACGGTGTTACTGGGGGCCATTTCCACAGCACGGGCTTGCTCTAAAAACTCCTTGTGAGTGTGAATGGGGAGGTTGGACAGGTTGTATTGAAGGGGATTTGCTTTGGGAAGCTTATCTCATCGAAGAGGGACGTAGTAAGTGCGAGAGTGTGAGCGTATCCCTTTGATGTTGCAGATACGGCACAGACTAATACCATTCTGCCCTTTCATGCGTGTGATCAGAGCCATGGCCGGAATGTCACCAAATGCTATGATGAGATAGGCATGAAGCAAGAATAACGATTGACTGATGGCGTCAAAAGCTTTGATGCCTATTTCGAGCTGAATGAGTTCTTGAGCAAGTGGCCAGCAGAATGAATCCCAATCCCAAGGCTTTTTTGGACCTGGGACTGTACCAACATGAATGTGGTAATGTTTCTGAAAATGTATTTTGGGGGGTAGATTGTAATTGACAAGGAGGATGGGCCAGCATGTCTTATCACGCTGTTTGAATGGAGTGAAGCCATCCGTTGAAAGACTGAGGGCGATGTTGCGCTCATCGGAGAAAAAGAACATGGGATGACTTGTGTTAGGGATGAGAGTATTGAGCAAGGACTGATAATGGGAACCATCGAATATGTCGTTAATGATGCCGGACTTGTGAATGTGTTCACCCCGATAACGCATCTTTTTCGCATGTGTGGGGTTTGCTGACATAGCTCGTAGGCGAGGGATGAGGGGAAGGTACCTGAATGTCTTGCGTTGAAAAGGTGGAGAAACTTTCGTTGGTTTTAATATAGATAGTGGGCTTGTTTTCACTAAGCTTAGCCGCAATTCGATAAGCTTAAGCTAATACAAGTGGAATGAGATAGATAATGAACAGTTTCGTCTTTTAGGGTGTTCTGGGGGTGCATTCTGACAGCGAAATTCAAGAGAGTAGTGTTTTTAGAGGTTAACAAACAGCCGTTGAAGTTATCTTAGCCGTACAGTGCAACAATGAAAGGACAATCCCTGCCAATTCAAAGCACTGGGTCTCTGGTCTCTGGTCTCTGGTCTCTGAACTCTGGTCTCTGTCTCTGTCTCTGGGTTGGTCGACAACCGAAGAAATCACACTTAATGACGCACACTAAATAGCCCTCTGAAACTGTTCTTGATCACGGCTCGCAGACTTGCGTGTGGAAGCGGGGGTGAGACCTCTTGCTTCTTCACGAACAAGTGCAACCGTATTTATATTGTTTGGATACATACAAGAGATAGTAAATATGAAATAGAAAACAATAAGCTTAATTGTTACAGGCACTGTAGAACATTTTGGAAGGTTCGGCAGCATTTCTACCTCACCCTGGGTTATGGGTTTTTCTCTGATTAACGAATGGCAGTCCAGCCAGACGTGTTCCGTGCTCGTCTGCATTATTCTGCGTCCACGCGAGCATGTTAAGTTTCCAGATCAATTATGATCGGAATGTATAGCGGATGGACAATTCCTTGATCCGTTGTAATTAATCTCAGTTAAGCAGTATGCCGAAGTGCCAGGACCCCCAAAGCACTCGTTAATTAGGAGTCTTTGATATTTCTAGGGTTTTGGGCATCGGGTATTGCCTCCCGAACATTGGACGTTCTGTTCCATGGTCCGGTCATCATTATTGAACTCGCTATAGATGTAATACGCCTGCGACAGCTGCTAGGTACATTCTTTTATGTTCAAACGCATTCGGGTTCATCAGAAAACTGCTCGTAAGGTCCCTTGATGCGACCGGGGTATACTTGATAGGCTATGTAGAGCCCTGAATCCCTCCAGAGAGCGTTCTGATAGCTTGGTTCACTAAGCTTAGTGATAATGAGCTGGTTTGAACACTTCTGAGGCTCGAATATCCTCAGTTTGGTCGAACTGGCTACTACGGGATATAGTACCAATCCTCTATAGAGTTCTTTAATGATATAGCCAATGATTCTATGTAGAGAATCATTCTGGAGTACAGAATTCATGTATAGGCGTGAAATCGGCATATCATCTCCCCCTAACCAAATTGCTGACTGTCCTCAGTCATTATCTCCTTCAAATTCGCAGTATCTGAGTCTCTCTGACGCGCTCTATGGTCTAGAACGTTCACCAGCTTCGAGGGTAGCACACTTTTGCTAAGCTTATTTCAGAATGATGTCATGTCACCAAGTTTAAATGTATAGATCAACTTCTTGTCGCTATAGCTTAAATTTTTATCTCGTTATTGGGTCTTTTAAATGTCCCAAGGTCTCGTTTCATCTCTTTCGTTCTCCCTCTCACTTCTTACTTGTCTATCCTGCTCGCATACTCACTTTTTAACGCCCACTCCTATCAACAATGGACAGAAACACGCGCAGCAGCAAACGTGCTCGCTACGAGGAGGACTCAGACTCCTCTTCCAGTAAGTAGAGTTCGAGTTACAGTTTTCTCTGTTTTCTTAACCTGTTTTCAGGCTACCCTGGGCCAAGCAACGCCTCAATGGCTTCCCAAGGCGCACCTTCATCATCGATCGCGCAACATAAGTCGCGTTTGCCCCTGTTCTTGTTGTCTTTACTTACAGTGACCCACAAAACCGTTCCAATGTTTTGTACTTTTGACTTAAAGTAGTAATAGCTCAGTAAATAAAATAGCCATATTTGTGAATATATTTATAAACATAGCCAAATATGTCATATCTGACTCTGCAAAGTTGCGTCATGTAATACTTCCAAATTAGGCAATTATGAATTTTGTAATCATTTTAAGTCATTGGAACGGTTTTGTCAATGACATATTATACTAGGCTATCCTATTATTTCTAGTACTTAGAGTAGCCCCCCCTGGCTTTGAGTACAGCTGCTACTCTTCTAGGCATACTTTCAATTAACTTCTGACACTCAGAAGCTGGAATAGCATCCCACTCCTTTTCTACCCTCTGCCACAACTCCTCCATACCCTTGGGAGGAGATTCATACTCTCCCAACTTTCTCTTCACATATTCCCATAAGTGTTCAATGGGATTGAGGTCAGGTGACTGTGCTGGCCAGGTTAGGAGCCTAAAATGATTTTTTTGAAACCATTCTTTGGCCAGTGTACTCTTGTGTTTGGGGTCATTATCTTGCTGAAAGATAATATCTCAGGGTTTAAGCTTGTACCACCGGAGACTCTTCTTCAAATCTTCCTCCAAAATTTGCACAAACAACTCTGCATCCATCCTTCCATCAATCCTCACTGCATAGCCTGGGCCATCCCACAGCATACAGCCCCAAACCATCACTGATCCTCCTCCATACTTCAGAGTTCCCTTGACCAATCTTTCACTAAGCCCCTCTCCCTTCTTTTTCCATCCCCACTTCCTCCCATCTGACCCCAAACGATTAATTTTGGTCTCATCAGACCATACAACCAGCTTCCAGTCCTCCATAGTCCAATGCTGGTGTGTCAGAGCAAAATCCAGCCTAGCCCTCCTATGCTTGTCAGAGAGTAAAGGCTTTTTTTGCTTGACTACAGCCTTCATTCCTGCCTGTTTGAGATGCCTTGCTACAGTCTGTGAAGAGACTGATATCCCAATGATGGGAGCAAGAGATTTGGCTATATCTACAGCAGTTTCAGCCTTGCCAGCAGAGATAAGATGGATAGCATGCTGAATATTAGTGGTAGAGAGTTTTGAAGGATGTCCTCCAAGTGATTTAGTAAGGCTGGAACAATTTTTAGAGGCTAGCCTGGATATGGTACTGCGCCCAACACCAGTAATTGCCTCAATTTTAGTATAGGAATGATGAGAATTTAGCAAAGAGAGGATGGTTTGCTTTAGAGTAGAAGATAATGGCTTCATGGTAGGTAGGGGGGTTGAGAATGATGGGACATGGCTGTCAGCACATCTATTTATATGTCAAAGACACGTGGTCACATGATCTTGTTGATTCACAATCAACGGAGTCATGTGATTGCTTGGATTAGTATTAAAAATTACTATTGACAAAACCGTTCCAATGACTTAAAATGATTACAAAATTCATAATTGCCTCATTTAGAAGTATTACATAACGCGAATTGGCAGGGTCAGATATGACATATTTGGCTATGTTTATAAATATATTCACAAATTTAGCTATTTTATTTACTGAGCTATTACTACTTTAAGTCAAAAGTACAAAACATTGGAATGGTTTTGTGGGTCACTGTATGTTTTCTCTACTTTTAGGTCTCACTATTCGCCTCCCGGCGCGTCGCAACCTCCTATCTCAATGGGAACCACCAGCACCACGTACTAGGAGAGCTAGAGGAGGGCAAGGAACTCGAGGAGCTCGCGGAAATTGTCAGGTGGGTGTGGCAAGGACCCCTCCTCCACCGTACTCTCCGCCTTGTGCACCAACTCCTCCACCAGCCTCTCCCTTGTCCGCTCCAGTGCCAAGGCACGTGATTTCCATCGCGTCGTTGTGCAATCCAACCGACAAGTGTTCTGCCGGATTTTCCGCAGAACCCTCGTCAGGTATCCCCATTGGCGGGCCCTCTGGTGGATTGTCCACAGAGGCCTCGTCAAGTTTAATGTCGCTGCCCCCTCTTGCCGTCTCTCTGCACTCCTTTGACGGTGAAGGCTCGCTGGTGCTCCCTCCCCTGGGTATTGCATCAGGTTCAGAGGTGCCGGGCCCTTCAACAAACCGCCCCTCCTCTCCCGTAGCCTCTTCGACTGTTTCAACGCGTAAGCTTAGTCTTTTACAAGGTATATTTGTCCTTTCTGCTAACTTCTGCTTTAGCACGTATCCCAGCTGCCCTTAAAGGAAAACAGAAGGCGAAACCATTGACGCCGCCCCCTATGCCTTTATTTTTGGTGAATTCAAACTTGCCATCGCGTTCTCCAGTCCCTGAGGTCTCTCAAGCCGACCTCTTTAAAATTTTTAGCTGGTCCTCGTCTCTGGATGGGAAACATGTGCTGGCTTCGCCTAGGTGCCCAACACCATCACCACCTCACTTAGCTGGCGCTCCAGTCGCGTCTCCCGCAAGCGCCGTGGAGATTTCTCCTTTGCCAGATTTGGAGCTCCTTCTGGAGCCTTCGCCTGCCCCTCAAGAACCGACTTTTGTTTTTCAAGACGCATTCTTAGCTTCTCCGACCCCTGTCCCTTCTCGTTTGCCTAGCCCAGTGGTTCTGGAGATCCCTCAAGAGTCCCCTCATGCTGGCCCGTCACGTCAACAATGCGTCCTTTTGTCCAAGAAGAGTTCCAACACGCGGACAAAGAAATATGTTCCCTGGGCTTGCATTCGGCGCTCTGAGGCCAAAATTATTTGGGACCATGGATACTGGCACCCAGTCCCGCTCTTTTGTGAGGACTTTCCTAGGCTGCTGGCAGCTAGCCAGCTTTCGGTACGTTCTCCAAGTTTTCTCGTGGTTCCTTACTGACGGCTTTGACATCTGCTCCAGTACGTGCCACCTCGGTCTCGGTGTCCTTCTTGCGCTGCTTGTAAGTTGGAGTGCGAGCCTCTGGGCAAGGGTAAGAAGTGTCGCAGCTGCGACTTGTACAACTACCCTTGTACCTTCGCGGACCATCCCCGGGTTTCGGCCGGCGTTGTGAACGCCCTGGTCACATCCTCACTGACCAGTGAATACCATAAGTTTCTCTGTTCACTATTTTTCCCTTTTCTTATTCTCTTTATTTTTCTAGATCTGGCCGTGTTCGCGCGTGTTGTGTCCTCTAGCTTGGTCAGCCTGGAGGCAAACCGCGTCGCTTACGAGGCTTCGGCGTTTCACCACTGCCGTGTAGTTTACCAATTTGTCCAGGAGATGCAAGCTACCAGGACTGCCTTGGATGGTAATGACGTGGCTTTTGTAGAGATGGGTATGGCCAACTCCCTTGAAGACGTCCGGGCATTCTTTGAGTTCACCAACAGCTTTCCGGGGGTCCTGACATACAAGGAATTTGAGGAGCTCAAATCGCTTCTCTTCCTCACTTTCCCGATGACTCAGGATCTGGAGTCTGTTCTAGAAGACCTTGAGTGATCTCTGCACCTAGTTTACTTCTTGGATGTAGTATATAATCTTGTCATGTATATACATCCCAATAGTCATCTTGTTGTTCCTTGTCTCCTACTGAGTTAAGCTAAACTGTTTCTGACTTTCTTGTCATCTCCTAAAGCTAAGCTAAAGACCTCCTGGGAGACTCCTAAGCTAGTTTAGGTTGCCAGTCACTTATATACTCATTATATGCCTCTCTGATCTATCAGTGATGTTTATTGACATCTCAGCACACTGTGACCCACAACGCGTAGTGACCCGGTCATCTGTTCTGGTTTTCTTACAAGCCCGGACCCGAACCAGCCTGTACACAGTGTTCGCCGCGAAAAAGGTTGCATCAAACAAAACTGAAGCGCCACTTGCACCACTTGGGGCCCATCTCCCCCTAGCCAAATTGAACTCGGTGCCCTCACCGTTCCATCAGAATCCCTGTGCACACTGATAACTGCGAGACCCTGGCGACATGTTACCTAATAAGGCAACTGTGGTTCAGCAAGTCTGTTGAAGGCTGGCTACTCAAGATTACAGGTTTCCTAGGCCCCTCAGGTCATAAGCTTAGGGTGGAGGGTGCTCTTCATCCACTCGTTATGATTCGTCATCACTGCCTACAGCCTTTTCTTATAAAAGCGAGGGAGCGACACCTCATTCTAGCAGACACCCTTCGCAAGAAAATGGCTTCTTCTATCCCCCATCTCCAGGTCAAGCTCGACGATCTCATCAGCAACGCCAAAGGTCGTCTTCAGCACCTGCAAAATGGCCAAGTCGCTCGTCCCCTCATCGAGAAGGCTCTCCTTGCGTTCGACGCCCCTGGGGTATGTCTACTCTTTCCATGCTTCTCTCGCCGTTTCTAAATCATTTCTAGTCTGCTTATATTGAAGCGTTATCGGAGGATAATGAGGCTATCAAGCTTCATGTCAACCAGGACTACGTCTTCCGTATCCGCAAGCTCTACAAAATTTACCAAAACAACTACCATTCATCTTATGAGATGCCCGCGATCTATAAGGCGCTCTCTGAATGCTGTAGCCGCATTAATCGCATTTGTTCTGAAGAATCCCACAAATCCAGGACCGAAGAGGCTCAGAACCCATCATCCACGACTGGCTCTACTTCCTCCAACGTTGCCGAAGGCTCTGCTGTCCCCAAATGCGTAAGCTTAGCGTTCTTTTGGCTCCAATCGTCTCCTCATGTATAAGCTTAGCCTCACAAAGGTTGCAAGGCCCCTGTCTCTGCTGCTGTTGTGGTAGACACCGATACCAAGCTTGCTGAGAGTATGACCAGTGCTTCCAACTCCCGAGCAACTGGTGCTGACACAGTAATATAGCTGCTTCTCAACCTATTACATTGGCTGAGATAATCACTCATCTCCAGGACATGATGGTCGATGAGGAGGTCTCTCAAGCTATCGCCGAAGAGGTTTGTGTAGTCTTGCCTTATCGCAAGCGTCGTTTGTCTACCTCCGACGTGGTGCGCCAGCTCCACTCCCCCTAACCACTGATTCTGACTTCATCCTTCACTAGGAGGCCGTCAAAAAGTCCTCCTCGTCTAAAGGCACTGTCCGTCTTCTTCCCTATTGTCAAGTTCCCAATATGAACACTAAACACTGCTGTTATGCCTGGGCTGAACAGGTTCTAGCCAAAGCCAACGCCAATACTGCCAAGTGTGCCCGTACCGAGTCTGCTTCCGATGAGCGCACCTTCACAGGCTTATCTGGTGGGCAATTTCTCACTTCTGTTCGCTAAGCTTAGTGGTTCTGACACTTGTTCCGGGCAGCTCGTTTGCTCCAGGAACTCCAAAACCTCCTGTCTTACTCTCGCGACAAGTATGAGTCCGAATCTCACAGTGACGATGCTTGGTCTGTCAAATGCGACCTCAATTCGCTCAGCCGGGACTTCATCGAGGCTATTCCCTCGCTCGAAGCTAACTTAAAGAGGTTCCAATTCCTTATTCAAGAGCGCATCCGTCTCAAAAGTCTTTTGCGCAACCTTTCCGACTTGAACAAGCCCTCCCCCGTTTAAGCTTAACGCTTTTACAGTCCCTAGGATAGTTTTCCTTCGATAAGTAGATAGTTCTGTCCACAATATCAGGTTTTTTTTCTATCCCTCCAACTCTTCTGGCTCCCATCTGTCACTAGGCTCATCCTCAGTAGTCTCCTCCAGGGTCTTCAGTCCCTCTGGTGACAGATCTATCAACTCTTGTAACTCCAGCGGCAACGGCATATGTTTTCTGGCTAAGTAGGGAATTACTCTGAATGCCGCCACTTTATTCTGCCATACAGAGCCATCCAACTCTGCCAGGATATATGATCCTCCCTTTGATCTAGATATGACCACCATGGGTCCTAGATACCTGGGTTTCATCTTCCTGTCGGCTGAGCTCTCTATAGCTGTGTTTCTCACTAATACTAAATCTCCCGGGCCGAAGCGATAATCTTTTATCTTATGCGCTGCTTGTCGTTCCATCTCCCAAGCCTTGCTAAGCTTAGTGTCTGAAACACGCTGACGCACCTCCTCAACATGCCGAACATGTTTTGCCAAAGCCTGAGCTCGGTATCCTATCAACTCGGCCGTGGTTAAGTACTTATTTGGTAGTTGTACTAGCCAAGTGGCCTCTTTGACATCCAGAGGTAGCGTCAGGTGTGCTCCGGTTACCAGAAAGTATGGGGAACACCCCATTCCTTTTCTAATGGTTATCCGATCTGCCCACATAACGTGTGGTAGGTGCCAATACCACTTTTTGACATCTCCATCTGTAGCTTTGTACAACATTTGCTGCACATCCCAGTGGGCTCTTTCAATAATCCCGTTCGCTTTGGAATTGTAAGGAGATATTGTTACTCCTTTTATCCCATATTTTTCTTCCAGCCATCGGACAGCTTTCTTAAATGGAGAACCGTTGTCCGTGACAATCTTCACTATACAGCCCCATCGGCAAATGATATCTTCAAATAACCACTGCGCAATCAAACTGGCGTTCTCTTTTCTCAACGCTTTTGCCTCCATCCAGGATGACAGTCCACACCTTCCATGCACAATATAACTACACCCATTAGAACTTGGCATCATATGTAGTGTGTCCACATGTAGCACTTGGAATATCGATGGCGTGGGCGTTACTATTGGCGGCGTCTCGATGATCGCCTTTTGCCGTTGCTGGCATAGATGGCACGATTGCACATACCAAGCTATGTCTCCTTCAACTTCCGGCCACCAGAACCTCTGCGTTATAAGCTTAGTGGTTGCGTATATTCCCCTGTGTCCTAGGAAGTTGTGGCTGGCTCACAACATATACATACGTTGCTCCTTATCCACTACTAGCTGATGCTGACCGCTAGGGCTCATCCTATACAGTCTCCCCTCTTCGTCCAAGAAGAAATGCTCCACCATATGCTTAAGCTTACGCAGATCTGGCTCATCCAAGCCTTCAGCTGCGCTACTGCCCCCTGTTTTCAGGTATTCCCTGACTTTGGGTATTCTTTTGTCCTGTATTCACGCTGTATCTGTCCTGTGCGACTCATCATATGCTTCCTCTATCTTGGTCAACTTTTCCTCTTCGAAATCTGGCACTAGCCTGACATCCGTCATTAAGCTTAGTACTTGTCGATGGTTTTCTGGACAGGCTGGGTCTTCTATAACCCTAAGCTTAGCCTGTTGTTCATCCAAGTACTCTTCCCGAGCTTGATCCAGCTCATACTCAAAATCATACACATCACGCACCAGACCCTGGTAGAAGCCAGAGCGACTGTCGATCTCATCAGAGAAGGCTTCCAAGGGTAATGGATCTGCAGCCCCCGGATCTTCTTTGATCAACTTGAACTCCTCTCCCTCGTCCTTGGATCCGTCGTCGAAACGACGGGCTGTCTCATCACTGGGATAGTAATGTCGTCTGGACAGTCCATCCGGCCCAAATGTCTTTCCTTCTTTGTGTACTAGCGTGAAGTGGAACGATCTAATGAAGTCTACCCAATGGTTTACAGTAGTGTTTGGGAGTTTTCCTGGGTTGTTTAACATCCCAAAGAGAAACTTCGCATCTGTTTCCACTACTAGATTTCTCGATCCCCACAATAAATATTTCTCCTGTTCCAGCACCATTCTTAAGCCGCATAGCTCTCGCTTGGGCTGAGAATACCTCTGCTGTCTCTCGTCCAATAATATTGACCCAAACTTCGCATAATGTATAAGCTTAGCGTCTTCTCCATCTCGCTGATATATGTAGTATCCCACCGCCCTCCATGAGGTATCCACGGCTACTACTATGGGTTGTTTACTCGAGAATTCGGGGTTCCTGGTTGGGAAACAGCGTTGAATCGCTTCTTTCAGCTCCTGCTGTGCTTTCCATTCATTTTCTCCCCATTCAAACTCTTGCCCCTTCTTAAGCTTTTCGTATAGAGGTGCAGCAATGGCTATGAACTTCGGGATATGATTCCTGCAGCATGTAGCTGTTCCTAGAAAACCCCTTAGCTCAGAAACATTCTCGCAATCCCCCCATCTTATTATCTTCCCAATGGTGTCTGTGGCAGGCAACCGTCCTTTATAAGAGCATTCAAAACCCACTACGGTGATTTCATCAGCGCAGATAGTTGTCTTGGGCCCAGTGAAGGTTCCTCCTACGTATTTCATCCTCTGTAGAATCCTATTGACTGTCTGCATGTGTTCCCATACAAATCGCCGGATCCCTGGGTTTTCTTTCAGTGTCTCTTCCGTGCCATCTGGCAACTCATATCTAGTTTTGGGTCCTCTGATAGGTACATCATCTATGTACAGCATCGTGTATTCTGGTATCTCACTGGCCAGGATCGCTGTTACATCCTCATGAAATATAGGCACTGAATTGGTCCATTCCATGGGTAATGTCACTAAGCGTAGCGCTCCAAAAGGTGTCTGGAACGTTGTTAGGTCCTGAGACGACTCAGCTAACAGTCGTTCGTCATAGCCAACATATAGATCCAGAATGCCTCCGCAAGCTCTGCCTGCGAAGTGCATTGCCAAATCTTCCGTTGCTGGCGGCAGTCCTGAATGCGCTATCATCACTTTGTTCAGCGGTTCCAAGCTGTGTACCAGTCTCAAACTTTTCCCATCTTTCTTCACCACACAGAACCATCTGGATCTATAGGATGAGTTCAATGGCTTGTATACACCAGCACTAATCTTTCTTTTTATGATGGCACAAACTTCATCATAGATCACTGGTGGAATCGGAATGGGCTTCTCAACCCACGGAGTATGTTCTACTGTCGGTATCTCGATTGGCAGGAAGAAATCTTCCCTAAAACATCCCTTTTCCTCATCTGTCCAGGCGAATGCCTTTTCTTGAAGCATCATGATGTGGTGCATCAGCTTTCTTTCCTCTGGCCACAAGAAATCCCCTGCATGGGCTTCGTCCAGCTTAAGCTTATGCTCCTCTGTATATCTGCCTGTCGGGACAAACTCTGGAGGATGCACGCTAAGCTCAGGCATTTCTGCCAGTGGGTCCCCTTTTATTTCTCATTTTATCCTGAATCTCTCCGGTAGATCACCCAACACTGGCCTCACTTTTAAGGCTACTGGTTTATATTTCTTCCCAGCCAGGCATTGTACCGTATCTTCGTCATCTTCTTCTGTTTCGAAGACAGTTATTCCCTGGTCCTCTGTGCCCTGCGCGTTGGCTATGCGTCCTAGGCACAATAACGCCGTCGCTTTATCTTCTTGTGGACAGTCCTCATTGTGTATGACTCGGTCAATGAACATTAGCTGTAGCTCGGCCTCTGAGAAGCTTCCTTTTGCTAAGCTTAGTGTTTGTGCGACGACAGGGCCCTTCTCATCATCATAGTCTATTATACAAGCCACCTCTCCTTGTCCCTCAGTCAACTCATCGAGGTTTCTTGAAAATTTTGACTGTTTTCCCTAAGCTTAGGAGGATTACACTCTCCTCGAGCATAAGTTGGTAACACAGCCCTTTCTCTGGTATTTGGGTCCGTAATAACCAAGGTTTGCTCGCCACTGGCGCTATTCCTGACTTCGCTAGCCGTCATTACATCAAAGGGTTGTCCCAGGAGTACTCGATACGTGGGGCTACGAACGATGTGAACTTGCAAATAGATTGTGACTCCCCCGCAGGTAAAGCCTACGTTCTTTGCCAATCCACAAGTCTTTTCAACCTGCCCATTCGCACTCTGCAAATTTATTGTAGTATCTGGGTCCCAAGAAACTTGACATGCAATCGCTGCTTCCTGACTCATGGAGATGATCTGTGACCCGCTATCTAGCAAGGCCTCTTCCTGCCAAATCCCATTTATCAGAGTTGGCACTACTCTCAACGGCTCGCATTCTTTCGCAATAAACACTTGTCGTCCCCTGTCTCTTCAGGGTAGCAACTCCAAGTACTGCATGATTGGATCCTGAGCTACCCAGGCTTGGGTTGCCGAGCCTTCTCGGAGCACCGTATCATACTTCCGAGGACCGTCTGCTAGCTCCGTTATCATGACTTGTACTGGCCCACTATTAATCTCTATATCTTCTGTATCATCGTCCCCAGGCCCTACTCCTGCTATTAAGCTTTGACTCGTGGGTACCCGTTTTCTCATAATGTGCTCTCTATAAGCATTCCTGTATATTGGTGACAATGCCAAGAGTTCTCCATGCGATACTGAGGCTTCTCGCTTCAGTACCCTGCTGAGTACTTCCTCAACATCGACATTCCTCTCTATAGGGGCCTGGTGCTTATACGCAGGCTCTTTCTTGGATGATTCCATCCTTCTGACAGGCAGCGGTGGTACCTCAATGACCGGGCGCAGTGGTTTCACATCCTTATATGGTAATTCTCCTGCTGCGGCACGCATTGGTTTCTCCGTTATCTGCCCTATTTCCTCATTTTCTGATTCTTCTGATCACTCGGAATCCGATGCGTCCTCAGGAGTCTGTCCTCTGGCGAAGGCGACCTTCTTCTTCAGAGCCGGCTCCTTCCTCGAACCCTTTAGAAACCCGACTCTGAGTTCCTAGTCTTTGCACCACTTCTGGTGTCCAAATACTGGCTTGCCGAGGGCGTACCATCTGTCAAACTGCTAAGCTTAGCCTGTATCTGGGCCAATTGCTCGGCCAAAGACTGTATTTCGATGTTATCCTCCTTCCTGGTCATAAGCTTAACCTTTGGGGCACTCCCGGCGTGGATGGCAGCTGTCTCCAACATTTCCATGCACTGCTTCAGACGGCGGACTTCTTCTTCCGCTGGTGACCTTTGGTTTTCTGACCTCGGGAACGCTCTCTGTGCAAACACCGCTGACGTTGGCACTTGCGGTAACTCAGGCTCAACCTCCGGCAGTTCTGGTATCTGAATGAAGAGTTGTCCCTTTGTCACATAGTACTTTGCCACTTTCTCTTTAATAGGCCCTTCTCCTCGAGGGATACTCAAGCCATCTCCCATATATATTTTGTTCCCTTCGACTCTAATTCGGCCAGCTTGCTTATCCGCCTCCATGTCCGGGCAGAATAACCAACTATGCCCTAATAACCAGCAGTAGAAACACTTGCAGTCGGAAAGCGACCCTGCTGACCCACTTCCGGTATTCCTCTGAGCATGATTATAACCGGCATGATTATGTCCGTCTTTCACCAAGCTCTCTAAGTATGATTTTAAGGTATGCCCCTGGATATTCATGAGGTTCTTAAGCTCAGCAAGGCCACCTGCCATCTGTGAGACTTCATCCTGAAATTTCTGCTTTAAGCTTTGCAGCTCTCGCTTTACTACCGGGTCATAAGTCCCTGTTCCGGACGTCACGGGTGGATGGCTCATCGATGCCGAGTTTACCGGCCTCAAATCCTGATGAAGGGATCGCATAAGTGTTTTGCCAATCGAAATTTCAATGGCTTTATCCACGACGATCCTCCAATCATAGGGGTCCTCTTCGCGTAAATCCTTCGCAGTCAGTGCCGACCCATCACTTGTGGTTCTACGCGCCCTGGTGATCGCTAATCTCACATTGAGTACATCCTGGAACACCAAGTCCAGTGTGCTTGTAAATAACTTGACTAGTTCTCGGTTCGAGACTACCACTGGCGACTTCAGACACTTCTCTGCTTCGAGAATGAATTGCCTTTTAAAGTCCAAGACTTTATGCTCCTCATTCATCGCAATGCCTCTACTCTCTGCGCAGAGTTCCCTCAATCGTCGCACTGAGCCCTGCTCGGCTGCCACAGTCTCAGGATACTCTTTCTTCAATCTCTCCACGAAGCCTGTCCAGCTTCCTGCTGGGAACTCTGCAAAACTCATCCACTCTTCACAGATATCCTGGTCCACATATGACACTGCCCAATTTATCCTTTCTGCATCATCCGTCGTCTTCATTATTGTGAAGAGCCGTTCAAGCATCCAGAGATAATTTCTCAATGTCTGTGGTTTTGATGCATCCCATCTGGGAGCATTATTGCTAAAGGGAATTGGCATACACTCGTGTCCCATTTTACTAGCTGTAGTCATCGTAGACGGCATGGTTTGGTTTGTCTGTACAGTCGGAGTTGACTGTGATATCTGTGGTACCGTAGAGGCACCAGGAGGGTTCGTATGAAACGAGTTTTGGTTTGTAAACGCTAAGCTTAGCGTAGGAACAGTCTGACCGTCCTGGCTTTCGGTGTGCAGAATATGCGCTATGTTGCGAGCTGAGGCTGGAAGCCTTATAGTAATTCTGGGAACAGTAGAGGTTGACGGTGCGACTTCTCTCGATACTGCAACCGCTGAACCACTTGCTGTGTTCACAGCTAAAGAGTTAACGGGATCTTTTTGCTTTCGAGAGGTACTAGCGGCGATGAGGCCTTCAGAACCTTCTGGACGATTGGAATTCCGAGTAGTTCTCTGTTTTGGGGGGTCGACCTTCCTGAGACTGTTCTCGAAGGACGTGTTGGGTGACTTTACGGTCTTTGCTTGAACCTTTTTCTGCTTTGCAGGTGAAAGGCGGGCCAGTGTCCAAGTCTTTTGGTGTTTGTCTCATGAAATTCAACTGAAAACCCCCCTCACGGTGAAAAGGTAACAACGTTTGTAGGTTTTAAATATTGATTGTGGGCTTGTTTTCACTAAGCTTAGCCGAAGTTCGATAAGCTTAAGCTAATACAAGTGGAACGAGATAGATAATGAACAGTTTCGTCTTTTAGGGTGTTCTGGGGGTGCGTTCTGACAGCGAAATTCAAGAGAGTAGTGTTTTAGAGGTTAACGAACAGCCGTTGAAGTTATCTTAGCCGTACGGTGCAACAATGAAAGGACAATCCCTGTCAATTCAAAGCGCGGGGTCTCTGGTCTCTGGTCTCTGGTTTCTGAACTCTGGTCTCTGTCTCTGTCTCTGTCTCTAGCACTCTGGAACTCTAAACTCTGAACTCTGGTCTCTGTCTCTGTCTCTGGGTTGGTCGACAACCGAAGAAATCACACTTAATGACGCACACTAAATAGCCCTCTGAAACCGTTCTTGATCACGGCTCGCAGACTTGCATGTGGAAGCGGGGGTGAGACCTCTTGCTTCTCCACAAACAAGTGCAACCGTATTTATATTGTTTAGATACATACGAGAGATAGTAAATATGAAATAGAAAACAATAAGCTTAATTGTTACAGGCACTGTAGAACATTTTGGAAGGTTCGGCAGCATTTCTACCTTGCCCTGGGTTATGGGTTTTTCTCTGATTAACGAATGGCAATCCAGCCAGACGTGTTCCGTGCTCGTCTGCATTATTCTGCATCCACGCGAGCGCGTTAAGACTCCGGATCAATTATGATCGGAATGTATAGCGGATGGACAGTCCCTTGATCCGTTGTAATTAATCTCAGTTAAGCAATAGGCCGAGGTGCCGGGACCCACAAAGCACTCGTTAATTAGGAGTCTTTGATATTTCTAGGGTTTTGGGCATCGGGTGTCGCCTCCTGAACGTTGAACGTTCCGTTCCGTGGTCCAGTCATCATTATTGGGCTCGCTTTCGACGTAATACTCCTGCGACAGCCGCTAGGTACATTCTTTATATTCAAACGCATCCGGGTTCATCAGAAAACTGCTCGTAAGGTCCCTTGATGCGACCGGAGTATACTCGATAGACTATGTAGAGTCCTGAATCCCTCTGGAAAGCGTTCCGATAGTTTGGTTCACTAAGCTTAGTGATAATGAACTGGTTTGAACACTTCCAAGGCTCGAATATCCTCAATTCGGTCGAACTGGCTACTACGGGACATAGTACCAATCCTCTATAGAGTTCTTTAATGATATAGCCAATGATTCTATGTAGAGAATCGTTCCGGAGTACGGAATTCATGTATAGGCGTGAAATCGGCGTATCAGCGGTGGGCTCCAGATGAAAAGGTGGAGAAACTTTCGTTGGTTTTAATATAGATAGTGGGCTTGTTTTCACTAAGCTTAGCCGCAATTCGATAAGCTTAAGCTAATACAAGTGGAATGAGATAGATAATGAACAGTTTCGTCTTTTAGGGTGTTCTGGGGGTGCATTCTGACAGCGAAATTCAAGAGAGTAGTGTTTTTAGAGGTTAACAAACAGCCGTTGAAGTTATCTTAGCCGTACAGTGCAACAATGAAAGGACAATCCCTGCCAATTCAAAGCACTGGGTCTCTGGTCTCTGGTCTCTGGTCTCTGAACTCTGGTCTCTGTCTCTGTCTCTGGGTTGGTCGACAACCGAAGAAATCACACTTAACGATGCACACTAAATAGCCCTCTGAAACTGTTCTTGATCACGGCTCGCAGACTTGCATGTGGAAGCGGGGGTGAGACCTCTTGCTTCTTCACGAACAAGTGCAACCGTATTTATATTGTTTGGATACATACAAGAGATAGTAAATATGAAATAGAAAACAATAAGCTTAATTGTTACAGGCACTGTAGAACATTTTGGAAGGTTCGGCAGCATTTCTACCTCACCCTGGGTTATGGGTTTTTCTCTGATTAACGAATGGCAATCCAGCCAGACGTGTTCCGTGCTCGTCTGCATTATTCTGCGTCCACGCGAGCATGTTAAGTTTCCAGATCAATTATGATCGGAATGTATAGCGGATGGACAATTCCTTGATCCGTTGTAATTAATCTCAGTTAAGCAGTATGCCGAAGTGCCAGGACCCCCAAAGCACTCGTTAATTAGGAGTCTTTGATATTTCTAGGGTTTTGGGCATCGGGTATTGCCTCCCGAACATTGGACGTTCTGTTCCATGGTCCGGTCATCATTATTGAACTCGCTATAGATGTAATACACCTGCGACAGCCGCTAGGTACATTCTTTTATGTTCAAACGCATTCGGGTTCATCAGAAAACTGCTCGTAAGGTCCCTTGATGCGACCGGGGTATACTTGATAGGCTATGTAGAGCCCTGAATCCCTCCGGAGAGCGTTCTGATAGCTTGGTTCACTAAGCTTAGTGATAATGAGCTGGTTTGAACACTTCCGAGGCTCGAATATCCTCAGTTTGGTCGAACTGGCTACTACGGGATATAGTACCAATCCTCTATAGAGTTCTTTAATGATATAGCCAATGATTCTATGTAGAGAATCGTTCCGGAGTACAGAATTCATGTATAGGCATGAAATCGGCGTATCAGTGTGGCTTTCCATTAGTTGTGTATCGCAATTCCTTGCAGTTGGGGCATTCAGTGAGGTCTTCATATGGCCCAACAAAGCAAACACAGCTGTTTATACAACAGCTGTATCGTATGGGCTGAAATCCAGACAGGGATCGAATATGCTTCTTGGTCATTTTCAGGCTGACCTGATTGCTGCCTGGAAAAGCTTTACAGAGTTGACTAAAGGTGCGCTCAGTTATGTGGTCCTCCACCTTGAGTGTATAGCTACGAAGCAGATTAAGGTCCAAATCCCCCAAAGCATTCACATCTGAAGTATTGTTAGCGAGGCAGGTGATTTATGAAGCAAGGACAAACCTGTGGATGCAGATGCCGCTTCACGCTCGAATTTTTCACCAAGCATGTCCCAAGAGGAAATGCCAGCTACCTCAGACCCCGTGAACAAACCGTCATCTTTGTCAACCTTGCTGTCTTCATCGTTCTCACAGGTTTCATCACTCTCGCAGGCTTCATCGCTCTTGCAGGCTTCATCGCTCTCGCAGGCCTCAGGCTGGGAAGCTTCAGGCTCAGCTCCGGCAGCACCACCAAATCCCTCGTCTTCACTGTTGGTATCATTCCTATAGGCAGGCCCAGAACCATCATCTCGCAGGTGGCCATTTCCCCATCGCTGCTCCATCACGTGCCTGATTCTATCCACAAACCTGTCTGACTGGTGTGTAGATGGCAATATATCGGGGAAGTTATTGTCATGATTTTGTTCTAGTGCAGGGAGGGGTTCTGTGAGGTCCATATCGGCTTGAGAGGTAGGAAATTTCTCAGGAGGTTGGTACACCTCGGGTTGGGCTGCCTTAATCCGCTTGCGGCTGCCATCCTGGTCAGAAATGGATTGCAACCGCTTTTTGGAGTCTCTCTTCCGGTGGTCCTGAGGCGGAATTTGGGAATGTCGGAGATTGGGGGGGAAGGAAGTGTGTCCCAGCCGTTCTTGCTCTGCCAGGACACTCACTCTGAGTGATGTCTTTCCATGGCCGTTCAAATGGTTTCGTTTCGTAGCATGTGTTACAAGCAGGCCGCAACCGCAGGTGCAGAGGACAGACATGGTCAGAGTAGAGAGACAAAAAGCACGATAGCACAGCCCAGTGGACTTTCTCTGCCAATGTGGAATAACTCATACAGGGATGCGTGAGACATTTTAACAAGCATATATTACTCATTGCAAGGAGCACTTCTACAGAATGGGAGGGTGTGGATAAGGAATCGGTATGTGAAGGTAGGATGTCTGGCCTAACATCCACCAATCCAGAGAGTAGTACGCGTCACTGTACACAATGATTGCACACAGTAAGTTTGAGAGCTCTCAGTTAGCGTCCAAGGAGATCCTCCGACGGTACCCAAGAGGTGTCGCAGTAATGAGCCTCTGTGCTTACATCTGAGGAGATCCTCAGATGGTAGTCACAGATTGGCGTCTAGCTTCTATGACGGAGTAACATCTGTGCTGAGTGTCAATATATGAGAGTTTGACCTTCGTAATACTCACCTCATCCATTAAACAGGTTCCAGGCAGTTAAGCACGACAGAGATGACGGTGGAAAGCAACGTGTGAAGGAAACGGGCTGATTGATTATGGTTACCTGACCCTTTTTTCCCACGCCCTCTAACCATCCTCGTCCTGAGTGAATGGAACAAGAGATGCGATGTCCCTGATCCATAGATGATGGGACAGGGGGTGACCATAGAACTAGGAGGAACAGCTTTACGGGTGTATAGGTTGGGCCGTTGGCTTCGGCGTGTGTGTAACATCACCGACTATTCGAGACACTCATTCAACTTGCCTGGTGGAGATTAAACATATATATTGACTTGTGATTCCAGCTACTTCAGTATTTACATGACACTATTCCAGCAAAAAAAAAAAGATGAATCTACCGATGGGCACTAGGGGGACCAAACTTGTTGATAAATTCCCTGGATCGTTCTTCGAGGACTTTCATTGCTCTTTGTCCTTCAGGGGCACCTCTCAGCCGCTGGCGCCAAATTGATGGGGTCCAAGGAAATCCTATCTTCTCATCCTCGCAGGCTCCCGTCACACAGGCCACTTGTCTGTTGTAGAGATCGTCCATCCAGTCAGACCAACGTCCCAAATCTTCACCTGATCCCTCGTAAAGGTGTGTCAAGGGAAACCATGACACTTTTCTTTTGTCCTCGCCTCGACCTGAAGATCACAGTCAGTGGCACATTAAATATGAATGGAATAAGAACTCAGACCTGTGTATGAGACATATAACCCACAGATTACGTCTAACTCATCCTGGCTTAATTCGTCATCCAAAAACTCATTCCCTGCCGCATCCATAACAGAATACATGGGCGAACCATCATGATATTTGCCTGATGGGCCAGATAGGGTATCCTGTATACCAATGGTGTCAAGGGCGATGTGACGAACGAAGCCCCCATGCAACAATGCTGCTCGACCATGATACTGCTTCAGAATGATCTGACACTGCTGATGGTAGAATTCATAGTCCGTCTTAGTGAACTTGTGGTCTAGCAGACAAAGCGGGACTGATACTGGTCAAGGCAGCACCCCTGTGGGAAGGGCCCTGAGGGAAGCAGCAGATTGAAGCATGCAGAAACGTGTCCCAGCCATTACCAACTCCAGCACCATGTCTTTCTCCTTAATGTCACTTGCCATCCTGCAAATGGAAAGAGCAGCTGTTGCAGTATACACAGCAAGTTTCCAGGGCACAGTGGACTCCGATCCGAAATCAAACATATACATCTGATCAGTTGAGTTGGCTACAACTCGAATGAATTTCAACTGGCGCGAGTTTATCAAGGTGTGAGGATTGGGGTCAGCTAAGTCCCACTCTTGGATACGTGGCTGTGGGGGAAGCTTCTCAGAAAAACAGGCAAGAAACTTTAAACATCTTTGACCCAATGGTGTGGGGAAAAACAGACTCTCCAAAGGTGTCCATGTAATCCCCAAAGTGTGAATCAAGCTCCTCCCATTCACAGGTCCAACCACGGCGTCGTTCTCACTCAGGTCTGCAGGGACTGTGAAGCCGAACTGGGTATAAAGGATCTCCAAAGTCGCACACCGCAAATTGTCGGCTACAAATTGGTCACTGTCTGCCAGATGTGTTGATACAGGAGCCAGTTGCGTAGACTGCTCAACTTCCAGCACCTCCCCCCAAGGAATTTCGGCTGTGCTCACAGGAGCCTGACTTTGGTCTCCCCCCCTCCGAAGCATCTCAACTGGGCTCACAGCAATCTCCTGGATTTCATGCGTGTCTTCGTCGTCACTATCCTCCTTATCCTTCCCCCACTCTGTGCAACAGTGCCACTCATTGAAAACAGCGTCATATCGTTTCTGCTCTGGGCTGTATTCCGCAAGTGTACTCTCTCGTTCATCTCTCCTCACAAGTTGTCGTGTAAACTTGGTGGGATCATCAAAATCCCAATCCCAGACAAAGACAGGTGCACTAGTAGTGGGTGGGTTCCTCTCTTGGTTCTCCCATTTTTGACGATCTAGTGGAGTTCCTCTTTCTTTATGCTTAGCAACAGCAGCCACATGTTCTTGGAAGAATGGTTCCCAAATATTTCTCCTGGACTTGGTGCGCTCCATTCTCACCGTTCCTCCCTTGGAGAGGTACACACGAGCGTCTGGTAAGCTTCCATCTGTGGGCTCATCAATTTCCATATTGTAATTGTCATCTGGTGGTTGTGGTTGGAAAGAGTCTGATTCCCATGGCATAAACTCATCACTGGTGTCAACGTCGGAAGATGGGAGTGGCCGTTCACGGGGTACATCAGAAAATGCAATGAGCGGCTGGTGGTCAGTAGCAGGGAAGTGAGGTGGTCTTGCAATCCAAGTGGTCGCCAGCTGAAGTTCATGGGCACTTGGTGCAGGATATGAGGGATCCGTTGTAAGACTCCAACGGTACCATACAGGGACACCGATATTCACGAAATATGCAGGACTTGGCTGCGATGGCTGGGGCAGGAGATGGAGAATCACGCCTGCTTGGTTTATATCCCAGTATCTCTGCAACAGAGGTGCCGTCCGGAGGCTATCAAGCAGCGCCTGATTGAACTTGCGTGCCATTGTGACCTGAACAACCCATTTCGCAGGTGTGATTCCCTCATGATAGCCAGGGTCAACGATCTTGTGGATTTGCCAGTGAAGTAAGCCTAGCCAAATACTAAACCAGTCGCGTGCTTTGGTAGCGAGATGCCGTGCGTGCAATTCTGTGCCATGTTTTTCGTGATACCCAAAACTAGAAGGGGCAAACAGACAAACAAAACTCAGGCCGTTCTCGGCCTTCAGAATTCCTATGACCTCATCCAGACTCTTCTCGATCGCTAGCCACTGCGAAACAACCCGTTCTGGCAAGCTGAATCCATCTGGGTTTGTGTGGGTAAATTTCTGTGGGATATGAGCCAGCAACTCTACCAATACACTGCTGTAAGCCACAGGCATGGTGGGGACGCAGCTCAACCACTCTGTTTGTGCAGTCCACCATCGTGGTTGCTGGAAATTGTCGGCTGTCGAGGTACCTAGCACAAATGTACGAAAGCCCTCATATGTATTATCCTCCACCAGTGTGAGGTCGCGCTGGCTGTTGGGTGAATAGAAGGTGTCACCATTCACGATGGTGACTCGTCCTGACATGATGGATATCCTGCCAGACAATGTCCAAGGAGATCCTCAGACAAACGCTGGTAGAAATATTTCAAACTCTTCATCCAGGGAGATCCTCAGATGAAAGCTCTGGTGTTGACTTGAACCGCACGTCCGAGGAGATCCTCAGACAAGGGTTCCAAGCTTAGGGTGTCAGGTGAAGCGGTGATACCTATTAAGAAATTAGTCAAATAAAATGAGGAGTGGTTTCTTGACTTATGCTAACGTGTGCCCGCGGTTGCCGACTTGGGGGGAAGCTGTGGTGGTGGTTGCTTGGGACTCTAACGGATCACAGCATCGACGGATCAGGTACATCACCTGACCTCCAACAAATTTCTCGTTGCGTGATGCTAACGGTGAGTACGCCAACACCTCATCGCTGTAACTTCGACTCAATCGTTGGAACAACCCAACAACCTACACTCGTCTTTAGAGTTGTAGCGGTCTTTGGATCTCCAAAGACCTCTGCTCCTCATTATGGCCTTGGGATGATGGTCTTTGGATCTCCAAAGATCTTTCTACTCCCCTGGCATGGCTTTGTGACGATGATCTGTATACGCAAAGAGTATGATGCAACAGTATCCCAAGGAAACAGATCTTGAATTTTTGCACCCCCATACACCATTCTGGCCCAACTCTCAGTACGCTTGTATCATTCTTACGTTTACCTATTTGGTGCAGAAATGCCTACTATATTTCCACACAGAGAAACCGTCTTCTTGGGCAAGGCACGTCCGCCTATCATACACAAGGATGTGGCTTCAGATCTATAGTATAATCTGGGAGAGATCGAGAGAATGCCGAGTGGAGACAACCACAGGCACCTTGTACCCCTGATGTCTTAAGTTGCCTTGACTGGGAGGATTAAGTGTAGCAAGAAGGAACGCTGGAGGAAGATGGAAACTACATGGCAACATAACTCTCTTGTAAGCCAGATCTGCAGGCTTACACAAACACACCTCGACATACTTGGACTGGTACCGTGATGCCTGCACCACTACACTAGCCTGGCTCAATTCACACTCAACACGACTTACACGTACGTGGCTGAACTATACGAGCATGCATCCAACACAAATTTCTTCATTTTTACCATCTCTTTTTGTCTTCCCCCCTCCTTGTAGTTTATTCCGCGCCCTTCCAGTTCCGGTCTAATTGTGGTTGATAAAAACCTTCTCTGTGCCTCATTTTCTTCTGCCCCACATCTCCAAACATACCTTGGACCAGTAGAATAAAAGTAGGACAGATTGTGTCATGCGAATACTCAGTGAATTATTTACTCCACCTTCTCTCGCCCCTCTTCTCCCTCTATCTCGCCTTGAGGATTAAAGCCCAGCAACTGATGGACACGGTCGCGCTCGCGTCCTGACCGCCTTCCCCTCTCCTCAAGGGGATGAAATGCTTACGTAGTGGATATGTGATGACTAGCGAAGCAGACATTGCCGATTGATCGAGACCTTATCTGAAAGTGCCAACTCTCATTGCGGACTACTGGGCACAATTGGACACATCTGTAACTACATATGCATATCCCTCCCACTTCTACTGGTCATGATCTTTCCCGCTCAACTTCTTGGAGACCTTTGTGGGTGACTGTGTTGCCTCATGAATCTTGATGCAGATGGTTATTTTAATCTTTCCAAAGGTTAGCTCCCACAAAACCCTGCTATGACAATCTACTCACTTTTCTTTTCTTGCAAGATTTCCTTCCACCACTTTCCCCCAACCCACGCTTACAACCATTTGTGGATGCTACGCTACCAGCAATGGTACTATTGCTTCTGTCTGTAGCTGCTGCAGTCTTGGTCATATCGGCACCTCTTGATTCAGTGATGACTGCATTCCCGTGTGTGCTGATACCAGCGTGCCCCCCGTTCACGCTTGCGACAGAATGGTCTGGCACCTGCCTGATAACTATGGAGCTTCTCAGTGAAGTGGGGCATTGTAGGTCAAGCTGTCTCACCTTCCGCCTTGGCTGACGCATTTTCGGAGCAGTTGTCTTCTTTCCTTGCAAGCATGGAAACTTGTCCCGATTGTCAGCTATTGCCATGGTAAGTACATTTGGTACTCCTACCATTTCCACTGGCCTGGGCGATAGCGTTGACATAATTCTTCACAGCCTGCTGGCATAGCTCCGGTAGGTTGGGATGCAGAACTCCCGCCATGTCCCAATGTGCAAGTTGGTTAGAGCAGTCGCATACCCCAGGCATCCGCTCACGCGATTCAGTCGATGGTTGAGTCTCGATTGAAGGCCCAGGCGACAGTCCACGCGATTCGGTTGATGATTCAGTTTCAGTTGTCGACCCAGGTGACAATATTGAAGCTCCTTGACAAGGACTAGCTCCACGGCTATGTGTGTTGGGTGAAAGGACCATTGTCAGTGATAACTGGATTCACTGACACATCGTACTGCTCATTTATATATGCACAAAGGCTCGACGAAGGGCTACCCGGCTTGCTGACTTGTGAGACTGGTGGTACCCATAGCCGGATACACCCCAAGCAACAAACATTGGTGGTAGCAGGATCCAGCACTGCAGTCAAGCTAATGGATTCAATATCGGTGAGTTATTGCCTCCTAATTCCTTACGTCCTTATTTTATATTACCCAAAACACATGCTCTTGTTCGCCTCGGATTCTCTCCCACCCTGCTATCCCTTAGGACTTTGATCCACCAACGATTCATTGCACCAGGGCACTACAAATGGGAGTACAATGTGTGGCCTGTAGGCATTGGTTATCCATGGATGTTGTCACTGATGCACTGCACCAGGGCACCACGCACACGAATTAGATGTAATAGATAATAGACTCATTCTGGTACATCTGACCCATTTTTACCAAGCACGGCTCATGTTCCTGCCCGGTTCCAATGCTCCCCAGCTCACTGCCGGACAATGACAAGTTCCTTCACCCGAGTGCCCCCTCCACGTACACTGCCAATGTACCTTCAAGAGGTATTCAATTACAAGTTCAGATAGGTATTTAAGGATTTCGTGGTCGAACACTGCTTCCTGCAGTTGCTCACACTTTATTCATAGTGCATATGAACATGACCAGCACCAAGAAAACCACCAGTGCCTCCAAGAAGCCCGCTAGGCAGACGATCAGCACCACAGGTGGGAAACCCAGCTCCCAGCTGACATCGTCACAGACACCCACCACTGCCACCGCAAAAGCTACGAAAAAACCTACAAGGAAGGCACCCGCCCCACCAAAAGAGAACAGGATGCCCACACCACCTCAAGCACAGACCCAAACCCCAAATGATGCTGTCCTGGCCACCCTGCTTGCCAAGGTTGCAAAACAAGAAGGTAAGTCCATTATTTTCTTCGTACTATCTATACGACTGACATTGTTTAGCGGAGATTGATAAGTTGAAGAAAAGTAGTGCCTCAAAGGCCAAGGATCAAAATATGAAACAGATCCCTTGCCCCCATGGCAGCCTTACAAGGCTTCAAGACAAAATGGGTTTGGAGAACAACAAGCCACTCTACAACTACTATCGAGTAAGTCCTTCCCTCATTTTACTTTCAATGCTAATTTTCGTTGCAGACATATATTGGTGATATCCTAGACAACGCATGTATACCACGCAAAGTTGATTGGAGGCGTCAAGACCCACTTCCCTTAGCCCGGGTCGTAAATATTGTATGTTTATTCTCAACCACCTCTAAATCCTGACTGTGAACTATGTACACCACACAGGTACATGCTAAGCATCCACAACTTCAATGTTATGAAGGAAACTGGGCTACTCTGGAGATCATGAGGACAGTGCTCAAAAACAAAAGGTCCAACAGAAACAGAAGCCTCTGCACTCTGGACAGCACCCAAGTTCAGGAAGGTGAGGACCATGAGGGTACTAACAAGGATCAAAATGGGACCAGAAATGCTCCCGAGCTTGAAGAGCTGGGGATGAGCAGTGGTAAGGGTGCAGGTGAAGAAGGAGCAAGCAGTGATGGGGGAGAGGCAGGTGGCGATGCTGGGGAAGAGAGGGATACCAATGATGAGGAAGAGAACGGTGCCCATGACGAGGGAGAGAGTGGTGCTGACGATGATGAGGAGAACAGTGCCAATGATGAGGAAGGGAGTGGCACTGATGACAATGAAGAGAATGGTGCTGATGATGAGGAAGAGGGCAGCGTCGATGGTGAGGATACTGGGGTTTTGGTGGGGATGAAGAGAAAAGCGATGGAAAGTGGTGGAAAGATGAAGAGGTTGAGGAGGAAGTAGTACAGATATATTGTTGCCTATTGATCTAGTAATAGGCAATAATTACACACTTTTCATGCTCACATCTGAGGGGGCTGACCACCTGAACATTCGACTTAAGCATCTTTTGTAGTCAAGAATGACAACTAAGACCATTGTCTCTTCCACTGACTAACTAGCATGATTTCCTCCAGAACAGGGGTTGTGATTCCCTTCAGTTTCCTTCCCAGAAAAGGTTGTGATTTTCGTCAGTTTCCTTCTGAACAAATGTTGTAATCCTTTAAAAACTCGATGTGAATCACAGCCCCTCATGACCTTAAATATAGTGATATTCCTCCATTAAGTGTGGTAATCAAGTACACTAAGGTGCGTAATTACTACATTATCAGTGAATTTCCACAACACCAATATCCCTATTTATAGTAGGAATTGACCACACCTTATGCTGGAATCAGAGGTTGTTTTTTATGACCCCCTGGGTCTCACAGTGCTTGCAGATAGCAGGTGGTCTCACTGAGCTTAAGGACCTCATGAATATCCAGGGGCATACCTTAAAATCATACTTAGAGAGTTTAGCAAAGGATGGATATAGTCATGCTGGTCATAATCACATTCAGAATAACACAGGAGGTGGACTGGCAGGGTTGCTTTCTGATAGAAAGTGTTTCTACTACTGGTTATTAGGGCATAGCTGGCTATTCTGCCTGGACATGGAGGCAGACAAACAAGCTGGCAGAATTAGAGTTGAAGGGAGTAAAATATATATGGGAGACAGCTTGAGTATCCCTCAAGGAGAAGGACCTATTAAAGAGAAATTGGCAAAGTACTATGCAACAAAGGGACAGCTCTTTGTTCAGATACCAAAACTGCCAAAGGTTGAACCTGAGTTACTGCAAGTACCAGCACCAGTGGTGTTTGCACACAGAGCATTCCCATGGTCAGAAAACCAAAGGTCACCAGCAGAAGAAGAAATCTGCTGTCTAAAACAGCACATGGAAATGTTGGAGACAGCAGCGATTAATGCTGGGAGTGCCCCAAAGGTTAAGCTTATGACCAGAAAGGAGGATAATGTTGAGATACAGTCTTTGGCCAAACAATTGGCCCAGGTATAGACTAAGCTTAGTAGTTTGACAGGTGGTACACCCTCAGCAAGCCAGTATTTGGACACCAGGAGTGGTGTGAAGACTTGGAACCTAGAGTTGGGTTTCTAAAGGGTTCAAGGAAGGAGCTGACTCTGAAGAAGAAGGTTGCCTTTGACAGAAGACAGACTCCTGAGGATGCATTGGATTCTGAGTGATCAGAAGAATCAGAAAATGGGGGAATAGAGCAGACAACAGAGAAACCAACACATGCAGAAGCAGGGGAACTACCATATAGAAATGTGAAACCACTGCATCCTGTTGGTGAGGTACTACTGCTGCCTGTCTGAAAGATGGAACCATTGAAAAAGGAGCTGGTATATAAACACCAGGCCTCTATAGAGAAGAACATCAATGTTGAGGAAGCACTCAGTCAGGTATTGAAGTGAGAAGCCTCTGTATCACATGGGGAACTCTTGACACTGTCACCAATATACAGGAACACTTATAGAGAGTGAATTATGAAAAAATGGATACCCACAAGTCAAAGCTTAGTAGTAGAAGTTGAGTCCTTGGACAATGATACAGTGCTTTGAGAAGGCTCAGCAACCCAAGCCTGGGTAGCTCAGGATCCAATCATGCAGTACTTGGAGTCACTTCCCAGAAGAGACAAGGGACAGCAAGTGTTCATTGCCAAAGAATGTGAACTGTTGAGAGTAGTTCTGACTCTGATAAATAGGATTCAGCAGGAAGAGGCCTTGTTAGATAGTAGGTCACAGATCATATTCATGAGTCAGGAAGTGGCAATTGCATATCAAGTCTCTTGGGACCTGGGTACAATGATCAATTTGCAGAGTGCGAATGGGCAGGTTGAAAAGACTTGTGGACTGGCAAAGAATGTAGGCTTTACCTGCAGGGGAGTCACAATCTATTTGGAAGTTCACATTGTTCATAACCCTGTGTCCCAAGTACTGTTGGGACAACTATTTGATGTAATGACAGCCAGCAAAGTCAGAAATAATGCCAGTGGCAAGCAAACCTTGGTTATTATGAACCCAAATACCAGAGAAAGGGCTGTGTTACCAACTTATGCATGGGGAGAGTGTAATCTTCCTAAGCTTAGAGAAAACAGTCAAAATTTTCAAGAAACCTTGATGAGTTGACTGAGGGACAAGGAGAGGTGGCTTGTATAATAAACTATGATGATGAGAAGGGCCCTGTTGTTGCACAAACACTTAACTTAGTGAAAGGAAGTTTCTCAGAGGCTGAGCTACAGCTAATGTTCATTGACTAAGTTATACATGATGAGGACTGTCTACAAGAAGATAAAGCAACAGCATTATTGTGCCTAGGATGCATTACCAATGCTCATGGTACCAAGGATCAGGGGATAACTGTCCTCAAAACTGAAGAAGATGATGAAGATACTGTACAATGCCTGGCTGGGAAGAAATATAAACCAGTCACTTTAAAAGTGAGGCCAGTGTTGGGTGATTTACCAGAGAAATTCAGGATAAAAGGAGAAATGAAAGGGGACCTGCTGGCAGAAATGCCTAAGCTTAGCATGCATTCTCCAGAGTTTGCCCTGACAGGCAGATACACTGAAGAGTGTAAGCTTAAGCTGGACAAGGCCCATTCAGGGGATTTCTTGTGGCCAGAAGAAAGAAAGCTGATGCACCATGTCATGATGCTTCAAGAAAAAGCATTTGCATGGACAGATGAGGAGAGGGGATGTTTTAGGGAGGACTTCTTCCCACCAATCAAGATACCAATGGTAGAATATACTCCTTGGGTTGAGAAACCCATTCCAGCTCTGCCAGTGATCTATGACAAAGTCTGTACCATTATAAAGAGAAAGATTAGTGCTGGTGTATATGAGCTGTCAAACTCATCCTATAGATCCAGATGGTTCTGTATGGTGAAAAAAGATAGAAAGAGCTTGAGACTCATACACAGCTTGGAGCCACTGAACAGAGTGATGATAGCTCATTTAGGGTTGATGCCAGTGATGGAAGATTTGGTGATGCACTTTGCAGGCAGAGCTTGTGGGGGCATTCTGGATCTGTATGTACGATATGACAAGTGATTGTTAGCTGAGTCATCTTGGGACTTGACAATGTTCCAGACATCATTTGGAGCACTATGCTTAGTAACACTACCCATGGGATGGACCAATTCAGTGCCTATATTCCATGAGGATGTAATAGTGATCCTAGCCAGTGAGATACTAGAGTACATGATACCATACATAGATGATGTACCTATCAGGGGACCCAAAACTAGCTATGAGTTGCCAGATGGCACTGAAGAGACATTGAAAGAGAACCCAGGGATCTGATGATTTGTATGGGAACACATGCAGATGGTCAATAGGATTCTACAGAGGATGAAATACATAGGAGGAACCTTCTCTGGGCCCAAGATGACTATCTGCACTGATAAAATCACTGTAGTAGGTTTTGAATGCTCCTATAAGGGACAGTTGCCCACCATGGATACAATTGGGAAGATATTAAGATGGGGGGATTGTGAGAATGTCTCAGAGCTAAGGGGTTGTCTAGGAACAGCTACACACTGGAGGAATCATATCCTGAAGTTCATAGCCATTGCTGCACCTCAGTATGAAAAGCTTAAGAAGGGACAAGAGTTTGAATGGGGAGAAAATGAAAGGGGGGCACAGCAGGAGCTGAAAGATGCAATTCAGTGCTGTTTCCCTACCAGGAACCCCAAATTTCTGAGTAAACAACCCATAGTAGTAGCCGTGGATACCTCATGGAGGGCAGTGGGATACTACATATATCAACAAGATGGAGAAAACACTAAGCTTATACATTATGTGAAGTTTGGGTCAATATTATTAGATGAGAGACAGCAGAGATATTCTCAGCACAAGTGAGAGCTATGTAGCTTGAGAATGGTGCTAGAACAAGAGAAATATTTACTGTGGGGATTGAGAAATGTTGAAACAGATGCAAAAGTTTCTCTTTGGGATGTTAAACAACCCAGGAAAGCTCCTGAATGCTACTGTAAACTGTTAGGTAGACTTCATTAGGTCATTCCACTTCATGCTTGTGTTACCTGGGTTAGGGATTCACTCTTGAGTAGCACAGCAGTCAACACAGGATGTCTATACAGACTTGGTCCTGTTCTACTGGGCATAACTTGGAGACGGTAGAGCACTATAAGTCCAGCTGGTTATGGCAAAGAGGTATAGGAGGCAAGAACTTTATAATACTAAGATAAGGATATAAGGTATGGTACAGTATCCTTATATACTACTATGTGTGGCTGTGCTCCTACTATATATATCTTGACCCAGGTAAGGTGAGTCATACTGAGCCAGAGTCTTATCTATCTAACTATAGATTGTTCTGATGTGCACTTCTGATTGTTTCAGAGTGACAGGTCTTCTATCTATTTATATCCTTTGGTGCTTCTGATAAGAGCTCCTTCTGGTGAGGTTTCTGATAAGGGGATTCTGATAACAGCTTGTGCACAAGGAAGGGAAGACATTTGGACTAGATGGACTGTCTAGGAGACAGGACTATCCCAGTGATGAGATAGCCTATTGCTTTGACAATGGCTTAGAGGATGAGGGAGAGGAGTCCAAGGTAATTAAAGAAGATTCAGGGGCTGCAGATCCATTACCCTTGGAAGCCTTCTGTGATAAAATTGATAGTCACTCCAGACTCAACCAGGGTCTGGCATGTGATGTGTATGACTTTGAGTATGAGCTGGATCAAGCTCAGGAAGAGTATTTAGATGAACAACAGGCTAGGCTTAGGGTTATAAAAGACCTGGCATGCCCAGAAAACCATTAGCAAGTACTAAGCTTAATGACAGATGTCAGGCTAGTGCTAGATTTTGAAGAGGAGAAGTCAGTCAAGATAGAGGAAGCATATGATGAGTTGTGTAGGACAGATACAGTGCAAATACAAGATGAAAGAATACCCAAAGTTAGGGAATACCTGAAAATGGGGGGCAGTATTGCAGCTGAAGGCTTGGATGAGCCAGAACAGCATAAGCTTAAACATATGGTAGAGCATTTCTTCTTGGATGATGATGGGAGGCTGTATAGGATGAGTCCTAGTGGTCAGCATCAGCTAGTAGTGGATAAGGAGCAGCATATGTATACATATGTTGCAAGCTAGTCACAACTTCCTTAGACGCAGAGGAATATATGCAACCACTAAGCTTATAACACAGAGGTTCTGGTGGCTGGAAGTTGAAGGAGATGTAGCTTGGTATGTGCAATTATGCCATCTATGCCAGCAACAGCAAAAGGTGATCATTGAGACACTGCCAATAGTAATGCCCACACCATTGATATTCCAAGTACTACATGTGGACATGCTGCATATGACACTAAGTTCTAATGGGTGTAGTTACATTGTGTATGGAAGGTATGGACTGTTATCCTGGATGGAGGCAAAAGTGTTGAGAAAAGAGAACACTAGTTTGATCACACAGTGGCTATTTGAAGATATCATTTGCCAATGGGGCTGCATAGTGAAGATTGTCACAGATAACAGCTCTCCATTTAAGAAAGCTGTTCAATGGCTGGAGGAAAAGTATGGGATAAAGGGAGTAATGATATCTCCCTACAATTCCAAGATGAATGGGATTATTGAGAGGCCCTACTAGGATGTGTGACAGATGTTGTACAAAGCTACAGATGGGGATGTTGAAAAGTGGTATTGGCACCTACCACATGTTATGTGGGCAGATCAGATAACCATTAAAAAAGGAATGGGGTATTCCCTGTACTTCTTGGTGACCAGAGCATGCCCAATGCTACCTCTAAATGTCAAAGAGGCCACTTGGCTAGTATAGCTACCAAATAAGTATTTAATAACAGCTGAGTTGATAGGGTAGTGAGCTCAGGGTTTGGCAAAACATGTTTTACATGTTGAGGCAATGCATCGGCATGTTTCTGACACTAAGCTTAGCAAGGCTTAGGAGATGGAATGGCAAGCAGCACATAAGTAAAAGATTATCACTTTGGACCAGGAGATTTAGTATTAGTAAGAAATATGGCTATAGAAAGCTCAGCAGACAGGAGATGAAACCCAGGTATCTAGGGCACATGGTGGTCATATCTAGATCAAAGGGAGGATCTTATATCCTGGCAGAGTTAGATGGTTCAGTATGGCAGAATAAAGTGGTGGTATTCAGAATAATTCCCTACTTAGCTGGAAAACATGTGCCATTGCTGCCAGAGTTGCAAGAATTGAAAGATCTATCACCAGAGGGACTGAAGACCTTGGAGGAGACTACTGAGGATGAGCTTAGTGACAGATGGGAGCTGGAAGAGTTGGGAGGATAGGAAAAACCTGATATTGTGGACAGAACTATCTACTTATTGAAGGAAAACTATCCTAGGGACTGTAAAAGCATTAAGCTTAAGCAGTGGAGGACTTGTCTAAGTTGGAGAGGTTGCACACAAGGCTTTTGAGATAGATGTGCTCTTGAAATAAGGAATTGGAACCTCTTTAAGTTGGCTTCCAGTGAAGGAATGGCCTCAATGAAGTCCTGGCCAAGTGAATTGAGATCACATTTGACTGACCAAGTGTCATCACTGCAAGATTTGTACTCGTACTTGTTGCAAGAATGAGACAGGAGGTTTTGGAGCTCCTGGAGCAAGTGAGCTGGCCAGAAAAAGTGTCAGAACTGCTAATCTTAGTGAATAGAAGTGAGAAAATACCCACTAGATAAGCCAGCAAAGGTGTGCTCATGGAAACAAACTCAGTATGGGCACACTTGGCAGTATTGGCATTGGCTTTGGCTGAAACCTGTTCAGCCCAGGCATATGTAACAGCAGTGTTTAGTGTTCATATTGGGAACTTGACAATAGGGAAGGAGACAGACAGTGCCTTTAAATGATGAGGACTTTTTGATGGTCTCCTAACAAGGGAGGAAGTCAGCATCAGTGGTTAGAGGGAGGAGAGCTGGCACACCACATCAGAAGTGGACAAACAACACTTGCAATAAGGTGAAACTACACAAACCTCTTCAATGATAGCTTGGAAAACCTCTTCATCAACCATCATGTCCTGAAGGCAAGCAATGATCTCAGCTAATTAGTGCACGTCACAGGTTTGCAAACCCGTGCAGGTACACAGGTATGGGTTGGCCGGGTGCGGGTGCAGGTCCAACATCAGGTACCTGCATGAAACCCATACCCATGGCACGGGTCTGGCGGGTTTTTTTGAGGCACTATTATTCTAATCACTGCTACTGTACAGTTTATGCCACAAATATTTTTGAGACAGTTGACTCCCATCAGAATGGCTCCAGCTCTATCAAAACTTGCAACATGTCTCACAACCCAACCTGAGATAACTACATGACAGAAAAGGAAAGCCTCTTCTAGAATAACTGATGAAAACTTTGTCGGTGCAGAGAGCAACGTTGTCACCAAGCATCTCAAGCTGTCAGCCAACGCTGCACAGGCTGTGGCTGCAAAATGTCAACATAGGCAACCATCAGTTGAGGATGTCAAGGATGGGGACAGTGCATCCATGAATAACCCACCGAAAAACCAGAATGCTGTTCTTGAGGCCGCTGATGGAAGTGATGATGTTGATATGCTAGATAACAATCCAGCTCCAGCACCCGAGGACTTTGAAGAGGATGACAATGATGAAGTTGAGCCAGAGGTAACTAAACCTGTTGAGATGGCAGAAGAACAATGCAGTGAGTCAAACAAAACGTGGTGAGAACACTGAACCCTGGCTCACCCAATTTCCCCATTAGAATGACTATCTGATGAGTGGATGGCTCCGATCTACGCGTTCTTCCAGCCAACTCCTTCCATTGTGACAGTTGATGGATGGCATGTCCACAAATCCAGGTGCACTGCATCAAATTGTAAGGGATGTGGCAAAAACCCAAGAATGGTCCAACATTACCTTGATACATCTGATCGAAACTCAATGGGAAACCTTCACAAGCATGCACGACTGTGTTGGGGAGATGAAATCTTACACAGTGCGGATGCTTGTGGCGACCTAGAGAGTGCTCGGGAAGGGTTAGATAAAGCCAAGAAGTTAAAAGATGGATCAATCATGACAGCCTTTGAGAGGAAGGGGAAAGGAAAGATTACCTTTTCTCATCACCAACATGATAAAGCCCAAACTAGGTTTGTGGTGATCAACTATCATCTAACCTGTCTAATGTATAGCTCAGGGCTGAAATTGTTCGTTGGGTATCAGAAAGCATGTGACCTTTTTTGATTGTTAGTGATCAAGGATTCCAATGCCTGATGAAGACTGGCAGACTGGAATATTACATACCTTCTCCTTCCACTGTCTCACATGATGTCAAGCAAGTGTTCACAAAGGTTTGGGGTAGGATTGTGAAGATGCTTCAAGTAAGAATTCAAGTCAGCTTCGTGATGACATAGGACGAGATTGATTTACCCCATCCAGGAATATGAGGGTGCCCTCAGCTTCAGGACAGACACATGGACTTCACCTAACCACAAGGCTTATATTACTGTAACTGTCCACTTTGAGCAGAACGGGGAGCCAATGTGTCTTCTGCTTGACCTTGTCGAGGTTGCAAAGTCTCATTCTGGCATGAATCTTGCATCTGCATTTGTGAAAATACTAGTTGATTTTGGGATAGTGCACAAGGTAAATATGCTGGATGATTTACATGAAAAAATGGGACTTATGGTGATCTTGCACACCAGATTCTCAGTGTTATATGCAATAACACGTCGCCAAATGATGTGATGATTGATGCACTTGCTGAGCTAATTATTGTGTTCCCAGGTGCCACAAATCAAATGCGTTGCTTTACACATATTCTGAACCTAGTTGTCAAAGTAATCCTTTGCCAATTCGATGTGCCGAAAGCCAAGGCAGATGAAGCACTTGATGTGGCATTGCAGGCACTGGTAGACCTTGCAGGAGATATCAATATGGAGGAGGCAGCAATGGATGAGAGAAATGATGATGAGGATGATGACAGAGAAGAGGGTTGGGTCGATCCACACAATGGGATGTTACAGGAGGATCAAGACAAGCTTGATCTGGCAGTGCGTCCAGTGCATTTGGTCCTAGTAAAAGTAAGTTTAAACTCAGATTAAACCCTAATGCCGGACCAGTACTCATCCAATCCAGCTACAAAAACTTGCGTATGCAATCAAAAACTCTATGACAATCCTACTCCCTCACTGGATTCAGCTCCTTGAAGATCTGGCAGATGATGCTATCAATCCCCTTGCCATTTGGATGATGCCATGCGACGTTGCAACATGCTGGAATTTGACATACAACATGCTCATGTTCGCTCTTGAATATTGCGAGGCAATCAATGGAATTTCTGGTGACAGGGACATGAGGAAGTATGAGCTTTCAGATGAGGAATGGGAGCTGGTTCAGCAGCTGTGTGATGTATTGGGAGTACGTTGTGCTGGCCATCTTCCCATATCCTGCCACTCATGTTTTTCCAGATATTCAAGGACACAACCCTTTTCTTTTCACGTTCGATGCCAAACCTTGCCACTGTGATACCTGCAATGGACCACATTGATGTGCATCTCGCGACTGCAAGCCAAGACTTGAACTACTTGCTTGCCATTCACGCTTTGCTGGCACTTGGAAAAGCCCATCTAAACAAATACTATGACATGACTGACCAGTCAGAAGTCTACCAAATCGCCATGAGTGAGCACCCTTCCCCCTGATCATTCTATTCAATTACAATGCTTTTGAGCAGTCTTACATCCATGACACAAACTTCAATATTTCCGCAATGCCAACTGGGACAACATGTGGATCACCACTGCAACAGCAATTGTCCATGGCCAGTTTGAACAAGCATATGCAGCCCTTCCCATCGATGAGGTCATCATTTGTACGAAAAATGTATGTGCTACCCATCCAATGTCTTTCTGCATCGAAACTTGCTAACATACATTTTTAGGCCACTAGACCTACCAAGCAGAACATCTTTGATGACCTACCATCAGTTTCTGCCCCCATCACCTCCAAGCTCAAGGATGAGCTCCAACAATACCTCAAGTGTCCTGTCGAGAATGTCAAGAATGCATTTGCATGGTGGGTCAAAAACCGGATGGTCTACCCCCATCTCTCTCGGATGGCATTAGACTACTTGTCAATACCAGGTATGTGTTCTGTCATTAGTCTCCTGTACTTGATCTAACAGCTCCCACAGCTACTTCAGTTGATGTGGAGTGTGTCTTCAGTGAAGGAAGACTTGTTCTATCTCATGTTTGGAATGGACTCTCAGTTCAGTCCATGCATGCATTGATGTGTCTTGGCACTTGGAGCAGGATGGGTTTGCTGAAGGATAAGGATGTGATGCAGGCTGCAAGACTGCCTGATGTAGATGGGAGTGAGGCTGAGCTAGATGGTCATTGGGATGATATATTGTAGTAGTATAAGTTGCTAATCTACATACTATCTACGACAGTGAACCCATGGTGCCAACCCGCATGGGTTTCCATACCCATGTAACCTGCAAGTACCTGTACCCGTACCTGCCTGTACCCATACCCACGAGCATGGGTATGGGTTTCACGTGGGTATAGGTACGGGTAGAGGTCAAGTGACCTGTGGGTTACCCATGACGTGCACTACAGCCAATGTGATAAGGTTGAGAAGCAGCTAGATTACCATGTCAGTGCTGGTTGCTTGGGAGTTGGAAGCACTTTTCATACTCTTAGCAGGCTCAGTATCAGTATCTACCACAACAGCAGCAGAGACAGGAGCCTTGCAACCTTTGTGGGGCTAAGCTTAAACATTAGGAGACAATTAGAACCAAAAGACCACTAAGCTTATGTGTTATGGGGACAGCAGAGCCTTTAGCAGCATTAGAGGAAGTAGAGCCAGTTGTGGATGATGGGTTCTGAGCCTCTTTGGCCCTGGTTTTGTGGGATTCTTCAGAGTAAATGTGAGTAATGCAGCTGCAGCATTCCAAAAGCACCTTGTAGACCATAGGCATCTCATAAGATGGATGGTAGTTGTTTTGGTAAATTTTATAGAGCTTGCAAATATGGAAGACATAGTCTTGGTTGACATGGAGCTTGATAGCCTTAGTGTCCCCTGATAACACTTCAATATAAGCAGACTAGAGAATGATTGAGCAACAACAAGAGAGGCAAGTGAAGTAAAGACATACCCCAGGAGCATCAAATGCAAGGAGAGCCTTCTGAAAGGAGAATGCCTCTCCTAGCTACAACAAAAATGTGAGCATGGTTAAATATGGCAACTGCTGGGCTTCTAGATCAATGGTGAATGACTGAGGAGTCAAAATGGTCAGGTAATGAGTGGAGGTGTAGGAAATTTAGAGGATAGATTCAGAACAGATAAGAATTGTTGATAAAGATGTGAATAAATTGGAGTGTGTTTCAGACAGTTTGAGACAAATGATATGGGCTGTTAATTTGCTGGAGTACTACTACCAGATGTACATGCTTTATATACAATGAGCGAAATAGATTTTTGATGATTATTTCGAGAGAGACAGATGAGAAGAAAAAAAACTAATTAGTCCAGACTAAGTCCTAGAATGAAGGATTACTACAAACTGAGACAAAAAGAACATGAAACAGGAGCTGAATTAATGAGAAGCACAATTACAAGACTTGGTAGCAGAGAGGAAAAAGAGAGAAAAGTGAGAGTGGTATAGACTGGGGTATGACAAGCTGATGAGATAAGATGTAAATATTTAACCCACAGTACAGCATGCTATACATTAGAACTACATTATAATAACTGGGGAGGCAAAACAGGAATGGAAATATGTTGTAAATATCAAAATAGGAAGGGTAAGAGATAATTCAATGAGCACTCCAAGTGTCATTACTGATCTGGGGCTGTCAGTGATCCAAGTTGATGGTAACTGTGAGATTCCGAGAGGTTGCCATTTTCACAAGCAGCTAATTGGCAATCTCTACATCTCCTGGGTACGTAGAATACTGACCTCCTAGGCAGTGTAAGACCAGAATTTCAAAGCTGGTGGTAGCAAGTAGTAGGAACATTGGAGGGTGGCGTTACTCAGCAGGGAAGAATGTGACATTTCGGCAGATGAAGTCAAAGTTGCCAGAGAAGGGAAAGATGATTCTAGGTCATATGTCAAGTTGTTGAGGGCTTCTGGTGTTGTGTTGGTGAGTTTAGTGACAGGAATGGAACGGATATCTCAGGAGTAATAAGGGATGAGTCAAAATGCCACAAAACAAAGTTTAGAAACAGATCCATCCAGTTCAGCAAGGACATACAATCCCCCTGTCATTCTCTTGAGCATCATGAGTGGTCCGAAATATCTTGGCTTGGTTTTGCTGCCTACATCGTGGTCATATCATGAGTTATGGACAAGAATGAGAGAACCCAGCAAAAAATCAAAATCTCGAATTTACTTGAATATTTCTTGTTGAAATGGCAGATGGATTTGAAGTGAGCTCTGATGATGAGTTCCTTGACCTTAGTGAGATCTTGGGGTTGTTTCTGAAGCTGAATAGCCCGGGTGGCAATGAGGTCAGTGGTGGAGAGTGGCTTAGTGAAGGAAGGGGCTAAATAGGTTGCTTCAGCAAGATCAAAGGGGAGAAGTGGTTCCACACCATGAGTGATGTAGTAAGGTGAATATCCTGTTGATTTCTGGATAGAAATTTGTTCTGCCCAGAATACTGAAGGTGCTGCTGTTGTCCATCAATTTTCTTTGCCTCCTGCTGCCTTAACTAATGCCTCTCTGACATCCAAATGTCTCCACTCGACTGGACTGTTTGCCTGTGAATTGTAGGATTAAATGCAAATGTGGTTGATCTTGTAATGCTTCAAAAGAAAATCTGCTGCCTGAACGAACACTAGTCCATTATCTGTCACTATCTCCTCTATAGCACCCCATCTACAAAGAATATCTTCGAAAATAAATGCTCCGATTGTGTGAGCATTCTCCAAATGAAGCATGTGCCATTCAGGATACAAAGAGAGTGAGTGTTAGGGCAACCTGGAGGGTTCGGACAACTCAGGGAGCCAAAACATCACTGCAGGGAAATCCTAAGTATTATTAATCTGTGAGCTAAGTAGGGAGTCCATACCTGCAGGGAAATCCTAAGAGAATAGGATGAGGGAACCCCTGCAGGTGAAAACTATGTATATACTTGACTTATATAATCAATATAAATTGAACAAGGCTTGACGGTGGTGTCTGGGTGTTGCACAAGGCTGGGTGTGATTAAAACGAGTGTGGGGAGTGAAGATAACAGTCTGAAGTCTATGGGAAATGGGAGGAAGCAGGTGAGGGTTAAGGAGGGTGTAGAGGGTGAAGGGAGGGGTTTAGCTGGGCAGCGAGGGGACCTCTGGTGCATTCTGGTTATGTTTGGGGTGTAAGCGTTTGAAAGGGGGGATGTACAGTGTGCTGGGAGGCTTAGGGGTGTTTGTGGATTGTCCCCTTACAGTGAGCAGCAGGCATGAACAATGTAGCAGTACCCATTTGACTTCAGCATGAACATGGTGTTGATGTAGACCTTTCTGAACAATGAGAAGGGTGTTGGGATGGTTGGAGGGATGTGGAATGAGTGTTGAAGTCATGTTTGACATTTGTGGCATGTCTTAATGAACTAATGGACGTCCTGATTGAGGTAAGGCCACCAAAATTGTTCCAGAAGTTGAAGTAGAACTGTGAATATGCCCTTGTGTCCCATCTCATTGTGAGCCTGTTGGATGAGCTTGTATCAATGTTCCTGGGGCACTACTAGCTTATGTTTCATCTTCAGATATTTCTTCCATAATCTACCATCTTGCACAAAAAATCTGGATGAGAATCAAATAAATTGTTTCAACTCATTGTCAGACATCCCAGAAGGCCATACAGGATTGATGAGGAACACTTGGACTCACTGAAGCTCGAGGTCATGGGATTTTGCCTTGTCTGAACAAGGAATGGTCAGCGTAAGTGTGGGGGGTGACATAGAAGCATTGCTTGAAAACATTTCGATGATTTTTGAGCTGGGGATAGTGGAGGGTGATGAGAGATGGTGTAAGGGATACAGGAATTCTTGAAGTGGTCAGGTTTCATTCAGAACTTTCATAGCAAATGTGTTTGAAGTCCAGGGCCACCAGAAATCACATGGGGAAGCAGATGAGTGGGAATGTTATGATCCATGCTCCTTCTGTATCTGAGGATAACTGGAGATGGCCTTCAATCACTCTACAAGGTGTCCGAGATGGTTGGCCTTGCAGAGCTTAGTGGATTGTGCTCAATGATATAACGAGGGAACATGCCAAGTTAAGGCAAAGAGGGTTAACAACCGCTGTTAACAAGATTAAAGCTTGAGGCTTTAATCTCTACTTGTACAGGCCTTATATACCTATGAGATACTATATACTTGTTATAGGTTATTGGGCTGTTCTACTTGTCTTGCACAGTCTTGACCATGATGCGCATCCTAGCTGATGGCATCCTACTGTTATTTATGTGTTACAATGAGTCAGTGTCCTCATTCTCCATTCCACTGCTGTGCAATGTTCCATTGCTTTCCTCTGACTCATAATCCTCTTCTCCTGATTCTATCTCCATGTATTCTCTTCCATTCTTGCTCTCCATTTTCTTGGTGCTTCCATCCGTATTGGAGGTTGGATCAGTTGATCCGTGGCTATCTTCTTTGTCCTTGGGGTATTCCAGAATATCCTCCAGAGCTATCTCCATTCCTGCTTCTCTTGCTGGGTCCTGCATGGCATTGTAGTATTCCCCTTCTTTGTCTTCATATTCCTGTGCTCGCAACTGGTCTGTGGTTTCCTGTACCCATCTTGTAAAGTTGAATAGTTGTTCTTGTTCCTCTTGGTCCTGGACTGTTCATAACAGGGAAGGAAGTGAATGTGGGAATGAGTGCAAAATATTGAATGAATTGGCCAAGTCAATCCAATCCTCATAATCATCTGTGATTTTGGGGTCTTCTGGGGCTTGCAGGTGCTGAGATAGGCCATCTGGACCATGCTCTTTGCCTGGAACATGCTTGAGATGAAAATCAAATAGCAGAATCGCAGAAATCCAGTGATTTATCAGAGCAGAGGGTTGGATGTCTGGATTATTAATCATACCCTTGATATACTTTGTGTCCACCTTGACCACCAAATTCCCTACTCCAATAATCCAAATCCTGACATCTTTCAATGCTCTAAACAACTCAAATAACTCCAACTTTGCTTGAGAATACCTAGACTTACGATTGTTGAGTGTAAGTGATCCAAATCTTGAGGGATATCATTTCAAATCATCTCCTAACTGTGAGAGGATGTAGCCAACTGCAAATTTCAAAGTATCAACACCTAGAATGACCTTGTTAGTGCTGTTATAATTGAGGGCTCAAATACAAGGGGAATTTTGAGCCAGCTCCTTCAACTTGTTCATAGTGGCTAATTCCTCTTCTCCAAATCAAATTCCACTCCTTTCCTTGTGAGCCTAACCAGGGGTTGAGAATTTGAGGAAAAGCTCGGAATAAAAATGCGAATGGTGCCAAGGGTGCCAAGAAAGCCTCACACTTCAGTGAGATCAGAACAGGAGGGCCAATTGATGATTTTCTGCACTCTGGAGGTGTCTGGTAGTCGTCCTTCATATGTGCAAAGATGTCCAACAATAACTGCCAAAGGAATGCAAATGCAAGATTTAATAGCAGAAAATGTTCCTCCAGCATGTTTGATTTGCTGAAGGATCCTATAGACATTCTGAAGGTGCTCAAAAATGAATAATCAAACTCCAGGATTTTCAGGAAGTGTTTTGAAGCCATCCAGAGTTTCATAGCAAGTTTTGGGACCCTTGACTGGTACATCATCAACCCAGGGTTTGGTAATGTAAGGAATTTCATCCTGAAGTAGGAATGTAAGATCTCCATGCTGGATTTGGAGGGAGTTGTAAGGGCGACCTGGCTGCCATGTTGCGTTAGCTGAGCAGGGAGAAACCTTAGTGTCATTTCCAGACTTCTACCAAGTACATACCTGAGCAGGGAGAAACCTTAGAGAATCGAGTAAGATTTCTCCAAGCTCACCTACACTACTTATACTACCTGCTGTAAGGTCCAAGTTGAGTAATCTACTCTACATAAATGGCCGTGAGGTGTCAGGGATGCCTAAAGTAAGTATAGTCAGGAATGGGCTCGGGATAGGGTCATGCACACCAGTGAGGGTTTGCATCTGCATTGGAGGGGTGTAGGAGGGAATTCCGAGTACTGGGGTGTCAGGGGACAGATTTCCAGGCCCAGGGGGGCTGGAAATCGGATTTCTGAGCATTGGGAGGCTGGAAATCGGATTTTCAAGTGCAGGAAGGCTGGAAATTGGAATTCCGAATCTGCAGTTGTGAGCGATAACCTGGAGTTCCCCTTACAGGAGTTGGTGTAGCCCATAGGAATGGATGTGAGACAAAGTGTGCCAAGAGGAGTTTGGAATGTGGTGAGATCGTGAGATTCAGGTGCCAAGGCGCGCTGATCAAACCCAACAAATAAATCAAATACCCCATAACAAGAATGCCCACCAAAGGATTCTGTATAGGTTTCAATGATTGGAGGTACACCAGCATCTTTGATAGTAACCACATTAAGGGGCTGAAGATCATGAACAAGTTGTAGTGATTGCCCATCCATCTTGGGAACACAGAACCAGCAGGAACTGATAGGACAAGCTAGAGGGTTCATAGACACCACCAGCTATTTTTGATTTAATGATGTCAACAACTTTCTGGAAAATACTAGGGGGAATGGGGATGTTTTGGAGTGACCATGGAACATGTTTGATAGTGGGAATGACAATTGGGTCAAAGTATTCATCTGAGAACTTTCCTTTCTCATCCTCAGACCAGGCAAAGGCAAGTTCCTGAGTGCAGATAATGTGGTGGACAAGTTTTTCCTCTTTGGGCCATAAGAAGCCATTGGGATTGATATTCATTGATGCCATATGCTTGGAGGTGTAATGAGTGCCAGGAATGAAGTTGGGAGGATGTGTGGGAAGTGGAGTCATGGAAGCGAGTGGATCAGTTGGGATACAGCATACAATTTGGTAGTTTTCTGGTAATGTGGTAGAAACTGGATTTGACTTTGTTGGCGACTTTCTTGTAGGCTAAAGTCAAAATCTCTGGTTCTGAAATATGATAGTCATCATTTAATAGTGAAATCTCATATATTTCTTGTGGTTTGTGGATAGGATTAAATTCTGAGGCAGCAGTGAAAGCAATGGGGGAGATCATAGATAGGGATAGATGTGTGACAGATATGGAAGGTGATTGATAGCATGGTGTGATTGGCTGATGTGAAAGGTGGGGTGATGTCTCTCCTTGGTTTCCCTGAACCAAATCATCAATATTCAAAAACCCCCAGTTGACTGGACAGGTACCTGATTGTGAAATGGAAGTCGGAATAGTGATAGTTTCTTTGGAATTAGGGTTGAAGAGTGTGAGATGGAAATCACCATTTCGCATAATGGTGAGTTTTGGTTTGAGTGAGGGTGAGGAAAGGACAGCCAAGCAGCATGTCATAAGGTGCATGATCAAAGACCTGGAATTGGAGATGAAAAAATACTGCTCCCAATGCGCACAGGGAGATCTTGATTCTTTGGACCCATTAGCGGCTTCCATGACCATGCCCTGGTCCCTGAAAAGTGGAAGGCCTAATTTCTCCCAGATTTCGTGCCTGGATTGCAATAATTTGCAAACCCTCATCAAGGATAGCTTCCATGGTGAGTTTCCCATCAAGTTCTAAAGGAATTGTGCTGAAGTTCTTCGACAGGGTTGGCCACAACAAGGGGATTGGGAGGGGAAGGTGGTTGGTGTTGGATGAAGGAAGATGGGGCTAGATCAGCTTCAATTTCAGTGTTTTCAAGTGAAGAAGCTGGCTGCTGGAGGTCCTATAGGAACCCTGTGAGTGGTTACTTGCTCCTTGATGTGTTTTCTGACTTCTGGAGCGAATGGCATAGAATTCCCTTTGTGTGAGGGTGACTGAACTATCAAGACTTCACTGTATGACATGTTTGGACAGTCTGGGAGTCCTCTATAGGTGCAGCAAATCGATACTGTTGACTCTGGGAATGGGTATCAGGTGAAGGAAGAGTGGGTTTCGAAGGAGGGGTCAGTTTGGAAGGAGGAGAATTTGGGGAATGAGTTAGAGGATCCTGGGGTTGGTTTGTTTGGGGTTGAAATGGGTGGTTTAACATTTGCTTGTGAGTTCTTGACCTTTCCTGTGCACTCCCTGCACAGTTTCCTGATCTCATCCTGTTGTTTTATAGTGGCTAGGGTGCAATTGCTTCAAGCCTATAAATTTCTTCTTCATCTGGGGAGACCTGGGAAGTGGGAATATGGAATAGTGGATGTGATAGGGTTGGTACACAAGCTGGAAGTGATGGAATGTGATGGAGATACTTGGAGCATGTTTGCTTGGGCTGGAGTATTCGAATTGTGAGCGATTTCTATGCCAATTATCAATCCCTCTCCCTCATATTTTGACCAGGGGCAGTCTGAGGCTGAAACCTGGGTGTTATCTGGCATACAAATGCGATTACTCCCATCCTGGATGCATAAACCTTGAACGGATATAGTCATCAAGGCTAAGGCATTGTTCGGAACATGTGATCTGTGTTAGAGCAGAAGCCACAAGGCCATGTTTGTCGATTTTCCTGAGGATTCTGTTGGAACGGGAGACTGATATGAAGGCTGAGGATTGTTACAAGCTGGTACTGCAAGTTTTCCAGCCAAGCAATTCAGGAATGTGTCTGAAGTCAAGATTTGCTCAAGGGAGGACATATCAAAGGTTGGGTGAGGTGACGGATTGAAGGGGGTGACAGGAGCAGCTGGAATTTGAGGAGGAATGGCAGGTAAGTTTAGAGTATATCTGGATCCAGTTCCTTCCAATAAAAATTGTGCAGCTTCCTCTACAACACCAATATCCCATGGTTTGTCCATAGGATGCCTTAGGTCCTGAATGCAAAGCTGTGTACGGAGCTGCTGCCAAAAATTGATATGGAAACCACTGAGGAAGAGCTTATTTCACTCTTGCTGCAAAATTAAATTATGATTCAACAACCAGGTCACTCATGGCAAGAATTTGCAATAGTACTCCCTGAACTAGAAGCTGATCTTGCATGGGTGTGGCAGTATGTTTTTCAATGAAAACCTCAAGGTTCAGTGACATTAAATTTTGCATCATCTTCTGCTCCTGGGTACATAGCAGTAATTTCTTCTTTAAACTGAATCCAGTTGGCACTGGTAGCTGCAGGATGACTATTCCATGAGTCGTACTCCTGACTATCAAGATACCAGAGTATATGGAGGATATGGTCCCTGTCATTGAGTCTGCATTCCCTTCCAAGCATCTCTATTTCCTTGAAGAACCTTGTGAGTGACCTGGGGTGCCCATCAATTTTGGTGCATTACAATCAAAACAGGGATGGCATATGGTGAGGATTAGGAGGCTGAGGGGGGAAGACCACTGGCAGGGAGGGGGAATTGGGCAGGATGAAATCCAGGACCTGGCTGGTTAGGAGGGAATGGAAAATGTTGAGCTCCATACATCAGTGGGTTAGCTTGTTCCTGAGGGTTCGCCTTGTGGATGCTGATTGCCACCATCGAAATCACCAGGTATTTGTTCCACTGTTATCAGCCATGATGGTATCAAGATGAAAGGATATGTCTGAGGGGTTACTGGGGTCTGAAATAATGAGAAGAATTTGTCAGCAGTCGCTAGAGTGTTGAGAGAAAGGTTCTGTGGACTGTGAAGTGATAGGGAAACTTTCTGGGCAAGGTTACAAGGTATGACAAGTGAAAAATTCAATTTTGAAGCCCCTTGTGGTGGGCTCCAGTTGAAAGGAGAATGCCTCTCCTAGTTACAATGAAAATGTGAGTGTGGTCAAATACAGTGACTGCTGGGCTTCTAGATCAATGGTGAATGACCAAGGAGTTGAAATGGTCAGGTAATGAGTGGAGGTGTAGGAAATTTAGAGGATAGAGTCAGAACAGATAAGAATTGTTGATAAAGATGTGAATAAATTGGAGTGTGTTTCAGACAGGTTGAGATGAATGAGATGGGCTGTTAATTTGCTGGAGTACTACTACCAGATGTACATGCTTTATATATGATGAGAGAAATAGATTTTTGATGATTATTTCAAGAGAGACAGATGAGAAGAAGAAAAAACTAATTAGTCCAGACTAAGTCCTAGAATGAAGGATTACTACAAACTGAGACAAAAGAACATGAAACAGGAGCTGAATAAATGAGAAGCACAATTACAAGACTTGGTAGCAGAGAGGAAAAAGAGAGAAAAGTGAGAGTGGTATAGACTGGGGTATGACAAGCTGATGAGATAAAATGTAAATATTTAACCCACAGTACAGCATGCTATACATTAGAACTACATTATAATAACCAAGGAGGCGAAACAGGAATGGAAAAAAGTTGTAAATATCAAAATAGGAAGGGTAAGAGATAATACGATGAGTGCCTCCAAGTGTTGTTACTGATCCAGGGTTGTCAGTGATCTGAGTTGATGGTAACTGCAAGATTCTGAGAGGTTGCCATTTTCACAAGCAGCTGATCAGCAATCTCTACACTTCTCAACAAGGGGATGAGTGACTTGACCATTTTGCAGGTGCTGAAAGTGACCCTTAGTGTTGCTAATGAGATTGTTGAGCTTGACTTGAAGATTGGGGATAGAGGAAGCCATTTTCTTGCAAAGAATGTCTGCTAGGATGAGACATCGCACCCTTGCTTTTATAAGAAAAGGCTGTTGGTAGTGATGACAAATCATAGTGAGTAGATGAAAAACACCCTTCACCCTAAGCTTACAACCTGAGATGCCTAGGAGACCTGTAATCTTAAGTAGCCAGCCTTCAACAGACTTGCCAAACCATAGTTGCCTTATTAGGTAACATGTCACCAGGGTCTTGCAGTTATCAGTTTGCACAGGGATTTTGATGGAATGGTGAGGGCACCAAATTTCAATTTGGCTAGGGGGAGATAGGCTCCAAGTGGCACTTCAATTGACATGAACACCATGTACAGGCTGGTTCAGGCTTGTAAGTAAACTGGAATGGATGGCTGGGTCATTACACATTGCAGATCACAGCATGTTGAGGTGTCAATAGACATCACAGAAATGTCAGAGAAATATATAATGAGTATATAAGTGACTCTCTAGGAGATGACAAGAAAGTCAGAAACAGCTTAGCTTAGCTCAAGAAAAGGGACAAGAAACAAGATAATGATATTGAATGTATCTACATGACAAAACAGTATTTATGTTCAAAAAGATAAAGATACAAAGGGGGGCAGTTAGTTCAAGTCCTCCAGTAGAGACTCAAGATCTTGAGTCATAGGGAAAGCAAGGCAAGAGGAAGGACTTGAGCTTCTTGAACTCCTCATACATTGGCACCCTGGGAAAGCAATCTGCAAAGGTGAAAAATGCCTGAATATCTTCAAGGGAGGCAGCCATCCCTATCTTGATGAATGCTGCATCATTCCCCTCCATTGTGGTCCAAGTAACTTGCATTTCTTGAACAAATTGATAGACAACTCAACAGGTGGTGGAAGGCTGATGCCTCCTACATAATGCAGTCCACTTTCAGGCTGACCAAGCTGGAGGAGGCAACCCACACAAAAGCAGCCAGATCTAAAAGACAAAATAATTAAAAGAGAAAATAATGATCAGTGATACTTACAGTATTGACTGGTCATCATGGATGTGACCAGAGCATTTGCAACACCAGCAGAGACCCATGGGTGATCAGTGAAAGTGCATGGGTAGTTATAAAGGTCACAGCTTCAACACTTTTTACCTAGACCCAGAGGCTCACACACCAATTTCTGCATGGCACAAGTAGGGTACCAGGACAGTGGTGGCAGGTACTAGTTGACTGAGTAATTGTTAGCCAAGAGAACATAAATGAAAGGAGAAAATAAGAGAAAATACAGATAGCTGGCTGATAGCCAGCAGGCTAGAGAAATCTTTGCTAAAAATCAGGACTGGATGTTTATATCTATGTTCCCAAATAATTTTGGCCTCAGTGCATCAAACACAAGCTTGGGTAATATGCTTCTTCATCCATGTGTTGGAGCTCTTCTGAAAGAACATGTTTTCCATGTGATGGGCCAGGCTGAAGGGACTCTTGAGGAACCTCCAGAACTACAAGGCTTGGCACACAAGAGGGAATGGGAGTCAGCAAAGCCAAAAACTTGTCTTGAAAGGTAAACCCCAGTTCTTGAGGAGCAGGTGAAGGCTCCAGAAGGGGCTCCAAATCTGGAGAAGGAGAAATCTCCATAGCACTTGAGGGAGGCTCAATGGGAGTGCCAGATAAGTGAGTTGGAGAAGGTGTTGGGCACCTGGAAGAGGCCAATGCATGTAGCCTGTTACATGGGTTAGGCATCTGCAAGGACCAATGTGATCTATGACAAGTAGACCAGTGGCTAATGTGAGCAAGTCTAAGGCAATGCCAAAGAACAGGAACAAATACAGTGTATAATAAGACAAAGCTAGGGATTACAAGTAATTCTTAAGTCTACATATATTGCTGAAGCAACTGGCATGTGATAAAAGGGAGAATCACATGCAAATGGGTGAGAATCACAAGCCAAAAGGGAACTAACTATAGATGGGCAGTGGCATGTGATAACTAAATATATACAGGCACTGACAATGGTCAGTAACATGTGATAAGCAAAAATAGATGGGTGAGCACATAAAAGGGAAATGGTAACATAGCCTGTCTAATGTAGAGGACCAGCTAAGAATTTTGAAGAGGTCAGCTTGAGAGACCTTGGGAACAGGGGAATGTGAGGGTGAGTTGGAACCCAACAGGAATAAGGGGGGAGGGAGCAGTGTTGATGATTTTGCTCATTGCTTACCTTTGAGGGTGGCAAGGATATGAGCTATGAGGCATACTATTAGCAAGAACAGAGAAACAAGAAGAAAGATGATAAGCTTATGAGTTGATGTGCCTGAGGATGGGCCTGGCAAGTTATTTTGAACTGTTGAAGGACCCAGGACCACTGGAGATGCCAGGGTATTCAACAGAGGGAGCACCAGCAAGTCTTTTCCATTCAGGGTGTGGAAAGAAACAGCAAGAGGGGGCAATAGATGAGACCTCTCTGGAAAATCCAGAAGAGGGCCCACCAACAGGGATATTTGATGCAACCTCTGCAGTAAATCCAGCAGAGGGCCTGTTGATAGGATTACATAAGGATGTAATGGAGATTACACATCTTGGAGTGGGGGCAGCCAACAGAACTGGTGCAGACAATGGAGTTGATGGTCAAGGGGTTGGATCATGGGGTGGAGAGTATGGTGGTAGGGGGTGTCCTGGAGACACTGAAAAGGTAAAAATGTTCATGGGTTTTTATATAGATAGAGGGCTTGTTTTCACTAAGCTTAGCCAAAATTCAATAAGCTTAAGCTAATACAAGTAGTATGAGATAGATAATGAACAGTTTCATCCTTTGGGGTGTTCTGGGGGTGTGTTCTGACAGCAAAATTCAAGAGAGTAGTGTTTTAGAGGTTAACAAACAGCCATTGAAGTTATCTTAGCTATACAGTGCAGTTCTCTGTCTCTGTCTCTGGGTTGGTTGACAACCAAAGAAATCACACTTAATGATGCACACTAAATAGCCCTCTGAAACTGTTCTTGATCACAGCTTGCAGACTTGCATGTGGAAGTGGGGGTGAGACCTCTTGCTTCTCCACAAACAAGCACAACCATATTTATATTATTTAGATACATATGAGAGATAGTAAATATGAAATAGAAAACAATAAGCTTAATTGTTACAGGCACTGTAGAATATTTTGGAAGGTTTGGCAGCATTTCTACCTTGCTCTGGGTTATGGGCTTTTCTCTGATTAACAAATGGCAATCCAGTCAGACATGCTCCATGCTTGTCTGCATTATTCCATGTCCATGCAAGCACATTAAGCCTTCAGATCAATTATGATTGGAATGTATAGTGGATGGACAATCCCTTGATTAATTGTAATTAATCTCAGTTAGACAGTATGCCAAGGTGCTGAGACCCACAAAGCACTTGTCAATTATGAGTCTTTGATATTTTCTAGGATTTTGGGCATTGGGTGCCACCTCCTGAACATAGAACATTCCGTTCTGAGGTCTGGTCATCATTATTGGGCTTGCTATAGGTGTGATACACTTACAACAGCTGTTATGTACATTCTTAATGTTTGAACAAGTCTGAGTTCATCAGAAAAACTGCTTGTAAGATCCCTTGATGCAACTGGAGTATACTCAATAGGTTATGTGGAGTCCTGAATCCCTCCAGAGAGCATCCTGATAGCTTGGTTCACTAAGCTTATTGCTAATGAGCTGGTTTGAACACTCCAAGGCTCAAATATCCTCAATTTGGTTGAACATAGAACTAATCCTCTATAGAGTTCTTTAATGATATAGCCAATGATTCTATGTAGAGAATCATTCTGGAGTATGGAATTCATGTATAGGCATGAAATCAGCATATCAACACCTGCTTGATGGATTCCTCCTCTAGCCCTCCTAGCACATGGTGCTGGTGGTTCCCATTGAGCCAGGCAGTCATGATGGCAAATAGTGAGACCTAAACTAGAGAAAAACATGAGTTATGATGGAGCAATGTGTGAAAATGTGACTTACATTGCATGATTGATGGAGAGGGCACATTTTGAGAGGCCTGGGGAGCATTGCTCAGCCCAGTGTAGTCTGAAAAACAGCGTCAACAATGCAAACAACTGGAGGGCAAACTTTACTTACTGGAGGAGGAATCAGAGTCTTCCTTGTAGCAAGCCCATTTGTTGCTATGCATGTTGCTGGACATTCTGATAATGGATAGAAGTTGTTGAGAGTAAGGTGTGGAAGAGTGATATACAAGAGAGATGATGCAAGAGAGAATGAAAGAGAGGAAAAGAGAACTTGGGACTTTTAAAAGACCCAATAACAAGATAAAAATTTAAGCTTTAGCAACAAGAAGTTGATCTATACATTTAAACTCAGTGATATGACATCATTTGGAGTAAGCTTAGTGAAAGTACACTACCCTCAAAGTTGATGAATGTTCTAGAATATAGAGCATATCAGAGAGACTCAGATACTGCAAATTTGAAGGAGATAATGACTGAGGACAGTCAGCAATTGGTTAGGAGGAGATGATATACTGATTTCACAACTATACCTGAATTCCATACTTCAGAACAATTCCTTACATAGAATCATTGGCTATGTCATTAAAGAACTCTATAGAGGATTGGTACTATATCCTGTAGTAGCCAGTTTGACCAAATTAAGGATATTCAAGCCTCAGAAGTGTTCAAACCAGCTCATTATCACTAAGCTTAGTGAATCAAGCTATCAGAATGCTCTCCAGAGGGATTCAGGACTCTACATAGCCTATTGAATATACTCCAGTCACATCAAGGGTTCTTATGAGCAGTTTTCTGATGAACTCGGATTTGTTTGAACATAAAGAATGTACATAGCAGCTGTTGCAAGTGTATCATGCCTATAGAGAGCCCAATAATGATGACCAGACCTCAGAATGGAACATCCAACATTCAGGAGGTGACACCCACTGCCCAAAACCCTAGAAAATATCAAAGACTCATAATTAACAAGTGCTTTGTGGGTCCTGGCACCTTGGCATACTGTCTAACTGAGATTAATTACAACAGATCAAGGGATTGTCCATATGCTATACATTTCAATCATATTTGATCCAGAGGCTTAATGTGCTTGTGTGGATACAGAATAATACAGACAAGCATAGAATATGTCTGGCTGGATTGCTATTTGTCAATCAGAGAAAAACCCATAACCCAGGGCAAGGCAGAAATGCTGCTAAACCTTCCAAAATATTCTACAGTGCCTGTAACAATTAAGCTTATCATTTTCTATTTCATATTTACTATTTCTTGTATGTATCTACACAATATAAATATGGTCATACTTGTTCATGGAGAAGCAAGAGGTCTCACCCCTGCTTCCACATGCAAGTCTGCAAGCTGTGATCAAGAATGGTTTCAAAGGACTATTTACTGTGTGTTGTTAAGTGCAGGTTCTTCAGTTGTTGACCAACTCAGAGACAGAGGCAGAGACAGAGACAGAGAACAGAGTTTCAGAGTTCCAGAATGCTAGAGATAGAGACAGAGGCCAGAGTAGAGTTCAGAGACCAGAGATCCTACACTTTGAATTGACAGGGATTGTCCTTTCACTGTTGCACCATACAGCTAAGATAACTTCAATGGCTGTTTGTTAACCTCTAAAACACTACTCTCTTGAATTTTGCTGTCAGAATGCACCCCCAGAACACCCCAAAAGATGAAACTGTTCATTATCTATCTCATTCTACTTGTATTAGCTTAAGCTTATCAAATTTCAGCTAAGCTTAGTGAAAACAAGCCCTCTATCTATATTAAAAAACCACAAATATTTCTACCTTCTCATTGTGCAACATCCAAGATCATACTGCCAACCACTTTGATACCTTCATACTCCATGAGAAAACCCTAGCCCCTTGAAAGACCAGGACAAAATCATGTGTGGCAGTCTCATTTCTGTGCACTATAACAGAATGGTTTTTTCCTTGTATATTTGGTGTCTTTGTGAGGGCCTCATCACATATTCTTTACTATAATCAACATTCACTCATGTGCTGCAACAAATTCTAGAATTGCAATGTCTACCTACCAACAAATTACCATAGGTGACCAAGGAACTGGGTCACAAATGAGTCATGCCCTCAGTGGTCCAGGAATGTAGCCAGATACACATAAGTGACATTCTTTCTCCTCATTTGACTGTGATAAAGAGTGATCAGCTTGCACAATCAGTCTGGTAGAATAGCTACTGAAGCTGCAGTAGCATCACACTTGCATCCAGTATGAGGTTCAGCTTGTAGTGTACCTGCACTAACTGAGACAAATTTATTAATTCCAGGCCTTTCAAAAGAGCAGTATCCACCAATATACTTGTGGTACTCATTACTGCTAACCATCTACCCACCAGATGTTATCAGAAGCCACGTCAGAAGGACGGTTACTTTTAGTTCACATTCCCATGTCACTATGAAACTATCAGTAGTGTACATCAGAAGGACTATTCTTAGTATACACCTCATGTTTTCTTATCTCTGACTCATAGTTACCCCGGTCCGAACCATTATAGTAGGAGTACAGCCACACTTAGGAGTATATAAGGATACAGTACAATACCTTGTATCCTTATCTTAGTGTTATACAGTTCTTGCCTCCTATATCTCTTTGCCCTTAAACCGGCTGGACTATAGTGCTCCGTCGTCTCCAAGTCACGCCTAGTAGGACAAGACCAAGTCTGTATAGACATCTTGCCACGAGCGCCATGCTACTCAAGAGCGAACCCCTAACCTGGGTAACAAAACACTAAGATACTCTGCTGCTTATCTCTTGCTCGCCCTCTACTCTGCTCTGCCCTGCCGACGTACTGAACGCGTCGAGGTACCCTGGTCGTTCAAAATGACGTGCGAAAGAAAACCACCTCTCTGTGTAGCCATCGCTACGTCCCTCAACCTCTCCCCACCAGAAGATCTGGCTTACCTACTCATTTTCGTTTTCACTTCTACTGCCACCCTCATCGCCTACCGAATCATCACCCTAGAACTTGAACACATCACGTGCCCCTGCCACTGCTGTGTCGTCAGATCGTGGAACCTATATTCAGGAATATCCATAATTGCCACCCAATTCTTCATACTTCTAGCGATAATTGATCGCTAGACAAATATCACCATGCCTCCAAAGAAATTCTCAGCCCGAGAATCCCCATCACCCCCCCCTCCCAAATCGAGAAGCAGAATCTCAGGATCAGGAACCCAAAACCCAGATCCCAGAAGAAACCCTATCCCCACTCAAACACCGTCGCCGTTGTTGTGCCACAAAATCATTTCATTTGTGAAATCACTAGCTAATAAAGTAACTAACTCTCTGTTACTGAATAATATCAGTATATGGCCATGGTCAGACACTGGGTGCAAGAGATTTAGAATACTATCTAAAATATGTGAAGGCGGACATCTCAGAAACAGAACCAGAACACCCAGACAAGTAAAAGTGATGTTAACTAACTTATGGGTGACAAGGCTATGGAAGAATGACTCTGGTATGAATGTACCCGAGCATTGTATCCAATACCGTGTTAACTAAGATATTAGTTAAGATACTCATGACTGCACAAAAAGACCCATTTCTTCGCCTCTGCCCTAGAAAGCAGACGAGTCGCAACACCTATGTCATCCGGATGGTACCTAGTCATAATAACAGGTCTGGGAGTGAATCTTGACAAAAGAATGTAGGGATTAGCTGAATGCCCTGACAAGAATGTCCCCTTGAAACGGTTCTGATGATATTGAAACCTAAGGGATCGAATGGGGGTATCCCCGAGGGTACTCAGGGAAGGATGCCCCCTCATAGAAACAAAAAGAGATCAGAAATGATGAACTAGAAAATGAAGATTGATAAGAATAGAATAAGCTAATTAATTCTAGTGTTAGTCTACTACCTGAAGACTATGGAAGTGGACTTTAGAACATTAGGGTTGAAAAGCTCAGGTGTGGAGAGTCCGAGAATAAAATAAAAACCAATAGATAAACGTTAGTGAGGAAACTCGCTAACCCGGCTGGCTGTGATATAAATAGCCAGGCACCTAGGGAGCAAGTCCCTGAGAGCAAATTGATGTCGCTGATATCGGAACTCCTAGAATGATGCTCCTAAATGATGAGGAGACAATAAAATGATGAAGCTGAAGGCTTGTTTCAGGTATACCCATAAGTTAATTGTATATTGTTATAAAAACTCGTCTGTAAATTACATGGGAGGCAAGAAACCGCTTGCCTATTTCCCCCCCTGATTGTATGATTGATTAGGATAAAAATATAAAGCAATTTTACGCAATTTTCTTCGGTCATAAGACCACCAGAGACTTAAAGAGTTATACCCCTTAAAACCAGACCCTTTGAAACGATTGAGATATTGACAGACCCTTCTGCTTGACTCGAGAACTGAATATGAGTTGCTACGCCTCTTCGGTTCTTAAGTAGAAAAGTTCACTAACTTCCGTTTCTTTGGGTTCCTCTTAGAGGCCTTGCCTCAGAAGTATACCATTGAATTGTAGAGCTGTTTAATTGAGAAGCGAACATAGTACACTAGGGCCCGTTGAAAATGCTGTCCACTAGGTCTATCTAGTTTAAAGATACTTACTGCAGGAGCTTGCTAGAAGCCTGTCTCGCTGAGTAGTATAAAAGTTTTATTGCCTTGTTCAGAAGCTGTAGTGTGCTAGGGCCCGTTAGATAACGCCGTCCGCTAGGCCTACTAGCTTAAAGACACTTACTGCAGGAGCTTGTCAAAAGCCTGTCTCGCTGGGTAGTGTAAATTTACAGTATTGTCAAGAGAAAAGGACGTAGTACGCTAGGGCCCGTTAGAACACGTTGTCTGCTAGGTCTACGGAGGTTCACTGATTGCGAAAGCTTGCGTTTTGCCTGACTTATCGAATTGTGAAGATATTAGTTAACATATTATATAGCAACGACCGTCAAAAGTTCCCATTGTATTCAGATAGAACAACTGTCTGTCTAGTTGGAGACTAAGAGAATAACGTACCAAAACCCTAAAAACACTAGAATTGAATATATTTCTGGAGATCTGTGACAACCTCTCCCCCACGAACTTATAAAGTCGGAATTAGCGAACCTGTTAACGAACTTCGTTTTCAATCTCGTAAAGTAATCCGCATTTCATCTGGAGCCCACCGCGAGGGGGAGTTCAGAGATTCAGAAACCTTGATTCTATTTTTAAATTATCAAAAATAACAAAAACGTCTTTTGGTCAAGGACCAGAAATATCTACATTGCGCTTGTCTGCCCAGGACACAAGCCAAGAAAGTCCTGAACCTAGTAGCGCCAGTACAGTTCGAAGTACTAGAAATTCTAGAAGGACTCCTATTATTCCCATAACAGCAGCTTACGAACGAATAGGAAGGAGTTCAGGCAAACAGAAAGAAGCTCAGAATCTAGAAAGTGAAATCCTCGAGACAGCTGTGACCGTACCAAGGAGTTCTGCACTCTATAAGATACAGAGTCACCCCTCCTTGCCAACAGTTAGCCCGTGGATTACCACTTACCTAGATTGGGACATTCCGGAAGATAGTTCTACACTGGATCAATTACCAGGTGGTAACAACCCTACCGGAGGTTCTTCATCGGGCAACGCTTTGGTAGGAAATTCAGGAGGAAGTTCGCTACAGCAACCCAATCCTTTACAACCTCCAGCGCAGCCCCACAACCAGCTGTTGCAACCTCAGGCACCGTTACAGCAGCCACAACCACCAAACTCAACCAGCCTACCCCAGCCAGCAGTCAACAGAATGCCGGACTATAAAATGCCCCACCCTGGGGATTCTAAAGCTCCGTATTGGTCTGGCTTATACCTGGAAGAATTAGAAGAATTCTTCTATAATATAGAGACTCTATTTGATTTGGCCAATGTCCGAGATAGCGCCCAGAAAGTCAAATGGTTGCTCAGTTATGTATCCCCGGACGTCAGATATGAGTGGGAAACCTTTGAAGAAGTAAGGTTAAACAATTGGGCTACCCTGCGAGAAAGGTTAAATAAAGAATACCCAGAACTAGTCAAAAGAAAGACAGGGTCATTTAGGAACTTAATGAAAGTATGCAGAAAATACAGAGACATAGCTATGGATGAGGAAGGAGAACTACTAGCTTTCAAGCGAAAATTCCTGCTTGAAGCGAATAAGTGCCTCCTTCCACTGGCCGTAGTTACAAATAGAGAACTGGTAGAATTGTTCACGAAATCATTAGATGAACGTTTTCAAGAGAGCTTGAATAATTTGTTAACTATTAAAGGTACTCTACAGAACAACCAGTCACCAAGGGGTGAAGATCCTTACAAAATTATGGAAGTAATCAATAAAGCGGTGGACTTAGTCAGCGGTAAAACGTTAACTAGGTTGTTAGTGAAAAGAGAAGAAGCCCCTGCTGTTACTAAGGAATTAATGGTGAGGGTAAAGAAAGAGGTCTCTACTCAAAATACGAGTGAAGACTATACCAGGCTTAAATCAGAACTGGCTAATGTCAAGGACTCCCTGAATAACCAAGAAAAGTTGCTAAAAGCTTACCTAGAAAAGATCCAAACCTTCAACCAGCAAGGCGCTCTGGTTATTGAACGGCCTCGGCCATTCAATAGTAATCCCACCCCAAATGTATGGGATAAAGGGTGTTTCTTTTGTGGTATCTTTGGGCATGCCTGGGGTTCTTGCTTGAAAGCCCAAGACTATATAGCCCAGGGTCTAATTAAGTTAGAAAATAGAGAAATCAAAATGGCTGATGGGGCACCTATTCCCACTGGGAGAGGTCCCATGATCGAGCGGATTGACCGCCACTTACAGACAATGGCGCAGAATATGTATAGCGAACAACCGATGATAGGATATGATCCCATAGAATTTAACAAGTTAGCAACGGCAGTAGCTAATAAAACTCGGGAGTGCCAAGGAGAAAGGCATACCTTCTCCATTATGACAGAAGATCCCCTAGTAAAGGGGCTCCAAGACCGAATTATAAAACTAGAGCAGGTTCTGACAACTCAGCTGTCCCAGCAGAACTCCGTCAAGCCGCCGATACCTACTGAAGCTCCTAAAGACCGACTGATTGCTGAGCTTACAGCACAGTTGGGGAGGTTGGAGACCCAAGTACAGAGATGGGGAGATGAAACCCCGGAACAACAGTTCTTGGAGACCCAGACTAGCTCTGCAAAGACCGGGGGACCTTCGGGTTTTTAGACAGTTCGAGGAAGGCACAATGGGCGTGAAAGATAATTACGCCACGTCGGACCCTGGAGCCTGAGGATGTTTCTGAAAGTGACGAAGACTCTCTACTGAGTGAAGACGAACTAATAAAGAAAGTTAGGAAGTTACCCGCCAAGTTAACTAACGAAAAACCAACAGAGTTGCCCTATAGAAAGGTGGTACCACTACCCCCGGTAGTGGAAGTCCCTCCTATACCTATGTGCTACCTAAAAGAAAAGGTAGAGAAAAGCTATAAACACCAAGCACTGGTAGAAGCTGGCTTGGACTTAGACGACTTGTTAACTAGAGTATTGAAAGGAGGAGCTCCCATTACTCAGGAAGAATTGCTAGCTCTCTCTCCAAAATATAGGAATGCCTTTAAAGGGCAAATACAACAACGTTGAGTACCCGTAGAAATCACTCCTGGCAAGAAAACCAATATGGTTTGTTTTAGTGATGAAGTTCACGAAGAACCTAGGGAAGAACCAGGACTCATCTCCGTTAATCTAGATGCACTACCAAACCATCCTAGACTAATTAAAATGGTGTTTCAGACCAATGGTGAATGGGGTGAAGCCTGGACCACACAAGATCCTGTTATACAGTATTTAGACACTCTAGTACCCGAAGAAAGAAGCAAACAAGTCTTTGTGGGCAGGGAGTTGGAATCACTGCGTGTAATCCCTATGTTAATTAACGGGGTCAGAGAAGAAGAAGCCCTACTAGACAATGGGTCGCAAATCATATCTATGAGTAAGGAAGTGGCAGTAGCTTGCAACATAGCTTGGGATCCAGACATTACCATAAATATGCAAAGTGCGAATGGTCAGATAGAAAAGACTTGTGGGTTAGCCAAGGATGTGCCTTTTAAAATGGATAAAATAACAGTCTATCTACAAGTACATGTGATGCAGAAACCTGCTTACAGGGTTTTACTAGGGAGGCCTTTCGATGTTCTTACAGAAAGCGAGGTCAAGAATATGGCAAATGGAGGTCAGCTTCTGGTAATTAGAGATCCTAATACTAAAGCACGGATTACCTTGCCTACCTACGCTCGAGGAGAGTTACCTAAGATATTAAAGAATGAACTAGAAGGAAATTTTTAGGTAACCTCGATGAATTGGTGGATGACCAAGGAGAGGTAGCCTGTATTGTAGAATTAGACAAGAACGACAAACCATATATATGTGAACTGCTGCCTCTTCAAACGGATTCATTCACTGAAGACGAGGTAAACATGATATATTTGCAGAAAAGTTTTGAAACCAACCGGAGGACTTGTCAGGACAAGGAGGTATTCAAAACTTTCGCAAAACAAAGTATGGGTTATGCTGCAAATTATGGACAAATTGTAGCATTAGGAGAAACTGAAATAGAAGATGAATATGAAAGGCTGCTAAGCTTAGCAGGAAAAAAGTACAAACCAGTACATTTAAAAGTAAGACCGGTATTGGGAGAAGTCCCCCGCGAATATCATATCAAAAGAGAAATCAAAGGGGACCCTTTGGAAGACTTGCCAATCTTACCTAAGATACTGCCGAACTTTGAACCTATAGGCAGGTACACAGAGGAAAGAAAAGAACAGATGGATGAACAACATAGAGAATATTTCCTCTTACCAGAAGAGAGGAAACTAATGCATTATTTAATAGCAGTACAGAATGAGGCGTTCGCCTGGGATGACACAGAAAGGGGAAGTTTCAAAACGGAATATTTTCCGCCAATTGAAATTCCTACTGTACCTCACGTCCCCTGGGTCGAAAGACATATGAGAATTCCCCCAGCTAGCTATGACGAAGTCTGTAAAATTATTAAAAGAAAAATAGCTGCAGGGGTCTATGAACCTTCTAATGCCTCATATAGGTCTCGTTGGTTCTGCATAGCCAAGAAAGACGGTAAAAGCTGGCGATTAGTGCACAGTCTTGAGCCGTTAAACAGAGTAACTATAGCCCACTCGGGGTTACCACCAGCTACGGAAGAACTTGCAATGCATTTCGCTGGCCGAGCTTGCAATGGTGTATTAGATTTGTACGTGGGATATGACGAAAGGCCCCTGGCAGAGACCTCAAGAGACATGATGACGTTTCAAACACCATTCGGTGCGCTAAGACTGACAACCTTACCCATGGGATGGACGAATGCTGTACCGATTTTTCACGATGATGTTACCTACACCTTGGCCGAAGAAATTCTGGAATACACGATGCCTTATATCGACGATGTACCTATTAGGGGACCATCGACAAGGTATGAATTACCAGACGGAACTTGTGAGGTACTTCCCGAAAATCCCGGCATAAGGAAATTCATATGGGAACACATGAATAATGAAAATAGAATCTTACAGAGGATGAAGTATGTAGGTGGTACTTTCTCGGGGCCTAAAACTACCTTATGTGCAGATGAGATTACTATAGTGGGTTTCGTCTGTTCGTATAAAGGAAGGTTACCTACTAAAGACGCGATAGGGACTATATTGAGGTGGGGACCATGCGAAGACACTACAGACGTAAGAGCGTTCTTAGGAACCTCTGTGCGGTGTAGAAATCACATACCTAACTTCGTGATTATAGCCGGACCTATGTATGACTTACTCAAGAAAGATGTACCTTTTGAATGGGGCCCATTACAACAATTGGCTCAAGACAACTTAAAGAAGGTCATCGGGGATTGCTTTCCCACCAGAAACCCCAAATTCCCTAGCACCCAACCTATTGTGCTAGCCGTAGATTCATCTTGGCGAGCCACCGGGTATTATATCTATCAAAGGGATGAAATTGAGCTGGCAATAATACATTACACAAGGTTCAACTCAATTCTGATGGATGAAAGACAGCAGCAGTACTCACAACCCAAAAGAGAACTCTGTGGATTAAGAATGGTGCTAGAAGAAGAACGGTTTATGTTAGCCGGAAGTCGAAATCTGATGGTAGAAACGGATGCGAAATATTTAGCAGGAATGCTAAATAATCCCGGAAAACTACCTAATGCGACAGTTAATAGGTGGGTGGACTATATTAGAACCAATTTCCAATTCACGTTGATCCATAAACCCAGAAAGAATTTCAGACCGGATGGCTTATCCAGGCGAAGATGGTATCCAGGAGATCCAACAACAAGAGCCTATGATGATGGTTTGGAAGATGAAGGAGAAGACTTCATAGTAATAAAAGAAGATCCTAGGGCAGAAGAACCCCTAAAATTAGAAGAATTCTACAATGAAATAGATAAGAGAACAGGGTATAACCAGGGCATCGCCTTGGCTATTGACAAGTTTCAATTGGAAATTAGCAAGGCTGCTCAGTTAACCCAACGGGAGGAGCGGGTCAAAGAACAATTGGCCTGTTCACCAGGGATTAGTGAGCCGACAAGGAAATTCTTAACTACTTTCAGTAGCGAAAAATTATTACCAGACTGGAACGAATTAAACCCAGATAAAGAAGCTGACATTTATGATGAGCTTCAAAGAACGGAAAAGGCCAAACTACAGGATGAGAGCCTACCAAAAATCAAGGACTGGCTGGTGTCTTCAGGAAAGAGAAAGTTATCTAATATATTAGATAAAGAACAAGCGAAATTTGTGAGGAATGCCTCTCATTTCTATTTAGATGATGACGGAAGGCTGTACCGGAGAACTGGTGGAAATACAGTGTTATTAGTAGTCGAAAAGGAACGCTGCATGTACATGATGAGGGCAGCACATGACTCTCTTGGACACAGAGGGATTTATGCAACTCAGAAAATGATATCCCAGCGATTCTGGTGGCCTGAACTTGAAAATGACGTCGCCTGGTTTGTAAGGACCTGTCATGTATGCCAAGTCAGACAAAAGATGATATTAGAAACACCCCCAGTAGTAACACATACTCCATCAATATTCCAAGTCCTTCATGCAGATACCTTACATATGAGCCCCGGTTCAAATGGGTGTGCTTATATTGTACATGGAAGATGTGCCCTGTCATCCTGGATGGAGGCTAAGGCCTTAAAGAAAGAAAGTGCCCGTGCTATAGGACAATGGATATTTGAGGAGATAATTTGTAGATGGGGTGGACTGGTAAAAATTGTAACCGACAATGGAGCACCCTTCAAGAAAGCTGTCAGATGGCTAGAGGAAAAATACGGAATTAAAGGAGTGGCTATATCCCCTTACAATTCCCAGGCTAATGGGATTATTGAACGTGCACATTGGGATGTTAGACAGATGCTATACAAAGCAACTGGTGGGGATGTCCAAAAATGGTACTGGCATCTGCACCATGTCATGTGGGCAGACAGAATCACCATCAGAAGGGGTACTGGGTGTTCTCCATACTTCCTTGTCACTGGTGCACATCCCACATTGCCTCTAGATATCCAAGAGGCCACATGGTTAGTAAAATATCCAAACAAGTTCTTGAGTACTGCTGACTTGATTGGTTTGCGGGCAAGAGCTTTAGCCAAACATACTAAGCATGTGGAAGAGATGAGGCAAAAGATCACAGAAGAAAAACAGCAAAGAGCAGCTCAAATAGAAGCAGACCAGGTCAACAAAATCAAAGATTATAATTTTGAACCTGGGGATTTGGTCTTAGTGAAAAATACTGCAGTAGAAATGTCTGCTAACAGAAAGATGAAACCTAGATACCTTGGGCCTATGGTAGTAATCTCCTGTAACCCAGGAGGAACTTATATCCTGGCTGAGTTGGATGGTTCGGTTTGGCAAAACAAAGTAGCCAAGTTTAGGGTAATACCTTATCTGGCTAGGAAAAGGATAACCCTGCCAACTGAATTGAATGAAGTCTTAGATGTTTCCCAGGATACCATAAATAATCTAAGGAAGGAAGCTGAGGTAGCTCCCACTACAGACTCTGATCAAGAGTCTAATTAAATCAGAAAAAGAAGGACAAGAAAAGGTCGCTTAGTTGTAAAGCTTACTAAGCCCTAAAGTGAACTTTTTGGGCTTGCAAAATGAACAAGCATACCTTAAACTGTTATGGTCAATTCTTCCATCGCCATAGTCTTTGTTGCAGCTGCTTTGTTTTCGGGCCTGGCAGGCTTGCTTTGCCTTCAACATAGGAGTCTAATAAGAGAAGAAGAAGAACAGGAGGATTGGATGGAGATGGAAATAGTGCGCGGAATAAAGTCCCCTCCTGTAACAGAGACCTTACAGTTGAGGCGACCTGAGCTGGCACATTTAGAAGGGTAGCAGACAGTAAAGAGTTGAGTAAGCAATTGAGACCAAGATAACTGAAGCAATGAGCTAACTAACAGGGACAAGTAGAGTCCTCTACTGGAAAGACAGTCCGTACAGAAGAAATAGGGAATGCCCTACATGCCAATATCACAGAAAAATGATTGATTTGTAATAAAAATAAATTAGCAAATTGATCGCTTAAGAAAGTGACGTGGCAAGAAGGGTTACCTACAAAAAACACCCTCTCTTTATCCCACCACAAGCGTCTGCCCCCCCCTAACTCCCATGCAACTTGGGATAGCAGTGTTTCTGATAGTAGAAGGGATACTAGTCCTGGTCTGGGTAGTAGGAGAGGTGGTGAAATGGCGTATAAGGCCAACCAGAAGTAGAGAGGCATGGGAGATGGGTGAAGTCTCAGAAGTGGTGTTCCGACAACCTAGGATACCACCAGCAGCCTACCTTAGGCCAGATATGAGGTGGATACCCCAGACAACGAGTTCTCCAGAGATTGGTGAGAATCCACTTGCTTTATTAAGAAGATTGAAAACTAGAAGAAGTTATAGGGTCAGTAAGCACCTACAGTAGTATACAAGAAGAGAGAAGGGACTAAAATAGATGGGAAAATGGTGTTAGACAGAGAGAGAACCACAATGAAGAGAAACAGAGTTTGATGTCTGGATAAAGAAGCATGAAAATCGTTACGTACGAGTAAGGCAAAGCCGACAACAAAGAATGCTTTCTCAACCTTGCCACATCACACCCACGTTTTCCCACTACAATGTCATCTCCCCTTCCTCCCACTACTGATTATAAAGGAGGGCCATCCACTATAGCAGTATTGGTCTCCTGCACTGTCTTCCTGATATTAGTAGTCTGTGGGGCTGCTTGGAGGATGGCTGGAAAAATACTGGCGGTCAGAAGACAGAGACCCACTCTGCCCCCACTGGAAAGCATACCACTAAGCGTGCAAAGGCCAGACCCAGCCCAGCTGGAAGCCTGAGGAGAGCTTAGAAAACAGTGAGCAAGGATAACCACCTTGGGAATGAAATAGGGCTAAAAACAATACCAGTTAAAATGGCTCATAAAGAAGGACTTGGATATTGTTATAAAAACACTTACCCATTAGCTATAGCAAGTGTATGGGCAACTAAATAAGATAGAACACCTAATGACTGAGATAGGACTGGCATGGATAGGACCTGGACAAAGGAAGAAACTAAGAGGGAAGCTAATTAATATGTTCAATAGGATCCCACAATAGGAGCTGGAGACTTAAATAAGACAAGGGGACTCTCACACGGTGTCAGAACCCCAAAGAGACAGACATATTGGGCATGAGGGCAAGATAGAAGGACCCCAAGGGCTAAAAATCCCATGTTATAAATACTACGTGAACAAGTTAACTAGTATAGTATCTACAGAAGCGATGGGAGAAAACTACCCCAGCATCAGTTAGAAGGATAATCTATTTAGAAAGATTACGTAGCATGAGAAAGAGACGTTCCTGCTCCAATGCAAGGGCCTTATGACGACGCCAGGCGGACTCTAAGTGAAGAGCAGCCTCCCTGAGATCAAAACCAACCTTGAGGAACTGCATCTGAAGGGCCAGGGGTGCACAAGATTGACTGTGGTTACGATAAAACTCAAATGCATTGGCAGCAAGCCCTTGTAACTCGCTGGCAACATCCACTAAAGATGAAATAGTTAGCTATCAAATTAGTCAATTAGTATGCGAAAGAAGATACGGACTAGGAGCTGGGATCTCGGCATCATGACTTTTGCTGAGGACCTGAATAGCGCAAATATATGAGTGACTCTTCAAGTCCATCCCAGGGACTTGTGAGTAGTGAAGACGTATGGTAGAAGAACGACCGGCCTCCGGAACAGAAGCCTGCTGGGTGTCGAATAAATAAGCCAAAGAATAGAGGAAGAACGTGCAGACTCACGGAGTTGGCACGTGAAGGGACCTGGGCAGCAGAACCTTTGGTAGAACCATCGGCCCCGGGGCTTGAAGATGCCGCAACCGCAACAAGTGGGGTAACCTTCAGGGAGGCGTCAGAGGAGGAAGAACCCTCCTCATCGATGACCATAGCCTTACATAGCTGAGATCCATTGATTTACGGCTGCGTTTGGGTGTACATCTGGTTTGTTGATCATTCCTTTGATGTATTTCGTGTTGACCTCCACCACTAATTGTTTTGCACCCACCAGCCACAGTTTGCATGCATTCAAGGCCCGAAAAAGTCCATACAGCTCCAGCTTAGCTTGGGAGTAGCAAGCTACCTTCTCATTCCAGGCAATAGATCCAAAATGAGCTGGCCGTCGTTTCCCTGTGTTATCCATCTGACCTAGGATGTATTCAACTGCGATTAGGGAGGTGTCCACAGCCAAAATGATGTTGAAGGGTAAGGTATGGTCAATTGGCCTGATTGCCTTGCATGTTGAAAAGGTGGAAACTTTCATGGGTTTTAATATAGATAAATGGCTTGTTCTCACTAAGCTTAGTCGAAATTTGATAAGCTTAAGTTAATACAAGTAGTATTAGATAAATAATGAACAGTTTCGTCTTTTAGGGTGTTCTGGGGGTGCGTTCTGACAGCAAAATTCAAGAGAATAGTGTTTTTAGAGGTTAACAAACAGCCATTGAAGTTATCTTAGCTGTATGGTGCAACAGTGAAAGGACAATCCCTGTCAATTCAAAGCGCAGGGTCTCTAGACTCTGGTCTCTGGTCTCTGAACTCTGTTCTCTGTCTCTGTCTCTGTCTCTAGGACTCTGGAACTCTAAACTCTGGACTCTGTTCTCTGGCTCTGTCTCTGGGTTGGTCAATGACTGAAGAAATCACACTTAATGATGCACACTAAATAGTCCTCTGAAACCATTCTTGATCATGGCTTGCAGACTTGTGTGTGGAAGCAGGGGTGAGACCTCTTTCTTCTCCACAAACAAGCGCGACTGTATTTATATTGTTTAGATACATGCGAGAGATAGTAAATATGAAATAGAAAACAATAAGCTTAATTGTTACAGGTACTGCAGAATATTTTGGAAGGTTCGGCAGCATTTCTACCTTGCCCTGGGTTATGGGTTTTTCTCTGATTGATGAATGGCAATCCAGCCAGATGTGTTCTGTGCTCGTCTGCATTATTCTGCATCCACGCAAGCGTGTTAAACCTCTGGATTAATTATGATCGGAATGTATGGCATATGTACAATCCCTTGATCCATTGTAATTAATCTCAGTCAGGCAGTATGCCGAGGTGCTGGGACCCACAAAGTACTTGTTAATTATGAGTCTTTGATATGTCTAGGGTTTTGGGCATCGGGTGTCACCTCCCAAACGTTGGACATTCCGTTCTGTGGTCCGGTCATCATTACTGGGCTCGCTATGGGCGTAATACCCCTGCGACAGCTGCTATGTATATTCTTTAGGTTCCAACGAATCCGAGTTCATCAGAAAACTGCTAGTAAGGTCCCTTGATGCGACCGGAGTATACTTGATAGGCTATGTAAAGTCCAGAATCCCTCTGGAGAGCATTCTGATAGCTTGGTTCACTAAGCTTAGTGATAATGAGCTGGTTTGAACACTTCTGAGGCTTGAATATCCTCTGTTCGGTCGAACTGGCTACTACAGGACATAGTACCAATCCTCTATAGGGTTCTTTAATGATATAGCCAATGATTCTATGTAGAGAATCGTTCCGGAGTATGGAATTCATGTATAGGTGTGAAATTGGTGTATCCACGTCACAACCTTCTGCTTTATTTCCTCCATTGCCACTTTATGTTCCTCCTCCCATCTAAACTCCTCTCGTTTTCCTCATGTTAACTTGGTGAGTGGTTCACATATCTTTGCAAATGACTTGATCCAATTCCTGACCATTCCTGCCATCCCCAGAAATCCTTGTACTTCTGACACATTCTTGCACTCTGGCCACCTCAATGCCTTCTCCACTGTCACCTCATCTGGTCTCTGCCCTTCATATGTACACAGTCTCCCCACCACCACAATTTCTGGTAAGCACAGCTGGAGTTTCTTTGCTGATACTGTCACTCCTGCATGTTTGAGTCTGTGCAGTACCCGATTTAGGTCAATCACATGTTCCCACAAGAATCATCAAATGCCTGGGTTCTCCACTAGGACCTCGTAAGTGTTATCAGAATTCCATCAGAAGGACAGTTATTTTTAACTACATTTCCCATGTCACTATGAAACTATCAGTAGTGTACATCAGAAGGACGATTCTTACCACATGCCTCATGTCTCTTATCTCTGACTCATAGTTACCTTGGTCTGGACTATTATAGTGGGAGTATAGCCACACTTAGAAGTATATAAGGATACAGTACAATACCTTGTATCCTTATCTTAGTGTTATACAGTTCTTGCCTCCTATATCTCTTTGCCCTTAAAACCGGCTGGACTATAGTGCTCCGTCATCTCCAAGTCACGTTTAGTAGGACAGGACCAAGTCTGTATAGACATCCTGTGTCAAACTCCGTGCTACTCAAGAGCGAACCCCTAACTTGGGTAACAGTAAGTGCCATCTAGTTTTTTGTAACGCGTTTTTGGGCCTAATAGAGTAATGTCGTCTAGAAAATTTGGGGCTGTCTCTGTTTCCTCCTTCAAGAGGAAGGCAATGTCGTTGTGAAAGATCCCAACTGAGCCTGTCCATCCTTGGGGTAGTACTGTTAGCCTCATTGTTCCTAGAGGCGTATTGAAGGTGGTAAAGTCTCAAGAGGGCTCTGCCAGGGTTTGGTGATCATACCCCACAAAGATATCTAGTCCTGAGTAGATGCCTCGTGCTGCACATTGCTCCACATAGAGATATATCAGAGGGGGGCTTTGGGAGTCTCGAATCATGATTGTGTTGAGGGGTGTCAGGTTATGCACGATCCGTATGTTGCCATCCTTCTTTGCCACAGTAAACCACTGATGCCTGTAGGAGCTGTATGATGGCTTGTATACCCCAGTCTCAATCTTTTGTTTGATAAGCCCAATTACTTTTTCACGAAGCCCAGGGGGAATGGGTAAGGATTTCCTAGTCCATGGGATATGTTTGATGACTGGAATTTTGACAGGAGTGAAGTAGTCCTTGCGAAATCGGCCTTTTTCTGTCTTGTCCCATGCTAGGCCCAACTTGTTGTTCAACAGTATCTGCGCCACCAGTTTCTTTTCCTCTGGCCACAAGAAGTCATTTGAAAATATCACTAGCTTGTCCATCATGTCCTGCATAAGGTGTATTCCTGGCCGAAATGGAGGTGGAAGGACTGGTAACACAGGTAAGGTCAATAAGGGTTCTTCAGGTACCTTTCTGATAATTTGGTAGTTGCTAGGCATTGTTGCTGGTACTGGTCAGACTTTGTTGGCAACCTTTTTGTAAGCTAGGCAGTGGGCCTCAATGTTGTAAGTGAAAGTCGATGAGAGGATTGCCCCTGTTAACATGTTGTCTCCTCCACAGATCCTCCATACTCCTTCATCCTCTATTCCCCTCATTACTACCAATCCTTTCCTTGTCTTCTCCTCCACTCTCTCTCTCTTGTTGGCACCACCACCTTTCTTTCCTTCCCCACTGGGTCCGTCACCACTACCTCAACATTACCATCCTCCTGCTCTACTTTCCCCAACCTCACTCCTTGTTGCCAGGGCCTTCCCAACAACAACCAATATGGTGCCATTTTCACAACAAATGCATGTGCAAATGTCTTCAAACCTCCTACCATGATCTCCAACCACTTGACACAACCCTCTAGGTTCTCCTTCCCACCATTCGCTGTCTGCATTACCATCCTCCTTGCCCTATTCACCTTTATCCCCAACTCATCACATAAATCCTGTCTCACCAATACGATCTCTGACCCTTTGTCCAACAGTCCCATCTCAACTGCTCTCTTTCCCTCTGTCCCTTTCACTGTCACTTCCACCTCTCAAAGTGGTGTTGTAAACTCGAGTGACATCCCAGGTACTGCTGCTACAACAGCTCCCATCGTTGGAGCTTTCTGTGTACATGTGTTGTCAATCATGAGTTTGTGAAGGTCCCCACTGATTGATAGTAACTCCTTTACGGTGACTTTAGGGACTTCAGCTTCAAGTATGCATTTGTAGATCCCTTGCGTTATTGATGTGCTTGAGATTTTCAACTTGAGTTTGTATGCTAGGTGCATCTTGGCTGCTTCCTCCTTTCATCCTTCTTCCCTAGTCTCTGCTGACTCTTCACTACTCTTCCCAGCTCCTCTCTTCTCTTGTGCTCTCGTCATCACCATCCCTTCCACTTCTGACTTCTTCTCATTTCCCAACTCCTCCAACCCAACTATTGCTCCCCACACAAATCCTTCTTCTCCAGTCTCCATCTCTTGTGCTGAAACATACGAGGTAAGTGGTATGGATGAAGGGGTTGGGGCTGGTACCGGTGGTGTTATACTTGCACTGGGGGTTGCCCATAGTGGTCCCCCCTACCTCTGATCTATAGCTCCTTTGAACCCTCCTGGATGTTGTTCAATATGCGAGCCATCTCCATGCACATGGTACCCTCCAGCTAGGATAAGTAATTGATCTGCTCAAACATACTCAGCTGCAATGGGGCATGCTCAAAGCCTATGTGAGGGATCTTTACACATGAGGCATGTGTAGTTCTGGGGTGTCATGGGCACCCCACATCCTGGCTGATTTCGCATGAAGGCTGTTGTTGATGCTGTCAGTATCCATTGTGCTGGTAGTGAAATGTGTTTGGCAACAGTTGGGGCTACCAAAACTAGCTGGGCGTAAGTTGCCATGTATGTTGCATTGGTTACCTCTAGCCCATGTAGTTTCCTTGTGAGTTCTTCGACCTCATCCATCACTCCTCCCTTCTTCTTTTCCTTCTCCTCTTCAACCTTTACCTTCCTTGTTCTCACCTCCTTCTTTGTTTTTCCAGCCTTTCGCCTATATTGTCATTGTCCCTCTTCCTCACTGGACTCTTCATCTGTCGACATCTCAACAGATGACTCCTCCAACTCCTCACTACTACTCCATTCTTGTCTCTTCTTTCCCTTCCCTTGTTTCTTCAAACTCTTCCTCATCCTTCGTTCCCATAACTCTTCTTCATCTACTGCTTCCTTCAAAAACACAAATCTCCCTGCCTTCAGTACTTTCTTGATTTTGGGGATCTGCAAACAGTCCAGGTTACTGTCCTCCTTTTCAAGTCAATCCCAGATGGTGCATCAAGTGCTGAGGGAAAGTCCTTTCCAAAAGTAGCGATCACCTTCATCCATGGTATGTTATGAACAGTCCAGACCGGGAGGAACAAGAATTATTGTTCGACTTTACAAGATGGGTACAGGAGACTACAGACCAACTACGGGCACAAGAATACGAAGACGAGGAAGGGGAATACTATACCGCCATGCAGGACCTGGCAAGAGAAGCAGGAATGGAGATAACCTTGGAGGATATATTGGAATACCCCGAGGACGAGGAAGATAACCATGGATCAACCGACCCAACCTCCGATACGGATGGAAGCACTGAGAGAATGGAGAGCGAGAACGGAGAGGACTCCATGGAGATACAATCGGGAGAAGAAGATTATGAGTCAGAGGAAAGCGATGGAACATCGCACAGCAGTAGCAAGAGTACTGGCTCATTGTAATATAAATAACACTAGGATGCCATCAGCCAGGATGTGCATCATGGTCAGGACTGCGCACGACCAGTAGAACAGCCAAGTAACCTATAACGAGTATATAGCACCTCATAGGTATATAAGGCCTGTACAAGTAGAGATTAAAGCCCTAAGCTTTAATCTTGTTAACAGCGGTCGTTTACCTCTCTGCCTTAACTTGGCGTCTTCCCTCGTTATCTCATTGAGCGCGATCCACTAAGCTCTATAAGGCCAACCATCTCGGACACCTTGTAGAGTGATTGAAGGCCGTCTCCAGTTATCCTCGGATACAGAAGGAGCACGGATCATAACATGGTAATCTTTTTGGAGTTGATAAGGTCAGACACCATAGGCCAGAGCTTATGATAATACTTGTTTAGGTCATCTTCATCCTCAATATCCTTGTCTGCCACTGCCTCAATGAACCTGAGTAAGTGATTGACTGAATATTTCCCTCCAAGGGATGTCTTTGAGTATGACTCTAAAATCTCTTTCTTTAGTATTCCGTAGTCCTGTTCATACCCTTCAAGACTCTTCCAGAACTGTTTCATCTTGGTATCTGTATACTTCACCACCATCTTTGCTTTCTCTGCTTTATCCAACCCACATGCTCTCGCCTGCTGTTCAAACTCCTCGAAGAACTCCTTCAACTCCTCAGGATGTTTGGGGTTGAACTCTGGTGCACGCTTGGTTCCTGGGGCTGGCATGGCCATCATACCTCCTGGAGTTGATACTGAGGCCATTTGAGGGGTTGGTGTTACTGGCAGTGTTGAGGTGAGGAGTAAGGCCTTTCATGCATGGCCTCGTAATGTCTCTTGGTCTGACAATGATGTGGTCACTGTAGGTCCTGCTCCTGATGGTCATCGACACTTCGTGCTCTTGGAAGATTGACTTCGCTGGGATGGAAGCCTTGACTGTGACCATGTCTGGACTCTTGGTTGGTCTGCCATGTTGTAAGGATCATAGGGATAGAGAAGGAGTGTGGTTATGAGCTAGCCACCCCTCGCGGTGGGCTCCAAGTGTAAGGCTGCTATGAGTTCTCAGGGGTAAAAGACATCCATTTGGTAACTACAAGGCACATATTTTAAAGGTTCTACATGTCCGTGTTTCTACGAAGATTGGGAATAAAAGGAGTGCTATGGTATGTAAATGAGAGACCGAGAGTGTAAATGAGCGAGTTTTCTATGTAAAATGAGTGTGAAGTTGGAAAGAATTATGTGTAAGATAAGAATAAATAGAGAGAGATAAAGAGTGAGCCCAATTACCACTGTACCTAGATAATCGCAATGTCCCCACATAGCCGAGAGGGTGTCCCTACAGTATGCTTATGTTGGATACCCCCCAGCACCAATGTTGCAGATGAAACACCCTTGCAGAAATCATGTGACCAATAATCATTGGAGAATGTGGGTAGAGAGATCTCAAGTAGCTGAAGGTCCAAACTTTCTTCTGATATCCAGTATGTGTCTGGCATCACACAGAGCTCTTTGAGCAAGGGTGGTATTGTATTGACTTTGCTGATAGCTTCTACATCCCTGCCTTTTGGAAATGGATAGTGGTTTCTTATGGTGATTGATGAAAGACAGGGATGATAGGTCAACAGGGGAGATGGGATAGGAATGTAGTAGTTGCTGGTCAGACTGAGGCTCATAAGGCTCAGTAAGCATATCTGGTCCCAATTGAGAAAAGCCTCATCATCATTACTGTCATAGACTAGGTGCAATATCTCTACCAAGGAATTAGCCAGTAGTGGAGACAGGATGTGATGTAATACTTGACTGCCCCATATTCTGGACCTGATGGTCACAGAGCAAATCTGTGGATAAACCTTGATGACAGGTGGCACATCTGTGACCATTGAGGCAATTTGAAGTCTAATAAGTGGTTGGCCAGTCCTGGAGTCACTGGTTAGTTTAATGTATCTTGTGTTGGTAGCAACAGCAAGGAGTTTAGAGAAGCTGATGGCCATTCTTGGATTCTCCAGCAACTTGCTCTCATCATTGTAGACCTTAACAGAGATGGTGAAAATCTGCAGGGTGTTGCAAATGATTGCATAGATACTCTGGGAGAACCTAAGTAGGTTGAAGAGGTTGCAATTGAGACCAGAGAGCCTAACCAATGGATAAACTTGCAAGAGGAAAGTGACATCTGATTCTGCAACATCCCTGACCAGGGTGAACTCTGAGCCACCCATTCCTTCCCACAAGACATGTCTTTTGATGATACAAGAACAATATGCATAAATGATGTTAGCAGTCAAGCTCTTATTATGCATGAACACCAATGCCAATGCCATAAGATCCAGATTATAGCTGAAAATCTTCAACCACATCTCCAGAGGATACAATCCCAAATCTAGCTGTAAGGTGTGCTGCAACTTCATGGTCAGAAGGATCCTTCTGTACTAATGTGAAACAGGTTACTCACTATGGCAAAGGCACCTCTGTCTGAATTGACACTCAGATTACTACTGTTGGCTGGACTGACTTCCTGAAAACTCTGTAAGTCCCAGCTTTTTATCTTAGACCTGCTGCTCACAAGTTTCTGTTTCTTTTGAGTCTGTGGCCAGCCTGACTCCTCATTTTCTTCTTCTCTTTTACATTTTATGGTAGTTTCTGGCACCATCAAGATACATTTCATTACCCCTAGGCCCTGTAGAATTGGTGTGCAACTGTGACAAAAACATTATTGAAAGTCACCTACCTCCTTTGCTATCCCTGTAGTGGCAGCAGCCAAGGAAAACAGATTGCTCAGGCATGGTAAACTGAGAAGTAAGCAGTACATGTTGAGTTGATCTGATTGCAACATAGATTTTTCTGCTAACCTCTCATATAGTTTCCACCTTGTTCAATTTTCATCCATCTCATTGTACCCAGACATTTTTATCACAGCACAATTATTGACCATAGATCTTTTGTACTGGCATATCAATCTTCTCCCACAATGAATGAGCAGGGGTTCATATTTACTACTAGTGTAAGCACTACCACTCTCAAATTACTGCCTCTAACAAATATAGACCTGCTCAGTTGCTATGCAAATCACTAAGGGTGTTTAATATGAAATGGGCAGTTACTCAAATTAGAAGTATGTGTAATCATTCCACCTAATTGGATACTATCATGACATACAGATAACCATCATGTAGTAACAATTCCAAGTCACCAGCCTCCAAAACACTGCTGGAATACATGTGAAATGGGTGAAAGGAGTGGGGTGCTATCACCTGGTATATCTTACCAACTTATTGGCTTTGTAGCATGACCACTGTTGGACTTACCTGGATCTTCCTCTCTACCCTGAACAAGTGTTTGATGTGAACTAGATTGACACCCCCACAAGGCTTGAGATCACAATAGACCTCCCTAGCATGACCTCAGTCCTTTGCACTCACAAACAGCCAGACAAGGATCTTTTCTGTGCCTGCATGGTATTGTCTGTGGGTAAATAATAATGTTAGTCAGTTGCTCTGTCAATTCCCTTGACATACATTTCATAGATGTCCAATAGTTCTTTTGTTCCAGTGTCATCATAATGTAAGACCTGTATTTCAACATACAGACAATCCTGGGCAATGATGGAAGGGGACTCCTGCATTTTGATGTCCAAACCACCCTGCACAACTGCATGTTGCCCCCATAAGGGAGCAGCAATGCTGCAGTCTCTTTCACCAAAATCTGCAGAGCATTCAGCCCCATCTTGTATCTGTTGCTTTGAGCTCTCAGTTGATGCATCCCAACTTTCTTTTACTCCCCGCCTCTGGAACTATGGAGCTGTGTAAGTTCAGTGACTACATGGTAAGTGGGATCTCATACTTGATGGAGTGCATTGAGGTAATTGCTCCTCAAATTTCTGTTACCAGGTCTCTTCCCAGGAGACTGGACTAGTACCCTATACTCCCTGCTATTGGTATTACCCAATTCCCAGTCCTATACCCCACATCCTGAACTTGTATCATTGTAGGCACCCTCAGCACTATGCTTGGTATACCACAAGTCCAATTGACAGATTAGTCTCCTATTGTTTTTGTATCACCATTTTTTCTGTTATATGTTTATGGAGGTCTCAATATGTTATATCTACTGCAACATTTCACATTTCTTATCTTTGGCTTTGAATCCAATGATGTATAGCAGATGAGATAGCTAGGCAGTGTGCAGCCTGGAATATGTAGTCCCTGGTTCAGCACTGGATCTACTGAGCAAGAAGGGCTTATGGCCTCAAAATTATCTCCACCAGTGTTCAGTGAGATGGGCAAGTCTTTTAGCCAATGACATGAAGGAAAGCCTAAGGCCCATCACTTGGTCTGATACTGAATCATAAATAGTTACAAGGAAGATTGACAATTTCAGTACAGAGGAAAGTGCCAATCTCCACAAACAACTACTGTCCCACATGAGAATACTTGACACTGGCTATTTTGGTTATAGGAACTTAGTGCACCTCACAACTTCTCACTCTCATTCATCAAGCTCAAAAGCAACCACCATATTAGGTTACTGTTAATATTTCTTATCATTGTGTGTAACTACCTGGTCACTATTCCACTCCAATAGTTGACAAGGTGTTACAGATGGTTTTGATTCATCACCCATTCATCTTCTTCAATCCACTGCTAGTTGGGTCACAACAAACACCTGTAGCCACCTTCTATGGCATAGTGAATAACATGTTGTCAACAGTGTCCTTGAGGATTAAACAGCCACTGGGCTGACAAACCCATCAACTTTGTCATTTTTGAGAATGTCTACCCAGTCTTTTGGGGTAAGCACTCAGGTATTGATGGTACACCTACTATTTGCCTCAAGCTGTGATAGTTCTTGATCTCATATACAACCCAAAGTTCTTCAATTCCCTCCAAAACCCCCACCCTGAATCCCTTGACTTTGAGGTTTCTGCTGCTGAAACAGTTGCTAAAGCCAATACAATGCCATGAGAACTTATTGAGAGCCAAGTGCTGAACTACCAGCTGGCCAAGTATGTTAAGGCAGCAACCAAAACACCCAGCATGTCCCTGAGGAAGCATTCCAAGGGCTGGATGGAGACAACAAGGGGTGGATGCATGAGTAAAGAGTATGGATGATCCAAGTGGTGGGAATGGCAATAACAAAAGGTAGAAAATTTTTAATATTGCTATGAAGTATATTGTGTATGCAGTCAAGACAGCTGCATCAAAGAGCTTATGGTACTGACTGGTGCCATTGACAAGGCAGGCCAACATAGAAGGGGATGGATGCTATGTTATTACTGAGACAGGGCCACAGGACCTGTTTTCTCAAAACTATTGCTACTTCAATTATCCTTCTCAAAAATAAACCTGCTATGAAACACTTTGACACCTGTATCCCCCCATTATATCACATCATGACACAAAACTCTCAAGACTGCCTGGAGATGTTGCTTTTATCATCCACCTCATATCCATCATCATCAACACTACCACCCTCCCTGCTACCTTTGTCTTCCCCTTCATTACCACAATCTTCCCCACCCTCTTCATCACTACTCCCCTCCTATTTGTCCTCATCATTGTCACCCCAAAGTTCTTGCTCCTCTGAGTGCCTTTCAAGTCCTTCATTCCCACCATCACTTGGATTTCTTCCTTCCTCTGAGTTATGCACATTTTTGTAGTAAGCATTATCCAACTCTGCTCTCCCTCTGACCCAGTATTGAGTTGTACACAGTGACATGATATGTGACTGGGGGATTTGTAGATGAAGGAGAAGGAGGGGGTACATTTTCAAATTCACCAGCACACATATATGAATACTCACTAATTTGTGTTTTCCTGATCATTATTCAGAGTGAGGAAGGTGAGGACACAAGTGATCAAGCTTGCCTAGTTGATGTCATACTTCCTAATCAGTAAGTGAACAGCATCACCATGTTGCACAAATGTTTTTATGTGTTGGGTATGCATCTTTGAGACAGTCACAATGGAGGTAGTGACAAACTACATATTATCTGAGTGGCTCACTCCTGCCCCCACTTGTGGGCCACTCAACAAAAGAGGGTCACACTTTCTGAAAATATGGGGCTTTCCACAGCACCCACAAACTGTCCCATATATTTGATCACTCAGACTGAATGTGCAGGAAACACACATGCCAACTGTAAGAGACCAACCAATTATCTGTATGCAGGAGAATACATTTAGCTACTTTTTTTAAACTAAATATATATCTCTACAATTACCACCTATCTAGTCATGGTTTCTAATTCCATGAGCAGATGAATGGTGCCCACAGAGACAATTAAAATAGTCTAAAATAATGTACCATGTATATATAGACTCTGCAAACTATCTACACAGGAACAACAAACCTACTGTTGTTTTCTATATGTGTGACTGAATACATGAGGCCCATCCATTCATTAGCACATTTCAAATAGATGGGAACATTTATGGCACCCTGTGTGGGCCTCTTGCATTCCCATAGGTCTCAAGTGACTCTAGCCTGGATTCTCTCCTATATAAATGTGAACAAACTTAAATCCTTCAGCAACCACAGTAGACATGTGGCCATATGCAATGCAATCCTGATTGTCTGTAGGTGAGGATGATGAGGCCAGGTTAAGGACTGTCATGCCCCTCTGTCTTGGAGAAGAAACAAGTTGGCGCCAAACAGTATTATGTTCTGCGGCACACCCCACGAGTCCTAATACAACACCAGCTTACTGACCTGGGCAGGCCCGATGTAGTCATAGGACATCCCACATCCACTAGTCACCAGGAGATCCGTCGCCTGGCAATGAGATTTATCCGTTCCTGGATAGCATGTCGAGAGTCGAGACCCGGAGGCAGGTAGCAAGCCGGTGAGTCATAGCCTCGAGGCAATAAAGGGTCGAAGAGAGCCGTGATATGCTCTTGTCTGCTCCACTCATTGACTCCGGGTATTGCTCCACATTTGACATGTGTATCTGAAATTCATGAGCCCGAGGGTCCCAGTAGCAGAGATTCATCAACACCATAGCCCTTTCATCCCCACCGAGCATCGCGAGCGATAGAAAAGCGATAAGTCACACCATGTGCTGTGTATGAAAAAAGGTCACACCACGTGGGCAATGCGCATCAGCCGACTCGGCGCAGGTCCAGCGCGTCTAATCGCACCTAATCTGTTCGTGGTTCCTATTGTACATACATACTCAAATATTTTGCCATGGGTCTCAGCCCGGTAAGCTTGAAGGCGTTATTTCACGCCGGGATATGACGGGAGTTCAGATTTTAACACTGAAAGTGCTGGCAAATGTACCTAGAGATCACCAGCAAATCCAAGTGCGCTTCGAGTGTATTTCTTCTCATGCTCAACTACCGACTGTCGAGGGTAGTTCATCCAGCTCAATGAGTCCCCACATTCTCGGCCAAGCGGAACTTGCAATCAGAGCACCGCCTGCATTCAACCCTGTAGCCTTGGCACTTCCCAGCGTCAAATGCCGTGAGGCCTATTTGAGTGCACAGACTCCTTGTGCCAGCAGAAGTCCCATAGCTCCCGAAGATAGCCGTGAGTTTTCAATGGAAACTTGGATGCGGTGAGTTATTGCGAGAAAGGAAGTGAATGAGTGATTCTGCCAGCGCCTTTGGTCACGGTAGGCTATGCCTGTCGAATCTTTGTCGTGTCGTATTGGAGCTGTGATATATCAAGATGCCACCCTCGATTCCCTGTCGTCCACTCCACACGTTCACGGTGTCTTGCTGCTGCCGAGCGGATTGAACAGTCCAGCCAGCAGTGAAAGGAGTTTGATGTTCCTTGCGCTATTCGCATCCAACTTAACCACGCGTTGATTGATACACAATGAGCATTGAGCCACCCGCCGGGGATCGATGCAAGATCAAGATAAACGGTAATCGGATATGTGGTGGGCCATGACCAGATAAAATGACGATCACCTAGCCCCGAGCTGCCTCATGGCTCTCTGGAACTAACTCAGCACGGGACATGTGTCAGACAGAGATCTCTGTATGGCACCGACTTGGCCGGGTGGCGTTCCTGGTCCAACGCACCATCATGCCCACCCCAAGCGTCTGCGTGCGTGGCACCCATAATCAGCTACCAACAAGCTCTCGAATCATGGGCTGAGAGATATAACTATGACAGCTAATACAGCATCCATCAGAATTCTTCTCCGGGTAGGTCTAAATTTTCTGCCTCGTTGAAGCACTGCTGCATCAGTACCGCCACTCTTAAAGGACAGCTAGAATGTGACACAGGCGGTCCTATGACGGATTTGATCAACATACCGCACTGTGCTGTTCGCGGTATCGGAACTATCCGGCCTATCCCTAGCTGCTGCGCCCATGTATTTAACCTTGCGTGCGCATTGGAGCTCTCGACTGGGTACAAGACGTAACTTCTCCACAACAGTTAACTGATTCACTACCGACATGCCTGCAGTACGTATTTTCCTGTCATTTGGTTTCCATCGATTGATGCTCTCCTAACCGCGCAGACTTTGATCCCGACATCTCCGGGCTCCCAACTGTACAGGGATGGTAAGTGATAACTCACAATGAAGGAATCTCCTTGGTTTAAAATTTCCTCAGCGGAAGCCAGGTTCTGGCGCGAGTGGAGAGGCAATAGACCCAGGCCAAGGGTTGTAGGCATCTTCTATGTTGATCACACCCGCCAACGAGTTTGGTACAACTACGATGCATACAGGTACTTGTGTTACACCTTTCATGATATCATATTTACTGACCGTCGCACTAACTGTATAGTAAGGAGGTTGGAAATGAGCACTACATGTGGCACGGCACTAAACGTGCGTGTAACATTGGTGACGACAATACACATATCTACGCCTGCAACTTGTCTGACTGCTCGTTTTGCCCTATTCTACGAGCTACTCTTGATCCACAGAGGGCAGGTAAGTGTGGACGTTTCCATTCACGTATTTGGGCACTCAACAGCAATGGCACTCCCAAAGCACGGGGATCCATGTTTGGGTATGGGGCCTACGTGGCCCCCAACTCCAACAGTAAGCCGTGTGGGTCTATGAATTGGAGTTGAGGTAGTTGAGTTTGTTCAACAGAGTCTGTCAATCCGCAATACCTGAGCAATGCCCGCAATCAATCGCGAAATTTGGTTTTGATGCGCTGCTCTGTGGCCGTTGGGAGGACAAGATTGGCTCATCATGCCATGCACCGTATAACGGAGCCGCCCGCTGGATATGACTCGGTAAGTCCAATTCCGATTTCTCATGAAACTCTACTAACTCAATTCAGGTTACTGGTGCGACAACTGCACAGGGTGGAACTTTGGATTATCCCGAGACAGTTGTGTACACGAAGGACGCTATTCTCCCCGTTGAAGTTATTGTCTTGCGCTATCATAATGGTAAACACGTCATCTTTCAGTTTACCTATCTTGGTTCTAAATGCTTGTCCATCAGCTGGTCAAGACGCCTGGCCAACCAATGGTACAGGTACCCCCAGGGCCGATCCATATACTCGCTTCACGAGGCGGCTCACCAACGTCACAGATGCTGGTGAGTACTATAAGGTATTTAATACCGCTCCTCGTTTATGCTACTGGACTCGCAGACTGGAACAAATATCCCGAAGCCATACGCAACTCTTATAAGGGCGAGCAACTCTGGACGGACGGAATTCGGCTACCAGCTGGGACAATTCGTAAGGGCCATGTTTATCCAAGGAATTATAACATTTTAGCTGATATTTATGGTCAGCTTCGCTTCCTAGAGTACGAGCATACAAAGTAGTGAGGCGGCGTCCAAATTCGAGCTCCAGAGGAGCTGTGGTCGCTGAAGGCTGTAAGCCCATTTCCCCCCTTGTTCATAGACATGAATTAATGAGGACCCTTGCTGTTAGATGTGAACGCAGGTATTACAAGTTGTCTCTCCAAGCGTCGGAACACGTTTTCACTGACAAATACCCCCAGATCCTTTTTACTTTAGGTTAGAGTAAGGACAGATCCTTTCGTTCTTCACTCTCTTGTATTAGTACGCTTGTCCTGTGCCGCCGGATTTTTGACAGGCTGGAGAATATATGTTGGTTATTATCCATAGTCTCACGGCGCGGCGGGTTTCAGCGAGCGGCCAAGGGTTACGCACAAGGGTTAAGGCCCTAATGTTGCCCTGCAAATACCCAGTTGCTCGCGCATTAATTGGCCTTGCTGTCTAATATCATCTACAGGGTCCCCATCGATAGTCTATCCCACTGGAACAGATTTTCCTTCCCCGCGTTATTCTGTATCTGCGTAATTTGGCTCGAGAAGCAATCCGGTGAGCTCGGACCAAATTTCTGTGGCTGTTTTGACGGAGTGAAACACAACGAGCGGTAGTTTCCTTTTCACCAGGTGTTCCCATCATACTATACTTCACCCTTGATTGGTCCCCCCCGATTGACTCGTCATATCACAGTCATATCCTTGCCGAAGTGATGTCCGAGCAGATGTGCACCAGAGACGGCGTGTCGTTGTATCAATGGCAGTGATACCATCATGATATTCACACTCCGGGACTCTGCTCGGAATGTGACAAACTCCAATCCCCCATATCTCAATAATCCTTGCATAGTTTTTGATAAATCAAGTTGGAATGCGGTATTGGCATTGTCACTAATTCATATCCAAAATTTGGGGAGATTCTGAAAAGATTAAGGGAGAAAGCGGCAATCGGGGGGGACCGTCAATCAAGGGTGAAGTATAGTACCAATGAGGAAATATACTTATTCCGTCTGCTCAGGTAAGTCATCAAAAGAATGATCCAAATTTTAATTCAAGTCCTATGAAAGACGATCTGTGTCAGCAAATAATATACCAGACCGGCCGGTGACTCTTACTGCTGCGCATGGCTGAGGCAAATCTGCGGCTCTGGGTTTGGCGATGGTAGCGGCACTTCCACATAGGTATTCAGATGTCTTCATGACGAGTCTGCGCCAAAGGCCTGGATGTACTGAGGTATGAGAAACATTTGCTTGCGCCGGTCTCACTCCGCAATGGAATTGTACGAATATTCAGGCTTGTAATGCAGCTCGTCCAATGTCGTTAACGCTGATTGGCAGTGGATCAGTTTAATGCGCGCCTGAGGTCGAGAGTCCTGTAGGCGATCAGAACTGTTATTTGTTACTACCCTGCTATGCAGAGTGGTCATATAGCGACGTAATTGCAGGTGGCAGGAGGCAATTTGATTATTGAAAATCGTATGGATCGCGATATACAATGACGAATGTAGGGATAAATGTCGCTCGGCGTTCAGGACTCGTACACTCCTTTGTCCTTTGTGATATGAAGCGTAGATATTCACGAGATTTCGAACATAGGATCATGCACTAATGAAGCCTAGTCAAAACCTAGTTGAGCCTTGTTAACACTGAATTCTATTGTAACTCCTCAATCACGCTCAACATTCCAACCTCGCCCATGCTTGGACAGCAATGCAAGGAATGATTCACGTCAAGTGTATTGAGGAGGTAAATCAGCTCTATCACGCAGCGTATCCCAACTCTCTCCTCAGTTGTTCTACTTCAGCCCGTATGTTTTCAGCCCGGGATTCAGAGCACCCGACCCTGAAGAGACGTTCGGTATCGGAACCCAAAGCCTCTCTCCGTTAGCTGAAATTGGTGGTACACATCGTGGACTCAGCAGTGAATAAGTTGCTGTTGCTGTCGGTGGTCGTTTTCGAGTCTTGGAGTGAGATGGGACGTCGAGCGAGGTAGCGAAATGACGTGGCCGGCCCTCCAATAAGGCTTCGTGGATGGTCCTTTGGCACCGATACCAACAAACAAAGCCAAGGACGGCCAAACTGGCTGCGCACGCAAGGTTGGTCCGCAACGATCCACCGTACTCGTGCATTAATTGTCCCCTGCTCAATCCCATCTACAAATTATCCTACAGAAAACCGTTTTCCTTCCCCATATCTTCGTATATCTGCGCGGTTTGGCTCGACGAGCAGTCTGGTAAGCTCGGGCCAAATTTCTACGGCTGCTTTGATGGAGCGAAACTCGAGTGACGGTCGTCCCCTTTTCGCCAGAGCAAGAGCCGTATTTCTCCCATATCCAATGAGGAAATATACTTGCTCTGTCTGTTCAGTCAAGTCGGCAAAATAGAGACTAGTAGAATTCAATTCCTATGAAAGGTGATCTATATCAGCAAATAATGAATCCTGAGGCCGAACCTTACCAGAGGTTTTGTGCCAGACCCTGCGCTTTCTAAGAGCGAAAGAAGCTTGTCATCGAATTCACTCATGCTGTGTGTTCTGACTAAATCGCGGAGTGACTATGCACCCTAATGTGAGCATCCTGGTTCGAGTGGTTATATAACAGGCCATACCGGTACTTTCAGTGACCAGCGTATGAAATGAGGAATAACGCGATACATCCATGCAAGTATCGCGGCAGCCTGGAGAAAGCAGAGGGAATTGTAGTCGAAGACACAGAGCCGGTGGGTCAGCTCTTCATGATAACCGTCACCAGCCTGTAACCAGCCGATGCTAAAGATGTGGGCAGTCGCATACTCAACCACATGTCTGGCCAGCTCTAGGTTCGAGTGAGGATCTGAGAGGGACCATGTGAGGTACTTGCTCAGCATCTGGACATGAAATTTGGTCATCACGGGGATCGAGTGTTCTGGATTGAGTGAATTGGGGCCAGCGCACGAAGCAAGGAACGTTAAAACCGAGCCAATGACACGCAAACTCGATTTCTGCGCCTCGCCAGTCCGCCGAAAACGAGGGGGAAGCATGACACAGTATCGGCCGGAACGAGCGGGTTGGGCAAGGAAATCACGGAATGATGCGTGATAAAACCGCAGGGAGTGCTCGGCGGCATCGTTGGGTGAGGGTACGTGTAGGACAGAATGGAGTTTGCGCAATGCAGTGTAGAAATCACTGCGGGTGATGCCAAGAAGGTTGGAGAGTAACAGTGGGGTGTGGGGAGAAATAGCCGGATCATACACAATGAGTTTGAGTAGCCGATTTGTGATTGGCCAAGTGTGGCCGGGTACTTCAGAGAGAATCCGCGTGTAGAGATCATCAAGTCCCTCCGTCGGACCCCGGCGTCCAAGAACATACGAGTGTCCGATTGCCCCCAATACGTCAACAAGACGTGTGTTAGGTTGCCCAAACTCCACATCTTCAATGTATTTGAGGATCATACTCGCAAATATGAAAAGCCCTGAGGCTGTTTCGATAATGCGCACAATATCGCTCTCCGCCGGCCACGAGCCATCATTAGTTTCCACCACACAGTCCCTGTATCTCGCGTGTATCTCCTTGAACCGTGCCCGAATAAACCACGCATTGTCATCCCGAGACTCCTTTGTGTCGACTGCCAGCTCCTCCCTCCAACACTGTATCGCAAAGTCGGGTCTGGACAATGCCTGCATGAGATGTGGCTCCGGTCGGCTGCATATCATCCATATGATGGGAATAGATGTCTGGGAGAGGATGAGGTTGTTGATCAGTTCGACAATGTCAAGCTGCTCCTGCTCCCCTTCACATTCGTCCAGACCGTCCAAGACGACAAGGTATTTCGGGTGACTGGGCAATGAGCTCAACGGTTCTATAATCAAACGCTTGAATTGGACATAGGGAGCCTTGTTCAACAGGTCAGGATCTCTCGCCAGTTGTCGTCCAACGCGGGATAGATACTGGGGAATGCGAACGGCGAGTTGGTATGCGAGGGTGATGAAGACCGATTGAGGATTGTTGCGTCCACCCGTCTTGGAGAAGAAGAACGCGGCCCCCAAACGATCTTGTTCTGCAGCGTACTCGGCGAGTGTCTGTGCGACGGCGGATTTGCCGACCCCTGCGGGCCCATGAAGCCACAGGACATCCCATGTCCGCTGGTCATCGTGAAGCCAATTTCGGGCTTTGGCGGTGAGGGACTGACGTGTTCCTGGATAGCATTTTGGCGGGGGATGGCGAGCGGATGAGTCAACATCTGCACCCGGGGTCATTTCATGCGCGAGGGCCTCGAGTACTAGGGGGATGAGCATGTCTCTCGGTTGGGGCGGGACAAAAGTCTTACCGGGCTTCCCTTGATCTATGTAGCTTATGTTGTTGGTCGTGCTGGATTTGTCGATCACGGTTCGAGATTGGTCGATCATGGATACATCTCCGCTGAACTCTGTATGACTCGCATTTTGAAAGAACCCGTGCCCAGGATCTCCGTCGTTGGCTTTGAATTCATTCAAGTGGCCGATTGTTTGATCTATTTGCACTTACCATTGGTACCGCGCTTGGATTTCTTCTTCCGACTCAACAGACGATCCAGTAACAGCGGCATTTACGCAGATCACTTTGTTCTCGCCCTGGTGCAGGGGTGATAGCAAGTAGACGGTCGTGGTGGGAAGGGTTGATGGTTGCTGTACAGGCGCTTGTTTCGTGCCCACGGTCATGCCTGCGATCCTGCGCCTTCAGAGTCGATAGTCGTATCCAAGTGCGCTCGGTGTTTTGTCTCTCGCCCTTACTCGCCGACTGTTGTGGAAGGAAGTCCAACCGTGCGCGCCGTTGGTGTAATGCCCCCATTTTTGCAACGACCCACGGAACGGAAACCTGAGAGTCTCGATTATCTGCGCGTATCATATGCATTGACGCCCCAGCTCCCTTCAGTAGGGAGTATCTCTAGATGGTGTTTGTGCGAGCGCTTGATGACCGTATTGATAGTTTCTGGAAGTGGGGGGATTATGTTCCGCTGTACCCCCGACAGACGCAGAGCAAGCTTACGGGGGAGCATACGTGTGTTATAGTTCGGGGACCCAATAGTGCAACGGGGACTAACTGACGCCCTGGATCTGAGAAGGCCAGTGGTATGATGTTATACGTTCGATGGGCAGTTGTGGTAACACTATCGCTAGGTATGCAATTGATGATGGGACGATGGGGTGGAGTGGTGCAGAGACGCAGATAAAGGGTGGTGGGAGTTCGACGGTAGTGAGTGTAAAAAGGAGTGGAGAGCACAATCGGAAAGACAGTATATGTGTTCCTCATGTAGTTGTTTGGTGCACCGACTATTTGACTTTCGTGCTTTCGTGCCCCTAAAACCCTTCAAATTCCGAAAGTTTACTATGGCCAGATCTCCTCGATGCTCTGCGTAATCCCAGCTCTGGGATCCACCCAGGGGAGCAGGTCCGATACGATTTGTTAGCCAGTGGCATGCAGTCTTTGATATGGGTCCGGCGTATTGATCTGTAACACGCGTCGTCTAGCTGGGCCCCACCGCCCCACCACATGCTACCGCTCCGTCGACCCTTACCAATTGCCTTGTTAGTACCTCATGGAAAGCGAAGCTGTGTCCGAGGCAGTCGTGTGCGCGAAGGGTGCTATTCTACCCGTTGAAGTTATTGTCTCGCGCTTTCACCATAACAAACTCCATCATCTTTCGGTTTACCTACCCACCTTGGTTCCGAAGGTCTGTCCATCAGCCAGTCAGGACGCCTGAACAACAAATGATAACCCCAGGCTCGATGCATCTACTCGCTTCACGAGGCAGCTCACCAAAGTCAGAGATGCTGGTAAGTACTAGGATGCAACTACAGTTCCTTGTTTATTTTATTGGACTCGCAGACTGGAACAAATATCCTGAAGCCATACGCAAAACCCATAAGGGTGAACAACTCTGGATGGATGGGTAGGACAATTCGTAAGAGTCATGTTGATCCAAGGAATTACAACATCTCAACTGATACATTTGGCCAGCTTCGCTATCCAGAGCACGAGTATACAAGGTGGTGGGGCGACGTCCAAATTTGAGCTCCAGAGGAGCTGTAGTCGCAGAAGGCTGCAAGTGCATTTCCCCCCTTATCCATGGACCTGAATTAACGATGGTCCCCTGCTTTTAGATGTGACAGCAAGTAGGCAAGTTTCTCTCCAAGCACCGGAACATGTTTTCACTGATGAATACCCTCAGATTCTTTCGTTCTCCACTCTCTTGCATTAGTATGTTTGAAAGGTATTCTTATCCTACGCTGCTATATCTTTGACAGACGCCCAGCAGGCTAACCGGGGAATATGTTAGACTTTCGACGAGCAGCCAAGGGTCACGCATGACAATTAAGGCCTCAAGGTTGCTCTGCAAATACCCACTGTACTCGCGCATTGATTGACCCCTGTCTAATCTCATTTACAGAGTCTTCATCAACAGCCCATCTTGCAGGAACATATCTTTCTTCCCCGCACCATTATGTATCTGGGTTATTTGGCCCCAGAAGCAGTCCTGTGAGCTCGGGCCAAATCTCTATCGCTGTTTTGACGGAGTGAAACTCGATCGACGACGTCTTTCTTTTCACGAGGGCAAGAACCGTGTTGTTGTCGTACCCAATGAGGAAATATACCCGCTCTGTCCGCTCGGGCAAGTCATAAAAACGATGATCAGCAGAAATCCAATTCAAGTCCTATGAAAGGCGATCGGTGTCAGCAAATAATGAATCCCGAAGCAAAACCTTACTAGAGGTTTTGCGCCGGACCCTACGCTGTCCAAGAGTGAAAGAAGCTTGCCATCAATTTCACTTATGCTGCATGTTCTGACAAGATGGCGGAGAGACTATGCCTCTATATGAGTGGCCTGATCTGAGTGATTATATAATAGACCATACCGGTATTTTCAGTGACCAGCGTATGAAATAAGGAATAATGCGATACATCCATGCAGCAGCGGCCCGGAGAAAGTGGAGGGAATTGTAGTCAAATACACGGAGCAAGTGGATTAGCTCTTCATGACAACCGTCACCAGGCTGTAACCAACGGATGTTAAAGACGTGGATAGCCGCGTGCTCAACCAGGTTTCTGGCCACCTCCAAGTTCGAGCGTGGATCTGAGAGGGACCATGTGAGATGCTTGCTCAGCATCTGAACGACATGAAATTTGTTCATCTTGGGGACCGGAGGTTCTGTATTGGGTGAATTGGGGCCTGTGCACGAAGCGAGGAAGGTTAGAACTGAGCCGAGGACACACAAACTCGATTTCTGCCCCTCGCCAGTCCGTTGAAAATGAGGGGGTAGCATGACACAGTATCGGCCAGACCGAGTGGGCTGAGCAAGGAAATCACGGAATGATGCATGATAAAACCGCAGGGAGCGTTTGGCGGCATCATTGGGTGAAGGTACATCTAGGACAGAATGGAGTTTACGCAGTGCTGTGTAGAAATCACTCCGGGTGATCCCAAGAACATTGGAGAGAATCAGTGGGGTGTGGGAGTATTTTTCCACATCAAACGCAATGAGTTTGAGTAGCCGATGTGTGACTGGCCAAGTGCTGTTGGGTACTTCAGAGAGGATCCGCGTGTAGAGATTGTCAAGACCCTCCATCAGACTGCACTGGCCAAATACACGCAAGCGTACGATTGCCCCCAATACATCAACGAGACGAGTGTTAGGTTGCCCAAACTCCGCATCTTCAATGTAGTTGAGGATCGTGCTAGCGAATATGAAAAGCCCCGAGGCCTCTTCGATAATGCACACAATGTCATCCTCCGCTGGCCATGAGCCATCACTAGTTTCCGCTACACAATCCCTGTATCTCTCATGTATCTCCTTGAACCGTGCCCGAATAAATCGCCCATTGTCATCTCGCGACTCCTTGGTGTCGACCGCCAGCTCCTCCTTCCAACACTGTATCGCAAAGTCGGGTCTGGACAATGCCTGCATGAGGTGTGGCTCCGGTCGGCTGCATATCATCCAGATGACGGGAACAGACGTCTGGGAGAGGATGAGGTTGTTGATCAGTTCGACAATGTCAAGTTGTGCCTGTTCTCCATTGCATTCGTCCAGGCCATCCAAGACGACAAGGTATTTCGGGTGACTGGGCAATGAGCTCAACGGTTCTATAATCAGGCGCTTGAATTGGACATGGGGAGCCTTGTTCAGCAAGTCAGGATCTCTAGCAAGTTGTCGTGTAATGCGGGGCAGGTATTCGGGGATGCGGACGGCGAGTTGATATGCGAGGGTGATGAAGACGGATTGAGGATTGTTGCATCCACCCGTCTTGGAGAAGAAGAACGCAGCGCCCAAACGATCTTGTTCTGCAGCGTACTCGGCGAGTGTCTGTGCGACGGCAGATTTGCCGACCCCAGCGGGCCCATGGAGCCATAGGACATCCCATGTCCGCTGGTCATTGCGAAGCCAACTTTGGGCTTTGGCGGTGAGGGAAATACGTGTTCCTGGATAGCATTTTGGCGGGGGATGGCGAGCGGATGAGTCGACGTCTGCACCCGGGGCCATTTTAAGTGCGAGAGTCTCGAGTACTAGAGGATTGATCTTTGGGTGAGCATGTCTTTCTGTTAGGATGGGACGAAAGTCCTACCAGGCTTCCCTTGCTCTATGTAGCTTATGTTGTTGATGGTCGTCCTGGGTCTGTCGTTAATTGTGGTTGATTGGTCGATCATGGATACAGGTTTCCTGAACTCTGTATGACTCGCATTTTGAAAGAACCCTCGCCCAGCATCTCCTTCGTTGGCTTCGAATTCATTCAAGTGGCCAATTGTTTGATCTATTTGCACTTACCCACTGTATCCCGCTTGGATTTCTTCCTCCGACCCAACAAACGATCTAGTAGCAGCGGCATTTACGTGGATCACCTCGTTCTCGCTCTGGTGCAGGGGCAGTCGCAAGTAGGTGGTTGTGGTGAGAATGGCCAATGATTGCTGTACGGGTGCCAAGTTACCCCTGTACCCACGGTCATGCTTGCAATTAGTGATGTAACGGCCCGGCTCGGCCTGAAAGCCGTGGCTTTGGCCCGGCTTTGGGGGGCTCAGGCTTTGCAAACCTCAAGCCTAGGCCGCCTATGACAGCTTCCAACGGCTTAGGCTCGGCTCAGGCCCAAGCCGTGGCTTTTGAGTCACTTATAAATGAATTAGATAGAAGTAGGCGATGGCTGTACTACCCTTCATTGTCATATAGATTATCATCCTCTGCAAGTAGTTGATCCCAAGTAAACCCCTCATCGACAGCACTTGCATCTGTTGCAAGCTCAAGGTCCATCTCTTCAAGGTCTTCCTCCTCCTCTGTAGCTACGACAACCTTGCGAAAGATGAGATTGTTGTGGTACATACACTTTAAGCACTGTAACGCTTCAACAATATCTCCTTTGAGGCAATTACGCCACTTGCTCAGGGTGATTCCAGCAGAAGAAAAAGTGTTATGAACAGTCCAGACCGGGAGGAACAAGAACTATTGTTCGACTTTACAAGATGGGTACAGGAGACTACAGACCAATTACGGGCACAAGAATACGAAGACGAGGAAGGGGAATATTACACCGCCATGCAGGACCTGGCGAGAGAAGCAGGAATGGAGATAACCTTGGAGGATATATTGGAATACCCCGAGGACGAAGAAGATAACCATGGATCAACCGACCCAACCTCCGATACGGATGGAAGCACTGAGAGAATGGAGAGCGAGAACGGAGAGGACTCCATGGAGATACAATCGGGAGAAGAAGATTATGAGTCAGAGGAAAGCGATGGAACATCGCACAGCAGTAGCAAGAGTACTGACTCATTGTAATATAAATAACACTAGGATGCCATCAGCCAGGATGTGCATCATGGTCAGGACTGCGCATGACCAGTAGAACAGCCAAGTAACCTATAACGAGTATATAGCACCTCATAGGTATATAAGGCCTGTACAAGTAGAGATTAAAGCCTTAAGCTTTAATCTTGTTAACAGTGGTCGTTTACCTCTCTGCCTTAACTTGGCGTCTTCCCTCGTTATCTCATTGAGCGCGATCCACTAAGCTCTATAAGGCCAACCGTCTCGGACACCTTGTAGAGTGATTGAAGGCCGTCTCCAGTTATCCTCGGATACAGAAGGAGCACGGATCATAACATTAGATTAAAGCTTCCTTTGGACAACCTCCATCGTACACCCTGTGGTATCGGTACGCCTTGTCGCTACCCTTCCACACCGGCAGACGATACGCTTTATCGCTATCCGAGTGCCAACCGTATCTGACAACACGCCTTGTCGCTGTCCGGTGATACACCCCCGTAGAGCAGGCCACCATACCCTCTGCACCCTTGGTCAGACGCACCGAAAGCGTTGATAGGTCATCCACACCTTTAAGTGTTGATTGGGATAATGCACCCGTAAGCGTTGTATACAGGTCATCCGCACCTTCAAGCGTCGATTGGGATAACGCACCCGCAAGCGTTGTTTATTCACCCTCACCTTCACCTTCGACTTCTTCCCTCTTCACCCTGTCTACAAACTGAAACGACCCCCTTGCCACCGACTACGAAGAATCCAACAGTTCTGACTGGTCGACAACCGACTCCGAACCCGACTTCACACCCCCTCCACCACGGACCCTAAAAAGAAAACAAAATCTATACCCCTCACTCGTTCACCCTCTGGTTCCGCACCGTACCCTACACAACCTACCGAGAGAGTTCAACGTCGAACAGAAGACCCAGGATACCCAGCACCCCCAGCATCAGTTCTTCAATCCCTACCTAAACAACCACCACCTGAAAGAACTGCCACCTCTACCCGCTCAAAGCTCGGGGAGCCGATTCATAGAACATCTACCCCATCCTCCGGTCCTCAACCCTCAACAAGTACAAGAACTAGCGACAACACTTCGCAACAGAAACCCCCAAGAACATTCTCACCCCTCACATCACCACTTGGATCACCGGTACACTCACCGCCTCGATCCAGTTCCCCTGTACAATCCGAACCATCCGAAGTTAGCCCCACTACCGGGTCTATTCACACTTCCGATGAGGAATCCACAACCTCTGACATTAACAATATGGCCTCCTCCGCAAAAATCAACACACCCCCAACCTTTAATGGAGAAACCGACTACTTCCGCCTCTGGAAGGATGCAGTACAACTATACATCGATGCAAAGCCAGGAGCCTTTTCCGATGACAAGACCAAGATACAATTCGCCCTTTCATACATGTCCACCAGCCCCGCCACAACATGGAGAGGAGCATTCTTGGAATCAAACAAAGAACTTGATGGAAGCCAGACCCTTCCGACATGGAAGAAATTTCTCGAAGGACTCGATACATCCTTCGCCCCAAACAACGTCCCCGCCAACGCAATGGACAGAATCCGCCACCTCAAACAGAATGGACGATATATCGACGATTACATATCCCAGTTCCAGATACTTGCCTATCAGGCCGACCTTGGAGATGGAGTGGCGGCGGTCAACTATTTCAAGAATGGGCTGGATCGCCCCGTTGCAATCAAGACAATTAGCCTCAATCCAGGAAACAAACTCAGCGACTGGTTCAAGCAAGCTCGAACAGCATATCAAATACTACAAACTCAATGCGACTATATGCAAACTCGAGGAACTCCCTCGTTTCCAACGACTTCGCGCACTCGCCCATTTAAAGGGAAAAGAAATGCTTTTACGCGCCGTGTCCCACTGCCCTATCAAGCAACAGACCCTAACGCAATGGATATTGACCAACTCGCGGAAGCAGTCTACAACCTCGACTCTGAGGACGAGCCAGATCTACTCGCCGAGGAAGCTGATGAAGACGAGGAGACCGAAGAAGACAGACTCCACCAGTTGGTACAAGAACGCACCCGCGAAGCCCTCAATGCAATCCTCACGGACGCCCAAAGAAAGGATCTCAAGGAAAAGAGATGCTTCAACTGCCGCAAGACTGGACACTTCGCCCGCGAATGCCCCGCCAAGAAGACAATATATCGCCGATCCGAATTACCCTGCAATTTGGATGCCAGAAACCGGTCAAATACGATATCCAGAAGAAGACAAGCAAGCTACAGGAAAAAGAACTCGCTATACAACATACTAGAAGATGCAACCAACGAAGAAGTCGAGGACATCTACGAACATTTTGCAAATGAATCCAACCACCCAGATGCCCCTCTGGTTAAGGATTTTGCCTAAGGAGACTAGCCACCACGTCTAGCCCTCCACAAAGACCTCCTTCCCTTTCCTATTCACAAAATGATATTAATGTTGTAAAGTTACAGGAATCGTCAGCACGCGTAATACATCTACCCTGTCGAATCCGAAAACACAAATTCACTAAGGAAGGACCCGAAAGCGTGGAACTACTCGCCCTACTCGACTCAGGAGCAGCAGGAAACTTCATTGACCCCGGAATGGTCAAACAACATTCATTCAAAACAACACCCCTCGATCGACCCATCGAAGTACGAAATGCCGATGGATCTGTTAACGAAAATGGAACAGCCACCCACTACACGACCCTCAACCTAACGGTTAACGGGAAGAATATGGAGATCAAACCAAAAGTAGTCTCCCTCGGAAGCCCAAGACTCATCCTTGGATTCCCTTGGCTTGCAGAACACAACCCAGACATCAATTGGGATGCCAAACAACTACGCTGGAGAAACGAACGTTGGGACAACACTATATTCCGAGAACTCATCCAATCCATGGAACCCGATTGGATCTACAACGACCAACTCAACCACATCTCCACACTAGAGCCCACAAGCTTCGAAGAAATCAACTTCAAAGCCTCCGCATCACAATTCCTCGCCGTACAACACGGAGAAAAGAAAAACGATGACCCAAGAAAAGTCGTACCCACGGAATTCCACAAATACCTCCCAGTATTTAGCAAGAAACAAGCCGAACGATTCCCCCCACAACGACCATGGGATCACAAAATTGAACTCAAGGAATCATTCAAACCAATTGCCATGAAGTCCTACCGACTCTCCCTCAATGAAGAAAAGGAACTCGACATGTTCCTAGAAGAAAACCTTCAAAAGGGATACATTCGACCATCCGAATCGCCAATGGCATCACCCTTCTTCTTCGTAGGAAAGAAAGACGGAAAACTACGCCCCTGTCAAGACTACAGGTACCTCAATGAGCATACCATCAAAAATGCATACAACCTCCCCCTCATCTCTCATATTCTTGACAAACTCCGAGGATCAAAATACTTTACCAAACTCGACGTACGAGCAGGATACAACAACATCCACATATGCAAAGGAGATGAATGGAAAGGAGCCTTCAGGACACCCCGAGGATTATTCGAACCCACGGTCATGTTCTTTGGAATGTGTAACTCCCCAGCAACATTCCAAACCATGATGGACTCATTATTTCGAAAACTCATCGACAATGGAGGAGTAATCGTTTACATGGATGACATCCTCATTCACGCAAAAACAAAACAAGAACTCCGACGCCTCACAAGAGAAGTACTCAAGATACTCAAGGACAACGATCTATATCTCAAAACCGAGAAATGCGAATTCGAGCAACAACGACTCGAATATCTAGGAGTTATTATCACTCCCGACTCAGTTTCGATGGACCCAGCAAAGCTCAAAGGCATCGCTGAATGGCCAACACCAACCACCCCACGCGACGTACGAAAATTCATAGGATTTTGCAACTTCTATCGAAAATTCATACACCAATACACCATATGGGCAAAACCTCTCAACGCCCTAATGTCCAAAACCAAGAAATTCGAATGGACAGAAGAATGCCAGAACGCCTTCGATACTCTCAAGAGGAAATTCCAAAGCGAACCGGTATTAATGGTCCACGACCGAGACAAACCCTTCGAAATCGAATGTGACGCATCACTATTTGCATCAGGAGCAGTCCTACTTCAACGCGACAACAATGGAATTAAACACCCAGTCGCATACTTCTCAAAAGGATTCTCACCAGCCGAACGCAACTATCATTGCTCCGAACAGGAACTCTTCGCCATTATCCGAGCACTCAAAGAATGGCGCCACCACATAGAAGGATCATCACACAAGACCATCATATGGTCAGATCACGACAACCTTCGCCGCTGGAGAAAACCTGAAGACCTCAGCAGAAGACAAGCCCGATGGATCACCTACATGCAACGGTTTGACATCAAAATCCGACATATCCCTGGAAAGAAAAATGGACCAGCAGATGCCCTTTCCAGACGACCCGATCATGAACCCAAGACAAGAGACAACAAACAGGTCGTTGCACTCCCCGACAAATTCTTCACCCCAGAACAGCCACAGCATATCCACATTATCGACAAAGATACTAAACAGAAAATAAAAGAGCTGTGGAAGAAAAAGAAACAGACCGACATCGCCCAAGAAGATGACTTAGGACACCCACGTGTTCAAGGAAAACTATTTATACCACAAGATTTACACCTCAGACGCCGCTTACTGCAAAGAGTACACGACTCACCCACCGCAGGACACCCTGGAATCGCAGAAACAACTAGAAAACTCCAGGAATACGCCTACTGGCCCGGGATGCGATCATTTGTCAAAAACTATGTCAAAGGATGTGGTACTTGCCAACAATACAAGATCAATCGCCACCCCTTAAAACCACTGCTTCAACCCATCCCTGGACCCCGTTCTACCCGTCCATTCTCGAACATCTCGATGGATCTTATCACAGACCTACCCCTGGACGGACCCCATGATTCTATACTGGTCATGGTCAACCAGCTTACAAAGGGGATAATTCTAGAACCTACTGCGAAAACCACCAACGCGGACAAGATCGCCGAAATTCTTATCGAACGGCTATTCTCCAGATTTGGCCTTCCCGAGAAAGTTCTCAGTGATCGCGACCCCAGATTCGCTGCCAAATCCATGAAAGAATTCTACAAACAACTCGGAATCGAACAAGCACTCTCTACCGCCTACCACCCCCAGACAGACGGACAAACAGAGCAATTCAATCAAGAAATAGAACTCTACCTTGGCATCTATTGCTCATCGAACCCGAACAGATGGGTAAAGGCACTCCCACTCCTGGAATATGTCCACAACTCGAAAACACATGCCGGACACCAACATACGCCATTTGAACTCCTCTATGGATCAAGCCCCAAAGGATTTCCGACCTCCGAGGAGCCAACGAACATTCCAGCAATAGGAGAGAAGTTTAAATACCTCGCCAAGATACGCCAAGAAGCCCAAGCTGCGCATGAACAAGCCAGACTAAAAATGGCTGCAAGATATAACCGGCCAGATATCAATCTAAAAGTTGGACAGAAGGTTTGGCTTGACAACCGCAACCTCCCAATTCAGTACGCCTCAAAGAAACTGGCCCAACGCCGAGAAGGTCCCTTCACCATAACAAGAAAACTCGGACCTGTAACCTATGAACTAAAATTACCCATCAAATGGAAGATCCACAACAAGTTTCATGCGAGCCTCCTAATGCCTGCAGAAGAGAACGACACACATGGGGAATACAACACAGCCCCACCACCCGACCTTGTAAATGGAGAAGAAGAATACGAGGTCGAGTCAATACTGCGCCACAGAAAATTCCGGAACAAGTATCAATTCCTAGTCAGATGGAAAGGATACCTTCCCACCGAGGATTCCTGGGAGCCAGAAGCAAACCTGGAGAACGCCAAAGAAGTCATTGAAGAATATAAAAGGGCCCACAAATTAGACAACCCCACCAATGACCCAACCACCCAACACTCGAGCAACCACTCCAGACCTCCCAGAGCCAGACAACGATGGACGCCTTCTCATCCGGGAAAGAATCATATCCCTGGCGAACCGCGTCACAGGAAATAGCCAACCTAACCCTGCCACCGATACCGCTGACGACCAACCAGACAGGACCAACAGTCCTTATATCATCCGGCATACCTTCCTTCCCTCCAACCAACCCGAGATATGATCCATCCTTTTACACGAAGTTCCCTTTCATATTACCGGAACCCGTCTTAAACGCAGTCCAGCGATGGTACCCCTGGTCGACACCTGCTGGAAGACATTTACTGCTCTTCTGTATCACAAGCGCCTCGTCCATGACCGAGCAACAGAATTCGAAAAACTATGCGCCACTATTCTTTCTAGCGCAACAGAGGAACAGGACCGCAATACCATTTCTGCCATGCTACAGTGACCCACAAAACTGTTCCAATGTTTTATACTTTTGACTTAAAGTAGTGATAGCTCAATGGATAAAATGACTAAATTTGTGAATATATTTATAAACATAGCCAAACATGTCATATCTGACCCTGCGAAGTCGCGTTATGTAATACTTCCAAATTGGGCAATTATGAATTTTGTAAGCATGTTGAGTCATTGGAACAGTTTTGTCAATGACATATTATACCAGGCCATCGTATTATTTCTAGTACTTAGAGTGGCTCCCTTTGGCTTTGAGAACAGCTGCTACTCTCCTAGGCATACTTTCAATTAACTTCTGATACTCAGAAGCTGAAATAGCATCCCACTCCTTCTCTACCTCCTACTACAACTCCTTTATACCCTTGAGAGGAGATTCATACTCTCCCAGCGTTCTCATCACATAATCCCATAAGTGGTCAATGGGATTGAGGTCAGGTGATGTGCTGGCCAGATTAGCAGCCTAAAATGATATTTTTGAAACCATTCTGGGGCCAATACACTCTTGTGTTTGGGATCATTATCTTGCTGGAAGATGATATCTTGGGGTTTAAGCTTGTACCACTGGAGACTCTTCTTCAAATCCTTCTCCAAAATTTGCACAAACAACTCTGCATCCATCCTTCTATCAATCCTCACTGCATAGCCTGGGCTATCCCACAGTATACAACCCCAAACTATCACTGATGCTCCTCTATACTTCAGAGTTTCCTGAACCAGTCTTTCACTGAGCCCCTCTCCCTTCTTTTTCCATCCCCACTTCCTCCCATCTGACCCCAAACAATTGATTTTGGTCTCATCAGACCATACAACCAGCTTCCAGTCTTCCACAGTCCAATGCTGGTGTGTCAGAGCAAAATCCAGCCTAGCTCTCCTATGCTTGTCAAAGGGTAAAGGCTTTTTTTGCTTGACTATAGCCTTCATTCCTGCCTGTTTGAGATGCCTTAACACAATCTGTGAAGAGACTGATGTTCCAATGATGGGAACAAGAGATTTGGCTATATCTAAAGCAGTTTCAGCCTTGCCAGCAGAGATAAGATAGATAGTATGCTGGATATTGGTAGTAGAGAGTATTGAAGGATGTCCTCCAAGTGATTTGGTAAGGCTGGAACAATTTTTAGAGGCTAGCCTGGATATGGTACTGTGCCCAACACCAGCAATTGCCTCAATTTTAGTATAAAAATGGTGAGAATTTAGCATAGAGAGGATGGTTTTCTTTAGAATAGAAGATAATGGTTTTATGGTAAGTGGGGGGGTTGAGAATGATAGGACATGGCTGTTAGCACATCTATTTATATGTCAAAGACACATAGTTACATGATCTTGTTGATTTACAATCAACAGAGTCATGTAATTGCTTGAATTAGTATCAAAAATTACCATTGACAAAACTGTTCCAATGACTTAAAATGCTTACAAAATTCATAATTGACTCATTTGGAAGTATTACATAACGCGAATTTGCAGGGTCAGATATGACATGTTTGGCTATGTTTAGAAATATATTCACAAATCTATCCATTTTATTCACTGAGCTATTACTACTTTAAGTCAAAAGTACAAAACATTGGAACAGTTTTGTGGGTCACTGTATCAACCGCTCTCACCGAATTCCCGTTCGAGAGTCCGATCCCAAGCCCGAGCAATGGAAGCAGAAGTCAGGACTGCCCTATCCTACCTATCGGGACCACCACCCAACCTTCCAACCCTCCCATGGTGGATACGAGTAACCAACCATCAAGTGTTGTACAAGCTATATCTGCTTCTAATGATGCCCCCATCGGGACTACCACCACTCACTTATCCACCACCCGAACTCGCTGCAATTGCTGCCGTCAATTCGGCCATATCAAAGCAGGATGCCCGTGCTACCAATGTTGATATTGTCGAAAGATTGCCCCAGGCCATTACAAGAAGCACTGCGAGAGAAACCCTTACCAGCATCAACCCGCAAGTATGGTACCTGGCCTGTATCGCCACCCACGAGGAATACCAAGCAGAGCTCGATCCCTCACACGCGAAACCACAAACAACAATATTCGACACATTGTTGCAAGCACCGAGCAGCACCCCGCTTCAGCCAGACCCCTCCGCACCCGAATTCAAAATGCCCCCGTCGTCATTCCGACCACCAACGCCACCACCACATCTGCTAGCGGAAGCCACCGACTTCCTGAATCGATCCTTCGGCGCACCCGCCACCATTCACTCCAGAGAACCCATCGTCATTGACCTCACCCAAGACCCGCCATCCCCAGACCACCAAGCTACCGAAGTGACTCCCCAGAACCCGACCCATACTTCGACTGGGACCCCATCGCCAAATCAAACATTACAGGAGAGCCTGTCGGATTATACTGAGGAAATGTCTGATGAGGACATCAGACCTTACGAAGGGGATAATGTTATGAACAGTCCAGACCGGGAGGAACAAGAACTATTGTTCGACTTTACAAGATGGGTACAGGAGACTACAGACCAATTACGGGCACAAGAATACGAAGACGAGGAAGGGGAATATTACACCGCCATGCAGGACCTGGCGAGAGAAGCAGGAATGGAGATAACCTTGGAGGATATATTGGAATACCCCGAGGACGAAGAAGATAACCATGGATCAACCGACCCAACCTCCGATACGGATGGAAGCACTGAGAGAATGGAGAGCGAGAACGGAGAGGACTCCATGGAGATACAATCGGGAGAAGAAGATTATGAGTCAGAGGAAAGCGATGGAACATCGCACAGCAGTAGCAAGAGTACTGACTCATTGTAATATAAATAACACTAGGATGCCATCAGCCAGGATGTGCATCATGGTCAGGACTGCGCACGACCAGTAGAACAGCCAAGTAACCTATAACGAGTATATAGCACCTCATAGGTATATAAGGCCTGTACAAGTAGAGATTAAAGCCTTAAGCTTTAATCTTGTTAACAGCGGTCGTTTACCTCTCTGCCTTAACTTGGCGTCTTCCCTTGTTATCTCATTGAGCGCGATCCACTAAGCTCTATAAGGCCAACCGTCTCGGACACCTTGTAGAGTGATTGAAGGCCGTCTCCAGTTATCCTCGGATACAGAAGGAGCACGGATCATAACAAAAAGCATGTTCACTTGACACTGATGATGCCATGATTGCAAGGTAATCACACGCAAGCGATGCACCAGTTGGGTAACAAGGTGCATTTAACTGATGAAGAAAACAAATTAGTCATTCTTGGGCAGCTTCAGCAGAATTTACACACCCCCCACCATGCCACAACAGTCATGCCAGGAGGGATGACATCATTAGTATTAATATACCGCTCATATTCAACCTTCCACGGAGTACTTGATCCCTTGTCAGCGCTAGTGTTGTCAGAATCCGAGTCATCCGAATCGATGTCGCGCAAAAGACCTTGGGTTTTTCGTCATTTTGTGGGACGCGAGGAGGCCGTAGAAGCTGTGTTGGCCATCTGAAGTAGTTCATAACGTTCTTTGAACTTGTGGGACATGTGTGAATGCCCTGTACCAAGGTGAAGGGGTTGTACGTACCGCATTCTGACCAAGCTCCAAGACTTCTTCCTGCAGTGATGTGTTCCAATTCTTCTTGAAGTAAGCCATCTTGCGCTCCGGGTGTAGCACTTTGAAGCCGTTGATCAACGCGTTGATGATAGAGACAAGAGCACGTACGCATCACGAGAATATGGGCATCAGAATCTGCCGTCTTCTCGTAATATTTGTTGAGTTTATTTGTCGCAGCACGGAGGCCACCTTCAAAGGGAGAGTACTTAAATTTGCTGATTCGGGTTGACCATGCCACATGAAGTGTCTTGATTGCGGGAATAGCGTTGAATAGAGTCGGTGTTTGTGCAGCTGAGAATGCTTGCTGGGCTTTGTTGGCATGCTAAATGTGGGTAAGTATCAAAAGCGAAACAGCATCTGGCACGTACATGAAGAAGACCACAAAATATTCTTGCACGAGCCCACTCAGACTCAGTGAGTGTGAGAGCATCGATTTTTTTGCGGGCATCAATACTCTCTGCATGAACACCCAGCTCATAAACGAATTCATCAACATACTGTTGGGTGTAGTAAGCATAGTCCAAATTTATGGGATGTAAGGAACTTATTTACCTTCTGGTTTGAATCGGAATGGTTCAGCATAACATATGTTGACCCCCACCGAACCTTCATGTCGAGCAAGAGTTGTACAGGTTGTTTGACACCTTTTCGAGTCTGGACTGACTTGAAGAGCTCTTTCTGTTGTGCTGAGGAGTGTTCCTTGACAATACGTCATTACCAATCTACGCAACGAACGAAACCAATCTCACCTTGACAGAAATCGCACAGATCAGTCCAAGTTCATCTCGTTCCACTGCGTCAATGTCCGGGGTGTGCCCATCGACGTCGTGAGGATCGTAGTACTTTGCTTTGCTTCTTGTCGATATGAGTGCTTGAGTAGCGAGGTTGATAATATGTGCGAGACACCTACAGAACAGTAAGACAACGAAATTTTGATCTGAATTGGACGTACCGAATATGACATTTTGTAACGTTGAACGGCTTTCCTGTTTTGCTTTCTAAACATCTGCCAAACTCAGACATCATGGTGCTGTTGTTGGACACATTGTCGCACGTAACATGGCTGATCTATTAATTATAATTTATAAGTTGTCAGTGATCTTAAGATGAGGGTGGAATTACATACCTTGTGAGTGATATCAAGCCGATGACATATTTTGAACAGCGCCTGCCCTAACCATTTTCCGTTATGTGCCGTATTCATTCTCGTGAACCCCAAGACCGCGTGTTCAAGTTTCCACTGTCCTGACAACTGCTCTTCAATCCAATGACCGGTAACAGCAAAATACCCATCCACATTCGAAGCCTGCCATGCGTCACATGTGAGACTGACTTTCCCCGCAACGTACTTGCTCTGAAACGGCATATTTAGCATCTTGAAATTGTGGGGCAGGCTGGTACGCACATTGAGTCGTTCTCGCAACTTCATCATTTGAGCTTTGAAAAGCGAAATGATGCTGTCACACGTTTGCTTACGGTTCGGAAGATCGAGGCCACGGGTTGCGCGGGAGGCAATGTGCATCATATTCTGGAATGACGGGTGTTCGAAAGCAGCTATGGGCTGCGTCAATAGTTAGCAGTCCATTGGGGTCAGAAATGGATGACATAACTTGCCTGGTCTGTCTCGATTAACCACTGTATCACAGCATCCTTGAAAACCCCCTCGGAGAACGGTACTGGCTTGTCTTCGGGATTCACATGTTGGAAGTGATCGTGAAGATCAGTCTCATTTGCCTTGTTGATCGCTTCGCGTCTTGCCTTCGCATCCTTGGGTATCATTGATAAGAACTTGGTTGTCTTGCACCAATGCCGGTAGAGACCCTAATTGCTGCTGTTAATTTTACCGAACTGAGAGACGAAAAATATCAATACCTTATGCTTTGAGGCCATGTGTCATCGAAGAGTTGTGTGCTCATCCATGAGTATCGTATTGACGCTATTGCAACCATCAGCTCCGTTGCTACAATCGACGACACTGTCAGAGTTGGCCGGTGTGAACACATTGATCACGTACGCGCATGTTTTGCACAGCCATCGTCCTCGCTTATCCCCTTTGAGATGTTTCACAGTTTCGAAGAAGTGGTCAATGTCGGCTTTTGGGTTTTTATTTCTGTTTTTCGTCTCGACGTCGGTTGAATTGGAATCGATATCCATGACCATGACATCTTTATACATTCCATTCTCGTCGATTGGAGTATCACCTGCTAAATAAAACAATTCAGCTCGACGTGCTCAGTCACTCGATGAGAATTCTACCTGTCGTATTACACCGTTTTCGTTTCTTTCTCCCTTTCTTTGCTGCCATTTCACCTTGATAATTTGCTTGATTATCACTTTCTGAAGATGGATCAGTAGTTGGCAGTGCGTCCCCACGTTGCAATGTGGGAATAGGTGTCACCGGGGGAGATATTGATTCCAGGGGTTCGAGGTCAGGAGGAATCACAGGGGTGTTTAATATTGCCATTGGTATTGCTGTTGGTTCCTGTGCCTCGATGTTCACATGCGCCGTCTTCTGTGCTTGGGCCTGTGCGATAATTTCGCGATGGGAAGATATTGCTGGCTTGGCAATGTTGGAAGGAGCAGTAAGTCGACTGGAAGGATTTATTTGGCGCCTACCATGAGGTCGGTTGGCGCCCATGATAATCGTTGTGATCAGTGATAAGGTTGATACTATTTTTAGTTGTACACAACAAAACTGGACAAAACTGTACAGTTCATGATCGCAAATGTCCGAAGTACAAGAAGCCGTGGCTCAGGCCACAGCTTTAGGCTTTGGAAATGTCAAGCCTGAGCCGCAAGCCATCCAAAGCCCCCTGGATGGCTTGATGGGGCTCAGCCTATTCAGGCTCGGCCTCGGCCAGCTTGCGGCTTTGAGCCGAGCCGTACACATCACTACTTGCAATCGTGAGCCTCCATAGTCCAGATCTCCAGACTCGATAGTTGTGTGGGTGCATCCAAGCACTGGAGCAAGCAATTTTCCCTTGCTCATCATCTTGCACAGTGACCACCATGTCATTGTTAGGGGAATGTAGGTGCACCAGAACCAAGTTGATATTCGGGTGCTGATTGCAATCGGCACACATGCTACTTAAGTACAATAATGGTCCACACACAGACTGGGTAGCAAACACTACTTAGACTACCAGATATAATGTGTGCAAACAATATACAACAATATTAGAAATGTAATTGTACATGGGATCAGGCTTGGGGACAGGGGTGGCCAAAGGCTGAGGTCGGGCTCAGGCATTGGGCATTGGCTAGAGAGGCCAAGCCCAGACACCCAACCACAGACCCCTAGACATACCTTGCATAAGGGGGTGTAGTCCCCTTACAGTCATCCCCCCATCCAAAAATACCTCAACCACCAAATATCTATTCTCACAAACAACAATGTCAAGAAGAACCACTGTTTGCTCATAGTTCTTGTCAGTGACAAGGGCCATGGGTGAATGTATCTAGAGATCACTGGCAAACTATCCAAGCACACTCAGTGTTTTGTCTTGTAGAGGTTGGCATGCGGCTGCATGCACAACGGCTGCCCCATGCCACCTCTTGTACTTTCGGAAGCTGAACTTGGAACGGAGTCGAACTCAGAACCCAAACCCCGGATCATGACTTTCGGAGCGCTCGCGCAACAAGGGACAGCTATCATTCGTCGGCATATCCGTCTCGTCAATAGCTGCATGTGTTCAAGGGCAGACAAATTTTTCTATTCATTTCTCCATTCCATTTCATGAGCTCAATCGTAGAGTAAATTTCCTCCCCCTTTTAGTTTTCTCTGTGCTTTGCATATCACCACTTTTATCCTATCATTTCCTGTTCCCTAATCTTTGGCTAGCGTAGTTGAGAAAAACTTCACGATTCTCCTGTTTCACGTCTCTTATATCCCAGATATGATCTAGCTTCAGTAGCTGACATTTTCCTTGCCATTTCGGTGTAGGAAAAACTTAATTACTCGTAGTTTTTGTGTATATAAAGTAGGAACCTCAGAGACGAGTTCTCCAGTCAACTATAGACCTGGAATTCACCTCCTTATTTCGTACTCTACTTCTCCAATCCTTATAACGCATTCCCGAGGTCTCTGAAGCCCAGTGATCGTTCCGCCGATCACACTTGCGCCTTGTTTCGTTGTTTCGTTTGTTCCCGCTTTGGTCTCGGTTTGTTTCGGCTTGCTTCACGTAGCCGTTTCCGTACCGACGCGATCGCATTGTCGGAGAGTCTGCCCCTCTTCAGTCTCTTGTCCTTACTCGCTGACTATTGTGGAAGTACATCCAACTGTGTGTGCCACTGGTGCGATGCCCCAATTGTTGCAATGGCTCACGGAATGGAAATCTGAGTGAGAGTCTTGATTATCTGGGTGTATCATTCGCACTGATGCCCCAGCTCCTTCAGTAAGGAGTATCTCTAGATGGTGTTTGTGCGAGTGCTTGATGGTCTTATTGATAATTCCTGGAAGCAGGTGGATTATGTGCTGCTGTACCTTTGAAAGATGTAGAGTGAGCTTACAGGGGAGCATATGTGTGTTGTGGTCCAGGGACTCAATAGCGGACCATGCTCCCTCCTCTTGGTGTCTCGACATGTTGACACATCGCAATGATTCCATTAAAATGACTATTTTGTAATCTACTTGTGACACAAATGTTTTTCTCTAATGGGGCTCCAAGGGTTCTTTCAGAGGGGTATTCCCCATCAACCTTCAGAGCCAAATTTAGAATAAATGCCTGTCAGCAGCTTGAGATCCCAAATTTCTTTCCTTCCATGTTTTGTCACACTGGGGTCACATGAAGACCCCGTTTGCGAGCGAACTCTACCTTATTTGTGGTGCTGTGTTGAGAAGTTCAGACTGGAAGATGCACTGAAAAGACTTCATACCAGCCTCCTAGGTTCGTTTTGGTTCCGTAGCACCACATCTTCTTATTTCAATCTCCTTCTTTGAGTTTCTTGTCTTAACCCTAGCACGACATTCCTTGCCCCTGGGGACAGAAGCCAAGTCGTGGCCGGGACCGTCTCCGCCAGTGCATCTCCAGTTGTGTTTCCCACAGGTTATTGGCTTTGTGCAACTGACCTCCCAACAATCCTCTTTGCTCTTGCTCTTGCTCTTGCTTCGCTTCTTTGATCCCTTTGATGACTCTTTCCGTGCTGGCATCGAGCTGACGTTATAGGTGGTGGTTGTTGTGCAATGATGACTCTATAGCGGTTTGGGTGGGATCTGTAATCTGAACGAGAACTCTGTGTACATTACTCACCTTGTTTATGTGGAAAACAGAACTGTGTGTGTGTAAACCACGCGTATAGAAACATTTTAAACTAGTAGTAATACCTCAACAGTGTGGGAGAAAAGGGAAACCAGGTGACTACCCACAGGCAGGAGAAAAATGTGAAAGGATGATGGGCCTGAGGTAGAGGGCACCACCTGGGTAACCCTCCCAACCAACCATTTCCTAGGTGTTTCAAAATGCTTTTCGGGCGTACGCCACTTATGTCACGGTTAATTGGGAACGGGAAATCATGTGAAACGTTTCAAGTATGGGAATCGGAACGGACTTGAGTTTCAACAGCTTCTGAGCTCCTAGATTTGTCTAGATCTCCTACGGGAAGTCATCCACTACTGCACACGGCCTCCGACGATCCATCAGGGACGATACCCACATAGATTGAGGAAGCCGTGGAATGGCACAAGATGGTACACCCGAGACCATCTACTCACAATCGTTTGCAAACAATAGGCTTCTGATGGTGATGAGTTGATAATAGTGAGTTGTCAAAATCTCAGATTAGACTGGATGATGACTGATGACTAGGGTGATGAAGAGGGTCGTTACGTGACATGATACACCAAGGATCCTGTGGGCTCCTGTGGGTCACCACCGACAGGGATTCGAGTCATATGACATCTACCGAAATCTTGCTTGGGGGTGCCTTGCCTACCGTTTAGAATTGGAGCAATTCCAACCCCTTTCTGTCAGTCCACGAGTCATGAGAAGTCACAGCTCCACATAGGATGGTCTACGGGAGTCGACCAACGCCAACTTGGCGGCTCTACAGAACATCGTTTCTGCACATTTTCGCTCACTATGTCGTGAACATGTTTTTATAGGTGGTGGCTCATATGCTCGCATATTTTTGCTCACTCCAGAGGACAGTCAGAGAGTCATTGGATGTGTCATAATGCTTGTTCGTAAAACAGCTGAGACAGAAGCTGAGGAGGTAACTGCAGAATATAATGGCCTTGTCTGGTCCGCCTGTTGCGCCCCACATTCTCCTTCATGTCAGCTGCACATCACCTACTACCAAAACCCGTGAGCCCGGAAAATACACCATGAGAAAATCTTCGGGGGTTTGTGATCCAAGCCGATTTCACCTTGCTCACCGTCTCGCACAACGACCACCATGTCATCCACCTATGCAAAAGCAGCTCAACCACCAAATACCTATTCCCATAAACCATAATTTCAACAAGAACCACCGTTCATTCATAGTTCCTGCCGGTGATGAGGGCCGCGGGCGAATGTGTCTAGAGATCATCCCCAAACTATCCAAGTGTAATCGGTGTTTTGTTCTCTCGTCCTTACTCGCTGATCATCGTGGAAGTACATCCAACCGTGCGTTTCGCCGATGCAATGCCCCAATTGTTGCAATGACTCACGGAACGGAAATATGAGTGAGAGTCTCGACTATCTGGGTGTATCATATGCATTGACACCCCAGCTCCTTCCGCAAGGAGATCTCTAGATGGTGTTTGTGCGAGCGCTTGATGGCCGCATTGACAGTTTCTGGAAGCGGGCGGATTATGTTCCACTGTAACTTCGACAGACGCAGAGCGAGCTTACGGGGGAGCATACGTGTGTTGTAGTTCGGGGACCCAATAGTGCAACGGGGACTAACTGACGCCCTGGATCTGAGAAGGCCAGTGGTATGATGTTATACGTTCGATGGGCAGTTGTGGTAACACTATCGCTAGGTATGCAATTGATGATGGGACGATGGGGTGGAGTGGTGCAGAGACGCAGATAAAGGGTGGTGGGAGTTCGACGGTAGTGAGTGTAAAAAGGAGTGGAGGGCACAATCGGAAAGACAGTATATGTGTTCCTCATGTAGTTGTTTGGTGCACCGACTATTTGACTTTCGTGTTTTCGTGCCCCTAAAACCCTTCAAATTCCGAAAGTTTACTATGGCCAGATCTCCTCGATGCTCTGCGTAATCCCAGCTCTGGGATCCACCCAGGGGAGCAGGTCCGATACGATTTGTTAGCCAGTGGCATGCAGTCTTTGATATGGGTCCGGCGTATTGATCTGTAACACGCGTCGTCTAGCTGGGCCCCACCGCCCCACCACATGCTACCGCTCCGTCGACCCTTACCAATTGCCTTGTTAGTACCTCATGGAAAGCGAAGCTGTGTCCGAGGCAGTCGTGTGCGCGAAGGGTGCTATTCTGCTTGTTGAAGTCATTGTCTTGCACTTTCACCATAATAAACTCCATCACCTCTCGGTTTACCTACCTATCTTGGTTCCAAACGTCTGTCCATCAGCCAGTCAGGACGCCTGGCCAACAAATGATAACCCCAGGCCCGATCCGTCTACTCGCTTCACGAGGCAGCTCACCAAAGTCAGAGATGCTGGTAAGTACTGGGATGCATCCAATACAGTTCCTCGTTTATTTTATTGGACTCGCAGACTGGAACAAACATCCTGAAGCCATATGCAACACCCATGAGGGTGAAAAACTCTGGATGGATGAGATTCTACTGCCAGCTAGGACACTTGGTAAGAGTCACGTCGATCCAAGGAATTACAACATCTCAAATGATACACTTGGCCTAGCTTCGCTATCCAGAGCACGAGTATACAAGGTGGTCGGGCGACTGTCCAAATTCGAGCTCCAGAGGAGCTGTAGTCGCAGTGCAATGACTCACGGAATGGAAATCTGAGTGAGAACCTCGATTATCTGGGTGTATCATTTGCACTGATGCCCCAGCTCCTTCGGTAAGGAGTATCTCTAGATGGTGTTTGTGTGAGTGCTTGATGGTCTTATTGATAATTCCTGGAAGCGGGCAGATTACGTGCTGCTGTACCTTCGACAGACGCAGAGTGAGCTTACGGGGGAGCGTGCGTGTGTTGTGGTCCGGGGACTCAATAGTAGACCGCGCTCCCTCCTCGGCCTCACCACCTGGGGTCTCCAAAGCTTTCGTTAAGCCACGTCCCCCTTCATCCCAACCTGCTTAGTACCGAGCTCCACCAAATATCCTTGCACGGGTTTTATGTCCAAATTTTGTTAACTTACTTAATCTGAGGATATCTATGTTATCTGGATCCTTCAAAGCGCAAGACTGCCTCTCTTCACTTCCATTCATTTATTTGAGCATTCAACCCCAATGTCACTCCCAAAACACAAGGCTCTATGTTTGGGTATGCGTGGCCCCCAGCTCTAACAGTAAGCCATGTGGGTTTATGAATTTGAGGCGGAGAATCAACCGAGTCCGTCAATCCGGCATACCTGAGCAATGCATGCGATCAATCACGACATTTAGTTTTGATGCACCACTCCGTGGCTGTTGGGAGGACAAGGCTGGCTGCTCAATTTATGCCGCGGATGGTGGGAAGGAGCCATCCGCTGGATACGACCCCTCAAGTCCTGTTAAAACCAGCCCGATCCGTATACTAGCTGCACGAGGCAGCTCACCAACGTCAGAGATGGTGGTGAGTACTAAAAGGCATTCGATACCGCTCCTCGTTTATTCTATGGGGCTTGCACACTGGAACAAATAGCCCGAACCCATATGCAACGCTTATAAGGGTGAACAACTCTGGACCGACGGGGGATCATACTATCACCTGGGACAATTTGTAAGAACCGTGTTTATCCAAGGAACCACAGTATTTCAGCTGATACCTGTGGTCAGCTTCACTACCCAGAGCACGAGCATACAAGGTAGTGAGGCGACGTCCAAATTCGAGCTCCAGAGGAGCCGCGGTTGCAGAAGTTGTAAGTGCATTTCTCCGCTTGTCCATAGACCCGAATTAATGATGTACCCTTGCTTTTAGATGCACCGGCAAATACACAAACTTTCTCTCCGAACATCGGAACATGATTTCACTGACAAATGCCCCCAGAACCGTTCTGCTTTAGGTTAGAGTAAGGATAGATCCTCTTGTTCTTCACTCTCTTGTATTAGTATGCTTGCCGTACGCCGCCGTATCTTTGACAGACCGGAGAATATGTTTTGGTTTTTATCCATAGCCTTGCAGCCGGGGGATTTTCGACGAGCAGCCAAGGGCTGCACACGAGGGTTAAGGCCCTCAGGCCGCCCTGCAATGATCCACTGTACTCGCACGTTAATTGTCCCCTGTCTAAACTCGTCTACGGAATATCCATTAACAGGCTATCCTACAGGAACGTGTTTTCCTTCTCCGTATCATTCTATATTTGCATTATTTGGCTCGAGAAGTAATCTGGTGAGCTCGGGCCAAATCTCTGTGGCTTGCTTGATAGAGTGAAACTCGATCGACGATAGTTTCCTTTTTGCCAAGGCAAGAACCGTGTTCCCACCATACCCAATGAGGAAATATACCTGTTCTATCTGCTCAGGCAAGTCTTCAAAATAATGAGGGGCAGAAATCCAATTCAAGTCCTATGAAAAGGAGATCCGTGTCAACAAAGGATGAATCTCAAGGCTAAACCTTACCAGAGGTTCTATGGCCCACCCTGCGCTTTCTAGTAGTGAAAGAAGCTTGCCATCGAATTCACTCATGCTGTGTGTTCTGACCAAATCGCGGAGAGACTATGCCCCTAATATGAGCGTCCTGATTTGAGTGGTTATATAATGGACCATACCAGTGTTTCCAGTGACCAGTGTATGAGATCAGGAATAAAGGTATACATCAACACAGGTCCCGCGGGGTGCCGGAGAAAGCAGAGGGAATTGTAATCGAATATACGGAGCAGGTGGTTTAGCTCTTCATGATAACCGTCACCGGTTTGTAACCCAGCGAAGTCAAAGATGTGCAAAGTCGCATACTCAACCACGTTTCTAGCCATCTCCAGGTTCGAATTTGGATCAGAGAAAGGCCATGTGAGACGCTTGTTCAGCATCCGACCGGCATGAAATTCAGTCATCTTGGGGATCGCGTGTTCTGAATTGGGTGAATTGGTGCCTGCGCACAAAACGAGGAACGTCAGAACTGAGCCGATGACACACAAACTCGATTTCTGCGCTTCGCCAGTCCGTTGAAAGTGAGGGGGCAGCGTGATGCAGTATCGGCCGGAACGAGTGGGTTGAACAAGGAAATCATGGAATGATGTATGATAAAACCGCAGGGCGCGCTTGGCGGCGTCGTTGGGTGAAGGTACATCTAGGACAGAATGGAGTTTGCGCAGTGCAGTATAGAAATCACTCCGGGTGATGCCAAGAAGATTGGAGCGGAACAGTGGGGTGTAGCGGTAGCTAGGTGAATCATACCCAGTGAGTTTGAGTAGCCGATGTGTGACTGGCCAAATGTGGTCGGGTACTTCAGAGAGGATCCGCGTGTAAGAGATCATCAAGCCCCTCCATTGGACTGCGCTGCCCAAGTACATTCGACCGTCCGATTGCCTTCAATACATCAACAAGACGAGTGTTAGGCTGCCCAAACCCCGCTTCTTCAATGTATTTGAGGATCGTACTAGCAAATATGAAAAGCCCTGAGGCCTCTTCGATAATGCGCACAATGCAATCTTCTGGTGGCCATGAGCCATCACTGGCTTCCGGCACACATTCCTTGTATCTCTCGTGTATCTCCCTGAAGCGTGCCCGAATAAATAGCGCATTGTCATCTCGTGATTCCTTTGTGTCGACCACCAGTTCCTCCCTCCAACACTGTATCGCAAAGTCGGGTCTGGACAATGCCTGCATGAGGTGTGGCTCCGGTCGGCTACATATCATCCAGATGATGGGAATAGATGTCTGCGAGAGTATGAGGTTGTTGATCAGTTCGACAATGTCGAGTTGCTCCTGTTCCCCTTCGCATTCGTCCAGACCGTCCAAGACAACAAGGTACTTCGGATGACTGGGCAATGAGCTCAGCGGTTCTATAATCAGGCGCCTGAATTGGACATGGGGAGCCTTGCTCAACAGTCAGGATCTCTAGCTAGTTGTCGTGCAATGTGGGGCAGGTATTCGGGGATGCGGACGGCGAGTTGATATGCGAGAGTGATGAAGACGGATTGAGGGTTGTTGCGTCCACCCGTCTTGGAGAAGAAGAACGCGGCTCCCAAGCGACCTTGTTCTGCTGCGTACTCGGCAAGTGTCTGTGCGACGGCGGATTTTCCGACGCCAGCGGGCCCATGAAGCCACAGGACATCCCATGTCCGCTGGTCATCATGAAGCCAATTTCGGGCTTTGGCGGTGAGGGAAATACGTGTTCCTGGATAGCATTTTGGTGGGGGATGGCGAGCGGATGAGTCGACGTCTGCACCTGGGGCCATTTTAAGTGAGAGAGTCTCGAGGACTAGGGGGAATTGATCTCCGGATGAGCATGTCTCTCGGTTGGCGTGGGAGGAAAGTCCTACCGGGCTTCCCTTGATCTATGTAGTTTATGTTGTTGATCGTGCTTGATTTGTCGATCACGGTTATAGATTGGTCGTTACTCGAGGTCGAGTGGTCGACCATGGATACAGCTCCGCTGAACTCTGTATGATTCGCATTTTGAAAGAACCCGTGTCCAGCATCTGCTTTGAACCTGGTCAAATGGCTGATTGTTGTTTAATCTATTTGCACTTGCCATCTGTAGCGCGCTTGGATTTCTTCCTCTGACCCAACAAACGACCCAGTAGCAGCGGCATTACGCCGATTACCTTATTCTTGCTCTGGTGCAGGGGTAATAACAAATAGGTGGTTGTGGCGGGAGGGAGCGTTAGTTTCGGTTCCCACAGTCATCGTGGGCGTCCAGACTCCATAATCGGATAGATTGGAGGGAGTCAGAGTAGCCGGGTTTGATGTTGGTCAAGGACCCGGCCAAGCATGTTTGACCTTTTCCAAGATCGATGTGTGATTGGATGTCACTCTGATCACCCCTTTGAATAATCCGGCCAAATCTTGGATCCTTTGTCCACTACCGTTGAGAACAAAATCGGAATTACGTGTACTTTTACTGTCCATTTTTACTTAAGGAATGGATGGCTTTATGTTTTAGCACGGTTCGAGCCAAACGGAAGGCAGTACATTTTTCTCCTTTTGGGTGACAGGTCCCTGCTTCTTCAGACCCTTTCGCTTTGTGGACTCTTTGCCATGTTACAAGTGGACGGGTTCTCAGGATAAGTTAATGGGGTGGGAGCAGGGCACGCTACAGGATGAAGGAAAATTAGGTAGGACAGCGAGGTGCATACAAGTTATTTATTATTCTAAATCCATGGGAATTCATTGTAGGGTTCTGAATGAGAGTCAAGATCAGAGGTTGTACCGGCCACCCTGACTCATGCCAAAATCCGGAGAAGGCACCGTGAGAAAGTGTTCAAAAATATTGTGATCTCAAATTGATTTCGTATTGCTCATCGTCTCGTACAACGACCACCGTGTCATCCCTCCATGCGAAAGCAGCTCGACCACCGAGTACCTATTCTCATAAACAATAATTTCAACAAGAACCACCGTTCACTCATTGCTCTTGTCTGTGACAAGGGCTGCGATCAAGTACGTTCTTCCATGTTTCGTGGTTGTCAGAACAACGTTGACCTCGAGGCACCACTAGATGGTCAACCTATATTATCTCCTGTCATAGGCACGGGTGTCCGCACCGCTTTCTGCGTTATGGTGTCACAAGAAAGATCTCGGATACACAGCCCACCGGAAGAAGCGGGAGGCCAAAAGAATCCGTTTGGGATCTTCGTCACAGTTACGGATATCAGATATACGTGCGCCATTTTTCCCTCCTTTCACGATTCGGTGCCAACGATGGGTACAGATATTACAAAGAATCCTACAATATCCCTGGCAACACATATGGCATGTGTGTATAACCCCAAACCTCGGAGCCCGCGCAATCGAGAAATCGAAGGTGGAGGACTCATCGTGCTCCTACTCAAAACCATGGCGTCCCTCAAACTATATACCATGACCATGGCCCGCCCATCTCCCCCTCCGATTCCCATTCCTCATGAGGTTTCCAGGATGTCCACGCATGCTATCAGACCTAATCCCATGATGCAGTCACCACTCGCTTCATCCCTGGGGGTCTTGCGATGACTGTCTCGCCCTCGACAATGAACTCGGCGTCCTCCCCATCTCACGAGGCAAACATATCGCCCCTCTCGAGAATAAACCTGGCAAGGAGAAGGCATCAGAATCCAAACTCAAGGAACTCGAGGACTCGCTTGAAGATACTAAACCTGCCAGCGACAAAGATGAAAAAACTTTCCAAGCGCCTTATGGATATGGAAATGGCCGCTAGTAGTCCGGAGTTATCAGTATTAGAACGCGTTGCTTTGCGGGGCATTGATGAAGGAACGGATGCCCCGAGCAGTGAAGATGAAGGAAGCCGAACGGATGGCAGGTCAGAAGAGAGAACTCAGAAGGACAGAGAGGGGTGGATGAGTGCGGGTGCGGTTCCGGAAGGAAGAGTTGAATGAGGGCTGGGGACGAAGTTGGGGCGCGCCTGAAGGAAAAGCAACGGGAGCTGATTGACGCCCTGGATCTGAGAAGGCAAGTGGTATGATGCTATACGTTCGATGAACAATTGTGGCTTCACGAGGCAGCTCACCAACGTCAGAAATGGTGGTGAGTACTAGAAGGCATTCGGTACCGCTCCTCGTCCATTCTATTGGACTTGCAGACTGGAACAAACATCCCGAAGCCATATGCAACACTTGTAAATGTGAACAACTCTGGATGGGATTTACTACCAGCTGGGACTATTTGTAAGAGCCATGTTTATCCAAGTATTTTTGACAGACCGGAGAATATATGTTGGTTATTATCCATAGCGCCACAGCGCGGCGGATTTTCAACGAGCGGCCAAGTGTTACGCACGAAGGTTAAGGCCTTGAGGTTGCCGTGCAAAAATCTACTGCACTCACACATATTTGTCCCCTATTTTATATAATCTACAGAGTCTTCATCAACAGCCTATCCTACAGGAACATATTTTCCTTCCCCACACCATTCTGTATCCGGATTGTTTGGCTCGAGAAGTAATCCGGTGAGCTCGGGCCAAATCTCAATGACTGTTTTGACTGGGTGAAACTCGATTGACCGTAGTTCCCTTTTTTCCAGGGCAAGAACCGTGTTTCTGCCATGCCCAACAATGAAGTATACTTGCTCCATCTGTTCAGGCAAGCCATCAAAATAAGGATTAGCAGAAATCCAACCCAAGTCCTATGAAAAGGCGATCCGTATCAGCAAATCACATATCCGGGGGCAAAAATTTACCAGAGGTTTTGCCTCGGACCCTGTGTATTCTAAGGGCAAAAGAAGCTTGTCATCGAATTCACTCATACTGCGTATTCTGACCAAATCGCGCAGAGACTATGTCCCTAATATGAGCGTCATGACTTAAGTGGTTATATAACTGAACCATACCGGATATTTTCAGTGACCAGCGTATGAAATAAGGAATAAAGATATACATCTACATAGGTCCCGCAGCGGTCCGGAGAAAGCAGAGGGAATTATAGTCAAAGACACGAAATAAGTGGTTTAGCTCTTCATGATAGCCGTCACCGATTTGTAACCAATCGAAGTTGAAGATGTGGAAAGCCGCATACTCAATCACGTGTCTAGCCACCTCCAGGTTCGCGTTTGGGTCTGAAAGAGACCATGTGAGCTGCTTGCTCAGCAACTGACCGACATGAAATTCGGTCATATTGGGGATTGGGTGTTGTGGATTGGGTGATTTGGGGCCTACGCACGAAGCGAGGAATGTCAGAACGGAGCCGATGACACACAAACTCAATTCTGTGCCTCGTCACGGCATTGAAAATCAGGGGGCATCATGATACAGTATCGGCCAGAACGAGCGGGATGAGACAGGAAATCATGGAATGATGCGTGATAAAACCGCAGGGAGCACTTGGTGGTATCGCTGGGTGAAGGTACGTCTAGGACAGAATGGAGTTTGCGCAGTGCCGTGTAGAAATCACTCCGGGTGATGCCAAGAAAGTTGGAGAGAAACAGTGGGGTGTGGCGGTATCTGCCCGGATCGTACGCAGTGATTTTTAGCAGCCGATGTGTGATTGGCCAAATGTTTTGAGGCACCTCGGAGAGGATCTGTGTGTATAGGAGATCAAGCCCCGCCATCGGACCGCGCTGTCCAAGCACCCGCGAGTGTCCGATCGCCCCCAATACATCGGATAGACGAGCGTCAGGCTGCTCAAACTCCGGATCCTCAATGTACTTGACAATCGTACTGGCGAATATGAACAGCCCTGAGGCCTCCTCGATAACACGAACGACGTCGTCCTCCGGCGGCCATGAACCATCACTAGCCTCTTCAACACAGTTCCTATATCTCTCATGTATTTCGTTGAAGCGTGCCCGAATGAAGCGTGCATTGTCATCCCGGGACTCCTCAGTATCGATCGCCAGTTCCTCCCTCCAACACTGTATCGCAAAGTCGGGCCTGGATTAATGCCTGCATAAGGTGTGGCTCTGGTTGGCTGCAAATCATCCAGATGATGGGAATAAATGTCTGGGAAAGGCTGAAGTTGTTGATCAGTTCGACAATGTCAAGTTGCGCCTGCTCCCCACTGCATTCGTCCAAGCCATCCAAGACGACAAGATATTTCGGATGGCCGGGCAATGAACTCAACGGTTCTATAACCAGGCGCTTGAATTAGACAGGGGGAGCCTTGTTCAACAGGTCGGGATCTCTAGCCAGTTGTTGTGCAATGTGGGGTAGGTATTGGGGAATGCGGACGGCGAGTTGATATGCGAGAGTGATGAAGACCGATTGAGGATTGTTGCGTCCACTGGTCTTGGAGAAGAAGAAAGCAGCTCCAAAACGGTGTTGTTCTACAGCGTATTCGGCGAGTGTCTGAGCAATGGCGGATTTGCCGACCCCAGCGGGCCCATGAAGCCATAGGACATCCCATGTCCGCTGGTCATCATGAAGCCAATTTCGAGCTTTAGCGGTGAGGGAAATACGTGTTCCTGGATAGCATTTTGGCGGGGGATAGCGAGCGGATGAGTCGATGTCTGCTCCCGGGGTCATTTCATGTGCGAGAGCCTCGAGCACTAGGGATTGATCTCTGGATAAGCGTGTCTCTCTGTTAGGGTACGATGAAAGTCCTACCGGGCTTCCCTTGCTCTATGTATTTATGTTGTTGATCGTTGTCCTGGGTCTGTCTATCATGGATACAGCTCCCCCAAACTCTGTATGACTCGCATTTTGAAAGAACCCGTGCCCAGCATCTCCTTCGTTGGCTTTGAATTCATTCGAGTGGCTGACCATCTAATCTATTTGCACTTACCATCTGCAGGGCGCTTGGATTTCTTCCTCCGACCCAACAAACGACCTAATAGTAGCGGCATTACGCAGATTTACCTTGACCCCGCTCTGGCGCAGGGGTAATAGGAAGTAGATGGTTGCGGTGGGAAGGGTCGATGGATTGCTGTACGGGCGTTTGCTTTAGTGCCCACGGTCATGCGGCTTGTGATCGCGAGCCTCCAGACTCGACAATCGGATAGATTGCATACAAGCACTGGGGGGCATAAACGGAGCAACGTCGAGTTGCCACCACTTCTTGTCATCAGACCTCTATCCTGCCGCTCGTCATCCTAGGCCGGGCATAACCTGTGAGGAGGTGTTTTAGATGTAAGCCCGCGGACCTGGCTTACACACTTAGAAGGGTGGACAACTCTGGATGGATGGGATTCCATTATCAGCTGGGACCATTCATAAGCGCAACATTTATCCAAGAAATTATAACATTTCATCTGACACCCGTGGTCGGCTTCGCAACCTAGACCATGAGCATACAAGGTAGTGAGGCGACGTCCAAATTAGAGCTCTAGGGGAGCTGTAGTCGCAGAAGGCGGTAAGTGCATTTCCCCCCTTGTCCACGGACCCGAATCAATGATGGACCCTCGCTTGTAGATGCGGCAGCAGGTATACAGCTTTTATCCCAAAGGATCAGAACACGCTCTCACTGACGAATATCCCCAGAGCCTTTCGCTCCTTACTCTCTTGTATCAGTATATATGTACTTGTCTTATGCCACCGTGCCTTTGACAGACGCCGAGCGAGCCAACCAGAGAATATATTTTAGCTATTATCCATAGCCCCGCAGCATGAGGGCTTTTTGACGAGCGGCCAAGGGGTATGGACGAGGGTTAAGGCCTTAACGCCGCCCTGCAAAGATCCACTGTACTCGCGCATTAATTGTCCCCTGTCTAATATCATCTACAGAGTATTCATCAGCAACCTATCCTGCAGGAACATGGTTTCCTTCTCCATATTATTCTGTATCTGCCTCAAGAAGCAATCCGGTCAGTTCGGGCCAAATCTCAATGACTGTTTTGACGGAGTGAAACTCGAGTAACCGTGTGTCCCTTTTCGCCAGGGCAAGAACCGTGTTGCTGCCATACCCAATGAGGAAATATACTTGCTCTGTCTGCTCAGGCAAGTCATCAAAAGAATGATGAGCAGGAATCCAATTCAAGTCCTATGAAAGGGAGATCCGTAACAGCAAATAATGAATCCCGAGGACAAACCTTACCAAAGGTTTTGCACCGGATCCTGCACTCTCTAAGAGCGAAAGAAGCTTGCCATCGAATTCGCTCACGCTGCGTGTTCTGACCAAATCACGGAGTGACTATGCCCCTGATGTGAGCATCCTGATTTGAGCGGTTAGGGAGCAGACCATACCGGTATTTCCAGTGACCAGCGTATGAAATAAGCAATAAAGTGGTGCATCCATGCAAGTCTCGTGGCGGCCCGGAGAAAGCAAAGGGAATTATCGTCAAAGACACGGAGCAAGTGTTCTCGCTCTTCATGGTAACCATCATCGGTTTGTAACCAGTGGAAGTTGAAGACGTAGAAAGCCGCATAGTCAACCACGTTTCTAGCCACCTCCAGGTTCGAGTTTGGATCTGAGAGGGACCATGTGAGATGCTTGCTCAGTACCTGGTCGACATGAAATCCGGTCATCTCAGGAATCGGGTGTTCTGGATCGCCTGAATTGGGACCTGGGCACGAAGTGAGGAACGTCAGAACCGAGCCCATGACACGCAAACTCGATTTCTGCGTCTCGTCGGTCCGCAGAAAATCGGGGGGCAGCGTGACACAGTATCGGCCAGAACGAGCAGGTTGAACGAGAAAATCATGGAATGATGGGTGATAAAACCTCAGGGAGAACTCGGCGGCATCGTTGGGTGAGGGTACGTCTAGGACAGAATGGAGTTTGCGCATTGCAGTGTAGAAATCACTCCGGGTGATACCAAGAAAATTGGAGAGGAATAGTGGGGTGCGGCGGTAGCCGCCCGAATTATACCGAGTGAGTTTGAGTAGCCGATGTGTGACTGGCCAAATACTGTCGGGTACTTGAGAGAGGATCCGCGTGTACAGATCATCAAGCCCCTCCATCGGACTGCGTTGTCCAAGTGCATGCGAGCGTCCGGTCGCCCCCAACACATCAACAAGACGAGTGTCAGGCTGTCCGAACTCCAGATCTTCAATGTATTTGAGGATCGCACTAGCAAATACGAAAAGCCCGGAGGCCGCTTGGATAATGCGCACAATGTCGTTCTCCGCCGGCCATGAGCCATCACTAGTTTCCGCTACACAATCCCTGTATATCTCATGTATCTCCTTGAAGCGTTCCCGGATAAATCGCGCATTGTCATCCCGAGACTCCTTTGTATCAACTGCCAGCTCCTCCCGCCAACACTGTATCGCAAAGTCGGGTCTGGACAATGCCTGCATGAGGTGTGGCTCCGGTCGGCTGCATATCATCCATATGATGGGAATAGACGTCCGGGAGAGGGTGAGGTTGTTGATCAGTTCGACAACGGCAAGCTGTGCCTGTTCTCCATTGCATTCGTCCAGACCATCCAAGACGACAAGGTACTTCGGGTGATTGGGAAATGAGCTCAACGGTTCTATAATAAGGCGCCTGAACTGGACATGGGGAGCCTTGTTCAACAAGTCAGGGTCTCTAGCCAGCTGCCCCGCGACGCGTGGTAGGTATTGGGGGATGCGGACGGCGAGTTGGTATGCGAGGGTGATAAAGACGGATTGAGGATTGTTGCGTCCAGCTGTCTTGGAGAAGAAGAACGCAGCCCCCAAACGATTTTGTTCTGCAGCATACTCGGCGAGTGTCTGTGCAACGGCGGATTTACCGACCCCAGCGGGCCCATGAAGCCACAGGACATCCCATATCCGCTGGTCATCATGAAGCTAATTTCGAGCTTTGGTGGTGAGGGAAATACGTGTTCCTGGGTAGCATTTTGGTGGGGGATGGCGAGCGGATGAGTCGACGTCTGCACCCGGGGTCATTTCACGCGCGAGGGCCTCGAGTACTAGGGGGATGAGCATGTCTCTCGGTTGGGGTGGGAGGAAAGTCCTACCAGGCTTCCCTTGCTCTATGTAGTTTATATTGTTGGTTGTGCTGGATTTGTCGATCACAGTTATAGATTGGTTGTTACTTTGGTCGAACATCGATACAGCTCCGCTGAACTCTGTATGACTCGCATTTTGAAAGAACCCGTGCCCAGTACCTGCTTTGAATTCATTCAAATGGCCGACTGTTTATTCTACTTGCACTTACCATCTGTGGCGCGCTTGGATTTCTTCCTCCGGCCGAACAAACGGTCTAGTAGCAGCGGCATTTATGCAGATCACCTTGTTCTCGCCCTGGTGTAGGTGGTGATAGCAAGTAGGCGGGAAGGGTCGATAATTGCTGTATGGGCGCTTGCTTCAATACCCACGGTCATGGTTGTGATCGTGAGCCTCCAGGCTGTGTTGGGGGGACTCATGCGGGTTTCGCCCTTGCGAAGGGGCTCATCAGAGGGCTTAACCGCTGCCCTAACCCGCCTTGGCTCATGGAGCGACAGAATTAGACCACCTAACTTAGGGTGGCTGTGGGAGTATGAATCAATATATTAATTGATCTGCCGGAGGATGGGGGGTTGGGCCTGGGGCATCCCTCCCACTCGGACCCTCATGGCACGGTGCCTGATGACAGGCCCACTGCGTAGTCTTTTACACTACGGCTTTTTCGTCTGTCTGTCTGTGTGTAATTCCTTAGCCAGATCCTTACATACGCATCAGGCCGGCCGTTCTCCGAAGATAGGTCAGCAAGCTGCGACGGTGCGAGGTCTTGGAATCGAACCAAGATGGGAGTACCGGCTCGCACTTCATGCTACAGCTCCGTCGATTTTTACCGCTTGCCCTGTTAGTATCTCGTGGAGTACGAAGCTGTGCCCGAAGCCTTGAGGCCTTGAAGTCTGAGGAGAGTGATCGTTCAGTTTCCGGGGAAAACGGTCCATGACATTGTACCCCCCTATATGAACATTGTCATTGAGGATGACCTTGTGTCACAGACAACCACTATCACGCTCACACTCCTCCTTGCGATCGGTTGCCGCTGTACGCACCTCCCCCGATGTCAGGACTGGGCACAAGGAGAATATCCAAGCAAGAAAAGTGCAGAAATTTTCTTTTGCTCAGGCATGGTAAGGGGTTGCATTTGTTGGTGTATAAATTAGATGGGCTAGGTCATCTCGTACTCCAATAACCTATTCCGTTGATGAGGAAACGATAGCGATATCGGAACTATCTGGCCAACCCCTATCTGCTGTGCTCATCATGTATTTGATCCTTGAGTGCGCATTGGAGCTTTTAATTGTGCCTACAGATGTGTCTTCTCAACAACAGTTAAGCGTTTTACTATCGACATATCTGTGGTCTTTAACATCAATTAATGCTCTCCCAACCGTGCAGATCTTGATTCCGACGTCTCCAGACTGCCAGATGTACAAGGACGGCAAGTCATACCTGCTCAAGATCCAGGCATCTCCTCGGTTTGTAAAATTCTTCAGCAAAAGTCAGGCTCCGGCGCTAATGGAGAGGCAATAAGGCCCAGGCCCAGAATTGTAGGCATCTTTGATGTTGATCACCCGTCATTAAGTCTGCTACAACTACGATGCATACAGGTGGACCGTGTTGCAGCTTTCATGATACCACATTTACCGGCTATCGTACTAACTGTGTAGTACGAAGGTTGGAGCAAGTCCAACTCCAACTTTTCGAGAAGCTCTACTGACTCAACCCAGGTCATCGGTACGACAACGGCGCAAGATGGAAACTTGGATTATCCGTTGAAGCTATCGTCTTGCGCTTTCACAACGGTAAAAACATCAGCTTTCAGTTTACCTATCAACCAGCCGACAGATGGTGCCCCCCGGCCCGACCCGTATACTCCTTTCACGGGGGGGCTCACCAATGTCGGAGATGCCGGTGAATGATAGAAGGTATTCAATACCACTCGTCGTTTGTTCCATTGGACTCGCAGACTGGAGCAAATATCTCTAAGCCACACGCAACGCTTATAAGGGTGAACAACTCTAGACGGATGGGATTCTACTACCAGCCAGGACAATTCGTAAGAGCCATCTTTACCCAGGGAGTTACAACATTTCAACTGATACTGAGATCAGCTTCGGTACCCAGGACTCGAGCATACAAGGTAGTGAAGCGACATCTAAATTCGAGTTTCAGAGGAGCTGTAATCACAGAAGGTTGTAAGTGCAGCTCTCCCCTTGTCCATGGACCCGAATTAATGATGGACCCTTGCTTTTAGATGCGTTAGCAGGTATGCAAATTTTCTCTCCAAGCATTAGGATGTGTTTTCACTGACGAATGCCCCCAGATCCTTTTGTTCTTCACTCTCTTGTAGAAGGATGTTTGAAAAGTACGCTTGTTCTATGCCACCGTATTTGTGACGGACGCCAAGGGAGCTAACGGGAAAATATACGTTTCATATTATCCGTAGCCCCGCAGCGCGGCGGATTTTTGACAAGTGGTCAAGGGATGCGCACGAGGGTTAAGGCCTTAAGGCCGCCCTACGAAGATCCACTGTATTTGCGCATTAGTCACTCCCTGTCTAATCTCTTTTACAGAGTATTCATCAACAGTCTATCCTACAGGAACATGGTTTCCATCTCCATATCATTCTGTACCTGTGTGATTTGGCTCGAGAAGCAATCCGGTGAGCTCGGGCCAAATATCTGTGACTGTTTTGACAGAGTGAAACTCGAGTGACTGTTGTTTCTTTTTCGCGAGGGCAAGAACTGTGTTACTGCCATACCCGATGAGGAAATATACCTTGCTCTGTCTGCTTAGGCAAGTTATGAAAGTCATAATTAGCAGAAATCCAATTCAAGTCCTAGTAAAAGACAATCGGTATCAACAAATAATGAATTCCGAGGTCAAACCTTACCAGAGGTTTCGCACTGGACCTTGCGCTTTCTAAGAGCGAAAGAAGCCTGCGATCAATTTCGCTCATGCTCCGTGTTCTGACCAAATCGCGGAGAGACTATGCCGCTAATGTGAGTATATTGATTTGGGTGGTTATGTAACAGGTCCTACCGGTGTTTTCAGTGACCGCCGTATAAAATAGGGAATAATGCGATACGTCCATGTAAGTATTGCAGGAGTCCGGAGAAAGCATAGGGAGTTGTAGTCAAAGACACAGAGCAGGTTAGATTAGCTCTTCATGACGGCCACCACCGGTTTGTAATCCATAAGAGTTAAAGATGTGGCGACCCGCATACTCAATCACGTCTCTAGCCACCTCCATGTTCAAGTTTGGGTCTGAGAGGGACCATGTGAGATGCTTGCTCAGCATCTGACAGACATGGAATTCGGTCATCTTGGGGACCGGGTGATGTGGGTTGCGTGAATTAGGGTTTGCGCACGAAACGAGGAACGTCAGAACTGAGCCGATGACGTGCAAACTCGATTTCTGCGCCTCACCAGTCCGTTGAAAATGAGGGGGCAGTGTGACGCAGTATCGGCCAGAACGAGCGGGTTGAACAAGAAAATCGTGGAATGACGCGTGATAAAACCGCAGGGAGTGCTCGGCGGCATCATTGGGTGAAGGTACATCTAGGACAGAATGGAGTTTGCGCAGTGCAGTGTAGAAATCACTCCGGGTGATGCCAAGAAAATTGGAGAGAAACAGTGGGGTGCGAAGGGATGCGCCCGGATCATATGCAATGATCTTGAGTAGCCGATGTGTGACTGGCCAAATATTGTCAGGCACTTCAGAGAGAATCCGTGCGTAGAGATCATCAAGACCCTCCATCGGACTACGCTGTCCAAGTACATGCGAGCGTCCGATTGCCCCCAATACATCAACAAGGCGTATGGTAGGCTGCCCAAACTCCGGATCTTCAATGTATTCGAGTATCGTACTTGCAAATATGAAAAGGCCCGAGGCCTCTTCGATAATGCGCACAATGTCGATCTCCGCTGGCCATGAGCCATCACTAGTTTCTGCCACACAATCCTTGTATCTCTCGTGCACCTCCTTGAACCGCGCCCGGATAAATCGCGCATTGTCATCCCGAGACTCCTTTGTGTCGACTGCCAGCTCCTCCTTCCTACACTGTATCGCAAAGTCGGGTCTGGACCATGCATATATGAGGTGTGGCTCCGGTCGGCTGCATATCATCCAGACGATGGGAATAGATGTCTGCGAGAGGATGAGGTTGTTGATCAGTTCGACAATGTCAAGTTGCGCCTGCTCTCTATCGCATTCATCCAGACCATCCAAGACGACAAGGTACTTTGGGTGGTTAGGCAATGAACTCAACGGTTCTATAATCAGGCGCTTGAATTGGACAGGGGGAGCCTTGTTCAGCAGGTCAGGATCTCTAGCCAGTTGTTGTGCAATGCGGGGTAGGTATTCGGGGATGCGGACGGCAAGTTGGTATGCGAGGGTGATGAAGACCGATTGAGGATTGTTGCGTCCAGCCGTCTTGGAGAAGAAGAACGCCGCTCCCAAACGATGTTGTTCTGCAGCATACTCGGCGAGTGTCTGTGCGACGGCAGATTTGCCGACCCCGGCGGGCCCATGAAGCCACAGGACATCCCATGTCCGCTGGTCATCACGGAGCCAATTTTGGGCTTTGGCAATGAGGGAAGTACGTGTCCCTGGATAGCATTTTGGTGGGGGATGGCGAGCGGATGAGTCAACGTCTGCACCTGGGGCCATTTTAAATGCGAGAGTCTCGAGGACTAGGGGGAATTGATCTCCGGATGAGCATGTCTCTCGGTTGGGGTAGGAGGAAAGTCCTACCGGGCTTCCCTTGCTCTATGTAGTTTATATTGTTGATCGTGTTTGATTTGTCGATCACGGTTATAGATTGGTCGTTACTCGAGGTCGAGTGGTCGACCATGGATACAGCTCCGCTGAACTCTGTATGACTCGCATTTTGAAAGAACCCGTGCCTAGCATCTGCTTTGAATTCATTCATGTGGCCGGTTGTTGAATCTATTTGCGCTTACCATCTGTACTGCGCTTGGGTTTCTTCCTCCGACCCAACAAGCGATCTAGTAACAGCGGCATTTACGCAGATCTCCTCGTTCTCCCTCTGTTGCAGGGGCAATAACAAGTAGGTGGTTATAGTGGGAAGGGTCGAGAGTCGATGATTGCTGTACGGGCGTTTGCTTCAGTGCCCACGGTCATGCTTGGGATCGTGAGCCTCCAGACTCGATAGTCGGACAAATTGCATAAGACAAGCATGGGGCGGGCATAAAACGGAGCAACGTCGAGGTGCTACTAGTTTTTACCATTAGACTTCTATCGGCTCTTCATTTCAACCTAAAAAATGGCCTGTGGGGAGGTGTTTCAAGGTTCTTGAGATACAACCGTCTATAAGTTATCGTCTCCGGGGCTGAGAGGCAACCGCCAGAACATAATGGCCTTGTCTGGTCCGCCCTGTTGCGTCCCATACTCTTCCCCATGTCAGCTGCGCATTCCCCTCTGCCAAAATCCGTGAGCCCGGCATACACCGTGGGAAAATATCCAAAAATTCGTGATCTCAATTTGCTCGTCGTCTCGCACAACGATCACCGTGTCCTCCATCCATGCGAAAGCAGCTCGACCACCGAATACCCATTCTCATAAATAACAATGTCAAGAAGAACCACCGTTCGTTCATAGTTCTTGTCGGCGACAAGGGCCGCGATCAAGTACGTTCCTCCTTGTTTCATGATTGTCAGACCAACGCCAACCTCGAGGCACCACCAGATCGTCAACTTGCATTATCTTCTATCACAGGCACGAGTGTCCGCACGGCCTTCCGTGTTATGGTGCTACAAGAAAGATCTCGGATTCACAACCCACCGGAAGAAGCGGGAGGCCAAAATCAAAAGAGACGTCAAGCGGGGAATTCGAGAGCCCAACGAGCAGAATCCGTTCGAGATCTTCGTCACAGTTACGGATATCAGATATACGTGCGCCATTTTTTCCTCCTCTCACGATATGGTGCCGACAATGGGTACAGATATTACAAAGAATCCCATAAAATTCTTGGCAACACATATGGCATGTGTGTGCTTCAAGATTTCGAAGCCATAACCCCAAACCTCCTCGCTCGCACCATCGAGACAGTTGAAGGTGGAGGACTCATCGTACTCCTACTCAAAACCATGACTTCCCTCAAGCAGCTATATACTATGACCATGGTGCGTCCATCTCCCCCTCCCATTCGCATTTCTCATGGGTTCTCCAGGATGTCCATGCACGCTATCGCACCTCATCACACGACGCAGTCACCGCCCGTTTCAATGAACGCTTCATCCTCTCCCTGGGTTCCTGCGACGACTGTCTTGTCCTTGACGACGAGCTCAATGTTCTTCCCATCTCACGAGGCAAAGATATCATCCCTCTCGAAGATAAACCCGGCAAGGAGAAGGAATCAGAATCCGAACTTAAGGAACTCAAAGACTCGCTTGAGGACACCAAACCCGCTGGTGACCTCGTCAAACTAGCCAGAACAATAGACCAAGCAAAAGCGGTGCTTACTTTTATTGACGCGATTGCGGAGAAAACATTGTCTTCGACCGTGACTCTTACTGCTGCGCGTGGTCGAGGCAAATCTGCGGCTCTGGGCTTGGCGATGGCAATGGCACTCGCACATGGGTATTCGAACATTTTCGTGACGAGTCCGAGTCCGGAAAACTTGAAGACGCTATTTGATTTCATTTTCAAAGGCTTGGATGCGCTGGGATACGAGGAACATTTGGATTATGACATTGCACAAAGTACAAATCCAGATTTTAACAACGCAATAGTACGGGTGAACGTGTTTAGAGATCATCGGCAGACTATCCAAGTGCGCCCTGTGTCTCTTTCTCCCGTCCTTACACGCTGACTGTCATGGAAGTACATCCAACCCGAGGACGCGCACGTGCTCGGCCAAGCCGAGCTCGTAGTCATCGACGAGGCAGCAGCCATCCCTCTTCCCTTAGTACGCAGCCTCATCGGACCCTACCTTGTTTTCATGGCTTCTACTATCAACGGCTACGAAGGCACAGGCCGTTCCCTCTCTCTCAAACTGATCCAACAACTCCGCGACAGCACTCGACCATCCCTCTTCAAAGATTCTACCAACCCCTCCAAAGATGACGACCCTACCACCACCGCTTCCTCATCCAAAAAGCCTATCACAAAGGCACCCCCCAAGGCACGCGTACTACGTGAGATCAAGCTCGAGACCCCGATTCGTTACGCCAGTGGAGACAAAATCGAAAAATGGCTCAACGGCCTGTTATGTTTAGACGCTACAATTGTTCCAAAAGTTATTGGCCAAGGATGTCCACATCCATCGCAATGCGAGTTGTACTATGTGAGTCGGGATACGTTGTTCAGCTATCACCCGGCATCGGAGCTGTTCCTCCAACGCATGATGGCACTCTACGTCGCGTCGCATTACAAAAACCAGCCCAACGATTTACAGCTCATGTCTGATGCGCCCGCGCACCACCTGTTTGTCCTATTACCACCTCTAAAGGACGACGAGGCGTATCTGCCAGAACCGCTCGTTGTGTTGCAAGTGGCATTGGAAGGGAACATTAACAAGGCGGCGATTATGGAGGGGCTGGGAAGAGGGTTGAGGGCGGGTGGGGATATGATTCCGTGGTTGATTAGTCAGCAATTTCAGGAAACGAGGTTTGGGATGTTGAGTGGTGCGCGGGTGGTGAGGATTGCTTGTCCATCCGGACTATGCGAGCGTGAGAGCGTCTCTCTGGACTCGAGATGTGGGGTACTGACGTGTGTGATGTGACTAGATGGGTTACGGCTCGCGGGCCCTGCAGGCTCTGAATTCATTTTATAGTGGGGAGTACTTCAATCTCGACGAGTCGGATAGACCAGAGCCGAGTTATCCTAAATGCGGGAGCTATTGATTTGGTATGTTTATTGATACGTTGTGATCGTTCAATACGGTACTAAATTTGCTATATAGACCGGGACACTTTTGACTGAGGAACCAACCGTACGCGCTGTTGATATGATGCCCCCGTTGTTGCAACGACTCACGGAACGGAAACCTGAGAGCCTCGATTATCTGGGTGTATCATATGGATTGACGCCCCAACTGCTTCGGTAAGGAGTAATTTTTAGATAGTGTTTGTGCGAGCGCTTGATGGTCGTATTGATAGTTTCTGGAAGCGGGCGGGTTATGTGCCGCTGTACCTTCGACAGACGCAGAGCGAGCTTACGGGGGAGCATACGTCCGTTATGGTCCGGGGACTCAATAGTTCGACGGAAACTGAGCTGGAATGGTTGAGTGAATTTGCCAAAGGTGAGTCTTTCCTCCTTTGGTAATGGAAGTGACTGAAGAGTGAGATACCTAGATTTCCGCAGACGATTTCTTTCACTGCTATCATACAAGTTCCGCGAATTTCCCAGTGTGACAGCACTGAGTGTGTTGGAAGCCATTAATGCAGGTATCAGGGAGAAGGAGGAGGACAAGGCAAAGGGTCCGTGCAGCTCCATTCCTTGTCTTTTCAACAAAACGACTGAAAACAGTGGAATAGCCGAGCTACGTGCAGAGGAACTATCACTGCTTCTTACACCGTTCGACCTAAAGCGCCTAGAGTCGTATGCGAATAATATGCTTGATTATCATGTTATCCTGGACTTGATGCCGACTGTTGCAGGAGCATATTTCCAGAAGCGCTTAGGCGAAGTGGTTAAGCTGACAGCCGTACAAAGTGCTATTCTTCTGGCTGTCGGCTCGCAGCGGAAGAGTGTCGAAGAAGTAGAGGTGTGTTGTGAATTATTTGTTCTGCGAAAATATGTACTGACCTTGTTGCGTAAAGGCCGAGTTGCAGTTGCCTGTTTCACAGGCATTGGCGCTGTTTGTCAAAGTGATAAAAAAACTCTCCAAGCGCCTTATAGATATACAAAAGGCCGCTATTAGTGCGGAGTTGCCACTGTCAGGAAGGCGTTACTTTGCGGGGCATTAATGACGGAGAGGATGCGTCGAACAATAAAGAAGAGGAAGGCAAAGAGATGGCAGGTCAGAAGAAGAGAACTAAGGAGGGCGAAGGGGGGTGGAAGAGTGCGAGTGCGGTTCTAGAAGAAGAGCTGAATGAAGCTGGGGACGAAGCTGGGCGCGCGCTGAAGGAGAAGCAACGGGAGCTGATTGACGCCCTGGATCTGAGAAGGCGAGTGGTATGATGTTATACGTTCGATGGGCAGTTGTGGTAATACCATCGCTAGATATGCGATTGATGATGGGACAATGGACTGGAGTGGTGCAGAGGCACAGATCAAGGGTAGTGGAGGGTCAACGGTAGTGAGTGTGAAAGGGAGTGGAGGGCAGAAGCGGAAGCCAGAAGAGAACAGTAACAAGAAAAACAGGAGGAGTAAGAAGGCGAAGCGATGAAAGACAGTATATTTGTTCGGCATGTAGTTCTTTGGTGCGCTGACTACTTGACCTTCGTGTTTTTGTGCCCCTTAAAATAAAATTTGAAAACTCACCACGGCCAGACCCCCTGGATGTTCTGTGTGATCTCAACTCTGAGATCCACCCAGGGGAGAAGGTCCGATATGACTCGTTAGCTGGTGGTATGGAGCCTTTGAACTTTGTTATGGGCGGAACGCTGCGTCGTCCCAATGCTTTGGACGACTAGCCGGCCCCTGTCACCTCACCTCATGCTAGTGCTCCGTCGACCCTTGCCACTCGCCTCGCTAGTGCCCCGTGGAATACAAAGCTATGCCCGAGGCCTTGAGGCCTTGAAGTCTGCGCCACGGCTGCTTCTATATGTTCCGCGTTCGTCGTACATGATGGACGACCCCTGATCACTAATTTTGGTGCAAGATATGATAGTCACTTAGCGCCATCGGGCACTAATACATCCTGAATGTCATTGGTACAAAGCCAAGGGCTCTGTCGTAGTTTCTGGAGCCAATCAGCGGGCAGTGATGTGAGACACTACTCTTAAGGAAGACAAATCACTCTAGAACCTACGATGCGATTGGGAGTAGCTTGAATTTATGACTCTCGAAGGGTTAATCATTGGGGCACAACGCCACCCGCGGAGACATGATATAGAGGGCTCCTCGGGAATTTATAATGACATTCGCTCACTCGAATCCCAACAGCCCACGCGCCATATCCCAACATGTCTGACGAAGCTACCTACGCGATGGTCATGATGACGCGCCACTATATCTACTGTATCGGTACTTCAGTTATCAGCTTTGTTGTGCACCTTTGAATGCTCAGCAAATTTGCAATTCCAGGCGCTGCGTTGTTTGTCTATGACTCGGTGCTGCTCTTCCCGTTCCGAGGTTTGTACAACTGGTTCTCGAAAAATCCAACCATTTTTCTTACCATTCCAGTTGCCAGATCGCTGAAAACGTTTACTGGTAATGTCCACATTTGTATTTGAATTCAGAAGTTACCATGCTCAGGGACAGGAACTCGGAAGGCCTCGGTCATTTGCCACAGCCATCTATCTCGTTATGAAGGTCATGGGTGTCTTATGCCTGATGTACGTCTCAGTGATTTCAGTTGATAACGAGGTAGAAACTTAAATCGTTTCAGCGGATTGTTTTACTGCAAGTCACTACTGGCGGATTCGGAATTCATACCGATTTCTTATTAGTATGGATGGCCGTGGACATCACACCAGTGGTGAGACGACTGCTATGCTATCGTAATAACATTTACTGAACAATCACCCCCTTTGTGTTAGGGGTATGGTGCCCTCTCATAGACACAAACACACCCGTGTCGATGTATTGACCATCGTGATCGATACAGGCAGCGTTTGTTTGTATATTCCCTGGAGTTGTGAGTTATTGGGCTAGGTTGCATTTATTCCAAAGCTTCATCATCGCTCAGCGCCACCGATTTTGGCTATACCCTTATTATGAAGACATTATTGGTGCTGAGGCTGAGGGCACTCTACCAGGGGGAACTAAAAGGTAGCCGTTTGCATAACACACTCTCTATTACTACTACTCAGAAAATTGCGCTCCCATAGTTACGATCATACTCTATCTGGCAGTGGCGGGTGAGTAACTATCCCTAGTGAATTTCAATGGGACTTCATTTTTGTAACCACCCAAGCTGAGCTTGTGGTACCAATCCTATTCCTCTGTGGTTTATAACATTAGTAAATCTGCCTCCAGACCGCTTTCTTGATCTTTTTCATCGGAGTGGCTCTGTTCGAGAGATCTCAATTCGTCACAATTTATCTTGGCACTCGAGGATGCCATTTCTCTGACGCGGAACCTACCGTTGATACTTTGGGTTGTTTTATCTGGAAGGCAACCTGGTAAGAAACATCCTGCTCCTCCCGTCACGTTACTCTAAAAATGTATCTGACAATCTCGACAGGTGTGTTAGACCCGCAACGACCGGTGAGTGATCAATTGGGACGTGTTACAGAGCAGGGATAGAGAGGAACTACACCAGGGTTGGAGTTAGTCCTTATGCTCTTCAAACTATACGAAGCCCTCAAGCTCCAAATGCGCTCGACCTCCCTTCGATCAGCAATCGCACGAGCGGCTTCACTGACGCCGGTGTTATATGTGTTCTATCGGGATGGAATGTTATTGTTTATTCCGTGAGTTTTGTACCTCGGACCTCGGAGTGCGGAATTTATCTGACTTTCTTGTCAGAATTTTCGGTGAGAGATTTATTAATATTGTTGCCACGGATGGGGCCTGAGCTCAGAATACAGTTATCGGTTGTTTTGGAATGACTATAGAGATTGGTTCTGATTCAGATTTGAAATACGTAGCAGACTGGAACGTGTATGTGTTTTCTCGTGGTTTACCACCTGATCTCTGGTTACGACTTCCCCTTCCCCTTTAGATGGCTTGCAATCATGTACCAGGTTCTTGTAAGTGCCACAGAGAAGACACCCATACCCACCAGGATACTGAGTATTTACCACAGGGGTCCAGATTGATTCTGAACATTCGTCGAGCCAATGGCAAACTCACCGAAACGACCATTCCACGCCAACTCGCCACACTACGATTCAATAACATGCCGCTTACTTGGCACGAGGACGACGATCAGCCCCACAGTGAGTATGATTGGAGGGGATTCGACTATACGAGTGGGAGCGGCTCACCCCATATAACAGGACAGAGCATCATCTTAAAGCCGTAACCCCTCCAAGCAAATGCTTGGGTATAGTTGGAGTGAAAAGGGTTTGTCTCCGTAAAAATGTATCATAGCATGTTTCTTCACCAAATATCCTTGCGAGTCCCTAGTGGAGCTTGAAGATACTGTTCGATGAGTTTCAAAGCATTTGGATGCGACAAGTACTCGGACTATGAACGAAGCAAAAATCCGGATCTTAAGAACTGGGTTTACAAGGGTAAAATACGAGATAGGACAAGGTTCGCGAGCGCTGCAGACTCTCCGTTCATTTTATACTGGTGGAGAGGACTTCAATTCCGACGAATCCGATAAACCGGGACCGAGATGTCCTGATACTGGTGATTATCTGTGGGGGGAGAGCTAATTTTGTTGCCGAGTCCAAGGTGATTCTCATCGCGAAGCCAACAATACAACGCAAGTCGATACGAAGCCTTCGTCATTTGCAACGGCTCACGGAACGGAAGCCTGAGAGTTTCGATTATCATATGGATCGACGCCTCGACTTCTTCAGCGGGGAAGCGTGCATTTTTTTTTTTTGGTATCTGTGTGAGCGCTCGATGTTAGTTTCTGGAAGCGACAGGTTATGTACCTTCGAGAGACGCAGAACGAGTCATTGCTAGTGAGTTCGCAATATTGTCATTCTGGACTTGATCCCGACGGGTCGGGGGTGTATTTCCAGAAGCGGTTAGGCGGGGAGGTCCAGCTGGGGGCTGTGTGGGGTGCGGGTGGATGTTGGCTTGCGGCGGAAGGGTGTAGATGAAGTGGAGGTGTGTTGTGGATCATTATTCTGCGTAAATGTTGGCCTGTTTCGTGGGCATCGTGCTGCAGCTACTTGATAGAAAGACTTTTCAAGTGTTTATATCAATATACGAAAAGCCGCTATTAGTGCGGAGTTATCAGTATCAGAAGGCATCAAGCTGCGGGGCGCTGATGGTGGAGTGGTCGCTTCGGGGATTGGGGAGGGCGAAGGGCAGCCAGGGGCGAAGAAGAGAATTCAGAAGGGGGAAGAGGGGAGTGGAAGGGGGTGGGTGTGGTTCTGGAAGAAGAGTTGAACGAGGCTGGGACGAAGCGCGACATGCATCGAAGAAGCAGCGGGAACTGATTGACGCTATGGATCGAGTGTCATATAATGTTGTTGTTAGATATACGAATACTGATGGGACGGATGACGGACTGGAGGGTGCGGAGGCGCAGGTCAAGGGGTGGAGGGCTGAAGGTAGTGAGTGTGGAGAACGAGAGAGAGGAGGCAGCGCAGGCCAGCAAGAAAAAGGGACAGGAGCAAGGAGGTGAAGTAATGACCGATAGTGTTTGCTTGGCATACTGGGCTTGTTCGGGTGCAAGTGACGAACCATCTGACTTGTGTGCCACTTGCTCCGGATGACATGGCAGTGGGAAATTACAAGCTTTAGCCCAGTCGTTTATCAAATCCGTGGGCGTCGATTACGTCGATTAGTCTCCTTCGTTTAATAAAAACACACCACATCCCCTTCTTTCTGTCTGTCTTTGCCCCTTCACAGTAGCACGACACATGGCCCCCTACTTTCTCCGCAACCTCATTCCCAAGCGCGAGCAACGTAGCCAGGCCAGGCCTCTCCTCCAGGTCCTCGCTGGGCTCACTTGGGTCCAATGGGCTCATTTCTTTTCTGGGTCAGTGTCATCCTCAATTCAATTGTCCGCTGTCGATGTCCCAAGTCGTCTTGGCAAGGGCCGCCTGCGCTTGGCTCCCGTTGTTGCTGCCTGAGCTGATGATCCGTGTTTATGTTCCGTGGACAGGTGGCTGGCTTGGACCTGTGATGCCCTCGATTTCTTCTCGGTGTCGTTGAGTGTGAGGAGGCTGACCGTTCAGTTTCCGGGGAAGACCGTCCATGACATTGTACGCCCCCTATTTGACATTGTCATTATAGATGATGACCTTGTGTGACAGACAACCGCTATCACGCTCACGCTCCTCCTGCGATCGGTCGGCGCTGTGCGTTCCCCTACCTCCCCTGTCCAACTCCCCGAGCGACAACTGATATGTACCCCCACAGGTCATCTTTGGCATCATCTCGGACCGATACGGGCGCAAATGGCCTCTTGTAGGAAATCTTGTGCTTGTCGCTGTGCTCGAACTCGCAGCCGGTTTCGTCACCACCTTTCGCGAATTCCTTGCCCTTCGTTCTCTCTTTGGTATCGGGATGGGTGGTATCTGGGGTCTTGCTGCGTCAACCGCACTCGAGAATCTCCCAGTTGAGGCCCGTGGGCTTGCCAGCGGTGTCTTGCAACAAGGATACGCTGTTGGTTATCTCCTCGCTGCCGTAATCAACCTCCGCCTCGTCCCAGAGACTTCAACGACCTGGAGGAGTTTGTTCTGGACTGCCGCCGGTATCTCTCTATTTGCGGCCGGAGTGCGCGCCATCCTCCCCGAATCTCAAATCTTCATCCGTGCCAAGGCTGCCGAGCGAGCCCGCGGAGTCAGTACCAAGAACAAGACGAAGGTTTTCTTGCATGAAACCAAGGAAATGTTAAAGGCTCACTGGCTCCTGTGTATCTATGCAGTTCTTCTCATGACTGGTATGTTGTGCTCCCTGTATCTCACCTTGGCCTCTTTGACAGTGCGGGGTCCTCCCATTAGGGTTCAATTTCTTGTCACATGGTTCCCAGGTAAGATTGGACATCTCCATTTTAATACCCCCCAGCTCATCCGTGACTCCGCATCCCTGACCCGTCGTGGTATTTTTAGGATCTCTATCCCACGTATCTCGAATCCTCCAAGAACTTTTCCCCCAATGATTCCACAGTCGCGACCATTATCGGCAACTGTGTCAGTACAATTTAGTGATCATGGAGACGAGTGGTGCTGATCTCTCTTTCCTCTCCTTCTCAGGGTGCAATTGCGTGAGTAGTTTAACGTCCACCAGTAGAGCGAGGGTTTAATTGGAGGTCCCGAACAGAGGCGGGATGATTGCTGGAATGGTCAGTCAGTACATCGGTCGGCGGTTGACGATTGTGTAAGTTTGCGACTATTTCATCTGCTGCGTCTATGGGGTTTCTGATACATCGGCAACAGGCTCTTCGTGCTTCTTATCGCAGGTGGGTCTCCGGCCATCAATGATGGCCTTGGCTGACATGTGGGTGATATTAAGCATTTATCCCCCTGTGGATCCTTCCGACCTCGTTCAGCGCTCTTGCTGCTGGAGCCTTTTGCATTCAGTTTGGAGTGCAAGGCGCGTGGGGTGTTGTGAGTGTGGACGATTCGGGCTTGTTCGAGTTGGCCACCCTTACGTTTGGTTGGTTTAGATCCCTATCCAGCTGGCGGAGATGTCGCCTCCCGCATTCCGTGCTACCTTCCCTGGTGTTGCATATCAGATCGGTAATGTACGTGTCTGGACTCCCTTGATCATCCCCATCTGCCGTGATGATGATTCTGATCTCCCCTCGTGCGCGTGTAGATGGTGTCATCTGCTTCTGCGCAAATTGAAGCTAGTACGTTTTGGTTTACTGAATGCAGTTGATCACGACTCTGAGTGCTCCGGATAGCGGGTGGTGACAACCTGCGAACCACGATCATCGTTGACGGACAACCACGGGACGTACCGGACTATGCTACGGTGAGATGCACCTCGACCACCCCTATCCATTTTACCATCCATTTACACATCTCGCTCACATTCACTGTTAACTCTAGGTACAAGGAATCTTGATTGGTGTCGTCGCTGCCTTTGTCATTACTGTTACCATCCTCGGGCCGGAGTATGTTTTCTGTGTCCTTCTCCCCGTTAGGTCGTTACTCACCCTCCCATGCTTCAACAGAAACCACGGATTCCACTTTGAAAAGGCCAAGACGGCATTCGAAGAAGGTGGTGGACGAGGAGAGTTGCTCGAAGACTCGGATGAGCAGCGCCAGGATTCGTCTGGGAGAGCGTCGGGTAGTGATTCCCGGCCGACATCGGAGGATGCTGATGAGAAGGCTGGTGAAGCTGGGGAAAAGGCGACAGTGTGATTGTGTGGGTTACTGTGGGTATGAGGTGGATTGTTTGGAAATGTATGTGAGCCTCTTTTTTTTTGCTCGTTTTATGTGTGTTTCGGTATCCCTATTGCTGCGCGCTAGTGTATCACCACCATTTATGATGCATGAGTATGAAGTTCCGAATTTGTGTATTCTCAAATTGCCCGCGGCGTGCGCCATGTCCCGACCCAACCGCATGGAAGAGGCGTTCTTGGCAGGGAGAAGAAGAGTGGCGGTATGTGGCACCAATCCGCACCGTAAATGCCCAAAAATAAGTCCCTGTCAATATTGCGTCACGCCAGAGTGGACAAAAGATCTTATGGATGGTTGGATCAATAAACTTTCGCCAGACTCGTCGCTGGGGCTGGTGGCATTTTAGGGGCCTTGCCCTCGAGCCCACAACTTCAGCTCCCATTACGGTGCATTATACACATCACGTGCTAATCCAGCAACAAACCACACAAGACCACACAAATTTTAAATGCCGGGGACCCTTGCTAGTTTCTGCCAATCTGGATGGTATAGCCTAGTATAGCCTCCCCTTGCAGGGGTATATTAACGGTTACCATGGGCATTTTAGTATCTTGACCAGAAACAACCACATATTCTCCCTCCCCCCCAACACGATTTCAAAATGGCTCCGGAAAAGCGAGTATGTCGTACTCCGAGAAAATGGTGCAGACCCCTCATATAACCAGAAGGCAGACGGGAGCCAGGAGTAGCAGCGGCGGGGTGGATCGCCATGGTGACGCCGCGCGGTGGCTTAAGTGTGTTCCCTGTCAAAGTAGGTGTATGTCCAACCGCAAATTTGAGACATTAATTGTTTACAGAGTCGAACCAGCCCTGCACCGGTGCACGGCCTGATGACTGTCCCCAGTGTGCTATTGACCAGCGGAAATGCAGGTGGCGGCTGTAAGTCCAGTGCTTATTGTTGATCTTCTGATTGACGTGCGGTAGGAGCCCTAGGGGAATACCAGGTCCATAAAAACCAAAAGCGACCTGGAGGCCTTCAGTCATCGGAGATACACATACAGGAGAACTCGGGAAAAGGGGGTGGGATCTAGACTAGGGTTTCGTGAATGTGAACAGTTTGTAAACCAGCAGAGACGCAAGAGAAGCTCCAGCCAAAAGCCTAAGAAGTCCGGGACAAGGAAGTTGTTCACGCGGGCTTGCCAACACTGTTGGTGTAGTGCACGACATCTAGTCATGAACTTGAGACGCTGGCTTTTTACAGAGCTGAAATCGGGGTGTAGTGGCACAGACCTCTTTCCCTGTGACGAACATGCACCGAAAAAGGCGACGGTGTGATTGTGTGGGTCACTGTGGGTATGAGGCGGATTGTTTGGAAATGTACTTTTTTTTTTTACTTGCTTTATGTGTGTTTTGGTATGTTGCTGTGCCCTGATGCATGATTATGAAGTGGTGATCGAGATTGAAGGCAGCACCCTCGCTTCAACTTGTGTGTTCTCAAATTGCTTGCAGATGTTATTGTTACCCACCCACATGCACGGTGCCCCGATCCAACCTCACAGGAGAGGCGTTCTTGGCGGGGAGAAGAAGAGTGCTGGTATGAAAAGGCGCCGTCGGCGGGCGACCTGACTAAAGGGGGAACGACCAGTACATGGTATGTGGCATCAATCAGCACCGTAAACCCCGCAAAATAAACCTCCTATCAATATTGCGTCACATCAGAATGGACAAAAGATCTTATGGAGGGTTCGATCAATAAGCTTCCCCTAAGCTCGTCACCGGAGCTGGTGACATTTTAGAAACCCAACGACCCTTACCATCATGCCCTCGAGCCCACAATACACATCACGTGCTAATCCGGCAACAAACCACACAAGGCCACACAGTTTCAAATGCAGGGGACCCTTGTTAGTTTCTGCCAATCTGGATGGTATAGCCTAGTATAGCCTCCCCTTGCAGAGTATATCAAGGTCCATGGGGGATCTTAGCATCTTGACCAGAAACACCCACATATTCTCCCTCCCCCTCAACACGATTTCGAAATGTCTCCGACTAAAGGGGTACGTCGTACTCCGAGAAAATGATGCAGACCCCCATATAACTAGATAGTAGACGAGAGGTGGGAGTGCCGGCAGGGGGATGAATCCCTGTGATGCCGCCGCCCAAGCGAAGATTAAGTGTTTTCCCTGTCAAAGTAGGTGTATGTCCAACCGCAAATTTGAGACACTAATTGTTTACAGGATCAGGACAGCCCTGCGCGGGTACACGGCCTAAAGTTTGTCCCCAGTGTGTTGCTACTGACCCGACGAAATGCCAGTGGCCGCCGTAAGTCCAGTGCTTATTATTGATCTTCTGATTGACGTGCGGTAGTAGCCGTAGAGAAACACCACCTACATAAAAACCAAAAGCGACCTGGAAGCCTTCAGTCATGAGAGATACACATACAGGAGAACTCGCGAAAAGGGGGTGGGATATGATGTAGATCTAGATTAGGGTTTCGTGAATGTGAACAATTTATAAACCAGCAGAGACGCAAGAGACGCTCCAGCCAAAGGCCTAAGATGTCTGGGACAAGGAAGTTGTTCACGCGGGCTTGCCAGCACTGTTGGTGTAGTGCACGATATCCAGTCATGAACTTGAGATGCTGTCTGTTTGCAGAACTGAGATCGGGGTGTAAACGCACGAAGTCCTCTTTCCCTATGATGAATGCGCTGGCGCCGGCAAATTTTGAGGGTACGAGTCAGTGCAGGCCCAGCATCCCCTATCAGCCATCGCTATTGAGCCCTGAACAGACGTGGAGGAATAAGGCCGATGGTCAGATTTTCGGGATCACGCCACCCAAACAGACCACATATGGGAAAAGCTGATAACTTTCGCCAGCTTCCCTGTAAACCAATGTGCTCATCCCGATAGGTCACTAGCAAGCGCCGGTAAGCCTGCTGACCAAAAGTATAACAAAGCATATATATATCCAGGAGGCCCCTTCATCTGTGTGGGGTCTGTTATTGACCCCTTTCGGCCTGGGCACATTCAGGCGGTACGTAGTTGCAATCGATAAGTTTCCCCAAGTCGGAAAAGAGTACGCAAAATGGGTTATAACAACATCAACAAGGCTTGAAGCTTCGTTTCGGCTGGTTTCGTTTCGTTTCGTTTCGTCACGTCCCGCTGCACCCGTCTCGACACGACCCACCTGTAGAAGAGTCTGACACTGCTTCACCTTGCGTGCTCAAACTTTTTTTAGCATCATATTTGGCCTATCTCTAATAAGAACACAAGTTTTGTGCTTGTTTATCCTATAATATGGTGAATAATGTTGTCAATAATCACTATTTCCAGGCGAAATTCAGTTTCTGGCAAACACCGTGTCTAATAGGTCTCAAAAAATCCTGAAAAAATGTCAAATGATCCCCGAAGTGAGGTGTTATTCTACATAGTCTTCAAGTGGCTCATATAGCTGGGATTGGGGATTGAGACTTTGGGTTGGTCAGGAACGGCCCCTTCCAAGTCCACACGCATGATCCTGGGCGTCGAAGTATTTGTCGACAATCGATCTCGGCGTCTCCCATCATACATAGTTAGCACCCTGCAGTCACTTAGCTCAGAAACAACCGTCCACACAGAATGGCTTTGCTGGATCGTATTTTTCATAAGAAAGGGAAGCTCCCTCCAACTCATAGTAAGCACAGTCACTTTATCGCCCAACTGCATGAATGACCTCACCAACTTTGCAGGATCAGAAAACGGTGGTAACGAGATTACTGAGGATACAAGCAACCGGGTACCGGATATACGTATCACAGGGGTGGGGGATAAAGGAGATTCAACGAGCATCGTGGGTGTCGCAGCCTCGAAGTCTCCGGGTAGTATGGTTATCAAATCAATCTGTATATCAGATTGGTAACGTGCCTGGACTCGCTTGAATCACATCAGCCGTGTTGATGAGCATGTAGATGGTGTCATCCGCTTCTGCGCAAATTGAAGCTAGTATATTTTGGCTTGCTGAATGCAATTGATCATGACTCTGAGTGCTCCGGATAGCGGGTGGTGACAACCTGCGAACCATGATCATCATTGACGGACAACCACGGGACGTACCAGACTATGCTACGGTGAGATGCATTTTGACCACCCCTATCCATTTACACATCTCATTCGTATCTACTATTAACTCTAGGCACAAGGGATCTTGATCGGCGTTGTCGCTGTCTTTGTCATCACTGTTACCATCCTCGGGCCGGAGTATGTTTTCCGTGTCCTTCCCCCCAGTTATGTTGTTACTCACCCCCCCATGCTTCAACAGAAACCACGGGTTCCACTTTGAGAAGCCAGGATGACATTCGAGTCACCTGCAGACACCCACCCTCTCTCCTGACTATGTCATCGGAGTCACAGACCAACTCATCTATTGATGGTGACAAGGCTCATCGACATCGTTGATCACCCTAGAGATCTGGGCCCAGAATGACAACGTGACCTGGACCACCCGTTTGCTGACACAACAGAAAAAGGGTTCCGATTCGCACCTGTATGGCGAGTAATTCTAGTCTCTTGCATTGCTGCGATATCACTGGTTCCACGCTAGGTATGAAATGTGCCCTTCCTGGCTGTTTCAAGCAGGGTTGATGTTGTTACAACCAATTTTGCATACTCTTTTCCGACTTGAGAAAACTGAGAGATTGCAACCACGTACCACCTGAATGTGCCCGGGCCCAATGGGTTCAATAATAGACCCCACAGATTATAGGGTCTCCCGGATATATGTATGCTAGATACTTTGTTGGACTTTTGCTCAGCAAGTTTACCGCCGACTGCTAGTATGCTATTGGCATAAATGCATTGATTTACAGAGAACTGGCGAAAATCATCAGCTTCTTCCATATGTGGCCTATTCGGGTGGCGTGATTCCGAAAATCTAGCCACTGGCCCTATTCCTCCATGTCCGTTCAGGGATCTTAGCAATCAAGGTAGCTAATAGAGAATACTAGACCGACACCTACTCATACCCGCAATTTTTCCCGGTGCCAGCACATTCATCGCAGGGAAGAGGCTTTGTGCGATTACACGTCGATTTCAGCTCCATCACAAAGATAGCATCTCAAGCTCATGACTGGATGTTGTGCACCTATGTCGACAGCATTGGCAAGCCTGGGCGAACAACCTCCTAATCCCAGACTTCTTAGGCCCTTTGTCAGAGCCTCTCTTGCGGCTCTCTCTTGCCATCGGGTTATATGGTGGTCAGTGTACCGATGACCTATGCGAGCCCATTTCACAATCGTGTTTGAACTTTGGGGGGTGGGGAGAATGTGACAGGTTTTGGTTTCGGCTAGGGTTTAATTACATCCACCATCTATCCACACTATCTTATTGTATAGCATCTCCTTTCTCTTACGAAGAAGATGACATGATCTTGTAAGACTTGTTATCTGGCTCCTTTTGTGAGCCTGCACTACGGTACGGGCTTCCACTTTCAAACTCGCAAGTTTCCCCGGTGCCAACACATCTCCTACAGGGAAAAGGCTTTCGGCCATCACACGACAATTTTCGCGCTGTACAAAAGATAGCATCTCAAGCTCATAACTGGATGTCGTGCACCTACCTGCACAGTGTTTGCAACTCCGGTTGAACCTGGTGCCTCTACGCGGGGCCATTTCGCAATCGTATTGAGGGGGAGGATATGTAGGTTGTTTCTGATCAAGGTATAAAAATTCCCATCAAGGTCTCCGGCATTTAAAACCTGTGTGGTCTTGGGTGGTTCGTTGCTGAATTAGTACGTGATGGGCATAAGGCGCCGTAATATGAGCTGAAGTTGTGGGCTCGAGGGCATGGTGGTAAGGGTCGTTGGGCTTCTGAAATGTAACCAGCTCCAGGGGTGAGTTTGGGGGGAGTTTATTGATCCAACCGTCCATAAGATCTTTTGTCCACCCTGGCGTGATGCAATATTGACAGCGACTTGCTTTGGGAAATTTACGGTGCGGACTGGTGCCACGTACCAGCACTGTTCTTCTCCCCCTGCAAAGAACACCGCTTCCGTGTGGTTGGGTCGGGCATGCATGTGGGTGGGTAATAATAACATCCCCAGGCAATTTGAGAATACATAAGTCGGGGGGAGAGCCAGACGGTGCTGACTTCAATCTCGATCACCATTTCACAATCATGCATAATAAATCGTCGTGATACATTAGGGTGCAGCAACAGGGATACGGAAACACACATAAAACAAGTTGAAAAAAAAATGAGGTTCACGTACGTTGCCAAACAATCCACCTCATACCCACAGTAACCCTCAAAATCACACTGTCGCCTTTTCCCCAGCTTCACCAGCCTTCTCATCAGCATCCTCTGATGTCAGCCGGGAATCACTACCCGACGCTCTCCCAAACGAATCCTAGCGCTGTTCATCCAGGGCAAGTACAAAATCCATTGGATATGTAAGCGAGCGGTGAGCCCCCCCCCCCCCCCCCCTTTCATTGTCTGTGACTCTGTGGCCACAAGCTAACGGTTGATATATTCAATGCCATGACTTATGTATGATGCGAGGAATGATCCGCTTATCACTTATGACTCGACCAATGTTAAGCACAGTATTGTCGAGGGCATTTGGCACGATTATACATATTCCCGAGTCCGTGAACCAATTTGGGTTTATATTCCACCAAAGACCCCCGAGTTCTCAGGGACGGTATGTAAGTTTATACTTGAGACACCACCGCTCCTCAAGGCAAAATTTTATTTGTAAAATTCATATTTGGCCTGCCTCTAACTGGAATGCGAGTTTCGTGCCTATGCAGCTTATGATTTGGTGGATAAGGTCGTCAATAATTACTGTGCACAGGTGAAAAAAAAAACGACACATGATTATTGGAGTAAGGTATTGTTCCACATGGTTTTCAAGTGGCTCATGTAGCTAGGACTGGGGAATGAGATTTTGGGTTGGTCAGGAATGGCCCCTTCCAAGTCCACCCACATGACCCCGAGTGTTGAAGTAAACATTGGTGCATCTTGACAATCGATCTCAGCATCTCCCATCATCCATAGTTAGCACTCTACGGCCACTTATGTCAGAAACAGCCTTCGATGCAGAATGCCTTTGCTGGACCGGATTTTTTGTAAGAAAGGGAAGCTCCCTGCTCTTCATGGTAAGCACAGTCACTTTATTGCTCAACTGCATTGATCACCTCACCAACGGTGCGGGATCAGAAAATGGCGATAACGAGATTACTCATACAAGCAACCGGGTATTGAAAAGACGTATCATAGTCATGGGAGATAAAGTAGATTTAACAAGTATCGCGGGTGCCACGGCCTCAAAGCCTCCAGGTAGCATGATTATCGAATCAAGCTGCATACCAGATTGGTAATGTATGTGTCTGGACTCCCTTGATCATCCCCATCTGCCGTGATGATGATTCTGATCTCCCCTCGTGCGTGTGTAGATAGTGCCATCCGCTTCTGCACAAATTGAAGCTAGTATGTTTTTGGGCTTGTTGAATGCAATTGATCATGACTCTGAGCGCTATGGATAGTGGGTGGTGACAACCTGCGAACCACGATCATGGTTGACGGACAACCACGGGACATACCGGATTATGCTACGGTGAGATGTATTCCGACCACCCCTCTCCATTTACACATCTCACTCACATTCACTGTTAACTCTAGGTACAAAGCATCTTGATTAGTGTCATGGCTGCTTTTGTCATCACTGTTACCATCCTCGGGCCGGAGTATGGTTCTGGGTCTTTCTTCCCACTGGGTTGTTACTCACCCCATCATCCTTCAACAGAAACCACGGGTCTCACTTCGAAAAGCCCAAGATGGCATTCGAAGAAGGTGGTGGATGAGGAGAGTTGCTGGAAGACTCGGATGAACAGCGCCAGGACTCGTCTGGGGGAGCGTCGGGTAGTGATTCCCGGCTGACATCAGAGGATGCTGATGAGAAGGCTGGTGATGCTAGGGAAAAGGCGACAGTGTGGTTGTGTAAATTACTGTGGGTATGAGGTGGATTTTTTGGAAATGTATGTTAGCCTCCTGTTTTTTACTCGTTTTATGTGTGTTTATCACGGCGATTTGACTATGATTACAAAACGGGGATCGAGATTGAGAACAGTGCCATTTGGCATTCGTTCTCGGCATCCCTGGTACCACCAATGCTGGGGATCATTGATCATCCTGACCTGAGATGTTCTTAAATTGCCTGCAGATGTTATTGTTATTACCCACCCATGTGCCCAATGCCCTGACACAACTGCATGGAAGAAGAGGCCTTCTTGGCAGGGATATGGCAAGAAAAATTCCCTATTAATATTGTGTTACGCTAGAGTGGTTAAAAGGTCTTACGGACGGTGAATCAACCTCAAGGAGCTTTACCACCATACCCTCGAGCCCACAACTTCGGCTCATATTACGATGCATCATACCCACTATATCCCAGTAGTGCTACCCGCTGAAACAGAAAGGAGAGGTCCGATCCTAGTAACGAAGTACACAAGACCACACGGGTTTTCCTGAGACCCTGGTTGGTTTCCGGATGGCGTGGCCTCCCCTTGCAGAGTATATTAAACTGAGCGCCATGGACATTTTAGCACCTTGATCGGAAATAACCGCATTTTCTCCCTCTCTCCCCTCCACCACGATTGTGTAATGTCAAAGGTAGGGTCATCATCGGTATGTCGTTCCCCGAGAATATGGTGCGGAACCCCATATAACTAGATGGCAGAATCCGAACAGAGGCGGGGTACCTCCCAGCATGTCGCATCCCAACATGGTCCGAGGCTGCGCCTGTGTTTACTGTAGATGCAAGTGTACGATGTCCAATTACAAAATTGAGACGCTAATGTAGGAAAGAGAATCATCCTCCAAGACAATTGTAAGGGCGAGGTGTGGTTGGCGAAACGACCACGGGCTCGTCTTCCCGACCTCGTGAAACTGGGTACAAGTACAACTCCAGTTGAGTGAGGGATCGTAGGGAAACTTGAGAGAGCGAGAGAAAGAGAGACAGAGAGAGAGCGAAACTGAGGGAAAGAAACTTCAGGCTGGTTACGCTGTAGCCTATCGGAGGTCTTATGGAAGCGGAGACATCCTCGTCGTTGGGAGCTCAGGTATCTAAGTACAAATGTGCTACTTAAATACCTAAATGAAAATATGATGCAGGGACTGATTCTGCACGTAGGCGAGTTTCCTCCCTCACACTAATTATTTACAGCGAAGAAGCTCAAGTGCCCCGGCAAAGGCAACCAAGACGAGTGTTCCAATTTTCGTCGAAAAAGTGTGTTATGCACGTATCCCACTGCGTAGGTCCAGTGCTTGCTACTGATCCCCTGATTGACGTGCGGTAATAGCAGAGGCGAGGTACCTCCCAGCACGTCGCATCCCAGTACCGTCCCAGGCGGCGAGAAGCCCCGGACGAAAACTAGCGGCTGTGATCGCTGTAGAAGTAAGTGTACGATGTCCAATTGCAAATTTGAGACGCTAATTGTTTGCAGAGGAGATAGCATGCGACGGCATATTTCCTCACAGTTGTTCCAAATGTGCTCAACGAGAGGTGTTATGCACGTATGATGTGTACTTAGCTCTTAACCACGAGTATGTCGACCCTACCGTAATTTTCTCTCGGGGTTTCTCTTTCTAAAGTCCCTCACTCAATCCGAGTTGTACTTGTACCCAGTTTCGAGGTCGAGAAGACGAGCCCGGTGACCGTTTCGTCGGTCCCACTCGTTACTTCTTTATCTTTGTCGCGAACGCAACTTGTTGTCTTTCAGTAGTACCCTGACTACCCGAGAACAAGAGCTTGGGCTCGGTAGCTTAGACCACAATTTGTTTTCTCTGCTTAGGCACGTGGTATATAAACCCTGGCACGTAGCACAGACAGAATCATCCAATAATCTTACAATCTTTCTTTCCTCACTCAAACACACTTAAATCCTTACACAGGTATTAACAGCCATAAATGGCCGGTATTGGAAAAAGCTTTGGGACATGGTTCGGCGCCGAAATGGCACTTGAATTAATAAAGAACACGAAGAAAAAACTGCCGTGCGCTTGCTCCCCGGCATCCTAACTTCCGAATAAACAAAAAGTATTTACAAACCGATTCACATGTACATCTTTCCATTATCAACGTCCCATTCCTTCAGAAAAGAAGGATTAATAGGTAAATCCCTCCGTTCGGATCCGTTCCTGATCCACCCCAATCTTCGCCAAGGCCCCAACGATCAATCTCGTATAATCCTCCGGTCCACACACGAACACGTCCTTCCCAACAAAATCGGAACTACGCGCTTCAATGAATGCCGGATCCAATCTCCTCGCGTGTTGCTCCATTCTAATACCAGAGGGGGCTTGAACCGCTTCTCCTTGATACTTGGAGCAAAACACGTCAAAGGAAATGTGAATATTAGGATTGAATCGCATCGTGACGGCAGAAATCGAATCATTTGTATGATTACTCGAGGCATCCAAGCTTTTGAAGACGAGCGGGAGGAGAATATGAGGTTCCCGTGTGGACAAAATGAAGTGTATATTGACTTGTTCGTCTTCTACGGTCTCGCCAAGTGAGTTGAGCATGCTAAGGAATGGCGTGAGACCAATTCCTCCAGCGAACCAAATCAAATCTCGACGAGATGGCGCGGGGGTGGGGGGCAACGCGAAGCCAAGCTCTCTATCGGTTATGAATCTCGGACCCGGCGGGAGAACGAATTGTCCTGTGACGCCGGCGACATTGACTGTAAGCTGGAGGGGCCGCATGTCGCGCAGCAAATCTGGTCTGACCTGCGTCAGTTTATGAATGATAGTGAACAGGGCTGTTGTTATCGCCCCACCAGGTTTATGGCGAACCGTCAGTGAGAAGATACGTGTGGGACCAGAGGAAGCCGAAGAGACGGTCCAGGTGCGGATACGATCGTCATTAACAGAGGATGGGTCAAGAGGGGACATATGTTGGTACTGGCGAGCGCCAATTAAGGAGGAGCAGTCAAGAATAATAGCTTGGCCCGGCTGTATCAACAGGTTTTTGGAGGATTCCCATGTGAAAGTTGCAGTATGCGGATCGTGGAGCTCGACTCGGGTGAGAGCAGCTTCTGGTTTATCTTCATTCTCGAAGAGGGTGATTTCGGCCTCCTCTGCTAGCAGGCGCACAGGAGGGCTATATGGACTAGCTTGATGCATGGTACCCTCTTTCTGCTTCACAGGAAGGACATCAGAAACGAAGATGAAACCAGTCATATAGATGGCGGTGACAGCGTGCTGGAATGGAATGAGTGCATGAGCTTCAGGGCCGACCAGGTTCTTGGCATCTCCAGTGAGATAGAGGATGTCACCAGTCATAAAATTGACGAAAGTGAGTGAAGCGAGAGGGGTTGTTTCAATGTTGCCCAGTGATGTCATCAGGCGATTTCCTGTAGTCGAGATCTCAGTCTAACGACCGTAGCATAAAGAATGCTAAATACCTGAGTAATCCGGAAGCACGACTGTTCGACCGTCCTTTCTAACTCGGACGAATCCTGGAAGACCCCCACGATGGTTCATGCCCAGATGTGAGGGATATCTGTCAGCATCTTCTGGCTTTGCGACGTATGATGTTCCCAGAAACACAGTGTCTGAGGACAATATGAATTGGACAACATCATCGGGAAGTCTATCTTCAGTGGAGAGTGTGTTGGCGCGATGAATGACGGTCGGTTTTCGATCACCCCGAGGTTCTAGGTCGCGAACGTTGATGTATTTCGGACAGTTGCTGCCATTTCGTGCAAGTTGAGTACCACTAATAATGTTATTTCTTTGTTTACGCACCCAATTGCTTGATTCACGAAGAACTCCATTTCGAGGGTTTGATTTACCCGCTCCAGTTTGGAGATAACACCGGCGAACTTGTTCCTTCGTCTCGTTGGGAATTCTACACCTATGCCCGCGACCAGCATGTTCGCTTCTTTTCCAAACTGCTGTAGATTTTCTTCCAGGGGGTCACCATCCCACAGCTGTGCCTTCACATTCAACTTAGTGTAACGTGAGTCGCTCACGAATCCCTTTCTCCCATCCTTTCCCGCCAATACCGAGCCCCATGGTCTCCCAGATCCATCAAGTGTCGTAACAGGCAGAAATGGTAAGCAGGTTGCATAAAATCGGCCGTGCTCGGGAGGCAGGTCCCCTTGGATGGCAGTATAGTGAGTCGACACTTTATCGGCGAAACCCATCTTCTGGTGCATACTTCGTTCGCCATGATGCCAACCATGGAGAGCAGACATCGTACCTGCAAGAGATAGGAGTGAATCTAAACGCATCCGCCCTGGCCCTACTTATACCAGGAGATATAGCCCGTGCTGTGTAAGCAGCTCGATCAGGTGAGATAAACATCAGTCAGGGTTGTTTGCGGAATGCGTCAAAACATGCACGCCCGGTTGGCTAAATGAACAATGAAACCTCTTGTTGTTCCAGCTCAGAGCGGGTTTGTTGAAGGCCTGAAGCTTTGTGAAGGTAAAAACACGTCGATTTAATGGTTTCGTCCGTGTCAATCCTTGGCGTACCCTCGGAACTGCTTGGTCATCCCCGTGATGGCATGACAAATCAAATACGAGTCACACATGCACAGTCTTTCGTCGGCTGGCTTTTACTTCAGCTCTACACAAAAGTTTCAGGACAGATTGATGAAAGTCTATAACTACTCGGGCCTAGACACGGGATATTTCACAAGGGCTGGCACGCCCCCGGTCTCTCCACATACCGCGTAGTGGACTCAACCCCCGTGTCGTTCGTTCACATTAATTCAAATGCACCTAATGATTCCGGTGGGAACTGCCGCTCTAAAGCCAACAAATACTATCAAATGATGCATCATCTGACTGCTCTTTCGAAGCCCAGCTCCCGAGAATGACGCCTATTTCTCAACGGTCCGGCGCCTGAATGCTTCCTCAAATCCTAAAAGCGGACCGCTCCAATTCTCAAGCCTCTATATATGAGATTTTGTCGCACCAATATGACACGAAGACGAGTGCCTTGTCTTCTGTTCAAGGGAATCTATGCTACTACAACACTTTCTCCGACTTGCGCTACTTTCCGGGGCAGGAGCAGCAACTCTTCCGAGCCGTGAGTTCATCTTAAAACCTTGTAAATTGCTCTGACGACAAATAGTTCTTGCTCCACGTTTCGAACGAGTTCCTACTGGGTCTATCAAACCTGCAGGGTGGGCCCTCGACCAGGCGCGAATCCAAGCTGACGGCTTGGCTGGCCACCTACGCGACTTTGACAGCTAGTAAGTTGGCTCTCAGTTCGCTTTTGATAGATGATACTATAATTCCTAGTGTAAACGGCTCAATCTGGGTAGAAGGAGGTTCTATCGAGTATAGTGAGATGCACGAAGCCGCGCCTTATTGGTTGTGCGTCGTGAGTCCATGATATATTGTAGACAGTTGTCGAGCCCTGCGTTTTTCTAGCAACGGCATGGTTTCTCTCGCTTTCCAACTGAACGATAAGCGCCTCCTCGGACAAGTTCGCCCGTTCTTGGATTGGACATTGGATCATCAAGGCGAAGATGGTTGGATCGGTCCCGAGCCCTTCGTTCCCAATGCTACTATTCCTAGGCTAGTGTGGCCCCGTTATCTCGTTCTCTTGGGATTAATTGTGCGTCAGAAATTATTCCCCGGTGTGGTATAGCAATTAACAATGGCATTAGCAATATGCCGAAGCGGACCCTGCTCAGACAACCCGGATTCTTGACTCAATGCATCGATTCATCGATCTCGTACATACCATCTGGGCAACAGGGCAACAAGGCAACCCTAGCATGGGCTTCCAATTTGATTATCAATTCGTCAGATGGGAAGAAGTAGGTTCTTGTTGATACTCTTGTGATTATGGGCCCAATAATAACCTGCCTAAAGCTCATCTATGCCATCCAATGGCTTTATGACCGCGACCCCCGTGGTACGTATCCCCTTCTCGGAGACAACTTATCTCTGATTTGATCGTGCTCGCAGGTAAAGAAGCAATGTTCCTCGAGACAATGCAACTTGTCCGGGACACGGGTTTCTCCTGGAAGAACAACTGGTTCACCGATGCCGTATTCCCGAAAACAGCAGTGACGAGGTTGAACATGCAAACGTATGTGAACTAATCCAATAACAAGATCCAGAGTTGATCCAGGCTTGAATAGTCATGGTGTTAACACAGCCGAAGGTTCGCTTCGCCTCAATGTCATCCCTGTTGAAAGCATCTGATGGGGAGGGGGATTCAGCACTGAAATCTGAGGCTCTTGCCTGGAGGTTCACGGGTGACCCGACTGATGCACAGAACACTTTCGACAGAATCGACATGCTCTATAAATTCCATGGGCGTGCTTCTGGTACGTTCGACCCAGCAATCCAGTTGCTTATACACCTATATCTCCGCCTCGCAGGTACCTTTTCTGCAGACGAGCACATCGCCGGGCTTGATCCGTCGCGAGGGTTCGTTCCTTTCCTCTTTTGTCAGCGTGAAGCCTCACCTCTGGTTATAGGACAGAGCTTTGCGCTGTCGTGTAAGCCTCCCGATGAACTTCATGCCCTAATACTCACCATACAGCCAGGGAACAAATTTTCTCCCTGGCCACGATATATCAAATCTTCGGAAACAACTCCCTGGCCGACCGTGCGGAGAAGCTAGGTGAGCAATGAACGTTTCTTCCGGCACCTCCATTGACTTTCTCCGTTGTCCAGCGTATAATGCATTGCCCGCCGGTATCATGCATGATTGGCTGTGTGAGTAACACCACCGTCGTAACAATGATAATAAGCTCACAAGATCCGTAGCACATCAATATGACCAGCAAGGTACTTCGGCCCCCAGTCATTCCCGGTTTCCGAAACCCACTGTCCGCTATTTTTAGTTAATCAAATCTGGGCACAAGTCATGGACCCTCCACCTTGGGTAAACAACGGGCCCAACTCGAACGTTTTTGGATTTGAGCCGTGCGTCATATTTTAGCCCCCTTCACACTCGAAGGAATCAGTATCATGACACACGGGGGAACAGGAATTACCCATGCTGCACAGTCAATCATCCACAAGCATATCCCAAGTTTTGGTCCCATTCATTCTTCGTTGATAAATCCGATCAGTCGCTTGTACACGCGTTCTTGGGGCCGTCGGCGTTCTCTGGGGCCGTCGGATCTAATCAGGTCAAAGGTGCGTCAAGTTCTAAAAGGGCCGGGTACTGTCGTAATTTGAGCGCCTTGTATGTAAAAGTTGCTGTGGATACGCTGTATCCCTTCGGCTCGGTACTCAGTTACTCGGTTACCGCGACGCGGAACTTCCCTTTCAAGATTCGGGTACCTGAATGGGCGAAGGGTAGTGCGAAGAGCACGATTTCGGTTAACGGTGGGAGAGCGACGGCGCTGAAGCCTGCTCCGCAGACGTCTTTGCACACTGTCCAGGTAGGCTCAAATGAACTTTCTTTGTGAAAATTCACGGCTGATTCTTCAACCAAAATTAGTTGAAAGCTGGAACGAACAAAGTTTCTATTACTCTGAATATGCCGCTTGAAATTGAAACGAGGACTAACGGTGCCGTCGCAATAACAAGGGGACCATTGAACTATGCAGTGGCTCTGAGTTTCAACCAGACGTCGGCTCCAGGCTTACGGTGTGTGGTTAAACTGGTTTGTACAAACCATTCACGACCACTCAAGCCACTATGAAGGAGCGCTCAAGCGCTTGTGGACGTCAAACGTCTCTTCCCCAACGCGCCGGCACAATACGTTACGCCTGTATGTCATTTACACACCTCCCTTGGCCTTCATATTAACCACGGCTCGGGATAAGACTGACAACCATACACAAGACAACACCCTCCTCCCAACCGTGCCTTGGCAACTCGCTATAGATCCCTCGACACTCACAATCCACGACTCGACTCCATCTCTCCTCTCCGCCAACAGAGGAAAGTTACCGTTTTACGTCTGGGCACCCGGAAACCAGCCCGTGACCATGAGCGCGAAGGCATGTCAGATCGAATGGGGTTTGGCCAAGGGTACGGCAACGGCTCCTCCACAGAGCCCTGTCGCCTGCATTTCTGGTGGGAGCGTGAGTCAAGTCAAGTTAGTTCCGTTCGCAGCGGCCAAGTTGAGGTTGGGTGAGGTGCCGGTTATGAAGGTGTGAAAGTCCTGGACCATGATGTGAAGTAAGAGAATCGTGTTATAGCGTCAGCTGTAAGAATAATACATCAATCCACCTCCCGAATTTGAATCCGACATTCTTGAGATGGCCGACCCTGGTGAATCCCCACCGCGCACAAAACCTTTCCAGACCGAGTCCACTATCGTGACTTTCGACATCAATAGACATGATGGCGAGGACTTGGTGTACCCTTCCTGTTTCCTCACCCCCAATACTACCACTAGCTCGCACGCGGGGATCTGGGAATGGATCGGGCACCTCTGTCAGGCGTAGTTGTCCCTCAAGAGCATCCATCAGAGTGCTCCCTATGCCGAAGGAGTGATACATATGGTGGACATACAGTGATATCTCGACTGTGTGCCGGTACGCGGAGTAATTCTGGCGGAAAGGCAAGGCATAGGCGTATCCCATCACCGCCTCCCTGTTCTCTATTTCTCCACCTAGTCCTTCGGCAGAGTTCGAATTTGAATCCCCGTGATGTGTTGATACTGAGATGCAAGGAGTAGTAGCGATGATAAAAGGCAATCCCCTCGATGTGGTAGTCGCTAAAACCTCCTCAAAGAACTCGAGTCCGATGTGGTCGAACCGGAAAGAGATGACAGATGTGGAGATGTAGTGATTGAAGATCTCAGGGAGGGCGGAGAGGTCTGCTGATGTCGCAGGTCTTGTTTTGAAATTGCTAATGATAGGCTCCGCTGTCGTGTGGTTCACATGATGATGATGGCGAGGAATTGGATTAGTTGTAATAGGTAGAGAAGAATAGTTCATCTCGGTCATGGTGCCTGATTCAATGTGCGACGGCTACGTTGGAGAGCTCTTTTTGGCGCCGAAGGAGTGAGTTGGAAAGGGGGGTTTAGTATCTCCGTATGGTGCCTTCCCAAATAGGAGAGGGACTAATGTCCATCATTCAAGGAACCTGATTATTATCAGTTGTATAGAACCATTCAAGCTACCGATTCTAGGAATTAGACCGACAGCCCTCGGAGCTATAAAATGATGATAATTAAAAAGGACAAGAAATTAGATTGTCCCATATCGCTTGTGGAGGACGTTGGTTGTGGACAATGGGCTAAGGTTTGGGACGTATGCATGAATCCTTATCACGGTAGCCACAAGTCAGTAAGATTAAAAGCTTATTTTATCATTATACCGCAAATGCCAATCCCTTTAGCGGCGCATATCGATCTATTTCATTCCAATTGATCCTCGATCAGCCCATCCAATTAAATAATCGACGATAAGCGGTGATAGCCCTCCTCCAACTAGACGCCCCATTGCCGGCATTTACGCAATTGTTACAAAACCACCTCTGACTGGACAACAAACAAACCGTCCACTTCTCAAAACTTATGTTTTATTTGCCTCCTCGATCAAAAAGCCTAATGACATAGCCGACATGACACAACAACAACAACAACAACAACAACAACAACAACATAGCAACACGGACAAGAGTAACAAGCCCAAGAATAGTTCACTCCGGAAGAATGTTCCCCAACTTCTCGAAGTCATCGCTAAGAACTCGAGTCCTTGATACCTGGCCTCACCACACGCCACCAAGAACGAACGAGAAGCTCCGCGGCGAGTCACCGGGTCAACCAGACTGGGGCTAGCCAGGGACTGAGATCAGCTGGCTATGGGGCCCGTTGGAGCGTACCCAAGGAGGGCTTGGTGTATCTCCCATTCACCCTCACGCACGCTCACGTTTGGTTATGTTGTGAGAGAACGGCATGGAATAGAGTTGTGGACCCAGCAAAGGTAGATAATTGACAAGTGTATAAATCATACTAGTACACACACTAAGTTTTGAATTATATAAGAATCGATAGCGAATAATGATCAATGACGAGTGCGAACCATGGAGGGGGGTCAGAGGGGACCAAAGTAGAACTTGGAAGCTTGAAAGGAAAGGTGTCGGTGATAGAGTGAATAGGGGACAGGGGTAGGTATGCCAAGAATGGTAAGGATGCCATAACCCAAGTGCCGATAGATGGGTATCAATCATGCAATCAGGTAAAAGAAAAGAAAAGGAGAGAGTTAATGGTCGTACGGGATCGTTGGCAAGGTCGTAAGCCGTAGTCATATTGAGGGACAAATCATGGATTCTGGGCTGAGGGCAAGCCAGCTCGGTAATGGGTCGCTCGGTAATCACCGGAGGACCATGTGCAAAGTCAGGCCTCATGACTACAAGCTGCTCGGATGATTAGAAATGGATCCGCAAGGATGGGTACCGGTGCCAGGTGTGAAACATCAGACCCTAATGGTTTGTCGGCCTGGTGGGATACACACGGGGTGGTCATGAGGCGAACAGAGCGTAGAACAGTAGCGTCAAACCCATAACACTCGTCAGCCTGGCAATCACTTCGGCCGTTGAAGAGCCGGGATGAATGAAAGGATACGGGGAGGGACCTGCGCTGCGGCTTTGTCCCATGTGTCCAAAACCTAGTGCATAAGCGAGCCAATGTTGTCCGTCGTTTTCTTCTTCGAAATTCTCTTCGGGCGTGGGCCCAAGCCCAAGAACAGAAGAGTTGGTATTGCCGTCTGAGGAAGAAGAGAGGGTGGATTCGGATAGCTGAGATTGTTTGGATGTGGATGTGGATGTGGACTGAGAACGGCCGCGTGTCGCGAGTGAGGGGGCGATTTCTTCTTGTGAGGGATGGGCTGGGGGGGAGGAAGGTTTGACGTTTAGGGTTGGGGAAACCAAGGAGAGGATGTTGGCCTCGTTGGAACACGGCGCGCTACAAGAGGGACAGCGGCCGTCTGAAGAGGGACCATGTAGCCACTGTGGATGGTTAGATCGAATAACGAAAGTAAAGGGCGTCGACGCACGTCAGTGATGTGTTCTTGGCAGTAGATCGTTCCGCAGCAAAGAACTCGCGCGGGCTTTACAGCAAATTCAAAACTTATATGAATGAGTGGTCAGTCAAAAGGTAAAGGAGGGAAAGCAGACACACCAGATACCACAGTCACGGCCGATAGAATTGCGTCTGCGGGGGATCTTTGGGAGGGAGGTGCGGCGCGTGAAAACGCGAGGTGGAGGAGAGGGAACAGGGTCGTTGAAGGAGCAGATAGACAAGGGTGTTTCTGCACCAAGGTTGATAGTGTACTCCGGGTCTTCGTCGATGGAGTCTAGGGAGAGCGAGAGGGGGGGGCGGAAGCGTGGCATGGTCAGCGAAAAAAGAGACCCAAAACAATGTTAAATTTAATAGCACCTGGATCATCAAAACGGTCCAACCATTGCTCGACGAGGTCATCATGTGGCATAGTGGGCGGAGGGGGACTTGACCTTGGACGGGGCATGGGATGGGGAAAACAATTATTCCGGGATTATTTCAATAAATACCAATCAGTTATGTAAGCACGGCAGCACGGCCATCACCGCCACGTTGACTCCAATGCAGGGGGAGTTTGGAATTTGTTTTCTTCGGCAACAATAAAAATTTGCAATATCACACCAAGGTGCCTGTACGGGCCTTGTAGGCCCCCGCCCGTCCCCACACAATGCAGGGAGTAAAACTAATGAGCTTGGAGCCTCCTCGCCTAGCACCTCGCCTAGAGAGAGAATGAGTAGAGCAAGTCACGTTGTGGGGAGTGTTATAGTGAAACAAACGCGGGGATGGGTGCGGGCGAGGGCGCCCTAGCCACGGGCAATATGAAGGTTCAACAACAATTCTGATTGCTCCTCTGTTCTCCCGCGTCGCATAGGACGAATGCCGGCTGTGTATGAGGGCTGAAAAGAGCACTGGTATTGATAACTAACCTGCCGATGCACCTACCTGCGAATCTCCGATATCCAGGGCCGTTGCAATATATGAGCTGGTGTGGAGGGCGGACAACGGCTGCTTGCGTAGCACCCGTCATCCCCTCCTCCACTAATTCGGACAAGATCGCGGGGACAACCACGACACTGTAACACTGAGGTTACAGAATGGGGGAAGCGGTAATCACACACGTAGGTGGACGGGTGAAACTACCACTCTCATTTCGGGAGAGGTGAAAACTACCGTACTACAAGGTCACGTAGCTCGTTAAATATCTAACGCTGCGTAGGGCATGGGCCACCCGCAAATTCTCTATGATAACGAGGAACACAATAAACGGATAAACAAACTATAAACAGGATTATCTAAGCGAGGCCAAAGCGTGTGGACGAGTTACTGCCTACTCGTCACAGACACCTAGCTCCTTCTCCACTCAAAATACACCATCCTTTTCCAAATCCAAAAACATCATGTAGTATAAAAACTAGCTAGGTAAATGTATTACGAGGTAGCAAAATACAGCCCCCCTCCCATATATCAGTGTAAGCCCGCCGACCTGGCTTACACCAGGATTGGCGGAGTTGGAAAGCGAGTGCGACTGCCCCCATCAGTCGTGGGGCTTCGACCCGAGAGAGGAGAGGGGAGAGAGGAGAGAGGAGAGAGCGAGAGAGAGGGGCAAGATCGAGGACTTGGGTAGCTAGTCGTAAGGACGCATAACTTCCCTCTCCGCACTGGAATATACTAGCAATATATAATTATCAACTCAAGTCTGCTTTCTAAATTCTGCAAATGCGGTCTGTTCCAACATCTTACCGCAGAAAATGACGCACAAAGTCCAAGTCCGATAGTAACGTGCGGCTAAAAGCATAACTGTATGATGCCTTCAAGCGCTAGAAGGTGGGAAATAATGTGGTGGCGGTGTAGTGGCGATGTAGCTATGATGTTCAAAGCAAGTCGGATCCTTATGCTGTACATCTCTTCCCCACCACGCGTGTCGTTGCCTTCACAGCTGGGTCACTTGGAGATATTCTCGCTACTGCTGACCTCGCCCCTCAGGTTGCGAAGGCCCTCTATGATAATGCAAGTATGAGGAAGGAATGCGAAATCTTGGCGACCGAGCTCCGTTCCCTACAGAGCACCCTAATCCTGACTGAATATGCAGTGCAGCGCTATAGATCTGGACCTATGGGCGACATTCTGACTCATCTCGTTCTACCGGAGGCAGTCCAATGTCACCTATTGCTTCACCGGTTCTCGGAAAAGATAAATGCATGTCATCAAGCGCTATCGACGACTACCATATCCAGTCTATGGCGGAAGGTTGTGTGGGCTGCATCTGACGAGGTGACAACCTTGAGTACAGAGTTGTCGAACCACCGACTAAAATTATCAATGTTGCTGGTCTCACTAAATTCGTAGGAGTTAACTTCATGACAATCTCATTTCGTGACTAATTCTGTCTACAGAGTGTGGGGCTTATGGCTTTCGGGGACGAGCTTCGGGCGTTCCACGCGTGCCTGATTGAATCCCCCGCATATTCACGACCTGCTCTCGGCTCCCCACGCATTATTAAATACAACACGGTGGACGTAGTCGATGCTATTGGTGAGATTGTAGCGATTCCGCTATTGTTCTTTACCACATGGGAGGCGCGACCATCCATACTGATGACTAGCGCTATATCGACTGAATGGAATAGGCGTTCGATTATGTTGTCAAAGGATATTCCAAGAACCACATTGGGGAACACTATATCGAGCGAGGCGATTATCGGATGGTGCGGGCTGAAAATGACCAAGCCATCTCCCGTTCTGCGCTTGCGCAGGCTGTCAAGGAGGGAGATACGATCGAGATGAGCATCATCTTCCGGCCAAGTTCGGTGGTGGAGGAGGTTCTACGGAAATGTCTTCGGTGTTCTCATCTCGATACGAACACATCATTTGATGTTGATGGGTGGATACGATGGCAAGCTATGTTTTATTTGTGGAATTCTCTTGACCAATTATCCCGTCTAGCCCTCGTTGTGCCGGACGGTTTCAAGTCAATAGTATACCCGATAGAATCATAGGCCAAGATAACGGCTCTGAGGGGAGGTCCGAAAAGATATATGGGATTAGTGACAGTAATATGGCCGCTCTTCCTGCCAAGTGCGTCTTCCCTCCTGGTTCTCTTGCAGAACGATATTTCAAATGAAGTTACACTTTCGATCCAAATTCAATAGCAGCGACCAGCTGCGGCTTCAATCGCCCCAAATTCAGGCCACAGAAGTACATTTTTTCCGCAGGATCACTCTAGAAAATTTCAGCCCTCGCCTACACGAACTCGAGGTCAGTGTTCCGCTCGAGAATCTTTATTGAAGGATATGCGTTCTATTTTAAATATGGATCGTCTAACTCGCAGGATCAGCCTCAGGAACCTGATTATGCACCAAGCTATGGCCGCGTATCACACCATTCACCCCCAGCAATTTTGCATCATCTACCGCAAATGGAGCCAAATGGTATGATGTACAGCCACTCTGCGCCAGTTCCTGTTCGAGTCTTTGCGTGCCCTGTCCCTGATGATGGACCAAGAAGAAGGACGGGATCCTTAGGTCCCGGTGTCGGGCATAACTTACAGGGATCGGATGTGGGTGAAGAATTAGATGCAGAGAGCAGTGATTCGGGAAGTACTTATGACGTGCTTCCTGCTGCTGGGCAGAAAGTCTATGTCATCGTTAAGCTTGTTTTATCTGCCAGGTATTCTCTCTTGTTAACAGTGTCTCGTGTTGCTGGCACAGAATTCTGGGCAGTCGGGTGTCACTGGGAGGCCCTCGGTCAGCGGCAACTCGTCCAATAAATTCATTCCGGTGATGTTCCATTCGATATCCGTGAAATTTATAGTTCATTCAATTATGCGTGCAGTCGCTCAAACCTAGTGAGGTTACCAGTTAGCCATACTAAATCCGTCACCACAGATATAAATCTGACGAGTAACCATATTTCGAGATGACAAAAGAGAAATTAAAGCGACAGCTCCGTCTGTGGCGGTCCTTGTGCACCAAGTAGCCTACGATTTCGGGGTTATTACGGACGATATGTAGAAGGAGTGGCTTGTATTAGTCAATACAACGACCCAAGGCAGTATTACAGTGTCCCTCCATTAGGCCTTCTATCTGAGATATCAGCTATCCATGACCACAAACGATGCTGAACTGCGCAATAGATGCTTATTAATCTCACCTCTTTTCCTACACCTAGCCACGCTATAACGGAGTTACTTTATTCAATATGATGTTATAGGGTCGGCTGTTGGATTTGGAGAGGGAAAACAAAAAGGTTGTGTAGGTAGTAAGCCTGATTGTCGGCCCCCCTTATGGTGATAATCCGTTGCAATTGGGCACGTATTAAAGAACAATGTGTGTACTCTGTTGCTCCTCCAGAATGTGGTGGTAGGGCTCATTTCTCGGAGGCATCACAGTCGGAATGGATGCTTACTTCGGATCCGTTGACTCGAAAACCCCAGGATACATCTCGACGCCACCGAGGTGTCGGAACGCGTTGCAAGGTTTTCCAACACATCTTCCCCTACCCTATTTCTGCTCCACTCGCAGACGTGTGTTGTTCCTTTCCGAATTGCTGCGTACCTATGTTGTTAACCTGAGACGGCACTCAGGAAACAATCCCTTGAGATCGGAGGGTCAGTTTCCTCTCTTGTGGTAGATGGCGTAGCACTGTGATCGTATTGGTGGTTGAGTGTACCGCAGCTGCAATCAACTTGGTCTAATGCAACAGAACCGATCGTTCGGTACTATGTTGGAGAGAAGTGTTTGCGACTGACACAGGATCTGATAATATTGTAGGCTTCATAGGAGAAATGCCAGAAGGATAGCGGTCAGGCGACGCCCAACACCAGCAGGGCCTCTTGCTCTCGCTAGCACTACCAAGTCACAGATTAGAAAAGCACTAAGTCCGGTCCATGGACAGGCTGTCCATAGGGCAGCGGACTCGTTTGGGCGTCGGATCCAAATGATCGTGAGAACGCTGTAAGACGCCCGCAGATCGACACAGCATCAATCCTGAATTGTAATTTGTCATTTGTTGTCTACTCCTATATAAACCACACGGGGAACCTGACTCGTATATTACCTTGTGCAGCCTGAAGATGCCATTCCTTAGTCACCTACTGGGTCGGAGGAAGAAGATTAAAAGGGTTCCAGCTGGTCAGTTTATTCGATGAATCATTCTGGTGTGCGATCGACTCAATAAGACGCAGAATCAGAGAACGTTGTGCCGGGGTAGTTCCAGAATGCGAATAATACGATGTTCAACGGGGCCGTAACCATGGCCGATCAATCGACAACAGTGATTGAAAAACTGACAAACATTGGTTGTATTGACCAGGGAAGACCAGGTACGAGTCGCGGACTTGTTATTCCGGAGAGTCCAAAGCACTGAATCTAATATGCAAGTGCTTGAGGTCCTCGCATGAGAAATGACACCAGGAGCAGACTTTGATTCCTCCGCCCGCTACCCGCCCCCTCTATCCTATCCTGGAACCCGTGTAACCCTGACTACCAGAGTACAGCAGTGGCTCGTCGATCACCAGCGCACATGGGATATACTGTGGCTTCATGGGCCTGCCGGTGTTGGCAAATCCGCTGTCGCACAAACAATCGCCGAATGTGCTGCGGAGAACCGCCGTCTAGGCGCCGCTTTCTTTTTCTCCAAGTCCAACTGACGCGATGATCTCCAACCCGTCTTCATTACCCTTGCATATCAACTAGCCGTGCGGTTCCCAGGATATCTTCCACTCGCCGCTGCCCAGTTGGCCGCAGACCCTGATCTGCTGAGGAAGACGCCCCAGGTTCAATTCAGGAAGCTGATCATTGAACCGTTAAGGTCGTTATCGGCCCATCCAAAGCACCTCATTATCTTAGATGGCCTTGACGAATGTGACGGAGAACAGGCCCAATTAGATATCATCGAGTTGATCAACAACCTCATCCTCTCCCGAATCTCCATCCCAATCATCTGGATGATTTGCAGCCGACCGAAGCCACATCTAATGGATTGTCTCGCTCGAGTGGATTTCCCGATACATTGTTGGAGAGAGGAGCTGACAGTTGATGCAGAGGAGTCTCGAGCTGATGTGGCTCAATTTGTTCATGCGCGTTTCAAGGAGGTATGTACATAGGAGGTACCAGAACTATGTTGATGAAGACGTTAATGGATCGTGGCCTCCCGAGGATGATATTGTACGTATCATCGATGAGGCCTCAGGTCTTTTCGTACTCGCAAACACCGTTCTCAAGTACATTGAAGATCCTGAATCTGGGCAACCCAATGCGCGTCTCGCTGACGTGTTTTCGGTGATCAGACACTCGCACGTAGTTGGTGCGCTGGGTCCCATGCATATTCTTGATCTTCTGTATACACGGATCTTTCTGAAGTACCCAGAAATACCTGGCCATTAACACATAAGTTGCTGACGATTGGCATTGACGAGTTGACCGTGCAAGCTGAGAATACCCCACGACTCCTCTCGAACTTCCTGGGCATCACTCGTAGTGATTTCTACACCGCGTCACGCAAACTTCATTCTGTCTTGGATGTTCCCTCCCCAGAGGAGACTGACATCCGCCCATTGCTCCTTTTTCACGCATCATTCCAGGATTACCTCGTTCATCCCGCTCGTTCAGGCCGATCGTGTGTTACTTTATCCCCGAATACTAGCCCTAATGACGAAATGCAGATTTCAAGCCTGCGTTACGTTGGGTCAGTTGCTATTTTCCTCGCACAGTGCCTGAACTATCCCAGCACTAGCTTGTTGCCCCATCTGCCGGAGCTCGTAGATCGAGCACAAACTGAGAAGCTGCTGCAAGGGCACCTTTCGTGGCCTATTCACATCGCTTGTGCAGTCCCTCTACGATTTAGTCAGGACCGATAGCATGGGTGAAATTGATGACAAGCTTCTCAAGCGCCTGCTATATAAGGCCGCAGAACCCTTGGTATGTGTAACATCACGACAACCAATTTTCGATGACACGCGAACGTCGCCTGGACGTTTAGGACTTTAACACGGTTTCCACTCTTCGAGATTTCGGGAAACTGTCCGGCCGCGTATACTTCTTATTGGGATATGATACGAATGCGGTCCTTGCGATGGCTCACCGTGCTGATCCAATTGAATTTTACTCTCTGAAATCAGCCGCAGAGGTCTGGCCTTCCGTGGCCAAGATGATCGTGTAGCTTGATATCTATATATCACTAATTCAGATGTTACAGCCGGGTTCGATATATGGTAATCCATATTCCATGGGGCCTCCACAGGGCCCTTATTAAAGGCTTTGAATAATAAAGAGACCAGGGAGTCGCCTTACGCTCTCAAATAATTTGGTGTCCCAGCTTCCTCGTCGCCTGGGTCAGGCGTTAAGTGAACTTAGTATAATTGGAGGTGGCTAAAATATCACTTTGTGTCACTTTGTCTCCGAATTGGGGACCCAATGACGAAATGCAAGGTTCGAGCCTGCCTAATGTTGGGTTGGTGACGGCTTCCTCCTCCCAATGTTAACCCTGGCATGGTTGAAATTGATGACAGGCTTTTCAGAGTCCTAAAAATTGACGCGGAGGCTTTGGTATGTTCAGCCGTCGCGACAACTGATTTCCCTTGATTTCAATGACAGGATTTCGACTTGATCTCCACAAACGATTTCTAGAAACTCCCAGGTCCTGCATACTTTTTGCTGGGGTATGACACGAGTGCGGGCCTTGCTGTAGCTAACACCCGCGAGCCAAATATGTTTCTACTCCCTGAAATTGGCCTCAGACGGCTTGCCCCTTGTCACCGAGATGATTGTAGAGCCTGATATCAGTGGTGTAAGTGAGATGTATACATTAATCATTGTCCGGATCACTTGCATTAGCGCCCAGCAGAGACGTGAGAATTTTTCCGTGTGACCCCGAATGCTGGTCCGAATTTGTCACCTGTGGTCGCATCAACGAACCTCATGTCCCGCAACACTTCGATAGAGCTCACCCGCCTACGGACAAACCACCCAGAGGTATCCCGTTTCCTCACAGAAGAATACCAGCCACCATCTCCATCTAATATCGACGAGCTTATTCCTCATTCGGCGTCTTTTGGAGAGGACGTTACTCTCGACAATATCCACCCACGATGGAAGCGCAGCCTCTTCGCCCTCCTCGAACGACCGACATCATCACCCTCTGCATTCCTCGTATATGCAATGACGACCGGGCTCATCATTATTTCCGCGATCATCACCGTACTGGAGACAGTACCCGCTTTCCATTCAATCTCAACCCGGGTTTGGTTTGGGATAGAGACGAGCGTGGTGGCTTTATTCACTATGGAGTATATCGCACGGTGTATAGCGTGGAGTAACACTTGGAGAAGCTTGTTCAAGTGGATATTTTGTTAGTCTCCCTCAACCTCATGCTCACCGGCCTTTCTGAAACCGCGCTGATTGCTGGCGATTACGTAATGTTTCCAGCATTTTACGGGATTATCGACCTGCTTTCGGTGTTACCATATTATATTGAGTTACTGTTGCAACAGGATACTGTGAGTCGTCTGTTTGAACTAACGATTATAACTCTAATACAAGTCCTTTAGTCTGTATTATTCCGCTTCTCCATTCTGCGAATGTTTCGTTTGCTCAGAGTTTTCCGGCCATTTAGATATAATCATACAATACTCTTGTAAGTCTTTCCATCTTGTCGGTATATACCGTGATTGCTTACCTTGCTTCAGAACTATTGAAGTCATGTACCTCTCTGTGCGGAGGTCTCAACACGCTCTTCTAGCGATCGGGTTTTTCGTCATTATGATGCTCACCGTGTTTAGTACCCTTCTGTGCGCCTATTCTTTTTGAGCAAGCTAATAGTTATCTCACCGAGGAAACCGCAGATATTTCGCAGAAAGAGGTACTTGGGATGAAACCCTTGAAACGTTCATCAACTCAGACGGTGACCCAAGCCAATTCTCTGTATGTTTCCTTCATTAGTTGCCTCCTATAGTGGCTCATTAGCCCTTTCCAAGTCAATTCCTGCTGCAGCATGGTAAGTCCAGCGTTTTTACATGTGATTCTCTTCGATTTGTCTGATCCATCGTTTCTTAGGTTCGTTTTAGTCAGTGAGTCGTGTCCTGCCTCCCGATCCTGCACACTCTTCTCATCATTATACATACAGCTATTACCACAGTTGGCTACGGCGAAATCACCCCTCGTTCCTTTTTGGGCCGCCTGATCACCCTTCCAATACTCGTCTGTGGGCTATTACTTATCACGTTGCCAAGTTTTGTTCTCGGACGCGAATTCAGTATTGTCTGGGAGCGAATGACAAGCAATAAAGTGGGTTTCCTCCCCCCTGCAGTAACACAGTATCCAGATAAAAAAACTTCACAGAATCGCAGCGAGGGAAATTTAGATGCAGAAGAACTTGCCGATCCGATCGCTAATGATCCTACCCGCCTACTCTATCCACCCCTCTTCGCCCCACCAATCGATCCTGGAACGCCAAACGGGCAAACGACGAGGAGAGATCTCTCGAATATGAAATTGGCTCAGAATCAGACTGAGTTGAGCAAGCAGATTGCGGATCTCAGTGCTACCGTTGACGTGCAAGCGAGGCTATTGAGGAGATTAGTGACGGTTTTGGATGCGGAGGGTGAGGATGGGAACGATTGTGGGAAGGGGAAGCAGACGCCGTCGAGTTCTAGAAGGTAGACGATATATTTGTGCATGATTTGGTATACACCCCTCCACCAATCATAATGATTTCACTGCTGGGACGAGATATACACTCTCGCACACGGACCTCTTGATGAGTAGGACCTCGTGCCCCTCAAACGCCCGTATTCTATTGAAGAGCTAGTGACTCTCCTACAGGTGGATTACGAGTGAGCGCGAAATAGTAATTGGTGATTGCATAGAATCGTAGACATCACGTCCCGTAAACAAAATGACGAACTTGGCTTGCCCCAATGCTCTTAAGAACCCGGAAAACACCCGCAGTTTCTATCCTTTTACACTTCAATCTCAAAGTGGGCTCCGAGGATAGCCTACAGGGAAGACCTGTGTCTCGCCTCAAGCTGTCCCCTTTGTAGTGGAAGCTCAACAAACACACCCATAGAGCTGCTCGCTGATGATGCCAAAAGGTCGTAAGGGGTAGTATCTTGCACCTGGCTTTGATTTTGATCATAAAGCATACCAGCAGCCCCGTGGGTTCGATGCCATCCCTGTTGCTGCTTGTGAATCCTGGCTGGTCATGGTACTGAATTGTGCCACCCTGATCAGGTGCTCACCAAGCTGCTGCCTCGACCCATGGTCAGGAAGGGACCATGCAATACGGAGATTCAACTCCTGCTGGGTCAGAGGCCCATACAGTGTCGATATCAAAAGCCTAAACGTGTTGGTGAGCTTAAATGTACTCTCGGCGAGGAACAGCGTAGGCGAACTGAGGAGCTGTAAGCATTCTGTCCCTTGTCATTTCCCTTGAAGTCCGGTGACAATGAAGCACAAAACCGGCCCAAGCGCATAGGCTGGACAAAGTAATCGCGGAACGATGCATGGAGGAATCGTGAAGGGCCAGCATCCGCCTCATCCGATGACGGTACGTCCGGGGCTGAATGGAGTTTGTGCACTGCAGTGTAATACCCACCACGACTGATCCCCAAGAAACTGCACACATGGTGAGGAAAGCTTGTGAAGGAACCCTGGCGGGAAACAATAGCCTTGATCAACCGATGGGATATTGGCCAGATTTCTTCAGGAACATCCGACAGAATCCGCGCATAAAGTTAATCAAGTGTTCCATTGGGTTACGTGGTAATTCCACATGCATTCTGCTTGTTGTAGAATCGCAGGGCTTGAACCCGATGTTGCTGAACAGGCCTAACACAGCAGAAAAAGGGTTCTGATTCGCAATGTGAAACCCGCAATGCGAGTCACTCTAGTCTCCCGCGTTGCTGTGATATCAGTGGTTCCACGTTTTAGGTATGAAATGTGCTTTTCCCGGTTGTTTCAAGCCTTGTTGATATTGTTATAACCGATTTTGCGTACTCATTTCCAACTTGGGGAAACTTATAGATTGCAATTGCGCACTGCCTGAATGTGTGACCAGGGGTTGAATATCCTACCTCGTTTTCGCTACGTTTGTGACTTGGCCCTGTCCTGTTCCTCTAACTCTCCCTCCAGCCCCCTTCCCCTTGTTTCCCTCCTACCGTTTCTAGCTCAATATGTCTGTGTACTCTTTCATCTCGTCAATGGAATTACTTCAGATGTTGTATATGGAGATCTCCTATATGTGTATCTCTGGTGGCCGGGGGCTCCCAGGTCGCTTTTGTTTGTTATTTTAGGTCATGCTCGCTACCGCACGTCAATCAGGGGATTATAATTAATAGCAAGCACTGGACCTACACATGCAATCCGCATTTCGTAGACGACAAGCGACACACGTCCCACTTATTTTGCCGATGCACTGTCTCTTCCGCTCTATAAACAATTGGCGTCTCGGATTTGCAATTGGACATCGTACACTTACTTCTACATCCATCACAGCTTACACGTGGCGGCCCCGGCCTAAAGATTCGTGGGGTGGGAGGTACCTCGCCTCTGTTATTACCGCACGTCAATCAGGGGATCAGTAGCAAGCACTGGACCTACGCAGTGGAATACTTGCAGACCACACCTATTCGAAGACAATAGGAACAATCGTCTTGGGTGTCTTTGCCGGAGCACCTGCGTTTCCTCGCTGTAAATAATTAGCGTCTCAATTTTGTAATTGGACATCGTATACTTGCATCTACAATAATCACAGGCGCGGCCTCGGACGGTTTTGGGATGCGACATGCTGGGAGGTACCCCGCCTCCGTTCGGATTCTGCCATCTAGTTATATGGGGTTCTGCACCATATTCTCGGGGAACGACATACCGACGATGACCCTACCTCTGGCATTACACAATCGTGGTGGAGGGGAGTGAGGGAGAAAATGTGGTTATTTCTGATCAAGGTGCTAAAATGTCCATGGCGCCCAGTTTGATATACTCGGCAAGGGGAGGTCACGCCATCCGGAAACCAACCAGGGTCTCAGGAAATCCCGTGTGGTCTTGTGTGTTTCGTTGCTAGAATTGAACCTCCCTTACTGATTCAATGGGTAGCGCCACTATAATGCATCGTAATATGAGCGGAAGTTGTGGGCTCGAGGGCATGGTGGTAAAGCTCCTTGAGGTTTTTGAATTTCACTAGTTCCAGCGACAGGGTTGGGGGAAGCTTATTGATTTACCGTCCGTAAGACCTTTTAACTACTCTAGCATGACACAATATTGATAGGGAATTTCTGTGGCACCTAACGGGTGCGGGTTAGTGCCACATCCCTGCCAAGAAGGCCTCTTCTTCCATGCGGTTGTGTCAGGGCATTGGGCACGTGGGTGGGTAATAATAATAACATCTGCAGGCAATTTGAGAACATCTCAGGTCAGAATGATCAGTGATCCCCAGCGTTGGTAGCACCAGGGATGCCCAGAACGAATGCCAAATGGCGCTGTTCTCAATCTTGATCACCGTTTCGTAATCATAGTCATGCATCATAAATCATCGTGATACACACACATAAAACACGTAAAAATAGGAGGCTCACGTACATTTCAAACAGTTCCACCTCATACCCACAGTAAACCACACAACCACACTGTCGCTTTTTCCCTAGCGCCACCAGCCTTTTCATCAGTATCCGACGATGTCGGCCGGGATGTTAGAATACGAGTGTTCGTTAGCCTCAGAAACTCGTATGCACGAGAACTGAGGCTGCCGGTGATTCGAGCTACGTTATTTAAGGTAAATACGGAACAACAAAAGGAGCGAGTAATTGTCCTGGCATGCTGGCTACCGTTTACATAGAGATCGAGAGAAAAAAAAGAAAAAAAGATCGGGAGCCAAAACACCGGGAAGTGGGTCCAAGTACATTACGGAAATCACCACCCGACACTCTCCCAGATGAGTCCTGGCGCTGGTCATTCTAGTCTTCCAGCAACTCCCCTGGTCCACCACCTTCTTCGAATGCCGTCTCGGGCTTTTCGAAGTGGAACCCGTGGTTTCTGTTGAAGCACGGTGGGGTGAGTAGCAACCTAATGGAAGGAGGGACCCGGAATCCATATTCCGGCCCGGGGATGGTAACAGTGATGACAACTAGAGGACGGCGTTGCCGTCAAACACCTTGCCTTGTTTGGGTCCAACAAAAGTACATTTTGCTTAGTTATTTTATAGATACATGGTAACCTAGTTTCTTTTAGGAACGGAGGCCTTTTTCCTCTTGGAGGGGCCAGGATCTTGTTTAACCGTTTAGCATGTTAGGTTGAAGTTAGATGGTTATTTGTACCTACCTTTTTGACCCTCTGAATTGTCATCATCTTCGTTCTTTTCCTCGTTGGAAAAGCATTCGGGCTGTGGTCGGTACGGTTTCTTTATTTTTTTGTCAAACGGCGTGCTTTGCATCCCACAACCCGGCACCAAGATAATGATTTGTTCAATGACGGCATTGAAAGAGTCGAAATGTTCCTTCATTTCGGTTTGCATGACGTAGTGGCGCATACTGAAAGTCATTTCAACTAGTGCATTTCGGAGCTTTTGGGCGAGATCGGCAATGTCAATAAGATTATCGTTTTCATCGAATGCCAAGAAAGGCCGGAGACGGTGAGTTTTAACAAGTTTTTGGAAGGATTCGTTATAATTGGGATTGATAGGCAAGTGGTGGATGTCATTGTCATCAGGATCTGGTTTTATTGTGCAGGGTGAGATCAACAATGATGGAAATTAGAGTGAAGCATAAAACATACGTGGATTTTTATCATCTCTTGGTTCAAATATGTTTGCAGAGAGACGAATGCATCGCGGATCAAAGCCAGTGACAAATAGATGGCGGTGGTCATTTGTTGAAGCAATTTTGGATATGACATTTTCAAGGTTAGTTATTGCTTTTGTCCAATCTGGAACGAAAATTTTGTGTGCAGATGGGCAAGTGAGAGTGAGCTGATATTTGGCGCAATTAAGAGATTTGAATGATTGTAAGGGGACGGGCGTCGTGCCCCCCCCCCTTACACAAGGTACGTCTAGGGACTTGTGGTTGGACGTCCGGGCTCAGCCTTCCTAGCCAATGCCCAATGCCCGAGCCTGGTCTCAGCCTTCGGCCACCCCCATCCCCAAGCCCGATCCGCGGATGACTTTATTATCTTTAGTTGTTTGTGTATTGTTTGTGCATGTTATTTCTGGTAGCTATTGTAGTGTTTAGTTGCCTGGTCTGTGCACAGACCGCTATGTATATATGTAGCATGGGTGGCGATTGTAATTGCCACCTGAATATCAATTTGGTTCCAGTGCTCTTACTCCCCTAACAATGATGGGTTAAAGTTGCCTGATAGTTTTTATTTCATAAAGTGATTGGCTAGTTCAGAAAACAATTATATTTACCACTAGGTGATAGGAAAAGCTTGTTTGGACTCATAATGCCCACAATAGTTGCTGTAGCCCTGGTGGAGGCTTCATTGTTATTATGTTTCTCTATTAAAATTTCACCAGTTTGGTGAGATGTCCATGACACTGAAGGCTCCCAGGATGTTCTTGCAAGATAATTTGGTTGGTGTTGTAAGCAATCATGAACAATAGTAAGATTCATTTAGTAGTGAAGCAATTCAAAGTTGGATGTAGTGGTTGGAGGAAAGATGTCATGAGACCTGAGTGGAACCTTATATAAAAGACAACCTGTGTTGGAATATCTATCTATTTTGGCTGGTTTACAGGCTGTGTGGTTGTTGTTGGGGTGATCATATCCATTTTGTAGAACATGTAGTGACTTAGATCTTAGTTGGGTAGTTTAACTAGATTGCTCAACTCAGTTTGCTACCCTTGGCAAGTCCTGATAAAAGCACCAGAGTCAAACTGGCTCAGAAATTTGAAATAACTTTTTTTTCCCCTCATGTGACTAGCCCACTGCAAGGCCATGTTGCCAGGGTTGGCTTGTCCTCCCTGACTGCTACCACCTCCAGGTCCCTGCTAGCCAGCCACTGGGTCCTGATGTACCTTGGGTATTTGCACTTGGGTATTGTCCCCTAGCGAGGCCACTACTTCAGTGGCTAAGGTCCAGCTCTGCTTGTTCCAGCTTAGTAAGATCCAAAATGAATGGTATTCTACAGAATGAAAACATGACATCAAGTTTGTAAATATGTTCCTATTCCACTTTGACCTTCTATCTCTCAACAGGTACGATAGTTGGTTGGGTTTCTAGTTTCTGAGCTTCTGTTCATGCACTATTCTGGCTTGTGCACTAAGTGACTGTTGGAATATTGACAGGAAGAAAATCTCAAGATGGATGGAACACACAATAATAATGATGGACATGAACTCAGATTGTGAACTGTCCAACATAAATGCTCCACAGTCTGAAGATGGAATTAAGTATCAGTCTTCTAGGGAACTTGGAGCAATTGGAGCCAGTGTGCCATAAAAACTTGATTGTGGTGTCGGCAGACAGCAACGTGGAATTTTACATAGCAACAACAGACGATCTTTCAATCAGCCCTTGCCCAAACATGTGGGTGACATGTGAGGGACACATTTTTACATAATGATGGCTAAAAGGTTTTTTTCTTGCCTGGAGAAAGTGTTTTGAATGAATTTCTGAGGTACCTAAATATGTGTCAAATGCCTTGTGCAGCACATGTCCTGATCAAAAGGTCATCTGTGTAACCAGGGGGAGCAAGTTTGATGGCTTTCTGTTGTATGTGAGGGACACATTTTTACATAACAACAGCCACTTTCTTCACCATGGGCATAATATTTATGAAAACAGGTGCTGTAAATGTAGCCTGACTTGCTGTGCTGAGTTGAACTTATTCATATCAAACACAATAGTGATCTGGGTGCTGTAGTATGTGCATACTGCTTTGATGAGAGCCCACAAATCCAAATTGAATTAATCAACACCTGCACCATGCGACCATTGGAATCTTGGGTCATACTAGGTAGTGTTCTACCATGTGTACCACAAGGTGGACATATTGATCGTGTTTTCATTGCTATCTCATTTACTTGATCCTGTTTTCCTTTTCTTTGCATGGGCAATTTATAAAATAGTACAGGAGACACTGCTCAGTATGTGAAGTGCATCACAACTCTTCAGCCGCCAAGACAATATCTTCTGAAGTTGTGATATTATAAGTTGTTAAGTTGGGAAGAACATGGGAACACCTATACTAGAATCTAAAAATGCTTGCAAGAACATGGTAGCCAACCTGCTGTGTGGGCCATGACAAGCAGCATGCAGCCCAATGTCCAATGTCAGCTGAAGGACATCTTGTGTGGTGCTTGGAATAGGTATCACAATTGCAGCCTCATGCTGAGCGTTGTAAATCAAATTTAGCATCATTCACAATAGTATATGCACTAGGCAAAGCAAAGTGTGCATGCATGAGATACTTGTGCAATGTGCCCAACTGTTTAATCTTCCACAGAAATGCAGCCTTGTCAGGTGCATACTGTCCTCTGCTGCTCTCAACCTGTGGAATTGCAAAAGGTTGAGGGTTCTGCTGCAAAATGAACATACAGCAAATTCAAGTCAGTGTCTTTCTCATTGTTGAAACTTATCACTGACTTCTCTGGCACACCAATGGCCCTGTTCCATTCTCCTAGAAGAATGTGAGCTGTCTCCCCATCAACGGACAAGCTCAAAAGTGTGTGTTTGTTTTAAATGTGCCAGCTAGCCATCTACACCATCAGTTTTCTGATTCATTTCACCATTCCATGTGACATGTTATTGCCATCTGAGATTGTTGTAAAGTCTGTTGGTGTATTTTAGGAAACATGTAAGAATATTTGTAATGGTATCTTGCCTTGAATTTATTTTGTGTTATGTTTACTAATGCTTGTAATCTTTCTGTTTCTAGGCGTACTTCGCTGCTTGGGTGTAGGAAAGAGAATCATCCTCCAAGACAATCATAAGGATGAGGTGTGGTTGACAAAACAACCACGGGCTCATCTTCTCGACCTCATGAAACTGGGTACAAGTACAACTCCATTGAGTGAGAGACTTTAGAAAGAGAGAGAGAGTGAGAGAGAGTGAAACTGAGGGGAAGAAACTTCAGGCTGGTTACACTGTAGCCTATCAGAGGTCTTATGGCAGTGGAGACATCCTCGTCATTGGGAGCTCAGGTATCTAAGTACAGATATGCTACTTAAATATCTAAATGAAAATATGATGCAGGGATGGATTCTGCACATAGGTGAGTTTCCTCCCTCACATGGAGCAGTACAAATCAAATTGGTATCAAATGGTTGTAGGATATGAATGTCATCTTGCCGGCAACTTTGATTGAAGGTAACATAGGCATTATGGCTTGTAAGGGGAGCTCCACGATCATTTGGTTTAGCAAGATCAATAATGACAGGAGATAATGTTTGTCCTTGAGATTTGTAATTGGTGAATACATATGCTGGTGTAATGGCTATTTGTTGATGGGTAAGTCGTTGACATTGACCAGTGTGGTCAATGAAGTAGAAAGATACTGTGGAGGGCATTATCAAAATGAGACCATGTGAAAGGGGTATGAAATGAAGTGTGGTTGGAATATCAGGTTGGAAAAAAATCATGGCAGGTAGATAATGAAGGTATGTGTCTACACCTTCAGTTGTTTGTGGCAGTAATTCTTGTGGATCAAGAACCAAATCTTTGACAACACCTTGGGTTCCATTTGCAATATCAGCTTCTGTTGCAATGTTGAGTAGAACCATGGCTCTCATACCAATCACTATTTTAATGAAAGGTTTGAGTTTTACATCACTTTTTGTTGCATCAATAATGGCTTTGTCTTCAGGGGCAATCTGTTGTCTCCTGATGCGGTCCTCTGCAGGAAAGATGTAGATTTGTTGGTGTGAACAGTTGGCATAGCATTGAAGAGCCTCATTGTTCCAGTGATCAACTACACATCATCTTGGCATTATCAAAATACAATCATTCCATGGTGATGTTGTGAAATCTGGGACTACACAGTTTGCATTGGTGAGCAGAAGACTTTGTAATCAATGTTCATTGGCTGCTGTGCATTCCCCCAACCACATATGCTTCAAAAGTTCACACCAATGGGGATCATCAACTTGCATTTGTTGGTCCAACAAGACAATGTGTTGAAATTGGAGAAAAAGTTGTCAGCCCAAGTGACTTTGCATATCACATCCATCATGATATAGTGCAAGTTTTGTCTGTGCAACAGGTGGAAATTGATAGAAGTCTCCCAACAGAATAATGTTCAGTCCCCCAAAGGCTTCCGTTGTAGAACCAGCATTATCACATCATCCTCAAGTGATGGCTATGATTTCAGATGCGATAGATAATAAGCGCATTGTCATCATGGAACATTCATCAATAATCAAGGTGCAATTTTTTGTTCATGTTTAGTGTCAACTGTTGGTGTTGAATGAATTTTCCAGTCATCTCCAGTTATTGGACCAATTGAGAGCCAACTGTGTAACGTTTCACCCTCAATCAGTGTTGCTGCTACTCCTGAAGTAGCCATTTTGGCCAACCAATTCTGAACTCTGTGTTCTTCATACATTTTTGCAATGGTTTGGATGATGGCCAATTTACCCATTCCTCCTTCTCCCATTATGCACATGAGTAGTTGATTTGAGTTCTTTCCATTTAGATCATCCAATAATTTGGTTTCAACAATGTCATGTGCCATTCATTGATGATCATTTAGTTGTTGAAGTTTGGCTCATTTGGATTTGTGGTGAACAGGATGATGGGTTATGTTATGGGTTGAATTTCGGATTGTGGAAGAGATTGGTGGGTGTTCATCATTGTCAAGTTCATTTTCCCATGTAAAATGTGCTAGTTCAGTAGCCCATCTATGAATGATATATCAATATTCCTTTGTTCAGTTGCTGAAATGGTGCTAACCTGTCATACAGTGCTATGTCAGTTGTAGATGCTTTGGGGACAATCAGCATATTCGTGTATACTGCCGACATTGATCCACCGGAAATGTTATGGGTATAGGCAATTTGTAGTGCATCCTCAGAGTATGCAAATTGCCTTGCACTTTGTGCCTGTTGTTGATTTATTTGTAAAATGTTGGATATATCGTTGGCTTCATCAATGCCTTAGACATCATTCATGTCGTTATCTACTATGCTCTGCAAAGGTTCTCCTCCTGTTACAATTAATTCTGTCTGGTGTTGGAGACTATGATCCCAAGAAGAATAGTGGAATTGGATGTTGTCCAGCATTCTATGTGTTTCATTGGGCATAAGATGTAAGGTCTGGTAATATTTGGTGTGGAAAGAAATGTTGGTGTTTTTCAAAGTCTGAAGACTGCACCATGGTCAGAATAACATGAGGACAACAGCACAGTAGAGTTCATGTTCCTCTGGACAATCATTCCTTGGAAACCAACTGCCAATGAATTTGGCAATAGTCTCATGGTTTTCTCAACGTATCACTTGAGCAGATGTTTTGTTTGTGGCAGGTAAGTAGGGGACATGAAGTGATATGTTCATGGCTCCATTATTGTGACTATTTGGACTGTCATAGGTGTTGACAATAAAAGCATATAGGCTTGCTTGTTCTAATGCGTGTCCTCAGTATTGATAGTCACTCAACTGGTCTTGTAATGCAAGGTGACCATTCCTAAGTGCTATGGGCTGGGAAGACCATATATATTAGCAAGTAGTAGTTATAAAGAGAATATCTTGCTTATTTACTGCATATGATTCAATGTTATTTCTTGAGAGGGAAAATGAAAATTAAACAATAGTATGTGTTATGATAATGACAAATGACTTACTGTTGTCATATCCATGCCAACTCAGAGTCTAATCACTTGAACTTCGGCTTCTCGATTCCACGTGTGCTCCACACAACAACCCTCTGCCCTCCGACTCGGCCCCGACTTGCTCCAACCACAACCCACTGCCCTGATCACGCGACCACCTCCACACGTGCCGTGGTCACCTGACCCTCGGTGTCTCTAGTTCCAGTCTCCATTTCCCGTCCGTAGTCACGATACGTTATCGGTCTCCATACCTGTACCGGTTTCCATTCCATTCGTAATCTGTTCGTAATCCGTTGTAACTATATCGGCCTCCGCTTCGCTCCGCACGTAATCAGTACGAGTCATAGTTCGTAAGGCCAGTAGTATATATACTGTAGGTACTTGGCTTGTACTCCTCAGTCTGATAATCGATTCGAGCAGCGGACCAGCTCCCTGTTCTCTATCCTCTCCTCTCTTCTGCCTCGCCCCGCTTCGGCCCCGACTTCCTGAAATACGGACTAGGACAGTAGGAGGGCACAGCACATACGCTGAGGCTGCAAGTCCAACCCCCCGCCCGACGTACTCCGCCTCGGTCCCAAAGTCTACATACTGACTTTGCCCTGTCCCCCGGTTACCTTATATCAAGGTTACCACCCCGACCCTCCGCCTTGGTCCCGACCCGCACCAGCTCTAACAACTGTGATTCATGTAAATAGGGATAAACTTGCTTTATTGTGGCGCCAAGATATAAAGGCACAAAATGATGGGAATATAGTTGTGTAGGTTGTCCAAGAAGACTGGCCATAACTTCTGGAGCACTGAATTCCTTCTGTTGGTTAAGGGCATTGACACACTGTGTCAAAAGGCATTGGGTGATATTGATAATGTTATTATGGCTATGTTCTTCAGCAAGATGATACTCCAGTCGCTTTCCCATAATTGCCATAGCATTGCTTGTCTTTGGTAATTGTTTGCCCATGTACTTTGATACATATTGTGTTGCATCACCTGTTTCATGCATGTTCATCATTAGCTTAATATCATGGTTGCAAATGAATGTTTGCATGATTTCAGGTTGAAAGTTATTAAGATAGGGTGCACAACATTTGGGTCCATAATCTCCATGATTATTGATCCAATCTGATGCTGCAAGTGTTATCAGAAGTCCCCTTAAAGTCCCCTTAGCAGAAGCCTCACCAGAAGGAACTCTTATCAGAAGCACCCAAAGTATATAAATAGATATAAGACCTGTCATTCTGAAACAAACAGAAGTACCATCAGAACAATCTATACTTAGATAGATAAAGATATGACTCACTTACCTGGGTCCAGATATATATAGTAGGAGCATAGCCACACATAGTAGTATATAAGGATACTGTACCATACCCTTGTATCCTTATCTTAGTGTTATAAAGTTCTTGCCTCCTATAACTCTTTGCCTCTAAACTGGCTGGACTATAGTGCTCCGTCATCTCCAAGTCATGCTTAGTAGGACAGGACCAAGTCTGTATAGACATCCTGTGTCGAACCCCGTGCTACTCAAGAGCGAACCCCTAACCCAGGTAACAAAACACTAAGATACTTTGCTGCTTATCTCCTGCTCGCCCTCTGCTCTGCTCTGCTCTGCCAACATACTGAATGCATCGAGGTACTCTGTGTCATGAAATATGACGTTGTTGCCAATTGTGACATTCTCTGTAGCCATTGCTATGTTCTTATTCTCCATCCCACCCCTGCCAGCAGACCTGGCTTACCTCCTCATATTTGTCTTCACCTCAACCACCACCCTCATCGCCTACCGAATAATCACCCTAGAACTTGAATGCATCATGTACCCCTGCCACTGTTGTGTCATCAGATCATGGAACCTGTATTCAGGAATACCCATAATTGCCACCCAATTCTTCATACTTCTAGTGATAATCGATCACTAGACAAATATCACCATACCTCCAAAGAAATTCTCAGCCTGAGAATCCCCATCACCCCCTCATCCCAAATCAAGAAACAGAATCTCAGGACCAGGTATACAAAACCTGGATCCCAGAAGAAATCCTACACCATGACCCACTCAAACACTGTTGCTGTTCTATCCTCCATCCCCATTCGACTCACCTGCTCCAAGTGCATCAACATCCACACACACTTGAACAAGTTTTGCTGAAGAACTAGCAGAACAACAAAGACTACAACATGAAAAAGAATTAAAAGAACATTATGAACTAGGGTAAGACCCTAGCTGTGCCTTCGGCACAGGGAGTATATTAAGAGAAGAGTTATAGTTGAGTTTATAGTGAGATTGGCAAAATTTTGAGTTTTCTTGAGTCACATGACATTGTTTGTAACTGTTTTGATGTGTAGATCATTCATACATTTGTCTATAGTAAGATAATCACCCCTATGCCTTTGGCACAGGTATGATTCTCTTATTCTCATCTCATCTCCGGATAGACCACAATCCATGCCTTTGGCATGGATCATGGTCTATTTATTTGACTCAATCTTTAATCATTGAATATCACAAATACTGTATAAATATCTATCTACAATCTAAGTTGTCCAAATACTTCATTGTACACTACATTTGGAGTCCTTCTGGTCTCATTATCCTCTGGTAACACTACTCTAATCCTGTCCCCAGATGTACATCTAGAAAATGCTACATACAATTGGCCATGAGAAAATACTGATTGCTGTAAATTAATTCCTACATATGCAACTGATTGTCCTTGTGACTTGTTAATGGTCATGGAAAAAGCAAGTCGAATTGGAAACTGTATGCACTGAAGGGGAACAGCCAAGTCCTCATTTGAGGGTGTCAATACAGTCCTTGGAATCATCACCATCTGTCCAGCAAATTGAGCATCTCCAGTAATAATCCTACACTGTAACACTCTGTGTCTGATTTCTGTCACAATCATCCTGGTCCCATTACAAAGTCCCTTCTCTGGATCCAAGTTTCTGAGGAGCATCACAGGACATCCAATCTTTAGTCTTAACTTTGACAATGGAAGCCCACTTGCTCTGAGTGAGTTTAAATACTCCACTGGATAAGGCTGGTAATTATTCATCTGGTCATTCTCCAACAGCACAGAATCTGCACTATGCAGTGCATGAACCTCCCCTGGAAACTTGGCAAGAATTTCATCATTAATGTCATCTACCTCATCATTTCTGGCAGATAGAATTGTTCTGTCCAAGAAATAATCATCAGGTTTGTTGAGTTGAGCAATCCCAGGATAGGTAGATTCAATCAATCCATCCAAGTCAGCACAGCACATTCTGGCAGGGATTTCAATCATTCCAGTATCATCCATGTTTCTCCCAGATCCAATATCCAACAGCCATGCAGCATGCTCTGCAGCCTCAGGAGAGTTCCTCAATCACATGTTGCGCACCAAGTAGTGGACCTCCATATTATCCCAGAGTGCACTTTTGACTATTGAGGCACCCACAATCTGTTGTCTAAGTCCCTTTGGTATTACAGGAAGTGTTTGACGGAAATCACCTCCAAATACCACAGTGATTCCACCAAAGGAACTATTCTTGTGGAGTAAGTCTCTGAGACATCTATCAACAGACTTGATACCATGGATATGTTGCATAGGAACTTCATCCCAGATGATGATTTTGGTCTCCTGTATCAATCTGTGCACCTGAGTATTTGGTTTGATATTTGCAACAGATTCTTGAAAGGCAGGAATCGGGATCTTGAATCTGGAGTGGGCAGTCCTACCACCCTCTAAGAGAAGTGCAGCAATGCCAGAAGAGGCCACACAAAGAGCCACTTGGCCTCTAGACCTCACAGCAGCAGCAATGGTATTACAGACAAAGGTTTTTCCACCACCACCTGCACTGTGGATGAAAATCATCTTTCCCAAGTTATCATCCAGAGTTAAGAACAGCTTCATAAGCTGCAGACTGTTCTGGATTGAAGTCCCTCCGGTTTCTGTGAACTCTCTCCTCCAATTCATTGCGGTCATAGTCAAGCTCCAGATGAATCAAGTAATTTCCTGGGAGATTTTCCCAAGGTCTTCCATTCCCAGGTCCTACAGAAAGTGGCATAGGTGGATAGTCAGCCAAAGACTTTCCAGACTTCATCAGGATTTGGTTGAGAAGGTATAAGCCATAGTCATAGACTTCCTCCTGTGTAAATTCCCTGTCCTGATAGTGAGGGATATGTCCAAGTTGTCTCCTAAGGTCATCACAGATACTCTCTCTGAACCTTTCCCAAAGAACATCAGGTGAGGTAGGATTGCAATGTTGGAGAATAATGATGAATAAACGTCGGAGCAATGATCCTGTCTGTATTTGGCTAGCTTCTTGCAAGCACTGAATCCACTCGTGGTCATCCTGTAACAATCCCCTTGCAAAACATGCCTCCTTGAATGAGTTATACTGGACATCATCAAAAGTGCGCAAGTCTGCAAAGGATGTAGCACCTGGAATAACTGTCAACAATGTTTAGAGGTAGAAATCTCTCCTTGACTTACCTGGAACAACTGTCAACAACATACGGAGGTAGAAGCGCTCTCCTTGACTTGGAGATGCAAAGAACATCCTTCCAATAGCCTCTCCTCTTTGCCTGGGTTTCCACTTCTTGCCAGTTTTGCTGTTGTACACCCAAAATCTAGGAAAGTCCTGGTATAAAGTGTTGCGAGCATGAGGATAATTGCGGTTGGCCTCAAACCAAGCAGTAAGCATGGTCTTATCAACATTTGGGTGGTTAAGAACTTCATCCACATTTTGCTCTGGATCATAGTACACCATATGTTGGTTTTCCAAGTGCACAGGCAAGCGATAGACAGGAGGGAACTCTCCATGCATTGGGAATTCAAAGATATGCCAGAGAGCTTCAATTGGGGATACATAGCGAGAATCCAGATATTCCTTGACCTCATTGTGCTGTTGGTCTGGTCTTGAGATAATCTCAAGAGTAGTTCGATCATGGCCCTTGTAAACATACTTGTGGATGTACTTGACAGCAAAAACAGAGGCACAGATCTCCAAGTTGATATGACATCCAAATTTGGCACTAAGGTACTTGGCAAAAGGGACAACCCAGCGGTTATCAAAGGTAAATGTGCCCTTGGTGAATGTACGATCATTATTGCATCTGACATATTTTGGATAGCCATCATCTCCATATATAGTCTGATCATTGAATGGTTTAGGATAGCCCTTGCTACACTTCCCATCCACCATACACTTGGCATTAGGATATTCAGGACCACAGGGACCATGGAGCATTGATGAAGTCACAATACCATAGAGAACAGGCTCAGTGTTGGGATCTGGCAACTCTGCAGAAACAATTGAATCAACATGGGCAGCATCTCTGATCTTATCAGGACCATCCAGGAAAATGAGGAGATGCATGTGGGGTAATCCTCACTTCTGGTATTCAATGGTATGAACCATGCCAACCACCTTTCCAAATAGGCCACCTTTAATTTCCTTGAGAAGAGCATTCTTCTTCTGCTCAAAGACCCTTGCCACAATATCAGGCCTATCTGAGACAGACTGTTTCTTCTGGCCTGGACCCAACTCCTTGAATAAAGCCTCCTATACTTCAGGCCAGTTTGGATTGGCAGTCATAGTCAAGAAAATATCAGGCTTCCTGAAAGCCCTACAGATAGCCATAGAATCCTGGAATAGCTGGTTCATGTAACGCTCACCCCCCACATGTGTTGAAGGAAGTATAACCCTCTGGCCATGGTTGGCAAGGTTGAGATTCTCATCTCTATCACCAATAGCAGCATCCTGGAGGCCTTGGTATAGATCAGCTCTAAGCTTCTTTTGATTTGCCCTAGTCCAGTTGAGAATACTCTGCTCATTTGAGGCCCAAGCATCAACAACAGATTGTTGGAATAGTCTGCCACCCCAGAACAATGGAGGCTGGGGATCATTGTGGACATGGGAGCAGTATGCATAGTAGCATCTCTGGGGAACATACTCGGATCTCCGGGTACCTTTGGGTCCAGGAAACATAGGAATTTTAGGGTGCCAGCCATTATCACCATGTGGAAAGAGCAATGTGTAGTGGAGGGTAGCATAGGAAGACTTGAGATGTGTAATTTTCCTGAGTCCACCACCATGTAAGCACAATACAATATCTCTGTGGTCAGAGACATTCTCCTCCATGCCAGAGCCAGGAACAATGACTGCTATCTCATCAGCAGTAGGAGCATTATATCGCCTCTGGTCTTGGACAGGATCAATATGTAGTTGGGCAGTAATAGTCTGCTGCTCTCCTGGAGGCTTTTCACGCATGATTTGATATGCCTGCTTATATGCATGAATGTAGGGATGTGTCCGGTGTAGCATATCCTGGAGTTGACCCATGATAACAGGATCACCAAAGCCATCATTGTTTTGATTTCTGATCTGTCTTTACTCCTCTGGATCATATATATATATTTGAGCATATTGTGCAGGCTGGTTTTCAGCTGGTTGAAGAGCCCCTGAGAGATGGTGGAGTTCTCCACAGATTTTGAAGCAGTAAGGACCAGAGGCTCGAGTAACACTGGCATCAACCTTGACCCCAAGTAATGTAAAGGCCAGTGAAGCATTATAGCATCTGATATTTTTCTTGAATGTATCAGACTGAGGACTAAGTCCACACATTAAATCTTGAAGAACATCATCCAGATGATGATATGGCTGTAACCGGACTTCATTTTGAAGACAGCAAGTTCCAAATTGAGGATTATTAACTCAAGAGCTTGTAAGTTTTTCACTTGTAAAGTGAAGAGCACCACAATATCCACACACAATATTCATAAGACCTAAAGTGTGGATTTCAGGTGGTTCAGAGTAGGGGCGACATCCCTTTGGAATAGGTCCTCTTTCAGGGATAGGATCATTGTTATAGATATTCTCCTGATTTTGTTCAAATATCCTGGGTAGTTCATTTGGTATATCTTGTAATTCTGGATTTCTCCCTGCCTGAGCCTGGAATTGCCCTAAATCTTGTAGAGCCTGCTGTGCAAGATCATTATCCTGCTCTGGGGCTTGTGGGTCCCTATCCTCTTCAAGTTCAGCTTGATGCTCGTTTCTCCAATTATTCAACTGCCTTTGTAAATTTTGTTCCCTATGTTCTATTTGTTCTCTTTGCTCCTCTTGTTCTTGTGTCAATCTTTGTATTTCTTGTTTTCTTTGCTCCTGCTGTACTCTTTGTATTCCCTGCCCTCTCTGTTGTTGCAATAATCTTTGTATTTCTTGTTCTCTTTGTTCCTGTAAAACTCTTTGTTCTTCTTGTTCTCTTTGTTCTCTTTGCTCTCTAAGTTGTTGTTCCAATAATTCTACACCTGTTGGAGCCAGATTGGCCTGTGGTACTGGCAGTGCAAGTCTTGCCTGGTCCATATTGGTCTGGGCCACATTGGGCCTACCATGTCTACCTCTACCTCTGCCTCTTTGAACAGGCTCAGGGAGTTGTGGTATGTTTCTAGGAATAGGATTTTCCAGAGGTCTATCCCAACCCTCTCGTAATTGCACTGGAGAAGGGAGAACAATATTTCTTGAAGCAGAAGGTCCTGCTTGAGGATTAAATGGAGGTAGCAAGGGTACAGAAGATACTCCAGTAAAAGGTCCAGCCACAGATCCAGAAGGTTCAGCCACAGATCTAGAAGGTCCTGCTTGAGGATTAAATGGAGGCAATAAAGGGACTCCAGCAGAGAGTTCTCCCACAGATCCCTAGCCAGTCTGGAAATCCACAACTGGGGGGATGGGAGCTCTAGCAAGTTCCTGGCCAGTCTGGTAAACCATAACTGGGGGAGGAAGAATAGGCATAGCTCCAAAGTTTGGCTGTGAAGGAATTGGGGGAGGAGGTCTGTTGCGCTCCCTACGATCCTCAGGAGAAGTCATCTGCAAACATTGTTCTCGTTCAGTAGTGCGAGCAGCCTCATGTACTTGCTCTGGAGTTGTGGGAGGTGAGAGTGGATTCCTAAAAACAATATATTTTATTAGCAAAAAAACATTATGACAATATACTCACATCTTATTCAAAGATCACTAATTTATTCTAATTAAACAATCAATTACCAATTTTTAGGTATTTAAATCGCATTTTACTCACCTTTAATCCACAAAGTTGGGATGGTTTATTATGAGCACCTGTATCTGAGCAGCTAGACTGGGTATCTATGATTTATTTTAATTTTTTCTGAATTTTAGAGAATATTTACGAATATATTTACGGATTTTTGCGATTTTCGATGATTTTCGATGATTTATTTGGTTCTGTTTGGTAGCGAATATTGTTTGCTGGATATCTATAATTTATTTCAAAATTTCCTGAATTAGAACGAATTTTTACGGTTAATTTTACGGATTTTTGCGATTTACGATGATTCTCGATGATTCGTTTGGTCCTGTTTGGTAGCGAATATTGTTTTAATATTTTCCGATTTTTTGCATATTTTTGCGTATTTTTAACGAATATTCGTGACTGGGGGGGGGACGACTCACCTTGGTGGCAGGGAGATCAATGGTGGGGGTCAGAAAGAAGGCCATCCCTGCTGTCAGGTCAGCTATTTAACCCTGATAAGTTTGGATGTCGGGTATGTCGGACATCAGGTAATTGGCAGTTGCCATCAGTCGCGACCTCTGAGCATTGATCCGGATTTGTCAGCAATTTGTAAAATTCGGACAATTTCAAAGAAATTCCCATTGCTCAATGTCCCGCCTATTGATTTATTCCCAGACCTTTTGGGAGGTATTGGGTGGATGCTCGGTATGTGGGTGCAAGGTCTGGCACGTAGAAAACCGTTTTATGAGCGACAATACCTTATTTTCTTTGTGAACATAAATTGATTGTTGTATCATATTGTGCCTATTGAGCCGGGTTCAAACTGTAGGAACATCTTCATATTCATCATATGTCCAATCCCTCAAGGTTCTATGATATCCAAGGGACAGCAGGACCCTGAGGTGAATTTCCTTTTAATATATGTTAGAATTATTGTTCCTCAGTATTCTCCCTATCGATTCCGTTCCAGACTTTTGTCCAGTCTTCGCAATCCTAATCGCCCAAGGTCCCCAAATTATCGTAGCAATTGAGCTAGTGGAAGGCATTGAAAATCCGCTTTTTGCATTTTCTCCTCTGATGGCAATCAAAGCCTATGTCCAATGCCTCCACATCCCACCTATCAATAAATACCCATTAAATTGGGAAGTTGCCATGCCCATGGCCGCTCACCAAACCCATGTTTACATAGCAAACGAACGCCTCTGGCACTGGGAATACCCCCCATCAATGTCCGCATCAAAGGTGTTATTCCTCATTGTTGCCTCTATTGATTCGCTTTGTGTCTTCGCGAAAAGGGAGGGCCAGTGTGCCCCAATCGGAATCCCAAGTATCATTGACATTGAACCATTTCCCAACCCTCTACAGACACCTCTTCCCCCACAAAGATCAATTTATCCTCATCATTCTTCCTATCAACCTGCTTTGTAATTTTGCCGTTCACATCTCGCTACCCACTACCCCAGATCCCCAAATTTATAGGCCCCCAGACCCCCCCCTTGGAATCCACCCCCTCAGCCAGCTAATCAGAAAATATTATGTCAGCTGACAAATCTTAGTCAGCGCTGACTAAAAATTGGTCATCAGCCATTATCCCAGACTCGTTGTCCCATTCTCTTATAGACTAGGGTAAGACCCTAGCTGTGCCTTTGGCACAGGGAGTATAATAACAAAATTTTGTTAGGTCACATGACTTTGTTTGGTAATATTTGTTTGTCTGTATTTTGATCACATGACCTTATTTATGAATATTTTGATAACTTTGGTATTATTTGAGATAGTTTGAGTACTTGAAATCTGTTAGTTAAATGAATTTAGTATAAGTTTTTTCTGGATCACATGATTGCATTTAACAATATTTTAATGACTTTAGCATTATCTGAATAGATGCCCAGACCCTTCGGCCTGGGCACTTGGAGTGTAACAATTGTTTATATTATCTGAAGCTTAGTATTGTCTAGGTATGTTATATTACTTATATATTAAATACAGCATGAAACTAATCACAATACATGCCTGAGCTTACACACAAATTTGGATGACTTTAGCATTATAGTTAAGTTTAGAGATTTGAGTGAAAATCTTTTTTGGAAGTCACATGACCTTATTTACTGATGTTTGTAAGTGACTGAATAGATCACATGATCTTGTTTATCAATGTTTTGATGACTTTGGCATTCACTCAATGGATTACATGATCATGTTAATCAATATCTTGATGACCATAGCATTATCTAAATGGATGCCCAGATCCTTCAGCCTAGGCACTTGGAGTGTGCTAATTGTTTATATTATCTAAAGCTTAGTATTATCTAAGTATGTTATGTTATTTATATCTTGAATTCAGTAGGGAACTGACTACAATCCATGCCTTCAGCATGCATGTGTGGTCAATTTCCATCATAATTTAGCATTGTCTGAATATGTTATATTACTTATATCTTGAACACAGTATGAAACTGACCACAATCCATGCCTCCAGCATGCATGTGTGGTCAATTTCCATTGCAATTTAGCATTATCCTAATCTTAGCATTGTCTAGGTATAATATATTACTTATATTTGAACACAGTAGTGGGTGGTCAATTTCTATCACAATCTAGCATTGTCTGAATATGTTGTGTTATTTATATTGTGAACACAGCAGGAAACTGACCACAATCCATGCCTTTGGCATGCATGTGTGATCAATTTCCATCACAATCTAGCATTGTCTGAATATCTTATACTACTTATATTTTAAACACAGTATGAAACTAACCACAATCCATGCTGTTGGCATGCATGTGTGGTTACTTTCTATCACAATTTACCACTATCCTGATCTTAGCATTGATTACATCAATTTACTTTGCATTTCTCTCACCTGTAACTGAGCAGTTAGATTTATCTTTAATTTATTTCTAATTTTCCTGAATTTTTACAATTATCTTTATGTTTTATTTGCTATTTACAATGATTTTGGATATATTGCTTGGTCTTGTTTAACAATAAGTATTCTTTTAATATTATCCGAATTTCCACGAATTTAAGCGTATTTTTAGCGATTTTTTATGGCTGGAGAGGGATGGTGGCAGGAAGATCAATGGTGGACGGGGCGTGAGAAGCTCAGGTGGGCATTGATCCGGATGTGTCAGCAATTGCCAGAATTTCCATGTTCCCCAAGAAATTCCGATTGCTCAACATTCCACCTATTGATTTATTTGTGGATTGCTTGGAGGCCATGATGGGGATGTATGACACGTGAATCCCAGGTTTGGCGCGAGGGGAATGAGTATATGAGCGGAGATATTCAATATCATGTACAAAATGAAATTGAGTGTTGCACTATATTGTTCCTATGGGTATGGTCCAGGACTTTGAGGGCATGTGCACGTAGATGAGGGGTAACATGTGTCAATGTAGCAAAGATATAGGATAATTGCAAGGCCCTGGGATGAATTTCCTTTTAAATTACAGTGTAATTACTATTCCTCCACATTCTCCCTATTGATTCTGTTCCAGATTTCTGCGAGGTCTTCGCAGTTTGTACCCCAAATGACTACCAAAGTATTGTAGCAATTGAGCCAGTGGAAGCCACTCAAATGCGCTTTTTGCATTTTCCCCTCTGATGGGCCATCAAAGCCCATGTCCAATTGCTCAACATTCCACCTATTAATAAATACTCGTTAAATCAGAGGATTGCCATGCCTATAGCCGCCCCCCACTCCCAAATTTACATTGCAAATGAACGCCTCTGGCACCGGGAATACCCCCATCAATATTCCCATCAAAGGTGTTATTCCTCATTGTTCTCTCTATTGATTCGCTTTGCGTCTTCGCGAAAGGGGAGGGCCAGCGTGCCCCAATCGGAAGCCCAAGTATCAATGCCATTGAACCATTTCCCAGCCCTCTACAGACACCTCTTCCCCCACAAAGATCAATTTATTCCTCATCATTCTTCCTATCAACCTGCTTACTAATTTCGCCGTTCACATCTCGCTATCCACCCCCCCAGATCCCGAAATGTATAGGCCCCCAGGCCCCCTCCTTGGAATCCACCCCCTCAGCCAGCCAATCAGAAAATATTATGTCAGGATTGGTCAGCGCTGACTAAAAATTGGTCATCAGCCATCATCCCAGGCTCGTTGTCCCATTCTCTTATAGACTAGGGTAAGACCCTAGCTGTGCCTTTGGCACAGGGAGTATAATTACAAAAAGTTGAGTTTTGTTAGGTCACATGACTTTGTTGATATTTGTTTGTCTGTATTTGTCAATATGTTGATCATATAACCTTATTTAATTATCAGAGTTAGCCTAGGTACTTGAAATGTATTAGTTAAATGAGCTTAGGATAAGTTTTTCTGAATCACATAATCATGTTTACCAATATTTTAATAACTTTAGCATTATCTGAATAGATGCCCAGACCCTTTGGCCTGGGCACTTGGATTGCACTAATTGTTTGAGATTTAAAATCAACTGATGACAGCTATTTGTCTAAATTATATGACCTTGTTTACTGGTATTTTAATGCCTTTAGCATTATATAAATAGATGCCCAGATCCTTCAGTCTGGGTATTTGAAGTATGCTAATTGTTTAATATATATCTTGAACAAACATTTTAATAATAGTTGAGTTTGGGAAGGTTTGAGTGAAAAAACAGTTTTATGGAAGTCATATGACTTTGTTTACTAATGTTTGGTATCAACTGAATGGATCATATGATCCTGTTTAATGACCTTAGCATTATCTGAATAGATGCCCAGATCCTTCAGCCTGGGCACTTAGAGTATGTAGTTTACTTGTTTTAAGAGAGATTCAATTTCTCTGAGTCACATAATCTTATTTACTGATATTTTAATCATTTTAGCATTATCTGAATAGATGCCCAGACTGGCCTGGGCACTTGGAGTATACTAATTGTTTCAGACTACATGATCTTATTTGCTGATATTTTAATATTTTTAGTATTATTTGAATAGATGCCCAGACCTTTTAGCCTGGGCACTTGGAATATATAATCTACTTGTTTTGAGAGAGATTCAAATTTTCTGAGCCACATAGCCTTATTTACTGATATTTTGATCATTTTAGCATTATCTAAATAGGTGCCCAGACCCTTTGGCCTAGGCACTTGGAGTATGCTAATTGTTTATTATATATCTTGAACAAATAATTTAATATCATCTGGTATTATCTGAAGCTTAGCATTATCTGAATATGTTATGTTACTCAGATCTTAAATACTGCATGAAACTGACCACAATCCATACCTTATTTTCCATCATAATCTAGGATTTTCTGAATATGTCATGTCACTTATATCTTGAACACAGCATGAAACTGACCACAATACATGCCTTCAGCATGCTTGTGTAGTCACTTTCTATTGTAATCTAGCATTGTCTGAATATGTTATATTACTTATATTTTGAACATAGTATGAAACTAACCACAATCCATGCCTTCAGCATGCATGTGTAGTCAATTTCCATTGCAATCTAGCACTATCCTGATCTTAGCATTGTCTATGTATATTGTATTACTTATATTTTGGATATAATATGCATGTGTAGTTACTTTCCATCACAATTTAGTATTATCCTGATCTTAGCATTATCTGAGTAGATTGTATTACTTATATCTTGGTTGCAGTATGGGTGTGTGGTCACTCAGTTTTGATTATATCAAACTTCCACTATTTACTTTGCATTGTCTGAGCAGTTGGATTTATCTGTAATTTATTTCTAATTTTCCTGAATTTTTATGATTATTGTTACAGTTTATTTGCGATTTACAATGATTTTGAATGTATTCTTTGATCCAGTTTAACAATAAGTATTATTTTAACATTATCCGAATTTTTGGGAATTTATCCATACTTCTAGCAATTTTTTACGGTTGGAGAGGGATGGTGGCAGGAAGATCAATGGTGGCCTGAGCGTGAGAAGCTCAGATGGGCATTGATCCGGATTTGTCAGCAATTGCCAGAATTCCCGTATTTCCAAAGAAATTCCGATTGCTCGACATTCCACCTAATGATTTATTCGTGGATTGCTTGGGAGTTATGGAGTGGATGCCCTACACGTGATCCCCCGGTCTGGCGCGAGAGGAATGAGTATATGAGCAGCAATATTGTATATCATGTTCGATGGAAAATTGAGTGTTGCACGATACTGGTCCTATCGATTTGGTCCAGGACTTTGGGAACATGTGCACCCATTGGATAGATAGTGCTGGAAAAAGTAGCGCAGATGTGGAAGGAATGCAGGCCCCTGGGACAAATTTCCTTCAGAATTATGGTGTAATTTGTGTTCCTCCACAATCTCCCTATTGATTCATTTGCGGACTTTTGTCAAGTCTTCGCAATCCTAATCCCCAGGGATCCCCAGGTTATTGTAGTAACAGAGCCAGTGGAAGCCAGCTAGAATTCGCTTTTTGCATTTTCCCCTCTGATGGGCCATCAGGGGCCATGTCCAATTGGTCAACATCCCACCTATCAATAAATGCCCATTAAATCAGGAGGTTGGAAGGCCCAAGGCCGCTCCCCAATCCCAAATTTATATAGAGAACGAACGCCTCTGGCACTGGGAATACCCCCATCAATATTACCATCAAAGATGTTATTGCTTAATGTTCTCTCTATTGATTTAGTTTGCGTCTTCACCGGAGGGGAGGGCCAATTGGCTTCCCTAGGCCCCCCAGGTATCGTGTTGATTGAGCTACTGTAGCACCCTCCATACCCCCTTCTTCTCAAACAAAGATCAATTTATTCCTCAATATTCTCCCTATCAATTTATTTCGTAATTTCGCCGTCAACGTCTCGCCCCACACCCCCCCAGATTCCCAAATTTATGGGTTCCCAAACCCCCTCCTTGTCATCGACCCCCCCAGCCAGCCAATCAAAACTGCTTAGTCACTATTAGTAAGAACTGACTCAGCAGCCATCATCCCACCCTCGACATCCCATTCTATATAAGAAGACTAGGGTAAGACCCTAGCTGTGCCTTCGGCACAGGGAGTATAATAACAAAATTTTGTCAGGTCACATGACTTTATTTGGTGATATTTGTTTGCCTGGATTTTGATCACATGACCTTATTTATGAATGTTTTGATGACTTTGGTATTATTTGAGATGGTTTGAGTACTTGAAATCTGTTAGTTAAATGAATTTAGTATAAGTTTTTTCTGGATCACATGATTGCATTTAACAATATTTTAATAACTTTAGCATTATCTGAATAGATGCCCAGACCCTTCGGCCTGGGCACTTGGAGTGTAACAATTGTTTATATTATCTGAAGCTTAGTATTGTCTAGGTATATTATATTACTAATATATTAAATACAGCATGAAACTAATCACAATACATGCTTGAGCTTACACACAAATTTGGATGACTTTAGCATTATAGTTAAGTTTAGAGATTTGAGTGAAAAATTTTTTTTGGAAGTCACATAACCTTATTTACTGATGTTTGTAAGTGACTGAATAGATCACATGATCTTGTTTATCAATGCTTTGATGACTTTGGCATTCACTGAATGGATTACATGATCATGTCAATCAATATCTTGATGACCTTAGCATTATTTGAATAGATGCCCAGACTCTTCAGCCTGGGCACTTGGAGTGTGCTAGTTGTTTATATTATCTAAAGTTTAGTATTATTCAAGTATGTTATGTTATTTATATCTTGAATTCAGTAGGGAACTGACTACAATCCATGCCTTCAGCATGCATGTGTGGTCAATTTCCATCACAATTTAGTATTGTCTGAATATGTTATATTACTTATATCTTGAACACAGCATGAAACTGACCACAATCCATGCCTCCAGCATGTATGTGTGGTCAATTTCTATTGCAATTTAGCATTATCCTAATCTTAGCATTGTCTAGGTATAATATGTTACTTATATTTGAACACAGTAGTGGGTGGTCAATTTCTATCACAATCTAGCATTGTCTGAATATGTTGTGTTACTTATATTGTGAACACAGCAGGAAACTGACCACAATCCATACCTTCAGCATGCATGTGTAGTCAATTTCCATCACAATCTAGCATTATCTGAATATGTTATGTTACTGTTATCTTGAACACAGCAGGAAACTGACCACAATCCATGCCTTTGGCATGCATGTGTAATCAATTTCCATCACAATCTAGCAATGTCTGAATATCTTATACTACTTATATTTTAAACACAGTATGAAACTAACCACAATCCATGCTGTTGGCATGCATGTGTGGTTACTTTCTATCACAATTTACCACTATCCTGATCTTAGCATTGATTATATCAATTTACTTTGCATTTCTCTCACTGAGCAGTTACAGTCACTCACCACTCCTTTATACACCGAAACTTATTTTGCACACAGTGGGGACAAAGCTCAACATATCCACTTCGAATTTTGTACATATGTAGATACACTTTGTCAAAATATAATTACAGAATTACAGAATTTTTCGTCAAGTTTTGAATGCATAGTATCACTTCGAAATTTAAGCACAAAACGAGTCCTTTATACAGTGTGACGCCGCGTGTGACATTTGGTCACACCGCCATCGAAACCCCTGTAAATCCTTCAGAAATATTTCAATCATCATCGTTGTTACTCCCCTGGTGCTCGTCATCACTGGAAAATGTATGAGTAATGTCAGAGTCACTACTTGCAGCCTTTTCCTGGGGCTGGAAGAGGTTTTGAAAGCCACAATGCCTTGCAGATTGTGCAAGGGTAGGTTTTGGGACTGGTTTTGGGAGTGGACCCAGTGGACCAGGATGGGGGAGGGGAGCCAAACCATTGTCCTTCCGATCCAAGTTGTCTTCCTTCCATACCTCCATATAAAGCTTGTAGTTCACTCTCTCCCAATTATTCTCCTTGATTCTCTTTGCCTCCTTTTCCTTCCACTCCTTTAACTTCTCTGAGTGATAAGCCCTAACTGTGCGCTTATTCTGCTTCTCCTCATCTTCCTACTTCATCTCCTGCTCTCTAGCCACAACTGCCTCAACAAACTCATCTCCAGTCAACAAACGAGGAACTCCACCCAAGAGTGCACTGCGAGATGTCTTTGACTTGGCTTTCTTCTCCTTTGCGTGAAGTTGATTTTGCATGTGACCACAGTAGACATGCTGGAGGATGATGGCTGCCTGCTGGCCCTGTAGCTGGCCTTTGTGATATGCTTCGCGTAATGCTGCATCCCGTAATGTGGCCTGAAGAAGACTTTCCCGTTCAGTTTGAGGTACAAACTGAAGAAGATCGGTTTGCTTCTTGACTGGTGACATAACAAATGGGTTGTACTCCGGGGGAGGAGTGTTGGAAGGAAGAGGGTCAGGAGCAAAGAGTGGATGGTTGATGTTGGTTGTGAGCCGAGCAAACATGTCAACAAGAGATTCAGGAACATCAAAGCTAACACCATGTTCATCCTCTGGGTCAGAATCGTCGCTAACAAGTGGTATAGAACTCTGAGCATCCACATTTTGCTTTTCAGCTAGCATTGTAATGGCTCTAGCAGTGTTGCGAATAGGAGTGCTGAATGGAAGGGGCATGGGTGCATTACGAGAAGTTTCCAAGCTAGGCTGAAAGAGCTCAGAGCAAATAACTTGACGGTCAAGAGGAACAACCCCAGTTTTACGGAATGCGGTTTGGATATTCTCCTGAGTAAGAGCACGAATGTGAGCCTGACCATAGATAGATGGAAAAATTGACTTTGTAATCCTTTGGCCAGTATTTGCTTGGAACTTGTCACGCTCCTGCTGCCAGTAACGCTTGAGAACACCAAAAATGGCAACATCGAGGCCCTAGTAGACATGCGTGGAGTGTGATGGATAACAAAGGATGGAGATGTTGTGTTCCCGAGCATAGTCAAGGAAAGCAAAGGAATAGTGGGAATTGTGACCATCAAGCAGAATAACTCGTTTGCGACCATTAGCCTGGGTTTGAGTGAATGTATCAAACTGCCTGAGCCACAAAGTACCCAGCTCTGAATCTGTCCACCCTTTCTTTGAGTAGCCAATACTAATGATAATTAAATCAGTAAAACTGTAATATTATGCAAATAGAGTTAACTCACGATGCTGCAGCTGGGTTTTGCTGGTTCCAGTTGATATAGTAGCCATGACCCTTGAATATGACAGCAGGTGCAATGCTGGTACCATTAGCACAAATAGTAACAATGATCGTGATATTTTCACGACTACCATCACGTTGCTGATATGGTGCTGGTTCACCCCTTCGTCCATAAACCTGCTCCCTTCCTCCTTCACCTGTCTATGGTCATATCAGTTAATTAACCAAAACTATTTGTGAGAGATATAATTTGTACCTGAATTCCTGTTTCATCAACACCCCAAATACAATCAGGGGAAACACCCTCAAGCTCTTTCTCCAGAAGATCAAACCAGAGGTGGTGATTTGTTGGATTAACCGCCTTGGCTCGAACATTGTCAAGGGTCCTTGAGTATGTTAGCTTGAGTTGATCAGCATGGCGTCGAGCAAAGCAGCTGATCCAATTGGTACCAACACCATCCTCTGGAAAATCATCTCGCCGCACACAGGCAATTGAATTAACATGGTCCTCCAACCGGCCAGCTGTCAGTGGAAATCCTCGGTCAGTAGAATAGAGTGCAAACATAACCACTGCTATTTCTTCCTCATCAGTAAGCCACCATTTTGTAGTGTTAAACTCCTGGATGCTCTGAATGCCTTTAGTATATTTCAGTATAATAATAACTGAATATACAAGTGAGTAATAATTACCCTTTGCACGGTTTGCGACTGTGGCATGGTTAATCTTTACTTCCCTCCCTGTTGCAACTAGATGGGCAGCTGTAACCTCTTCTGCAATAACTCGATACCCCTTCCTGCACTCTCCTGGCCCTAGATTTCTATCTTGCTCCATCAGATATATCTCAGCAGCTTTCTTCACCAGCATTTCCTTCTCCTCATTGAAAAGTCTCATTTTCTCCTCTGAAATCCTGGATTTTGTGGCTTTGGAGGGCATTTTGAGTATGAGAGGCTTGTTTGACACTAGAGACAGTGTTGGGATGCTTGGGGGGTTGATCTCGACAATGAGAGATGCCAGGGTATCCTATACAATATAAAATTAGATGACAGATTTGACTTATTAATAGATAAATTTGGAATATAAATAAAGCACCCATATTTCGAGTTTTTGCAGTCATAAAATTGGTTTATATTGCTATTCTATCTTGATACATTAGTTCTGCATCCTCCAGCAATACATATATACAGTCAGGCATCTTAGAGAGCAAAGGCAGGCTGGGGGCACTACGACAGACCCTGCAGGACAGGGATGTCACACTTTGTGACAGTGATTGCCATCATCTTCCTCCTTGTTTCTAATTTTAGCAGTTTTTTGGAGCCTCATGCTCTTCCCCTCACCCAGACATAATATAACTGATATCACCAGATAGCCCTCATTCAGGGTGACACAATGATACCAAAATCATGTTGTAGAGTGGAGGATAGAATAAATAATGAGCAGATTACATATTTGTCATACTTTCCAATTTTGGAAATGTGGTGATCTTAGATTGCTCCGACATATCGGCAGCAATTTTACATGTCAGACCTGGGCAGAACGTTCCCAGGCATGTTCTAGAATTTTTTGAAGATTACTTGAAGCATATTTTAATAAGACAAAAGCCAGTGTATAAAGGAACGGTGGTGTATAAAGGAGTGGTGAGTGACTGTAGATTTATCTTTAATTTATTTCTAATTTTCCTGAATTTTTACAATTATCTTTATGGTTTTATTTGCTATTTACGATGATTTTGGATATATTGCTTGGTCTTGTTTAACAATAAGTATTCTTTTAATATTATCCAAATTTCCACGAATTTAAGCGTATTTTTAGCGAATTTTTATGGCTGGAGAGGGATGGTGGCAGGAAGATCAATGGTGGACGGGGCGTGAGAAGCTCAGGTGGGCATTGATCCGGATGTGTCAGCAATTGCCAGAATTTCCATGTTCCCAAAGAAATTTAAATTACAGTGTAATTACTATTCCTCCACATTCTCCCTATTGATTCTGTTCCTAATTTTTGCGGGGTCTTCGCAGTTTGTACCCCAAATGACTACCAAAGTATTGTAGCAATTGAGCCAGTGGAAGCCACTCAAATGCGCTTTTTGCATTTTCCCCTCTGATGGCCATCAGGGGCCATGTCCAATTCCTCAACATCCCACCTATCAATAAATGCCCGTTAAATCAGGGGGTTGGAAGGCCTAAGGCCGCTCCCCAATCCCAAATTTATATAAAGAACGAACGCCTCTGGCACTGGGAATACCCCCATCAATATCCCCATCAAAGGTGCTATTCCTCAATGTTCCCTCTATTGATTTGCTTTCCGTCTTTGCCAGGATGGAGGACCAATAGGCCTCCCTTGGTCCCCACAATATCGTGTTGATTGACCTGCTGTAGCACCCTCCATACCCCCTTCTCCTCAAACAAAGATCCATTTATTCCTCAATATGCTTCCTATCGATCTATTTCGTAATTTTGCCGTCGACATCGCACCCCCCTCCCCCCAGATCCCCAAGGTTATAGGTTCCCAAACCCCTTCCTTGTTATTGACCTCCCCAGCCAGCCAATCAGAACAAATTAGTAAGAACTGACTAAGCTGAGTCAGCGCTGACACACCCCCCATCACTCCCATGCTTGTTGTCCCATTCTTTATAAGACAAGAAGAAAAGAAACGCAAGAAAGCTGAAGAATACCATGCCAAAGCAAACCCACTAAACAATTTTGAACTCCAAAAGCTCAAATATGCTCTCAAACGACCTAGAGAACTCTCCCAATCAGAAGAAAACCTACTTATGTGTCACGAATATGCAGTAGATCAAGGAAAACCTCAAGAAGACAATGACTCCGATGTCTATATAACAGACGACAACCAATTGGATCCTGATCCACAACCACCTGCACTACCTGCACCAACAACACCCTTAGCCCTACTGGCTCCTCCCCTACGACCAAAACAAACCCCAACACCACCACTGCTGCTGCCACCCAGACAACTACATATAATGGCCACCACACAAAACCCAAAGGAGTTAGGACTCCTCAAACCCATTGCCTTTGATGGAACCAGAAGACTATTTGAAGATTGGATCTTCCAATGTGAAGTATACGTGCTCACTACTGCAACCACCTACAACAATGACCTTGCCAGAACCCTATTCATCCTCTCGATGATGCAATCAGGAGATGCCCAAGCCTGGGCCAGACAATACCTCCATGAGAGGAATGCTCAAACCCAATAAGGACAACCCATAGTCATGGAATCATGGGACAACTTCACCACCAGACTCAGAGCCGACTTCACCCTGGCAGACAAACATGCATACGTGCATACCAGACTTCAAACCTTGCACCAAGCAGGTAAACCAATGACTGAGTTCAACTCTCAGTTCAAGGAACTTGTCCATCAATCTGGACTTAATGAAGATCACACCCTGATCGATCTATACCGCAAGGCAATTGACTGCCATATTGCCATGAAGATTGATGAATCAGAAAACCCTCTGACAACTATCACCGCTTGGTACACCTGAGCCAATAAACTCGACAACAACTTCCACCAAATCAATACCCTCTATGGTACCCCCAAGAACACGTTCCCTCAGAGGAACCAATACCAACCCAACTGCGGACCAAGCCATCCAAACAACAATGTGCCCTATGCACAATTCTACCAAAGGAGTAATGCTCCACATTTCACCCCACGAGACCCATATGCCATGGAAATAGACCATGCCACAATAGAAGAAGGGTATGAAGACCCTTACCCAGAAATCCCTCAATCGGACTATGCCGAAGAAGAACTTCAAGACTCTTTGGAGTTAGATGCCATTGTCACTGGACAACAAATTAAAGCCTATCAGAACCAAGAATGTTTCCAATGTGGAGCTAAAGACCACTGGGTTAGCAAATGCCCTCAACCATCTCAAGCAAGATGCTTCCCTGGAATGCGCACAAATCCCCCTCACCCTGCATGAAACCCCAACCATCCCTTCTCAGGACAACAAAACACTTGTCCCGGATTCCCAAACTGGAATGCCCAACAATCACTGCAATGCAAGTACTCCCTTACAGTTGCAGAAGTTGCATCTCAGATGCACCAAATGGTCGATGACCTTGATCCTGAACTCCAACAGGAACTCCACTCTGCGCTAGCCAAAGACCCAGAGATGTGTCCCTTCCAGGATTTTTGAAACAGAACACAGACTGATGCGCCCCTGCTCATTCCCAGAAGGACTCTATATATTCTCACTCTCAGAAGGACACCTTCTCAATAAATTCTGTACAACTATGACTCTCCCCAAATAAATGATCCCTCTACCTACCCATCAAAATTTGGAGTGAATGGACATCAAAACCTATGGCCATCACCACCCTGATAGACTCAGGAGCCCAAGAGAATTTCATATCCCACAAAGTTGTTGAACAACATGATTATCAAACCAAATGGCTGGACCAACCAATCCCTCTCAGCAACATTGATGGAACTGACAATCAACATGGCAAGATCCATGAATACATCAAAATCAGAACCATCATTGATGGAAGAGATTGCACACTAGAAGTGTATGTCACAAACACTGGTGAGAAGGATTTCATCATCAGATTTCCCTGGTTGGAACAATACAATCCTGACATCAACTGGAAGACCAAGACATTCTTGTGGAAACCCCAAATTGATCACCAAGACTTTTCCAAACTCCTCAGAACCCTATGACAACCCATTGAACTCAACTCCATCGCCATGGACATAATGGCTGGAAAAACCTCTCAACCCAAGGAAAACCCCAAAGAATATGTCAACCTGTCAAATGTTGACCTTGATACCTTCTCTTTAGAAAGAGAAATGAACCCAATGCTTCTAACCCCATTAGAAGCAAATGCCAAAGTGACACATGACACAATGCTCCACAATGAGCAACACAACCCAACAAAATCGGCAAACCAAAAAGGAAAACAACCAGAATCAAACAAGGAACCACCCAAGATTCCTTGGAGATTTGCCCAATGGGCTAAAATATTCAACAAGAAAGCATCTGAATGATTCCCACCATCAAGAACATTTGATCACGAAATCAAACTAAAACCAACATTTGAAGCAAAATCAATGAAACCTTATCAAGTAGCACCTGCCAAAGAAAATGCATTAAAAGAATTTATAGACGAAAACCTCCAAAAAGGGTACATCCGTCCTTCAAAATCCCCTATGGCATCACCATTCTTCTTTGTTGCCAAGAAAGGAGGAGACCTCCAACCTTGCCAAGACTATTGTTATCTAAACAATCACACCATCAAAAATGCCTACCCAATCCCCATGATTTCCTCTATCATGGATAAACTCAAAGGAGCTAAGTACTTCACTAAGCTCAATGTCCGCCTAGGATACAATAACGTCAGAATCAAAGATGGCAACCAATGGAAAGCAGCGTTCAAGACTCCTATGGGTCTTTTCGAACTGACTGTTATGTTTTTTGGACTTTGCAACAGTCCCGCAATGTTCCAACACATGATGGACACACTATTCTCCGAAATAATGGAGAAAGGAGGAATCATCATATATATGGATGATATCCTAATCTATGGTAAAACTCAGGAAGAAACCGACCAACTTACAGAAAAAGTACTGCAGATCCTGCAGGAAAATGACCTCTACCTCAAAACGGAGAAATGTGAGTTCAACAAACAATGACTTGAATATCTCAGCATGATCATCACACCAGACAAGATCAAAATGGATCCTGGAAAACTCAAGGGAATAGAAGACTGGCCAGTGCCAAAAACAGTCTGACACATTTGGAAATTCATCAGATTCTGTAACTTCTACCAGAAGTTCATCTGCAGCTACTCCCACCACACCAAACCCCTTAACCAACTCCTATCCAAATCAAATAAATTTGAATGGAAAGAGGAACAACAAAAAGTGTTTGAAACACTCAAGAACAAATTCTTAAAGGAACCGGTACTCCTCATGCCCAACTCCACAAAACCCTTCAAAATAGAAGCCGATGCTTCCAAATTTGCATCAGGAGCTGTCCTGTACCAACATGACATCAATGGAATATGGAAACCTGTATCATTCTATCCAAAGACATTTGGACCAGTGGAATGCAACTACAACATCTATGACAGGGAACTCCTTGCAATTATCTGAGCCCTCAAAGAATGGCACCACTACCTCCTTGGCAGCCCCCATACTGTCCATATCAGAATGGACCACCAAAACCTTACATATTGGCACAAACCCCAGAAAATCAACCACCGACAAGCACAATGGGTCCAGACCCTTGCCGACTACAACTTCAAACTAGAATACATCCCAGGATCAAAGATCCCTGCACCAGACACCTTATCAAGACATCCAGACCACATCCCTGATGAGGATAATGATAACGAAGACATCACCATGCTTCCAAACAACCTCTTTGTTGCCACTGCCAACACAGAAGATCAAAACTTGATCACAGTACTCCCAGAACACCTCTTTACTGCCACTGTCAATATGGAACTCCAAGAAAGAATCACGGAATCACCCAAATATGATGCTAGAACCACCAAAGTGTTCAAACTCCTGAAGGAAACCCACCCTAATGCCGCTGATAAAGACTTTGGAACAGTCCCAACCCCAAATGGTCCACTCCTCACATTCCAAGAATGTGTCATCATTCCAGAAGACCTCCAACTCAGATGCAATGTCATTGCAAGATACCACGACCACCCTACATGTGGTCACCCTGGAGAACAGGAAACATACCACCTTGCCAAGAAAGAAGTATATTGGCCAGGAATGTCGACGTTCATAAAGAACTACATCAAAGGCTGTCCAGAATGTCAACAACACAAAATCATATGCAGACCAGATTGCGCACCAACTCAACTGATCCCACCATCATCCTCTAAATGCCCATTTGCTCAGATCTCATGGGATCTTATCACCGGTCTACCACCTAGCACCAGTCATAATGTGATATTGTCCATGGTGGACCACAGCCTTACAAAGGGGGTAATTTTCATCCCAACCTCAGATCGATCAAACGCCAACGACATCGGATGACTATTAATAGAAAAAGTCTTCACTAGGTTCAGATTACCTGACAAAATCATATCAGATTGAGACCCCAGATTTGCCACCAACTCTCTCTGAGAACTAGCTAAACATCTAAACATCCAACAAGCATTCTCAACCACATACCATCCCCAGACAGATGGTTCCACCAAACGATACAACCAAGAAATTGAGACCTATCTCGCCATATACTACACCAGGAACCCCCTTGACTGGTCAGAAACCCTCCCTATTGCCAAGTTTGCACACAACTCCAAAATACATGCCTCAAGGCAGAAATCCCCATTTGAACTCATCATGGGATACAACCCTCCACTGATACCCACAGTAATGGAAACTTCGAACTTTCCATCAGTAGATGAACACATCAGACTCCTCAATGACACCAGAAAAGAAGCACATGTGGCACATCAACTCTCTGCTGATATTATGAAACAAGGAACCAGAAGAACTGTCAAACCCCTTGAAACACATCAGAAAGTATAGCTAGAAGCCAAGAACCTCAAACTCCCCTTCATCTCCAACAAAATATCCCCAAAAAGACTAGGACCTTTCCTTATCTCAGAAGTCCTATTGCCACTCACATACAAACTAAAGCTTCTGATCAAATGGAAGATACATCCGGTGTTCCACCAAAACCTCCTAACCCCATATAATGAAACAGAAGCATATGGACCTCATCCGACACCACCACCACCAGACATCATCAATGAAGAAGAAGAATATGAAATAGAAGCTATTCTCAATCATCACCGATATCGCAGGAAACTCCAATACTATGTACATTGGAAAGGATACTCCCACATGGAGAACCAATGGATATCCAAAGAAGATCTCCACAACAATGCCGATGAATATTTGGAAGAGTATAAAGAAGAACATCAACTTAACAGCAATGACTGTTAGGGGAAGTAAGGCACCGGAACCAAGTTGATATTCAGGTGGCGATTACAATCACCACCCACGCTATATATATACATAGTGGTCTGCGCACAGACCGGGTAACCAGACACTACAATAGCTACCAGTAATAACGTACGCAAACAATAAACAAGCAACTAATAATAGAAGTCGCCCGCAGATCGGGCTCGGGGATGGGGGTGGCCGAAGGCTGAGACCGGGCTCGGGCATCGGGCATCGGCTAAGAAGGCCGAGCCCGGACGTCCAACCACAGGTCCCTAGAAGTACCTTGCGTAAGGGGGGGCGCAATGCAAAGCACACGACGCCAGTCCCCTTACAATGACCAGGAACTACCCAAAACCTACCAGAAGCAACTTTGCTCTACCACCAAACGTACTCAGCAATGTCCATGAACAACCTTGACCTCATCCATCCCCAATCTACTCCCCCCTTCTCCTCTTCCTCCACCACCTCCTCTGTTGTCATCATCGATGATCCCAACGTCGAAAGAAACTCCCCAACTCCAATCCCAAAACCATGCCCATTCACACCTTCCAACATGTTCATCAACATCAGAGATGAAACTCCTGACCCCAAAGCTACACCCAAACCAGAACCAGTAGCCACCTTACCTATCAACTTCCACACAGCTGGAATAAAGAATATGGAACCAATCACAACCAGTGTAGAAGACCTACGCACCATCACCTCCACCCAATTCCTCACCAACAAAGTCAACAAGGCCCCCATCAGCGATTACGACTGAGAAGTATGGTCGAACTATATCCATCACGTCAAACAAACAAAACTCCTCCATGATGCCTTCCATGCCCAACGAAAGTGGACTGAAAACTACGAGGCATTCCTCCTCACTCACCAAGGACTCATGTCCCAAATGCCAAGAAAGAAACAAACCAATGTGATACCCCCCACCAACAAAAACACTCCAACTCCCATGTCAGGAAGAAAGAATCCTGTTGGAAATAACAACCCCTTCCACAAAAATACCACCAAACCAACCCTGATATGGAATTACCCCACTCCCATTCAACAAATTCCAAACCCTAAACCCAACAACAGATCTTGATGCATTCAATGCAAACAAACCAGACACTGGGCCATGGACTGCCCCCAATTTGCCTGCCTTGGTTGCAAACAATACGCCCCAGGCCATTATTCATACGATTGCATCAAGTATAGATGCTGTTATGAACAGTCTGGACCAAGAGGAACAGGAGCAATTATTCGACTTTACAAGATGGGTACAGGAAACCACAGACCAGTTGCAAGCACAGGAATACGAAGATGAAGAAGGGGAATATTACAACGCCATGCAGGACTTGGCAAGAGAAGCAGGAATGGAGATAACTCTGGAGGATATTCTGGAATACCCTGAGGATGAAGAAGATAGCCATGGATCAACCAATCCAACCTCCAATACGGATGGAAGCACTGAGAGAATGGAGAGCAAGAATGGAAGAGAATCCATGGAGATAGAATCGGGAGAAGAGAATTATGAGTCAGAGGAAAGTGATGGAATATCGCACAGCAGCAGAATGGAGAACGAGGACACTGACTCATTGTAAGATATAAATAACAGTAGGATACCATCAGCTAGGATGTGCATCATGGTCAAGACTGTGCAGGACAAGTAGAACAGCCCAATAGCCTATAGTGGGTATATAATATCTCATAGGTATATAAGGCCTGTACAAGTAGAGATTAAAGCCTCAAGCTTTAATCTTGTTAACAGTGGTCATTAACCCTCTCTACCTTAACTTGGCATGTTCCCTCATTATCTCATTGAGCATGATCCACTAAGCTCTACAAGGCCAACTGTCTCGGACACCTTGTAGAGTGATTGAAGGCCATCTCCAGTTATTCTCGGATACAGAAGGAGCACAGATCATAACATTAGATTAAAGCTTCCTTTGGACAACCTCCATTGTACACCCTGTGGTATCAGTACACCTTGTCGCTACCCTTCCACACTGGTAGATGATATGCTTTATCACTATCCGAGTGCCAACCATATCTGACAACACACCTTGTCGCTGTCTGGTGATACACCCCCATAGAGCAGGCCACCATACCCTCTGCACCCTTGGTCAGATGCACCAAAAGCATTGATAGGTCATCCACACCTTTAAGTGTTGATTGGGATAATGCACCTGTAAGTGTTGTATATAGGTCATCCACACCGTCAAGCATTGATTGGGATAATGCACCCACAAGCGTTGTTTATTCACCTTTACCCCCACTTTCACCTTCGACTTCTTCCCTCTACACCCTGTCTACAAACCAAAACGACCCCCTCGCCACTGACTACGAAGAATCTAACAGTTCTGACTGGTCAACAACTGACTCCAAATCCGACTTCACACCCCCTCCACCACGGACCATAAAAAGAAAACAAAACCTATACCCCTCACTCATTCACCCTCTGGTTCTGCACTGTACCCTACACAACCTACCAAGAGAGTTCAATGTCAAACAGAAGACCCAGGATACCCAGCACCCCCAGCATCAGTTCTTCAATCCCTACCCAAACAACCACCACCTGAAAGAACTGCTACCTCTACCTGCTCAAAGCTCGGGGAGCCAATTCATAGAATATCTGCCCCATCCTCCAGTCCTCAACCCTCAACAAGTACAAGAACTCGCAACAACACTTTGCAACAGTAACCCCCAAGAACATCTTCACCCCTCATATCACCACTTGGATCACTGGTACACTCACCACCTTGATCCAGTTCCCCTGTACAATCTGAATCATCCAAAGTTAGCCCCACTACCGGGTCTATTCACACTTCTGACGAGGAATCCACAACCTCTGACATTAACAATATGGCCTCCTCCACAAAGATCAATACACCCCCAACCTTTAATGGAGAGACCAACTACTACCACCTCTGGAAGGATGCAGTACAATTATACATCGATGCAAAGCCTGGTGCCTTTTCTGATGATAAGACCAAGATACAATTCGCCCTTTCTTACATGTCCACCGGCCCTGCCGCAACATGGAGAGGAGCATTCTTGGAATCAAACAAGGAACTTGATGGAAGCCAGAACCTTCCAACATGGAAGAAATTCCTGGAAGAACTCAACACATCATTTGCCCCAAACAATGTCCCCGCAGGTGCAATGGACAGAATCCGCCACCTCAAACAGAATGGACAATATATTGATGATTACATATCCCAGTTCCAGATACTTGCCTATCAGGCCGACCTTGGAGATGGAGTGGCAGCAGGTCAACTATTTCAAGAATGGGCTGGATTGCCCCATCACAATCAAAACAATGAGCCTCAATCCAGGAAACAAACTCAATGACTGGTTCAAACAAGCTCGAACAGCATATCAAATATTACAAACTCAATGCAACTATATGCAAACTCAAGGAGCTCCCTCGTTTCCAACAACTTCGCACCCTCACTCATTTAAAGGGAAAATAAATACTTTTACGTGCCAGTGTCCCACTCCCCTATCAAGCAACAGACCCCAATGCAATGGATATTGACTAACTTGCCAAAGCAGTCTACAACCTCAACTTTGAGGAAGAGCCAGATCTACTCACCAAGGAAGCTGATGAAAATGAGGAGACCAAAGAAGACAGACTCCACCAGTTGGTACAGGAACACACCTGTGAAGCCCTTAATGCAATCCTCACAGATGCCCAAAGAAGGGATCTCAAGGAGAAGAGATGCTTCAACTGCTGCAAGACTGGACACTTCGCCCACAAATACCCCACCAAGAAGACCATATATCACCAATCCGAACTACCCTGCAATTTGGATGCCAGAAACCAGTCAAATGCGATATCCAGAAGAAGACAAGCAAGTTATAGGAAGAAGAACTCCCTATACAACATACTAGAAGACGCAACCAACGAAGAAGTCAAGGACATTTATAAACACTTTGCAAATGAATCCAACCACCCAGATGCCCCTCTGGTTAAGGATTTTGCCTAAGGAGACTAGCCACCATGTCTAGCCCTCCACAAAGACCCCCTTCCTTCCCTTATCCACAAAATGATATTAATGTCAGTAAAACTACAGGAATCATCAGCACGCATAATACATCTACCCTGCCAAATCCAAAAACACAAAATCACTAAGGAAGGACCCAAAAGTGTGGAACTACTTGCCCTATCCGATTCAGGAGCAGCAGGAAATTTCATCGACCCTGGAATGGTCAGACAACACTCATTCAAGACAATACCCCTTGATCAACCCATCAAAGTACGAAATGCCAATGGATCCATTAACAAAAATGGGACAGCCACCCATTATACAATCCTCAACCTAATGGTTAATGGAAAGGATATGGAGATCAAACCAAAAGTAGTCTCCCTTGGAAGCCCAAGACTCATCCTTGGATTCCCTTGGCTTGCAGAACACAACCCAGACATTGACTGGGATGCCAAACAATTACGCTGGAGAAACGAATGTTGGGACAACACTATTTTCCAAGAACTCATCCAATCTATGGAACCTGATTGGATTTACAATGACCAACTCAACCACATCTCCACCCTCGAGCCTACAAGCTTCGAAGAAATTAACTTCAAAGCCTCAGCATCACAATTCCTTGCCATACAACATGGAGAAAAGAAGAATGACAACCCAAGAAAAGTCGTACCTGCAGAATTCCACGAATACCTCCCAGTATTCAGCAAGAAACAAGCCAAACGATTCCCCCCACAACAACCATGGGATCACAAAATCGAACTCAAAGAATCATTCAAACCAATTGCCATGAAATCCTACCGACTCTCCCTTAATGAAGAAAAGGAACTTGACACATTTCTTGAAGAAAACCTTCAGAAAGGATACATTCAACCATCTGAATCACCAATGGCCTCACCTTTCTTCTTTGTAGGAAAGAAAGACAGAAAGCTATGCCCCTGTCAAGACTATAGATACCTCAATGAACATACCGTCAAGAACGCATACAACCTTCCCCTCATCTCACACATTCTCAACAAACTCCGAGGACCAAGATACTTTACCAAGCTTGATGTATGAGCAGGATATAATAACATCCATATATGCAAAGGAGATGAATGGAAAGGAGCCTTCAGAACACCCCATATTTTGAGGACTATTCGAACCTATGGTCATGTTTTTCGGAATGTGCAACTCCCCAGCAACCTTCCAAACCATGATGGATTCACTATTCTGAAAACTCATCAATAATGGAGGAGTAATCATTTACATGGTCGACATCCTCATTCATGCAAAAACAAAACAAGAACTCCAACATCTTACAAGAGAAGTACTCAAGATACTTAAAGACAACGATCTATACCTCAAGACTGAGAAATGCGAATTTGAATGCCAACGACTCGAATATCAGTTATCATCACTCCGGACTCAGTCTCAATGGACCCAGCAAAGCTCAAAGGCATCGCTGAATGGCCAACACTGACTACCCTGCACAATGTACACAAATTCATAGGATTTTGCAACTTCTACTGGAAGTTTATACATCAATACGCCACATGGGCCAAACCCCTCAATGTCTTGATGTCCAAAACCAAGAAATTCGAATGGACAGAAGAATGCCAAAATGCTTTCAATACCCTCAAGAGAAAGTTTCAAAGCAAACTGGTACTAATGGTACCAGACAGAGACAAGCCCTTCAAAATTGAATGTGACACATCCCTATTTGCATCAGGAGCAGTCCTCCTTCAACATGATAATAATGGAGTTAAACACCTGGTCGCATATTTCTCAAAAGGATTCTCACCAGCCAAATGCAACTATCATTGCTCTGAACAAGAACTCTTCACCATAATCCAAGCACTCAAGGAATGGTGCCACCACATAGAAGGATCATCTCACAAAACCATTGTATGGTCAGATCACAATAATCTTTGCTGCTGGAGAAAACCCAAGGATCTCAGTAGAAGACAAGCTCAATGGATTGCCTACATGCAACGATTTGATATTGAAATCCAGCACATCCCTGGAAAGAAAAATGGACCAGTGGACACTCTCTCAAGACAACCTGACCATGAACCCAAGACAAAGGACAACAAACAGATTGTTGCCCTACCCAATAAATTCTTCACCCCAGAATGACCACAACACATCTGTATTATCGACAAAACTACCAAGCATGAAATAAAGGAGCTGTGGAAGAAGAAGAAACAAACCAGCATCGCCCAAGAAGACAACTCAGGACACCCATGTGTTCATGGAAAACTATTTATACCTCAAGATCTACACCTCAGATGCCACTTACTGCAAAGAGTACATGACTCACCAACTGCAGGACACCCTGGAATCGCAGAAACCACCAGAAAACTCCAGAAGTATGCCTATTGGCCTGGGATGTGATCATTTGTCAAGAACTACATCCAAGGATGTGGTGTTTGCCAACAATACAAGATCAATCACCACCCCCTGAAGCCACTGCTTCAACCTATCCCTGGACCCTGTTCTACCCACCCATTCTCAAATATCTCAATGGATCTTATCACAGACCTACCCCTGGATGGACCCCATGATTCTATACTGGTCGTGGTCAACCAGCTTACGAAGGGGATAATTCTAGAACCTACTGCAAAAACTGCCAACATGGACAAGATCACCGAAATTCTTATCAAACGGCTATTCTCTAGATTTGGCCTTCCTGAAAAGGTTCTCAGTGATCGCGATCCCAGATTCGCTGCCAAATCCATGAAAGAATTCTATAAACAACTTGGAATTGAACAAGCACTCTCTACCACCTATCACCCGCAGACAAATGGACAAACAGAGTGATTCAATCAGGAAATAGAACTATACCTTGGCATCTACTGCTCATCAAACCCGAAACAAATGGGTAAAGGCACTCCCACTCCTAGAATATGTTCACAACTCAAAAACACATGCCAAACACCAACATACCCCATTTGAACTCCTCTATGGATCAACCCCCAAAGGATTTCTGACCTCTGAGGAGCCAATGAACATTCCAGCAATAGGAGAAAAGTTTAAATACCTTGCCAAGATATGCCAAGAAGCTCAAGCTGTGCATGAGCAAGCCAGACTAAAAATGGCTGCAAGATATAACCGGCCAGATATCAATCTAAACATTGGACAAAAGGTTTGGCTAGACAACTGCAACCTCCCAATTCAGTACGCCTCAAAGAAACTGGCCCAATGCCAAGAAGGTTCCTTCACCATAACAAGAAAACTCAGACCTGCTACCTATGAACTAAAATTACCCATCAAATGGAAGATCCACAACAAGTTTCATGCAAGCCTCCTAATGCCTGCAGAAGAGAATGACACACATGGGGAATACAACACAGCCCTGCCTCCTGACCTTGTCAATGGAGAAGAAGAATACAAGGTCAAGTCAATACTGTGCCACAGAAAATTCCGGAACAAGCATCAATTCCTAGTCAGATGGAAAGGATACCTTCCCACTGAGGACTCCTGGGAACCAGAAGCAAACCTGGAGAACACCAAGGAAATCATTGAAGAATATAAAAGGGCCCACAAACTAGACAGCCTCACCAATGACCCAACCACCCAACACTCAAGCAACCACTCCAGACCTCCCAGAGCCAGACAACGATGGACACCTTCTCATCCAGGAAAGAATCATATCCCTGGTGAACCATGTCACAGGAAATAGCCAACCTGGCCCTGCCGCCAATACCATTGACAACCAACCAGACAGGACCAACAGTCCTTATATCATCCAGCATACCTTCCTTCCCTCCAATCAACCCGAAATACAATCCATCCTTTTACATGAAGTTCCCTTTCATATTACTGGAACCCATCTTAAATGCAGTCCAGCGATGGTACCCCTGGTCAACACCTGCTGGAAGACATTTACTGCTCTTTTGTATCACAAGCACCTTGTCCATGACTGAACAACAGAATTCCAAGAATTATGCACCACTATTCTTTCTAGTGCAACAGAGGAACAGGACCACACTACCATTTCTGCCATGCTATCAACTGCTCTCACTGAATTCCCGTTCGAGAGTCTGATCCCAAGCCCAAGCAATGGAAGTGGAAGTCAGGACTGCCCTGTCCTACCTATTGGAACCGCCACCCAACCTTCCAACCCTCCCATGGTGGATACAAATAACCAACCACCAAGTGCTATACAAGTTATATCTGCTTCTAATGACGCCCCCACCAGGACTACCACCAATCACTTATCCAACACCAGAACTTGCTGCAATTGCTGCCATCGATTTGGCCATATCAAGGCAGGATGCCCATGCTACCAATGTTGATATTGTCGAAAGACTGCCCCCGGCCATTATGAGAAGCACTGCAAAAGAAACCCTTACCAACATCAACCTGCAAGTATGGTACCTGGCTTGTATTGCCACCCACAAGGAATACCAAGCAGAGCTTGATCCCTCACATGCGAAACCACAAACAACAATATTTGACACATTATTGCAAACACCAAACAGCACCCTGCCTCAGCCAGACCCCTCTGCACCCGAATTCAAGGTGCCCCCATCATCATTCTGGCCACCAACACCACCACCACATCTACTGGCAGAAGCCACCAACTTTCTGAATTGGTCCTTCAACACACCTGTCACCACTCACTCCAGAGAACCCCTCGTCATCGACCTTACCCAAGACCCGCCATCCCCAGGCCACCAAGTTATCAAAGCGACTCTCCAGAACCCAACCCCTACTATGACTGGGACCCCGTTGCCAAATCAAACATCACAGGAGAGCCTGTTGGATTATACTGAGGATATGTCTGATGAGGACATCAGACCTTAAGAAGGGGATAATGTTATGAACAGTCCAGATCGAGAGGAACAAGAACAATTATTCGACTTTACAAGATGGGTACAGGAGACCACAGACCAGTTGCAAGCACAGGAATATGAAGACGAAGAAGGGGAATATTACAACGCCATGCAGGACTTGGCAAGAGAAGCAGGAATAGAGATAACTCTGGAGGATATTCTGGAATACCCTGAGGATGAAGAAGATAGCCATGGATCAACCAATCCAACCTCCAATACGGATGGAAGCACTGAGAGAATGGAGAGCAAGAATGGAAGAGAATCCATGGAGATAGAATCAGGAGAAGAGAATTATGAGTCAGAGGAAAGCAATGGAACATTGCACAGCAGCAGAATGGAGAACGAGGACACTGACTCATTGTAAGATATAAATAACAGTAGGATGCCATCAGCTAGGATGTGCATCATGGTCAAGACTGTGCAGGACAAGTAGAACAGCCCAATAACCTATAATGAGTATATAATATCTCATAGGTATATAAGGCCTGTACAAGTAGAGATTAAAGCCTCAAGCTTTAATCTTGTTAACAGTGGTTGTTAACCCTCTCTGCCTTAACTTGGCGTGTTCCCTCATTATCTCATTGAGCACGATCCACTAAGCTCTACAAGGCCAACCATCTCGGACACCTTGTAGAGTGATTGAAGGCCGTCTCCAGTTATCCTTGGATACAGAAGGAGCATGGATCATAACAGATGCCCACACTGTGGAGTATTCCAACCTTGCCACAAATGAACCAAATGCCCTTCAAAAGGAACAAGACATATGCCTTATAACAGACCTATGGCAGCTCAACCCCAAACCACCCCATTGCTCCATTACCAATACTCAGGACTCGAATACCCTGAAGATTGACTTTGACAATGGATATGATAACATCGCCATGTCTAACATGTGCGGAGAACCAGTAGGAGACTTCTAAACTCCACTCAAACACAACAGAAGGAAAAGACGTAAACAGTTATAGTGGAATATAACCTTAGAAATGGGGTAATGTTATCAGAAGTCCCCTTAAACTCCCCTTATCAGAAGCCTCACCGGAAGGAACTCTTATCAGAAGCACCCAAAGTATATAAATAGATAGAAGACCTGTTATTCTGAAACAAACAGAAGTACCATCAGAGCAATCTATACTTAGATAGATAAAGATATGACTCACTTACCTGGGTCCAGATATACAATATAGTAGGAGCATAGCCACACATAGTAGTATATAAGGATACTGTACCATACCCTTGTATCCTTATCTTAGTGTTATAAAGTTCTTGCCTCCTATAACTCTTTGCCTCTAAACTGGCTGGACTATAGTGCTCCATCAGTCTCCAAGTCACACTTAGTAGGACAGGACCAAGTCTTTATAGACATCCTGTGTCAAACCCTGTGCTACTCAAGAGCAAACCCCTAACCTGGGTAACAGCGAGTGGGAATGGTGCATGACATTTGCAAACAAGTTTGCCATTATGTTTCACAAGACAAGTACGGGAGGAGCAGGTGTGAAGCTGAAAATTGCAAACATATAACAATTCACATTGTTGGCATTCAACTTCATAATTTTGACATTGAGGATCAAGTGGACAAGCATAGGTGACATCAGATGATGTGGGAATGTTTGACAACTGAGTCGAATCAAGATCATTAATGTTGGCATGAATATTTGCTTGAATAAAATCAATAATGCGATTATGAAAGTCAACTTGTTTGAGAGCTTGCTACATTTTATGACTTGTGGGTGACTCTTTGATCCATAGAAGAGTATGCAGGTGTAGTGTTCCTCAGCCTTGAGCCTCTACTACTCCAACATAAGCTTGTAAAACTCCCAGAAGGCCCTGAGAGCATTGAATATGATTTGATGATTGCACTTTTTTGATCCCCAACATAACAGTGTATAAAGCATCAATAACACAATAAGAGAAAACAGTAGTGGCATAGGGATCATGTGCAGCAATAATGGCATGCTCTGTTGCTCTTGGTCCTATAGCCAGATTGAAATTGGTAAGGTCAATATGTTCACCAGCAAGATGATGCACAATAGGATTATGCACATCAGAAGGATTTATTGTAAGCCAGATACATGGAGCACCGAATTGAGCAACCAATGACCAGATTTTGATTTGGATCATTATTTGGGACTCTTCCATCCCAAAAACATGACCATGCATGCTAGCAATATTGTTGCAAAAAATTTGTATTGTAGGATTACTGATCATTTGTTGCTGTGCTTGTTCTTCACTAGCATGGTAGAAGTCGGCAGGAAGAAGGCAAGAAAAGTCATGAATATGATTGAAGAAGATGGCTTTTGATATTTGTAGCTTTGCTGCTTGGCAAACTTGTCGTTTTTGCAGTATACCCATTACTTGAAATGCAAAATGAAGATCATAGCGGAAATGATGATCAGTGTATTGCAAAGCCCATCAGACATGTTGTTCTATTGAGACATATGTTGGGTGTGATATCTCAAAGCTGCCATGTCTAAGGGGAACTCCAGGTCATTGCTCACAACTGCAGATTCGGAATTCCGATTTCCAGCCTTCCTGCACTTGGAAATCTAATCCCCAGCCCTCCTGTACTCAGAAGTCTGATTTCCAGCCTTCCTGCACTCAGAAATCCGATTTCCAGCCTCCCAATGCTCAGAAATCTGTCCCCTGACACCCCAGTACTCAGAATTCCCTCCTACACCCCTCCAATGCAGATGTGAACCCTCACTGGCATGCATGACCCTATCCCAAGCCCATTCCTGACTATACTTACTTTAGGCATCCCTGACACCTTATGGCCATTTATGTAGAATGGATTACTCAACTTGGACCTTATGGCAGGTAGTATAAGTAGTGTAGGTGAGCTCGGAGAAACCTTACTCGATTCTCTAAGGTTTCTCCCTGCTCAGGTACAGTAAGGGACAAAACCCTTCCAATGATTTTTATACTTCAACAAATATGTTAATAACTGCCCACCCACTCAGGGTGAAACCTTCATATTTTAATTGGGAATACCTATATGGCTCATGTATCATCCTGCCAAATATCATTATGTCATATGCCATTTTTGGAAGTCGGTGAATTAAACAATCATTTAAGGTCATTGGAAGGGTTTTGTCCATCTCTACTCTAATCACATGATTTTGTTTATTAGAACCAAATAAGTGCAAATAAATGTCATGTGACTGGTTGGAATAATGTATAAATATAGCTGCTCACTCCCCTAGCTCACACCACCCCCCCAACCTCATTTTGCTAACATGCAATCTCTCTCTATGACTCAATGCAACCATATTCTTTCCCTTTTGGACAAAGGCCACTCTGCTACCCATATTGCATTTACCACTTGTCTTGGCCTCAGCACTATATCTCATCTTCACTCCAAACATCATTCAATACTTTCAAAGTCACTTGGTGGCTGATCAACCAAGCTTTCTGTTGGCAATATCAAATATGCCACTCATCTTATCACATCCTGCAAGGCTGAAAATGCCTCCCAAATCACCAGAACCCTTTGGACTGTCATTGGCCAACCTCTATCCTCCAAAAAAGTTCACAGAGCACTCAAAAAAGCTGGAATGAAGGCTGTAGTCAAGCAGAAAAGGCCTAAACTCTCTGTTATACACAAGAGGAAAAGCTTGGAGTGGGCAGAGGCACATGCAGACTGGACCCTGGAAGACTGGAAGAGGGTGTTTTGGTCAGATGAGACCAAAATCAATCACTTAGGGTCAGATGGCAGGGTTTGGGTCTGGAAAAGAGCAGGGGAGAGGCTTAGTGATAGGCTGGTGCAGGAAACCACAAAGTTTGGAGGAGGTTCTATCATGGTATGGGGCTGTATGCTGTGGGAGGGTCCAGGGTTGGCAGCCAAGATTAATGGTAAGATGGATGGTGATCTATTTGTCACCATTTTGGAGGATGAACTCAAGGGGAGCCTAGAGTGGTATGACAAAGAGGTGGAGGATATTGTCTTTCAACAAGATAATGATCCCAAACATAGGTGCATCAAGGCTCAAAAATGGCTCAAAGCAGCTGAAATGGAGGTTATGGTGTGGCCTCCACAATCTCCAGACCTTAATCCAATTGAACATTTGTGGACTCACCTTAAAATCAAGTTGGGGGAGTATGACACTCCACCTCAGGGGATGGAAGAATTATGGGATAGGACACAAAAGGAATGGGATCAGATTCCAGCAGAAGTGTGTCAGAATCTGATAGAGAGTATGCCTAATAGGGTTCAGGCTGTCTTGGATGCCAGGGGAGAGTATACAAAGTACTAAAAGTGTAATTATTGGTAATTTCTTAGAGGTGGACAAAACCCTTCCAATGACCTTAAATGATTGTTTAATTCACTGACTTCCCAAAATGGCATATGACATAATGATATTTGGCAGGATGATATATGAGTCATATAGGTATTCCCAATTAAAATATGAAGGTTTCATCCTTAGCAGGTGGGCAGTTATTAACATATTTGTTGAAGTATAAAAATCATTGGAAGGGTTTTGTCCCTTACTGTATGTACTTGGTAGAAGTCTGGAAATGACACTAAGGTTTCTTCCTGCTCAGCCAATGCAACATGTCAGCCAGGTCGCCCTTACACCATGGCCACAAGGGAAGGGACATGGAAAACATCCAAGAATGAAATGTGGACCATCGCTACTTGTATTTGTTGTTTGTCCAGGGTAATCACATCGTCCATACTCATTGATAAAAGTAGAACCTTGATGGACTTCGAAATGAGGTGGAATACCATCGGAATAAGTGACAGTTTGAGAATTGGCTAAATTTTGTATGGCATGGATTAGGACTTCTGAATCTGGAACAGAATTGCCTGGCATGTTGACAACACCCAAAGCCTGAATTGGAATGCCATACTTGTCTATAAAATAAATCAATGTATTTAACTGCAAACAACAAGGCATATATAATTTACCAATCAAAGCCTGTTCTTCTATGTTGGAAGGTGAATCAGGATCATTAACTGCTAATATATTAATTAGAAAGATACAATATAGCAAGGAATGATACTTGCTATCAATATATGGTACATAATTATCATGTTCATGAGCCACAGTTGAAACATTGTTTGAGTACTGAGTAGTATGAATGATTTTGGGAGGGATGCCATTGTCAGGTAGCAATGACAGTCGCTCATTGGAGATCGTAATATCATTGTAAACAGGATTGTGGTTTTTAAGCCACAAAAGTGCATGAAAGACTCATTGGTGACAGACTTGAACTAAATGGGGAAAACAATGTTCAGGCCAACCTTGTGGAGTGACCATCATAATTGATACACATGCACCAAGGATGATAGGTGGATGTGGAAAAATGTTTTCTTTGACAAATGACAATATATCCATTGTGTCCAAAGGATAAGTGGATACATTGCCACACATACTGCAGTTGAAAGAATCAGGGTTCCAGGAAGGGGTGGTAGGGTTTTTCGGAAACATTTTGATAATGTAGGCAGCAGGAAAATAATGGCCAATTAAAATCTTTTTGGCTAGTGTTAGCAATTGAAGCTCTTCTGGAACAGAGCCAATCCACATGTTATTGGTAAGAGTGAGTTTGGGAAGGACATTCTTAGACAACCGCTTCCAACATTCATTACAGACAGACAAATCACCATTAGAGCTGATTACTTCATTAAAAAGAAGAAGACTGTCAATCAAGTTGTATTCAGGGATGATGTCAGCGGGTTGCAAGAGATGTTGGTTTGGGATAGAAATGATGTTACATGATTGAAATGATGATGCCCACAGTTTGCAAGCACAAACACTACAAGTTAACAATTGCAATGATTTGGAATTGGTGTGTTTGATGAAATTTGACACAAGTGTATGGTGTACATTGGTCGAAACAGGTTTCAGGAATGATGTATGCATGATATTGGCTGATGCTGATCTGTTTGTAGATGTCATTGTCACATTATTTTGTTGGGAAACATTGGAGTTTGTAAAAGCAAGGGTCGAATGATTGTGAACAGATGCAAATTGAATTAAAATATCTTGCTGACGGATAGGCAGTGATGCAATAGCATCTAGAAAAATGGGCCAAGAACAAAGTTCACAAGTATGAAAATGATGACCATCACAAAGAGATACTATCTCTTGCATGGAAATGTGATGCAGAGCCTGCAGGATGTCGACACTGTTGTAGAAGAATGGAGCCATGATAGGTGAGGGTGGTCGAGTACACTTCGTAAGGTATAATCTGTAAATCAGTGTTAATTACATTGAATATGTAAATAAATGGTTTGGACCTGCATGATTGCAAAGGTTGCTGACATTTTGGGCAATACTGCACTGCCATTGCTGTGCTGTGATGAACAAGACATATGGTTGATCATGGCACTTTCGGGATTCATTACATTAGAGACAGCATCGCAGCTTGTTTAGTGTTATTTACAATGTCAATGATATGCCGTATTCATCTCTTTGTCATTACCATTGAACTACCATTTGTCAGACAGCAATGATAGTCTATAACATAGATTGTTACCTGTTGTATTATGTTTGTGTTTTGTGTACAAAACTTGAATCTCTAATCACATGCTTTTCCTCCCAGAAAATTGCTGGAAATGAGATAGTGTAAAAGCCGATACAAGACACTGCTATGGAATAGGTTCCAGGACAGATCATGATATCTCAGACAGTCCTTCAAGTGCCCCAAATTTGCCAGGAGACAGAAAAAATGTCAGGAAAAGGCTATGATGAGCAACTCAAGATAGCATGAACAGAAGAACATTGAGCAAGAATGTGAGCTGTCTCCCCACCAACCAGCTACCATAAATGCAGTGCAGTCTGAGGTTGGAATTACCAGACAGTTTGACGTGGAAATAATGGAGCCACCTATAAATATGGAGCAATTACAGAGAGTCTCACAGAAACAATGAAGGAACCGCATACCAAAAAACTGCACTGCTGTCTGAGGTCAGAATTAGGAAAGATGTAGCAATAAATACTATGTGGGATAGTGTGCAATTGCTCCAAATTTGCAGAAAGATGGATCATATTCATGCTCTATTCTGGCTTTTGTGCTAAGTGACTGTTGGAATATTGATGGGAAGAAAATCTCAAGATGGGTGGAACACACAATAGTAATGATGCACATGAACTCAGATTGTGAGCTGTCTAACATAAATGCTCCACAGTCTGAAGATGGAATTAAGTATCAGTCTTCCAGGGAGCTTGGAGCAATTGGAGCCAGTGTGCCATAAAAACTTGATTGTGGCGTTGGCAGACAGCAATGTGGAATTTTACATAGCAACAACAGACAACCTTTTGATCAGCCCTTGCCCAAACACATGGGTGACATGTGAGGGACATGTTTTTACATAACAACAGCTAAAAGGTTTTTTTCCTTGCCTGGAAAAAGACCTTGCCAAGGCAAGGTGAAAGCAGCAATGACACCAATCAAGATCCTTTATACCTAGAGTTAACAGTGGATGTGGGTGAGATGTGTAAATGGAGAGGGTGGTCAAAATGCATTTCTCCATCGCACAGTCTGGTACATCCTGTAGTTGTCTGTCAATGGTGGTCATGGTTTGCAGGTTGTCACCACCTGCTATCCAGAGCACTCAGAGTCGTGATCAACTGCATTCAGCAAGCCAAAATGTACTAGCTTCAATTTGCCCAGAAGTGGATGACACCTTCTACACACACATGAGGGGAGATCAGAATCATCATCACAGCTGATGGGAATAATCAATACCAATCTGATATACAGCTTGATTCAATGGTCATGCTACCTGGAGGCTTTCACAGCATAGCACCTGTGATGCTGGTTAGATCTACTTTATCCCCCATAACTGTGATATGTCTTTTTGATACCCAGTTGCTTGTATCTTCAGTAATCTCGTTATCACCACCTTCCGATCCTGCACCATTAGTAAAGCAATTCATGCAGTTGAGCAATAATGTGATTGTGCTTACCATGAGCAGCAGGGAGCTTCCCTTTCTTTATGTATAATCATGCCAAATGCCCCCACAATACAGTGCTTAACCTTTGCCAAGTCATCAGTAATCAGCGGATCATTCCTCACATCATAAGCCATAACATTGAATATACTGACTGTTAAGTTGCAGCAACAGGGCCACATGCAATGAAAGAAAAAGGGCTTACCACTCACTTACACATCCATTGTATATTATACTTGCCCACCTGCAGACACCCACTCTGTCTCCTGACAGTGTCATCAGAGCCACAGACTAACTCATGTTTACTTATGGCCCATCACTGATCATCATCTTAGGGTTGGGGCCCAGAGTGATGGCATGACCTGGACCACCCATTCACCAGAACCAGGATCAATGCATTATTATTTAAGAGAGTTTGCTAACACAGCAGAAAAAGGGTTCTGATTCACAATGTGAAACCTGCAATGCGAGTAGCTTTAGTCAATGGTTCCACATTTTAGGTATGTTTAGGTAAAAAATGTACCTTTCCCAGTTGTTTCAAGCCTTGTTGATGTTGTTATAACCAATTTTGCATCCTCATTTCCAACTTGGGGAAACTTATAGATTGCAATTGCACACTGCCTGAATGTGTGACCAGGGGTTGAATATCCTACCCTGTTTTCGCTACATTTGTGACTTGGCCCTGTCCTCACTGGACCTGTACACCTTCATATGTGCACTTGCACTTTCGTTGAATACAATGGGAACACAGTTTATCCTTAGAGCACCCTTTCTTCAACTCTATAAACAATTGGCATCTCAAATTTGCAATTGGACATTGTACACTTACCTCTACATTGATTACAGCTACAACATGGCTGCCCCATCTTCTTGTGGCTGGGGGTGGTACTGGGATATGATATGCTGGGAGGTACCCCACCTCTGTTTGGATTCTGCCATCCAGTTATATGGGGTTCTGCACCATATTCTCGGGGAATGATGTACCGATGACGACCCTGCCTTTGGCATTACACAATCATGGGGGAGGGGAGTGAGGGAGAAAATGTGGTTATTTCTGGTCAGGGTGCTAGAATGTCCATGGCACCCAGTTTAATATACTCTGCAAGGGGAGGTCACACCATCCAGAAACCAACCAGGGTCTCAGGAAATCCTGTGTGGTCTTGTGTGTTTTGTTGCTAGAATTGAACCTCCCTTTCTGATTCAATGGGTAGTGCCACTTTAATGCATTGTAATATGAGCAGAAGCTATGGGCTCAAGGGCATGATGGTGGGGCTCCTTGGGACTTTTGAATGCCATCAGCTCCAGCAACGAGTTTGGAGGAAGCTTATCAGTCTACTGTCTGTAAGACCTTTTGGCCACTCTGGCATGACAGTAGTGTGACACAATATTGATAGGGAATTCTTTTGTGGCATTTCATGGTGTGAGTTGGTGCCACACCAAGAAGGCCTCTTCTTCCATGCAGTTGAGTCAGGGTATTGGGTATGTGGGTAGGTAATAATAATAAGTAACATCCGCAGGTGATTTGAGAACATCTCAGGTCAGAATGATTGATGATCCCCAGCGTTTATGGTACCAGGGATGCCGAGAATGTATGCCAAATGGTGCTGTTCTCAATCTTGATCACCATTTTATAATCATAGTCATGCATGATAAATCGTCATGATACACATGCATAAAACAAGTAAGAAATAGGAATTCCAAAAACTCCACTCATAGTCACAGTAACCCATGGAACCAGAATGTTGCCTTTCCCTGGCCTCACCAGCCTTCTCATCAGCATCCTCCAATGTTGGCTGGGACTCACTACCTGATGTCCTCCCACACAAGTCCTGGCGCTGTTCAACTGAGTCTTCCAGCAACACTCCTCATCCACCACCTTCTTCAAATGCCACCTTGGCCTTTTCGAAGTGGAGCCACCCCTTGTAATCTCAACATTGTGACTTGAAACATGAGTTATTGTAGCGGTTTGGCTGCTCTTCCATCACTCTTATGATGTCCTATTTTTTCCATGTTTGTTTCCTCATGTTTTGCCACTCTTGCCTACAGTTGTAAATACCTTATATAGATAAAAGGGCCATGGAGGCCCATCCTGATCTTTTCTTAAGGCTTATACAAAATACAATTGTTAATAACTGTTGGCCTTTGTTTGCATTAAGTTTCTGGTGTGATGCAACTGGACTTGCTCATCTCATTGTCACAGTTATCTGAACAATTTGTGATAGTTGGAAAGAAGGGGAAAAGGGAGTCCCAGCATAGTTCATTCAAAGCAAAACAAAACAAAACAAAACATGGGAAGCAAGGCAAGTCTGAGGTGCAAGTGTGGTCAGTGATACAACTACAGGGACTTGATGCTGAGAGTGATTGTACAGGAAGACAGGGGTATGTGAGATCTGTAAGAAATGAGAGATTGGGCTGTACAGTGGATTGACTGTCAATCAACACACTAGATTGAATTTATTTTTTTCTACCCCCAGCTTTGCTCAAATTTCAGAGTGAATTAGATATTCCTATACTAAATGATGCTCTGCTCTATATTAGAAGGTATTAAAATATGTTGGGTAATATAATTACCTGTGATATTTTTTCTGAATATTGATGCCAAAGAGCTGAGAAAACCATCATTTGACACACTGTGACAGGTATGTGACATATCCTTATGGAGCCATGATCTGGGCCTTTTCCAGGGGGCATTCCATGGTCAGCTGACTGTAATCAAGGAGCTCTTTTGTGGGGCTGAGTTGCTGCGAAGTTGCAAGATATTTCTCTTGTGTGTGCTCCCCATTTACATGACACTGTAAGCTCTTCAATGGAACTCCAAATTGTTCCACAAATACTTAGAGCCCTTGTGGCTTTGGTGTAGTCTGCTTTTCCAGGCTATATGCTTCTGCAGCATGATTCAGTTTCTGGTTCATTTCATCTTGAGTCTTCTTCTTTTTGATAACTTCTGAGTCTGTATGAGCAACCATAATATGGAATGTGGATATACCAAGCAAGTGGAGGGGAAATTGGAGGAGAAGCAGATTTCTTTTGCATTACTGATCTCTACCTCCATCCTAAATGTCATGCTCTGAAAGAAATTGTATAACTCAGTAGTGGTGACCTCTGTGTCCTGTAAAATGTGGTACTACCACACCTTAGATGTATACCTACAGACTAAGCCCAAAATCAAGCCAAAATATGGAGTACTTCTCATTCAAATCTGGATTGATCCCACAACAAAAGTTGTTTAACCTCACTTTGGGCCTTTTTCAGTGGAAGAATATTCATATCTCTGTACCTCTTATTTCAATCCTTATGCCTTTTGGTGTGTTTCCAGCTACATGCATAACATATTTTTCCTGAATTTCTGAGAGAATAAGCACTACATTATCACCCTCAAATGCAAGGTGTGTCGAATGATGGTGGCATGTTGATTGATGGTCAATCACTGTATATTGACTGGCAAACAAGTGGTCTGGAGAACAAGTGGTCTCTGCTTTTCCCATGCCCAAAAAAGATGGGGTAATGAAGACTAGAACAAATTTGGGAGACAGAGAGAGTGAAGCAGGGGACAATCAAGAAGTTTTCACAACTGTGTTAGCAAAAGGTTAGGGAAGAGAAAAAAACAAGCAAAAGAGATGGGACAGAGCACAGTGTTACCTGGGTTAGGGGTTCACTCTTGAGTAGCATGGCGATCAAGGCAAGATGTCTATACAGACTTGGTCTTGTCCTACTAGGCATGACTTGGAGATGATGGAGCACTATAAGTCCAGCCGGTTTAAGGGCAAAGAGGTATAGGAGGCAAGAACTGTATAACACTAAGATAGGGATACATAGTGATGTACTGTATCCTTATATAATACTAAGTGTGGCTATGCTCCTACTATAAGTAGATGGACCTGAGTAATTATGAGTCAGAGATAAGACAATGAGGCATAAGCTAAATATAGTCTTTCTGATGTGCATTACTAATTGTTTCATAATGACATTTGACATGAGAGAGTAAACTAAACCTAACCATCCTTCTGATGTGGGATTCTGATAATATTAGGTCCATTTTGAGAGTTGTTTTCCATCACAACTTGTTAGTTTCCTTCTTCTGGGTACTCAGCAAGGTAGTAGGGTTCATAGTACTCAATTTGGGGGTGTTGAGTGGAGTTTGGTCAAGGGGGAATAATGGGAGAAAAGGTTGGTGTAGGGATTCTGTGGAGGTCAAGTGCAGTGGTGGTTTCTGGGGATGGGGGTTTTCCTGGGTAAAAGAAGTCATAGAGAAGTCATCTAAAGTGGGGACTTTCTATCCTTTCTTCTGGTGGGGTGGTTTGGTTTTCTTCAGAAGGCACTGCATGGTTCTCCTGTGATGTTTGATTTGGCGATCTTGTTGTAACATTCCTTGTAATAGTTGTCATTAGTGAGGTCAATGTATTGATTGTGAGTTGTGGGGGTAATTGAGGGACTGGTTGTTGATTTTCTGGAGTAGGGGGTGTGTTGGGTGTTCTGAGCTGGACATTTGGTCCATTTATGGCAAGGTTGGAAAACTGCACAATGGGGACATCGGTATTTGATGCAGTCATATGAGTAGTATCCTGGAGCGTATTGTTTGCATCCAAGACAGGCAAATTGTGGGTAGTCTATAGCCCAATGTCCAGTGTGTCTGCATTGAATACAGACTGATCTGTCAGTGGTTTGGGGGTTGGTTTGTGTGTGAATGGGATTGGGGGAGTTCCGAACTGTGACAGTTGTTATTGGTGATGGTGTGGGTGGTGTTTCTGGTGGGGGTGAGATGTGTAAGGGGACAGCTGGGTAGCCAGATCCCAATCCTAGTGAGCTTAGCATACTGATCACCCAGTGTATCTAACCAGTGTAATGGGTTGCCATTCATCTATTCTTACTCCTCTTCTGATGTAGGTTGCCTGATAGGGTATTCTTAGATAGAACTTGATCTTGTGCTGTAAATAGTTGTTCTCTGATGTTCCAGGACATTCTGTAGTATTTATAGCACTGTCTGTAGTATATAGGCACAGGTTGGGGGGTGAAGCCCCTCACTTGATTATCAACTTGGTTCCAAGCCCTTTATTCCCCTAACATCCCCCTTGTTTCACTATGTGGCTCCCTTCCCCTCATTTTTGCTACATGGCTCCCTCTCCCTTGTTTCGCTATGTGGCTCCCTCCCCTGCTGTGATTTTACTATATTATGTACATGGCCCTCCAATTCCATGGCTCTCTGATTTTGCTATATGCCCGTAGGGCCAATAAAACGGAAGTGGGGAGAGTCTACTGCTGAGTCTGGCTGTTCTCAGAAGAAGCCAGTTGTTGTCATGAATGATGGGGAAGAGGATGAAGAAGGTGATAATGACCAAGAGGATGAGAAGACAGAGGATCTTACAGAGGATGATGACAATCCTGACTCTATACCTGCTGTAAGTCATATTCTTTTATATGTTATCTATACACTTATATTCCTTATTTTAGCACAAACAAGTTCATCATGGTCAGAGTGAACAAACCAAGGACATTCATGCATGTTGGCAGATGGAAGAATGTCTGAAAGATAGTGTTCAGACAAAGGGATGGTGGTGTGAGATCTGCTGGTAAGAAAATCTATTCCTATATTGTGTTATGTCTAACATGTGCTGTTTTTGCAGTCACCTTGCAAAACACAAAGGGCAGGAGCTAGATGAGAGTTTCTGAATGACTGGAAGTGTGACAACTTGTCACAAACATATTGTGCAGTATGTAGTATTGTCTCTGAAATATATTTATTTATCATTTAGTGTATCAGAAACTGGAAAACACATGGTGATCTTTACATGATACGAGCTCAAGAGAATGGTTTTGAGCCTCATTCTGTCACAATTGCTGAAGCTAAGAAGTCTGGAGCCTTTAAACCAACTGATAATGATGGGAATGCCACTCAGAAGACACTTGATACTTTTGTAGTACCAACTGCAAAGTGAACAAAGGAAGGACTCATTGAGTATCTCACTCATTGGCTTGTTGAGGATGATCAGGTAATATTCCATCTCTGTTCTTGATGAATTGTATGTAATGAACTATTCTTTTAGCCATTTACAGCTGTAGATCAGCCATCATTTCATGGACTTTGTTAGGGGAATAAAGGGCCCGGAACCAAGTTGATAATTAAGTGAGGGGCTTTACCCCCCAACCTGTGCCTATATACTACAGACAGTGCTATAAATACTACAGAATGTCCTGGAACATCAGAGAACAACTATTTACAGCACAAGATCAAGTTCTATCTAAGAATACCCATTGGGCAACCTACATCAGAAGAGGAGTAAGAATAGATGAGTGGCAACCCATTACACTGGTTAGACATACTGGGTGATTGGTATGCTAAGCTCACTAGGATTGGGATCTGGCTACCCAGCTGTCCCCTTACAGACTTCTTATCTACCAGCAGCCATCCACAAAGGATAGTGACATCCCTCATTGTTCAAAGATATCTGAGGAGGTGAAGTATAAGACTAAAATTGTGGTTCATCGACTATCTAAAATTCTTCAGGTATGTCTTAACTCTTTTTATGCTTCTGATGCTGATTTTATTTTGTAAACAACCAGGAAAAATCTCCTCTACATTTGATGGCTGGACTTCTGAAGATATGAAACCATTCCTTGCTATTACTGTCCAGTATATCACCAACCCTCCTGATCAACCACATATCTGGAAGCTCAAGTCACATGTGATTGGCTTTCCAGAGATTGAAGGAAACCATGGTGGTGAAAATTTAGCTGCAGTTGTTCTCAGTGTTTTTTATCAGTATAAAATCCAATCTAAGGTTTTTTAAATACTTCTTTCATGATTTGTAATATGAACAACTAATTCTTTTTGTTGATTGGTTGGATTACCACAGATAATGCTTCATCCAATGATAAGGCTCTCAAGGTACTTCAACATGCACTCAATACACCTTCACACAATTGGATAGCTTGTGAGCATCATGCTAGGTGAGTAATCTTCAACTTAGTCCATATTTTGTTCTCACTTTTCAAAAATCCAAGATGTATTGAACATACCATCCACCTTGGTGCTAAGGCTTTTATTGAAGCCATCTGTTCTACTCAGTTCACAACCAAATCAGCTTCAACTAATGAGGATGAGGTAGATTGGGATAAGCTTGGTAATATCCAAGATGATGAAGATATTGATTAAGCTATTCCATTTGATGCAGGAGATGTTCTTGGAAAAGTATTAGCATTTATCACTCAGGTATTTCACTTTTCTCCAAAATATTGAGTATTAATTGACAGTTGTGTATATTTTTGTAGGTCCGCTTATCACCTCAGGCAAAGAAGTACTTTGCAGTTTGCTGTATTGAGGAGTCAGTACCTGAGCTTGAGCTTATCAAATGGGTTCATGTTTGTTGGAGTTCAATATATCACCTTCTTGAATGGTTTCTTCTGCTAAAGAAAGTATGTTCTTTCACAGATTAGTTTTGAATACTGGACTAATTTTTAAATAGGGAGTTCAGAAGTTCATTAAAAATGCAGATGACTCTGGAGTTGTTCCTAAATTGAAAGACAAGACCTATCTTGACTATCATTTGGTTGAGGAGGAGTGGAAGCTTCTTAAACTTATGAAAGATGTTCTAGCTGTGAGTATTGTCTACACTACTCACATAACAGCCTATTAATTTCCACTAGGTTCCTGCTAGTGTCCAATCAACATTTTCATCTGCTACCCGTTCATCTATTACTCATACTCTTCCTGAGCTTGAGGATGTGATTGAAAAATGGAAGCAGTTTAAACTTCACTCACAATATGCACCAGTCAAGGATGGTATTCAGGCAGGAATAGATAAGCTCACAAATGGCATACAACCCTTGTTGACACAGATGCTTATTTTATTCCACTTGGTATGATTTTATTTGTTTGCTGTTTCTTGGTGCTAATAATTTATTAGTGCTGGATCCAAGCTGCAAAATGGAGTATTTTGAAGAAAAGTGGACTTTTTCTGACTCTGAAATGGCAAAAACTCGATTTCGAGAGGTGGTATATAATAGTGCTCAAGTTATTTTAAGGTTTTTATTAACCCAAGCTTAGTTTAAGACATATAACAAAGAACCCAAAACTCAGTCTCAGGCCTTATCAGATATTTCTGTTGAAGTGGGAACTTCTGCATGGGCTCAGGCAATGTGCCAACAATTATCTCAGGCCTCTTCATTTACTCAAGATATATTTCACAAATTAGATGAGTACTTGGGTGCTGGCATTGAACCAGTAGAGGATGTTATAGCCTGGTGGGGTGTAAGTTGTGTTTATATATCACCCTTGATTATTTTTTGATTTTGCATTTAGATCAACCATAACAAGTACCCAACTCTAGGGGCTATAGCCAGAGATTATTTAGCTATTGCAGGATCCTCAGTATCCTCTGAAAGGGCTTTTCTAGTGGCAAGCACACTGATACCCTTCCCCACAATTCACTTGAAGGTTCCACTTTTACAGCTCTTCAAATCACAAAGGATGGTTATAAAACTGGAATTCTAGATGGAAAAATAGATGCAAAAGAGTGGGAACCAAAAGAATGGAACTTTGACTAGTTGATCTTCAATATATATATTGTTTCTGGTATATTACAAAAAGATTCAGGGTTCGAACCAGTTCGAACCCTGAACTGAACTTTGGCACCCCTACTATTGTGCTGACTGTGCTTTGCAAAGGCTAGGGTACACATGGTAGTATATATTGTACATATTGCATTGGACAGGGGCAATAAATATCACGACTTGTGACGTTGATACCGATGTACCAAAGGACAAGGGAATGTAACAATGTTTACCCAACATTATAAAAACCATTTGGAACGGAAGAGCGGACCCAGAAGGCTGCTGGATGGGCGTGGCAGGGTAGAAAGGTGGCGGTGGTCAGCAGTTGTATATAACTAATGCGTTATAGTTCCAGGATTCTGGGACACGAGACCCCAATGTAAAGCTTAGTAAAAGCCGGACTCTTCAGGCTTTGTACAGGGAGACTTGGAGCGATCACTCGACTTTCCATGCGTGAGCGGTTGTGTCGAGGGGCGGGAGCGTGAAAATCCAGTGTGGGCTGCCGCCGAAGCCGATAGGTGGGATGCTGGATTAGTTAGCCAACTTTGCATCTGGGTAGATGTGTCCATGTCATAGGTATAGACGGTGGTCAGCGGCGAGATAAATTGACGTCCGAATGTTGATGTGGCTCCTGCAACGTTCCGTGATACTACTCTTTGCATTCCTGATTGCTCTGCTTCGCCTCCAGAGTAGGGTCTGTTTTGGACAGTATTATTGATCCCACTGAAACCTCGTGGAGTGTCGCCGTTGGACTTCTGAGACGATACGGCATCGGAACCATTTGATCGGTTGCAAAAGCGGTATAAGGCCATTGACACCACGAGAAAATTACAAACAAGGAGGGAGACTGCTGCCTAAAGTTTTCCTGTGAGCTCAGTTGTCCAACCGAAAAAGGTTATGCGTCGAATGCTGACCTCGGTGGAGCCCACCATTGTTCTGATCAAACGGGAGTCCTGTCCGAGATTGAGCTGGGCTAACCAAAATACTGAGAAGGTAATTGCTGATGAAAGAGTGAGGAAACTGGCGCAAAATGCGCCAATTATGGCACGACGTTCACGGTGTGGTAAATCAGTGTTTCGTAGAAATGCCAACGGAGTAACGACGAGCGCAACGTCGGCAAAGCAGTCAACTGAAAGCCTACTGCTTAGCGTTGGGTGTGAAACCGTCCAATTGCCGCGTACATGAAAGGGTGGTGACCACCGCAGCCCATCCTATATTTCTCTCCTTTAGACAACGACCAATATCAAGATGATACCAGGCGTGTGGACTTGGGCAAGTCAAAATTGGCATCACTACTGAGATGACGTAGAACGCGAGAAAAAATGCGACGAGGAAGATAGAGAAGCGCCGGTGGGGGTCTTTTACTGGATAAATTCGGGCGACAGACAATGCAATACTGATCCTCGAAAACCTAAAGAATGTTCTTAGTATTGGCTTTTCCCTCGAAGAAACGCATACCATATAACGGTAAAAAAGGGGAAACTCGAGAGCCAATAAGAGTGAATCGCTTTTGTTTGCTCCGCCGACGACAGGACCCGGGCTGCGGTCCCGAGAGGTCAGAGATTTTTGGAGTTACCACGAAAGATAGAGACCTCCGCTCACCTTTGGTCCGGAATCTTGGCCATATCATGATGGCATACACAATATCTACCGACAGGGGGACGGATACAATCCAATCGTCCAGCCACATCTGATTGGCCACGAAACGTTGCTTCAGGCGGAATAATCCTGAGGCGATCGCGATTGCGTGCAAAAGCGTGGTACACACTGGGAACTTAGTCCATTAGTCCAACTGTCTCGGGTTAGACGGTTGATTATAGACCTAGCCAGAGCAAATAATTTTGAGTTGGTAGAGACATTGGTGATACCTCCCGTTGGAGCCTAGGAACGGTTTTCCAGCACGTTCGCGATAAGTCAGGCTACCCGGGGATGAATGAAATGAAAGACATACTAGTAGATAAGACGAAAGGGTATTTTGGGAGGGGGGGGGGGCGGGGGAGACAGTGAACTAGAGGATGAGAGGTATTGCCCGGGTCATAAGGGATGGAATATTCACGATTGGCATCAGGCCAACTGCACCAGGGGCTTCCGAGGTCATGTATGGGCGTCCCTGGAATTCTCCCAAGCGACCGCTATCTTGAATCAGCCAGTCCAACCCATGGCTGAATATTTAACGTTAATTAACCCTCAACGGTTTCATGTCATGGGAATTTCTCCCCTCATCCGAGAGAACTTGGTTACAGCGGAGGATTCGGCACGCGTGCCTTTGGCTCCCTTGTTGCATGAACTCTCGACCATATTACGAATTCCTTCCGTATAAGAGGTCGACGCACGGGCGAAACCAATAAGTGGTTGTCAAGAGAATCGTGCCTAGATACACAGGGGCTAGGCGAAACCGCCAGGATCAAGCTCACACGAAGAGACTGTCCCTTGTGTTGCAAAATGGGTAGAGTCAGGGTCGAACTGTGAGGCTACAATGCTACAATTAAGATGGTTACCGGGAGGCTTCCGCGTCCTTGCAACTTGTCTTTCTGGTACTCTCAGTGACTACCCGGTTTCGGGGGAACACAGCCTGGTGTACGACCAGGTTACTACATGTGGAGGTTGAACTCACTTTATCTTCTGAACCGGAGGCATAGTGCGACCGACAATTTTACCTAGGATCTTAAAACGAGGAAAATCGGTATACGTGACATACCTGCTATACGAAAAGGTGGGAGAATCATCGCCAAAGGTGTTTCTACGGTATATCCTCCTGAAATTGATGATTTTTGTCGTGGGTCTGGAATTCGGAAGAATTGAAAATGAAGCAAAGATTATGTTGGCGACGGTAATATCTCTGGTCGGCGATGTCGCAATGCGGCAATACGGTTGTGGCGGGAATTGTTTCAGCATCTTGTCAGACGCTGGTATCAGGATAGTATAGGGACTGGGTAAGGGAAACCGCAACCGACTCAACGTTATGCAAGCTCGAAAACCAGGGTTTAGTCATGGGCATAGAGCCCGGAGATGGAGTGACGCGAAACTAGCCTGAATGAGTGGGTTGAGTGAGATAGTCGCGGAGCGACGTGTAGGGACGCGACGAGCGAATGTCGGCCTCGTCTGGTAACAGGACATCCAGGACAGGGTTAGGCGGCGCGGTGCACAATCGCTACCAGTGATACGCGAGGAGTTCGATTTCTTGTTCCTGAATGTGCTTGAGGGTAGTGCTACTCGCGAACACGAAGCCAGGTTCCCTTTGTTAGCGCGCATGATACCGCTCTCGGGTGGCCATCCTCCATCGTCATGTTTAACGCCACTTCTATACCACTTATATATCTCCCTAGGATGCACACAGGGGAATCCAGCCGTATCGTCCCGAGATTCTTCTGCGTCGCTCCCCAGCGACGTATTGAGAAGTTCAGTCCGGAGAGCTGAGAGAAACCCCACTGGATGTGTCTCCAGTCGTCCAAAAGTCATCCAGATAGAGACCTAGGGGAGGATAGGGCTATTAAACAGCTCCGTGCCAATTTCTAAATGAACTGCTCAACAGTCCGGGGCCATTCAAGACAACGAGGTACTTCGACTGAGTAAAATGTGGAGTGCCGTCTCCCGTCAATTCCGATGTGGGCGTTCGAAACGATCACATGACCCCGCGTCTGGGAGGGTTTGGTGTGCACGTTTTGAATTTCGAGGTGCATATGACTGGACGATCGGGGGTCATCTTTCATTCCTTTAGAACCCAAGAGCTAGGGACTCACCTGGGTGCCTATCGTCGCCAACGCCCAACTCGGGTTGTCAGGAACATCATAAACAACGGTGGAAGCTTGAACTGCGCACCTTTCGTGCTCGAGAGGTGTTCAAATTGTCGATAGGCCCTAGGGCGAAGCCGGGCCAGCGAGTTGGGCTGGGCCTATGATGATATGATTATCCAGCATCCATCATCCTTTGAATGGTTCGTTGAATTCGAGCCTGTACTTGTTCCCACGTTTGTTTGCCGTGCATTATTGGTGCAAACTGTAATAACCCTCCCCGCAACCCTTCTGCGTGTCCAAAAAGCACCGAAGGGGTAAGGCGCTCTCGACTGAACTAGTGTAGACCGAGTATCGCGTTTGCGACAAAAATAGTACAAACGAGTGCAACCGGCAAAGCGGTTGCTGGGCTCGTCTTCTCAACCTCGTGAAAGTACAAGTACAACTCCAGGGCGAGTAAGGAAGAGACCGTAGGGAAACTTGAGAGAGAGACTGAGACTGAGACTGAGAGACTGAGAGACTGAGTAATGAAACTGAGGGAAGGAACTGTGGGTCCGTTACGCTGTAGCCTGTCGGAAGTCTTATGGCAGCGGAGACATCCTCGTCGTTAGGAGCTAAGATATCTGAGTACAAATGTGCGACTTAAATACCTAATGAAAATGTGTGCAGGGCCGGATTCTGCCCGCAGGCGAGTTCCCTCCCTCACACTTGTTTGATTCAGCATCGCACCCCCGGTTATTGAGGTAGAAGTTGGAGGTGAACCTTTGAAGTCGTGTAGGGCACCTCTGAACCTGTATCCACGGTGTGTTACCGGTGTCCCCTGGGCGAAACCGTCTCAGTCATCACCGTTGCCCCTCCGTTGTACCATTCCTGAATGAATGAATTATGGCGGGTGCGGCCGGGCCTCCATTTGTTTCGCTAGTGCAACGGGAATGATTTAAGCTCCGTAGTCCGCCAAGACTGTAGCCCCCGCCTGGCAACTACTGGAGCCGCCAGCCGGCAAGTTCTAAAGGCGAGTAAAAAACCTGTTGGATGGTATCGGGGCCTATACGCTCGGCCGGGAAAGAGAATATTTCGACAGCCAAGAAATCGCTCCCTCCATAGAGTCCTATTCTCCGATTGCTCGCTTGAGATGGTCATGACGCACGTGACGTCACGGCACCGCGTTGTAGCGCCTGGCGCGTTTGAGATCCGAGTGGATTATCTCTTCATCTCCTACCAACACCATGTCTGCCTCAGACGCGGTCCTCACTCAGATCCTTGCACAGCTCCAGGCAATGCAGGTCAGCCAGCAGGCCATGCAGGCCAAGGTAGATATCTATCCGCACGGCCCCTATCCATGTAAATCGCTGATCATGTTCAGCTTGATGCATTGACGGGTAAACCCACCAATACTCCTCTTGAGCCTCGGCATATATCAACAACGGAATCACCCTCTGGGAAGACTAGCGTGAAGGAGCTCGTATCGCCCCTTGCCAATGTCCCCCTCGCGGGAAGTGCCAGTGGTCCATCACCGCCACCGATGAGGGCGTTGACAGATAAGGAGCGCGAAAAGCTCCTTTATCCCGGACGGGTTAATCTTACCAGTATGTATCCCCTACAACGTCTGTGAACCGGCATTCACTTGCGCCAGCGTACCCGGACCAACATGGCATCACGCCCCACCCACTCAACTGGGGCGCATCGAAACCCGAGGAACGAGGTCCCGTCATTTGCTCCCGTCTCCAGTCATCCATCAAGCAGCGCAATGCCCTTGGAGCTCACTCTGGCTCTTACTCGATCTACCGCGCCTTGTCAATTGCCATGGGCTCCCTTTCTCCGACTCATAAACCTGATTACACAATGACAGAACCCCCTGTCGATTTCCCGCCTCAGCCTGCCTGGTTTGACCCCACAAAGATCGTGTCTTTCGATCCATGGGGACATCTTATCCAGACCGTATTCAAGAAGGAAATGGATGACGGATTAGACATCAGGCCGAGCATCGCTGTCACCAAGGCTCACTTGAAGATGAGCGAGCTGGACGACGCTGCTAGGAAGGGGACCATCAAGGTTGATGGGAGCCTGGTCATGAGGAGCCGCCCGCTGAAAAACGAAGATGGAACTGAGAGCACGGACGATAACGGAGTTGAGGTTTCTGTGAGCAAGGCCGCTGTTGAGCCTGTCTGGTATTTACCGGGCGTAGCGGAGAGATTTGGGATGTAAGCCCTTTGAGCGCGTCATTGATATCTGTGGGTAAGCTGATGTAGTTGTTTTTAGCTCTGAGAGCCTGTTGCGTCGCGCGCTATTTGAGGACACGGGAGGAATGTATCCCGAGCTGATCACACGACCAGACATCAAGGTATTCCTCCCACCCATTGGTAATCTTACCGTATATGTCTGTAAGTCCAGCAGTCCTTGGTTTCCGTGCCGAGTTGATCAATGTGGGCTCAGTTGGGAACCCTGCATACCTCTCTGATGAAAGCAAAGTGTTGACCTTAAGGGTTCATGATGAATGTACATTGTACTCCTTGATCCAGAGATGATCTGCCCAGCTGATGATCATGATAGGTAACGGTTCCGATGTCTTTGGATCCGATATCTGCACATGCAAGCCATATCTGGTCTACGCGATCGAGGAATGTATTCGGGGCGCGCAGGCCGGAGGTGTCGGTGTTGCGGTATACTTTAGAAAAGAGGGGAGGGCGTTGGGCGAGGTGACCAAGTAAGTTGCTCTGAATCAGTCATGGTTAAACGAACTGATCAAGTCAAAAGATACCTGGTCTATAACTTGCGTAAGCGTGGGGGTGATTCGGCAGACCGGTACTTCAAGTCGACGGAAATGATTGCGGGTGTGAAGGACATGCGCTTCCAGGCCTTGATGCCTGATGTGTTGCACTGGCTGGGAATCAAGAAAGTGGATCGTATGGTCAGCATGAGTGACATGTGAGTGCCATCGCGGGGTTCGGCAGATGGTGCGATGGGGGCTGATCAGGGGGGAACAGGAAATACGACGCCATCGTCAAGAGCGGAATACCGATCCTGTCGCGATATGATATTCCTGGTACCTATCTTTATGCCGTTGCGCCGGAGATAAGGACTCACCCTGATTATTGCGTAGATCATTTGATTCCACCGGACTCGCGAGTTGAGATCGACGCCAAGATTGCTGCGGGCTATTTTTCGAGTGGGAAGAAGGTGACGGAGGCAGACCTGGTGAAGACGGTTGGGAGAACTTGGGAGGAGACGGAGCATTGATGAGTTATCGGAAATGGGGAATGAAATTTCAGTTCTTATAGGATAAAGCTGCTGTACTTTAGGCTTTCGTTGAATGACAAACGACTCGAAAACCTTTTCTTTCTTTCCCTTCCTTTCTTCCATGCGACAAGGAAACAGAACGACGGTGATGAAAGTATATATTATATGGTTCGAGAAAGAGATGGATAGCATAGGCGATGGTGTGAGAGCGCGGGAAGCGATGAAGCGGTGAAATGATGAAGCGAGAAAACGGCGAGAGAGAGAGAGAGAGAGAGAGAGAGATGCGCGGGGGGTTGCATCATCACCATCATCATCATCATCGTCATCGTCATCGTCATCGTCATCAACCAGGATACTTGGGAAAGCTTGTCGCGTAGGCTTTGTACGGCTTGAGTCCTACTCTATCAAGATACGAGCGGACGTGGTTTGCCACGGAACTACTGAGGAGGTCGCGGGTGTGGATTGGGTGTGTCTCGGATTCCATGCAGACGATGAGGATGAGTTCCTCGACGGGGTCTTCGATGAGTTGAAAGTCGATGGCGTACTTGCTGTAGAGTTCGTCAAAGGCGATTTCCCAGGCTATTGCGACTTGGTCCCGTGTGAGTGACTTTTTAGTGAGGTGGAAGACGAGGTCGAAGATCTGGTAGGAGGTGACGGTGTACCCTGCGCAGTAGTAGGGCATGATTGGTTGGAGGTGGGGGTGGAAGTGGAAGAGGGGGGGGGGGGGGGGGTTGTAGTAGGGGGGGTTAATCAAGGGGAGAAGCGAGAGGCTATAAGATTTGTAGTTGGATTGACTGGGTTAGGGTAGGGTGGGGGAAGGGGGCGAGTTTGGGTGATTAAGCGCTCGCTTGGAGCGGAGAAGAAAACTGTTTATACTCACTTACTCTCCCCGCACAACTCGGTTGACACGTAAAAGGTCCAAGCACAAAACTCGGTGCCAGCAAATAGGGCTATAAGCAGGAAAAGAACAAAACAGAAGAGAAAGAAGGAGAAGTGTTACGAGGGGGGTGGTGTAGTGCGGTGTAGTGCGGTGTGTGTGGTGAAGCCGACGTGGCAACGCTGAAGCGCGAGCGCCGCTAAGGGTTGAAACGTTTAAAGGGGTGGGGGGAGAAGGTTGATGATGGCGATGAAAGGGTCCGTTAGTGGGTGGGATTATGAGTTTGACACCCGTGGGTCTGATTTCTCCCACAAGATCACGTTCGTCGTTGCTTAGTGTTTGTTCAGGCCATGTGCGTTCAAGTGAGGTTTAGTTCGGGTAAGGAACTTTGTAGGGCGCTTCGGTAGGTAGATCCCTGATTCGGGCGCTGCCGGATCATTGAACTGCAGCTGGGAGGGTTGTGCTGCGGAGGTAATGAGCAAAATTTCGAAACCTCAGTTATTGCCAGCAAAGGGGAATGAGCTATCACATGAATGTTAGGCCAGAGGCTAATAAGGCTATCTTATCTATCATACGAAGGGAACCCACAACGTGACATCCCATCATGATCTGGTAACAGTAATCTGCCCTGGCTGTGCTCCGCCCGCACTTGGCTCGCCCGATAACTGCGCCAGAGAGGGCCATATTTCTATAGCCGATTTAGCCGAATAGTACGTAGGTTCAGAGGATCTCCAGCGGGCCAAGACTAAGATCGCGTTCGCGCCATACCCCAGCAGGAAACAAATAGGGTTGTCATTCGTGGCAGAAGACAGGGGGCAATCGTCATTCAAATTCTGGTGGGGCATTCGCATCAGAAAGGAATTACCCGTATCATGGATTTTAGCTGGCAACCCTCACCCGGAATTCTACCTTGTCGTGCGTACTCTTCAAGTGCGAAAGGAGTTTGTCATCCGTTTCACTCATGCTGTGCGTCCTGACTAAATCATGAACTTGGGGCTATGTACGAAGCGTGAAAATTGGTTGCTAGCCTGAGAGAACGGAACGCACCGTTGCTTTAACCCAGGACACAAAATCAGGAAGGGCACGCCGCATCCCAGCTTGAGCATACCTAGAAAAGGTGAGCGAATTATAGTCAAATGCACGGAGTATGTTTTTCAACTCGTCATGTTGGTCGCCATGTGTGTGGAAAGTATCATAGGACATGAAAACATTGCGGTGAGCCACCTTGATCAGGTCCTGAGCAAGGATAGCGGTCGATCGGTGATCAAGGGGCGGCCACATAAGCTGTTGATTCAATTCCTGGTAGGCAACGGACTGGTCCAATATCGGTATCAAAGGTCTTAATGTGTTTGTGAACCTGTATGCGCTCTCGGCGAGGAACGGCATGGGCGAGCCTATGAACTGCAAGCATGCTTTCTGCACCTCGTCATTCCCCTTGAAGTCTGGGGGTAACGACGCGCAAAACCGACCCGAACGTGTAGGTTGAACGAGGTAATCGCGAAATGATGCATGGAGGAATCGCAGACGGCGAGTGTTCGCTTCATCAGGTATAGGTACGTCCAGCACAGAATGAAGTTTACGCGTCGCGGCGTAAAAGCTACCACGGCTGATCCCCAAGAAATTACACAGAAATCGGGGTGTGCAGGGCTCAATCAAATAATAAGTTGGCGGGGAAACAAGAACCTTGAGCAATCGATGCGTTACTGGCCAGACGTCTCCAGGAACCTCAGAAAGAACTCGTGTATACAATTGATCAAGCGTTTCCATCGGGCTGTGCGGTCCGAGCGCTTGGGAATGTCGAATAACGGAATGAATTTCAGCAATGCGAGCATCAGGATTTCCGGACCCAGCATCCTCGATGTAATTAAGGACCGCGCTGGCGAAAACAAAGAGCCCAGATGCTTCGTTGATGATTTGTATAACAGCCTCCTCGGGCGGCCATACGCCGCTCGCATCTTCTTCGACACAGTCTCCATACCGATCGTGGATCTCCTTGAAACGCATACGAATGAACAGAGCAGTGTCGTGTCGGGATTCTTCGGAGTCAATCTGGAGCTGTTCTCTCCAGCACTGGATCGGAAAATCGGGCCTGGAGAGCGTACGCATGAAGTGAGGCTCTGGTCGGCTACAAATCATCCAGATGATCGGGGGTGACATCTGGGAGAGGATGGCATTGTTAATTAATTCGATGATGTGTAATTGGGCCGCCTCTCCATCGCACTCATCGAGCCCATCCAATACGATTAGGTACTTTGGATGAGCGGGCAAAGAGCTCAATGGCTTGACGATGAGCTGTCGGAACTGGACATGGGTAGCCTTCTTCAGTAAATCAGGATCTGCGCCTAGCTCCTTTGCAACGAGTGGAAGGTACCCCGGAAATCGAACCGCGAGCTGATATGCAAGAGTGATGAACACAGGCTGAGGGTTTTTTCGTTTGTTAGTCTTGGAAAAGAAGAACACGGCGCCCAACCGCCGACGTTCTTCCGCAAATTCGGCGACGGTCTGTGCAACAGCTGACTTTCCGACTCCTGCAGGTCCATAGAGCCACAACAGATCCCAGGGACGATTGTCATCGAACAACCATTTCTGAATTTTGGCGGTGAGAGATATACGAGTGCCGGGGTAACATTTGGGAGGGGGGTAGCGAGCGGATGAGTCGACATCGGCACCTTGGGTCATTTCTCGCGAAAGAGCTTCGAGGACTGGGAAATAGAGGGTAAGCATGTCCGTTGTTTGTTGTCACATTGGAAGCTCGTACCAGGTTGCCCACTATCAATATTGTTGATAGTCATTGATTTATCCACCAGCTTATGGATCACGGTCGAATTGTCGGTGATGCTCGTCGAATTATCAGCCATGACTGGCTGATTGACTACAAAATTGCTTGCATTGGGGAAAAGCCCCATCCCAGTGGTTCCTGTCCCCACTATACCTCAGTCTTTTCAAATAACCGGCTGCCTAATTCATCACATTTACCTAGAGGCTTCGAAGCCGTGACACCCGCACTGCTTGCCGGCGTTACGTTTTCCTCCAAATGCCGGGTTGATACTTCATCGTTTGTGCTACGGGCGGCCTCACTCTCAGCGCTTGCTAATCCTGGACCTGTGTTTGATTCATTCTGGCAGTTGGGGGTGATTAAGTGACGTGTGCTTACCGCCTGATGTAGGGGCCACCTCCCTTGTTTTCCCTTTCCTACGATGAAAGATTCGATCCAAAAGAGGCATTCCACGTAGATATGATGTACTCGATTGATTCTCAGTCAATTGATTGGAGGGCGATAAGTGTAGATGGTGGGAGAGATTGAGAGATTGTGAAGATGGGCCCGAGTTCATGTCCACGGTCATGTGTCGGACAACCGAGGGCGCTTAATACTTAAGGATGCACAATCTCAAGTGAAGTCAGCCGGTACTTATTTTAATATGTTGGTACAAAGTGAGCACAGGGAACGTGACAATGTCGATGGTGGGTTTCAACGGCACTGTATCGATTACATACTGCGAGAGCCGAATCGGATCTACGATGAGGAGCTGGTTTCAACGTCGCCTGCATCCTTCCTTTCACCAATGAGTTGATCGTTTGGGCTTTCTTGTCACACGCCTTTCTCTCCTTATTTCGTGACTTAAGTTAAAATGCTAGGTGAATTTGCTGTTGGCAACAACAGAAGAGCGATCAAGTTCCCAAACACAAGTCGGTGATGGCAGAGGGTCGTAAGTGATGGTATCCTGTCCCCGGGTCTGAGTTCGCTCATAAAGTACATCAGTAGCCATGGGGGTTCGGCGCCACACCGTTGGTGTTGTTCGTGGATCCTCCGGTCATGGTACCGAAGCAGAGGCCTGTTCTGGCATAGAATTTTGTAGTGCACCTAGGCCAAATTCATGCGAGCTTGTAGTTCCAATACACATATCTCATTGTACGGTTTTGGAAACAATGAGGGACGAGAACAGTGTGAGTGTAGACATTAATATATTAAATAGGGATCTCCATGTTATAATGGACTGCGATATCATTTGCGTTCGGCAGTAAGGACCAGCCCTGACTGTACCCTATTGGCACTGGGATCGCCAGGTAACCCGGCTAGAGAAGGCCATGTCTCTACGGCCGATTTGGCAGAACGATATCTAAGGCACCAGTCAGTCCCGCTCGCCAAGACTAGGACCGCATTGGACCCATAGCCCAGCAGGAAACAAACTTGCTTTTCCTCTGTGGCAGAGGATAGGTGACTATCGTCGTTCAAATTCTATGGGCGGGTGTGGCATTTATATCAAAACAATTCCCGCATGGTGATGTAGCGCCTCACCAGGAATTCTATCTTATAACTTGTGCTTGTCAAGTACGATAGCAACCTGTCATCAACTTCACTCATGCTGTGGGTCCTGACCAGATCATGAAGCGACTAAATGTGGAATATGAATTGTAGTTGGCACTCGAGAGCATGAATCGCACCGTGTTTTTGACCCAGCACACAAATCCGGAGATGCCACATGCTACGGGACGTTGAGCATACGCAGAGAACGTGAGTGAGTTATAGTCAAAGGTACGGAGCATGGCTTCAAGTTCGTGATGTTGGTCGCTAGGCGTCTTGAATGTGTCATAGGACAAGAAAACATTGCGTTGTGCCACCCTGATCAGATGCTCAGCGAGTTTCTGTCGCAACCCACGGTCAGGAGGGGACCACGCAAGGCGTAGATTCAACTCCTGGTTGGCGACGGACTCATCCATTGTCGGTATCAAAGGCCTAAGCGTGTTGGTGAGCTTGTATGCGCTCTCGGCGAGGAACAGGGTGGGTGAACCGAGGAATTGTAAGCATGCTTTCTGTACCTCGTCATTCCCTTTGAAGTCCGGTGGCAGTGAAGCACAAAACTGGCCCGAGCGCATAGGCTGGACGAGGTAATCGCGGAATGATGCATGGAGGAACCGCAGAGGACTGACGTCCGCCTCATCCGGTGAAGGTACATCCAGGACTGAATGGAGTTTGCGCATTGCAGTGTAAAATCCTCCACGAGTGATCCCTAAGAAGTTGCACAGAAATCGTGGAGAGGAAATTTCATCAAGGAACTCTGGTGGGGAAACGAGGACCTTGAGCAACCGATGGGTTACTGGCCAGATATCTTCAGGAACATCCGACAGAATCCGTGTATAGAGTTGATCAAGTGTTTCCATTGGACTACGCGGCCCGATTGTCAGGGAATGTCGAATGACAGAAAGAACTTCGGAAAGCCGTGCATTGGGATTCCCGGATCCAGCGTCCTCGATGTACCTCATGACAGTACTGGCGAACACAAACAGCCCCGATGCTTCATCGACAATCCGTGTAACATCCTCCTTAGGAGGCCACACTCCATTCGCATCTTCTTCGACACAGTCCCCGTACAGATCATGGACCTCCTTGAAACGTGTCCGAATAAACCTGGCAGTATCATCTCTGGATTCCTCGGTATCGATTGCAAGCACCTCTCTCCAACATTGGATCGTAAAATCGGGCCTGGAGAGAGTACGCATGAGGTGGTGCTCTGGTCGACTGCAAATCATCCAGATGATCGGGAGCGATACCTGGGAGAGGATGACGTTGTTTATCAATTCGACGATGTGCAATTGGGCCGTCTCTCCATCGCATTCATCGAGCCCGTCCAAGACGATTAAGTATTTTGGATGGGCTGGCAAGGAGCTCAGGGGTTCAATGATGAGCTGTCGGAACTGGACGTGAGGAGCTTTCTTCAGCAAATCGGGATCTGCGCCTAGCTCCTTTGCAACGAGTGGAAGGTACCCAGGGAATCGGACAGCTAGCTGGTATGCGAGAGTGATGAAGACGGGCTGTAGATCCTTTCGTTTGTTGGTCTTGGAAAAGAAGAATGCAGCGCCCAATCGGCGATGATCCTTGGCAAATTCGGCGACTGTTTGTGCGACAGCTGACTTTCCGACTCCCGCAGGTCCGTAGAGCCACAGCAGATCCCAGGTGCGGTTATTATCGAATAACCATTTCTCGATTTTTGCGGTGAGAGATTTGCGAGTGCCGGGGTAACATTTGGGGGGAGGGTGGCGGGCGGAGGAATCGACATCGGCACCTTGGGTCATTTCGCGGGAAAGAGCTTCGAGGACTGGGGAACATAGCGTAAGCATGTCCGTTGTTTGTGGTCACATAGGAAGCTCGTACCAGGTTGTCCATTATCAATATTGTGGATGGTCGTCGACTTGTCCACTAGCTTGTGGATCACAGTTGAAATGTCGGTCCTGCTCGTCGAATTGTCGGTCATGACTGGCTGATTGAGTACCGCGTTGTTTGCATTGGCGAAAAACCCCCCTTCAGCGCTTTCTGTCCCTCCTCTACCTCAGTATTTCGAACAATCGGCTGCCTAAATCGTCACATTACCTAGCGGTTTTGAGGTCTCGACGCCTGCACTGCTTGCCAACTTTACTTTTCCCCTCGCATGCCGGGTTGATGCCTCATCATGTGCGTCGTGAGTGGTCTCACTCTCAGCACTTGCAAGTCCTGGGTTTAGGCTTGATTCACTATTGCTGTCGAGCGATTAAGTGACGGCGCTTACCGCTTGACGTGGGGGCTATCTCCCTAGTTTTCCCTTTCTTATGACGAAAGATTCGATCTAACAAAGACATTCCACGTAGATATAGTGTGAGGTCTATTCTCAGTCGGTTGGTTGGATAGTGTCAAGTATGGACGGTAGGAGATGCTGAGAGTGATTGTCAAGATAGATATATGGGCGCTCATTTGTGCTCGTGATCATGTGTCCGACACCGAAGGCGCTTAGGATGCACACAATGTTAAATGAAGTCAGCCGCAGGACACAATAATGACCGATGGTTCACTGAAATTGACCTGATCAGCTCAAGCCTATTCCCAAGATTCGGGCTGGGGTATGCTGCGTGAAGGTCATCACAAATCTGTTCAATCTTGGTTCAATCCCAAGACCTCGCACTTTTCGCAACTTGCTGATCTTCGGAGCCAGCCGGTCTGATGCTTAGGTAAAAGGTCTGGCTAAAAGATCTACATAAGTACAGACAGCAGACGAAAAACCCGTGGTCTACAAGACCATGGAGTGGGCCGGCCGCTCATTAGCCACTTTTCCACGAGAGATCCGGATGAGAGGAATCCCCCAGTCCCAGCCCCTATTGTAGGGACGCCCTCTCGGCTGCGCGAGGACGTCGCGATTATCTAGGGGTAGTAGTGTAGATATTTCGGCTCCCTTTTATCACGTTTCCTATCTTACGCCTCATACTTCTCTTTCTGTCTCCTTTACGTAGATGCACTCGCTCGATTCACTTCCATCTCCCTCGTTTAACATCCGATTCTTGTGGAAACTCGGACACTTGAGAGCTTATATAGCATGCCACATGGTTCTCGAATACACGTCTTTCTCCCCCAAACTCCATAGCAGCCTTACACCATTCTCTCAGCGCCACTGAATGATCCAATACTCGAGGGGTCGAGACGCGCCTAGTGCACATCCAACTGGGGAATAACAGCTCCTAATCTTCAATTACACGGCTTCCCTACCCTGCTTATTAATGAATCCGGTCAGACAGGGCCAGATCTCTAGTGACGATCCTACCACTTGATGCCGGGGATTATGTGCTTGGTTGTTTGGGTTTGTTGGTTGAACGACCCACGACCACCCAATGATTCCCAATTTATGCAAGTGTTTTACAAGAGCGGGAGGCAACTGAGCTGATTAATGATGATTGTCACGACGTGTGGACGTTGCAATGATGAGCATTTGTTTCGGCTTTCATAGCCATGACTAGTGTACCTAGGTCTAGTTTTTCTGGCTTTGTCAGCGCTTGACTCGAGGAGGAAACGAGATATGGTGGAGGTTGGGCCGGCGGGCCGGGTTAGTAAGCTAGACTGTGAAGCGAGGAGCCGCTGGGGGGCGGGTAACTCGCTTCGAGGGTGTGATGCGTTTTCCTGCCTTAGTTAGGTTGATTAAATGTCAACGATGGGGCTAGTATTTCGAGATAATGTGAGCGATAATTCGGGGGATACGACGATAAGTCTAGTGTTAAACTGGGTGGGAGAATGGGTATGAAATATGTTAGTGTCGTTGGTATCTACGTGTGGACGAGACTGGTTGGGAAGACACAGGTTGGCAAGCTCCATCCGCTTCCTGCTCTGCTGGATGCTGGGTGCCGGCAAGTTCCATTATATAGCGCCTTTGCTCAAGGCACAAGGTGAGCACGGCAGATGTGACAATAGCAATGGACAGTTCGACAGCCCTAGATAATCTACGTGTCGCAAAAGCCAGACTGGACCTGCAGTGAGCAGATGATTTCAAAGTCACCTGTATCATTCCTCGGCCGGTGGTGGGTTGGTCCATCTGTCCTTTCTTGTCATTGATTTTTCACTCGCCGTTTCGTTGTTCAATCACACAAAGAGAGATGTACAGGGCCGGATGAAGTAGTCGGCGACACTGGCGGAGCGGTCAGGACCTTAGAGGCACGTTGGTGGTGGCAGAGGGCCGTAGGGAGTGGTATTGTGCCCCTGGCTCCGATTTTGCCTATAAAGCAATCGGTAGCCCTGTGGGTTTGGTGCCGCCGCTAGTGTTTTTCATGGATCCTTGGCGGTCATGGTATTGAAGCAGAGGTCTGATCAGGCATAGAACTTTGTAGAGCACTTGGTTCAAACTAATGCGAGCTTGTCGTTACCATGCACATATTCATTGGACAGTATTTGAAACAATGAGGGACCGGAACGGTACGAGTGTATACATTAATGTAGCGACTAGGGGTCTCCATACTACAACAGATATACGGTGTCATCAACTTTCGGCAGCAAGGAGTGGCCCTGAATGTGCTCCATTAGCACTGGGCTCCCAGGTAACCCGGCGATAGAGGGCCATATCTCTACAGCCGATTTGGCAGAACAATATTTAGGGGACGAGTTTTCAGCCCTGCTGGCCAGGACTAGGACCGCATTGGACCCATAGCCCAGCAGGAAACAAACTCGCTTTTCCTCTGTGGCAGAGGATAGATGACTATCGTCGTTCAAATTCTATGGGCGGGTGTGGCATTTATATCAAAACAATTCCCGCATCATGATGTAGCGCCTCACCAGGAATTCTATCTTGGCGTTTGTACCTTTCAAGTACGATAAGAGTTTGTCGTCAATTTCACTCATGCTGTGGGTCCTGACCAGATCATGAAGCGACTAAATGTGGAATGTGAATTTTAGTTGGCACCAGAGAGCATGAATCGCACCGTGCTTTTGACCCAATGCACAAATCCGGGGATGCCACGTGCTACGCCAGCTTGAGCATACACAGAGAATGTGAGTGAATTATAGTCAAAGCTGCGGAGCATGGCTTCAAGTTCGTGATGTTGGTCACCGGGCGTCCGGAAAGCACCATAGGACAAGAAAGCATTGCGTTGTGCCACCCTGATCAGGTGCTCAGTGAGCTTCCGCCTCTGCGCATGGTCAGGAGGGAACCATGCAAGGTGCAGATTCAACTGTTGGTCAGCAACGGATTTATCTAGTGTCGGTATCAAAGGCCTAAGCATGTCAGTGAGCTTGTACGCGCTCTCGGCGAGGAATAGCACAGGCGAACAGAGGAACTGTAGGCATGCTTTCTGTACCTCGTCATTCCCTTTGAAGTCCGGTGGCAGTGAAGCACAAAACCGGCCTGAGCGCATAGGCTGGACGAGGTAATCGCGGAACGATGCATGGAGGAATCGCAGAGGACTTGTGTACGCCTCATCCGGTGAAGGTACACCCAAGACTGAATGGAGTTTGCGCATTGCAGTGTAAAATCCTCCACGAGTGATCCCTAGGAAATTGCACAGAAATCGTGGAGAGGAAATTTCATCAAGGAACTCTGGTGGGGAAACGAGGACCTTGAGCAATCGATGAGTGACTGGCCAGATATCTTCAGGAACATCCGACAGAATCCGTGTATAGAGTTGATCAAGTGTTTCCATCGGACTACGTGGTCCGACTGTCAGGGAATGTCGAATGACAGAAAGAACTTCGGAAAGCCGTGCATTGGGATTCCCGGATCCAGCATCCTCGATGTACCTCATGATAGTACTGGCGAACACAAACAGCCCCGATGCTTCGTCGACAATCCGTGTAACATCCTCCTCGGGAGGCCACACTCCATTCGCATCTTCTTCGACACAGTCCCCGTACAGATCATGGACCTCCTTGAAACGTGTCCGAATGAACCTCGCAGTATCGTCTCTGGATTCCTCGGTATCGATTGCAAGCACCTCTCTCCAACACTGGATCGAAAAATCGGGCCTGGAGAGAGTACGCATGAGGTGATGCTCTGGTCGACTGCATATCATCCAGATGATCGGGAGCGACACCTGGGAGAGGATGACGTTGTTTATCAATTCGACAATGTGCAACTGGGCCGTCTCTCCATCGCATTCATCGAGCCCGTCCAAGACGATTAAATACTTTGGATGAGCTGGCATGGAACTCAGGGGCTCAATGATGAGCTGTCGGAACTGGACGTGAGGAGCTTTTTTCAGCAAATCGGGATCTGCGCCTAGCTCCTTTGCAACGAGTGGGAGATATCCGGGGAATCGGACAGCTAGCTGGTATGCGAGAGTGATGAAGACGGGCTGTAGATCCTTTCGTTTGTTGGTCTTGGAAAAGAAAAATGCAGCACCCAATCGGCGATGATCCTTGGCAAATTCGGCGACCGTCTGTGCGACAGCTGACTTTCCGACTCCCGCAGGTCCATAGAGCCACAGCAGATCCCATGTGCGGTTGTTATCGAACAACCATTTCTCGATTTTTGCGGTGAGAGATTTGCGAGTGCCGGGGTAACATTTAGGAGGGGGGTGGCGAGCGGAGGAATCGACGTCAGCACCTTGGGTCATATCACGCGAAAGAGCTTCGAGGACTGGGAAACGTAGGGTCAGCATGTCCGTTGTTTGTGGGGTCACATAGGAAGCTCGTACCAGGCTGCCCATTATCAATATTGTGGATGGTCATTGATTTATCCACCAGTTTATGGATCACAGTTGGATTGTCGGCCATGACTGGCTGATTGACTACAAAATTACTTGCATTGGGGAAAAACCCCTTCCGAGCGGTTTCTGTTCCTACTCTATCTCAATATTTCGGACAATCGATTGCGTAATTCATCACATTACCTAGAGGATTTGAGGTCCCAACCCCTGCACTGCTTGGCGACTTGAAGTTTTCCTCCACATGCCGGGTTGATATGTCATCGCCCGCTCCACGAGTGTTCTCATCCGCAGCGCTTGCAAATCCTGTATCTAGATTTGATTCGCTCTGGCAATCGGGCGATTAACTGACGGTGCTTACCACCTGATGTAGGGGTCACCTTCCTGGTTTTCCCTTTCTTACGATGAAAGACTCGGTCCAACAAAGACATTCCACGTAGATATAGTGTATGTGATCGATTCTCAACCAATTGATTGGATAGCGATAAGTGTGAACGGGTGGGAGACGTTGAGAGTGAATGTTAAGAAGGCTATACAGACGCCCGTTTGTGTTCACGATCATGTGTCCGATGCCGAAGGCGCTCAAGGTATAATGCAAACAATGTCAAATGAAGTCAGTCGTACTGGCAGAGCTGACACAACGATGACCGATGGTTCACTGAACTTTGACCTGATCGATCCAGACCTACTCCCAGGGTTCGGGCCCTCGCATGCTGCGCGGGGCCATCATACATTTCTTCAAAAGCTTGTAAAGGGTCGCATCGGTCAGATGATAGATTACTGAGCCACTATTCTCTTGTTGGAATTTGGGATTCTGGAAAACTGACGGAATGCCGATGTTTGATGTACTTGACCACCTCTGGTAATCACATTGTCAGTAGCTCATATACTCGTAGTCTACAGTGGGTACTCTTGCCCATTTACCTCCCTGCCCTCTCTTCGCCCCGCCGTTGTTGTCTTGTCCTCGTGAATAGATGCCATCGTCCGTCTTCACCTTCCTGGGCTGATTTCAACATCTCTCAGCACCGCTGAGTGATTCAATACTCGAGGAGTCGAAATATGCCCACCGCATATCCGACTGGGGAAGAATGGCTCCTAATCTTCAATTATACAGCTCCCCTACCCTACTTATCAACTAATTCAGTCAGAGAGGGCCAGATCTCTAGTGACAATTTCACGGAATGGAATCTAGGTCTAGCTGCTCCACCAATTAGCACGAGGACTGTATTATCATTGTATCCCATTAGGAAATATTGTCGAGGATTGACGTCGGGACACCTTGTCCGTTACGTTTCGCTCGTCATACAAGGAGTATGCGAGGAGCACCTGAGTACGGTGGCTCCTCAGTTAAGGAGTAATAAGTTTCACTGTTTTCTATATGTTTTCACTTTCTCCTAATCGTGTATTATAAATACGTCGCGTATGCTCGCCTGGAGTCTAGGTTTCGTCCCTCGGACTCCAGGTATGTTCTAGCACTCTTATTTGCTGTGTAGCTTACACTTAGGTTTCGTCCCTCGGACTCCAGTAATAAATCTCTGCTTGATTATCTATACTCTGCGCAAATGTCTCATCGACAGGTTATGGGCCCCGGCAGCGAAACTACTTCTGAAACTCTACAGTTTCCGAAGTTGAACGGCACGAATTATTACACATGGGCCAGCAGCATGAAGGCTGCCCTTCAAGCAAAGTATTTATGGGGAATCGTTTCCAGTCGTGAACGTTGTCCCACCAAACCTCCCTCTCATTACCGTCCTCCTCAAAGCACCCAAGGATCTCAGACCGATCCCTCATCATCTGCAAAAGACAAAGCCAAGGACCCGGGAGGCGTTGATGTTCCTATCGATATTGAGTCGCAGGACTACAAGAACTGGGAAGCTACCACGGAGAAGTACCTTCGTTGGCTTCGGGCAGATGATGCTGCCCAAGGTCTTGTTCTAGGGGCCGTCGACTTTGCTCAACGGGAGCATATTGCCTCATTCGAGACATCAGAGGATATGTGGGACCACCTCCGTACGATCTACGTTACACAACGTCAAGGAATCAATGTCCATTATCATTTTCAAGATTTATACTCGAAGAGATGGGATGGTACTACACCTATGTCCGACCATATTGGATTCTTCTTGAGTATCCGTTGTCGTATCTTGGATGCTGGTCAAACCCTTGATGATTTTCATATTATTCACGCCCTCCTTTCATCCTTGCCACGCTCGCATATCTGGGATGTTGTCAAACAAAACCTCCTTGACAAAGGAAATAATCTTACCCTCGAGATGGTCACTGCCAAATTAATTGCCATACATGATCGAGTTGCTCACGATGAGCAAATGGACCAATCTGAGAAGAAATTTCATGTGAAGCAGCTAGCACTTGCTTCGAGGATGAATGACACATCGGGTGGAAGTTATGGTGGTGGAGAAGGAAAGAAAAGAAAGGGTAAATGGAAGTGTTATGAACAGTCCAGACCGGGAGGAACAAGAACTATTGTTCGACTTTACAAGATGGGTACAGGAGACTACAGACCAATTACGGGCACAAGAATACGAAGACGAGGAAGGGGAATATTACACCGCCATGCAGGACCTGGCGAGAGAAGCAGGAATGGAGATAACCTTGGAGGATATATTGGAATACCCCGAGGACGAGGAAGATAACCATGGATCAACCGACCCAACCTCCGATACGGATGGAAGCACTGAGAGAATGGAGAGCGAGAACGGAGAGGACTCCATGGAGATACAGTCGGGAGAAGAAGATTATGAGTCAGAGGAAAGCGATGGAACATCGCACAGCAGTAGCGAGAGTACTGACTCATTGTAATATAAATAACGCTAGGATGCCATCAGCCAGGATGTGCATCATGGTCAGGACTGCGCACGACCAGTAGAACAGCCAAGTAACCTATAACGAGTATATAGCACCTCATAGGTATATAAGGCCTGTACAAGTAGAGATTAAAGCCTCAAGCTTTAATCTTGTTAACAGCGGTCGTTTACCTCTCTGCCTTAACTTGGCGTCTTCCCTCGTTATCTCATTGAGCGCGATCCACTAAGCTCTATAAGGCCAACCATCTCGGACACCTTGTAGAGTGATTGAAGGCCGTCTCCAGTTATCCTTGGATACAGAAGGAGCACGGATCATAACAGGAAGGGTAAAGGTAAACGAGAACCCAAACCCGATGATATGTGCCACAACTGTGGTGAAAAGGGCCATTGGAGTCCTTCTTGTACCAAGCCGAAGAAGCTGAAAAATGAATCAAAGAATATTGGTAATGCAAACATTGCTATTGATGAATTAAAGCCTACCAAAAGTCGTGAAATTGGACAAGTTTTCGCAACCTTCCATGCTTCCGATATGCCTCTTGACCTCTTGCTTGATAGCGCAGCAACCTGTCATATGGTTGCTGACCGTGCATTATTCTCCGATTACCAGAAGATTCACGCACAACATATATCTGTTGGTGGTCAACATCAAGTACCTGTTGAAGGTCATGGATCAATCACTATACGAATGATGCACAATCCAAGAAAATATTCTGACTTAACTCTCGAAGGTGTCCTCCATATCCCATGTCTAGGCGTAAATTTGATCAGCCTAGGAACTCTTCAACATGGTGGTGCGCAAATTAAAGGACTCAATGATGGACTTGCTCTCGTTCACGACAGATTGGAGTTCATGCAAGCAAAATTAATTGGGACATCAGGCACAATGTATCGGATACTATGCTCCGAAACAATTGGCCATACTGCATATATAGCTCAAGAGTCAACCATGCGTCTTTGGCACCGTCGAATGGGCCACCTTGGACCTAGGAAAATCAAGGATATGGCTGATTGTGGACTTGTGAAAGGACTCACAATTCAATCCCCTGGCAAATTCGACCGCTTATGTAGCAGTTGTGCTCATGGAAAATCAAGTCGAGCTCCTCTTCCTGACACAAGCGAAACTCAATATACGAAGATGGAATTACTTGTTATGGATCTTACCAGTCCTATGCCTGTCCCCACTTGGGATGGTTGCTTATATGCCCTTGTTGTTGTTGAGGCGAGCTGTCGCTATCCAGTTGGAAGACTGCTGAAAAGCAAAGAGGATGTGGGTATAGCTGTGCGGGATATCGTTTCAATGCTCGAACAACAATCAGGGCTCCAGACATGACGTCTACAAACCGATAGCGGAAACGAGTTTGTAAACTCTGAAATGAACGAATTCTGTCAACGAAATGGTATCATTCATGAAACAACGACCCCATACACACCTCAGCAAAATGGGATTGCTGAACGAGTGATCGCTGTCTTTTTTGAAATGGTGCATTGTATGATCCATGCCACCAATATCGATGTCAGGTATTGGGGGGAGGCATTCATGTATGCCGTCTACATCCGCTCCTTGACCTCCACATTGGCTTTAAAAGATAAAGTACCATATGAGGCATGGACTGGTCGCAAGCCAAACATATCACACCTTCAAATTTTTGGATCCCTTGGGTGGGCTCATGTACCAAAAGAAGTTCGGCATGGAAAACTCGAATCGCGAGCTGTTCGTGTTCACCTACTTGGCTGGTGGACCGATGAAACCAAAGGCTATCGACTTGAGGACCTTGAAAATGGCAAACTTATCACCTCGCGTGATGTTGACTTCAGCAAGGATGAAACACCAAGTGAGTTGGCTTCAATTGATGTTGGACTCACACAGTCGACAGCTGAAGAAGTCGATGAATTTGTGGATACAGCAGTAACTCAAGATGCTCGAGAACTTACTGCACCTCCAGACAGATCTATCGTTGAGGAATCATCGACTCCTGGAAGTCCTTCTGTTCCTTTTACCATGCCGCCTCAATCCCCTCGAGAATCAGATGTCCCCCCTCCTCCGAAAAAGTCGAAGAAGTGGGAGAACCTTCCTAGGAGGGAATTACCCACTCGCGAGCGTCATCCCCCTCTGCGATATGGTCAAGATAACGAATCTGCGCTTGTTAGTGGGCACATGGCTTTTGTTGCCATAAATATTGAACCAACTTGCGAGGAAGCCATGTTATCTCCTGATGCTGAAGGATGGAAGACTGTTATACAGTCTGAATACGCTCAATTAGAAAAAAGGAGGGTTTTTGAACCAGTAGATGTGTTGCCGGAAGGAAAGAAAGCCGTGGGAAGTAAAATTGTCCTTCGCCGTAAACTTGACGAGCATGGGAATCATGTCAAGTTCAAGGCCCGGATCGTTGCCCAGGGATTCTCACAGATCACGGGAATTGATTTCACTGAAACATTCTCCTCCGTTGCGAAACTCACTACCCTTCGAGTGTTCTTGTCCCTTGCCACTTCGCTCGACTTTGATATCCATCAAATTGATATTGTAGGGGCCTATCTCGAAGGAAATCTCGATGAGGACATCTATATGAAAGTGCCGAAGGGAGTTGATGGTATTCAGGACAAAGGCCGGTATTGGAAGCTGAAGAAGGCTTTATATGGTTTAAAACAAGCTGGGCGACAATGGAAGAAACGTTTGCATGAAACGCTATCCCAACTTGGCTTCGTTCGCACAATTGCCGATGATTGTCTCTACATCCTACGGAACGATGGAAGGATTGTTCTTATAGTGCTGGTATATGTGGATGACATGGCAGTAGCGGGTCCTAATTCTTGTAAGATTATTTCCTTCAAGGAAAATCTTGCTGATTGCTTTGATATCACGGACCTTGGTGAACTCCGGTACATTCTGGGCATTCAAATCACTCGAGACCGGTTGCATCGCTGTATTTATCTCAACCAGACTGCATACATCCACCGAATTCTCAAATGCTTTAATATGCACGATTCACATCCAGTTACTACTCCCCTTGTTGTGAATCATGATCTGTCAAACTCTGGTTGTCCGCAATATGTCAACGAGGTTCAAGCTTATGAAAAATATGCTCGAGGGATTCATTATCTCTCGCTCGTCGGCTCTCTTCTTTTCGCCACGCAAACACGACCTGATATTCAATTTTCGGTCGGACTTGTTGCTCAATTCGCGAGCAACCCCGGAATTCCCCATCTGAGCGCCGCTAAGCGCATTCTTCGATATCTCAAGGGAACGGCTGACTACCAGCTTGTTTTAGGATGCCGAAATAATGGAGAAATTAACTTGGTTGGCTGGAGCGATGCTAGCTGGGCTCAGGATCCGGACACTAGGCGTTCGGTTAGCGGTTTTGTCTTTGAACTCGCTGGGAGTTCAATTTCTTGGTCCTCCAAGAAACAAAGCATTGTCGCCACGTCATCGATGGAAGCCGAGTACATAGCTTCGTCTACGGCCACCAAAGAAGCAGTTTGGCTCCGAACATTACTTAGAGAACTCGACTACCCACAAGAAACAGCGACTATTATTCACGCCGATAATCAGGGATGTATTGCCCTGTCTGGGAATCCGATTTCTCACTCTCGTGCCAAACATATCGATATACGTTTTCACTTTATCCGCCAAGTTATCGAACGCGGCGATATTAAACTCGAATATGTGTCTACCAAAGACATGTTAGCCGACATTTTCACCAAAGCTTTACCCCGCGAAGCCTTCATCAAGTTTCGGGAGCGTTTGGGAATCATTCTCGATGTCCCGTCGAGTGGGAGTGTCGAGGATTGATGTCAGGACACCTTGTCCGTTACGTTTCGCTCGTCATACAAGGAGTATGCGAGGAGCACCTGAGTACGGTGGCTCCTCAGTTAAGGAGTAATAAGTTTCACTGTTTTCTATATGTTTTCACTTTCTCCTAATCGTGTATTATAAATACGTCGCGTATGCTCGCCTGGAGTCTAGGTTTCGTCCCTCGGACTCCAGGTATGTTCTAGCACTCTTATTTGCTGTGTAGCTTACACTTAGGTTTCGTCCCTCGGACTCCAGTAATAAATCTCTGCTTGATTATCTATACTCCCCGCAAATGTCTCATCGACAAATATGCCAGTTTGGGGGCGTCTCCGAATGACCGGTGAACAGAGATGAGATCAAAGTCCTAGGTGCATATTTTAGCAAAGGTTAGTTATCGAAGTTCTGCTAAGAGTGGTCATGCTTACCAAGGGCTCTACGTGAATATTCGCCTCTTGGAGGTGCGAAAGAAGCCTATCGTCCATCTCACTAGTACTATATGTTCTGACCAAGTCTTCGAGGCTCTATGTACAGGACATGAGCGCATACATGGTTGATAGTGACAACAGGCGTACCATTCGAGTCCAGCACACAAAATCGGAAAGATCTTGCTGTATTGTAAATGGCGCATAGTCAAGGAAAGCAAAACAATTGAAGTCGAAGGTGCAGAGAACCTTCTTTAGCTTGTCATGGTTGTTCTCGTGCGTGCGAAGAGCAGAATAGGACTTGAAGACGAGGTAATATGCAGTGTGCGCTAAACTGCCTGCGAGTGTGCGATTTGGTACTGCAGATAGGCAAGGCCACGTCAGGTTCTCCTTCAACAGCTGATCGATTGGTGATGAGGCAGTGTGGGACGGAAGAGTTAAATATTCGCTCGAGTTATTTGCCATGAAGCTTATGGGCGAACTAATAATTTGCAGGCTTGAAATTTGGATGTCATCGTTGTAATCAAAGTCTGAAGGTGAAACCGAAAATCGACCTGAGCGACCGGGTTCCAAAAGATAATCACGAAATGATGCATGAAAGAAGCATAAAGGGCGGAGGTCTGCTTCATCGGGGAGGGGTACATGCAGGACCGAGTGGAGCTTGCGCGTTGCGGCATAGAGCTTGCTACGGGTGATTCCCAGGAAGTTGGAAAGATACTGGGCGGGATCGGGTGATCCAAGCGGCGGGTGAGCGGTGGCTTTCAGCAGGCGGTGTGTCATTGGCCAAATATCAGTAGGAACTTCTGAAAGAATTCGAGCGTAGAGACGATCGAGAGTCTTCATAGGTTTGTGTTCCCCAGTTTTATGAGAATGTTGGATCACTGCGAGGACCTCGTTGAGGCGCATGTCTGGATCTTTGTATTCAGACTCCTCAATGTACTTGAGTATAGTACTAGCAAATATGAAAAGTCCCGATGCTGCGTGAACAATATGGTCTGTAGCTTCTTTGGGCGGCCAGCGTCCGTGCATATCTTCTTCAACGCAGTCCTTGTTATCATCGTGTATCTCCCTAAAACGCACGCGAATGAATTTTGCAGTATCACTTCGAGCCTCCTTGGTATCAATATCCAATTCCTCTCTCCAACATCGTATTGCGAAATCTGCCCTGGATAAAGTGCGCATAAGGTGTGGTTCCGGTCGGCTGCATATCATCCAGATGATGGGGACGGAGGTCTGGGAAAGGATGAGGTTGTTGATAAGCTCAATGATATGCAATTGTGCATGCTCTCCCTCGCATTCGTCTAGACCATCTAATAAGATGAGATATTTCGGCTGAGGTGGGAGCGAGGTTAAAGGATTGACAATCAGTTTTCTGAATCGAACGTGAGGAGCCTTCTTTAAAAGGTCCGGGTCTGCGCCCAATTGTTTTGTTACGAGCCCAAGGTAATCCGGAAGTCGCACGGCGAGCTGGTATGCAAGGGTGATGAAGACTGGCTGAGGATGATTGCGTCCATTGGTCTTGGAGAAGAAAAATGCGGCCCCCAATCGACCACTTGCCTCAGCAAACTCGGCGATCGTCTGTGCCACTGCTGACTTTCCAACTCCGGCAGACCCACGGAGCCAAAACATATCTTCATTACGGTGATCATCGAGGATCCACTTTTGAGCTCTAGTAGTCAGAGTTGTACGCGTTCCGGGATAGCATCGAGGGGGAGGGAAGCGAGCAGAAGAATCGATATCAGCTCCCTGTGCCATTTCTCGCGACAAGGCTTCCAATGCTGTGACATTCAACCTGGGGTGAGCTTCCGTACCTTCGGGTTGTAGAGAGGATAAGACTCGTACCTGGCTGCCCCTGGTTGACGATTGTCGTTGGTTTATTAATCACTGTAATCGAGCTATTGCTCATGTCGGCCATAACTACGGGCTGTTTAAACACGGTATTCCTTGCGTTCTGGAAGAACCCATTTCCTGTAAGTGGTGTACCTATGCTAGCCTCAGCAGGGTCGCCCGTTGGTCAAATATCAAGATTGGATACCTGCATGAAACGTGTCCCTGTCATGTTCAATGATCGCGGGACCTATACCTTGCTTTGACACCGTGGCCCGTTCATTGAGCATTACATTAGTTGTGCGAGCCGAGTTGTATCCAGGGCCCTCTTACTCTGCATTAGCTCCATAGAACTGAGTGTAGGCCAAGTGGACCTACCACTTATACCGGAGATTATGTGTTTGGTTGTTTGACCCTGTCGGTTGAACATCCTACTACTACGCCAACGATTCCAGTTTATGCAAGTGTTTGAAAGGGAAGTGCTCAACTCGACTGTTGCAATGGGATGGTAGCGGGAAGCAACCGAGCTGATTAATGATGATTGTCACGACGTGTGAACGTTGCAACATTGAGCGATTGTTCCGGCATTTATGGTCCGTGCCTGGGTCTATTTTAAGGCTTTCGCAAGAGATGGGCGCAGGATACGTGACAATATCGATGGGCAATGTACAAGACTGGCTGAGGTGGTTGGAAAAACCAAAAGAGCAATCAGGTCCTTGGAGGCGAGTCGATGACGGCGGGGGGTTGTAAGCGGTGGTGCTTTGCCCCTTGGTCCGATTTCGCTTATAGCGCATATCGGTATTCTTGTGGGTTTGGTGCCACCGCTAGTGTTGTTTGTGGATCTTTGATAGTCATGTTACTCGAGCAGAGATCTGGTGTAGAATTTTGTATTGCAATTGGTTCAAACTGTGAGCTTGTAGTCACGATGTGCGTATTCCATTGGATGGTTTTGGAAACAATGAGGGACGAGAACAGTGTAGGTGCAGACATTAATATAGTGACTACAAATCTCCATCCCACTGTAGGGACGTCGTGATTGTCCAGGGTAGTGTAGATATTTCGGCTCCCGTTGATCTCGTTTCTTACCTTACACCTCATACTTACTCTGTCTTACTTGTTTACGTAGAAAGCCTCACTCTTTGACTCTCGCTCGTTTCCGCGTACCTCACCACTCCTTTTAGTTCCGATCCTTGTGGGAATCTAGACACAGAAACTATGAAATATATGCGACGTAGATACTCGAATACAAGTCGCTTTACCCCCGAACTGAGCAGCAGCCGTACACTATAATGGACTACAATGCCATCACCTGTCGGGTGTAAGGATTGGTACTGGCTGTACTCTATTGGCACCGGGCTCGCCAGATAACCCAGCTAGAGAAGGCCATATCTCTAGGGCCGATTTGGCGGAATGATATCTAGGACGCGAATTAATACTCCTGCCCGCCAGGACTAGGACCACATTGGAGCCATAGCCCAGCAGGAAACAAACCTCCCTTTCGTCCGTGGCGGAAAATAGATGCCTATCGTCATTTAAATTCTATCAGTGGGAGTAGCATCCGTATCAGGAATGATTCCCGCATCATGATGTAGCCCCTCACCAAGTATTCTATCTCATTGTTTGTATCTTTCAAGTACGATAGGAGTTTATCGTCAGTTTCATTCATGCTGTGGGTCCTGACCAGATCATGAAGCGACTACGTGTAGAATGTGAATTTTGGTTGGCACACAAGGGAGTGAATCGTACCGTGCTTTTGACCCAGTGCACAAAACTGGGAAGGCCACGTGCTATGCCACTTTGAGCAAATCGGGAAAACGTGAGTGAGTTATAGTCAAAGGTGCGGAGCATGGCTTCAAGTTCGTGATGTTGGTCGCCAGGCGTCCTGAATGTATCATAGGACGAGAAAACATTGCGTTGTGCCACCCTGATCAGTTGCTCGGCGAGCTCCTGTCTCGGCCCACGGCCGGGAGGGGACCATGCAAGGCGTAGATTCAACTCCTGGTCGGCAGCGGACTCATCTAGTGTCGGTATCAAAGGCCTGTACGTGTTGGTGAGCTTGTATGTGCTCTCTGCGAGGAACAGCGCAGGTAAACAGAGGAACTGTAAGCATGCTTTCTGCACCTCGTCATTTCCTTTGAAGTCCGGTGGCAGTGAAGCACAAAACCGGCCCGAGCGCATAGGCTGGACAAGATAATCGCGGAATGATGCATGGAGGAATCGCAGAGGACTAGCATCCGCTTGGTCCGGGGAAGGTACATCCAAAACTGAATGGAGTTTGCGCATCGCCGTGTAAAATCTTCCACGAGTGATCCCTAAGAAATTGCACAGAAGTCGTGGAGAGGAAATCTCTTCATAGAACTCTGGCGGGGAAACGAGGACCTTGAGCAACCGATGAGTGACTGGCCAGATATCTTCAGGAACATCCGACAGAATCCGTGTATAGAGTTGATCAAGTGTTTCCATCGGGCTACGCGGTCCAATTGTCAGGGAATGTCGAATAACAGAAAGAACTTCAGAAAGCCGTGCATTGGGATTTCCAGATTCAGCATCCTCGATGTACCTCATGACAGTACTGGCGAACACAAACAGCCCCGATGCTTCGTCGACAATCTGCGTAACATCCTCCTCGGGAGGCCACACTCCATTCGCATCTTCTTCGACACAGTCCCCGTACAGATCGTGGACCTCCTTGAAGCGGGTCCGAATGAACCCGGCAGCGTCGTCTCTGGATTCCTCAGTATCGATTGCAAGCACCTCTCTCCAACACTGGATCGAAAAATCGGGCCTGGAGAGAGTACGCATGAGGTGATGCTCCGGTCGACTGCAAATCATCCAGACGATCGGGAGCGACACCTGGGAGAGGATGACGTTGTTTATCAATTCGACGATGTGCAACTGGGCCGTCTCTCCATCACATTCGTCAAGCCCATCCAAAACAATTAGGTACTTTGGATGAGCTGGCAAGGAACTCAGAGGCTCGATAATGAGTTGCCGAAACTGGACGTGGGGGGCTTTCTTCAGTAAATCAGGGTCAGCGCCTAGCTCCTTTGCAACGAGTGGGAGATACCCGGGGAGTCGGACAGCGAGCTGGTATGCCAGCGTGATGAAGACAGGCTGTAGATCCTTTCGTTTGTTGGTCTTGGAAAAGAAGAATGCGGCGCCCAATCGGCGACGATCCTTGGCAAATTCGGCGACTGTTTGTGCGACAGCTGACTTTCCGACTCCTGCGGGTCCGTAGAGCCACAACAAATCCCAGGTACAGTGGTTATCGAACAACCACTTCTCGATTTTTGCGGTGAGAGATTTGCGAGTGCCGGGGTAACATTTGGAAGGAGGGTGGCGAGCAGAGGAATCGACATCGGCACCTTGGGTCATTTCACGCGAAAGAGCTTCGAGGACTGGGGAACATAGGGTAAGCATGTCCGTTGTTTGTGGTCATATATGAAGCTCGTACCAGGTTGCCCATTATCAATATTGTGGATGGTCATCGACTGGATCACAGTTGAATTGTCGGCCATGACTGGTTGATTGAGTACCACGTTGCTTGCATTTGCGAAGAACCCTCTTCCAGTGCATTCTGTCCCTAACCCCCCCTCAGTATTTTGAACAATCGGCAGCGTAATCCGTCACATTACCTAGTGGTTTTCCTGCGCTGCCTGCCGACATTACGTTTTCCTCCACATGCCGGGTCAATGCTTCAGCTTCACCGTTTGCCCCACGAGTGTTCTCATTCTCAGCGCTTGCAAATCCTGTATTTAGGTTATATCCGCTCTGGCAGTCGAGTGATTAAATGACGGTGCTTACCACCTGATGTGCGGGCCACCTTCTTCGTTTTCTCTTTCCTACGACGAAAGATTCGATCCAAAAAAGACATCCCACATGGATATGGTGTATGAGATCAATTCTCAGCCGATTGATTGGATAGCGTTAAGTGTGAACGGTAGGAGACGCTGAGAGTGAATGTTGAGATGGTTATACCGGCGCTTGTTTTGTGTTCACGGTCATGTGCCCGACACCGAAGGCGCCTAAGACCTCAAGATATTTTATTATTGACCAGCTCGATTGCCCCCACCCTTTTAAAACGGAACCATGGGGCGGTAGTGGGATGTTCAATAGATAGGCCCGAACCACTTAACATATAATTGTAAGAGTAATGATACTCAGTCACTCGTCGTATGCACGAGTACTGAGGAAAACTGGCAATGGAAATAAAACGATAAACATATCGCGAGATCGTGATTGCACGAATAGCGTCCTAACAAAAATGCACCTAGAGTCCAACCGACGTTGCGTCGGCTGTCCGTTGGCTTACAAAACCCAAAAATAATCCCCGGTATCGGTGGTAGGATCGTCACTAGAATATTGGATCATTCGGTGGTGCTGAGAGAATAGTAGTCCAGCAATCTATCATCTGACTGATGCAGTCCCTCGCCAACTTTTGAACCGGTTTGTGATGACCCCTATGCAGCATACGCAGAGTCAAATCTTGGGAATAGGTCTGGACAGATCAGGTCGAAGTCCAGTGAACATGGACTCTACATTCCATGAGTCATTGCTGCGTCAGGTCCGCCAGTACGGCTGACGTCATTTAACATTGTTATTGTCACAATGTTGCCGTGTTGAGCGTCTGTCCGGGCTTTCAGTCACGACTAGTGTACCTGAGTCTACTTTAAAGCTTTTCCAGCTTCTTGAGCGCTTGACCTAGGGATGAAATGAGATATTGAGGAGGTTGCGTTGGAGGGTTGCGTTAGTAAGCTGGACCACAAAGCGAGGAGCCGCTGGGTGGGCGGGTAACTCGCTTCGAGAATTTGAAGTGTTTTCTCGCCTCAGTTACACTGATCAAATGTTATAATGACGCGGGCATTTCGAGATGATGTGAGCGATTATATATGACAACAAGTCCAGTGTTAAGCTGGGTGGGAGGATCGGAATAAATATCCAAGTAGGCAGTCGGCGAGGGGCCATCATCCGTGCAGCGCTGGGTCCCGTGTACATGTACAGATAGTATAGGTACTAACTTTGAGACTTTTTTTCAGCTAGAATTGCGATTTATTCAGTATGAGTGCAGCCCTGTTTCCTTTTAATCTAAGCATTGCGAAAGTTAGACTGGGCCTGCAGTGAGCGGATGGTTCCAACGTCACCTGGATCATTCCTCAACCAGTGAGTTGGTACATGAGTTCTTGCTTGTCACTAGTCTGCTGCTCGTTGTTTTATTGCTTGATCATACCAAGAAAGATGTACAAGGCTGGGTGACGTGGTTGGCAACATTACAAGAGTGATCAGATTCTTGGATGCGAGCCGATGATGGCAGAGGGTCGTAAGCGGTGGTGGTGATAAGGATTGGAACGCAGTAAATATATTGTGGTCAGGGCTGGAGTTCATGACACGGGGCTCTAAGCAGAAGTTTTAGGAGTTAGGCTACAAAGCTTACCTGAAGTCCATGGCACGAGGATGGACTTCCATGGTATAGCAGATGTTTTACACATCCAGTGAAACATAGAATTAAAAAGAGGTGGAAACGAGTCTGTCCAACTTAGTTACTCCAAACCCTTTTGTCATAGAGACGAAAATGGCCTATCATGCTAGTCGTCGGGGGATTCTGCGAGATTTCGCTCATGCAGTGGCCTTGTGGGTTCGGCAACCCCACTGTTGTTGTTTGCGGATCCCTGCTGGTCATGGTACTCAAGCAGAGATCTGGTCTGGCATAGAACTTTGTAGAGCGTTTGGTTGAAAATAATGCGAGCTTGTAGTTACAATGCGCTTATTTCATTGGACGGCTTCGGAAATAATGAGGGACCAGAATGGTATGAGTGTAGGCGCCAACGGAGCGACTAACGGTCTCCATACTACAAAGGACCGTGATGTCATCACCTTTCGGCAGTAAGGATTAGCTCTGACTGTACCCCATTGGCACTGGGCTCGCTAGATAACCCAGCCAGAGAAGGCCATATCTCTAGGGCCGATTTGGCAGAACAATATCTAGGACACGAGCGAGTCCTTCCCGCCAAGACTAGGACCGTATTGGGGCCATGGCCCAGCAGGAAACAAACCCGCTTCTGTTCTGAGGCAGAGGATAGATGACTATCGTCATTCGAACGCTATGGGCCGGTGTGGTATTCGTATCAGGAGTAATTCCCGCATCATTATGTAGCACCTCACCAGGAATTCTATCTTGTCGTTTGTACCTTTCAAGTACGACAGGAGTTTGTCGTCAGTTTCACTCATGCTGTGGGTCCTGACCAGATCATGAAGCGACTAAATGTGGAATGTGAATTGTAGTTGGCACCCGAGAGCATGAATCGCACCGTGCTTTTAACCCAGTGCACAAATCCGGGGATCCCACGTGCTACGCCAGCTTGAGCGTACGCAGAGAACGTGAGTGAATTATAGTCAAAGGTGCGAAGCATGGCTTCAAGTTCGTGATGTTGGTCGCCAGGCGTCCGGAATGTATCATAGGACGAGAAAACATTGCGTTGTGCCACCCTGATCAAGTGCTCAGCAAGTTTCCATCTCACCTCATGGTCAGGAGGAGGCCATGCAAGGCGTAGGTTCAACTCCTGGTGGGAAAGGGACTCATCTAGTGTTGGTAGTAGAGGTCTAAACGTGTTGGAGAGCTTGTAGGAGCTCTCGGCGAGGAACAACGTAGGCGAACAGAGGAACTGTAAGCATGCTTTCTGTACCTCGTCATTCCCCTTGAAGTCCGGTGGCAGTGAAGCACAAAACCGGCCCGAGCGCATAGGCTGGACAAGGTAATCGCGGAACGATGCATGGAAGAACCGCAATGGGCTAGCATCCGCCTGATCCGGTGGAGGTACATCCAGGACCGAATGGAGTTTGCGCATTGCAGTGTAAAACCCACCACGACTGATCCCCAAGAAATTACACAAGAATCGCGGAGAGGGTATCTCTTGACGGAAATCTGGCGGGGAAACGAGGACCTTGAGCAACCGATGGGTTACTGGCCAGATGTCTTCAGGAACATCCGACAGAATCCGTGTATAGAGTTGATCAAGTGTTTCCATCGGGCTACGTGGTCCAATTGTCAGGGAATGTCGAATGACAGAAAGAACTTCGGAAAGCCGTGCATTAGGATTCCCAGATCCAGCGTCCTCGATGTACCTCATGATAGTACTGGCGAACACAAACAGCCCCGATGCTTCATCGGCAATCTGCATAACATCCTCTTCGGGAGGCCACACTCCATTCGCATCTTCTTCGACACAATCCTCGTACAGATCATGGATCTCCTTGAAACGTGTCCGAACAAACCTGGCAGTATCGTCTCTGGATTCCTCGGTATCGATTGCAAGCACCTCTCTCCAACACTGGATCGAAAAATCGGGCCTGGAGAGAGTACGCATGAGGTGGTGCTCTGGTCGACTGGAAATCATCCAGATGACTGGGAGCGACACCTGAGAGAAGATGACGTTGTTTATCAATTCGACGATGTGCAACTGGGCCGTCTCTCCATCGCATTCATCGAGCCCATCCAAGATAATTAGGTACTTTGGATGAGCTGGCAAGGAGCTCAGAGGCTCGGTGATGAGCTGTCGGAACTGAACATGGGGAGCTTTTTTCAACAAATCCGGATCTGCGCCTAGCTCCTTTGCAACGAGTGGGAGATATCCGGGGAATCGGACAGCTAGCTGATATGCGAGAGTGATGAAGACGGGCTGTAGATCTTTTCGTTTGTTGGTCTTGGAAAAGAAAAATGCAGCGCCCAATCGGTGATGATCCTTGGCAAATTCGGCGATTGTCTGCGCGACAGCTGACTTTCCGACTCCTGCGGGTCCGTAGAGCCACAACAAATCCCAGGTACGGTGGTTATCGAACAACCACTTCTCGATTTTTGCGGTGAGAGATTTGCGAGTGCCGGGGTAACATTTGGGAGGGGGGTGGCGAGCGGAGGAATCAACATCGGCGCCCTGAGTCATTTCTCGCGAGAGGACCTCAAGGACTGATGCATACAAGGTGAGTGCTTCCGTCATGGCCCTTATGGGAACTCATACCGGGTTTCCCCTGGTCGATATTGTTTATGATCGTTGGTTTATCAACACGGATCATGGTCGAATTGTCCATATTGCCGGTCATGGTTACTGGTTGGTTGAATACTGGGCTACTAGCATTCTGAAAGAAATTGCTTCCAATGTTCCCTGACCCCCTGCTTCAATATCCAGGTAATTGTGAGTGGCAAATGGTCTTGCCTGAAGACTGTGAGGTTGCGGCACCGCCGCCGCTTGCTGATCTGATATCATCCTTCACACCAGGATCAGGTCGCTGAAGTCTACTCCTTTCCTCCTGAATGGTCTCGTTCTGAGAGGTTTCTGATCCTGTACGTACATACGTTATACTGGCAGTCGCATGACTAGGGGACAGACTTACCGCTCGTCCTTTGGGCCGGCTTCTTTGTCTTCCCCTTCCCGCGGCGAAAAATGCGGTCCACCAAAGACATTTTGCGTGAGATGTCGGTTCTGATTGGGGAATGATAAGTGCGGACGGTAGGAGACGCTGGGCATTGATTTCCAACACCTACGGGCGTTTGCTCGAGGTCATGTGAGTGGACTAGGAATGCCTCCTACCGCTCACCACTTTTACCACGCTAAACTGTCTGCTTAACTTATATTTGTCCCGAGGGAAGTCATGCATTATTGCGTTGCTCGTCGCTTCCTATCTCTCCCACCTGATCGGGCTCGCCAGTTAGGCGCTCCAGACTTTCGACACATCGGGATTCTGGACACAGAGTTGTCTCCCTTGCAACCACAACAACATCACACACCAATCCTTCATCCACTTCGTGACGGATAGAGTTGTCGTCGCCATGTTGCCTCAGCATCCCGGAATCGGATTCTGGAATCAATCGGAACCCAGCCTGGCCGACGGTGGGACATGGTCGCAGGACCTGCTCTGGTTAGCCCCAAATGACAGAATGCGTCACCACCAATTTAACGATAGATTACTTGATGAAGTCCAGGATGGACGGGTTCTCCAAATTTCACCCAATCCTAATTAACATCACGGGTCATGGAGATTTCATTCGTTCGGCCCAGGGGCTCCCACAAATTGATGAGAGCGGCCAGAACGCTAGCTTACTGGAGCGCGCTTCTACCGGCCCAATACTCGTTGACCGACTTGTCCTGGGTTTTCTCAATATAACTCCTAGTGCCACAGCGCTTGGGGGTACTTCGAAACAAATAGCGATATATGGGATCCTCCGGTTCCCTTCATAGTAGAGGGTTTGCGCCGACGAACCTTCGGCTTGACGGCTTGACGGCTTGGACATACCTATAGAAAACTGTTGGGGTATCTCGAATGAACGAGTCAACATCTCGAACGTACACGAAACGTGTGGTGTCTTTCTTGGACCCCCGGCACGCCCAGACGGTGGGGATCGCAACATCTGCGATAGCGGTTCAACATGGAGCCACATGCTGCTCGTGTGCGCAAGCGCAACCAGGGCCAAGATACAGAGGCTGACGTTCTTCACCACAACAAACAAAACCAATGATTTGAGACCTATATAGGTCCTATCCCGTGGGTCTGCCGAATACACCCCTTTGTGGGTTGTAGAAAGCCCAAACATGACTATATCTGACATCAACCCAGCGCAGGAACGTATCAGAGATGATTATGGAAATAATCCGCTGGCATCAGCTATTCGCAGCGAGTTCCATTATCTCCCAGCGGGGACCGGCTTTCTGGGTGATGGCGAGCTGGGGGAGGGACAACCGCACGTTGCTCATGCAACGATCCGGGGCATCGTTCATTTCCCGGGTAGAGTCGCAACCTTCATAGATTATTCTGGAGCAGCTGACTACCCCGGCAAAGCTCAGCTCCTGGCCAGGCTCAGATACGTAACGTCATGGGGGACAGATCTCGTGTCCAACAATGTTATCGGTACGGCAATCAATTTCACACTCATGGCGCCCCCACACACAAGGTCACTTCAGTACGATTTGAAGTATGCGATCACGGAGTTCATCCTCCTCGCAATTTGGGTACCATCATTTTTAGGAGCGATTATACTTTTTGGTAATCAAAGGGTCATATTTGGGTATGTAAAGCGAGTCCCTAACTGTACCTTTCTTGGTCGGGTTGCACTTGGAATCTCAGAACTGCACCTCGAGGGAGCATCAACAGAGTCAGCGCACAGGTCTCATTGGCGGGTGATGCTGCGGGGATGTCCTCGACTGATGTATGCGGCTTAGATGAGAATGAAAGCTGGATTAAAGCTCTGCTACTCCGATTGTATTGGATTTCGATGAGGGACGGGGGGGGTGTTGAAAATGAAAGGCTGCTGGTGTCCTCTGATTGATTGTACCAGTTCGGCGGTTATATCCGACTCCACTCTCACTACTTCAACTACATCCGGTGCACCAGCCAATTATGCAATCAATTCATGTATATATTCATTTGTACGGATCAGTTGTCCAATCCACGAATCAGCTCAACCAAGGAAGGCCAGATCTCGAAGGCCGATTTAACGGAATAGTATGTAGCACGACTATTCACATTTGGGTCAACCAAATCGGTCAACCAAAACAAGGACCGCGTTCGTGCCATAGCCGAGCAGAAAATATGCTGGGCCGGGCAGTTCATCGAAAGACTGGTGGGTATCAACCAAGTCGAAATCCTACACGTTACCCCATCAGGTCTGCCTTAGCCAAAGTCGATTTTTGTCAACACGATCATATCCTTACCAGAGGTTCTGCATCAACATCGGGTTCTGACAAGTAGAGAAGGAACTGTTCGTCCGTTTCGCTGCTGCTACTATGCGTCCGAACCATATCGCGGAGATATTCCTGTGGCAGGGAATGAATGTGTGAAGTTCACTATCACAGAGACACTGGGGGCACACCATTCTTCTCGTCCGGCATATGAGGCAGGGAAGGTGATTCCGAGCGTTCGCCCGGGTGCTCAAATCAAAGAAGCTAAGTATATTGAAGTCAAAGGTGCGGAGGTTTGCCAATTCACCACGTTCGCCTTTGTATGGGAAATAAGATGTAAAAATAGTGACATACCCAGAACTAATAACATTCGAGCATGAGCGTGAGCCGACGCCGGATCTGAAAAGGGCCACGACAAGAACTGATTGAGCAGTCGATCAACTTGGAGTCGAGCCAGCTTGATCATTGGTCTGGGGGGAAACATTAGGCTCAATTGCGGCCGAGATAAAAAGGGACATAGGTGAGCCGAGGACCCGGAGGCACGATATCTCGATGTCGTCATTGAGAGAGTCCGCGGATAGGACGCAAAATCGCCCGGAACGGGAGGGTGCCTGAAGATAATATTGGAACGACGCATGGAGGAAGTGAATGGGGCGGATATCGGCTTACCCTGGTGGAGGTACGTCTAGAACAGAGTCAAGCTTTCTTGTTGCAGTGTAGGAGCCGCTCCGAGTGACACCCAGAAAATTGGAAAGAAATTGTGGTGTGTTCCAGACACCCACTGCGCTAGCTAGCACCCAAGAGGCTCTAAGCAGCCGGCTCGTTCTCGACCACACGTCACTGGGCACTTCGGAGAGTATTCGCGTGTAGAGGAAGTCAAGGGTTTCTGTCGGATTGCGCCCTCCAATTATATGGCAATGCTGTAACACGGCAAGAACCCCCGGGAGATGCTTGTCAGGATTGGCGGACTCTGGAAATCCAATATACCTAAGGATAGTGCTGGCAAAGGTGAAAAGTCCTGAAGTTTCCGTGATACTATGCGGTCAATCGCAGTCTGAGGGGGCCAATGCCCATCAGCGTCCTCTTCAACACAATCCCGGTACTCTTCGTGTATCTCCTTGAAACGTCCACAAGTAGATTTTGCTGTATCATCGCGGGACTCTTCCGTGTCACTCGTAAGCTCCTCACGCCAGCACTGCATTGCGAAATTAGCCCAAGCGCGGACACGCATGAGATGAGGCTCTGGCCGGCTGCATATCATCCAGATGATCGAGAGGGATGTTTGGGCCCGAGTGAGATCATTGATCAATTCGATAATATGTTATCCCGGGAACCGGACAGCGAGTTGGTATGCGAGATTGATGAAGACTGGTTGAGGATCATGGCGCCCACTGGTCTTGAAGAAGAAGAATGCAGAACCCAAGCAGCCCTTCGCTGCGGCAAATTCTGCGAGTATTTGTGCAACTGCCCACTTTCCGACTTCTGCAGACCCGTGAATCCGTAACATGTTCCAGGTGCGCTGGTCGTCAAGGAGCCACTCTTGGGCCTTCGTGGTGAGGGTCGTGCGTGTACCGGGATAGCATTGAGGAGGCGGGTATCGAGCAGGGGACTCTACATCACCAAGCTATGAAGATCTTGCAGTTTACTGCGGCTCGACTACGAGATTCGTACCTGGTTTCCCTTGGTCGATCTTGTTAATAATCGTCGCTTGCTTGCTTATAGTCGTTGGGTTGTTCATAGTTGTCAAATGGTTTGTGATGGTCACAGGACCGTAGAATATTGGGTGATTTGGGTTTTGAAAGAAGCCATCTCCAGCAATACCTGACCCTATATGAGTCTATGAATGCGACCGGGCGGGTTGAACGGTGCTTCGCCAGCTTGTTGGCCCGTTTCAGTAATTTTAGTGGTCTCTGGCTCTGTATTACAGCTTGAGCGGGTGGCAGGCTGGTTTCGTATCGCAGTAGCCACAGAATCTACGTTGCCTTTTGAGTTTCATGCTTTCGATCGAGTCATCGATCATCCTCACCGCAGACAGAGTCTGCCTCCTTTGCTCTCTGCTGCTTTCTACCCAAGAAGATCACGTCCCGTAATCCCATATAACCCAAGCCCACTCTTGGGGGCTGTTGGTCCTCATCTGACGGTCCACAAGAATCTGGCAGAACTTGGTTGATTTATTTATTTACAAGGAGAAACGAACAGCGAATGTCATTACTGACTGTCCATAAGAAAATCGAATAGTCTCGAATAGTCCGACGCTCTTTGAAAAGGTATCCTCTGTCCACAGTCCTACCAGTACCATATCTGATTATTATTCCCATCCGTGCACTGCCAAGTCTGCAACCTATTCGAGTTAGTCGTGACACCATTGGGCAAATCCAAACACAATCCTACCATGATGTCAGAACAGAAAGCAACCGAAGAAGAGGGAAACATACCTCGTCCGTCAAGAGCAATACGATCATCCTGAGTGTAAAACCACTGTTGTGCTGGGAGATTATCGTAGCATTGCCAGATCTTCATTCCAACGGCATTACCCGGGTCTTTGATCAATCATGAGCAAGGCACCAAATGATCCAAACTTAAACAAAAAGAAAAAGACGCACTGGATCCGGCATCGAGACAAAAGTTGGTTCCTGACAGACGAACTTTGGTCGACCCACGACTTGAAACCCATTTCTGTGCGCCGGTGCCATTGCAGTCGTAACTATTACAACATCAACGGCGTGACCAATTGGATTTTGATGAGAGAGACAGACAGACGAACATTTGTACAGGGGTACCATTGGCAAAGTTCGCTCCGCGTACATCAAGGCATTTGTTCGGATCAGCACTAGGGTGAAGGGCGCGTGGTGGGTCCTTTGGTGGGAACTGACCTCCAGGGCAAAACCTGATGACCGGTGAGGAGTCAGCATGGTCTGGTGCAGATTGGAAAACGAAAAGAAGACCCGTACGTGACCGTATAACCTGCTTGCTGATCCGTACACTCGTAGAGGGGCAGGTGAGGTGGTGTGCCTTGTACCGGGGTTGGATAGCGAGTTGGCGGCTGCCGGAAAGTATTTGGGCAGTCGATGGATGTGCATTGCGCCCGCAGGCAAAATCCACCACTCTAAAGATCAGAGACAAGAATAACTATGAGGTACGGGTAAATATATAGAAGACAATATACCGGAGAATGATTAATTGGAGTGACGGAGATTCCGGTGTTGAGGTAGTCTGGATCAATGAGAGTAAAATAATAGTTGTACTAAGGAGATGACGCGACCTCATTCAGAGCTGAGCGTGTAATCATGGAATTGAAGAGCTTTACTTCACCAAAAAACCCGGCACGAGTAACCCCTCGTCCGTCACTCTGTCCACCATTGGCAGTAGTATAGATGAATCCGCTGAACCAGCTCCCGTAGTCGCGCGAAGTGGAACCACCAGCAGCAATTGTGCCTTCATCAATGCCATTTATGAAAAGGGTGATGGTGCTAGGACATTTATTGACAATGTCATAGTGGCGGAGGGCCTGTGCCCCGAAGCCAGAGGACAGGATAATGCAAATGACAGTGAGTTTAGAGAAGACTCGATGGAGCATCTGAGAGAAGCTAGAAGGATGGAAGAAGGGAAGATTATGGGTTTAAATGGTGAGCTTTGCATCCCTGGACCCCCTGAGCTGAGCGCCGGAGCGGTCAGAAAGGTCAGCTGCCCTGAGGAAGAACAGCGGTCTAAGGCCGAGGAACGGAGGACGATCATGGTGACTATGTGCCTGTTCGGGTACCTAGTCTTGACGAGGACCTAACCGCCAAAATCAAATACCTAGAATCATTTTTGAGTCAAGTGGTGGCAAGATGGGCGCTCTGTAAGTATGAACGACAGGCTCAGCACCGATCTGTGACGCTATGTGACAGGCAGTCCAAGACCGTGGGAGTGCCATCAGGCTTGCGGTAGTCGAACTGTCGGGTCCTTTGTGATAAATGCTGCCGTAGAGTGAACTGAACGAATGAAATATCGACGAGTGCGAGGCAAATTTTATGAGTTTTCAGATCCAGGAGGGGGCGCAGCTAGTGATGTGCTGGTCTAGGCCGTAGGCAGGACTAAGTCAGGCGTTTTGTACCTCCAGCCGTGGCTCGGGCCTTGGCTTGCGCACAATGCGGTTAGGGTACCTACGATCACATCACCTGGGATGGTATCCATTATACTTGTGCAGCTCAGTCATCACCTGATTCAGCGATCAGCTCTGCTAAAGAATGCCAGATCCCTACAACCGATTTACGGAATAGCATGTGCGTTCAACTTCATTCCCATCTACCAGAACGAGGATCGCATTCCTGACCCCCCCCTCAAGAAATGTACTTGTGGGACACAATTAGAACAAAATCTCACCAACGAGCAGTGTTAAAATTATCCAAACTCGATTGTTTCCCAAGCGACAGCACCCTTCTCAAAGGTTTTATACCAACATCTGGTTTTCGAAGGTGCAGGAACTGATTGCCCGTCCCATTCTCACTGCTTTGTGTCCTCACTAGCTCGATGATTTGGTCGCCATCACACTCGTTGAAGCCGCCAAGGATGACAGACGAGATATTGTTTGGTGGCTTGAGAAAATGCTAGGGCTCGTAAGATTAGTTCGCCGAACATAGATGGAGATCCTGAGCAAGCTGCATTTCAAAGAGTAACAGCTTTCTCGGAACTCGAAGGGTCGTGTGTGTGCTGGGATAGAAGAGCCAGGGAGGATGTCGAGCCATCCCAACCACTATGAGATTAGTTCAAAGAGCTGATCATCATAGCTCCATGGATTGATACCAACCTCAACCTACAGCTGATAATGGTGTTGTTCGAAGTCGCTCACATAAGGCTCAGCCCCCACAACAATCAACACTCGCCATTCGCAAGGGGGCCTTCTCCCTCCTGTTCTTCCTCCAAATCGCCAGATGGCGACAACCCAGGCCGCTCCTACTAACAATGGCCTCAAGTAATATATGCGTTGTTGGCCAAACATCATTAGGAATCTCGGAGAGTATTCGTATGTAGAGCAGATCCAGAGTCTTCATTGGATTCTGCTGGGCTCCAGTTGCGCATCAGCTTCAACACAATTCTAGTTTTATCTCTTCGAACCGCGCACGAATGAATCTCACATTATCATCCCGAGATCAATCGCAAGCTGCTATCTCCAACACTGTATTGCGAAATCAGCGCGGAAGAGGGTTTCCATGAGATGAGGTTCTGGCCAACTGCATACCATCCAGATGATCGGAAGGGATGCCTGGGAGAGAATAGGATTATCGATCAACTCGACGGTATGTAACTGTGCACGATTGCCTTTTTACTCGTCAAGACCGTCAAGGATGATAAGATACTTTGTGTGATTTGGCAATGAGGTTAGCGGCTCAACAATTAGCTTCCTGAATTGAACATGGGGAGCTTTCTTTAACAGGTCTAGGACTGCACCCAGTTGTGTCGCGATGAGAGGTGAAATGATGAAAACTGGGGTGTTAGGGGTTTGGTGATGCGAGCGCAACGGCATCTGTCTGTCACTGAGGCTTCAGGCCAGATCCTGTTGATAGTGTAGTGAGATCAGGTAGAAAATGAGTGATTTAAATAAAACCACTCAATGCATGGGCTTGAAACAATACGAGAGGACAAGGGGATGTATACTGAATGAGTTCGGATGACTGAGGTGTTGAGGCAAGGCAAAATGAAGTGAAATAGAGAGAGGGAGAAAGAGAAAGAGAGACTTCAGATGTGAGTTAAAATCATTGTTAACTGGGGTCCCTACAGAATACATACAGTTTATATACTCTAGGGACTGTGGAGCTTGTGTATGCTCCGGAAATTTACAAAGAATATTAGTGAAACAAGTGGAGAAGGAACAAAGATGAGGATGAAAGAAAACCTAAGAGAATCGGAAATTACTAGCAACTGTTCCTTTAGACTGTCCTAAATTTCTATCATATTCTACAGGCAGTGTTCACTGTTCATTTCCGAAATCCGGGGTGGTTTGATCCAAAGGCCACATGTTTCCTTTTTAGGAAAATCGTCGTACTGGTGTTTGTCAGGGTTTGTCCGAGATTGTTCTGGAGAGTTGGTTGGCTCGGTGACATGAGCAGCCAGGTAGCCACCTCTACAGAGGTAAGTATCCTGGTAGCCGGATGGCAAGTTGATATGTGAGAGTGATGAAGGCAGGCTGGGGGTCATGACACCTATGTTGGAAATGCAAACTTGTCACAAGTTTCACAGAATGCCGGGGGGTCCAAACATTGACTACTTGGACCCACTTTCCAGTGTTTTGGCTCCTGATCTTTTTTCTTCCTTTTTCTCTCTCGATCTCTATGTAAACGGTAGCTAGAATACCAGGACAATTACTTGCTTTTTTATTGTTCTGTATTTACCTTAAATAACATAGCTCAAATGACCGGCAGCCTCAGTTCTCACACATACGAGTCTCTGAGGCTGTGAGTAGCCTATGTTACTTTCTCTTTTATGACTGTTGCTTACAATGCCTGTAGAATGACACTCATATTCTAACAGGTATAGAATATACTTAGTTCTTGCACATACGAGTCTCTGAGGCTAATGACACTTGTATTCTAACAGGTTATGGGCCCCAGTATGGCTACTACTATAAACGATGTGCTACCCCAAAGTGTTCCTAAGTTGGACTTATCAGGATCGAACTGGGCAATCTTCCAATTGCAGTTCAAGGTGGTAGTCCAGGGAAAAGGGTTATGGGGGCATTTCGATGGGAGCTTGGAATGACCAAAACCTATGGCCTCGTTGCCAGCAGCACCAAGGCAGGTCAGGTCCAAGTCAAGCAGTGACAAGGAAAAGGATAAGGACAATGGTGACATGGCTAGGGACCCCCCCCCCCCTCATACATTTCCAGTTTCCCTCAATGACGTACATGCATGGGTGTTACCCGGGTTAGGGGTTCGCTCTTGAGTAGCATGGCGTTCGTGACAAGATGTCTGTACAGACTTGGTCTTGTCCTACTAGGCATGACTTAGAGACGACGGAGCACTATAGTCCAGCCGGTTTTAAGGGCAAAGAGATATAGGAGGCAAGAACTGTATAACACTAAGATAAGGATACAAGGTATTGTACTGTATCCTTATATACTCCTGAGTGTGGCTGTACTCCTACTATAATAGTCCAGACTGGGGTAACTATGAGTCAGAGATAAGAAAACATGAGGCGTATACTAAGAATAGTCCTTCTGATGTACACTACTGATCGTTTCATAGTGACATGTGAATGTGAGCTAAAAGTAACCGTCCTTCTGATGTGATTTCTGATAACATTAGGTCCGTTTCTAGAGTTGTTTTCCATACAACTTGTTAATTTCCTTCTTCCGGGTACTCGGCTAGATAGTTTGGTTCATAGTAGTTGATCTGTGGTGGGTCGGTGGAGTCTGGCCTAGGGGGAATGACGGGGGAGAAGGTGGGAGTGGGAGTTCTGTGAAGATCGAGTATGGTGGTGGTTTCTGGGGATGGGGGTTGTCCTGGGTAAAAGATGTCGTATAGAAGGCGTCTGAAATGGGGACTTTCGATTCTTTCTTCTGGTGGGGTGATTTGGTTTGCTTCAGAAGGAACTGCATGGTTCTCCTGTGATGTTTGATTTGGCCACGTCGTTGTAGCACTCCTCGTAATAATCGTCGTGGGTGAGATCGATGTATCGATGGTGAGTTGTGGGAATGGTCGAGGGATGGGTTGTAGGATTTCTGGAGTAGGGGGCGTGTCGAGTCTTTCGACTTGGGCATTCGGTCCGTTTATGACGCGGTTGGAAGATGGCGCAGTGGGGGCATCTGTATTTGATGCAGTCGTATGAGTAGTGCCCTGGGGCATATTGCTTGCATCTGAGGCAGGCAAATTGGGGGCAATCCATGGCCCAGTGTCCTGTGTGTCTACATTGGATGCAGACTAATCTGTCGGTGGTTCGGGGGTCAGTTCATGGGTGAATGGGATTGGGGGAGTTCCGAACCGGGACGTTGTTACTGGCGACGGTGTGGGTGGTGTCCTTGGTGGGGGTGAGAAGTCTGAAGGGATTTCTGATACTGGCAGGCTTTCTTCCCTTACTGGGGGTGGTGGTGATGATAGCGGCAGTGGTCGTCGTGGTAGTGGTGGGGATGGTTGTGGTGGGGGGCTGCGAGGTATGTACCTCATTTCGTTTGGGTAGATTCTTCGACACCTCGGACATGAGGCCTGATCTCGAGCGGAGAAGTCGCTCGAGTGATTCTGCCCAGGCACATTGCATATTGTACGCAGTAGCGAGAGCCTTAGTCTGTCGTACGTGGTGGGTATAGTCGTACCAGAGTTGTCAGTCATATTCTGAAATTGGAGTGTGTTCCAATTTAGTCGTAAAGGCTCCGTCGGTGGCAGCCTCGCGCAGATCTCCGTCAGAAGGGTGATCTGGTCCATATGATCGTACTCCAGCTGTATGGTATCTAAGGGAGGCGGCTGGGGCGGCTGTTGGTTCTGGGGTGTCGTTGGGGTCGGGGGTCTCATCCCTGGGGGAGGCGTATGTAGCAGCGAAGGTGTGAGAGGGGGTGTAGGGAGACGGGGCCGGAACGGGAGTTGTTTGAAGTGTAGTATGTTCGACGCTTGCATTGTTTATGATGACAACGGAGGATGATGAAGAGGTTGGTGAAGGTGTAGTTGAAAAAGGAGGAGTAGTTTGGGGGCGAGTGAGGTCGAGGTTCATGGGCATCTTTAAGTACGTTTGGCGTGGGAGCGAAGTTGTCTTTGGTTGGTTCTGGTGGGTTCCTGTTCTTTCTGGAGAATTCCATGAGCTTCTTTATACTTGGTCAAGTATTCCTTGGCATTTTCATGAAGTGTTTTGTCGGTGATCCATTCGTTCTCCGTGTGGGAGTATCCTTTCCATTTGACGTAGTATTGGAGTTTTCCGCGGTGTTGTCGGTGATTTAGAATGGCTTCTATTTCGTATTCTTCTTCTTCATTGATGATGTCTGGTGGTGGTGGGGTCGGATGAGATCCGTATGCTTCTGTTTTGGTGTATGGAGTTAGAAGGTTCCTGTGGAATATTGGATGTATCTTCCATTTGATCGGAAGTTTTAGTTTGTAGGTGAGCGGTGATAGGACTTCTGTGATAAGGAAGGGTCCTAGTTGTTTTGGGGATATTTTGTTGGAAATGAAGGGAAGTTTGAGGTTCTTGGCTTCTAGCCATACTTTTTGACGTGTTTCAAGGGGTTTGACAGTTCTTCTGGTTCTTTGTTTCATAATATTGGCAGAGAGTTGATGTGCCGCGTGTGCTTCTTTTCTGGCATTGTCAAGGAGTCTGATGCGTTCGTCTATTGATGGAAAGTTTGATGTTTCCATTACCGTGGGTATCGGTGGAGGGTTGTATCCCATGATTAGTTCGAATGGGGATTTCTGCCTTGAGGCATGTATTTTGGAGTTGTGTGCAAACTCAGCGATAGGGAGGGTTTCTGACCAGTCAAGGGGGTTTCTGGTGCAGTATATGGCGAGGTAGGTTTCGATTTCTTGATTGTATCGTTTGGTGGAACCATCTGTCTGGGAATGGTATGCAGTTGAGAATGCTTGTTGGATATTTAGACGTTTGGCTAATTGTCGGAGGGAGTTGGCGGCGAATCTGGGGTCTCGATCTGATATGATTTTGTTGGGTAGTCCGAACCTGGTGAAGACTTTTTCTATTAATAGTTGTCCGATGTCGTCGGCGTTTGATCGATCTGAGGTTGGGATGAAAATTACCCCCTTCATAAGGCCGTGGTCCACCACGGACAATATCGCATTATGGCCGGCGCTAGGTGGTAGACTGGTGATAAGATCCCATGAGATCTGGGCAAATGGGCGTTTAGATGCTGGTGGGGGAATCGGTTGGGTCGGTGCGCGATCCGGTCTGCGTATGATTTTATGCTGCTGACACTCTGGACAGCCTTTGACGTAGTTCTTTATGAATGTCGACATTCCTGGCCAATACACTTCTTTCTTGGCAAGGCGGTATGTTTCCTGTTCTCCAGGGTGACCACGTGTGGGGTGGTCATGGTATCTTGCGATGACATCGCGTCTGAGTTGGAGGTCCTCTGGAATGATGACACATTCTTGGAACGTGAGGAGTGAACCGCTCGGGGTTGGAATTGTTCCGAAGTCTTTATCTGCGGCGTTAGGGTGGGTTTCTTTTAGGAGTTTGAACGCTTCGGTGGTTCTAGCGTCGTATTTTGGTGATTCTGTGATTCTTTCTTGGAGTTCCATATCGACGGTGGCGATAAAGAGGCGTTCTGGGAGTACTGTGATCAGGTTTTGATCTTCTATGTCAGTGGTGGCGATGAAGAGGTTGTTTGGAAGCATGGTAACATCTTCATTATCGTTGTCCTCATCGGGGATGTGGTCTGGATGTCTTGATAAGGCGTCTGGTGCTGGGATTTTTGATCCTGGGACATGTTCTAGTTTGAAGTTGTAGTCAGCGAGGGTCTGGACCCATCGTGCTTGTCGGCGGTTGATTTTCTGGGGTTTACGCCAGTATGTTAGGTTTTGGTGATCCGTTCTGATACGGACAGTATGGGGGCTGCCAAGGAGGTAGTGGCGCCATTCTTCGAGGGCTTGGATAATAGCGAGGAGTTCCCTGTCATAGATGTCGTAATTGCGTTCCGCTGGTCTGAACGTCTTTGAATAGAATGATACAGGTTTCCGTATTCCGTTGATGTCGTATTGATACAGGACAGCTCCTGATGCAAATTTAGAAGCATCGGCTTCTATTTCAAAGGGTTTTGTGGAGTCGGGCATGAGGAGTACCGGTTCCTTTAGGAATTCATTCTTGAGTGTTTCGAATGCCTTCTGTTGTTCTTCTTTCCATTCGAATTTGTTTGATTTTGAAAGGAGTTGGTTCAGGGGTTTGGTGTGGTGGGAGTAGCTGCGGATGAACTTCCGGTAGAAGTTACAAAATCCAATGAATTTCCGAATGTGTCAGACCGTTTTTGGTACTGGCCAGTCTTCTATCCCCTTGAGTTTTCCGGGATCCATTTTGATCTCATCTGGCGTGATGATCATGCCGAGGTATTCAAGTCGTTGTTTGTTGAACTTGCATTTCTCCGTTTTGAGGTAGAGGTCGTTTTCTTGCAGGATTTGCAGTACTTTTTCCGTAAGTCGGTCGGTTTCTTCCTGGGTTTTACCGTAGATTAGGATATCATCCATGTAGATGATGATCCCTCCTTTGTCCATTATTTCGGAGAATAACATGTCCATCATATGTTGGAACGTCGCGGGACTGTTGCAAAGTCCGAAAAACATGACAGTTGGTTCGAAAAGACCCATGGGAGTCTTGAATGCTGCTTTCCATTGATCGCCATCTTTGATCTTGACGTTATTGTATCCTAGGCGGACATCGAGCTTAGTGAAATACTTAGCTCCTTTAAGTTTATCCATGATAGAGGAAATCATGGGGATTGGGTAGGTGTTTTTGACGGTATGATCGTTTAGATACCGATAGTCTTGGCAGGGTCAGAGGTCTCCTCCTTTCTTGGCAACAAAGAAGAATGGTGATGCCATAGGGGATTTTGAGGGGTGGATGTAGCCTTTTCGGAGGTTTTCGTCTATGAATTCCTTCAGTGCTTTTTCTTCGGCAGGTGCCACTTGATAAGGTTTCATCGATTTTGCTTCAAATGTCGGTTTTAGTTCGATTTCATGATCAAACGTTCTTGATGGTGGGAATCGTTCGGAGGCTTTCTTGTTGAATATTTTAGCCCATCGGGCAAATCTCCGAGGGATCTTGGGTGGTTCCTTGTTTGATTCCGGTTGTTTTCCTTTTTGACTTGCCAACCTTGTCGGGTTATGTTGCTCATTGTGGAGCGTTGTGGCGTGTGTCGCTTTGGCGTTTACTTCTAATGGAGTTAGAAGCATGGGGTTCATTTCTCTTTCTAGAGAGAAGGTGTCGAGGTCAACATTTGACAGGTTGATGTATTCTTCGGGATTTTCCTCAGGTTGGGAGGTTTTTCCAGCCATTATGTCCATGGCAATGGAGTTGAGTTCGACTGGTCGTCGTAGGGTTCTGAGGAGTTTCGAGAAGTCCTGGTGATCGATTTGAGGTTTCCAAGAGAATGTCTTGGTCTTCCAGTTGATGTCGGGATTGTATTGTTCCAACCAGGGAAATCCGATGATGAGGTCCTTCTCTCCAGTGTTTGTGACGTATGCTTCTAGCGTGCAATCTCTTCCATCAATGATGGTTCTGATTTTGATGTATTCATGGATCTTGCCATGTTGATTATCAGTTCCGTCAACGTTACTGAGTGGAATTGGTTGGTCCAGCCGTTTGGTTCGATAACCATGTTGCTCAACGACTTTGTGGGAGATGAAATTCCCTTGGGCTCCTGAGTCTATCAGGGCGGTGATGGCCACGGGTTTTGATGTCCGTTCACTCCAAATCTCGATGGGTAAGAAAAGGGATCGTTTATTCGGGGATAGTCGTAATTGTACAGAGTTTATCAAGAAAATGTCCTTCTGGGAGTGAGAGTACGAAATGTCCTTCTGAGTTCTGGAATGTGCAGGGGCACATCTGTCGACAGCGTTCCTTTTTAAAAATCCTGGAATGGACGCATCTCCGGATCCTCGGCTAGCGCGGAGTGGAGTTCTTGTTGGAGTTCTGGATCAAGGTCATCGACCATTTGGCGCATCTGAGATGCGACTTCTGCGACTGCAAGGGAATACTTGCATTGCGGTGATTGTTGGGCGTTTCGGTTCGGAAATCCGGGACAAGTGTTTTGTTGTCCAGGAAAGGGACAGTTGGGGTTTCTCGCAGGACGAGGGGGATTAGTGCGCATTCCTGGGAAGCGTCTAGCTGGCGGTGGTTGAGGGCATTTGCTGACCCAATGATCTTTGGCTCCACATTGGAAGCATTCCTGGTTTTGGTATGATTTCATTTGTTGTCCAGTGACAACAGCATCTAACTCCAACGGTTCTTGTGTGGAGTTTTCTTCGGTATATTCCAGTTGTGGGATTTCGGGATAAGGATCTTTGAATCCTTCTTCTATTGCGACATGGTCTACTTCCATGGCGTGTGGGTCGTGTGGGGTGAATCGTGGGGCATTGCTCCTTTGGTAGAATTGTGCGTAGGGCACGTTATTGTTTGGTCGGTTTGGTCTGTGGTTGGGTTGGTATTGGTTTCTTTGGGGAAACATATTTCTGGGGGTGCCGTAGAGGGCATTGATTCGGCGGAAATTGTCGTCGAGTTTATTTGCTCGGGTGTACCAAGCGGTGATAGTTGTCGGAGGGTTTTCCGATTCGTCGATCTTCATGGCAATGCGGCGATCGATTGCTTTACAGTATAGATCAATTAGAGTGCAATCTTCGTTTAGTCCGGATTGTTGGACGAGTTCTTTGAACTGAGCGTTGAACTCGGTCATTGGTTTGCCTGCTTGATGCAGGGTTTGAAGTCTGGTATGTGCATATGCATGTTCGTCTGCTGGGGTGAAGTCGGCTCTAAGTCGAGCGGTGAAGTTGTCCCATGATTCCATGATTATGGGTTGTCCTTGTGGGGTTTGGGCGTTTCTCTCGTGGAGGTATTGTCTAGCCCAGGCTCGGGCATCTCCTGATTGCATCGTCGAAAGGATGAATAGAGTCCTAGCGAGGTCGGTGTTGTAAGTGGTCACATTGGCGAGAACGTAAACTTCACATTGGAAGATCCAATCTTCGAACAGTCTTCTAGTTCCATCGAAGGCGATAGGTTTGAGGAGTCCTAACTCCTTTGGGGTGGCTGCGGCAGCCATTATTTGTAATTGTCCGGGTGGTGGTGGTGATGGTGGTGATGGGGGTTGTGTTGGTCGCAACGGTGGAGCCGATAGGGCTAAGGGTATGGTTGGGGCGGGTAATGCGGGTGGTTGTGGATCAGGATTTGATTGGTTGTCGTCTGTTATATAGATGTCGGAGTCGTTGTCTGCTGGGGGAGTTCTTCCCTGATTTACAGCGTATTCATGGCGTGTGAGTAAGTTCTCTTCTGACGTGGAAAGTCCTCTTGGTTGTTTGAGGGCATTTTTAAGTCTTTGAAATTCATAGTCGTTTAATGGGTCTACTTTAGCATGGTATTCTTCGGCTTGTTTGCGTTTTCTCTCTTCTTGTTCGTAGTGTTCTTTTAATTCTTTTTCGTGTTGTATTCTTTGTCGTTTTGCTAGTTTGTCAGCAAAACTTGTTCTTGTACGTGTTGATGTACTTGGAGTGGGTGAGTCGAATGGAGATGGAGGATAGAATGGGGATGGCGTCTGAGTGGGGATAGGGTTTCTTCTGGGATCTGGGTTTTTGGTTCCTGATCCTGAGATTCTACTTCTTGATTTGGGAGGGGGTGATGGGGATTCTCGGGCCGAGAATTTCTTTGGAGGCGTGGTGATATTTGTCTAGCGATCAATTATCGCTAGAAGTATGAAGAATTGGGTGGCGATTATGGATATCCCTGAGTACAGGTTCCATGATCTGACGACGCAACAGTGACAGGGGCACGTGATACGTTCGAGTTCTAGGGTGATGATTCGATAGGCGATGAGGGTGGCGGTGGAAGTGAAAACGAAAATGAGTAGGTAAGCCAGGTCTTCTGGCGGGGAGAGATTGAGGGATGTAGCGATGGCTACACAGAGAGGCGGTTTTCTTTCGTACGTTGTTTTGAATGACCAGGGTACCTCGACGTGTTCAGTACGTCGGCAGAGTAGAGCAGAGTAGAGGGCGAGCAAGAGATAAGCAGCAGAGTATCTTAGTGTTTTGTTACCCGGGTTAGGGGTTCGCTCTTGAGTAGCACGGCGTTCGTGACAAGATGTCTGTACAGACTTGGTCTTGTCCTACTAGGCGTGACTTAGAGACGACGGAGCACTATAGTCCAGCCAGTTTTAAGGGCAAAGAGATATAGGAGGCAAGAACTGTATAACACTAAGATAAGGATACAAGGTATTGTACTGTATCCTTATATACTCCTGAGTGTGGCTGTACTCCTACTATAATAGTCCAGACCGGGGTAACTATGAGTCAGAGATAAGAAAACATGAGGCGTATACTAAGAATAGTCCTTCTGATGTACACTACTGATCGTTTCATAGTGACATGTGAATGTGAGCTAAAAGTAACCGTCCTTCTGATGTGATTTCTGATAACAATGGGAGCATAATGAATCCATTGCGCAGTCCCTACTCATCCAACAGATTCCTGACTTGATGTTGATTGTCATAGCTGAACTCAGATCTGTGGCAGACATGTGGGAGGCAGTCACAAAGGAATACACATATAAAGGTGCCTTCTCACAGGCAAGGATGCATCATGAGTTCATGACAGTGCAGTGTTCGGATAGGGGAGACATTCAAGTTTTTCTGGGGGAGCTTTGCTCCAAGCATGCTGAATTAACATCAGTAGGGGTACAGATCAGTGACAATGATTATCGCAGTATGATTATCCAATCCTTACCAAGGTGGCTATCTTCCTATGCATCAGCTCAGTTATCAGCTGCTCGCCTGCATGCAAATCTCAACTTCACTATTGAGCCGGATGTCTTGATTACAATGATCTCTGACAAGTGGGAAAGGTTGTGCTCAGCTGGAAGACTGCACAGTGGGTCTAAGGCTGAGGGCAGTGATGATGCCCTGGGGGTCGAAGGTGATGGCAAGAAGGGCAGGATGCCCAGAAAATGCCACAAATGGGGTGAACCTGGTCATTGGAAAAATGAATGCCCAAAAAGAAAAAAGGTTGACAGTGAGAAACCAGCTCAGGAGAAACCCAAGCAGGCTAAAGGGGGAGCAAATGCTGTCAAGGAAGAGAATGAAGATGAATCCTTCATCACATTGGAAGTCGAACTTGTTGAGGATGACAACTTGATTGGAGGGTCAGAAGATGATGGTGATGTAATGGCTCTGGAGGACGAACCTGAAGTTGGTGAACAAAGACAGGGAGATGATGGTTTTCTGTTGGCCTATGTGGCACCAGTCAGTGAGGAGATCGAGGAGGTTGATGTTGCAAAAGTCAGTGAGGGATGAACGCATGTAGAAGTTTTCGATTCTGGATCATCCAGACACATCTCTCTGTACTGTGATGCATTCCGTACTTTTGAGCCCATCCCAGCTAGGCCTTTATGAGCTGCAAACAAACAATGTTTCAGTGCAGTTGGCAAGGGGGAGATTGTCCTTGATGTACCAAATGGGGTTACCACATCACAGCTGCGACTCAGTGAGGTGTTATACTCCCCAGAGGTAGGGTACACCTTAGTTTTGATTGATCACCTGGACAATGCTGGATTCTCGACTACCTTCAGCAATGGAAAGTGCATCATTCAGGACTCTGGAGGCACACATGTGGCAGAGATTCCCAGAAATGACAGGGGACTATATAAAGTTTTCAGGGAGGGCAGTGACAAGGTAAACAGTGTAGGAGAATCACTTACCTTGGACATGGTACATCGCTGAAAAGGTAGAAACGTTCGTATGTTTTAATATGGATAGTGGGCTTGTTTTCACTAAGCTTAGCCGAAATTCGATAAGCTTAAGCTAATACAAGTGGAATGAGATAGATAAGGAACAGTTTCGTCTTTTAGGGTGTTCTGGGGGTGCGTTCTGACAGCGAAATTCAAGAGAGTAGTGTTTTAGAGGTTAACGAACAGCCGTTGAAGTTATCTTAGCCGTACGGTGCAACAATGAAAGGACAATCCCTGTCAATTCAAAGCGCGGGGTCTCTAGTCTCTGGTCTCTGGTCTCTGTCTCTGTCTCTGTCTCTAGCACTCTGGAACTCTAAACTCTGAACTCTGGTCTCTGTCTCTGTCTCTGGGTTGGTCGACGACCGAAGAATTCACACTTAACGACGCACACTAAATAGCCCTCTGAAACCGTTCTTGATCACGGCTCGCAGACTTGCATGTGGAAGCGGGGGTGAGACCTCTTGCTTCTCCACGAACAAGTGCGACCGTATTTATATTGTTTAGATACATACGAGAGATAGTAAATATGAAATAGAAAACAATAAGCTTAATTGTTACAGGCACTGTAGAACATTTTGGAAGGTTCGGCAGCATTTCTACCTTGCCCTGGGTTATGGGTTTTTCTCTGATTAACGAATGGCAATCCAGCCAGACATGTTTCGTGCTCGTCTGCATTATTCTGCGTCCACGCGAGCGCGTTAAGACTCCGGATCAATTATGATCGGAATGTATAGCGGATGGACAGTCCCTTGATCCGTTGTAATTAATCTCAGTTAAGCAATAGGCCGAGGTGCCGGAACCCACAAAGCACTCGTTAATTAGGAGTCTTTGATATTTCTAGGGTTTTGGGCATCGGGTGTCGCCTCCCGAACGTTGAACGTTCCGTTCCGTGGTCCGGTCATCATTATTGGGCTCGCTTTCGACGTAATACTCCTGCGACAGCCTTCCAAATGATGTCATGTCACCAAGTTTAAATGTATAGATCAACTGCTTGTTGCTATAGCTTAAATTTTTATCTCTTTATTGGGTCTTTTAAATGTCCCAAGGTCTCGTTTCCTCTCTTTCGTTCTCCCTCTCACTCTTTATTCGTTTTATCCTGCTCGCAGATCACTCCTTAACGCCCACTTCTATCAACAATGGACAGAAACACGCGCAGCAGCAAACGTGCCCGATACGAAGTAGACACGGACTCCTCCTCTGGTGAGTAGAGTTCGTGTTACAATCATCTTTGTTTTTCCTCACACTGTCCTCAGACTACGCTGGGCCTAGCACTGCCCCTCCGGCCTCTCAGGACGCGCCCTCTTCGTCGATTGCGCAACGTAAGTCTCTTTTCTCTCGCTCTCGTTGTTTTCCTCATGCTTTCTTTGTCCTTAGGTCTCACTATTCGCCTCCCGGCGCGTCGCAACCTCCTTCCTCAATGGGAACCACCAGCACCACGTGTTAGGAGAGCTAGAGGAGGGCGAGTGGGACGAGGAGCTCGCGGAAATCGCCAGGGAGGTGTGGATAGGACCCCTCCCCCACCGTACTCGCCGCCCCGCGAACCAACCCCTCGGCCGGCCACTCCCCTGTCCACTCCTGTGCCGCGACGCGTCATCTCGATCGCGTCACTGTGCAATCCAACTGACGAGAGTTCTGCCGGATTGTCCGCAGAACTTTCGTTAGGTATTCCTGTCGGCGGGCCCTCTGGTGGATTATCCACAGAGGCTCCGCCCAGTTCAATGTTGCTGCCTCCTCTCGCCGTCTCTCTGCGCACCCTGGACGGTGAAGGCTCGCTGGTGCTCCCTCCCCTGTGTATTGCGTCAGGTTCAGAGGTGCCGGGCCCTTCAACAAACCGCCCCTCCTCTCCTGTAGCCTCTTCGGCTACTTCTACGCGTAAGCTTAAGCCTTTTTCTGCTTATTTCTCCGCTCCTGCTAATAGTGTGCCTCATAGCTCGTATCCCTGCCGCTCTCAAAGGCAAGCAACGTGCACAGTCATCTGCGCCGCCCCCGTCGCCTCTGTTCCTGGCGAGTTCAAATTCGCCATCGCATTCTCCGGTCCCAGAGGTCTCCCAAGAAGACCTCTTCAAAATTTTTAACTGGTCCTCTACCCTGGTCGAGCGGAACGCATTGGCCTCTCCCAGGTGTCCTACGCCCTTGCTTCCTCACTTGGCTTCTGCTTCAGTCGAGTCTCTCCCAAGTCCCGCGGAGGCTTCGCCTTCTCCAGATTTGGAGCTCCTCTTGGAGCCTTCGCCTGTTCCCCAGGAGCCGGCGTTCATTTTTCAAGACTCATTCTTAGCTTCTCCAACCCCCGTCCCCTCTTGTTTGCCGAGCCCGGTGGTCCCAGACACATCCCAGTCCTTGCCTCCCCAAGCCGGACCTTCAGGGTCGCATCGCGCGCGCGTAACCCTACCGAAGAAAAGCTCTAACACGCGCCCAAAGAAATATACTCCCCGGGCGCGCATCCGACGTTCTGAAGCCGAAATAATCCGGGATCATGGATACCGGCACCCAGTCCCACTCTTTTGTGAGGACTTTTCTAGGCTGCTGGCAGCTAGCCAGCTTTCGGTACGTTCTCCAAGTTTTTCTCGTGTTTCCTTATTAACTGTTTTGCCCCTTCCCTAGTATGTGCCGCCTCGGTCTCGGTGCACTACTTGCGCCGCTCGTAAATTGGAGTGCGAGCCTCTGGGCAAGGGTAAGAAGTGTCGCAGCTGCGACCTGTACAACTACCCCTGTACCTTCGCAGACCATCCGCGAGTCTCGGCTGGCGTTGCGAACGCCCTGGTCACGTCCTCACTGACCAGTGAATACCGTAAGTTTCTCTGTTCACTGTTTTTCCCATTTATTTACTTTTTATTTCCCAGATCTTGCTGCCTTCGCACGGGTTGCGTCCTCCAGCTTGGTCAGTCTGGAGGCCAATCGTGTTGCCTACGAGGCATCGGCCTTCCACCACCGCCGTGTAATCTACCAGTTCGTCCAGGAGATGCAAGCTACCAGGACGGCCTTGGACGGTAACGACGTGGCGTTCGTGGAGATGGGTATGGCCGAGTCCCTCGAAGACGTCCAGGCGTTCTTCGAGTTTGCTGACAACTTTCCGGGGGTCCCGACATACGAAGAATTCGAGGAGCTCAAATCGCTCCTCTTCCTCGCTTTCCCGATGACTCAGGATCCGGAGTCTGTCTTGGAGGACTTGAACTAGTGCCTGCTTCCCTTTCCTCTCTTGAATGTAATATATCCTCTTGTCCTGTATATAGTTACATTTCGCTTAACAATTCTTGTCTCTTGGTATCTTTCTGAGTTAAGCTTAAGGCCCTTCTGGAATATCCCAAGCTAAGCTAAGGCTTCCAGCCGCTTATACGCTCATCAGATATTTCTCTGATACTTCTGCTATGTTTATTGACATCTCAGCGCGCCACGATTCGCCATGTGTAGTGAACCGGTCATCCGTTCCGGCTTCATTTACAAGCCCGAACCCGAACCAGCCTGTACATGGGGTTTGACGCGCCATTTGCGCCACTTGGGGCCCGTCTCCCCCTAGCCAAATTGAAATCGGTGCCCTCACCGTTCCATCCGAATCCCTGTGCACACTGATAACCGCGAGACCCTGGCGACCTGTTACCCAATAAGGCAACTGTGGTTCAGCTAGTCTGTCGAAGGCTGGCTACTCAAGATTACAGGTTTCCTAGGCCTCTCAGGTCATAAGCTTAGGGTGGAGGGTGCTCTTTATCCACTCGTCATGATTCGTCATCACTGCCGACAGCCTTTTCTTATAAAAGCAAGGGAGCGACGTCTCATTCTAGCAGACACTCTTCATAAGAAAATGGCTTCTTCGATCCCCAACCTTCAAGTCGAGCTCGACGATCTCATCAGCAACACCAAAGGTCGTCTTCAGCGCCTGCAAAACGGTCAAGTCGCTCGTCCCCTCGTCGAGAAGGCTCTCCTCGCATTCGACGCCCCTGGGGTATGTCTATTCTTTTCATGCTTCTCTCGCTGTTCCTCAATCATTTCTAGTCTGCTTATATTGAAGCGTTATCGGAGGATAATGAAGCTATCAAGCTTCATGTCAACCAAGACTACGTCTTCCGTATTCGCAAGCTCTACGAAATTTACCAAAACAACTACCATTCGTCTTATGAGATGCCCGCGATCTATAAGGCGCTCTCTGAATGCTGTAGCCGCATTAATCGCGTCCGCTCTGAAGAATCCCACAAAACCCGTACCGAAGAGGCTCAGAACCCGTCGTCCACGACTGGCTCTACTTCCTCCAACGTTGCCGAAGGCTCTGCTGTCCCCAAACGCGTAAGCTTAGCGTTCTTTTGGCTTCAAATCGTCTTCTCATGCATAAGCTTAGCCTCGCAAGGGTCGCAAGGCCCCTATCTCTGCTGCTGTTGTGGTAGACACCGATACCGAGCCTGCGGAGAGTATGAATAGTGCCTCCAACTCCCGAGCAACTGGTGCTGACACGGTAATCTAGCTGCTTCTCAACCTATTACATTGGCTGAGATCATCGCTCGCCTTCAGGACATGATGGTCGACGAGGAGGTCTCTCAAGCTATCGTCGAAGAGGTTCGTGTAGTTCCGCCTTATCGCAAGCGTCGTTTGTCTACCTCCGACGTGGTGCGCCAGCTCCACTCCCCCCAACCACTGATTCTGACTTCCTCTCTCTCTAGGAGACTGTCAAAAAGTCCTCATCGTCTAAAGGCTCTGTCCATCTTCTTCCCTATTGTCAAGTTCCCAATATGAACACTAAACACTGCTGTTATGTCCGGGCTGAACAGGTTCTAGCCAAAGCCAGCGCCAATACTGCCAAACGCGCCCGTACCGAGTCTGCTTCTGATGAGCACACCTTCGCAGGCTTATCCGGTGGGCAATTTCTCACTTCTGTTCGTTAAGCTTAGCGGTTCTGACACTTTTCCCGGGCAGCTTGTTTGCTCCAGGAACTCCAAAACCTCCTGTCTCACTCTCGCGACGAGTACGAGTCTGAATCTCGCAGTGACGACGCTCGGTCTGTCAAATGCGACCTCAATTCGCTCAGCCGGGACTTCATCGAGGCTATTCCCTCGCTCGAAGCTAACTTAAAGAGGTTCCAATTCCTCATTCAAGAGCGCATCCGTCTCAAAAGTCTTTTGCGCAACCTCTCCGACTTGGACAAGCCCCTCCCCACTTAAGCTTAACGCTTTTACAGTCCCTAGGATAGTTTTCCGTCGATAAGTAGATAGTTCTGTCCACAATATCAGGTTTTTTTCTATCCTTCCAACTCTTCCGGCTCCCATCTGTCACTAGGCTCATCCTCAGTAGTCTCCTCCAGGGTCTTCAGTCCCTCTGGCGACAGATCTATCAACTCTTGTAATTCCGGCGGCAACGGTATATGTTTCCTGGCTAAGTAGGGAATTACTCTGAACGCCGCCACTTTATTCTGCCATACCGAACCGTCCAACTCTGCCAGGATATAAGATCCTCCCTTTGATCTAGATATGACCACCATGGGTCCTAGATACCTGGGTTTCATCTTCCTGTCTGCTGAGCTCTCTATAGCCGTATTTCTCACTAATACTAAATCTCCCGCGCCGAAGCGATAGTCTTTTATCTTATGCGCTGCTTGCCGTTCCATTTCCCAAGCCTTGCTAAGCTTAGTGTCTGAAACACGCTGACGCATCTCCTCAACATGCCGAACATGTTTTGCCAAAGCCTGAGCTTGATATCCTATCAACTCGGCCGTGGTCAAGTACTTATTCGGTAGCTGCACCAGCCAAGTGGCCTCTTTGACATCCAAAGGTAGCGTCGGGTGCGCTCCGGTTACCAAAAAGTACGGGGAACACCCCATTCCTTTTCTAATGGTGATCCGATCTGCCCACATAACGTGCGGTAGGTGCCAATACCACTTTTTGACGTCTCCATCTGTAGCTTTGTACAACATTTGTCGCACATCCCAGTGGGGTCGCTCAATAATCCCGTTCGCTTTGGAATTGTAAGGAGATATCGTCACTCCCTTTATCCCATATTTTTCTTCCAGCCATTGAACAGCTTTCTTAAATGGAGAACCGTTGTCCGTGACAATCTTCACTATACAGCCCCATCGGCAAATGATATCTTCGAATAACCACTGCGCGATCGAACTGGCGTTCTCTTTTCTCAACGCCTTTGCCTCCATCCAAGATGACAGTCCACACCTTCCATGCACAATATAACTACACCCATTAGAACTTGGCGTCATATGTAGTGTGTCCACATGTAGCACTTGGAATATCGACGGCGTGGGCGTTACTATTGGCGGCGTCTCGATGATCACCTTTTGCCGTTGCTGGCATAGATGGCACGATTGCACATACCAAGCTACGTCTCCTTCAACTTCCGGCCACCAGAACCTCTGCGTTATAAGCTTAGTGGTTGCGTATATTCCTCTGTGCCCTAGGAAGTCGTGGCTGGCTCGCAACATATACATACGTTGCTCCTTATCCACTACTAGCTGATGCTGACCGCTAGGACTCGTCCTATACAGCCTCCCCTCTTTATCCAAGAAGAAATGCTCTACCATATGCTTAAGCTTACGCAGATCTGGCTCATCCAAGCCTTCAGCTGCGCTACTGCCCCCTGTTTTCAGGTATTCCCTGACTTTGGGTATCCTTTCATCTTGTATTCACGCTGTATCTGTCCTGCGCGACTCATCATATGTTTCCTCTATCTCGGCCAACTTTTCCTCTTCGAAATCTGGCACTAGCCTGACATCCGTCATTAAGCTTAGTACTTGTCGATGGTTTTCTGGACAGGCTGGGTCTTCTATAACCCTAAGCTTAGCCTGTTGTTCATCCAAGTACTCTTCCCGGGCTTGATCCAGCTCATACTCAAAATCATACACATCATGCGCCAGACCCTGGTTGAAGCCAGAGCGACTGTCGATCTCATCGCAGAAGGCTTCCAAGGGTAAAGGATCTGCGGCCCCTGGATCTTCTTTGATCAGTTCGAACTCCTCTCCTTCATCCTCGGATCCATCGTCGAAGCGACGGGCTGTCTCATCACCGGGATAGTAGCGTCGCCTGGACAGTCCGTCCGGTCCAAAGTTCTTCCCTTCTTTGTGTACTAGCGTGAAGTGGAACGACCTAATGAAGTCCACCCAGCGGTTTACTGTGGCGTTCGGGAGCTTCCCTGGGTTGTTTAACATCCCGAAGAGAAACTTCGCATCCGTCTCCACCACTAAGTTTCTTGATCCCCACAGTAAATATTTCTCTTGTTCCAGCACCATTCTTAAGCCGCATAGCTCTCGCTTGGGCTGAGAGTATCTCTGCTGTCTTTCATCCAATAATATTGACCCAAACTTCACATAATGTATAAGCTTAGCGTCTTCTCCATCTCTCTGATATATGTAGTATCCCACCGCCCTCCATGAGGTATCCACGGCTACTACTATGGGTTGTTTACTCGGAAATTCGGGGTTCCTGGTCGGGAAACAGCGCTGAATCGCATCTTTCAGCTCCTGCTGCGCTTTCCGTTCGTTTTCTCCCCACTCAAACTCTTGCCCTTTTTTAAGCTTTTCGTACAGAGGTGCCGCTATGGCTATGAACTTTGGGATATGATTCCTGCAGCGCGTAGCTGTTCCTAGAAAACCCCTTAGCTCGGAGACATTCTCGCAATCCCCCCATCTTAATATCTTCCCAATGGTGTCTGTAGCAGGCAACCGTCCTTTATATGAGCATTCAAAACCCACCACGGTGATTTCATCAGCGCAGATAGTTGTCTTGGGCCCAGAGAAGGTCCCTCCTACGTATTTCATCCTCTGTAGAATCCTATTGACGGTCTGCATGTGTTCCCATACAAATCTTCGGATCCCTGGGTTCTCTTTCAACGTCTCTTCCGTGCCATCTGGCAACTCATATCTAGTTTTCGGCCCTCTGATAGGTACATCATCTATGTACGGCATCGTGTATTCTGGTATCTCACTGGCTAGGATCGCTGTTACATCCTCATGGAATATAGGCACTGAGTTGGTCCATCCCATGGGTAATGTCACTAAGCGTAGCGCTCCAAAAGGCGTCTGGAACGTTGTTAAGTCCCGAGACGACTCAGCTAACAGTCGCTCGTCATAGCCAACATATAGATCCAGAATGCCTCCGCAAGCTCTGCCTGCGAAGTGCATCGCCAAATCTTCCGTTGCTGGCGGCAGTCCTGAATGCGCTATCGTCACTCTGTTCAGCGGCTCCAAGCTGTGTACCAGTCTCAAACTTTTCCCATCTTTCTTCACCACACAGAACCATCGGGATCTATAGGATGAGTTCGATGGCTCGTATACACTAGCACTAATCTTTCTCTTTATAATGGCACAGACTTCATCATAGATCGCTGGTGGAATCGGAATGGGCTTCTCCACCCACGGAGTATGTTCTACCATCGGTATCTCGATCGGCGGGAAGAAGTCTTCCCTAAAACATCCCCTCTCCTCATCTGTCCATGCGAATGCCCTTTCCTGAAGCATCATGACTTGGTGCATCAGCTTTCTTTCTTCTGGCCACAAGAGATCCCCTGCATGGGCTTCATCCAGCTTAAGCTTGCACTCCTCCGTATATCTGCCTGTCGGGACAAACTCTGGAGGATGCATGCTAAGCTTAGGCATTTCTGCCAGCGGATCCCCTTTTATTTCTCGTTTTATCCTGAATTTCTCCGGTAAATCACCTAACACTGGCCTCACTTTTAAAGCGACTGGTTTATATTTCTTCCCAGCCAGGCATTGTACAATATCTTCGTCATCCCCTTCAGTTTCGAAGACAGTCATTCCCTGACCCTCCGTATCCTGTGCGTTGGCGATGCGCCCTAGGCACGATAACGCCGTTGCTCTATCTTCCTGTGGGCAGTCCTCATCGCGTATGACTCGGTCAATGAACATTAGCTGTAGCTCGGCCTCTGAGAAGCTTCCTTTTGCTAAGCTTAGTGTTTGTGCGACGACAGGGCCCTTCTCATCATCATAGTCTATTATACAAGCCACCTCTCCTTGTCCCTCAGTCAACTCATCGAGGTTTCTTGAAAATTTTGACTGTTTTCCCTAAGCTTAGGAGGATTACACTCTCCTCGAGCATAAGTTGGTAACACAGCCCGTTCTCTGGTAATTGGGTCCGTAATAACCAAGGTTTGCTCGCCACTGGCGCTATTCCTGACTTCGCTAGCCATCATTACATCAAAGGGTCGTCCCAAGAGTACTCGATACGCGGGGTTACGAACGATGTGAACTTGCAAATAGATTGTGACTCCCCCGCAGGTAAAGCCTACGTTCTTTGCCAGTCCACAAGTCTTTTCAACCTGCCCATTCGCACTCTGCAAATTTATCGTAGTATCTGGATCCCAAGAAACTTGACATGCAATCGCCGCTTCCTGACTCATGGAGACGATCTGTGACCCGCTATCTAGCAAGGCCTCTTCCTGCCGAATCCCATTTATCAGAGTTGGCACTACTCTCAACGGCTCGCATTCTTTCGCAATAAACACTTGCCGTCCCCTGTCTCTTCGAGGAAGTGACTCCAAGTACTGCATGATTGGATCCTGCGCTACCCAGGCTTGGGTTGCCGAGCCTTCTCGGAGCACTGTATCATACTTCCAAGTGCCGTCTGCTAGCTCCGTTATCATGACTTGTACTGGCCCACTATTAATCTCTATATCTTCTGTATCATCGTCCCAGGGCCCTACTCCTGCTATTAAGCTTTGACTCGTGGGTACCCGTTTTCTCATAATGCGCTCCCTATAAGCGTTCCTGTATATCGGTGACAATGCCAAGAGTTCTCCATGCGATACTGAGGCTTCTCGCTTCAATACCCTGCTGAGTACTTCCTCCACATCGACACTCCTCTCTATAGGGGCCTGGTGCTTATACGCAGGCTCCTTCTTAGATGGTTCCATCCTTCTGACAGGCAACGGTGGCACCTCAACGACCGGGCGCAGTGGTTTCACATTTCTATATGGTAATTCCCCTGCTGCGGCACGCACTGGTTCCTCCGTTGTCTGCCCTATTTCCTCATTTTCTGATTCTTCTGATCGCTCGGAATCCGACGCGTCCTCAGGAGTCTGTCCTCTGGCAAAGGCGACCTTCTTCTTCAGAGCCGGCTCCTTCCTCGAACCCTTTAGAAACCCGACTCCGAGTTCCAAGTCTTCGCGCCACTCCTGGTGTCCAAATACTGGCTTGCCGAGGGCGTACCATCCGTCAGACCACTAAGCTTAGCCTGTATCTGGGCCAATTGCTCGGCCAAAGACTGTATCTCGACGTTATCATCCTTTCTTGTCATAAGCTTAACCTTTGGGGTACTCCCAGCGTGGATGGCAGCTGTCTCCAACATTTCCATGCACTGCTTCAGACGGCGGATTTCTTCTTCCGCTGGCGACCTTTGGTTTTCTGACCTCGGGAACGCTCTCTGTGCAAACACTGCTGACGTTGGTACTTGCGGTAACTCAGGCTCAACCTCCGGCAGTTCTGGTATCTGAACGAAGAGTTGTCCCTTTGTCACATAGTACTTTGCCACTTTCTCTTTAATAGGCCCTTCTCCTCGAGGGATACTCGAGCCGTCTCCCATATATATTTTGTTCCCTTCGACTCTAATTTGGCCGGCTTGTTTATCCGCCTCCATGTCCGGGCAGAATAACCAACTATGCCCTAATAACCAGCAGTAGAAACACTTGCGATCGGAAAGCGACCCTGCCGGCCCACTTCCGGTATTCCTCTGGGCGTGATTATAACCGGCATGATTATGTCCGTCTTTCGCCGAGCTCTCTAAATATGTTTTTAAGGTATGCCCCTGGATATTCATGAGGTCCTTAAGCTCAGCGAGGCCACCTGCCATCTGCGAGACTTCATCCTGAAATTTCTGCTTTAAGCTTTGCAGTTCTCGCTTTACCACCGGGTCATAAGTCCCTGTTCCGGACGTCGCAGGTGGATGGCTCATCGATGCCGAGTTTACCGGCCTCAAATCCTGATGAAGGGATCGCATAAGTGTTTTGCCAATCGAAATTTCGACAGCTTTATCCACGACAATCCTCCAATCATAGGGGTCCTCTTCGCGTAAATCCTTCGCAGTCAGTGCCGACCCATCACTTGCGGTTCTACGCGCCCTGGTGATCGCTAATCTCGCATTGAGCACATCCTGGAACACCGAGTCCAGTGCGCTCGTAAATAACTCGACTAGCTCTCGGTTCGAGACTACCGCCGGCGACTTTAGACACTTCTCTGCTTCGAGAATGAATCGCCTTTTAAAGTCCAAGACTTTATGCTCCTCATTCATCGCAATGCCTCTACTCTCTGCGCAGAGTTCCCTCAAGCGTCGCACTGAGCCCTGCTCGGCTGCCACAGCCTCGGGATACTCTTTCTTTAATCTCTCTACGAAGCCTGTCCAGCTTCCTGCTAAGAACTCCGCAAAACTCATCCACTCTTCACGGATATCCTGGTCCACATATGACACCGCCCAATTTATTCTTTCTGCCTCGTCCGTCGTCTTCGTTATCGTGAAGAGACGTTCCAGCGTCCAGAGATAATTTCTCAATGTCTGTGGTTTTGATGCATCCCACCTGGGAGCATTATTGCTAAAGGGAATTGGCATACGCTCGTGTCCCATTTTTCTAGCTGTAGTCGTCGTCGACGGCGTAGTTTGGTTTGTCTGTACAGTCGGAGTTGACTGTGATATCTGTGGTACCGTGGGGGCACCAAAAGGGTTCGTATGAAACGAGTTTTGGTTTGGTAACGCTAAGCTTAGCGTAGGAACGGTCTGACCGTCCTGGTTTTCAGTGTGCAGAATATGCGCTATGTTGCGAGCTGAGGCTGGCAGCCTTATAGTAATTCTGGGAGCAGTAGAGATCGGCAGTACGGCTTCTCTCAAAGCTGCAACTGCTGAACCACTCGCTGTGTTCGCAGCTAAAGCGCTAACGGGATCTTTTCGCTTTCGAGAGGTACTAGCGGCGATGAGGCCTTCAGAACCTTCTGGACGATTGGAGTTCCGAGTAGTTCTCTGTTTTGGTGGGTCGACCTTCCTGAGACTGCTCTCGAAGGACGTTTTGGGTGACTTTACGGTCTTTGCTTGAACCTTTTTCTGCTTCGCAGGTGAAAGGCGGGCCAGTGTCCAAGTCTTTTGGTGTTTTGTCTCGTGAAATTCAACTGAAAACCCCCCTCGCGGTGGGCTCCAGATGAAAAGGTAGAAATGTTCGTATGTTTTAATATGGATAGTGGGCTTGTTTTCACTAAGCTTAGCCGAAATTCGATAAGCTTAAGCTAATACAAGTGGAATGAGATAGATAAGGAACAGTTTCGTCTTTTAGGGTGTTCTGGGGGTGCGTTCTGACAGCGAAATTCAAGAGAGTAGTGTTTTAGAGGTTAACGAACAGCCGTTGAAGTTATCTTAGCCGTACGGTGCAACAATGAAAGGACAATCCCTGTCAATTCAAAGCGCGGGGTCTCTAGTCTCTGGTCTCTGGTCTCTGTCTCTGTCTCTGTCTCTAGCACTCTGGAACTCTAAACTCTGAACTCTGGTCTCTGTCTCTGTCTCTGGGTTGGTCGACGACCGAAGAATTCACACTTAACGACGCACACTAAATAGCCCTCTGAAACCGTTCTTGATCACGGCTCGCAGACTTGCATGTGGAAGCGGGGGTGAGACCTCTTGCTTCTCCACGAACAAGTGCGACCGTATTTATATTGTTTAGATACATACGAGAGATAGTAAATATGAAATAGAAAACAATAAGCTTAATTGTTACAGGCACTGTAGAACATTTTGGAAGGTTCGGCAGCATTTCTACCTTGCCCTGGGTTATGGGTTTTTCTCTGATTAACGAATGGCAATCCAGCCAGACATGTTTCGTGCTCGTCTGCATTATTCTGCGTCCACGCGAGCGCGTTAAGACTCCGGATCAATTATGATCGGAATGTATAGCGGATGGACAGTCCCTTGATCCGTTGTAATTAATCTCAGTTAAGCAATAGGCCGAGGTGCCGGAACCCACAAAGCACTCGTTAATTAGGAGTCTTTGATATTTCTAGGGTTTTGGGCATCGGGTGTCGCCTCCCGAACGTTGAACGTTCCGTTCCGTGGTCCGGTCATCATTATTGGGCTCGCTTTCGACGTAATACTCCTGCGACAGCCGCTAGGTACATTCTTTATATTCAAACGCATCCGGGTTCATCAGAAAACTGCTCGTAAGGTCCCTTGATGCGACCGGAGTATACTCGATAGACTATGTAGAGTCCTGAATCCCTCTGGAAAGCGTTCCGATAGTTTGGTTCACTAAGCTTAGTGATAATGAACTGGTTTGAACACTTCCAAGGCTCGAATATCCTCAATTCGGTCGAACTGGCTACTACGGGACATAGTACCAATCCTCTATAGAGTTCTTTAATGATATAGCCAATGATTCTATGTAGAGAATCGTTCCGGAGTACGGAATTCATGTATAGGCGTGAAATTGGCGTATCATCGCCAACTTGGCTATATCTCACCAGCAGCAGCTTTAAAGCTGATACATGTTGGAATGGTTACTGGGTTGAAAGTAGATATTGATGGTCCAGTGGATTTATTTTGTGACTTGTGCGCATATGCAAAGGTGACAAGGCTCCCAGTGGCGAAGATCCATGGAGGGGAACGGGCATCAGTTATAGGTGGTGAGATCCACTCAGACATTTGGGGGCCAGCACAGGTTGCTACAAGAAAAGGAAGGCAATTTTACATGACCTTCACAGATGATTTTTCACGTTGGACCCATATCGAGTTCCTGTTGGCCAAGGCGGAGGTTTTCGAGGCATACAAGTCATTTGAAGTGTGGTGTGAAACACAATTTGGTATTCACATCAGGACTTTGCATTTGGATTGGGGTGGGGAATACACTGCTGATCATTTCCAGCAACACCTCAAGTCCAGGGGTACACAGACAAAACTCACTGTACATGATACACCACAACACAATGGTGTGGCCAAAAGGAAGAATCGGACAATCGTTGAACATGTTTGCGCAATTTTTCATGCTAGTAGACTCCCAAAATACCTCTGGGTGGAGGCAGCATCTCATGTAGTTTGGTTGATGAACTGGATGGGGACCAAGGCTGTGGAGGGCAGGACGCCATTTGAGGTGTTATATGGAAGGACGCCAGACCTGGGTGATTTGCAAGAGTGGGGCGAGGAGGTGTGGGTACACCAGGGCAGGGGGGATAAGTTAAGTGGTCGGGCCAAGCCAGGGCATTGGGTGGGATACGATTGGTTGAGCAATGGCTCACATGTCTGGTATCCAGACACAGGTATGGTCAGGGTTGAGCACAATGTGCGTTTTGTAGGTCCTGTGAGTCTTGAGGGGGAGGGTACGTCAGTTAGCATGACTCCAAACAAGGCTCACCCTGCTAGAATGTTGGATTTGACTCCAAATGAGCCAAACAAACCCTCCACTACCAAGGACTTGCTATCTACTGGACAAAAGGGGTCCCCTGGCAATGGAAGAGGAGTTGGCAATGTTGAAGGAGTCAGGGACGTGGGACCTTGTTGATCGGCCATCAGGAATCAATGTCATGGGATCAAAATGGGCATACAAGGCAAAAAAGGATGCAGCAGGGAATATTGTATGGTACAAAGCTCGCTTGGTCACCCAAGGTTTTTCACAGGTCCCAGGGGTTGACTACTTTGATATATTTGCCCCAGTTGCAAGATTGTCATTGATCCAATCTGTCCTCGCAATTGCTGCTGCAAGGAATATGGAAATTCACCAAATTGACATTAAGGGGGCTTACCTAAACAGGAAACTCACAGACAATGAGACGGTATACATGCAGCAGCCTTCTGGTTTCATCAATCCCTCTTTTCCCCATCGCATCTGCTTATTAAAAAAAACTCTCTATGGTCTCAAGCAATCTGGATGTCACTGGTATCAATGTCTCTGAGAGATCTTAATTGATTTCTTGGGCTTCAAACGCTGTGATGTTGATCATAGTGTCTTTTATAAGACTACCCCCAAGCTTTCTATCATTCTCATCCATGTCAATGATTGTACTCTAGTGGCCAATGTCTTGGCTTTGATTGTGTGGGCAAAGGAGCGGGTCTCCAAACATGTGGAAATTACGGACTTAGGGGAAATTCATTGGCTATTGGGCATTGAGTTGAAAAGGGACCATGAACGTGGTAAGCTTATGCTGTCACAGTGCTCCTACATTGACAGCTCTCTTCGTCAATATGGTTTTGAAGACCTCAAGCCAGTTAGCATCCCCATGGACCCCTCCATCCAACTCACTTCTGATCATTCCCCCAAATCAACTACCAACATCACTCAAATGGCCAAGATTCCCTATCAAGAAGCTGTTGGGACGCTTATGTATGCCACTCTTGGCACCCATCCTGATATTGCTTACGCTGTACAAGTGTTATCCAAGTTCTCAAAAAACCCTGGAGAAGCTCACTGGGAGGTGGTAAAACAATTTTTTTGATATCTCAAGGGGACTCAAGACCTCTGGTTGGTATACGGAGGATCTGGAGAGGACCTTACCAGGTTCATGGATGCTGATGGCAATATGGCTGAAGACCGGCGTGCCACATCAAGATATGCATTTCTGATCAATGGTGGTGCTGTCTCCTGGAGTGCCAAATGCCAGGAAATAGTCACTCTGTCCACCACAGAGCCAGAGTACATACATAGGTGCAACACATGCAGCCAAGGAATCCTTGTGGTTACGTTCACTCATCTCCCAAATTTTTGGCTCCACCTTACCCCCCACCACATTATTCTCCGACAATCAGTCTGACATCACTCTTGCAAAGGATCATCAATTCCATGCTTGCACCAAGCATATCAACACATGATACCATTTCATTTGCTGGGTTATCGAAGACTGGAAACTCAAGCTAGTCTACTGCCCAACCGAGGATATGGTTGCTGACATCTTCACAAAGGCACTCCCTTCCCTCAAAGTCAAGCATTTTGCTAACAAGCTGGGTCTCGCTATGGGCCGAGGGGGAGTGTTGGAAATGCAAACTTGTTGCAAGTTTCACGGAATGCTGGGGGGTCCAAATGTTGACTACTTGGACCCACTTTCCAGTGTTTTGGCTCCTGATCTTTTTTCTTCCTTTTTCTCTCTCGATCTCTATGTAAATGGTAGCTAGAATACCAGGACAATTACTTGCTTTTTTATTGTTCCATATTTACCTTAAATAATGTAGCTTGAATGACCAGTAGCCTATGTTACTTTCTCTTTTATGACTGTTGCTTACAATGCCTGTAGAATGACACTTGTATTCTAACAACCTATGGGTCTTGGAGAAGAAGAAGGCAGTACCCAAACAACCCTTCTCTGTGGTAAATTCAGCAAGAGTTTGTGCAACTGCTGATTTCCTAACCCCTGCAGGTCCATAAAGCCATAACATATCCCAAGCACACTGATCATCTAGGATCCAGCATTGTGCTTTGGTGGTGAGTGTTCTGTGAGTGCTGGGATAACACTGAAGGGGAGGGTATTGGGTGGAGGAGTTGACATTGGCCCCTAGGGTCATTATTGCCTGTGACTCTTGACAAAGGGGCCATGGAGCTGAGGGCTGTAGGGCTGGGCCATGACCCAGGCACAGCCTGTGGATCATCAGGACTAGGTAAGGGCAACTGGGGTAGGGGGCTCCCTCAGACTACCAAACTCACCACAGGCTCAACACATATGTTGGTCTGTTTTGGTCCCCATTACCCATGTCCCACAGCAGAGAGGACCATAGCATGGGTGGACCTACCTGCTCATCCATGGTCCCTCTCATGCCTGTAAGTTGTGCTGCCAGGCAGTGGAGGCTTACCAGCTTTCACCCATCATGCTAGAAATGCCTAAGCCCACCTCACTTGCAGCCTCGTGTACCATAGCAATAGGTTATAAAAATTGTAGACATGCACACTTACTGTGGTGATGCAATAAACAAAGACATGTGTCCAATCAAAGCTCAAGCACTACATGTCAAGTATTCACAGGACCAAAATACATATAACTATCTGGGACATTTTGGACTGATCAGACAGTGAAATGTTCCTGGAAAGACAGCCGATCCAGATTGCTTGAAACAGTGCATCGCATTTGTTGCCTCTGTTCCTGCTTAAGGGCCTCCACATACCCTTCAATCCTCCAAAAATGGCCTCAATGTGGTCCATCCAGTGCAAAACTAGTCTAAGCAGGATGGTATAAGGAATCATAATATAACAGAGACACTACTATGCGATGATAATATGATCCTGGTCCAGTAGATTCACAACAGCCCCTGGGCCTTCACCAACTGGCACATAGGATGCTTCTGCAATGGAATCATCATTCCCATTTACTTTCTATGAGTAAATCAATATATTGAAGAGACCAACAGGGAACAAAATGGCAAATAGAAGGGATTACTTGGGGATATTCATTGTTTAAAGCCACCAACCATCTGATCTGAACAATATTTGGTTTCTGATGCTCTTGTAACTTTCAGAAGATATAGTCAACAGAGTGGGTCAATCAGAAAGCACAAAGCACACCTTGTCACACAACCATTGCACAAAAGCTCTGAATCTCGAGGATGGTATGCAAGACTCAGCCACACAGAGAAACTCAAAATTGAATTCAAGAATCATGTCAAGCAGAACCAAACCCCTTGTGCCTTTAGAATTGATACAGGCACTCCAAACATTAATAGCAGTAAATGAATGAACATCATCAGCAGTCAACAAGTTGAAGGATCACTTGGTGACCAGCACAGTCAACTTGAGACCCTGGCAAATGATATTCTCATCTAGCAGAGCACCCACAAACAACTCTGCACAATTTTTGGATGAATACTAGGCTGATTCAGAGTAAACTGTTGTGAGCAAGTGGGGCTTGTGAGAAGGTCAACAAATGAGTAGTGGAAAAATTGTAAGGGTTCCTTAAATGCATCCTCAGGCTCAGGGACATAAATGATGGAATGTAGGTGCTGAAGTGTCATGTAAAAGTGGTGCTGGCCAAAACCCAGAAGGCATGTCATTTGTTTAACAGGGAGTTATGAATAAAGTATGCATACACCAAGAAGTAACATCATCACTGCCATACTGTCAACAGATAATGTGGAGAGTATCTCAATGTAAGGAACATTGATGAATGTGAGGACCAACTGGAGAGCTAAAACAGGGTTTCTGCAGACTGGATCCTCAATATAGTTGAGGACAAGGGATGCGAAGGAGAGAGGCCCAATGCTGCATTGAGAATTTTGTCCACATCTCTCTCAGCTGGCCAGCATCTATTGGTGTCCTTTCCAATGGTATCCTGGTAACACCCATCTATCTCCTTGAAATGTGCACAAATGAATTTCATGACATCATCTTGCAACTCTTCTGTATCAATTGTAAGCTCTTCTTTCCAAATCTGTTCTGTAAGTTTGGCTCTAGAGAGGGTAAGCATGAGGTATCATTCTGGGTGGCTGCAAATCATCCAGAGGACTGGGAGAGATGGTTGGGAGAAGATGAGATTGGTAATCAGCCCAACAATTTGTGGTTGAACTTGCTCAGTACTGCACTTGTCCAGGCCATCGAGGATGATAAGCCATTTTTGACAGCTTCTCAAGGACCTCAAGGGCTCAACAATTAGCTTTAGAAACTGGACCTGAAGAAGCTCCTCCAGTATATTGCCTTGGCTCAGATAACTGCTCTGTGACAAGTGACTGGTATCCAGGAATTCTGATGGCAAGTTGATAAGCAAGGGTAGTGAAGACAGATGGGTAATATTCTGTTTGTTCTCCTTGGAGAAGAAGAATGTGGCACCCAATGGCCCAAGCAAATTTGGTGAGGGTTTGTGCAACCACTGATTTTCCAAGACCTGTGGATCTGAAACCTAGTTGGGTTACAGATGTTCTTACAGGTAAAATCACAGTGTAAGTTGATACACATGGTCTCTGTGATTGGAGAGTGAAAGTATAGAGTAAGAGGTTAATGTTACAAGCAGTCACATTGGGTCATGCTATATACAGTGTTCCAGAGGGGATCAGTTACATACCCCCATTTCAGACTGCATAGTCAGTCTTGTGTAGGCATAATAGATGGAATATAAAGAAATGAGAGTATAGATAAGGGAATGGAGGTGAATAACATGCATGATGCAATAGGAAAAGGATGAAAAGCATAAAGAAAGAATGAAACATACAGTGGGTCAAAAAACTGTCCCAATGAAAGGGATCATAAAGACGCAAGTCAATATGATTGACTAGTACTAGGCTCTAAGTGAGTGCAAAATCACAGGAGTGTTAGGGCGACCTGGGAGGGCCTCGGCAGCTTAGGGGGAGCTGAGGGGACACTGCAGGGGTATCCTAAGTCTTATTAATCTGTGAGTTAAGTACAGGACACATACCTGCAGGGGTATCCTAAGAGAATAGGATAGAGAAACCCCTGCAGGCAAAACTATGTATATACATGACTTATATAATCAATATGAGTTGAACCAAACCTGGCTGTGGTGTCCGGGTGGTACACAAAGGGCAATCATGGTTGAAACCAATGTGAGGAGTGAGGGTGGCTGTCTAGGATCTACAGGAATAAAGGAGGGCAGAAGGAGGTTGAGGAAAGTGTGGAGAGTGAAGGAAAAGGTTCATCTGGTCAATGAGGGGACATCCAGGGTATTTGGACTGTGTATGGGGCTTAGGCGTTTAAAAGGGGGAATATACAGTGTGTTGGGAGTGTTGCTAGGGTGTTTGGGGTGTCCCCTTACAAGGAGGGTGTAATGGGAAACCATGTAACACCAGGGGTTTTTAGTGAGTATGCCCGACAGGGAGAACCTCACACTCTCGGGACCTAGTCCTAGAGGTTAGCTGGTAATCAGTTTTTGCCCTGACCGAAAGAAAAAAAAAAAAAAAAAACTGTCCCAATGTTTTCACCATCTGGAAAGATCAGCTAATAGTGGACCAAGGTGAGTACATAAATACTTGGGAAAATAGACAATGATAATATAGCACATTGAGATCCTGAATCCATTTAAATCACGTGATTCTTCTGAGAAGTAATGGATCAATTAATTATTTGAAATATTAACTCATTGGGACAGTTTTTTGACTCTGTCATTTTCCTAGAATCTGGTTTTGGACAGGCCAAATCAATACCAAATCAAGTGTGGGGATGACAAAATTTGTCATGTGACCTCTTCTATATCACATGATCATATTGAAATCACTTCAACCATCTTTTCTTCTTACTATTACATCATAGAAGTTATACCTTTTACCTAGTGCTCTCAAGTCATTTTTCTTCTTCAGAATGGCTATTCCCTACAATAAACTCAGTCCAAACTGGTCTAGGCAAGAGTACTATTGAGCACATCATGAAAGAAGTTGATTAAGATGAGGAAAACAATAAAGGAGGACAACCCTCCATGCTATCTTCTCAGAATAAATAATCAATAATTGACTAAATCACCACTGGGAAGCTGGACAATGCTGTTCAAGCTACCCAATTCATATACTGTATCCCCCCTACTCCTGTCACACTTCAAACAATCTGAAATATGCTCAAAAAAACAATTTTTGGTCTGTTGTTAAGACCAAATGACCTCTTCTTAAGAAGCAACACTGAACTGCTCACTTCAGATTGCCCACAAGCATAAAGATTGGATAGTGAGAGATTGGAAACAGATATTATGGACAGATAAAACAAAAATCAACAAGCTTGGGTCATACATATGGGAAGATGTATAAGGGGGGAAGGACTCTCAGACATGACTATTATGCTTACTGTTAAGCATGAAGGTGGTGGTACTATCATGTTTGGCAAGCTATGGGGTGGAAAGGAGTAGGAATGCTAGTGGAGGTTGAGAAGATCATAGATGTAGGGCAGTACTGTGAGATTTTGGAATATGGGATGGTGAATAGCTTTGAAACTTTGGAGATGGAGGAGGAGGAGTGGATATTCCAATAGGACAATGATCCAAAATACAAGTCTAAAGAGGCAATAGAGTGGTTTGAAGATAACAATATGTAAGTTCTGCTATAGCCAGCACAATCTCCTGACTCTAACTCTATTGAACACCTCTGAATATACTTAACAAACCAGTTGGGGGGATATGAGAAACTACCTGAGGGAATACATGAATTGTGGGACAGGTTGGTGGTAAAGTGAAATAGGATTGCTGCAGAAAGATGTCAAAAGCTTATAGAAAGCATGACCAGAAGGCTCAAGGCAGTTATTAAGGCAAAAGGAGGCAATTCAACATATTAATTAGGTAGATGATAGAGGGTCAAAAAACTGTTCCAATGAGTTAATATTTTAAATCATTAATTGATTCTTTACTTCTCAGACAAATGATGTAATTTAAATGGATTCAGGATCCCAATATGCTATATTATTATTGTCTATTTTCCCAAGTATTTATGTAATAACCTTGGTCCACTATTAGCTGATCTTTCCAAATGGTGAAAACTTTGGGACAGTTTTTGACCCACTGTATTGCCATTATAAAAAGAAGCCAGGACAAGGGAATTGGAGTAAAGCTGCTGTAGATATTGCTGCTTGGTGCTGAAAGGGTCAACACTATGGGGAAAATCTCAAGAAATGGGCTTGGGATTTTAGTTGAGACTCTGCAGAACTTCCCAGACTCAATCATAGTGGTGGATGGCAGTCTATCATTGATGATGATGATGTCATTCAAGATATCAAGATACACCTGATGGGTATTGGTAAATTTATCAAAGCCAAGGACATTGTTGATTACTGTGGCACTCCAGAAATGCTCAGGAGGCTTGGGAGGACACAATCTATCTTGGAAACAACAGCTTGCAGGTGGCTTCTCAAAATGGGTTACCATTGGGCCTGAAATCCACATGGTCAATATGTTGATGGACATAAGTGGCTAGACATTGTTCAATATTAACAAGAGGTCTTTATTCCCAGGATGACTTATCATATGGGACATATGTGGCAAGAAATTGAAGGCATAGGATGGGCAACAGTGGGTGGGGTTGAACACTACAGTTGTGTGGTATCATGATGAGTCAACATTCTATGCACATGATCAGTGGCAGAATTATTGGATGCTCCCTGGGTCAAGCCCAATGCCATATACCAAGGGAGAGGGCCAGTCACTCATGGTTGCAAACTTTGTTTCTGCTGACTATAGTTGGTTGGCATCTCCTGATGGCTTGGAGACAGCACAAAAGATCTTTCATGCAGGGAAAGGTCATGATGGGTGGATGACCAATGATGACATCATTGCTCAATTGGAGAAGGCAATTGATATCCTCAAGAAGTATCACCCAAAGGAAAACCATGTTTTTATCCATAATAATGCTTCAACTTATCAAAAACATGAGGATGGTTGTAAGGGGACTGGCATTGTATGCCCCCCCTTATACAAAGCATGCCTAGGGGTCTGTGGTAAGGTGTCTGGGCTCAGCCACCCTAGCTGATATCCAATGTCTGAGCCCAGCCTCAGCCTTCAGCCATCCCCATCCCCAAATTTAATCCCACATACAATCAGTTATCTATCATCATTGTATATTGTTTGCACATGTTATATCTGGTAGTCTACATAGTGTTTGGCTACCTGGTCTGTGCACAAACTGTTGCTGTATATAAGTAACATGTATGCTGATTACAATCAAAACTTGAATATTAAATTGGTTCTGGCCCTTTACTCCCCTAACAGATGGTGCCCTGTCTGCAAGCAAAATGATGACGGGTCCATCCAATAAATTTTTTGTGGAGGTTAACACCATTGGAAAAATTGGGAAGCTTGTTTATATATCTGAAGGCAAGCTCTTAAAGGAAAAGTGCCACATGCAAAACACTTTCATCAATGGAGTCAAGCAAACTCTGTCACTTGAGACTGAAGATAATACAAGGGCCCCATGGAGGGTGCCATAAATGTTCCCATGTATTCAAAATGCACTGACAAATGTATGGGCCTCACAAATGTAGTCACAGAGAAAAACTATAAATCTAGATTTGTTGTTCCCATTTAGGTGGTTCATAGAGTTTATGTCTGTGAGCCACCTTTTTTTGAACAATTTGAATTGCCTCTGCAACCATCATTTATTCACCCATTGAGTTAGGACCTATGATTGGGTAAGTGGTACATGTCCATTCATTCATTTATTTTAACAATAGTTGCCAAATATATCTGCTCTAATGAATGGGCTGAGAGAATATGCAGGGTCACTATTGTTAAAATGAATGAATCAAATATGTGGGCCTTGCTTATCTAACCCTAAGTTCTAATTCAATGGGTGAATAAATGATTGTCACAGAGGTAATTCAAATTTTCTAAAAAAAGGTGGCCTATACTTATAAACCCCACAAACAAGCTAAATGGGAACAATAAATCTAGTTTTATAGTTTTTCTCTATGACTACATATAGGAGACTCATACATTCATCAGTAGAGTTTGAATATATGGGAATGTTTATGGCACCCTCCATGGGGCCCCTGTATTGTCATCGGTCTCAAGTGTGTATTACCTGGACAACCATCTTATCTACCCAGGATTTTTCAATGGAATGGAAAATTTGCTCACAGAGTGAGGCTATCACACCACAGGAAGCAGTTTCAAGAAGGCCCAGTGTGGCATTTCATTCAAAAATGACTGCCCACCTGGTGCCAAGGATTGCTGCTGCCAGAGAATACTCTACAATGAACCAGACTTCCAAGCTGTTGAGTCCCACTTGGAGAAATATGCCAAAAGGAGGGGATATGATATCCTATTTCTGCCTAAGTTTCATTGCAAGCTCAACTTCATTGAGCAGTGCTGGGGATATGCAAAGCAGAAGTATAGGTTACTTCCTCCTTTATCATCCTCTGATGTTCTTGAGAAGAATGTCCTGAGATGGTGTTGGATGAAATTCCCTTAGATCCAATGAAATGGTAAGCTAAGCTTTCAAAAGCCTCAAACTTTGAGTATACTGATCCTTAATCACCAGATTTGCAACTTGAGCTTTACAGTTTACAGATGCCTACTCCAAAGGCTTGAATGGCCAATAAGCAGCTTGGGCAGCTCAGAAATTCTGTGGACATTGCATCATTCCTGAATCTATTCTCAAAGAGCTTCTACCTGAATCTACTCTATGCAATTGAGGTTCATGTATTATTCTAGCTTTACACAACACATCAAGCACTCATCCAACATGGATCTTAATTAGCCTGTCATGGAGCATCACACATAATCACAGGTCATGTGATGACCCCAGTTTTAAGCAAACTCTACCTTACCACATATGTGTGTCACAGTAGTATCATGGTAATTTGGCAGTAATGTGTAGTAATGTAGTAATAGTGTACAATAATATAGGTACAATATACAGTAGTATGGTGGCTATTTATTGACTAAACTAACCATTCCTACATGACATACCTCAGAGAAATGTCAAATGAACCTCAAGTTTGTCAATTTCCATAAAAAGAAATGTCAGAAACTTGGATCAAAAGCCCTCAGAGTGACAATATCCCCTCCTCCTGACTTGGATTCATCCCCTCTCTATTCCTTGGTAATTAATCTGGGCATGCCCTGAGAATATTGAAGGACTGTGGGATATTCTAGATGAACAGTAGCTAGCAATTTCCATTATTCTTGTATTCCTTCACCCTCACATTTCTCCCATCTCTACCTCTTTCTTTAATATTTCTAGAGCATACATGAGCTCCACTATCACCAGAGTGTAAAGACCCTATGTATTTTGTAGGAACCTTATTTAATTCACAAAGCTTAACCCATATTTGAAGTCTTCTCTCCCTCTTTCTCTCTTTTGCTCTATTTCTCTTTCCCTGCCTTGTTTTGCCTCACCTTGACATCCCTGCCATTGAAGGTCACCCATCTGACATCCTTTTATCATCCCAAGTTGTCTCAAGTCCACACATTGAGTGGTTTTTATTAAATTGCTCAATTTTGTCATATTTTCACTACTATACCTACATAAACTGGGTAGAAGCCTCAACAGCAGACAGATATTGTGATGTTTGCATATATAAACCCCCAAATACCTCACCTATTACCCTTTTAGCTCAGAAACCCTGGCAATAGTGTTACAGTAGTGTTATACAGTAAGGGACAAAAGGGCCTTAAGAATTTGCCACACATGGTACTGCACACTGCCATCACCCTACTGCACATTACCACCATGCTACTGTGACATTGCCGCCACCTTGCTGTGACAGAACTGTCACTTTACTGCACATTATAGCACATTGCTGCCATCTTACTGTGATACCACTGTCACTTTACTGCACATTACCACACATTACTGCCACATTACTGTGACATTGCTGTTATTGAGCCTTGAGCATATTCCAATATATGTTGACAGGTACCTTGAACCATAATTAATTTATTACATGATAACTCTCATACATGATTTCTACTTCCGAGCTCTAGATATATGCTGACAGGTACCTTAAACTATAATTAATTAATTGCACGATAGCTCTCATATGATTTTTGATTCTAAACTTCAGATAATACTGTGGTAGGTTGGTAAGTCAGGTGGGCAACAAGCCCAGACAGTCACATCAGTCACTGCGTTCCCACAAGCAAATACTCAAACTCCAATGTTGATACATCATTCTACCATAATATATATAATAATTGGGCCAGTATAGAGTGAGATAGAAGTGTTTGTCTGAGCTTATCACTCATCTGACCTACCAACCAATGACAGTATATGCTGATGTATACCATTATTTATTTATTTGAAAAATAAATCTCATAAGATATTTTTTAATTCCAAACTTTAGGTAATATATTTATATGGGTATTTTTCATAAAATTGATTATTATGGTACATATAAGCAAAATACTACATAAAATAACACTATGGTGTAACAGTTAGTGTTTCAAGCTTTGTACAAATGTGTTATTTCCATTTTTGAGATTGAGGGTTCGAATCCTGCTCACATTTCAATACATGCAAGATCAATATTTCATCATTCTCAAACCAATGTCCGCTCTTTCAATATATTTAAGATCTGTATCCCATGTTTTCTGCTACTCTTGGGATATTGTACAATGAGGATATGACTCATAGTTAGAAGTATAAAACACTATTGGTACACCAATAAATATTCCAACATCCCCCCTATGTGGTTTTACTTCTCCACTGCTCTCTAACTCTACCTTGAGTTCCTAATTCTCATTCCAAACCTCAACTATCTGTACTGGACATAAATTTCCCCATGGTTTTTGTAAGTCAGAATTAAACTTGTATGAAGTCATGATACAAAATTATTGCAGGGATTCATTAAGCACTGTGCAAAGTACTTTTTTGAGTCAGAACAAGATGTCCCTCCACCACTACCTCCCAAATCTCCATGGATGGCCCCCCAACCAATTCCATCCATACAACAGCTTCATCCAACCTCACATTTGTTACTTTACTTTAATTTAAAAGCTAACTTACACAAACTTACTTGTTACAGAAACAACTGACATACAAGTTCTTATTCAAGCACTTCAATCAGTATTATTGCCTCAGCCAGGATCTATGCCCCCTCATTCACAGGTCAACCATGGCCCTGGACTTCCTCTACTCCCTCAATTCTCCCTTGAAACAAAACCTGTGACTCAACCACCTTCACATATTCCTAATCATTTTATTACTCCCTCTATTCCATCAACTTCACATATCATATCTGGATCCTCCCCTTCTATGAATTCCTCTCTTCCAGCCAATCCATCCACCACACTTGCCAGCCTTAGACAGTTAGTTCAGCCTCCTCTCCCACAACAGCCAATGGAAGGATTGAAGAAGACTAGGAAGTCATGGCCATACTTTCCTGTTGGAGCTTTTGAACGGAACTTTACACCTGATGAACTCATCAAAGGCAAGTGGCCACTGATTCATTGGGCATTTGAGGTCAAGGGTGGTCGTAACTGTAACAATGGTTGGGATAAAGCTCCCAAATGGAAAAAAGGGTTCAAGTCAATGTGAGAATGTCTAGGCATTTTTCAATGCATTGACCCTAATTGCAACATGCTTATACGGCCAAAAACTACCAAAGCCAGCTGCCAAAAACAGTCTGAAGAAGGTTGCAATTGTGGGAAAGAAGTCTTTTGGATGCAATGTGATGTTTGGTCCACAGTGTATACTTGGCAAGGGGGAAAGTACTTCATACAGGAGGGTATTCATAATCATCCTCATCCTCCTGCTAACATCCATCTGGATGCTGATGAAGAGGCTAAATTTGATCAGATAGTCCTAGACCATCCAAAAATGGGACCATCTGCTTTACAATTCAGTATCAGAAGCTTGAATGGACCTGGACAATCGGTCAATGTCATCTCACCTGCACTTCACAACTGAGGATGAGTAACCTATGAACAAAATCATGTTATCAAGCAGCATACACCCCCAGACCCTCACCCATTCTTCACTAGCTTGAAGGAATTCACACAAGAGCACCCAAATTTCATCAAAACTTCATGATTTGGACTAGAAAATATCATATGCTTCCAGTCCCCCTTCATGGCTTCTCAGGCTCTCTACCGGAATGATGAATCTGATGAGGATATTGGTGGTGGAATGGTTGCTGATGCTGCTCATGGATTCTGGGCAGACAGTGGCTGGGCCCTGATGATGTCCTCTATCTATTCCCCAGTCCTTCAAAAATGGATTCCAATTCTGATGTCTTTCATGGATGGTGGCTCAGCCAAGTACTACAGGCTACATTTCCTCAGCACTTTCCAAACCATCATTGCCCAAGCCACTCTCCACAAAATTCCTGTTCAAGATAAAATGTTTGCAATGGTATAGCTTCATCTTCATCAGATCATTTTAGAATCTAATATCTTGCAGGTTATGGACTTTAGTGATGCTCAAAGAGAAGGCTACATTGAAGCCTTTGTTGAAATTTGCTTAGCCAACCAAAATCCCCAGACAGGAGAAGAGCTTAGGCTAGCTGCAGAGAAAATAATCCGAGGCTGTGGTGAGCATTATAGACGAGGAGTTACCTGAGTATCAAGAATCAGTGGAGTTGTCCCTGTTCACCAGAGGGAGGAGTTTGTTGCTGAAGCACTCAAACTAACCAAAATCAAGTCCATGGAGGAGTTCCAGAAGACAGTAGAGTGGTTACTTACAGAGTTCCCTGGTGTTGCAGATTGGTTGTTATGGTGGCTTTGACATGGCAAGATGATATTTCCTGTCTTTGTGACAATGGACCTGGAGCTATGGCAGGTTCTACCAACAACTACCAATGCTCAAGAATCCCTACACTTCCAGCTCTATGCTGCAGCTGGCTGGAACTAACAATTCTTCAAGGGCATCCAATCACTTTACCGTTGGGCCATTAGGTTTGGGGATAACTACAAGAGCAAACAAAGTAAGTTCAAACTTGGTTAATAAGATTAATTGTTGACTTGTTCCAGTGGGGGTACCACTACACTATGGCAAGGCTAACAAGTGGAAGAAGGATCAAGCCAAGCTTGATATACTTGGGATGTCACCTTCCAAACATAAATCACAGTGCCACGAATCCAACCACCAAGCAAGAAATTTGTTAACAATGGCTGTGCTCCAAATACAGCAAAAAAGCTTATACCCAAGAATTCTAGTAGCCCTCAGAAAAAAATCAAGACCATAGCAGCAATTGGGAATGTTTTGGGTTCAGCCTGCTATCAGTGGAAAGAAAACTCCTGTTGGCTGGATACCTCTCTTCAGCTACCCTACATTTCAATTTCTACCACAATTCCTGAATTTGCAGAGGTTATCAGTACCATGGATACCAACTCCCCAATATTCAAGATCTTCAACCACTTTTTACAATGGTCTCAATCCAATGGAGATTCTTCCTGGCTTTCAAATGAATGGGACTTGTTGCAACACCAACTCTGTTTACAAAAGATTATTCAGGAAGAGTTTGGTTTCTATTCTCTTTTTGTGAGTACCTACTGGCCCATCCTTCAATTCACACTGACATATATGCAGGGATGGCTTTGGAAGGGACTTAAGATGGATGCTAGCCAAGGATGTTTCAAGGACTCCATCATTCCCCTTGCATACTTTGCTCCTTTGACTGTGCAATTTCGTGCATGTGATGGTGATCAGTCTACTCAAGGAAGTCATCTGGAGCTCCATACTGCCCTTCTCTCTCAGACTGATATCCACATCTCTGCTTGGGACCATGCCCACTTTGAAGGGAACCTAGTGAACTGGTTCAAACAATTCATGGCAATGAAACAAGTGTTATGAACAGTCTGGACCAAGAGGAACAAGAACAACTATTCAACTTTACAAGATGGGTACAGGAAACCACAGACCAGTTGTGAGCACAGGAATATGAAGACAAAGAAGGGGAATATTACAATGCCATGCAGGACTTGGCAAGAGAAGCAGGAATGGAGATAACTCTGGAGGATATTCTGGAATACCCCGAGGACGAAGAAGATAGCCATGGATCAACCGATCCAACCTCTGATACAGATGGAAGCACTGAGAGAATGGAGACCAAGAATGGAGGAGAATCCATGGAGATAGAATTGGGAGAAGAGAATTATGAGTCAGAGGAAAGCAATGGAACATCACACAGCAGTGGAATGGAGAACAAGGACACTGACTCATTGTAAGATATAAATAACAGTAGGGTGCCATCAGCTAGGATGTGCATCATGGTCAAGACTGCGCAGGACAAGTAGAACAGCCCAATAACCTATAACAAGTATATAGTATCTCATAGGTATATAAGGCCTATACAAGTAGAGATTAAAGCCTCAAGCTTTAATCTTGTTAACAGTGGTTGTTAACCCTCTCTACCTTAACTTGACATGTTCCCTCGTTATCTCATTGAGTGCGATCCACTAAGCTCTGCAAGGCCAACCATCTTGGACACCTTGTAGAGTGATTGAAGGCCATCTCCAGTTATCCTCAGATACAGAAGGAGCACGGATCATAACAACAAGAGTCTACAACTACTGGTGCTTCCTGCTGGCGACAATCTCAGGGAACTCTGCTCTGCACTGGTGAACAGACTGATATTACCCATCTTGTGGTCAGTCTGCCAATTGTCCTTGTAATCGAATTATCACCTGGGCAAAATGGGACTCAACTAGACTGGGATATCCCTGACTATCTGGAGCCACTTGGGCCAGGAAATGCAAAGAAGTTCAAGGTTGCCTATGACCTTGTAGGCTTTGGTTTGACAGATCCCATGCAAAATCATTTCATTGCCCACTACAAAGCCTGCTCTAATCCAGGTGTATACATCTATAATGATTTTGACAATGGTGGCAGAGTTAAACAGGTGTCTAGTTCCCAGTCAATGGCACCACTCACCAGTCTCTACTTTCCTCATGGTTATTCCCATCATGTCATTGTCTATAAACTCCATGGTGGACAACAAGCTCAGGATTGCTTTTATTGCTAGTGCATTCAGCAATGTTCAAACTTGTTCAATTTTAAATTCTCAACACCCGAGATATCCCCAAAGTCAACTATTTCTTACAATGGACCCCTGGTACCAATGCAGTCACAGCATCGTTCATGGATGAGCAATCCCACATCTACAAAGACTGTTGAATATGTTCATCCTACTCTTGCACACATTCCTCCAACTCTACCTATTGAACCACTGGCAACTGCTGGAAGACTTGGTAAAGATATGGACATGGTACCTTTAGAATCACTTTTGGATGCAACTACCACCACTGCCCTCCTATCCTCACCACCTACCAAATCCTTACCATCAAACCATGGTGGCTGGGATACAGACTCTGAAGTGGAAGATCTGTATCCAGTTTGCATCCAATGCATCTGTGGGGTTTGGGGGAACTATGACTATGTCTATTCTAAAGACCATGGATCTTTGGCTAAGTGCCAAACATGTCACCAACACTCTCATACTCCCTGCCTGCAACAAGTTGAAAGTCACATGTTATTATCCATGGGCCTGTTTGAGTGCCATTGTTGTACTCTACCTTCAATAAATGAAAAACCTGGATCAATACAAACATGAGTGCTCTCAGCTATCTTTTTGTCTGAGGCTTACTATTTTGTAGGCAACGTATTGGAGAAGCTGAGAAGCTAGGACCTGGGCAAAAAAGATTATGGTAAGCCTGTCAAATGTTAATTGTGACTGAACACCAAAACTTGTATAGACCTGGCCATGGCGCACTTGCACAACTTGGCACATTCTGGTACCCAGTCTGGTTGATTGGTATGGTAAATGATGGAGAGCAATGGAGGGTAATGTGGTAGAGAGGTTGTTTGTTTGAGAATACATCACTCAAACCAGGCATGATCACAGTTGTGCCAGAGAAGGATTTGGTGACAGCTCTATGGGGACAAGCAAAGGCATGGCGGGCAGTCAGGGTATGCCCTATTTCATTTCTCTTGGAATATTGCTAACATTTCTTAGCTGGGACAGTGGCAGCTTGCTTGTAATATGCCTGAATTGTGTGACCAGGTGGTTGAAGATCCAATTTCCATCCTGTATATACAAGTGAAATCGACCAGGCTTTATGGCCATATTTATCTTTGCTCCACCAAATGGTCTTTAACCCAGCTAGTATTCCAAATGATCCTCTATTTCTAGCAAGACAGTATACATATCAGAAGAACCTTTCCCCTCAATCAGGCATTTCTTTCATTGGCTCATTGGATTGTCAGGATGTGGGGATGATTTCAAACTGGATACACTGTGAGGTATGCCATGGTGATGCTTCACAGCAGCAATGGTGGATTGCTGGCATTGGATTCTCCCATGCTGTGACAATCCTTATTGCCCATCGACTGCATCAGAGGACAGGCATGGGAAATGTGCCATTGGAGAGGCAGATCAAAGAGATTATGGAGCAAGCATGGACTATCCAGGTCAAAAAGGCATCACAGGTGGGGCAAGACATAGATCGACTCTGCATCCAAAGCTTGGAAGAGTTAATGTTCGAACAATCATTACATGCTGGACATGCAGGGAATATGCAATGGGGATTGGATTCAGGGGACCATCAACAGATATGGAACCCATACTTACTTGTTCCAGGTGACTGGAATCATAGGGATTGGCCAGAAAATGATGATGAGTTGGAGGTAAGTATCTTGATTACTGAGCATGGTTTTTGTTTGATCTCACTATCTATTAGCCTAGCAAAGATTATGTAGAGGTGGTATTACCTCCTCCACCCCCTCATCCCAAGCCAAGGCCAATCCCAAAGGTAGTAATTGTAACTCCCAGGGACCACAAGAGTAGTAGTGGTGTTGGGAAACAAAAATGCTCTGATCAAGAAGAGATACCCCAGCTACGCTGCTCAAAATGACAACACATACAGGATATGAATGGTGAGACTATTCAAGTCCCTCAAGCTACTAGCCAAGCAAGGAGAAGGACCTGAGGAAGGCAGTAAGCATTTATAATGGGATATTGTAAGGCTAATTTTGGATTTGGATAAAAGAGAGTGTATTCAAGTAGCTATGTGGCACATATTTTATAAATCCTACACTTCCAAGTTTTGTTTCACTGAGAATCTTGCCTGCACACAGAATCTGGCCCTCAACACATTTTTATTAGGTTGTAGAGAGGCCAAACAATGCCTCCCACACTATCTCTTATATCCTCTCCTTTCTCTTTCTTATATTTCTGCTAATGTAGCAGTGAAAACTTGGTGCTTCCCCTTGTTTCATGTTCCCTGGCTCCCAGATACAACTTAGCCTTAGGATCCAGAGTCCTCAAGAATATACCTCATGTTGGACTTTGTGTTATCTATGATGTACAAAGGAGTCCTTAGGGCCCCTGTGCTCCTTGATCGACTCAGTGAAATACCCCAGCCCTACTGAAGGCATACCCTGAGTGCTCGCTCCTCCTTGCAGTCCAGCAAGGAAATGCTGTTTGGGGTATCTTCACCCTCCCTACTTTGCTGTACATTCCTGTCTGTCTTCTCCTTTTGCTGCTGGCATTCAGCCTAGCAGTGGGAGATTGGTTGCCTCTCTCTGTGTTCCTGTTCTTACTGCCAAGGGGCAGTCATTGCCTCAACCTTAGGTGAGTGATTAGAGAAAGCCTTAGGAGGGTTCATTTTGCCCTTTTGTGTTCGAGTGCTTCCTTCTGTAGGTTGATGATTTTTAGTGAATTGAATGAGTCCTTGAGCCCCTTCATTGCGTGAATGTAGTTGAGCAGCTCCCTTATGCCATCCCCCATCTTGAAGATTCTTGCCAGCTTATGTGTGTTTGCCCTTCCTATCTTTCTTGCCATGTTGTCCCTTTCATCTTCGTATGCTGGGCAGTCTAGTGTGAAATAGTTCACAATTTCTGGTACCATTCCCCCTAGACTTGTTCCACACCAATTGTGGTAGTCATCTTGACATTGTAGAGGTGGCTACCCAGCTGCTTGCATAGCTGAGCCAACCATCTCTCCATAACAATCTCAGACAAACCCTGACAAACCATTGGTACAACAATTTTCCCAAAAAGGAAACATGTGGCCTTAGATCAAATCATTTCAGATTAGCAATATTTCCCCCCCTCCTCCTGGCTCGTCTCGCTGTTCAACAGTGAACACTGCCTGTAGAATATGATGGAAGGCAGGACAGTACAAAATGAATGGTAGCTAGTAATCTCCGATTTTCTTGTGTTTTCCTTCATTCTCATCCTTGTTCCATCTCCACCTCTTTCTTTAACGTTCTTTGTAAGGTTTCTGGAGCATACATGAGCTCCACAGTCCCTAGAGTATATAAACTGTATGTATTCTGTAGGGATCTCAGTTAACAACAATTTTAACTCACATTTAAAGTCTCCTTCTCTCTTTTTTTCTCTCTCTCTCTTTCTCTCTATTTTGCTTTGTTTCACTTTGTTTTGCCCTGGCTTGACATCTCAGGTATTGGAATTCATTCAGTATACATCTTCTTATTGGCTCACATCATGTCAAGTCCAGGTGTTGAGTGGTTTTATTGTAATCGGTTGCTTTCTACCTATTTTCACTAAAAGAAAAGTGTAAAGTACACTCTAAAGGTAAACCGTCACTATCAATATAGTGCCCAATCCAGACCCCTAGCTTCTTTCCCAGTGGAGTACTCTGTGGTGCATAGTCCCTTGTTACAAGAAATGCATGTGGTGGAGCCTCAAAATGTTTTTTGGCTCCACATTTAGAGTTCTTGCAAACCAAAGTAAGTGGGCATAATTCTACAAAGTTCAGTTGGGAGTAGAGAGCATATAGAACATGATGACTTACTAGGGTGGATACCCTTCCCTTCATTGGGTGATTTTCCCTTCCTCTCTATAATTTGCCATCCATCCAATACACAGCAATTCTCACAAGACTGGCTATGGGGGTTTCTAAGTGGCCTGTATAAGTCATGAGACCATTTTATCATGCATATTCCAGTCTCTTTCTCCAGGTCTTTGGTCTTCTGGATGACCATGATAAAGTCAGTACCAGTGCCAAGATCGGGGTCAGCCAAAAAGATGTTGTGAACCATAGTGGGATTTTGGTTCACAAATACTGTCCAAACAAAGTTCATTAGGAATGTATGGCATGTTGTAGGATGAAAGGCATTATTGACAAATGCCATGGTGAGCCAGAAGTGACTTTGGTTGGCAGTCAGAGTTGAATCATTATTTATGTGACTATTTGGGGTAGCTCAGCCATCTGGGCTTGGAATGCCTCAATAGTAGCTGTGGTACTAAAATCAAATACGATTTTGATGAGGCCAAGTTTACCACCAAATGGAGCTCCAGGAAAATAAGTCTTGATATGCCCATGAATGAGCCAAGATATACAAGCCGCCAGATCAGAGCCAGATAGCTGGAAAACCAGGATACATAAGTTATCCTGGGTTATGACCAGGAGTCAAGACCAGGTAGCCATAGCTGATGGCATGTAGAAAGGTCTTTCTAGCTTTGAAAAGGGCTGTAGCCAGTGTTATTAGACAATATGTATAGAAAGGGGTTAGAAAACTGACTTGGTATGGGCAAGTTTTGTTATCACCTGATGTCCAGCAATGTGGGCAAGTAAAGTCTCCCAGTGACAAGACATCATTGGGAGCACCAGTAAGACAGTGATTGCAAATACTTTGGTGGCATCTGCAAATATAGAGGTAGCCACCCTCAGTGCCCCAGCTGCAGAACTAATGAACAGTTAGTGAGATTGAGTGAGAATGATAGGATATAAGGACTTACTCCATTCCCTAGCTGCTCGTCAAGATATGACAGCTCCATGGTGTCACTTGACAAGTCCATGGCATCATTGTTCCTAGTTGTGGCTGCTGAAATAATTGCTGATAGCAAAGTTGAGTCTGCTTGACCACTGAGTGCAATGGTCCAGAGGCTACTAGCAGCTGGCCATGATCTGGAGGAGTGGTGGCTGGCAGCAGTAGCATTATTATTAGCATCCGTGGCAGCTGAAATGATCACAGATAAGGAACTAGAGGCTGCTTGACTGGAGCGGCAGCTGGCAGCAGCAGCTTGGGTGGCCCTGGTGGTCCTGGTGGCAGCAGTGTTGGCAGAGGAGGCTGTGGTCTTGTGGCTGGTCTTGGGCATGGTGGTAATAGAAAGTGTGTTGAGGGAGGTTGGGGGTAGAACTTGGAAGATGGGGTTGGGTGACACACTAGGGAACTTAAAAAAGTTGAAGTTCGTCTTACTGGCATCTAAATAGGTGCCTGTCCATCGCAAAATTAATGAACACAAAAACATAGTTATCTTTATTTTACAAGTCACAAGTGTTCTAACTATCTATCTAGCAGTCTCAAAAACAGGTATACTACAAATGTCTTATCTGTGGTTTATTCAGGGGATCCTCCTGACTAGACCACAGATAGGACTAAATGAAGAACAGTAAATACTAATACAACATTGTATCTATAATGTGTATACTGCAGGCAGGGTAAGGCAGGGGGAATGGCCAGATGGCGGCGGCAGCGGCCATCTCTACATGTTTTCGGAGGTAGGATAAGTCAGTAGAGGGGTGAGGGACAGGGGGTGTAGACTTAGCTGCAGGTGGGGTAAGGTAGGGGGAGCAGCCGGATGGCGGTGGCAGCCATATGGACATGTTTTCAGAGGTAGGATAAATCAGTAGAGGGGTGAGGGACTGGGGGTGTAGACTGGGGAGGTAGCCACTGGGGATGATAGAGGCCAAGGGGGAAGAAGAATAAAGTATACCAAGCCACAAGTGGCTTATTATGCAGTGCACGCCCACCACAGACTCTCCTCCAGAGAGGAGATACTCTACAGCACTCTTCAATGTGTAGAGAGGTGGGGGCTTCTGCTCAAATGCACACCCTACATTGCTGGACAGGATGGCAATGTTTGAGGAGCACAGAATACCTCACCCACAAAAGTGGGGAGGGAGCCATCTTGATCTCACCTGACACTGTGTTGCACATGGTCACCTCCTGTCATATCCATGCCAACTATAAGTCTAATCACTTAAACTTCGGCTTCTCGACTCCACGTGTGTTCCACACAACAACCCTCTGCCCTCCGACTCGGCCCCGACTCACTCCGACCGCAACCCACTGCCCCGATCACGCGACCACCTCCACACGTGCCGTGGTCACCTGAACCTCGCTGTCTCTATTTCCCCGTCTCCATTTTCCGTCCGTAGTCAAGATACGTTACCAGTCTCCATACCCGTACCGGTCTCCATTTCGTTTGTAATCCGTTTGTAACCATATGGGTCTCCGCTTCACTCCGCACGTAGTCAGTACGAGTCATAGTTCGTAAGGCCAGTAGTATATATACCGTAGGTACTTGGCTTGTACTCCTCAGTCTGATAATCGAATCGAGCAGCGGGCCAGCTCCCTGTTCCATATCCTCTCCCCTCTTCTGCCTCGCTCCGCTTCGGCTCCGACTTCCTGAAATACGGACTAGGACAGTAGGAGGGCACAGCACATAAGCTGAGGCCGCAAGTCCAACCCCCCGCCCGACGTACTCCGCCTCGGTCCCGAAGTCTACGTACTGACTTCGCCCTGTCCCCCGGTTACCTTATACCAAGGATACCACCCCGACCCTCCGCTTCGGTCCCGACCTGCACCGGCTCTAACACCTCCACCGCTGGCATGCACAGCAGTTTCAGCTTCCATGACACAGGACGTTGGTGATGTGGAGTTCAAGGGGCTGGGAAAATCGTTTCATGAGCAGGTACTTACTTTATAGGTTTGTTTGTTTGTTGGGATCCATTTTGGATCAGCTCACAGTCATAAATGTGTACTTTATGGCTCCTATCCAACCTTCCACTAGCAAGTTAGTGAAGAAAATCCGGGAATGGGGGAGGGATAAGAAAAAACAGTACCACAAAAATGAGGGACTAGTAGCATACATGAGAGCAAAATTCCATGCACAGAAAAAGCTTGGGTTAACTCACAACACATTAGTCTGAGCCTCCTGGGTCAAATTTAAGTCAACTAACAGATATTAAAAAGCCCAATCCTTGGAGAAATCATGAGTGAGAACAGACAAGTCTTGAAGAAAGAGAATGAAGCAGAGGAAAGGCATATCACGTGAATTCTCACTGCTGCTAGTCTCTGTTCTCATGAGTTGGTCTCCTGCACCTTTGCTTCTTTATTTTTATTCAAGTCATTGCCCAGATGTTATTGACTGTGATGTAACAAACCTGGAGCCATCGAAAAAGATCATGTCAAAATCCAAACCTGGTCCCAAGCATTTCACCAAGCCCACAACTATTGTCGATAACCAAGGAAATATATTGGTATGGTATTTACCCAACCTCTTGCCCCAGAATCATCAGGTATAACATTCATTGTACAACTATTATGAAGTGTAGCTTATAGTATTGAAACAGGATAATCTCCTCAGGGCAACAGAATTTATTCAACCTCAACTCAAGTGGTGTTCGGGCCAGGCTCAGACTTGGAGAAATGACCCTGCATCATTTCTCCAAGTCCCAGGTCAGAAGATGACTAGAGGTGTCCTGAACTTCTCACTGGGTTGGATTCCTGCTGGACATGCAGTGTGTATCCTCTCATTACTGATACTACACACCCAACTCATGCTCTATGCTTATTACCAGAATAGTTCCAAGGCGAGACTGGTAACCTCTAGTACATTAAAAAAAACACCAGTAGCAAGGAGTGGCTCAAGATGATTCGGCCTTCAACTGAGCTTCTCAACAAGGCACTTGTGCTCACACACCCCACTCTCTATGAATCAGGTCAAGCATCCTTGTCAAAACTGCGCGTGTTACCTGAAACAAAGGAGTATGCCAATGAGTGGCATTCCTGCTTCTCAGGGATAACAGTAATCCTTAACAGAATCACTGAAAGCCATAAGGATAGGGGAGCACACCAGACATGTTATGACCTCCTAGTAAGCCTTGGGACCCATGGTAATGACACTCATTTGTCACTACCGGAGTTAAAGATAATGCTTTCATACCCCTCTGGTACTGGTGTTTTCCTATGCAGATGTTTGCTAAAACATGGGGTTGGGTGTTGGGAACATGGGGACAGGGTGGTATATGCCTTCTACATGAAAGAGGCGATATACAAGAAGTTAGGTGTGGAAATTCCTGGCTGGTCAAAGCAGTCAGACTTTGTTGAGAAAATGGAGTTGGAGGAGGTAGATGGAATGCTTGTAGATGATTAAGACTTAGAATATACCTATACATGCATGTGTGAAATTGTCCAGCTACTTGACTGGCTTGACAGCAGCAGCTCAACTGGGTAAACAGTGGCTGGAGCACTCAAGGGATTCAAGTCATTAGACTAGTAGGATATATCCATATGTGTGTGAAGTCATCTAGCTACTTGACTGACTGAACAACAGCTGAATAGTCAAGAAAGGTCAGCAGTGGCTCAACCAGGTGAACAGCAGCTGGAGCACTCAAGTCTTGACTATTCATCTTCAGTCAAGCAGCCGGATGACTTCACATGCACGTATAGATTATCTATATTCTACTAGTCCAATGACTTGAATCTCTTGAGTGTTCCAGCCACCATTCACCTGGTTGAGCTGTCGCAGACCTTTCTTGACTATTCTAGCTAGATGACTTCAGACATGCACATATAGATATATTCTACTAGTCCAATGACTTGAATCTTTTGAGTGTTCCAGCTGCTGTTCACCCAGTTGAGCCACCACTGACCTTTCTTGACTATTCAGCTGTCATTCAGTCAGTCAAGTAGCTAGATGACTTCACACATGTATGGATATATCCTACTAGTCTAATAACTTGAATCCCTTGAGTGCTCCAGCCACCATTCACCCAGTTGAGCCACCGCTGATCTTTTGTGACTATTCAGCTGCTGTTCAGTTGGTCAGGTGGCTGGATGGCTTGGATTTCTTGGCTGTTCTAGCTGCCGTTCACTAAGCTGAGCCACCACTTATCTTTCTTGACTATTTCAGCTGTTGTTCAGCCATTTAACCCACTGCATGACTTCACACATGGATTTCAAATGGAACAAGACTCAAGAATATGATTATTTAACATTAGTTTGTACATATTCTACTTGTCTGGCTTCCCATCGTCATTGTCATCATCATCCTCCTCCTCCTCCTCCTCCTCCTCCTCTTTCTCCTCCTCCTTGTCCTCCTCCTTGTCTCCTCCTCACCCTCCTTGTCCTCCTCCTTGTCCTCCTTGTCCTCCACATCCTCATTGTCTGTGAATCCCAGATCTAGCATCGCAACCCCTCTTCTTGCCTGCTTTTCAGAGGCTATCCTTCTGTCCTCTGCTTTCTCCAACATTTCTATCCATCTCTTCCTGTCCTCCTCCTGCCACTTCTTTACCTGTCCTGGTGCAAACGACTCCGCAAGCCTGTAGTTGCTCCTGGTCTGCATCTCCAGGGCCATACGCAACCTGACTAGTTCTTCAGTCAGGTTGACTATCCTCTTGCTGTTCTCCTGGATAGCCTGCATTGGTGTTTGCACCAGGGTGGTGAAGTACACAATGCGACAGGGATTAAATGACCTGTGATCGTGATCTCAAACCTATGCATATCTCTTGTTAGCTGCTATGATAATCATCACATCTCAAAACTTACATTGTCTTGCATTGCGCCAGAAATCCTGGTTGCTGTTTCTGGCCTTGGTTCTGCCACCTGGGTGGCCTCTATCAATGGCTGCTGAAAGAGTTGTGGCAGGGCCTCTGTGCCCCCCATTGGCAAGCCAGCAGCTTCACACCTGGCCTTTGCCTTCACACAAGGGGCACACCTTGTGATAGTGGGAGCTATAGCAGCTTATTAGCAAAATAGTTCAATCAAAAGTGTAATATTAGTACTACTCACCTGAGGACTCTTGACATGCCAACTGCTTGGTGAGGCATCACACACAGGGGTTATGTTCCCCTATTTTATGTGGCCATTGTTCTCCCAGCTGCCACCCCTGCTCCCACCCTGACTGCTCCAACCTCATCCTTGCAGACAGTTCATTTGCTCTCCTTTGTTCAATGAAGGGCCCTGTTTGCCCCTGCCCCCATACCAACCCCTCCGACTCCTCCAACTTCATCCATGCAGACTGATCATCCACCCTTCTTTGTTCAATGGTGGGCCCTGCCTGCCCCTGCTCTCTCTCCCTCTCCAATCCTTCCATCCTTATGCTTGCAGCATGTTCATCCACTCTCCTCTTCAATCGTTTCTCCTGCCTCACCATTACCTGCTCCTCCATTTGAGCCCTGGTGCTATCATTATTGTTGTTGTTGTGCTTGGGTGCCAGGTGCTTTGATGGGCTGTGAGTGGCAGTGGCAGTGATGGGTGGTTGGAGTGTTGGGTGGGAGGGGCCCGGGGTGGCAGGTTGGTGATAGGTTTGGTGCGAGGGGCCCAGAGTGGGAGGTGGCTGGTAGGTTGGGTGCAAAGGACCTGGGATAGGGGTGCCAGTTTGTCCTCCGGCTGTCCTGGCACTGGCCAGCTTGCTCTTTGAGGTGGTGCAGGAGTTCATTTTGTGAGGGCATAACATGATGTGTAGGGTGTGATGTTGGGGATTGAGATTGAGGATTTTGCACTTTTTATTATGTTTTCCTCCCTGCAGGAAGTGGGTTGTGGCATTGTAATCCTGCCCTCAGAGTCATAACTAAACTTTTTGAACTTGAGCTTAGCTTATTCTGTGAATCCTGCCTTGTTGCTATGTTTTCAGTTGCTGTATACTGGTTGAGTTTAAATTATAAAGTGCATGTAAACTGTGTTCTAAGGTCCTGGTTGTTACCCAGGTTAGGGGTTCGCTCTTGAGTAGCATGGCATTCAACACACGATGTCTATACAGACTTGGTCCTGTCCTACTAGGCGTGACTTGGAGACGATGGAGCACTATAAGTCCAGCCGGTTATGGCAAAGAGGTATAGGAGGCAAGAACTTTATAACACTAAGATAAGGATACAAGGTATTGTACTGTATCCTTATATACTTCTAAGTGTGGCTATACTCCTACTATAATAGTCCGGACCAAGGTAACTATGAGTCAGAGATAAGAGACATGAGGCATATGGTAAGAATTGTCCTTCTGATGTACACTACTGATAGTTTCATAGTGACATGGGAAATGTAGCTAAAAATAACTGTCCTTCTGATGGAATTCTGATAACATTAAGTCCGTTTCTAGAGTTGTTTTCCATACAACTTGTTAATTTCCTTCTTCCGGGTATTCGGCTAAGTAGTTTGGTTTGTAATATTCGATCTGAGCTTGGTCGGTGGAGTCTGGTCTAGGGGGAATGACTGGAGGGAAGGTGGGAGTGGGAGTTCTGTGGAGATCGAGTATAGTGGCGGTTTCTGGGGACGGGGGTTGTCCTGGGTAGAAGATGTCGTATAGTAGGCATCTGAAATGGGGACTCTCTATTCTTTCTTCTGATGGGGTGGTTGGGTTTTCTTCAGAAGGAACCGCAGGGTTCTCCTGTAATATTTGATTCAGCCACGTTGTCGTAGCATTCCTCGTAGTAGTCGTCGTGGGTGAGGTCGATGTATCTATGATGAGTTGTGGGAGTGGTCGAGGGACGGGTTGTCGGATTTCTGGAGTAGGGAGCATGTCAAGTCTTTCGACTTGGGCATTTGGTCCGTTTATGGCGCGGTTGGAAGACAGCGCAATGGGGGCATCTATACTTGATGCAGTCGTATGAGTAATGCCCTGGGGCATATTGCTTGCATCCGAGGCAAGCAAATTGGGGGCAATCCATAGCCCAGTGTCCTGTGTGCCTGCATTGGATACAGACTGATCTGTCGGTGGTTCAGGGGTTGGTTCATGAGTGAACGGGATTGGGGGAGTTCTGAACCGGGACATTGTTACTGGCAACGGTGTGGGTGGCGTCCTTGGTGGGGGTGAGAAGTCTGAAGGGATTTCTGATACTGGTGGGCTTTCTTCCCTTGTTGGGGACAGTGGTGATGATTGCGGCAGTGGTCATCATGGTAGTGGTGGGGATGGTTGTGGTGGGGGGCTGCAAGGTATGTATCTCATCTCGCTTGGGTAGGTTCTTCAACACCTCAGACATGAGGCCCGATCTTAAGCGGAGAAGTCGCTTGAGTGATTCTGCCCAGGCATGTTGCGTATTGTACGCAGTAGCGAGAGCCTTAGTCTGTCGTACATGATGGGTATAATCATACCAGAGTTGTCAGTCATATTCTGAAATTGAAGTGTGTTCCAATTTAGTCATAAAGGCTCCATCAGTGGCAGCCTTGTGCAGATCTCCGTCAGAAGGGTGATCTGGTCCATATGATTGTACTCCAGCTGTATGGTATCTAAGGGAGGCAGCTGGGGCGGCTGTTGGTTCTGGGGTGTCGTTGGGGTTGGGGGTCTTGTCCCTGAGGGAGGTGTATGTTGCAGCGAAGGTGTGAGAGGGGGTGTAGGGAGACGGGGCCGGAATGGGAGTTGTCTGAAGTGTAGTATGTTCAACGCTTGCATTGTTTATGATGACGACGGAGGATGATGAGGAGGTTGGTGAAGGTGTTGTTGAAAAAGGGGGAGTAGTTTGGGGGCGAGTGAGGTCGAGGTTCATGGGCATCTTTAAGTATGTTTGGTGTGGGAGTGAAGTTGTCTTTGGTTGGTTCTGGTGGGTTCCTGTTCTTTCTGGAGAATTCCATGAGCTTCTTTATACTCGGGTAAGTATTCTTCGGCGTTTGTATGAAGTGTTTCATCGGTGATCCATTTGTTCTCCATGTGGGAGTATCCTTTCCATTTGACGTAGTATTGGAGTTTTCCGCGATATCGGCGGTGATTTAGAATGGCTTCTATTTTGTATTCTTCTTCTTCATTGATGATGTCTGGTGGTGGTGGAGTCGGATGAGATCCGTATGCTTCTGTTTCGGTATATGGGGTTAGAAGGTTTCTGTGGAATATTGGGTGTATTTTCCATTTGATTGGAAGTTTTAGTTTGTAGGTAAGTGGCAATAAGACTTCTAAGATAAGGAAGGGTCCTAGTCGTTTTGGGGATATTTTGTTGGAAATGAAGGGGAGTTTGAGGTTTTTGGCTTCTAGCCATACTTTTTGACGTGTTTCAAGGGGTTTGACAGTTCTTCTGGTTCTTTGTTTCATAATATCGGCGGAGAGTTGATGTGCCGCGTGTGCTTCTTTTCTGGCATCGTCAAGGAGTCTGATGCATTCGTCTACTGATGGAAAGTTTGATGTTTCCATTACTGTGGGTATTGGCGGAGGGTTGTATCCCATGATTAGTTCAAATGGGGATTTCTGCCTTGAGGCATGTATTTTGGAGTTGTGTGCCAACTCGGCGATAGGGAGGGTTTCTGACCAGTCAAGAGGGTTTCTGGTGCAGTATATGGCAAGATAGGTTTCAATTTCCTGATTGTATTGTTCGGTAGAACCATCTGTCTGGGGATGGTATGCAGTTGAGAATGCTTGTTGGATGTTTAGTCATTTGGCTAGTTGTCAGAGGGAGTTGGCTGCAAATCTGGGGTCTCGATCTGATATGATTTTGTCGGGTAATCCAAATCTGGTGAAGACTTTTTCTATTAATAGTCGTCCGATGTCGTCGGCATTTGATCGGTCTGAGGTTGGGATGAAAATTACCCCCTTTGTAAGGCTGTGGTCCACCACGGACAATATTGCATTGTGGCTGGCGCTAGGTGGTAGACTGGTGATAAGATCCCATGAGATCTGTGCAAATGGGCATTTGGAAGATGATGGTGGGATCGGTTGAGTTGGTGCGCAATCCGGTCTGCATATGATCTTGTGTTGCTGACACTCTGGACAGCCTTTGACATAGTTCTTTATGAACGTCGACATTCCTGGCCAATATACTTCTTTCTTGGTAAGGCGGTATGTTTCTTGTTCTCCAGGATGGCCATGTGTAGGGTGGTTGTGGTATCTTGCGATGACATCGCGTCTGAGTTGGAGGTCTTCTGGAATAATAACACATTCTTGGAATGTGAGGAGCGGACCATTTGAGGTCGGAACTGTTCCGAAGTCCTTATTGGCAGCATTAGGATGGGTTTCTTTTAGGAGTTTGAACACTTTGGTGGTTCTAGCGTTGTATTTGGGTGATTCCGTGATTCTTTCTTGGAGTTCCATATCAACGGTGGCAATAAAGAGGTGTTCTGGGAGTACTGTAATCAGGTTTTGATCTTTTATGTCAGCGGTGGCAACAAAGAGGTTGTTTGGAAGCATGGTGACGTCTTCGTTATCATTATCCTCATCAGGGATGTGGTCTGGACGTCTTGATAGGGCGTCTGGTGCAGGGATCTTCGATCCTGGAATGTGTTCTAATTTGAAGTTGTAGTCAGCGAGGGTCTGGACCCATCATGCTTGTCGGCAGTTAATTTTCTGAGGTTTGCGCCAGTACGTGAGGTTTTGGTGGTCCATTCTGATATGGACAGTGTGAGGGCTGCCAAGGAGGTAGTGGCGCCATTCTTCGAGGGTGTCATATCCATGCCAACTCAGAGTCTAATCACTTAAACTTCGGCTTCTCGATTCCACATGTGCTCCACACAACAACCCTCTGCCCTCCGACTCGGCCCCGACTTGCTCCAACCACAACCCACTGCCCCGATCACGCGACCACCTCCACACGTGCCATGGTCACCTGACCCTCGGTGTCTCTAGTTCCAGTCTCCATTTCCCGTCCGTAGTCAAGATATGTTATTGGTCTCCATACCTGTACTGGTTTCCATTCCATTTGTAATCTGTTTGTAATCCATTTGTAACTATATCGGCCTCCACTTCGCTCCGCACGTAATCAGTACGAGTCATAGTTCATAAGGCCAGTAGTATATATACTGTAGGTACTTGGCTTGTACTCCTCAGTCTGATAATCGAATCGAGCAGTGGCCCAGCTCCCTGTTCTCTATCCTCTCCTCTCTTCTGCCTCGCTCCGCTTCAGCCCCAACTTCCTGAAATACGGACTAGGACAGTAGGAGGGCACAGCACATACACTGAGGCCGCAAGTCCAACCCCCTGCCCGATGTACTCCACCTCGGTCCCGAAGTCTACATACTGACTTTGCCCTGTCCCCCGGTTACCTTATATCAAGGTTACCACCCCGACCCTCTGCCTTGGTCCCGACCTGCACTGGCTCTAACAGAGGGCTCGGATAATAGCGAGGAGTTCCCTGTCGTAGATATCATAGTTGCATTCTGCTGGTCCAAATGTCTTTGAATAGAATGATACGGGTTTCCGTATTCCGTTGATGTCGTGTTGATACAGGACAGCTCCTGATGCAAATTTGGAAGCATTGGCTTCTATTTCGAAGGGTTTTGTGGAGTCGGGCATAAGGAGTACCGGTTCCTTTAGGAATTCATTCTTGAGCGTTTCAAACGCTTTCTGTTGTTCTTCTTTCCATTCGAATTTGTTTGATTTGGAAAGGAGTTGGTTCAGGGGTTTGGTGTGGTGGGAGTAGCTGCGGATGAACTTCCGGTAGAAGTTACAGAATCTGATGAATTTCCAAATGTGTCCAACTGTTTTTGGCACTGGCCAGTCTTCTATTCCCTTGAGTTTTCCAGGATCCATTTTGATCTTGTCTGGCGTGATGATCATGCTGAGATATTCAAGTCGTTGTTTGTTGAACTCGCATTTCTCTGTTTTGAGGTAGAGGTCATTTTCCTGCAGGATTTGCAGTACTTTTTCCATAAGTCGGTTGGTTTCTTCCTGGGTTTTACCGTAGATTAGGATATCATCCATGTAGATGATGATTCCTCCTTTCTCCATTATTTCGGAGAATAACGTGTCCATCATATGTTGGAACGTCACGGGACTGTTGCAGAGTCTGAAAAACATAACAGTTGGTTTGAAAAGACCCATGGGAGTCTTGAATGCTGCTTTCCATTGATCACCATCTTTGATTCTGACGTTATTGTATCCTAAGCGGACGTCGAGCTTAGTGAAATACTTAGCTCCTTTGAGTTTATCCATGATAGAGGAAATCATGGGGATTGGGTAAGCATTTTTGACAGTGTGATTGTTTAGATAATGATAGTCTTGGCAGGGTCGGAGGTCTCCTCCTTTCTTGGCAACAAAAAAGAAGGGTGATGCCATAGGGGATTTTGAGGGGCGGATGTAGCCTTTTCGGAGGTTTTCGTCTATGAATTCTTTCAGCACTTTTTCTTCGGCAGGTGCCACTTGATAAGGTCTCATCGATTTTGCTTCGAATGTTGGTTTTAGTTCGATTTCGTGATCAAACGTTCTTGATGGTGGGAATCGTTTGGATGCTTTCTTGTTGAATATTTTAGCCCATCAGGCAAATCTCCGAGGGATCTCGGGTGGTTCTTTGTTTGATTCCGGTTGTTTTCCTTTGTGGTTTGCTGATTTTGTTGGGTTGTGTTGCTCATTGTGGAGTGTTGTGGCATGTGTCGCTTTGGTGTTTACTTCTAATGGGGTTAGAAGCATCGGGTTCATTTCTCTTTCCAAAGAGAAGGTGTCAAGGTCAACATTTGATAGGTTGACATATTCTTCGGGATTTTCCTTGGGTTGGGAGGTCTTTCCAGCCATTATGTCCATGGCAATGGAGTTGAGTTTGACAGGTCGTCGTAGGGTTCTGAGGAGTTTGGGAAAGTCCTGGTGATCGATTTGTGGCTTCCAAGAAAACATCTTGGTCTTCCAGTTGATGTTGGGATTGTATTGTTCCAACCAGGGAAATCCGATGATGAGGTCTTTCTCACCAGTGTTTGTGACATACGCTTCTAGCGTGCAATCTCTTTCGTCGATGATGGTTCTGATTTTGATGTATTCATGGATCTTGCCATGTTAATTGTCAGTTCCGTCAACGTTACTGAGTGGAATTGGTTGGTCCAGCCGTTTGGTTTGATAACCATGCCGTTCAACAACCTTGTGGGAGATGAAATTCCCTTGGGCTCCTGAGTCTATCAGGGCGGTGATGGCCATGGGTTTTGATGTCCATTCACTCCAAATCTTGATGGGTAAGAAAAGGGATCGTTTATTCGGGGATAGCCATAATTGTACAGAGTTTATCGAGAAAGTGTCCTTCTGGGAGTGATAGTACAAAATGTCCTTCTGAGTTCTGGAATGTGCAGGGGCACATCGGTCGACAGCATTCCTTTTTAAAAATCCTGGAATGGACGCATCTCTGGATCCTCAGCTAGCACAGAGTGGAGTTCTTGTTGGAGTTCAGGGTCGAGATCATCGACCATTTGGCGCATCTGGGATGCGACTTCTGCAATGGCAAGGGAATACTTGCGTTGCAGCAATTGTTGGGTGTTCCAGTTTGGAAATCCGGAGCGAGTGTTTTGTTGTCCAAGGAATGGACGGTTGGGGTTTCTCACAGGGCGAGGAGGATTGGTGCGCATTCCTGGGAAGCGTCTAGCTGGTGGTGGTTGAGGGCATTTGTTGACCCAATGATCTTTAGCTCCACATCGGAAGCATTCCTGGTTTTGGTATGATTTCATTTGTTGTCCGGTGACAACGGCATCTAACTCCAACGGTTCTTGTGCGGAGTCTTCTTCGGTATATTCCGGTTGTGGAATTTTGGGATAAGGATCTTCGAATCCTTCTTCCATTGTGGCATGGTCTATTTCCATGGCGTGTGGGTCTCGTGGGGTGAAACATGGAGCGTTGCTCCTTTGGTAGAACTGTGCGTAGGGTACATTGTTGTTTGGGTGGCTCGGTCCACGGTTGGGTTGGTATTGATTTCTTTGGGGGAATGTGTTCCTGGGGGTGCTGTAGAGGGCATTGATTTGGCGGAAATTGTCATCGAGTTTATTGGCTTGGGTGTACCAAGCGGCAATAGTTGTTGGAGGGTTTTCTGATTTGTCGATTTTCATGGCAATGCGGCGGTCGATTGCCTTGTGGTATAGATCGATCAAGGTGCGATCTTCATTTAGTCCTGATTGACGGACAAGTTCTTTGAACTGAGCATTGAATTCAGTCATTGGTTTGCCTGCTTGATGCAGGGTTTGAAGTCTGGTATGTGCGTACGCATGTTCGTCTGCTGGGGTGAAGTCGGCTCTAAGTCAAGCAGTGAAGTTGTCCCATGACTCCATGGCTATGGGTTGCCCTTGTTGGGTTTGGGCATTTCTCTCATGGAGGTATTGTCTAGCCCAGGCTCGGGCATCTCCTGATTGCATTGTCGAGAGGACAAATAAAGTCCTAGTGAGGTTGGTATTGTACGTCGTTGCATTGGCGAGTACATAAACTTCACATTGGAAGATCCAATCTTCGAACAATCTTCTGGTTCCATCGAAGGCGATAGGTTTGAGGAGTCCTAGCTCCTTTGGGGTAGGTGCAGCAGCCATTATTTGTAATTGTCCAGGTGGTGGCGGCAGTGGTGGTGATGGGGGTTGTGTTGGTCGTAATGGGGGAGCCGGTAGGGCTAAGGGTATGGTTGGTGTGGGTAATGTGGGTGGTTGTGGATTGGGATCTGATTGGTTGTCGTCTGTTATATAGACGTCGGAGTCGTTATCTGGTGGAGGAGTTCTTCCCTGATTTACTGCGTATTTGTGGCGTGTGAGTAGGTTTTCTTCTGATGTGGAAAGTCCTCTTGGTTGCTTGAGGGCGTTTTTAAGTCTTTGGAGTTTGTAGTCATTTAATGGGTCTACTTTGGCACGGTATTCTTCGGCTTGTTTGCATCTTCTTTCTTCTTCTTCATAGTGTTCCTTTAATTCTCTTTCTGTTATCAGAAGTCCCCTTAAATTCCCCTTATCAGAAGCCTCACCGGAAGGAACTCTTATCAGAAGCACCCAAGTAATATAAATAGATAGAAGACCTGTCATCCTGAAACCATCAGAAGAACTATCAGAACAATCTATACTTAGATAGATAAGGATATGACTCACTTACCTGGGTCCAGACATATATAGTAGGAGCACAGCCACACATAGTAGTATATAAGGATACTGTACCATACCCTTGTATCCTTATCTTAGTGTTATACAGTTCTTGCCTCCTATACCTCTTTGCCCTTAAAACCGGCTGGACTATAGTGCTCCATCGTCTCCAAGTCACGCTTAGTAGGACAGGACCAAGTCTGTATAGACATCCTGTGTCGAACGCCGTGCTACTCAAGAGCGAACCCCTAACCCGGGTAACACTTTCGTGTTGTATTCTCTGTCGTTCTGCTAGTTTGTCAGCAAAACTTGTTCTTGTACGTGTTGATGTACTCGGAGTGGGTGAATCGAACAGGGATGGAGGATAGAATGGGGATGGTGTCTGAGTGGGGATAGGATTTCTTCTGGGATCCGGGTTTTGGGTTCCTGATCCTGAGATTCTGCTTCTCAATTTGGGAGGGGGTGATGGAGTTTCTCAGGCTGAGAACTTCTTTGGAGGCGTAGTGGCAGTTGTCTAGCAATCGATTATCGCTAGAAGAATGAAAAATTGGGTTGCAATGATGGATATTCCAGAGTATAGGTTCCACGATCTGATGACGCAACAGTGACAAGGGCACGTGATATGTTTGAGTTCTAAGGTGATGATTTGATAGGTGATGAGGGTGGCAGTAGAAGTGAAAACAAAGATGAGTAGGTAAGCCAGGTCTTCTGGCAGGGAGAGGTTGAGGGACGTAGCGATAGCTACACAGAGGGGTGGTTTTCTTTCGTACGTCGTTTTTGAACGACCAGGGTACCTCGACATATTCAGTACGTCGGCAGAGTAGAGCAGAGTAGAAGGCGAGCAAGAGATAAGCAGCAGAGTATCTTAGTGTTTTGTTACCCAGGTTAGGGGTTCGCTCTTGAGTAGCACAGCATTTGACACAGGATGTCTATACAGACTTGGTCCTGTCCTACTAGGTGTGACTTGGAGACGATGGAGCACTATAAGTCCAGCCGGTTATGGCAAAGAGGTATAGGAGGCAAGAACTTTATAACACTAAGATAAGGATACAAGGTATTGTACTGTATCCTTATATACTTCTAAGTGTGGCTATACTCCTACTATAATAGTCCGGACCAAGGTAACTATGAGTCAGAGATAAGAGACATGAGGCATATGGTAAGAATTGTCCTTCTGATGTACACTACTGATAGTTTCATAGTGACATGGGAAATGTAGCTAAAAATAACTGTCCTTCTGATGGAATTCTGATAACACTGGTTGCAAAAATCAAGGGAGTCCAACCTGTCCTGAGGGCCTATGATAAAGCCTATGCTACTTGATAATGATATGGTCATCTTCCAGTAGAATCTCAATCCTTCACCAATTGACACATAAGATGCCTCCACAACAGTGTCTGAATGTTTATCTTGCCCATATGATTTCTATAAGCAAATCAATATACCAAACCAAGCAAAGGGGATAAAGTGGTAATAGAGTATATTTTTTAGTAGCCACAACTATGGGTGATACAAGCCTCATTTTTCACTGGTAACTATCCTTGTTAGAACCTCAGGACTCTCAATAGTCTCACTATGAGTATTTCTTTCACTATATTCAATTATCTATTGAAACTCTGGAATATAAGAGATTTGAGAACATACAGATGCCTGTTGGGTAGTGGTTACATCACTTGCTGTCTGATTACTATAACAGGAACTCATGAAACCATGACTTTGACCCTAGATTTAAACCAAGTTTTCTTTAGGGTTTGCTCAGGTAATTGATAAGAAAATACAGGGAGTCCAGGAGCCATAGACACACAGATAAACACTGAGACAAAGAGACACAAACTTACAAAGTCCACTGGTACCCTGAAATATTACTATGAGGGTTTGGAATGGAACTAAAAATAGATTGGGACTGGTTTTTGGAAATAATGAAGACTGGCACCCCATGATACAAAGCAGATGACTATGATGGACTTAGGAATGCAGATGCAGGGTAGTTATTCTGCCAACAGGAGGACCAGCAGCTATAAGTCTTTCAATTTCCCATAATTGAATATGTTTCTCTATATTTTTGTATATTTCATATTATTTGTCCCTTTGTACTATAAATTACTGGTGGGTTCAACATAAAGGGTAGAGAGCTTGTGACCTTGAATTCCTACCTACCTTGTATGGTTTGGTGTGAATATAACAGGTTTTATAAAAGGCTTCTCTCAGATTAGATATTGAGTCACTTTGGCTCTATTGAACTTATGATCAGGTGGTTGTTATGGTAATAACTACTATGAATCAGATGATGTGCTATGGTAATGTTGATCTCTGGTCAGATTACAAGTCAGATATATATATATTGAGCTACAGTAGCCTTCAGAGATCAGCAGCAATCACAGTTATTGGATAGTTCACATATGGAATACATAACTATTCAACCTGTCAGTGTTAGAATATGTATGGTACACTTCAGCACTAATTCTCTCCTATCACCTCCAGTGACAAGCTGCCTAAGACTTTTCTGAGTCTTCTTTAATTAATTGAAACTTCATGAATTCATACAGAGGGTATTTATGCACCTTAGGAGATTTATATGTGCAATATTTGAGTTGTTGCTTAAGCAGTGGATAGTTTATCCATTTTTTCCTTTTAACTACAAAACCCCTCTATTAGCAGCTGACAAAAGGAATCACCCAAAGATGATCATTGGCCCAAGTAACTGATTGGCCAACCCAAACAATGTTTAGCTTATTATGCTACTCTGACTTTGGAAGATATGATATTTCAGCTAAATGGGCTGATCAGAAAAGCACAAAGCACACCTTATCACACAGTCATCACACAAAAGCTCTGAATTTTGAAGTTGATATACAGGACTCAACAACATGGAGGGAGCAAAAATCAAGTTGAAGAATCATGCTAAGTAAACCCAGACCTGCAACTCCTCCAGAATTGATACAGGCAGTCCATATGTGAACAGCAGTGAATGCATAGACATGCTCAGCAGCCAATAGATCCAGAGGATCATGCAATGGCCAATGCAATTGTATTGAGTCTCTAGAAGAGAATGACCCTGGCATACAAAGCACCTGCAAACAATTCTGTGCAATTGTCAAGTTGAGCTGGACCAATGTAAATTGCCATAGAGTAGGATTCATGAGATTTTGAACACAGAATTGTCTTGAATGCAAAGAAGATGTCAGATAATCAACAAATGAGGTATAGTAGGATGCTAAGGGATGCTTGTTAGCTTCATCAGGTAAGGGGATATTGATGACAGAGTACAGCATCGACTTTTTTTTTTTTTTTTAAAATCAACAATTTATTACATGGGGCCTGTTAGCAGTCTGTGCCAATGAGTATCTACTACATTGGATTAGCTAAAGAGATGGGGCTGGAGGCCCCATGTGATAAACTATGTATGGCTGCAAAGGGAGGGGGGAAAGGTGACAAAGAGGGAGAAGAGGGTGGTTGGCTCACTCTGGAAGCAGGAGTCCCTTGGGAAGCAGTAGGCTTTGAAGGGAAGGCAAAGGCAGCTGGGTTGTCTCAGAGAAACTGAACTAAGTCAGAGAGCAGCAGGGAAGTGTTGCACTGAAGGTTGGACTTTGTCCTTGAGAAGTAGGGGCAGTCATAGAGGATGTGCTCCTGGGTCTCCAGGAATTCACCACATTAGCATTGGACTGGTTCATCAGGGAAGAACTGCTGGCAGTATTCCCCAATAGGGGCATAGCTGTTAATACAGTGGGTGAGGCGAGCAGTGAGAGATGGTGGGTCCTTGGTGGTTAAGATGAGCCAAGTTCCATGGTGTAGGGATGATGGGGCAAGGGGCTTGTTGCTTTTATCAAAGACAGTGAGAAATTGGGAGCCACAGTATTTGGATGAGGCTGCAAAGTCCTTCTGCCACTCAGCAGATGCAGTAAGAGAAGCCTGAGCCTGCAGGAAGTCCAGTGTGGTTGGAGAAGCTGCAGAAGCAGGGAAGCATGCAGATTTGGCCTTATGAGTGACTGAAGCCAAGGCAGAGAGCTGCTGTGTGGAGGAGATAGAGACAAACTTGACTGTCCAGGAGGGAGAAGCTGCCAGCCAGGGGAATAAGGCCTTAATGACTGCCAGAGAGTGAGCCTGTCCAGAGTGGGGGGAGGGATCAAGGATGGTTTTACAAGAAGGAAAAGAAGAAGAAGAGATAAGGACAGTAATATCTGAAGCATTATCAACAAGAGAGAGAGAAGTACATAAACCAGAGCGCAAGGCAAATAAGGCAGCACAGGATTGTCAATCCTGACCAGAGGAGAGAGATACACTAAAAATAGAGGAAGAAGAGAGGGTGATAGCAACTGAGGCTGATGTGCACAGCCCAGAATTGGGAAGGGGAGAGTGGGTATAAATGCAAACTAAGGGAGCCAACTGGGAACAAGAGGAGGAGGAAATGATGGTGTCTACCCTACTGCAAAAGAGCTGAATCTCCACAGGTGTGTGGGACCCAGGAGGAAGAGAGAGAAAGGAAAACCTATATGTAATACAAGTCAAGCAAGCATTGGCCTGGTATACCAACAGAAGGGAAAGGAATCAGAGGGTCAGTGGCCTTGGCAGCCAACCTGTCAAAGTCCTGGAGAGCATAATGATAAGGTATTCACGCAGACATATGACTCGAGACACAATATGTATAAGTTTGGGACCACTGGGACCCAGTATAGGAAAACTGGTAAGCACTCGTAAAGATACATCGAGGGTATGTACGCACCTGGGACCCAGTATAGGAAAACTGGGGTCCACAGGTGCTCAGACCACTACCTAAGTACGACGAGAATGTGTACAATTATTTGCTAAGTAATGTAACTCAATCGTCATTGCTAGCAGGAATATAAAAAGTCCATAATGAAGTACCTACAGTGACTAAGGGCAATATGACATAGCCAAGAAAACAATAAGCGACATCGAGCTGGACGGCTCAGTATTTCGACACTCCCACTCAGTGAGATGTCAGTTAGGAGGCAACATGCTGAGACGAGTGCGGAACTTAACAAAGGACTCTCAAGGGAGAGCCTTGGTGAAAATATCCGCAAGCATATTTGTCATAGACACATAGCGCAACTCGATCTCCTTGGTCTCCATGTGTTCACGGATAAAATGGTGATGTATGTCAATATGCTTGGCGTGAGAATGGGCAACCAGATTGGTGGAAAGCGCGATACACCCCTGGTTGTCTGCGTGGATGATGGTAGCGATTGTTTGTGGGAAATCCAGCTCCTTGAGCAACGTGTGAAGCCAGATCGCCTCCTTGGTAGCATTGGCAGCTGCAATGTACTTGGCCTCAACAGATGAGGTGGCAACTGTGGGTTGTTTCTTCAAAGACCACGAAATAGAGCTACCAGCAACTTCAAAAACAAAAACTCCAACGGACCTTCAGTCATCAGAATCCTGAGCCCAATCAGAATCCGTCCAACCAACCAAGTTGAGAGCATCCTGCCCACATCTTCCCAAGATCAGACTGTAATCAGCTGTACCCTTGAGGTAACAGAGAATGCGCTTCGCAGCCTCCAAATGAGCGATGCCTGGGTTACCACCAAATTGGGCAACGAGGCCGACAGCAAACTGGATGTCAGGTCGCATCTGTGTGGCAAAGAGGAGCAAGCCGATGAGGGACAGGTAATGGATATCACCCGCATGTTCAACATAGGCGCGTTTTTCATCGGTGGTGCCAGGGGAATGAGACCGGGTGAGGTTATGTTTAACAGGAAGGGCAGTGGAAACTGGGTTTGCATCCTGCATGCTGAACCAGACAAGCAGTTGGCAGATGTAGGCTGTTTGGTTGAGATATATGAGGCGATTTGCGCGATCTCATACAACGGCAATTCCAAGCATGTACTTGAGCTCCCCAAGATCGGTAATGTCAAACTCTCCACCTAGAGCCAACTTGAAGGACATGATCTTGCATCCTCCAGGACCTGCGATAGCCATATCGTCAACATAAACAAGGACAATGAGTATAATCTTGCCGTCTTCCTTGCTGAAATACAAACAATCATCGGCAAAGGCACGTGTGAAGCCAAGTCCGGTGAGGACTTCATGTAGCTTCCTCCATTGTCTTCCGGACTGACATAGGCCATATATTGGTTTCCTCAACCTCCAATAGTGAGCACCTGACCCGTACTTCTCTACACACTCCAGAACCTCCATATAAATTTCTTCATCTAATTCCCCTTGAAGATAGGCTCCCACAACGTCCATTTGATGAATATCAAAATTGAGGTGAGTAGCATAAGCGAGGAAAACACAGAGAGTGGTGAATTTAGTGACGGAGGAGAATGTTCAGTGAAGTCTTCACCAGGGACCTGCAAGAAGCCCTTCACAACGATCCGGGACTTGTATTTGACCAGATTCCCATGCTTATCAGTTTTCACATGAAAAACGATCCGACTCCCAACAGCTTTCTTCCCCTCTGGTAATATATCCACCTCCTCAAACACGCCTTGTGCCTTGAGCTGGTCAAATTCAGACTTGATCGAACTCTCCCACTGCTTCACAGCAGGGGACCGTTGGACTTCACGGTACGTGCGAGGCTCATTGCGTATAGCCACAAATGCAAAGTTAATGCCATTATCCAGAGATACTGCACTGTCAATGGCAAGGTTCCCAAACCGCTCTGGGACTCGACGTTCACGCCCAGAGGGTTCACGCTGGGGAAGGGAGGCCCACTTGGAAGACTTCCGAGGGGCAGGAGGTGGCTCAACGCTCCCACTGGGGATAGGAGGAGGGGGTGTAGATGGGTGTCCCGGCTCAGCAGGGGATGAGGGAGACTGAATGGTAGGAACAACGTCCAACTCGGCAGTGGTGGGACTGAGCTCAACTGAAGCACTAGGCCCAGGAACAATGCCAACAGCATTATCCACCAACGTATCAACTTCTTCAGCAGAAGGCGCAGGATCACTAACTTCCATGATCGCTAACTCGCTGGGGGAGCTATCCTCATAGAAACGAACATCACTGGATGCAATTAACTTGCCATTCTCAAGATCTTCAAGGTGGTATCCCTTCGTCTCGTCAGTCCACCACCCTAGTATGCGGACCTTAATGGCCCTTGACTCCAGCTTCCCTTTGCATACCTGCTTGGGGATGTGGGCCCACCCAAGAGACCCGAAAATGTGGAGGTGCGAAATGCTGGGCTTACACCTGGTCCAAGCCTCATAGGGAACGATGCCTTTCAACCCAGAGGTGAGAGTGAGACTCCTGATGTGTACAGCATACATAAAAGCTTCCCCCCAGTAGCGCAGGTCGACTCCTGCAGTATATAACATGCAGCGGACCATTTTGAAGAAGACAGCGATCACATGTTCTGCAATACCATTTTGCTCGGGGAGGTAGGGGTTGGACGTCTCATGAATGATACCATTGTGGCGGCAGAACTCATCCATGACAGAATTAACAAACTTGGTGCCGTTGTCACTCCGGAAATGACGCGTCTTGAGACCTGATTGGCGTTCCAACATCGCAACCACATCCCGTACAGCCGCTCCAGTCTCCTCTTTGTCCTTTAGCAACCTCCCAACTGGGTAACGACAGCTGACTTCGACAACAACAAGGGCATACAGGCGGCCATCCCAAGTGGGGATGGATATAGGGCCGGTGAGATCCATGACAACTAGCTCCATTTTGGCATACTGACTTGAGCTTGCAGTGGGCAAAGGTAGACAGTGGGACTTTCCGTTCGCACAACCGCTGCAAAGGTGATCAAAATCACGAGGGGCTTGAATATCAAGACCCTTAACAGCATGTTGGCGAGACATAGTGTCAATGGTAGAGGGGCTCAAGTGCCCCATACGTTGATGCCAAAGACGCATGGAGGGGCCACCTGCAAGGTAAGCAACCTCGCCCCTATTCTCTGCACAGTGAATATGGTATAGAGTACCAGCCGATCCAGTAAGAATGGCACGGAACAAATCCTCGCCACTTGCTGAAATCACCAACCCATCTTTGCTACTCCGCACGGAGGCACCTTCACGCTGTAGGACACCAAGACTGACTAGATTTGCGCCTAACTGCAGAACATGGAGAACATCGTGTAGGGTCACATTGAGGTATCCACCAGTCAATACAGCCTTGAACCTTACTGATCCATGACCCTTCATGGCAACTTTGTTATGCCCACCCACAGTAACATACTTGTTGGACACCTCTCGGTAGGAAACGAAACGCTCTCGGTCCATGAACATGTGAGTGGTCGCACCACAATCAAGGATGATTCCGATAGTGGTGGTAGAATTCGAAGAGACCATCAACATTTTTCCGACCTCACGTTCCCCCAAGGATTTCAGATCGTCAACAGCCAAGTTAGCAGATCCACCAGACTTGGTGGGCGCATCCTTGCCCTTCCGTCTTGGCTCGGGGCAGTCAGGACTCCAATGTCCTTTTTTGTGGCAATTGTGACATTTGTCGGTGGGTTTAACCTTCTTCATCCACCTAGCTTTCCTTGTATCCTTATTACCTGAGTTTCCAGAACTGGTTGGCCGTGACTTGGCAACCAAGGCCAGCTGATCAGACTTGGCCTTCAAGGTATTGCCACTGGCATGCTCGTGTTCGATTCGATGGTGTGTCATAATCAACTCAGCCTTCACCTTGTCAAGGGTAAGGCTCTTTCCTTGGCTGAGGAGGGATTGTTTGACGACATCCCAGACACCGGAAGAGGGGAGGGAAAGGAGTATATTGTGGATGAGAATGGTGTCTTCAAGCCTCTTGCCCGCTTCAACAATGTGACAGCGATGGCTCAAGAAGGCACCAATATGTTCAGTCATGGAGGTACATTCATCCCACTTCATAGTAAAGAGTTCTTGGTAGGAATAATGAATGCTGACATCGTGGCATTGGTCCACATAGAATGTACGAAGTTTGTCCCACATCTCCTTGGACGACAGGACTTTGCCAATGTGTTCTCACTCGCTGAACTCGATAGCGCCTCTTATCAACCCCATCGCAGAAGCATCAAGCTTCTTCCAGGTAAGGTAATCCTTCTTCGCCTGCAACCATTCCTTGTAGATGGGTGAGTATGTCATTAACGGCTTCGATTCATCACCAGTAGGAGGATCAGCAGATGGCTTTGGGGGACATTCCTCCAGTCCCTCAACATGGAACCAGAGTTGGCGTGCTTGGAGCATGGCTTTCATATTGTCTGACCATGCATAGTAGTTTTTGCCGTCCAACTTGGCAAAGTGGACAGATGTCTCGGAAATGGAATCACTAGCAGGGCCCATAACCTAATGATAAGGTATTCACGCAGACGTATGACTCGAGACACAATATGTATAAGTTTGGGACCACTGGGACCCAGTATAGGAAAACTGGTAAGCACTCGTAAAGATACATCGAGGGTATGTACGCACCTGGGACCCAGTATAGGAAAACTGGGGTCCACAGGTGCTCAGACCACTACCTAAGTACAACAAGAATGTGTACAATTATTTGCTAAGTAATGTAACTCGATCGTCGTTGCTAGCAGGAATATAAAAAGTCCATAATGAAGTACCTACAGTGACTAAGGGCAATATGAAATAGCCAAGAAAACAATAAGCGACATTGAGCTGGACAGCTTGGTATTTTGACAGAGCACCACCAGTCTGTCTGCAAATGCCTGGGGCAAGGAAGGGGATGGCCAGTGGGTGCTTGACTGTGGAGGTAGAGCACTGATCCAGGAGGGAGTGAAGGGCATGAGTGTGGTGAAGCCTGTGAATGTGGAGGGCAGCCCTATCACACAGTTTGTGAAGATGAAGGTGGAGGGGGATAAGGCCAGCCAGTGCATTGACTCCCCCAACAGGTGAGGTCCTAAATGCACCTGTGATCCAGAGGCCAGCCTTGTGTTGAGCATGTTGGAGCAGAGAGAGGAGGCCCTTCACTTGGGCACCATAGAAGAACCATAAGGAAGAGCCATAAGTTATGATAGGGACTACACAGGAACAATAGAGGAGATGCTTCTGGTCTGCAGTGAGGCCCCAGGCAGAGTTGCCAAGCATCCCCATAGCATGCACAGTAGTAAGGGCCTTGGTAGAATAGAACCATACATGGGCATTGAAGGACAGTCACCAGTCAAACCAGAAGCCCAGGTATTGCCAGACTAGTTTGGCAGTCAGAGGAGTGTCACCTGAGAAGGGAGTGAATCCCAGGTCTAAAGGAGGAGCCACATCATTGTGGTGGCAGGAAAAGTGGAACACCTCTGTTTTGGAGTGCTCCAGAACCAAGCCAAGGGAGTCCATCAAGGAGTGAATGACTGCATAAGCCTGGCAGAGAACAGCCAAGTTGTCAGCCCAGTCCTTGTGCTGCACAATAAGAAGGCCATCATCCACAAAAGAAAGAGCTGTAGCATTAATGTGGTCCATGGAGGAATGATCATTGAAGAGATGGAGGATAGGAGCCACAATAAGGGCAGAGAGGATAGGAGAGAGTGCAGAGCCCTGGCCTATACCCACACTAGAAGGATACCACTCAGATTCAGCAGAGCCCCATACAAAGCATGTGCAGTATCCCACCAAATAAGACTGGAAGAAGGAGACAAGGGAAGCAGAAAAGCCCATAAGTCGAAGGATTTCCAGTAGAACCTCATGATCAATGGAGGGGAAGAACTGGGCAATGTCCAATGCCAGTACACTGGAGACAAGGCCCTTAGCCCAGACAGCACAAACTACATGAGTGAGGAAGAGACCAGCATCTTCAGTGGACCTCTGGATGATGCCTTCCAGTTGGTTGGAGTGGAAGATTCCATTAGATACAGCATCAAACTGCATGCAGCAGGCAATCATTTTCTCAATAAGCTTTTCTAGGGTATTAAGGAGGGCAATTGGGTGGAAAGACTTGGGAGTGGAGTAGTTGTTCTTCCCAGGCTTGGAAATAACCACTGAGCGAGAGCCCTTGAAATACTCAGGCTACCTTCCCTCAGAGATGCAGGCATTAGCTAGGTCTAAGAAGAGACCCTCAATCCTGGGACAGAAGACCAAGAGCTTCAGATGCTTCCATGTGATATGGTCAGGACCTGGTGCAGAGTGGCTGGAGCAGCCCTCCAAAGCCTTATAGAGTTCAGGAATGGCAAATGGGGCCTAAGACAACAAGTCTCTGTCCCAGAGAACAGAAAGAGGTGACAAGTCAACCTGTCTGCCCTCAGCTGAGTTGAAAGCTGCATGGAGGGAGGGGAAGAGATCATCCAAGGAATGGAGGGGGTAGCCTTAGTAAGTCATTGACTCACAGGGAGGCAGAAAGCAAGGGCCTGGCCAGCACATGAGATTCCATGGGCACAAGTTGGTGGTAGCAATCTCATGGATACAAGCATCAAAGTATATGCGCCTGGCCTCCTGAGTGCACTGATGGAAGGACTTGTGATCATCATCACTCTTGATAGCCAGGTAAGAGTGGAGAGTGAGTGTACAATCATCTGTCCACCAGGGTTTGGAGCAATGGGTGATGAAGGATGACTTGGAGTGAGTGGCCCAGGCCTGTTCAAAGATTGACCCAATTGCATCAGCCACTCTGTCAACCTCACCCTCAACACCAGGCTGGGGGGGGACCAGAAGTGAGCAGGCAGTAGAAATATCACTGATGAAGGCAGTCTCCTCCTCAGAGTCCTGCTTAATGGAGTGCTTAATAACACCAATAGATGCAGGGGAAATGGGAAGAGAGAGGGCCAAGGCAGCATGATCAGCAAGATGACATCCCATGGGATGAATATTATGCCTGAGTGAGCCACCCACCTCAAATGGGACAAAGGCTAGATCAATGACTGAGGGGGACTTTGTGCAATCCCTGGGGAAGTGGGTAGGGCCAGGGGAAAGGGGAAAGGATCTGGCCAGGCCCAGATCAAAGGCAAGCTCCTCCAGTCAGGTGGCCAGCTGGGGTACAGAGTCGAAGTTGGGATCCCAGTCAGCAGATCATACATTGAAGTCCCCACCCATGAAAAGACACTGGGGGATAATGCCCATGCAGTCCTCTAGGAAGGACAGTGCTGTGGCCTGGTCATCTGAGTACACACCCAGGATGTAGAGAGGGGTGAGGAGGGAGGGGAGAGAGAAAGAAGGACAATGTCCCAATGGTCCACAAGGTCCCTCCTAAGAGTAGGGTGCCAAGGGGAAAGTTGTTTGTGCACATAGGCTAAGGCCCTTGGATGTTGGTGAGACTCCTCCTCCAGGGAGTGTGGGTCTCTGTATACCAGTAACCAGTCAGGGTGAATAGGAGGGCCCACAACAGGAGTGCCATCCAGATTGGCAGTAGAGGGAGCACTCCTAACAATATGCCAGGGGAGCTCCAGAAGAAATAGAACATCCACAGAATCCCTCTTCTGTTCAAGAACATCAGCAACATAATTGTAGTTGTGGCTTACATTTTGGCACCAGACATTGAGAGAAGCAAGCTGGGTATGATGCTGGGAGGAGATTGGAGAGATCCCTGGTACAACCATAGAAGAGTTGGTAGCAGGGGGAAAGGGGAAAGAAGTCGGTCTAGTAGGGGAAGGGAGAGAGGCCGGAGGGGAGGGGAAGGGGAGGAAGGCTCAGTCAAAGACTGAGGGAACTATAGGAGTTGCACCAATCATAGAAAAGAAGGGGAAACAGGTTCAGTCTCCATATCCACTGTACTACCAGCAGCAGGAGAGGCAGGGGGTGCAGGGAAGGGATTGTGGGGGCCTGCCTGAGGCCAGTAGTAGAGGAAAGGGCTGCTGCAGCACTAGCTGCCTCAGCCCTGGAAGCCCTGACCTCAGACTTCAAGGAAGCTTGGTGGGCAATGCATCTAGAGATCCAGTCTGGGTTGAACCAGTTATGCCAGAAGGGGCAGCGTTGGTCATTAGCAGCATGAGCACCACTGCAGTTGCAGCACTTGGAAGCATGAGGGCATGGTTGATTTCTGGGGGTACCAAGGACAGGAGGGGAGGCCTTGGGTCTGGGTCGATAGCACTGTGCAACTGCACAGTGGTTGAACTCCTGGTGGGGGCTCATGCACTGGGGACAAGCAGCTGCTTCCTTGTGGCAGACTTTACCAGAGTGGCCCCAGGCCCAGCAATGGTTGCACTGAGGCACACCAGGATGAGCTTGGGCATGTCAAATATGGCAGAGAGTATCTCCAATAAATACACTCTGGAGGTTGACAGCAGCTGCGTTTGATCCAGCTTAAGAATCCCAGATCTCAAACCAGACTGTAGCAGAGTCTGCAGAGTGGGAGTTACACACTGGGTAGGGGGGGCCAACAAGCTGGAGGTGAGAAGCCAAGGGACATGTTGCAAAAGCAGTAGTAACTGCATCATGGATGGCAGGATAAGAGGCAGGGCCCTCAGTACAGGGACCATCAACCAGCTTCAGATAAGACCTGGAGTGGGGGAGGCATACACTCAGAGCCTTGGTAATGGATGGGACATGGGGAAGGAACCATGCTACAGTATCAATGTCAAGCTGGGCAGGAACCCCAGTTGTAGCAAGAGAGATGGTGGCCACTAAGCCTTCAGGGCCATGATAGGAGGACCATATAACAGATGAGACACAGAGTTGGGAGGAGACATGTGTGAGACCCCAATTTATCACCAGAACAATGTCTGCAATGGTAGGAGGCTTGGCCTGAGTATACTCAAAGGCAGCCAGGAGCTGTCTGCAAGTTGGTCCTCTGGTGGTGGACCTAAGGGGAGGATGGGATGGGGCTGGAGGTACAGGTGTGCCAGCAATCAGCTTACCTGCCCTGGTAAGATGGGAGGAGGAGGTAGCCTTGGGAGGGGGAGGAGGGTGCTGCAAAGCAGAAACCATGCGCTCAATCTCCTGATCAGAGAGATGAGGGAAGGTCCAAGCAATAGCCAGGGCAGAGGGCCTATTACTGCCAGAAGAAGCAGCAACTAAAGCATAGGAACTAGAGGAAACCCAGGGCTGAGTAGCCAAGGGAGGAGGAGGGGGAAGGGAAGAAGGGAGGCTAGCAGAAGGTGTTCTGGCAGATGGCAAACCACCTGCCAAAGGAAGCACAACAGATAGTAAACCACCTGTTGCCAGTAGACCAGAAGATGGAGCCCCAGTGGCACAAGGCACAGCAGCAAGAGCAGATATAGCCTTAGCAGGCCTCCACTTATGTGGTTTGCTCCTGTGCTGATCCAGCTTGTTGGCCAGGGGGACACTCAAGGGGGCGAAGGTGAACAACCAGTACCCAGACTTGCAGTGGGAGGCACAGGGCCCCCCATACCAGGAGTTGACAAGTCAAGCCCTTGGGCTTGAGTCAGAGAGTGAGAAGACACCAAATCACCCCCTAGAAGAGTGCAATGCCTGGTTACTAACTGGTTCAACCTATTCATCAACTTACCATCCAGTCCCAACTCCACCACCATGTGAAGCAGTGGATCCAGGCCAGAAAGAGAGGAGAAGCCAGAAGAGGTCAAGAGCCTAGCCTTATGAGCAGAGAACCAAGAAGCAATAGCAGCCAGAGAGAACTCAGCAGCCTTTGAGTCATCCTCAAAGGTGCTGTCCAGACCAGGAAGGGAGACAGGTATGGAAAGAGGTACCATCTGGCTCCAGGGAGTGCCAGGAGCAGCATAGAAGCTGGTAGGAGTAATTCCTAGCAGAATGCCAATAGCCTGGGGTGTGGCTGATGGATTTGTTGGATGGAAAAGAAGGACATGAGCCATAAGCAATCAATATATTGTTGGCCAAACATCATCAGGAACACAGGAGAGTATTTCTGTATAGAGCTGATCAAGGATTTCCATTGGGCTGCACTGTCCAACTGCAAGAGAATGTTGGATCACAGAGAGAACCATGTTAAGCCATTTGTTGGATGTCTGCAAGTTGGTACCCTTGACATACTTGGGGATAGTACTGGAAAAGGCAAAGAGGCCTGAACTCTTATTGATAATATACTCAATGGCATCCTCAGATGGCCAGTATCCATCAGCATCTTCTTTAATACAATTGCAGTGATTCTCATGTATCTCTTTGAAGTGGGCATGAATGAATCTTGCATTATCATCCTGAGACTCCACTGTATCAATCGCCAGCTTCTCTCTCCAGCACTGTATTGCAAAATCAGCCCAAGAGAGGATATGGATTAGGTGAGGCTCCTGTTGACTGCATACTATCCAGATGATTGGAACTGATTCCTGAGATAGTATGAGATCATTGATCAACTCAATGATATGTAATTGGGCCTGACCCCCTCAACACTCATTGAAGCCATCAAGAATAATGAGATACTTTGTGTAGCTTGGCAAGGAATCCAATGGCTCAACAATAAGCTTTTGGAACTGGATATGTGGAGCCCTTTTCAACAGGTCTAGGTCAGCACCTAGCTGCTTTGCAACTCTAGGTAGGTATCCTGGGAACCAGACAGCAAGTTGGTATGCAACAGTGATGAAGACCAACTAGGAATTATGGTGCCCATTGGACCTGAAGAAGAAGAATGTAGCACCCAGGCAACCCTTCTCCACAGTAAATTCTGCAAGAGTTTGCTCAACTGGTGATTTTCTAACACTGGCAGGTCCATGGAGCCATAACATATCCCAGGTGCACTTATCATCAAGGATCCATTCAAGCACCTTGGTGGTGAGGGCTGTACAGTAGGGTAACAAAAGTTTTGCGAAAACAACAAAGACAAACAATGCATTAATCATTAAAAATATTCACTACACTACCACAACTGCATCTAAAATTATGATAATATTTTGAATGGTGGCCCTTGGCCTCATAGACTGCTTGAGCATGACTGGGCATGCTCTTGACCAGGTCATTAATATAATTTAAATCAATCATTGTCCAATCCTCCTGAATTGCCTCCCAAAGTTTGTCAAGGTTTTTGGGGATTTCTGGTCAGTCATTTATTCTGACTTTGATGTATTTCCATACATATTCAATGGACCAACATCTGGTGACTGAACTGGATGTGGAAGTTGATTGGGGAGATGAGAATTGCAGAATTGTTGGGTGACCTTTGCATGGTAAATTAGAGCTCCATCTTCCATCACTGCTACCTACCCCCTCTCCTCCAATAAATTCCCAAAAAAATCCTACAATGGTCCACTAAGGACTAAGCTAACATAATTTGCATCAGTCCTTGTATCCTTGGGTATATAAACCAGTGGAATGAGTTTTCTGTGTGCCATATACCCCCATATTATAAGACTCTGTCTTCCAGACTTGAAAGTAAGGGTTAAACACCTTTCTGTGTACCTCTCACCAGGTCTCCTCCATACCCAAACCATCTTTGAACCTAATCCAATCTCCACAGAAGCCTCATCTGTCTAGACTACATGTTTCCAGTCCTCCTCTATCCACCTCCAATGTTCCCTTGCCCATACCATCCTGGCTTTGACATGGGAGGGCTTAAGAAATAGTTTCTTTGCAGCAATGTATTTACTAAGACCCAATTGATACCTAATAGTACACCAGATAGTGTGGGGATGAGCAGGGGAGTCAAAGGAAGTGTTTCTTGAGTGGGTGATCTTGTAGGGAGTTTGGGGTCTCTTTCTCTCCAGCACAATTTTGATGTGTTACATTGCCCTGTCATTCAATAAGGAAGGTCTCCCAGACCTAGGAGCATCCTCATAATGATCCTGCTCCTTGTGCCTATGGATAACCCACTAGATGGTGGAAATGTTGACTCTGAAGAAATCAGTAATTTCACAAGCAGGAATACACCCCTGATGCTTTGTACATATCAGGGAGCATAGTTCAGAGACAGTATTCTTCTTTCCAGCTATTTTTGGCATGTAAGATATAGTTGTTGATTAATAGGAATTTTTTTCGTTTGTTGTTAAATGAGGTCATGTGACAAATTTTCGCAAAACTTTTGCTACCCTACTGTACATGTACTGGAATAGCACTAAGGAGGAGGGTACTGAGCAGAGGAGTCAAGATTGGCACCTTGTGTCATTTCATGTGATAGGGCCTTGAGGGCTAGATGATTGGCTGATCAGTCTAAATCTTGATTTGTGTATCTTACATAGGAGACTTGTACTAGGCTTCCCTTGCTCAATATCATTTATGGTCATCAGTTTATACACAGTTATGGTCACTGCTCTGTTGAATATCATATTGTTTACATTGAAGGGACTATCTCAAATTATTTCGGGCACTACATAAGTGCATAAATATGGAGGGAGCAGGTAAACAATAAATTACCTGCAAGCTTTTGTGCACCATAGCAGGTAGAGTCTATGTTGTTTGGAACATTCCTGAGTTTGATACTGCCTGGTCTAGCAAACAAACATACACACCCCCAATAGCTGAAACTGCCTCCTTTAATTTTAACTTGCTCATACAGTGACCCACAAAACCATTCCAATGTTTTGTACTTTTGACTTAAAGTAGTAATAGCTCAATGAATAAAATGGATAAATTTGTGAATATATTTACAAACATAGCCAAATATGTCATATCCGACTCTGCAAGGTTAGGTTATGTAATACCTCCAAACAAGGCAATTATGAATTTTGTAAGCATTTTAAGTCATTGGAACAGTTTTGTCAATGACATATTATACTAGGCTATCCTACTATTTGTTAGGGCAACCTGTGGGGCTTAGGCAACTCAGGGAGCCAAAGTGACACTGCAGGGAAATCCTAAGAGAATAGGATGAGGAAACCCCTGCAGGTGAAAACTAGGTATATACCTAACTTATATAATCATATAAATTGGACCAGGCTTAGCCATGGTGTCTAGGTGTTACACAAGGCCCAGGCCCAGTGTGGTTGAAACAAATGTGGGAAGTGAATATGACAGTCTAGAGTCTGTAGAAATGAGAGGGAAAGAGGGAGGGTTGTATCTGGACAGTGAGGGAATGTATGGAGTATTCTGGCTGTGTTTGGAGTGTAAGTGTTTGAAAGGAGGGATATATAATGCATTGGGGGGCCCAGGGGTGCCAATAGGGTTGGTAGAGGTACTACTGGGATGTTTGGAGTATCTCCTTACACTATTTCTAGTACTTAGAGTAGCCCCCCTTGGCTTTGAGTACAGCTGCTACTCTTCTAGGCATACTTTCAATTAACTTCTGACACTCAGCAGCTGGAATAGCATCCCACTCCTTCTCTACCCTCTGCCACAACTTCTCCATACCCTTGGGAGGAGATTTATACTCTCCTAGCTTTCTCTTCACATAATCCCATAAGTGTTCAATGGTATTGAGGTCAGGTGACTGTAGTGGCCAGGTTAGAAGCCTAAAATGATTTTTTTGAAACCATTCTTTGGCCAGTGTACTCTTGTGTTTGGGGTCATTATCTTGCTGAAAGATGATATCTTGGGGTTTAAGCTTATACCACTGGAGACTCTTCAAATCTTCCTCCAAAATTTGCACAAAGAACTCTGCATCCATCCTTCCATCAATCCTCACTGCATAGCCTGGGCCATCCCACAGCATACAGCCCCAAACCATCACTGATCCTCCTCCATACTTTAGAGTTCCATTAACCAATCTTTCACTGACCCCCTCTCCCTTCTTTTTCCATCCCCACTTCCTCCCATCTGATCCCAAACAATTAATTGTGGTCTCATCAGACCATACAACCAGCTTCCAGTCCTCCACAGTCCAATGCTGATGTGTCAGAGCAAAATCCAGCCTAGCTCTCCTATGTTTATCAGAGAGTAAAGGCTTTTTTTGCTTGACTACAGTGTTCATTCCTGCCTGTTTGAGATGTCTTGCCACAGTCTGTGAAGAGACTGATGTCCCAATGATGGGAGCAAGAGATTTGGCTATATTTACAGCAGTTTCAGCCTTGCCAGCAGAGATAAGGTGGATAGCATGCTGGATATTGGTAGTAGAGAGTTTTGAAGGACATCCTCCAAGTGGCTGAGTAAGGCTGGAACAATTTTTAGAGGCTAGCCTGGATATGGTACTGTGCCCAACACCAGTAATTGCCTCAATTTTAGTATAGGAATGATGAGAATTCAGCATAGAGAGGATGGTTTGCTTTGGAGTAGAAGAATAATGGCTTCATAGTAAGTGGGGGGGTTGAGAATGATGGGACATGACTGTCAGCACATCTACTTATATGTCAAAGACACATGGTCACATGATCTTATTGATTCACAATCAATGGAGTCATGTGATTGCTTGAATTAGTATCAAAAATTACCATTGACAAAACTGTTTTCCAATGACTTAAAATGCTTACAAAATTCATAATTGCCTTGTTTGGAAGTATTACATAACCTAATTTTGCAGGGTTGGATATGACATATTTGGCTATGTTTATAAATATATTCACAAATATATCCATTTTATTCATTGAGCTATTACTACTTTGAGTCAAAAGAAAACATTGGAATGGTTTTATCAGTCACTGTACCTGGGATCACATCCCAGAGTCCCATTCCTGCAGAAGAGTAATCAGGCAGTTGCTGTTGAGAGCAATAGGTGTAGAGGATGAAGCTGAATCTGATCCATCACGATAGGCTGGCATCCTGACTGAGTACTCATGATCATGTGTCCACAAGCAACTACTACACTTGAATGAGAGATATCCTTTGTTTATGTGCTAAAATATCGGGCAAAGATATCCTCACTGTAAGTATAACAAGTATATAATCATTATCTGACCTCAAGAAATTGGATATTCATTATATCTATGGTTATGATACCCTTGTCTAATAGTTTAGCATATAAAAAAAGATATTTCACCTTCAAAAATAGTCATATGCCAGCAGTGATACATACATGAATGACAGCACTACAGGAGTTCAAACATGCTACATTATATGATAATAATATGCTCCTGATCCAGTGAAATCACTGTAGCTCTAGATCCTTCACTGATCAATACAAAAGGTGCATCTGTGATAGGGTCTAGATACTTGTCATGTTTATTTGATGCTTGTGGGTGTGTTGATGTGCTGGGACAGGGGGACAGGAGAAAAGGCAGCTGATAGAAGGAACTACTAGAGGATAATCATCAGTCCAAGCACCTGGTCAACCAATCTGAACAATATTTTGTTTACTATACTGCTATAGCTTTGGAAAGCATGGTAGTTCTACACTCTCTGTGCATGGATGTTTCCTTCCCTGCCCCCCTCAGAAGCATGGGAAAAACTGGACCAGGTGTCAAGAGGTGCCTGCACATGATCATTGTGAGTACCATACTTACATCTTCCTCACTGGTCTCAATGGAAAAACTCAAGCTTAGTACTGGAGACTGTGTTGATCTTGGGTTGAGGTTGGATGACAGCCAACAAAGGTCATCCTCTGCCACCAACACCAACACTGTCCATTGTATGAATCATGAAACCCACAAGCTCAACAAAATGACTAACAATGATCAATAGTGGATAATGGGGTGAATGATACTAGTATGTATCAACAACCACATAGATCATACTTGTGGCTTACTTTACTCACCACAGGTCCTGTCGATCCTGTGGAAAGCTTTGGCAGGAATCTTGAGCAAGGTACATTAGTGAGGGCTTTACCCCATTCTTAGTTACCATGGCTGACTTATCACAGTGGTGGAGTGCTTCCAACAAGTATGTGTGCTGGTGAAAAGGTAGAAATGTTTGTGGATTTTTAATATAGATAGAGGGCTTGTTTTCACTAAGCTTAGCTGAAATTTGATAAGCCTAAGCTAATACAAGTGATATGAGATAGATAATGAACAGTTTCGTCTTTTAGGGTGTTCTGGGGGTGCATTCTGACAGCAAAATTCAAGAGAGTAGTGTTTTAGAGGTTAACAAACAGCCGTTGAAGTTATCTTAGCCATATGGTGCAACAATGAAAGGACAATCCCTGTCAATTCAAAGCACGGGGTCTCTGGTCTCTGGTCTCTGGTCTCTGAACTCTGTTCTCTGTCTCTGTCTCTGTCTCTAGCACTCTGGAACTCTAGACTCTGGACTCTGTTCTCTGTCTCTGTCCCTGGGTTGGTTGACAACTGAAGAAATCACACTTAACGACACACACTAAATAGTCCTTTGAAACCATTCTTGATCATGGCTCGCAGACTTGTGTGTGGAAGCAGGGGTGAGACCTCTTGCTTCTTCACAAACAAGCATGACCATAATTATATTGCTTAGATACATACAAGAGATAGTAAATATGAAATAGAAAACAATAAGCTTAATTGTTACAGGTACTGCAGAATATTTTGGAAGGTTCAGCAGCATTTCTACCTTGCCCTGGGTTATGGGTTTTTTCTCTGATTGACAAATGGCAATCCAGCCAGATGTGTTCTGTGCTCATCTGCATTATTCTGCATCCACACAAGCGCATTTAAGCCTCCAGATCAATTATGATTGGAATGAATAGCAGATGGACAATCCCTTGATCCATTGTAATTAATCTCAGTTAAGCAGTATGCTGATGTGCCAGGACCCACAAAGCACTTGCTAATTAGGAGTCTTTGATATTTCTAGGGTTTTGGGCATCGGTTGTCACCTCCTGAACATTGGACATTCCATTCCATGGTCCAGTCATCATTATTGGGCTTGCTATAGGCATAATACACCTGTGACAGCCACTAGGTATATTCTTTATGTTCAAATGCATTTGGGTTCATCAGAAAACTGCTCATAAGGTCCCTTGATGCAACCGGAGTACACTCAATAGGCTATGTAGAGTCCTGAATCCCTCCAGAGAGCATTCTGATAGCTTGGTTCACTAAGCTTAATGATAATGAACTGGTTTAAACACTTCCGAGGCTTGAATATCCTTATTTTGGTTGAACTGGCTACTATAGGACATAGTACCAATCCTCTATAGAGTTCTTTAATGATATAGCCAATGATTCTATGTAGAGAATTGTTCCAGAGTATGGAATTCATGTATACATAGGCATGAAATTGGCATATCACTGGCTGCAGAGCTCCACTCATCTGCCCATCAGCCTCAACCCCAATGTCATCCAGGGACCCAGATGACCCTCATTGACAAGATTATCCATAGGCTGCACAGTAAAGAGTGTGCTTGTGAATTGATGTGGCTCTGTGGTCCTCCACAAGTAGGCAAAATGGCCATTGCACAAACCATTGGTGAATACAGTGCCAGACAGGGTATCTTGGGCACTGCATACTTCTTTGCGAGGATGGACAGTCAAGATGACCCTTACTGTGTAATTCCCTCAATTGCATCCCAACTGGCCATCCAGAATGCTGACTTTAATCATGAAATTGCACTGCTTAGGGATGTTATTGGTGTAGTGCTGGAGGAGCCCCCTCATATTCATTTCAAGAAATTTATCATTGAGCCATTATTCAAACTCCATGCTCCCAAGAAGCTCCTGGTCATTCTTGATGGGGTGGACAAGTGCGCAGGAGAGGAAGACCAGTATGAGATTCTTGAATCCATCAGTGAGGCAATGAGCCTATTCATTCCTGTTTTTTGGATGATATGCAGCTGTCCAGAATCTCACATCAAACATTTCTTTGCTCGGCCTGATATTATGACAGTGGTTTGGAAAGTGGAGCTCCGAGTAGATGTGATTGAGGCACGAGAGGATGTTGAGCAATATATTCGTGCTGAACTCATCGCCATATCCCGCGGGCTTAGGGTACCCGATAGGAACGTACAAAGATGTACAGATTTCGCCTCCGGCCATTTTGGCTGTGCGGCCGCCCTCATCAAGTCCATTGAGGCCCGGAAGGTGAACCCGACACACCCCAGCATCCTTGATCAGTCTAGCTGCTACGTACTCGATTCACGTTACATCGAGATTCTTTCCGAAGTACCCTCTGATATCCTGCCAGTAACACTATTACTTCTTGGCGCATGCACTCTTGACCCACCACTTCCCGCAATGCAGATGGGAATCCTTCTAAACATTGACCGACCAACTTTCTATGCAGCCCTTCGCCAACTGCACTCCATTGTTCATATCCCCGACCGCCATGAAGCATTTCAAACACCCTTGCGATTCTTCCATCCTTCATTCAGGGACTTCCTCAACGACCCCATTCGCTCCCTCAATTTCACAATAAAAAGTCCCGACATTCAATTTCAGATAGCCTGGCATTGCTTGTCAGTGCTTTGCAGGACAAGGGCGTCATATGCCAAAGATCTGGGGCAACAGCGTTGGGGTGCATACGATCATCCCGATATTTTAGTTGCTCAGGAGATCTTCACTTTCGCCGCTGCCAACGCCTGGCGTGCCTGTGTTGATTCTAGGGAGCCTGGGATTGAGATCCTGCTTGACCTTATTTTTCAATTTGACTTTCGCTCCCTTCATTCCTTTGAGAGTGACATTTCATCTTCCCAATTTCGAGTTTTTGTCATCTGGCTATACCGCGAGGTGCGTTTCATGCTCCCCGAAAATCAGTGATCTCTACTCATTTGCATTTGCAAGACACAGCGATATGGTGGACGAAAGATTGTTCAAATGGGTCAATCCGTTGCTTGGACAGATGGGTATCTCCAAGTGGTACCTTGTGTCAGCCACTTTCTTCTCTGCTGCCTCCTTTTTTATATCTGACGTACTTGTATTCGTTATCCAGGGGTCAATTAATTAGCACTTACCCTAGTCTGGGATGCATGCTATGTCGCAATCGGCGAGGGAACGAGAATCGCTGTGATTCTACCTTGCCAGGACCACATTATAGTAGCCTAGTCCACCTCTCATATGTGACAATAATGCGCGCAGCATAGCAGCTGGTGAGCGAGCTTCGGGCTGTAGACTAAACGCTGCTGTGATCTTGCTGAACCGGGAATGTATTATGGTAAGCATAGGGATGTCGAAGGTTTAGGATTTATGCCTTGTGGTCTCGAAAGTGAATAATAAAGTCTCTCGATCCACTTGGATGTTGCGGAGAAGTGCTCGCAGGTGCTCTGCAAGACAAGAATGACATTGGCCAGAGCCTCGAGCAAACGGCCCTGGACCTCGAGTGATCTTCTGGACTTGCCAGCTGGTGTAAATATATGTTCGTTCGCTGCTGCTAATGTTTGGAGTGTTTGTGTTAACTCTGAAGCCACGGGGGATCTGGCTTTGCTTGACATGATTCTTGAACTCGACTTTCGCTCCTCCGCGTGGCCGAGCCCAGCACATAGACTTCGAAATTCAGAGTCTTTGTGCGATGGTTATGTGATAAGGCGCGCCTTGCGCTATTGATGTCTCACACTCGTGCTCCCTTCAATAAGCCGACTACGCCTTGTCGTCCCGCTGACCGACCTGGAGGGCACTACACCCTGCCGACCTGCACCGCAGCCACCACCGATACAATGTCCTCCTACGAGAACCGATGGTCTCACTGCTGCCTATGACGCAACTACCCCCAAACTACCACTTTCCAACTTGTCTACTCCCACCTATCCACCGAACATAGAATCGCGACGTACCGACTTACTTACCTTACCCTCTCCGATAATCGAGCCCGCAGCCTCGTAGGAGCCAAGATGTGGGAGAAGTGGCTTGACGCACCACTGTGCAAAATCGAGTTTCCGTGGCTCGCCGGCGTGGAAGACTGGGTCTGACTTGGAGGAAACTCCGATGCCAATTGTTGATGTCAAGGCTCCATCCGTTCCCTGTTTCCATCCCCTCTATACTCCCGTTTTTTCACACTGCCACAATTCAGGTTGCTACCTAGTATACCGTCACTCGCTCGTGGCCTGATGACCACTCTTACTCTACCAGAAACCTGCACAGTACTTTCTGTCCTTATCCATGTAGACGTCTAGCCGCTTGAAGGGGCCTATCTGTTGATATAGTAGGCCCACCACGTCTTAGCACTAGTTTGCTTGTTGCGGTATATAAATGCAGAGTTCAAAAAAAAAAAAAAAAGATCACGTGTACTACCAGCAAGGGGTGCCATGCAATGGAAGTTGCCGGCACGCGGCGTTCAGCAGAGCAGCAAGCGGACGGAGCTTACCAATCTGCGTTATCTAACTACCTCGGCCACGCACCGATACCAATGACACCAACTGCCCACTCTCATATTTCATTCATGACCTCCCGCCCAGTTTCACACTAAGCTGATTGTCGTATATCCCAGGTTATTATTCATATTATATCGAAGTACCCATGTCATCGTAACAGTAACCAGCGTTGTCTGATATTTTATGTCGGTAAGCAAAGAAATTTCACGTTCAGACTAGTCATACGCCAGCGGTGGTATATACACATGCGTGGCGCCACAGGAGTCCAAAGCCGTTACATTATACGATAATAATATGCTCCTGATCCAGTAAAATTACCACAGCTTTAGATCCCTCACCGATCGCTACATAAGATGCGTCTGCGATAAGGTCCGGATATTCGTCGTGTCTATTTGATGCCTACAAGTATGTCAATATCCCAGAACAGGAACACAGGGGAAAGTACGGCTGACGAAAGGAATTACTTGAAGGTAATCGTCGGTCCAAGTAACTGATCGACCAATCCGAACAATAAGTGGTTTACTATGCTGGTGTAACTTTGGAAGACACGATAAATCAATATCGTGGGCTGATCAGAAATAGCGCGAAGCGCACCTTATCACACAACCATCGCACAAAGACTCTAAATTTCGGAGTCGATATGCTAGACTCGACCACACGGAGGGAGCGGAAGTCGAGTTCAAGAATCATGCCAAGCAAAGCCAAATCCCCCGTGGCTTCAGAATCAACACAAGCACTCCAAACATTAGCAGCAGCGAACGAATATATATTTTCACTGGCTACCAAGTCCGGAGGACCACTCGAGCCTTTGGCCAATGTCATTCTCGTCTTGCAGAGCACCTGCAAGCACTTCTCCGCAACATCCAAGTGGATCGAGGGTGGCTTCAGGGAAAACCGTTGTGAGCGAATGGGGTTCATGAGAAAGTCAACAAACGAAGGGTGGAAGAATCGCAAGGGTTCTCGAAATGCATCCTCCGGTTCAGGAACGTGGATAACAGAATGCAATAAGCCAACGGTTGTGCGAAAGTCTCCTCTATAACGTCGAAGAAACCTCCTCAAATGCTCTGCAGGCAGTGGGGGATAGAGAGCACATATGCCAAGAAGAAACATTGTCGCGGGCACCATAACGGTAGGTAGTGTTGAAAGTATTTCAGTATAAGGCAAATCGAGTAGTCGGAAGGGATTTGTTCTGAGAGATATGGCGGTGGGATTATCGATGAATGCGAGGATATACCGGAGGGCCCAAGCAGGGTTTCTGCGCCCCGGATCTTGAATAAAATTGAGCACGTCAGAGGCGTAGGCAAAGAAACCGGATGTTGCATTAATAATTTTTTCTAGGTCTCCCTCAGCCGGCCAGCACCCATCAACATCTTCTTCAATAAACTCCCGGTAATGCTTTTGTATCCATTTGAAACGCGCCCGAATGAATTTCGTCGTATCATCCCGAGACTCTTCTGTATCGATCGCAAGGTCTTCGATCCAAACGCGTGCTGCAGAATCAGCTGTGCCAGATATCGAACCTATAAGGTGAGGTTCTGGTCTGCTGCATATCATCCAGATGATAGGGAGAGATGCCTCGGAGATGGTATTTTTGATCAGCTGGATGATGGATAGCTGGGCCCCTTCTCCAGCGCACTCATCAAGACCGTCGAGGATGATAAGATGTTTTCGATTGCTCGACAAGGAACCCAAGGGCTTGACAATTAGTTCTTGGAATTGAACACGAGGAGACATCTGTAGTATGTCTGGAATCTCGTCTACCTTTCGTGCAACAAGTCGTAGGTATCCAGCAACTCGACGGGCGAGTTGGAACGCGATAGTGATGAACACACGCTGGGGGTCATTCCGCCCGTGGTTCTTGGCGAAGAACAATGTGGCGCCTAATCGATGATTATCCTTTGCAAATTCTGCGATTGTTTGTGCGACTGCTGACTTGCCAACCCCCGCCAGTCCGTAAATCCAAAGCAGATCGGAGGTGCGTTGCTGGTCAATGATCCAGCTTTGGGCCTTTGCGATGAAGGTCGTGCGTGTGCCAGGAAAGCAGCGCGGGGGTGGGTATCGGGCGGAGGAATCAATATCGGCGCCTTGTATCATTCCGCGTGCGAGGAGTGCGAATGCTACGAGATCGAGATTGGATTTGTGGGTGAATACATTAATCGTTACAGTTCCATAGACTCTTACCAGCTCCCTCCGATATTACCTATGATCCGCATCCCGGCCTATTGTTAACTTCCACCGCGGTCGGATTGGCTTAGGTAGAACTCACCGGTTGGTTAAACACTGCTACATTGGAGCCAGTGGCTGGTCCTGCACGAGGCATTACGTTCGGGGCTCACGACGTAAACTAGTAGGTGGTTTTGCTTACCATTCACATCGAGACTTTTCTCTGTTTTTCTGCGCCTCCGATTCTCCAAAACAATGTCAATCCAGTTCATTCAGGGCACGTTGACCTACAGGCTGTTCCTCAAGGTGGTAAGAGCGGTGGGTACCAATGGTGGGAGGAGTGGAATGTGGTTAATCATGATGGGCCTGCACAGCATTTGCGCGTCTATTTATGTACAGCTTCGTGCGCTTGACTGAGGAGACACAAGACACTAGTTCCCGCCTCGCATGCGCTGATCGATATGATACGATGCCTCGAGCTCACAAGGGCGATGGATGTTGGGAATGGGGGAGGTAGAATTCTGTTGATCATGACATGTCTCCACAGCAATATTCGCTTAGGTTCCTAGCAATCCAAAACTAGGAGGTTAGATAGTCCTCTAAATCAGCCGGGATCAATGATAACAAGGTAAGGGAACTCTGTCGATCATTCAACGATACAAGGATTACAAACAACGAATGTCATTACTGACTGTCCAGTAGAAAGTCGAATAGTCCGCCGCTTTCTTAAAAATGTCCAAAGCCTACCAGTACCAAAGTTGATTACTATTCCCATCTGCACACCGCCAAGTCTGCAATCTATTCGAATTAGTCGTAACACCATTCGGCAAGTCCAAGCATAGTCCTGTCATCCCGTTAGAACAACGAAACAACCGAATGAAAAGAAGAGACACACCTCGCCCTTGCAAAGCAACGTGATTATCCTGCGTATAAGACCATTGCTGTGCAGGAAGATCATCATAGCACTGCCAAATCTTCATTCCAACAGCATTACCCGGTTCTTTGATCAAAGCATCATGAGCTACAACACATCAAACACATCGACGGGAGATGTAACAAACGCACTCGAGCCAGCATCGAGACAGTAGTTTGTGCCCGACACACGGACCTTGGTCGATCCGCGATTCACAACCCATTTTTGTGCGCCGGTACCGTTACAATCATAACTATTTATATCAGATATTGGGTTGCGACACAGGCTATTGAAAAAGGGACAGACAGACATTTGGACAGGGGTGCCATTAGCGAAGTTTGCTCCGCGTACGTCGAGGCATTTGTTAGGATCAGCGCTAGGGTGAAGTGTGCGCGGTGGGTCATTGGGTGGGAACTGGCCGCCCGGACAAAAGCTGTATATGTATAATCAAAGTCAGCTGTTGACTGACTCAGAGAAGTTGGAACAGAAGAAGCCCGTACGTGACCGTGTAACCCGCCTGTTGATCTGTGCACTCGTACAATGGTGGTTTTGGTGGGACGCCTACATTACCTGGGTGGGAACCTGCTCCCATAGGAGGTGGGAAGCGAGTTGGTGGCTGTTGAAAGGCAGTGAGGCAGGTGATGGATGTGCATTCCGCGGTTGGACAAAAGGCATTCCCCTGCGAGAAGAGAAGGAGAGAAAGAACAATGATAAGGATGGTGGTTGCGAGGTATACTGATGGAAAGATAGATGGCAACGCACTCCGGAAACAGGGACTGGGGGATGGTCGATTGGAGTGATGGAGACTCCTGTGTTGAAGTAGTCCGGATCAACGACGATGTAATAATAATTGTCCTGGAAGATCCCATTTAGAACTGTGTAGTGAAGATCATCCAGTAACCATACTTCACCGTAGAAGCCGGCACGAGTGGTGTGTCGTCCGTCGCTCTGGCCACCATTGGAGCTGGTGTAGATGAATCCACTCCACACACTTTCGTAGTCACGCGCAGTCGACCCACGAGCGCCAACTGTGCCTTCGTTGACGCCGTTGATGTAGAGGTTGATGGCGCCGGGACAATTGTTGACGATGTTATAGTGACGGAGGGCCTGTGCTCCGAAGCCGGAGGCAAGGACAACGGAGAAGGAAACGAACGTGAGTGGGAGCATCTTGGAAAAAGCTGGGATGGCGGGGAGAAGTCAGAGTGGGCTTAAATGAGCATCGTGCGTGCATGCAGCCCTGGTGAGTGCACGTTGCGTGCAGGACGAGTGTTCAGAAAGGCTAATTGCCCTGAGCAATGACGGCGATGGAAGGCCGGGGAGACGGAACAGTGATGGTAGCGAAGATGATGACTAAGCTGGGTATATTAATTGCGTAACTCGTCTTGTGTCTGTGCGTTTCTCCAACCATGGCCAACGCTGAAGCCGGTGAGTCTTTTTGATATTTATTCGTTTATTTCTCTCTCTCACTCTCGTCCAGACCTTCGCCACATGACTTCCTCCTCCCTCCTCTTCTCTCCTCGCTCTCCCCACAGAACTTCTCAGCACGTCCGCCTTGGCTCCCGTTCTCCCACCTCCATACCCTCCTCACCCACTTCTGTGTATGTTTCTGCTTCTTCTCTCCCATTCACTCTCCTGACCATCCTTGCAGCCATTCATCCTCGTCTGCCATCTTTGAGCGCGACATCGAACCCATCGTACCCCCCTCTCCCCCTTTCCTTGCCCACCAAAACCCGCACCGCATCCCACGGGCCAAAGGCACAGAACAGCTTGAGCATTCCGTCCCATCCGTCCTCGATAGTGCTGCCGCAGTCCTCGCAACCCTCGAAGAAAACGAGACCGTCGACCATGTCGCAGTTGTAGCACCAGCTCACACTACTGCCCCTCTGGACACTATCCTCGCGCGTAGCAATAGCAGTGGCTTTGCCAGCCCCATTGGCAGCTTCAGGAGCCGGAGCCCAAGTCCTCTCGGCATCCGTGTTGCAGCTGGCCCTGGTCCGATCCCAAGAACGGAACTATTGCTCAGCATTCCATCCGCAAACCCACAGCCGTTCTCCGGTGCCGCAGCTGCCCCCAGTCCGCCCCAGTCGGTTGTCCCATCTCCTCCTGCATCATCTGCAGCTCCGCTGCCAGCGCGTCCTGTAATTCAGACAAATACGGCAACGGCACCCACACTGCCCGCTATCGTTACTCCCACACCGGCCTCTCTCCCGAGTGGAGAATCTTCACCAACTACAACCACATGCGAGCAAGGACCAGTAGCCCCTCCTCCTCACGCCTCCGTACTACAACACGCATTACCGCCTTCCGCACCCACCCACACCGCACCCGCTACATCCACCGGTACATCCGCCGCCCCATCACAATCACCATCACAAGTCCCGTCTGGCACCACATCACACCCAGTTCAGCCTACCACCCTCACATCCCCAACCACTAATTTCGCCTCACCCACCTCCTGGACTTCCAATCTCTCCCACCCCCCCTCACCAACTCACAACTCCGCCAAGCGCCTTTCATTCATGTCCTACTCCGACCTCCTATCTTCCACCCCTGCATCCACTCTGCCCCTTTCTTCTCTCACCACCTCTGCCTCATCTGTCGACCCCCCACCGCATATACCCAGCGTTAGTGGCCTCAACATCGCTAGTGCCGCACACACACACGGAGGTCAACCTCTCGGCCTTGTGTTCGCCCCCGGCGGTGGCCCTGGCAGTGCCAAGGGCGTCAATACGGGAAGCGCGGCAACTTCATTGAGGGGATTCGTAATCGGACCTATGGGGGGGATAACGCATACTGGGAAAAGGGATAGTATTGCGATGCTTGATGACGTAGGTGGTGAGTGGGAACGTGAGGGATTAGGGAGGGGTTTGGAGGAGAGGCTGGAGGCGCTTATTGGATCCCAGCCTGCTGGGATTGTTATGAAGACTTAGAAGAGCCCCCACCCCCCGCAGGTGGGGTATGTAAGATATTGGAAAGGTATTATGGTATTTTGGAATTTTTTCTTTTTTATGCGTAATGAGCCTTCTATTGGTATGTGTATAGGACCGCTTTAGTTATGCTTTCTGTTGTCGAGTCAGTGTTGTGGTATTCTTAATCTTGGCATGTGTTCTCCCCCTATGTTCCTCATTACCTGTGATAGAATTAAATATTTGGAGGGCTTTTAATTTTACAAAAATTTATTGGATTTCCTAGCGAGATTTGATCAGGGGTGGTGGCTATGCTCAACAGCTTGAGCACTTACTTCCATCTTCGCCTGCTTACCACCTTCGATGAAGAGACTGAAGCTCAGTTCTAGTGATCATGTTGATATTGGGTCCAGGTTGGATGACAGCCGAAAGGAATATTGTATGAATCATGAACCCACAAACTGGGCAAATGACTGACAATGATCAACAGCGGATATCGAGATGGACGATGCCAGTATGTACGAATGACATAGATCATGACCGTGTCTTACACCGCTTGTGCACAGATCCTCTCGATCCTATGGAATACCTGGACAGGAATATTGAACAAAGTACATGGCAAGGGCTTCATCCCGTTCTCAGCTACCCCAGCTGACCTATCTCAGTGGTAGAGCACCTCCAACAAGTGCGTGTGCCAGCTGCAGAGCTCAACTCGCTGGCCTGTCATCCTCAACCCCGATGTCATCCAGGGACCGGGATACCCCTCATTGACAAGATTATCCAGAGGTTGTGCGATGGAGAGCGTGCTTGTGATTTGATGTGGCTCTGCAGTTCCCCACAAGTAGGCAAAACGGCCATCGCACAAACCATTGGCGAATATGCTGTCAGACAGGGTATCTTGTGTGGCACATTCTTCTTCGCGAGGACGGATGATCGGGATAATCCTTATCGTGTAATTCCCTCGATTGCGTACCAACTGGCCATCCAGAATGTTGAATTTAGTCAACAAATTGCGCAGCTTGGGGATGGTATTGGTGCAGTGCTGAAGGAGCCCCCTTGCATTCATTTCAAGAAATTTATCATCGAACTGTTACTGAAACTCCGAGCTCCCAAAAGCTCCTGATTATTCTCGATGGGTTGGACAAGTGCGCAGGAGAGGAAGGAGACCAGTACGAGATTCTTGAATCCATCAGCAAGGCGATGGGACTATCTCTTCCGGTTTTCTGGATGATATGCAGCTGTTCAGAATCCCACATCAAACCTTTCTTCGCTCAGCCTGATATCATGATGGTGGCGTGGAAAGAGGAGCTCCGAGTAGATGTGATTGAGGCACAAGAAGATGTTGAGCAATACGTTCGTGCTGAACTCCCTGCTATTTTCAACTACTACGATATCTGGGCACTTGAAGGGAGCATACAAAGGTGTGCTACTCTTGCGTCCAGCCATTTTGGCTGTGCATCTGCCCTCATCAAGGATATTGGGACCGGAAAGGCAAACTTCCAACACCCCAGCATCCCTGATCAATATAACTGCCATCCATTTGATTTGCATTATATCGAGATTCTTTCCAAAGTCCCCTCTGATGTCTTGCCAGTGACACTATTACTTCTCAGCATGTGCATTCTTGACCTGCCACTTCCTGCAATGCAGATGGGAATTCTTCTAGACATTGATCAACTAAACCTCTATGCAGCCCTTTGCCAACTGCACTCCATTGTTCATATCCCTGACTGCCATGAAGCATTTCAAACACCCTTGCAATTGTTCCATCCTTCATTCAGGGACTTCCTCAGAGACCCCAGTCACTCCCACCAATTCACAATAAAAAGCCCTGAGATTCAGTTTCAGATTGGCCAGAAGTGCTTGTTGGTGCTTTGCAGGCCATGGGCATCATATGCCAAAGATCTGGGGCAACAGCCCTGGAGTGAAAATGACACCCCAGATACAGTAAGGGACAAAACCCTTCCAATGATTGTTATACTTCAACAAATATGTTAATAACTGCCCACCCACTAAAGGTGAAACCTTCATATTTTAATTGGGAATACCTATATGGCTCATGTATCATCCTGCCAAATATCATTACATCATATGCCATTTTTGGAAGTTGGTGAATTAAACAATCATTTAAGGTCATTGGAAGGGTTTTGTCCATCTCTACTTTAATCACATGATTTTGTTTATTACAACCAAATAAGTGCAAATAAATGTCATGTGACTGGTTAGAATAATGTATAAATATAGCTGCTCACTCCCTTAGCTCACACCACCCCCCCAACCTCATTTTGCTAACATGCAGTCTCTCTCTATGACTCAATGCAACCATATTCTTTCCCTTTTGGACAAAGGCCACTCTGCTACCCATATTGCTTTTACCACTGGTCTTGGCCTCAGCCTATATCTTGTCTTCACTCCAAACATCATTCAACACTTTTAAAGTCACTTGGTGGCTGCCCAACCAAGCTTTTTGTTGGCAATATCAAATATGCCACTCATCTTATCACATCCTGCAAGGCTGAAAATGCCTCCCAAATCACCAGAACCCTTTGTACTGTCATTGACCAACCTCTATCCTCCAAAACAGTTCACAGAGCACTCAAAAAAAGCTGGAATGAAGGCTGTAGTCAAGCAGAAAAGGCCTAAACTCTCTGTTATACACAAGAGGAAAAGATTGGAGTGGGCAGAGGCATATGCAGACTGGACCCTGGAAGACTGGAAGAGGGTGGTTTGGTCAGATGAGACCAAAATCAATCACTTAGGGTCAGATGGCAGGGTTTGGGTCTGGAAAAGAGCAGGGGAGAGGCTTAGTGATAGGCTGGTGCAGGGAACCACAAAGTTTGGAGGAGGTTCAATCATAGTATAGGGCTGTATGCTGTGGGAGGGTCCAGAGTTGGCAGCCAAGATTAATGGTAAGATGGATGGTGATCTATTTGTCACCATTTTGGAGGATGAACTTAAGGGGAGCCTAGAGTGGTATGACAAAGAGGTGGAGGATATTGTCTTTCAACAAGATAATGATCCCAAACATAGGTGCATCAAGGCTCAAAAATGGTTCAAAGCAGCTGAAATGGAGGTTATGGTGTGGGCCCCACAATCTCCAGACCTTAATCCAATTGAACATTTGTGGACTCACCTTAAAATCAAGTTAGGGGAGTATGACACTCCACCTCAGGGGATGGAAGAATTATGGGATAGGACACAAAAGGAATGGGATCAGATTCCAGCAGAAGTGTGTCAGAATCTGATAGAGAGTATGCCTGATAGGGTTCAGGCTGTCTTGGATGCCAGGGGAGGGTATACAAAGTACTAAAAGTGTAATTATTGGTAATTTCTTAGAGGTGGATAAACCCTTCCAATGACCTTAAATGATTGTTTAATTTACTGACTTCCCAAAATGGCATATGATGTAATGATGTTTGGCAGGATGATATATGAGTCATATAGGTATTCCCAATTAAAATATGAAGGTTTCGTCCTTAGCAGGTGGGCAGTTATTAACATATTTGTCAAAGTATAAAAATCATGGAAAGGGTTTTGTCCCTTACTGTATATTAACTGCTTGCAAGATTTTTACATTTGCTGCTGCCAATGCCTGGAGTGCCTGTATTGGTTCTAGGGAACATGAAAATGAGACCCTGCTCAACATTACTCTCTAATTTGACTTTCACTCCCTTCGTTCCTTTGAGAGTGACATTTCATCTTCCCATTTTGGGCCCTTTATCATCTGGCTATACCACCAGGTGTGTGCTATGCTCCCTGGGAATGGGTTATCCATCTCAATATGTGCTTGGAAGACACAGCAATGTGGTAAGCTAAATATTATTCAATTAGGTTGATCTGTTGCTTGGATGGAGGGGTATCTCCAAGTCATATCTTGTGTCAGCCAGCTTATTCTCTGCTGCCTACTTTTCTACATCTGACATGCTTGTATTCATTGTCTAGGGGCCAGGTATACTTGGATTTGGACTGGGTTGGTATGCAGCTTATGTTGCAATTGGCAAGGAAACATGAGCAGCTGTAATTTCACTGAGCTAAGACCACATTATAGTGGTGTAGTCTACCTCTCATATATGCCCATTATGCACATAGTATGGCAGTTGGTAAGAGGGCTTAAGGTTGGGAACCAAACACTACTGTAATCCTGCTCGACAGGGAACATATTTTTGTAGCAACAGTCCTTTCAAATTTAGAGAACCCAAGTAATGAGCAGGGTATGTGTGGTGACTGTGGGACAAGGCATGTGCAGCAGGGAGTCGGGGACACAAGGGGATTATTCTGTGACTCAGTGACGCTGAGCCGAAACATCTTTGTGGCACAAGCATGACAGAATGAGTCATTACACAGAAAGTTGAAGGGATAGTCAGATACCATGAGTTTGGATATGGTCACATCACCTGTGGTGTTTGAGGATCTGTGAATTAGTCAAAATGAGCTGAGCAGAGGTCACAGCCACCATGCCTGTGTGGCTCTGCACCACCAACTGCAGTGGCTGCTAGCCATCACTCCCCTCTCCTTTGTGTTCTTGCCCACCCACCACTCCCTGAGCTGTACAGTGTGTCTGCACAGGCCTGTATTCAGCAACCAAGAGGACTGCAACACAGGTGGACCCACTCACCCATCTGTGGTCCCTCTCAGGCCTGTAAGTCATGCTGCCAGAGCAGGGAAGCCATTTGGGCTTTTGCCCATCACTCAGACAAATGCTAAGCTATTTTAATCTCAACCTCATGTACCATGAACATAGCTCACAGATTGTATCCATGGTCATTATCTGTGATGATGCAACAAGCAAAGAGCAAAATCTTTACCTTCCTACATGCCCTTGCTTGCTCTCTAGCCTTTGATTCCATATGAGCCCTTGGTGGCACTTATTGCTGTGAGTGGATCTCAGCTTGCTGGGGTGTTTATGAAGACTTGGAAGAGCCCCTGCACTCCCTCCCCTGAGGTGGGATATGTAGGATATGGTATTATTGAATTTTGTCCTGTTTGTCTTTTTTCTTTGTTGTATGTAATGAGCTTTCAATTTATTAGTATGTGTATGGGATCATTGACTAATGCGCTGTGAGATTGATCATAGTAGCTGTGTTTAACAGCTGTGTAGAACAGATTAAGTACCTTTCATCCTCACTTGGCTTTCTTACCCCCCTCAATGAAGAAACCCACATTTAGCACTAGAGGTCATATTACTCCCAGGTCTATGTTGGATGACAGCTGACAGGAGTCATTCATGGACAAAACTAGTATGTACAACAGTAGAGATTATGCTTGTAGCTTATGATACCTGCTGCAGGTCCTGGTAATCCTGTGGTAAACTTGGACAGGAATCTTGAGCAAGGTACATTTCAAGGTCCTCATCCCATGCTCAACTACGCAGCTGACCTATCACAGTGGTGGAGCACCCCTGACAGGCCTGTGTACTGGCTGCAGAGCTCAACTCGTTGGCCCATCATCCTCAACCCTGATGTCATCCTGGGACCCAGATGTCCCTCATTGACAAGATTATCCACAGGCTGCACAGTGAACAGCATGCTTGTAATTTGATGTGGCTCTGTGGTTCCCCACAAGTAGGCAAAACAGCAATGGCACAAACTATTGGTGAATATGCTGCCAGACAGGGTGTCTTGGATGCTGCATTCTTTTTCACAAGGACAGACAGCTGGGATGATCCTTATTGTACAATTCCTTCAATTGCATACCAACTGGCCATCCAAAATGCCAACTTTAGTCAACAAATTGCACAACTTAATTGTATTAGTGCCGTGCTGGAGGAGCCCCCTCATGTTCATTTCAAGAAACTTATCATTGAACCACTATTCAAGCTCAGAGCTCCCAAAAGGCTCTTGATCATTCTTGATGGGTTGGACAAATGCGGGGGAGAGGAGGACCAGTATGAGATTCTCAAATCCATCAGCAAGACGATGAGGCTATCCCTTCCGATATTTTGGGTGATATGCAGCCACCTGGAATCTTGTATCAAATGTTTCTTCACTTGGCCCAATATCATGAGGGTGGCTTGGAAAGAGGAGTTCTGAGTCGATACCATTGGGGCATGACGAGATGTTGAGCAATATATTCATGCTGAACTCACTGTCATTTGCAATCACTGCAATCCTTTGGCACTTGAACAGAATATACAACAATGTACTGGTCTTGCCTCCAGCCATTTTAGCCATGCATCTGCCCTTATTAAGGCCATTGAGGCCCAGAAGGCAAACCCAAAACCCCACAGTGCCCGCCATCCTGTCTGCCATCTATATGCACTTGATTTGCATCATATTTGAGGTTCTTTCCTCCTGTATCTTGCCAGTCACACCATTAATTCTTGGCATATGTGCTCTTTACCCACCACTTCCTGCAATACAGATGGGAATTCTTCTCAACATTGACCAACCAACCTTCTATGCAGCCCTTCACCAACTGCACTCCATTGTTCATATCCCAGAGCACCATGAAGTGTTTCAAACACCTTTGCAATTATTCCATCCTTCATTCAGAGACTTCCTCAATGACCCTATTTGCTCCTGCAACTTCACAATAAATAACCTCCAGATTAAATCTCAGATTGCCTGGAAGTGCTTGTCTGTGCTTTTCAGGACAAGGGTGTCATATGCCAAAGATCTGGGGCAACAGCATTGAGGTGCAAATGACCCTTCAGATATATTAACTGCTCACAAGATCCTCACATTCACTGCTGCTAGTGCATGGCATGCCTGTATTGGTTCTGAAGAGCATGACAATAAGACCCCACTCCACCTTATTTTCCAACTTGGCTTTCAAATGTTGAGGGACTATATGCCAGCACAATTTGGTCAGATGATGACTCCACCTTCACTAGGGACAGTGATGTATGATGACAAGAACCTGCTGTCCTGTGTCCCAGAGTCAGGAAGTGATGATGAGTATGTTCCTCACCCTTCTGTACCCCCTTCTTGGTCACATCTCCTCTGGCCCTGTCTTGTAGATGGACCATCTGCCCTATCTGCCCATGCTCATGTGCTTATTGACCATGGATGTCCCACAGTGTTGATTTTGAGCAAATTGGCTGATGGCTTGCAACTCCATCATTTCAAGCTACATTCCCCTATATCTCTTGGTGGCGTGGGGGGGGGTTCTTTCTCCTGTATGGACTTCATTAAACTGCATGTTCGCTCCTCTGACTCAATATGGACCACTCATATGGCACAAGCCTTGATTGTACTCGATTTGCATTTCAACTTCCACAACCAGATTCACATCTGACACTCTGCCTGTGCAGGTGATGGTGCCACCACCAGGGCAGGACAGTGCCATGATGGAACCCTCTTGCCCATCACAGCCTGTCCTTTTCCCATGTTATCTCTTGCCAGGAAAGCCTTTGGAGGGTGTTCACCCACCACCTTCCCCTTATCACCTTTTGCACTACCTACCCACTTCATCATCCCATCCTTTGTACACCTTGTAATATTAATGCACATAACCCCTTCTCTCTCTCACATGTGAATTTGAGTGAACATGGCAAAGATACTGTGTATTCATGGGATTGATCCAGCAGATAGCTGTGCTCAACAGCTTCAAGCTATTGATTCACCTTCATTGAGATGTTCCAAGTGCTCAAGCACCAGGATTTCATCTTTGCTGTTCTGTCTTGTTTGTAGCTTCACAATGAAGAGGCTCAAGCTCAGTGCTGGAGACCATGTTGATATTGGCTCTAGGGTGGATGAGAGCCCAAGGTTGGCTCCTGTCAGGGGGTACAAGGATTCCTTGGCAGATTTGGACAAGAATAAGGAATGCCAAGGTACATATGTAAACACTTCCATACCTTGATTACCTGAGCTGATTGAATCAGCTATGGGGCTCCTCTGGGGAGCACATGTGCCCAGTGCAGAGCTCAACTCAATGGCTCATCATCCTCCACCAAGATGTTACCCAGGGACCTGTATGCCTCTCATTGAGGTAATCATCTCCAGGCTGAGAAAGGTTGACAGCTGTGATATCATGTGGCTCTCTGGGCCTGCCAAAGTAGGCAAAATGGCATTGGCACAGACTATTGGTGAATACACTGAAGAAGAGGGCATTCTGGGGGCTGCGTTCTTTTTCTCACAAGTGGATTGTCAATTCAATCCCTGACACATCATTCCCTCTCTCTTGTACCAGTTGGCTGTTTGGTATGCAGCATATCAACTTCAAGTTACTTTGCTGGTTGCCTGTGAACCAGGGGTGCTGGAGTGCTCGCTGTATCACCAACTCAAGAACCTCATCATCCAGCTACTGGCCACACCCCAGCCCCCAAAAATGCTTTTAATTCCTTGATGGATTGGACAAAATACATGAGCAGGACAGGCAGATTAATATTCTGGAATTGATCAACAAGCTTATGAACCCTTCCATCCCTATTTTCTGGCTGATATGCAAATATTCAATTGGATTAAGGTCTGGAGATTGTGGGGCCCACACCATAACCTCCATTTCAGCTGCTTTGAACCATTTTTGAGCCTTGATGCACCTATGTTTGGGATCATTATCTTGTTGAAAGACAATATCCTCCACCTCTTTGTCATACCACTCTAGGCTCCCCTTAAGTTCATCCTCCAAAATGGTGACAAATAGATCACCATCCATCTTACCATTAATCTTGGCTGCCAACTCTGGACCCTCCCACAGCATACAGCCCTATACTATGATTGAACCTCCTCCAAACTTTGTGGTTCCCTGCACCAGCCTATCACTAAGCCTCTCCCCTGCTCTTTTCCAGACCCAAACCCTGCCATCTGACCCTAAGTGATTGATTTTGGTCTCATCTGACCAAACCACCCTCTTCCAGTCTTCCAGGGTCCAGTCTGCATATGCCTCTGCCCACTCCAATCTTTTCCTCTTGTGTATAACAGAGAGTTTAGGCCTTTTCTGCTTGACTACAGCCTTCATTCCAGCTTTTTTTGAGTGCTCTGTGAACTGTTTTGGAGGATAGAGGTTGGTCAATGACAGTACAAAGGGTTCTGGTGATTTGGGAGGCATTTTCAGCCTTGCAGGATGTGATAAGATGAGTGGCATATTTGATATTGCCAACAAAAAGCTTGGTTGGGCAGCCACCAAGTGACTTTGAAAGTGTTGAATGATGTTTGGAGTGAAGACAAGATATAGGCTGAGGCCAAGACCAGTGGTAAAAGCAATATGGGTAGCAGAGTGGCCTTTGTCCAAAAGGGAAAGAATATGGTTGCATTGAGTCATAGAGAGAGACTGCATGTTAGCAAAATGAGGTTGGGGGGGTGGTGTGAGCTAAGGGAGTGAGCAGCTATATTTATACATTATTCTAACCAGTCACATGACATTTATTTGCACTTATTTGGTTGTAATAAACAAAATCATGTGATTAAAGTAGAGATGGACAAAACCCTTCCAATGACCTTAAATGATTGTTTAATTCACCAACTTCCAAAAATGGCATATGATGTAATGATATTTGGCAGGATGATACATGAGCCATATAGGTATTCCCAATTAAAATATGAAGGTTTCACCTTTAGTGGGTGGGCAGTTATTAACATATTTGTTGAAGTATAAAAATCATTGGAAGGGTTTTGTCCCTTACTGTATGTATAGTCTGCATGTCATTATCTTTGGATCAGACAATCAGTTGTTTGGACCAATGATTATCTCCAAGTAATCTCTTCTGTCAGCCATTGTGCTGCTCATTCCCCGCTTTACCATTTCTGATGTGCTTGTATTTATCTAGGATGAATACCAAGACCCAGATGCTATCTCGGTTGCAAACTATGTTTCAATTGGTTGGGAACCAAATGAGGTTGCTGTGATCTTCCTGGAGCAGAACCATATTATCATAGTATAAGGACATTCCTGCCTTAGAGGGCTTCCAACTTTATGTCATTCAACCATGCAGGTGATTCAGCATGTACAGGAGAGTGCAAGCCATGACATGTCTGTAAGAAAGATTAAAAACTCAGCACTCATTAACAATGAGAACTGTATATATTAAGTACCTGTAAGAAATATTAAAAACTATGTAGCATTAACATCTGTAGGAACGAGTGGGATAATTTATGGAGCTCACCTCAGCACTTGTTTATGACAAGAACTGAGGGAAGTTGTCTTAAACAAAAGGTCTAGGTTACATAGTATCCTATGTAGTTGAATGTTCATGTCCGAGAGAGTGATAGCATGGCTGGAGTGTATCTACATGGTGAGCAAGGAGGGCTGAGACTGCAGGGTTGTATTGCTGTCAAGTCTTAACCCTCATGTTGAGTCCCATGGTCTCAAGGACATGTTTGTGTGCTCCAACACTCCCTCTCAAACCGTGCTGAGACCGAGAGCATGCACGAAATGCTTGACTTTGGGGGATGTTATGATCCGTGCTCCTTCTGTATCCGAAGATAACTGGAGACGGCCTTCAATCACTCTACAAGGTGTCCGAGACGGTTGGCCTTATAGAGCTTAGTGGATCGCGCTCAATGAGATAACGAGGGAAGACGCCAAGTTAAGGCAGAGAGGTAAACGACCGCTGTTAACAAGATTAAAGCTTAAGGCTTTAATCTCTACTTGTACAGGCCTTATATACCTATGAGGTGCTATATACTCGTTATAGGTTACTTGGCTGTTCTACTGGTCGTGCGCAGTCCTGACCATGATGCACATCCTGGCTGATGGCATCCTAGCGTTATTTATATTACAATGAGTCAGTACTCTCGCTACTGCTGTGCGATGTTCCATCGCTTTCCTCTGACTCATAATCTTCTTCTCCCGATTGTATCTCCATGGAATCCTCTCCGTTCTCGCTCTCCATTCTCTCGGTGCTTCCATCCGTATCGGAGGTTGGGTCGGTTGATCCATGGTTATCTTCCTCGTCCTCGGGGTATTCCAATATATCCTCCAAGATTATCTCCATTCCTGCTTCTCTCGCCAGGTCCTGCATGGCGGTGTAATATTCCCCTTCCTCGTCTTCGTATTCTTGTGCCCGTAGTTGGTCTGTAGTCTCCTGTACCCATCTTGTAAAGTCAAACAGTAGTTCTTGTTCCTCCCGGTCTGGACTGTTCATAACAGGGGAGGGGAGTGCCTTCATGAATATATCGGCAACCATATCATCTGTGGGGCAATAAATGAGCCAAATTTTCCCCTCTTCAATTGTCCAGTGGATAAAATAGTATCTGATGTTGATGTGTTTGGTCCAGGCATGAAACTGGTGGTCTTGAGTGAGCATGATGGCAGATTGGCTATCAGAGAAGAGGGTGGTGGGTGCCGTGGTGGGAGAGAAGACTTCTGAGACAAAGGACCAAAGCCAGAGGGCTTCCTTAGCAGCATGGGTAGCAATGATGTACTCAGATTCTGTTGTGGATACAGTAACCAGCTCCTGTTTCTTTGCACTCCATGAGACAACACCTCTGTTGACTAGGAAAGCAAACCTGGAGGTTGCTTGGCGATCTTCAGCCATAGATCCATCAGCATCAGTGTATCCTTTGAGGAGGTTTCTGGTGCCACCATAAGTGAGCCAGAGGTTGTGAGTGGTTTTAAGGTAATGAAAAACCCATTTTATGGCCTCCCAGTGGGCCTCTCCAGGGTTGTGTGAGAAGTGTGAGAGAAGTTGCACAGCATAAGCAATGTCTGGGTGAGTGCCAAGAGCCATGTACATAAGCATACCAACAGCTTTGTGATAGGGGACATTGGCCATCCATGTGATCTCAGTTGTAGTCTTGGGACACTGGTTGCTTGTGAGCCAGATGGATGGGTCCATGGGCCAGTGATACGCCAATTTCACGCCTATACATGAATTCCATACTCCGGAACGATTCTCTACATAGAATCATTGGCTATATCATTAAAAAACCCTATAGAGGATTGGTACTATGTCCCGTAGTAGCCAGTTCGACTGAACTGAGGATATTCAAGCCTCGGAAGTGTTCAAACCAGCTCATTATCACTAAGCTTAGTGAACCAAGCTATCAGAACGCTCTCTGGAGGGATTCCGGACTTTACATAGCCTATCAAGTATACTCCGGTTGCATCAAGGGACCTTACAAGCAGTTTTCTGATGAACTCGGATTTTTTGGAACCTAAAGAATGTACATAGCGGCTGTCGCAGGGGTATTACGCCCATAGCAAGCCCAATAATGATGACCGGACCATGGAACGGAACATCCAACGTTTGGGAGGCAACACCCAATGCCCAAAACCCTAGACATATCAAAGACTCATAATTAATGAGTGCTTTGTGGGTCCTGGCACCTCGGCATACTGCCTGACTGAGATTAATTACAATGGATCAAGGGATTGTACATACACCATACATTCTGATCATAATTGATCTGGAGGTTTAACACACTCGCGTGGACGCAGAATAATGCAGATGAGCACGGAACATGTCTGGCTGGATTGCCATTCGTCAATCAGAGAAAAACCCATAACCCAGGGCAAGGTAGAAATGCTGCTGAACCTTCCAAATATTCTGCAGTACCTGTAACAATTAAGCTTATTGTTTTCTATTTCATATTTACTATCTCTCGCATGTATCTAAACAATATAAATACGATCGCACTTGTTCGTGGAGAAGGAAGAGGTCTCACCCCCGCTTCCACACGTAAGTCTGCGAGCCGTGATCAAGAACGGTTTCAGAGGACTATTTAGTGTGCGTCGTTAAGTGTGATTTCTTCGGTCGTCAACCAACCCAGAGACAGAGACAGAGACCAGAGTTCAGAGTTTAGAGTTCCAGAGTGCTAGAGACAGAGACAGAGACAGAGAACAGAGTTCAGAGACCAGAGACCAGAGTCTAGAGACCCCACACTTTGAATTGACAGGGATTGTCCTTTCACTGTTGCACCGTACGGCTAAGATAACTTCAACGGCTGTTCGTGTTATGAACAGTCCAGACCGGGAGGAACAAGAACTATTGTTCGACTTTACAAGATGGGTACAGGAGACTACAGACCAATTACGGGCACGAGAATACGAAGACGAGGAAGGGGAATATTACACCGCCATGCAGGACCTGGCGAGAGAAGCAGGAATGGAGATAACCTTGGAGGATATATTGGAATACCCCGAGGACGAGGAAGATAACCATGGATCAACCGACCCAACCTCCGATACGGATGGAAGCACTGAGAGAATGGAGAGCGAGAACGGAGAGGACTCCATGGAGATACAATTGGGAGAAGAAGATTACGAGTCAGAGGAAAGCGATGGAACATCGCACAGCAGTAGCAAGAGTACTGACTCATTGTAATATAAATAACACTAGGATGCCATCAGCCAGGATGTGCATCATGGTCAGGACTGCGCACGACCAGTAGAACAGCCAAGTAACCTATAACGAGTATATAGCACCTCATAGGTATATAAGGTCTGTACAAGTAGAGATTAAAGCCTCAAGCTTTAATCTTGTTAACAGCGGTCGTTTACCTCTCTGCCTTAACTTGGCGTCTTCCCTCGTTATCTCATTGAGCGCGATCCACTAAGCTCTATAAGGCCAACCGTCTCGGACACCTTGTAGAGTGATTGAAGGCCGTCTCCAGTTATCCTCGGATACAGAAGGAGCACGGATCATAACATTAGATTAAAGCTTCCTTTGGACAACCTCCATCGTACACCCCGTGGTATCGGTACGCCTTGTCGCTACCCTTCCACACCGGCAGACGATACGCTTTATCGCTATCCGAGTGCCAACCGTATCTGACGACACGCCTTGTTGCTGTCCGGTGATACACCCCCATAGAGCAGGCCACCATACCCTCTGCACCCTTGGTCAGACGCACCGAAAGCGTTGATAGGTCATCCACACCTTTAAGTGTTGATTGGGATAACGCACCTGTAAGCGTTGTATACAGGTCATCCGCACCTTCAAGCGTCGATTGGGATAACGCACCCGCAAGCATTGTTTATTCACCCTCACCTTCACCTTCGACTTCTTCCCTCTTCACCCTGTCTACAAACCGAAACGACCCCCTTGCCACCGACTACGAAGAATCCAACAGTTCTGACTGGTCGACAACCGACTCCGAACCCGACTTCACACCCCCTCCACCACGGACCCTAAAAAGAAAACAAAACCTATACCCCTCACTCGTTCACCCTCTGGTTCCGCACCGTACCCTACACAACCTATCGAGAGAGTTCAACGTCGAACAGAAGACCCAGGATACCCAGCACCCCCAGCATCAGTTCTTCAATCCCTACCTAAACAACCACCACCTGAAAGAACTGCCACCTCTACCCGCTCAAAGCTCGGGGAGCCAATTCATAGAACATCTACCCCATCCTCCGGTCCTCAACCCTCAACAAGTACAAGAACTAGCAACAACACTTCGCAACAGAAACCCCCAAGAACATTCTCACCCCTCACATCACCACTTGGATCACCGGTACACTCACTGCCTCGATCCAGTTCCCCTGTACAATCCGAACCATCCGAAGTTAGCCCCACTACCGGGTCTATTCACACTTCCGATGAGGAATCCACAACCTCTGACATTAACAATATGGCCTCCTCCGCAAAAATCAACACACCCCCAACCTTTAATGGAGAGACCGACTACTTCCGCCTCTGGAAGGATGCAGTACAACTATACATCGATGCAAAGCCAGGAGCCTTTTCCGATGACAAGACCAAGATACAATTCGCCCTTTCATACATGTCCACCGGCCCCGCCGCAACATGGAGAGGAGCATTCTTGGAATCAAACAAAGAACTTGATGGAAGCCAGACCCTTCCGACATGGAAGAAATTTCTCGAAGGACTCGATACATCCTTCGCCCCAAACAATGTCCCTGCCGACGCAATGGACAGAATCCACCACCTCAAACAGAATGGACGATATATCGACGATTACATATCCCAGTTCCAGATACTTGCCTATCAGGCCGACCTTGGAGATGGAGTGGCGGCGGTCAACTATTTCAAGAACGGGCTGGATCGCCCCGTCGCAATCAAGACAATTAGCCTCAATCCAGGAAACAAACTCAGCGACTGGTTCAAGCAAGCTCGAACAGCATATCAAATACTACAAACTCAACGCGACTATATGCAAACTCGAGGAACTCCCTCGTTTCCAACGACTTCGCGCACTCGCCCATTTAAAGGGAAAAGAAATGCTTTTACGCGCCGTGTCCCACTGCCCTATCAAGCAACAGACCCTAACGCAATGGATATTGACCAACTCGCCGAAGCAGTCTACAACCTCGACTTTGAGGACGAGCCAGATCTACTCGCCGAGGAAGCTGATGAAGACGAGGAGACCGAAGAAGACAGACTCCACCAGTTGGTACAAGAACGCACCCGCAAAGCCCTCAATGCAATCCTCACGGACGCCCAAAGAAAGGATCTCAAAGAAAAGAGATGCTTCAACTGCCGCAAGACTGGACACTTCGCCCGCGAATGCCCCACCAAGAAGACAATATATTGCCGATCCGAATTACCCCGCAATTTGGATGCCAGAAACCGGTCAAATGCGATATCCAGAAGAAGACAAGCAAGCTACAGGAAAAAGAACTCGCTATACAACATACTAGAAGATGCAACCGACGAAGAAGTCGAGGACATCTACGAACATTTTGCAAATGAATCCAACCACCCAGATGCCCCTCTGGTTAAGGATTTTGCCTAAGGAGACTAGCCACCACGTCTAGCCCTCCACAAAGACCTCCTTCCCTTTCCTATTCACAAAATGATATTAATGTTGTAAAGTTACAGGAATCGTCAGCACGCGTAATACATCTACCCTGTCAAATCCGAAAACACAAGTTCACTAAGGAAGGACCCGAAAGCGTGGAACTACTCGCCCTACTCGACTCAGGAGCAGCAGGAAACTTCATTGACCCCGGAATGGTCAAACAACATTCATTCAAAACAACACCCCTCGATCGACCCATCGAAGTACGAAATGCCGATGGATCTGTTAACGAAAATGGAACAGCCACCCACTACACGACCCTCAACCTAACGGTTAACGGAAAGAATATGGAGATCAAACCAAAAGTAGTCTCCCTCGGAAGCCCAAGACTCATCCTTGGATTCCCTTGGCTTGCAGAACACAACCCAGACATCGACTGGGATGCCAAACAACTACGCTGGAGAAACGAACGTTGGGACAACACTATATTCCGAGAACTCATCCAATCCATGGAACCCGATTGGATCTACAACGACCAACTCAACCACATCTCCACACTAGAGCCCACAAGCTTCGAAGAAATCAACTTCAAAGCCTCCGCATCACAATTCCTCGCCGTACAACACGGAGAAAAGAAAAACGACGACCCAAGAAAAGTCGTACCCACGGAATTCCACGAATACCTCCCAGTGTTTAGCAAGAAACAAGCCAAACGATTCCCCCCACAACGACCATGGGATCACAAAATTGAACTCAAGGAATCATTCAAACCAATTGCCATGAAGTCCTACCGACTCTCCCTCAATGAAGAAAAGGAGCTCGACACGTTCCTAGAAGAAAACCTTCAAAAGGGATACATTCAACCATCCGAATTGCCAATGGCATCACCCTTCTTCTTCGTAGGAAAGAAAGACGGAAAACTACGCCCCTGTCAAGACTACAGGTACCTCAACAAGCATACCGTCAAAAATGCATACAACCTCCCCCTCATCTCTCATATTCTCGACAAACTCCGAGGATCAAAATACTTTACCAAACTCGACATACGAGCAGGATACAACAACATCCGCATACGCAAAGGAGATGAATGGAAAGGAGCCTTCAGGACACCCCGAGGATTATTCGAACCCACGGTTCATGTTCTTTGGAATGTGTAACTCCCCAGCAACATTCCAAACCATGATGGACTCATTATTCTGAAAACTCATCGACAATGGAGGAGTAATCGTTTACATGGACGACATCCTCATTCACGCAAAAACAAAACAAGAACTTCCGACGCCTCACAAGAGAAGTACTCAAGATACTCAAGGAACAACGATCTATACCTCAAAACCGAGAAATGCGAATTCGAACGAACAACGACTCGAATATCCTAGGAGTTATTATCACTCCCGACTCAGTTTCGATGGACCCAGCAAAGCTCAAAGGCATCGCTGAATGGCCAACACCAACTACCCCACGCGACGTACGAAAATTCATACACCAATACGCCACATGGGCAAAACCTCTCAATGCCCTAATGTCCAAAACCAAGAAATTCGAATGGACAGAAGAATGCCAGAACGCCTTCAATACTCTCAAGAGGAAATTCCAAAGCGAACCGGTATTAATGGTCCCCGACCGAGACAAACCCTTTGAAATCGAATGCGACGCATCACTATTCGCATCAGGAGCAGTCCTACTTCAACGCGACAACAATGGAGTTAAACACCCAGTCGCATACTTCTCGAAAGGATTCTCACCAGCAGAACGCAACTATCATTGCTCCGAACAGGAACTCTTCGCCATTATCCGAGCACTCAAAGAATGGCGTCACCACATAGAAGGATCATCACACAAGACCATCGTATGGTCAGATCACGACAACCTTCGCCGCTGGAGAAAACCTGAAGACCTCAGCAGAAGACAAGCCCGATGGATTGCCTACATGCAACGATTTGACATCGAAATCCGACATATCCCTGGAAAGAAAAATGGACCAGCAGATGCCCTTTCCAGACGACCCGATCATGAACCCAAGACAAGAGACAACAAACAGGTCGTCGCACTCCCTGACAAATTCTTCACCCCAGAACAGCCACAACATATCCATATTATCGACGAAAATACTAAACAGGAAATAAAAGAGCTGTGGAAGAAAAAGAAACAGACCGACATCGCCCAAGAAGATGACTCAGGACACCCACGAGTTCAAGGAAAACTATTTATACCACAAGATTTACACCTCAGACGCCTGCTTACTGCAAAGAGTACACGACTCACCCACCGCAGGACACCCTGGAATCGCAGAAACAACTAGAAAACTCCAGGAATACGCCTACTGGCCCGGGATGCGATCATTTGTCAAAAACTACTGTCAAAGGATGTGGTGCTTGCCAACAATACAAGATCAATCGCCACCCCCTAAAACCACCGCTTCAACCTATCCCTGGACCCCGTTCTACCCGTCCATTCTCGAACATCTCGATGGATCTTATCACAGACCTACCCCCGGACGGACCCCATGATTCTATACTGGTCGTGGTCGACCAGCTTACGAAGGGGATAATTCTAGAACCTACTGCGAAAACCGCCAACGCGGACAAGATTGCCGAAATTCTTATCAAACGGCTATTCTCTAGATTTGGCCTTCCCGAGAAAGTTCTCAGTGATCGCGACCCCAGATTCGCTGCCAAATCCATGAAAGAATTCTACAAACAACTCGGAATCGAACAAGCACTCTCTACCGCCTACCACCCCCAGACAGACGGACAAACAGAGCGATTCAATCAAGAAATAGAACTCTACCTTGGCATCTATTGCTCATCGAACCCGAACAAATGGGTAAAGGCACTCCCACTCCTGGAATATGTCCACAACTCGAAAACACATGCCGAACACCAACATACCCCATTTGAACTCCTCTATGGATCAAGCCCCAAAGGATTTCCGACCTCCGAGGAGCCAACGAACATTCCAGCAATAGGAGAGAAGTTTAAATACCTCGCCAAGATATGCCAAGAAGCCCAAGCTGCGCATGAACAAGCCAGACTAAAAATGGCTGCAAGATATAACCGGCCAGATATCAATCTAAAAGTTGGACAGAAGGTTTGGCTCGACAACCGCAACCTCCCAATTCAGTACGCCTCAAAGAAACTGGCCCAACGCCGAGAAGGTCCCTTCACCATAACAAGAAAACTCGGACCTGTAACCTATGAACTAAAATTACCCATCAAATGGAAGATCCACAACAAGTTTCATGCGAGCCTCCTAATGCCTGCAGAAGAGAACGACACACATGGGGAATACAACACAGCCCCACCACCCGACCTTGTAAATGGAGAAGAAGAATACGAGGTTGAGTCAATACTGCGCCACAGAAAATTCCGGAACAAGTATCAATTCCTAGTCAGATGGAAAGGATACCTTCCCACCGAGGATTCCTGGGAGCCAGAAGCAAACCTGGAAAACGCCAAGGAAGTCATTGAAGAATATAAAAGGGCCCACAAATTAGACAACCCCACCAATGACCCAACCACCCAACACTCGAGCAACCACTCCAGACCTCCCAGAGCCAGACAACGATGGATGCCTTCTCATCCGGGAAAGAATCATATCCCTGGCGAACCGCGTCGAAGGAAATAGCCAACCTAACCCTGCCACCAATACCGCTGACGACCAACCAGACAGGACCAACAGTCCTTATATCATCCGGCATACCTTCCTTCCCTCCAACCAACCCGAGATACGATCCATCCTTTTACACGAAGTTCCCTTTCATATTACCGGAACCTGTCTTAAACGCAGTCCAGCGATGGTACCCCTGGTCGACACCTGCTGGAAGACATTTACTGCTCTTCTGTATCACAAGCGCCTCGTCCACGACCGAGCAACAGAATTCGAAAAACTATGCGCCACTATTCTTTCTAGCGCAACAGAGGAACAGGACCGCAACACCATTTCTGCCATGCTATCAACCGCTCTCACCGAATTCCCGTTCGAGAGTCCGATCCCAAGCCCGAGCAATGGAAGCGGAAGTCAGGACCGCCCTATCCTACCTATCGGGACCACCACCCAACCTTCCAACCCTCCCATGGTGGATACGAGTAACCAACCATCAAGTATTGTACAAGCTATATCTGCTTCTAATGACGCCCCCATCGGGACTACCACCACTCACTTATCCACCACCCGAACTCGCTGCAATTGCTGCCGTCGATTCGGCCATATCAAAGCAGGATGCCCGCGCTACCAATGTCGATATTGTCGAAAGATTGCCCCAGGCCATTACGAGAAGCACTGCGAAAGAAACCCTTACCAGCATCAACCCGCAAGTATGGTACCTGGCCTGTATCGCCGCCCACGAGGAATACCAAGCAGAGCTCGATCCCTCACACGCGAAACCACAAACAACAATATTCGACACATTGTTGCAAGCACCGAGCAGCGCCCCGCTTCAGCCAGACCCCTCCGCACCCGAATTCAAAATGCCCCCGTCGTCATTCCGACCACCAACGCCACCACCACATCTGCTAGCGGAAGCCACCGACTTCCTGAATCGATCCTTCGGCGCACCCGCCACCATTCACTCCAAAGAACCCATCGTCATCGACCTCACCCAAGACCCGCCATCCCCAGACCACCAAGCTACCGAAGCGACTCCCCAGAACCCGACCCATACTTCGACTGGGACCCCATCGCCGAATCAAACATTACAGGAGAGCCTGTCGGATTATACTGAGGATATGTCTGATGAGGACATCAGACCTTACGAAGGGGATAATGTTATGAACAGTCCAGACCGGGAGGAACAAGAACTACTGTTCGACTTTACAAGATGGGTACAGGAGACTACAGACCAACTACGGGCACAAGAATACGAAGACGAGGAAGGGGAATATTACACCGCCATGCAGGACCTGGCGAGAGAAGCAGGAATGGAGATAGCCTTGGAGGATATATTGGAATACCCCGAGGACGAAGAAGATAACCGTGGATCAACCGATCCAACCTCCGATACGGATGGAAGCACCGAGAGAATGGAGAGCGAGAACGGAGAGGACTCCATGGAGATACAATCGGGAGAAGGAGAATATGAGTCAGAGGAAAGCGATGGAACATCGCACAGCAGTAGCGAGAGTACTGACTCATTGTAATATAAATAATGCCAGGATGCCATCAGCCAGGATGTGCATCATGGTCAGGACTGCGCACGACCAGTAGAACAGCCAAGTAACCTATAACGAGTATATAGCACCTCATAGGTATATAAGGCCTGTACAAGTAGAGATTAAAGCCCTAAGCTTTAATCTTGTTAACAGCGGTCGTTTACCTCTCTGCCTTAACTTGGCGTCTTCCCTCGTTATCTCATTGAGCGCGATCCACTAAGCTCTATAAGGCCAACCGTCTCGGACACCTTGTAGAGTGATTGAAGGCCGTCTCCAGTTATCCTCGGATACAGAAGGAGCACGGATCATAACACAGAGAGAGGGAGGTCAGTGATGAGATCCATCACAATTTGAGTGAATGGGCAGTTTGATTTGGGTGCTGGGATAGGGGTAAAGGCAGGCTTGGCAGGGTGTCAGTTAATTTTAAACTGTTGACAGTTGGCGCATCCTTTGACATAATCACATGTGAAACTGGCCATACCAGGCCAGTAGAAATCATGCTCCAATGTGTGAAGGGTCATATCGATACCAGGATGTCCAGTGGTGGGAGAATTGTGATATTTCCATATGATACATCAGCGGAGTTCAAGGTTTTCCAGTGGAATGGTTCTACCATTGTAGGTAACAATTAGACCTTTCAGGGTTCACAGCATGGAGTATCAAGAATCCGTTGGAATGTATGGGGTGGTCATGAGGGTGGTGATTTGTTCAGTGGTATGCAGGTCATAGTTATTGTGGCAGAGTATATCGTCACGGGTTTCTTGGTCAACAGTGTTAATGAATACGGATTTGGGTAATACTGTCACAGGTTTATTGTCTTCATCTTCATCAGGAATATGATTGGGATGGTGGGAAAGGGCGTTGGCGGTGGGTATTTTGTACTGGGTACATGCTCAATCTGGAGATTAAAGTGGGAGAGGAATTGGTGCCAGCGGGCTTGGCATCGGTTTATATCCTGCGGTTTCTTCCAGTAAGTGAGATTCTGGTGATCGGTACAAACTTTAACGGGGAAGGGTCCTCCTTCCAGATAATGGCGCCATTTGCCAAGGGCATGAATTATAGCGAGTAGCTTGCAGTCATGGATATCATAGTTTTGCTTGGCAGGTGTAAGCATTTTTGATATGAAAGCTATGGGGTGGTGTTGATTATTAATGTCAGTTTGATAAAGTATGGCTCCGGTCGCGTATTTCAAAGCATCGCATTCAATTTCAATGGTTTTGATTGGTCAGGCATGGTAAGCATGGGTTGTTTTGAAAACTGAAGTTTCAAAGTGTCAAACAAGTCTCAGCACTTGTCAGTCCACTCGAATAGTTGCTTGGTTGACATGAGGGTGTTAAGGGGTTGGGCAATAGTGGAATAGCTGTGGATAAACTTCTGGTAGAAGTTACAGAATCCTATAAATTTGTGGACATCTTTGGTACATTTTGGGATGGGCCATTGGGCAATTCCAGCTAGTTTGATGGGGTCCATCTCAATTTTGTCAGATGTAATGATCATGCTGAGGTATTCCATATGGTCGCAGTAGAATTCACATTTCTCGGTCTTAAGATAAATGTTGTTCAAGGCCAAACACTTGAGAACTTCTTCCATAATACAGTCATGTTCTTCTTGATTGCAGGCAAAGATGAGTATATCATCCATGTAAATGATGATTCCTCCTTTACATATCGGGGATGCTAGGATGTCATCCATGAATGCCTGGAAGGTCGCAGGGGAGTTGCACATTCTGAAGAACATGATGGTTGGTTCAAAGAGTCCAAGTGGGGTGTTGAATGCTCCTTTCCATTTGTCTCCTTTCTTGATACAGATGTTGTTATATCCAGCACAGACATCAAGTTTGGAAAATATGCAGGCTCCTTTGAGCTTATCCATAATCTCGGTAACCATCAGGATTTGGTACACATTCTTGACCATATGCTTATTGACATAGCAGTAGTCCTGACAGGGGCGGAGCAAGCCATCCTTCTTATCAACAAAGAAGAACGGGGATGCCATTGGAGATTTCAACAGATGGATGTAACCTTTTTGAAGGTTGTCGGAGATGAACTCTTTCAAAGAGTTATCCTGGTTTGGAGAAAGTTTGTAAGCTTTCATTGTGACAGGTTTGAATTTGGGTTTTGATTCAATAGCATGGTTGTAAGATCGTCAGGGAGGGAATCATTTGGCAGCTTTCTTGCTGAAACGACTCAACCATCAGTGGAATTGATGGGGAACTTTAATGGCAGGGTCATCAACCTTTTTGTCTCCATGTTTAATCACAAGTTCTGTAGCCTGGCTAGTTCAGTTGATCTTGAGCTTGACATGAGCAAGTTTAGCAGGTGTACTAATGATCTGACACATCTCAGACTCTAGAGAGAACTCTTTGTAGTCCTTATCAAGGAGAGGTTCATAGATTGGTTTGTGCAGGGTGTAGGAAAACTTTCCTTTGGGGTCAAATGCATTTAATTGGTCCATAGCGAGGGTAGCGATATTGATCAGATGGTTGTTGTATGTCATGTATTCAGGGTGATGGTTGTGCTTCTTCTCTTTTCTCCATTGGAATGTACGGTGTTTCCAATCGATCTTTGGGTTGACTTTGTTAAGCCACAGGAAACCAAGAACCATTGGTTTTGATCCTGTTGCTGCAATGTAGATGGTGATGGGAGTTAATCAACCATTGATTATTGTGTGGAAGGTAGAATAATGCATAATCATTCCATTCAGGTTGTTCAATCCATCGAAATTGTGCATATTAATTGCATGGGAAAGTGCTTGCTTCCATAAACGGTGTTTGGTGACAAAGTCTTCTGATATGAAATTTCCTTGAGCTCCAGAGTCAAGGAGGGCAATAAGTGGGACATCTTTCTGTTCTCTCAGGCTCTGCACCTTTAAAGGAAGATATATGGGTTTATTGTTCAAGGTAGATGCGAGAGTTACAACATTACAAGAGAGAGGGGAACTGGGAGGGGTTGGCATCAAACAGAACCTCTGAATCAAAAGTTTGCAAATGGTTGCATGGTCAGGTCTTTGGACCAAGTCTTGTAGACTTCAACAGCTTTGGTTTTGGGAATAGATTTGATAATAGAACAGATTTTAAGGGATGCTGATACGCCGATTTCACACCTATACATGAATTCCATACTCCGGAACGATTCTCTACATAGAATCATTGGCTATATCATTAAAGAACTCTATAGAGGATTGGTACTATATCCTGTAGTAGCCAGTTTGACCGAACTGAGGATATTTGAGCCTCGGAAGTGTTCAAACCAGCTCATTATCACTAAGCTTAGTGAACCAAGCTATCAGAACGCTCTCTGGAGGGATTCAGGGCTCTACATAGCCTATCGAGTATACCCCAGTCGCATCAAGGGACCTTACAAGCAGTTTTCTGATGAACCTGAATGTGTTTGAACATAAAAGAATGTACCTAGTGGCTGTCGCAGGCGTATTACATCTATAGCAAGTTCAATAATGATGACCGGACCACGGAACGGAACGTCCAACGTTCGGGAGGCAATACCCGATGCCCAAAACCCTAGAAATATCAAAGACTCCTAATTAACAAGTGCTTTGTGGGTCCCAGCACTTCAGCATACTGCTTAACTGAGATTAATTACAACGGATCAAGGGATTGTCCCTCCGCTATACATTCCGATCATAATTGATCTGGAAACTTAATGTGCTTGCGTGGACGCAGAATAATGCAGACGAGCATGGAACACATCTGGCTGGATTGCCATTCATTAATCAGAGAAAAACCCATAACCCAGGGTGAGGTAGAAATGCTGCCAAACCTTCCAAAATGTTCTACAGTGCCTGTAACAATTAAGCTTATTGTTTTCTATTTCATATTTACTATCTCTCGTATGTATCTAAACAATATAAATACAGTCGCACTTGTTTGTGAAGAAGCAAGAGGTCTCACCCCCGCTTCCACATGCAAGTCTGCAAGCCATGATCAAGAACGGTTTCAGAGGGCTATTTAGTGTGCATCATTAAGTGTGATTTCTTCGGTCGTCGACCAACCCAGAGACAGAGACAGAGACCAGAGTTTAGAGTTTAGAGTTCCAGAGTGCTAGAGACAGAGACAGAGACAGAGACCAGAGTTCAGAGACCAGAGACCAGAGACCAGAGACCCAGCACTTTGAATTGGCAGGGATTGTCCTTTCATTGTTGCACCGTACGGCTAAGATAACTTCAACGGCTGTTTGTTAACCTCTAAAAACACTACTCTCTTGAATTTTGCTGTCAAAATGCACCCCCAGAACACCCTAAAAGACGAAACTGTTCATTATCTATCTCATTCCACTTGTATTAGCTTAAGCTTATTGAATTGCGGCTAAGCTTAGTGAAAACAAGCCCACTATCTATATTAAAACCTACGAAAGTTTCTCCACCTTTTCAATGCGTTTTGTATGTTGGTCACCTTATCAATTTTGAGTTGTGGTCTGGCAATGTTGGGGCACATGCAAGAGATATGACTGGGTTTAAAGCAGCGGAAACATAAGCCTTTCTCATGGGCACGCTTTTCTTCAGGAGTAAAGACAGCATTGATGTCGATGTTGTCATTGTGGGGGAAATGATCCAGTTGGTCTTCTTTGGCTTCTTCATGATCAGGGTGCAGATCACCAGGGATATTAAAAGAAAGGTAATATTTGGGACCTTCATTAAGGTATGTGTTGTTGATCTCCATAGCATTCGGATCATGCGATGGGCGGAATTGGTAGTGGTGGTTTGATCCAGTGTAGGACAATTGCTGTTGCAGTCAGTGATATGGTTGTTGCATACGGCGGTAGTTATTGGTGGGGGCAGGGTGTGGATGAAATCCTGGACGTGGTCTCAGGATTGTGGAAGTGGTATGCCAGTTATGGTCAATCTGGATAGCGTGATGGTACCATTTGTTTATGGTGTTGGGCAGGTTCAGATTGGTGAGGATTTTATAGGTGAGGTTCCAGTTGATAATGTTTTGGAACTTTTCAATGAGAGCGCGATCTTCTGTGAGTTCTGAGTGGTGGACTAGAGTCTTGAACTCTGCAATGATGTCTTCAATGTTACGGGATCCCTGATGGAGGGTGTTAAGATTGTGGAATGCTTGGGAAGGGATGTCGATGGGTGAGAATGCTTTGGTGAACTCTTCGACAAGTTCTTTGTACAATCTGGGGGTAAACACACCCCAAATCTGTTTTGACTGAAAGTACTGGTTCTTCCAGTTGCTGGCTTCACCGGTCTTAAGTAGGGATAAGAAGAATACAATTTTCTTGTTGTCAGTGTTATAGATGTTGGAATTACCATAGAGGTAAAGTGCTACAGAGTTAATGAACTCTTGGAAGTTCTTGCAGTTGCTGTCAAATAGTGTTGGTTTCTCAAATGATAATTCTTTGTAGCCATTGTGTTGTTGTGGCCGTGGAGATGTTGATTGGCTTAGGGAGGAAAGAGGCTTCCAGTTGGTCCTGGTGGGCCTCCGGGTGGTCCTGATGGGCCGGAAGGTGGCTGGTTAGCCGGTGGGTCTCCCATAGTCTCAGACATGAGCTTGGAGGGAGGTGATGGTGGTGGAAAAGGTTGAAGAGTGCAGGGAAGTTGGTAATGTCCAGGTTCGATCTGACGGATAGGAAAGCATAAGGGACCTCCTGTACTTGTGTTATGATACATCCTTACTTTGACTTACAACTTGGACTTATTATGCCAAAAGTCTTTAATTGTTATATACTAAAGCATTATGAATATCTTTTTCTTTTCTACTTTGTTTTGTTTCTTTATTATGTAACCATATTCACTTTGATCTGTTACATAATATTTTCTCGATTTGTTATCATTTCTTATACTCTTAACTATTAATAGATAACTATGTATAGATAGTTATACTTAGATAGTTAAACATAGTACATCCAGACTTCTTTCCTTCTTCCACTCTTCTTATGCTTCTTCCATACTTCTTGAACTTCTCCCAGACTTCTTTGATCATGTATTAATAGTAATCCTGAACAATATATATGACCTCCAGTCGACCAAGAGAAACTCTTAAGTTTCTACTTGGTTATCCAGTGGAGATTTACCTACTTGCTTGATCTCTTAAGTTGTCCTCTCTTATAAGTCTTATTCTCTAAGTTAGTGAGGAATACCTTGAGAGCTTGCAAAGAGTCTCTTCAAGTGCTTGTTGACTTGTGTGAAGTTAATGATATGCTCAACGCTAGTCACACTTTCAAGCACGAAGACTAGCGTCACTATAACAACTTGTGGTTGCTTCAAGCAGACCAAAGGGGAGTCATGGCGGTTCAATGGGTGATAGTTCAGTAATCTGGGTGGCTACATGAATGGTGGTATCCACTGGTTCGGGTGGGGTTGCATATACAGGTTGGTTGGACTCAGGAGAAGATGAAGGAACACAAAAAGAAGGAGTAGGGCAAGGAGTAGATGGGGCGGCATGTGGGGTAACAGACAGTTGAGAGGGTCCTGGAGATCCAGAACCAGTTTGGGAAATGCAGGGGTTAGGATGGTCTGTCCTGGCTTTGAAATAACTACCCATGATGGGCAACAATGTCTTTTCCAGTAAAGAGGAACCAAAGAGAATTTAAGATCCACTAAGACATTCAACAAGATAAACAAGGAATCCGAGAACCTATAGAGATGCTGGGGTGCAAAGGTTCAGAAGAACAACAGCTGGAGTTCTTTGGGGTGAAGACCATGTCAGACACTCAAATAGACAAGCGATGATCCTCAACAGATTATGGTTCTGTCTAGACCTCACAGTTAATGGTACTGTGCAAACCAAGGAGGGCGAGAAGAAAGAAGAGAGGCAACAAGTAGCTTTGTCTTTTGTTATGCTGGTTAGGCATCTGCAAGGACCAATGCAATCTACGACAAGTAGACCATTGGTTAATGTGAGCAAGTCTAAGGCAATGCCAAAGAGCAGGAACAAATATGGTGTATAATAAGACAAAGCTAGGGATTACAAGTAATACCTAAGTCTATATATACTGCAGGGGCGACTGGCATGTGATAAAAGAAAGAAACACATGCTAATGGGCAAGAATCACAAGCCAAAAGGGAATCAACTATAGACAGGCAGTGGCATGTGATAACTAAATATAAATGGGTATTGACAGTGGGCAGGGACATGTGATAAGTAAAAAATAGGACAGGTGGGCACAGGCACGTGAAAGGGAAAATGGTAACAGATGATGTCTGGTGGTGGTAGAGTCAGATGAGATCTGTATGCTTCTGTTTTGTTATATGGGGTTAGAAGATTTTGGTGGAACACCAGATGTATCTTTCATTTGATCGGAAGTTTTAGTTTCTATGTGAGTGGTGATAAGACTTCTGAGATAAGGAAAGGTCCTAGTCTTTTTGGGGATATCTTGTTGGAGATGAAGGGGAGTTTGAGGTTCTTGGCTTCTAGCCATACTTTCTGACATATTTCAAGGGGTTTGATGGTTCTTCTGGTTCTTTGTTTCATAATATTGGTGGAGAGTTGATGTGCCACATGTGCTTCTTTCCTGGCATCATCAAGGAGTCTAATGTGTTCATCTACTGATGGAAAGTTTGAAGTTTCCATTACCGTGGGTATTGGTGGTGGGTTGTATCCCATGATTAGTTCGAATGGGGACTTCTGCCTTGAGGCGTGATTTTGGAGTTGTGTGCAAACTCGGTGATAGGAAGAGTTTCTGACCAGTCAAGGGGATTCCTGGTACAGTATATGGTGAGGTAAGTCTTGATTTCTTGGTTGTAGCATTCAGTGGAACCATCTGTCTGGGGATGGTATGTGGTTGAGAATGCTTGTTGGATGTTTAGTTGTTTGGCTAGCTCTCAGAGGGAATTGGCAGCAAATCTGGGGTCTTGATCTGATATGATTTTGTCAGGTAGTCTGAATCCAGTGAAGACTTTTTCTATTAATAGTTGTCCAATGTCGTCGGCGTTTGATCAATCTGAGGTTGGGATGAAAATTACCCCCTTCGTAAAGCCATAGCCTACCATGGACAATATTGCATTATGGCCAGTGCTAGGCAGTAGATCAGTGATAAGATCCCATGAGATCTGAGCAAATGGGTGTTTGGAAGATGATGGTGGAATTGGTTGAGTTGGTGCATGATCTGGTCTGCATATGATTTTGTGTTGTTGACATTCTGGACATCCTTTGATATAATTCTTTATGAATGTTGACATTCCTGGCCAATACACTTCTTTCTTGGCAAGGCGGTATGTTTCCTGTTCTCCAGGGTAGCCACATGTAGGGTGGTCATGGTATCTTGCGATGACATCATGTCTGAGTTGGAGGTCTTCTGGGATGATGACACATTCTTGGAATGTGAGGAGTGGACCGTTTGAGGTCAGAACTGTTCCAAAGTCTTTATCAGTGGTGTTAGGGTGAGTTTCCTTTAGGAGTTTGAATGCTTCAGTGGTTCTAGCATTGTATTTGGGTGATTCCATGATTCTTTCTTGGAGTTCCATATCGACTGTGGTGATAAAGAGGTGTTCTGGGAGTACTGTGATCAGGTTTTGATCTTCTATGTTGGTTGTGGCAACAAAGAGGTTGTTTGGAAGCATGGCGATGTCTTCATTATTGTTATCCTCATCAGGGATGTGGTCTGGACGTCTTGATAGAGCATCTGGTGCAGGGATCTTTGATCCTGGGATGTGTTCCAATTTAAAGTTGTAGTCGGCGAGGGTCTGGACCCATTGTGCTTGTTGGCAGTTGATTTTCTAGGGTTTTCGCCAGTATGTGAGGTTTTGATGATCTGTTCTGATACGGACAGTATGGGGGTTGTGTTATGAATAGTCCAGATCGAGAGGAACAGGAACAACTATTCAACTTTACAAGATGGGTACAGGAGACCACAGACCAGTTACAAGCACAGGAGTATGAAGACAAAGAAGGGGAATATTATAATGCCATGCAGGACCTGGCAAGAGAAGCGGGAATGGAGATAACTCTGGAGGATATTCTGGAATACCCTGAGGATGAAGAGGACAGCCATGGATCAACCAATCCAACCTCCGATGTAGATGGAAGTACCAAGAGAGTGGAGAGCGAGAATGGAGGAGACTCCATGGAGATAGAATCGGGAGAAGGAGATTATGAGTCAGAGGAAAGCAATGGAACATCACACAGCAGTAAGAACGAGGACACTGACTCATTGTAATATAAATAACAGTAGGATGCCATCAGCTAGGATGCGCATCATGGTCAAGACTGCAGACAACCAGTAGAACAGCCCAACTACCTATAACAAGTATATAGTGCCTCATAGGTATATAAGGCCTGTACAAGTAGAGATTAAAGCCCTAAGCTTTAATCTTGTTAACAGCGGTCATTAACCCTCTCTGCCTTAACTTGGTGTGTTCCCTTGTTATCTCATTGAGTGCGATCCACTAAGCTCTACAAGGCCAACCGTCTTGGACACCTTGTAGAGTGATTGAAGGCTGTCTCCAGTTATCCTTGGATACAGAAGGAGCATGGATCATAACAGGTTGCCAAGGAGGTAGTAGCACCATTCTTCAAGGGCTCAGATAATAGCAAGGAGTTCCCTGTCATAGATATCATAATTGCATTCTGCTGGTTCAAACATCTTTGAATCAAATGATATGGGTTTCCATAATCTGTTGATGTTGTGTTGGTACAGGACAGCTCCTGATGAGAATTTGGAAGCATCAGCTTCTATTTTGAAGGGTTTTGTGGAGTTGGGCATGAGGAGCACCAGTTCTTTTAAGAATTTGTTCTTGAGTGTTTCAAATGCTTTCTGTTGTTCTTCTTTCCATTCAAATTTGTTTGATTTGGATAGGAGTTGGTTAAGGGGTTTGGTGTGGTGGGAGTAGTTGCGGATGAACTTCTGGTAGAAGTTACAGAATCTGATGAATTTCCAAATGTGTCAGACTGTTTTTGGCACTGGCCAGTCTTCTATTCCCTTGAGTTTTCCAGGATCCATCTTGATTTCATCAGGTGTGATGATCATGCTGAGATATTTGAGTTGTTGTTTGTTGAACTTGCATTTCTCCATTTTGAGGTATAGGTCATTTTCCTGCAGGATCTGCAGTACTTTTTCCATAAGTCAGTTGGTTTCTTCCTGGGTTTTACCATAGATTAGGATATCATCCATATAGATGATGATTCCTCCTTTCTCCATTATTTCAGAGAATAGTGTGTCCATCATATGTTGGAACATTGTGGGACTATTGCAAAGTCCAAAAAACATAACAGTTGGTTCAAAAAGACCCATGGGACTCTTGAATGCTGCTTTCCATTGATCACCATCTTTGATTCTGACGTTATTGTATCCTAGGTGGACATCAAGCTTAGTGAAGTACTTAGCTCCTTTGAGTTTGTCCATGATAGAGGAAATCATGGGGATTGGGTAGGCATTTTTGACAGTGTGGTTGTTTAGATAACAATAGTCTTGGCAGGGTCAAAGGTCTCCTCCTCTCTTGGCAACAAAGAAGAAAGGTGATGCCATAGGGGATTTTGAGGGGTGGATGTACCCTTTTTGAAGGTTTTTGTCTATAAATTCCTTTAGTGCTTTTTCTTCAGCAGGTGCCACTTGATAAGGTTTCATTGATTTTGCTTCGAATGTCAGTTTTAGTTTGATTTCATGATCAAATGTTCTTGATGGTGGGAATTGTTCAGATGCTTTCTTGTTGAATATTTTAGCCCATCAGGCAAATCTCTGAGGTATCTTGGGTGGTTCCTTGTTTGATTCTGGTTGTTTTCCTTTTTGATTTGCCAATTTTGTTGGGTTATGTTGCTCATTGTGGAGCATCGTGGTGTGTGTTGCTTTGGCATTTACTTCTAATGGGGTTAGAAGCATCAGGTTCATTTCTCTTTCTAAAGAGAAGGTGTCAAGGTCAACATTTGACAGGTTGATGTATTCTTCAGGGTTTTCCTCAGGTTGAGAGGTTTTTCCAGCCATTATATCCATGGCAATGGAGTTGAGTTTGATGGGTCATCGTAGGGTTCTGAGGAGTTTGGAAAAGTCTTGGTGATTGATTTGGGGTTTTTAAGAGAATGTCTTGGTCTTCCAGTTGATGTTGGGATTGTATTGTTCTAACCAGGGAAATCTGATGATGAGATCCTTCTCACCAGTGTTTGTGATGTATGCTTCTAGTGTGCAATCTCTTCCATCAATGATGGTCCTGATTTTGATGTATTCATGGATCTTGCCATGTTGATTGTCAGTTCCATCAATGTTACTGAGAGGGATTGGTTGGTCCAGCCATTTGGTTTGATAACCATGTCATTCAACAACTTTGTGGGATATGAGATTCCCTTGGGCTCCTGAGTCTATCAGGGCAGTGATGGCCATGGGTTTTGATATCCATTCACTCCAAATCTTGATGGGTAAGAAAAGGGATCATTTATTTGGGGATAGTTGTAATTGTACAGAGTTTATTGAGAAAATGTCCTTCTGGGAGTGAGAGTATGAAATGTCCTTCTGAGTTCTGGAACGTGTAGGGGCACATCAATTGACAGCATTCCTTTTTAAAAATCCTGGAATGGACACATTTCTGGATCCTTGGCTAGTGCGGAATGGAGCTCTTGTTGGAGTTCAGGGTCAAGGTCATCGACCATTTGGTGCATTTGAGATGCAACTTCTGCAACTGCAAGAGAGTATTTGCATTGTGGTGATTGTTGGGTGTTCTGGTTCAGGAATCCAGGATGAGTGTTTTGTTGTCCAGAAAAGGGATGGTTTGGGTTTCTCACAGGGTGAGGGGGATTGGTATGCATTCCTGGGAAGTGTTTGGCTGGTGGTGGTTGTGGGAATTTACTGACCAAATGGTCTTTAGCTCCGCATTGGAAGCATTCTTGGTTTTGATATGATTTCATTTGTTGTCTGGTGACAATGGCATCTAACTCCAATGGTTCTTGTGTGGAGTCTTCTTTGGCATATTCTGGTTGTGGAATTTTGGGATAAGGATTCTCAAATCCTTCTTCTATCACAGCATGGTCTATTTCCATGGCATGCAGGTCTTGTGGAGTGAAACATGGAGCATTGCTCCTTTGGTAGAATTGTGCATAGGGCACGTTGTTGTTTGGATGGTTTGGTCTGCAGTTGGGCTGGTATTGGTTTCTTTGAGGGAACGTGTTTCTGGGGGTACCGTAAAGGGCATTGATTCTGCAGAAGTTGTCATTGAGTTTGTTGGCTCAGGTATACCAAGCAGTGATGGTTGTTGGAGGGTTCTCCAATTTGTCAATCTTCATTGCAATACAGCAATCAATTGCTTTATGATAGAGATCAATCAATGTGCGATCTTCATTAAGTCTGGATTAATGGATGAGTTCCTTGAACTGAGCATTGAATTCAGTCATTGGTTTGCCTGCTTGGTGCAGGGTCTGAAGTCTGGTGTGTGCATATGCATATTTGTCTGCCAGGGTGAATTCAGCTCTAAGCTGGGCAGTGAAGTCGTCCCATGACTCCATAGCTATGGGTTGTCCTGCTTGGGTTTGAGCATTCCTCTCATGGAGGTATTGTCTGGCCCAGGCTCAGGCATCTCCTGATTGCATCATCAAGAGGACAAATAGGGTTCTGGTGAGGTCGGTGTTGTAAGTGGTTGCATTAGTGAGCATGTAAACTTCACATTGGAAGATCCAATCTTCAAAGAGTCTTCTAGTTCCATTGAAGGTGATGGGTTTGAGGAGTCCTAACTCCTTTGGGGTTTGTGCAGCAGCCATTATTTGTAGTTGTCCAGGTAGCGGCAGCGGTGGTGTTGGTGGTTGTATGGGTGGTGCCAGTAGGGCTAAGGGTTGTACTGGTGCAGGTAATGCAGGTGGTTGAGGATCAGGTTCCAATTGATTGTTGTCGGTGATGTAGACATCTGAGTTGTTGTCTACTGGGGGAGTTCTTCCTTGATTTATTGCATATTTGTGGCATGTGAGTAAGTTTTCTTCTGATTGGGAAAGTTCTCTCAGTTGCTTGAGGGCATATTCGAGTTTTTGAAGTCCAAAGTTGTTTAATGGGTCTACTTTGGTGTGATATTCTTTGGCTTGTTTGCATTTTCTTTCTTCTCATTCATAATGTTCTTTTAATTCTCTTTTGTGTTGTATTCTTTGTCATTCTGCTAGTTCTTCAGCAAAACTTGTTCAAGTGTGTGTGGATGTTGATGCACTTGGGGTAGGTGAATCAAATGGAGATGGGGGGTAAAACGGCGACAGTATTTGAGTGGGTAAAGGGTTTCTTCTGGGATCCAGATTTTGGGTTCCTGATCCTGAGATTCTACTTCTCAATTTGGGAGGAGGTGATGGAGTTTCTCAGGCCAAGAACTTCTTTGGAGGCATGGTGGCAGTTGTCTAGCGATCGATTATTGCTAGAAGGATGAAAAATTGGGTTGCGATGATGGAGATTCCTGAATACAGGTTCCACAATCTGATGACACAGCAGTGGCAGGAGCATGTGATGCATTCGAGTTCTAGGGTGATTATTTGGTAGGCAATGAGGGTTGCAGTGGAGATGAAGACAAAAATGAGTAGGTAAACCAGGTCTTCTGGCAGGGAGAGGTTGAGGGACGTAGTAATGGCTACACAGAGAGGAGGTTTTCTTTCGCACATCATTTTGAACAACCAGAGTACCTTGACATGTTCAGTACATTGGCAAAGCAGAGCAGAGTAGAGGGTGAGCAAGAGATAAGCAGCAGAGTATCTTAGTGTTTTGTTACCCGGGTTAGGGGTTCGCTTGTGAGTAGCACAGGGTTCAACACAGGATGTCTATACAGACTTGGTCCTGTCTGACTAAGTGTGACTTGGAGATGATGGAGCACTATAGTCCGGCCAGTTTAGAGGCAAAGAGTTATAGGAGGCAAGAACTGTATAACACTAAGATAAGGATACAAGGTATTGTACTGTATCCTTATACATATACTTCTAAGTGTGGCTGTACTCCTACTATAATCATCTGGACCAGAGTAATTATGAGTCAGAGATAAGAAACATGAGGTGTATACTAAGAATAGTCCTTCTGATGTACACTACTGATGGTTTCATAGTGACATGGGAATGTAGATTAAAAATAACCGTCCTTCTGATAAAGCTTCTGATAACATCATCTCTCTGATCAGGAGATTGAGTGCATGGTTTCTGCTTTGCAGCACCCTCCTCCCCCTCCCAAGGCTACCTCCCCCTCCCATCTTACCAGGGTGGATAAGCTGATTGCTGGTACACCTGTACCTCCAGCCCCATCCCATCCTCCCCTTAGGTCTACCACCAGAGGGCCAACTTGCAGACAGCTCCTGGCTGCCTTTGAGTATACTCAGGCCAAGCCTCCTGCCATTGCAGACATTGTCCTGGTGATAAATCAGGGTCTCACACATGTCTCCTCCCAACTCCATGTCTCATCTGCTACATGGTCCTCCTATCATGGCCCTGAAGGCTCAGTTGCCACCATCTCTCTTGCTACAACTGGGGTTCCTACCCAGCTTGACATTGATACTGTAGTGCGGTTCCTTCCTCATGTCCCATCCATTACCAAGGCTCGTGTATGCCTCCCCCACTCCAGGTCTTATCTGAAGCTGGTTGATGTTCCCTGTACTGAGGGCCCTACCTTTTATCCTGCCATCCGTGATGCAGTTACTACTGTCTTTGCAACATGTCCCTTGGCTTCCCACCTCCAGCTTGTTGGCCTCCCCCACCCAGTGCGTAACTCCCACTCTGCAGACTCTGCTACAGTTTGGTTTGAGATCTGGGATTCTCAGGCTGGGTCAAATGCAGCTGCTGCTAACCTCCAGAGTGTATTTATTGGAGACACTCTCTGCCATATTTGATGTGCCCAAGCTCATCCTAGTGTGCCTCAGTGCAACTGTTGCTGGGCCTGGGGCCACTATGGTAAAGTCTGCCACAGGGAAGCAGCTACTTGTCCCCAGTGCATGGGCCCCCACCAGGAGTCCAACCACCATGCGGTTGCACAGTGCTGTCAACCCAGACCTAAGGCCTCCCCTCCTGTCCTTGGTACCCCCAGGGATCAACCATGCTCTCATGCTTCCAAGTGCTGCAACTGCAGTGGTGCTCATGCTGCTAATGACCAACACTGCCCCTTCTGGTGTAACCAGTTCAACCCAGACTGGATTTCTAGATGCATTGCCCACCAGGCTTCCTTGAAGTCTGAGGTCAGGGCTTCCAGAGCTGAGGCAGCTAGTGCTGCAGCAGCCCTTTCCTCTACTACTGGCCTCAGGCAGGCCCCCACAATCCCTTCCCCTGCACCCCCTGCCTCTCCTGCTGCTGGTAGTGTAGTGGATATGGAGACTGAGCCTTCCTCCCCTCCCCCTCTCCTCCAGCCTCTCTCCCTTCCCCTACTAGACCAACTTCTCTCCCCTTTCCCCCTGCTACTGACTCTTCTATGGTTGTACCAGAGACCCCTCCAACCTCCTCCCAGCATCATATCCAGCTTGCTTCTCTCAATGTCTGGTGCCAAAATGTAAGCTGCAACTACAATTATGTTGCTGATGTTCTTGAACAGAAGAGGGATTCTGTGGATGTTCTATTTCTTCTGGAGCCCCCCTGGCATATTGTCAGGAGTGCTCCCTCTACTGCCAATCTGGATGGCACTCTTGTTGTAGGCCCTCCTATTCACCCTGACTGGTTACTGGTATACAGAGACCCACACTTCCTGGAGGAGTCTCACTAACATCTAAGGGCCTTAGCCTATGTGCACAAATGACTCTCCCCTTGGCACCCTACTCTTAGGAGGGACCTTGTGGACCATCGGGATATTGTCCTTCTTTCTCTCTCTCCTCCCTCCTCACCCCCTCTCCACATCCTGGGTGTGTACTCAGATGACCAGGCCACAGCACTGTCCTTCCTAGAGGATTGCATGAGCATTATTCTCCAGTGTCTTTTCATGGGTGGGGACTTCAATGTACAATCTGCTGACTGGGATCCCAACTTTGACTCTGTACCCCAGCTGGCCACCCAACTGGAGGAGCTTGCCTTTGATCTGGACTTGGCCAGATTCTTTCCCCTTTTCCCTGGCCCTACCCACTTCCCCAGGGATCGCACAAAGTCCCCCTCAGTCATTGATCTAGCCTTTGTCCCATTTGAGGTGGCTGGCTCACTTAGGCATAACATTCATCCTGTGGGACATCATCTTGCTGATCATGCTGCCTTGGCCCTCTCTCTTCCCATTTCTCCTGCATCTATTGGTGTTATTAAGCACTCCATTAAGTGGGACTCTGAGGAGGAGACTGCCTTCATCAGTAATATTTCTACTGCCTGCTCACTTCTGGTCCCCCCCCAGCCTGGTGTTGAGGGTGAGGTTGACAGAGTGGCTGATGCAATTGGGTCAATCTTCGAACAGGCCTAGGCCACTCACTCCAAGTCATCCTTTATTACCCATCGCTCCAAACCCTGGTGGACAGATGATTGTACACTCACTCTCCACTCTTACCTGGCTACCAAGAGTGATGATGATCACAAGTCCTTCTGTCAGTGCACTCGGGAGGCCAGGTACATATACTTTGATGCTCATATCCATGAGATTGCTACCACCAGCTTGTGCCCATGGGATCTCATGTGCTGGACAGGCCCTCACTCTCTGCCTCCCTGTGAGTCAATGACTTACCAAGGCCACCCTGTAAGGGCAACCTGGTTGCTGCATTGTGTTGGCTGAGCAGGGAGAAACCTTAGTATCATTTCCGGACTTCTACTAAGTACATACCTGAGCAGGGAGAAACCTTAGAGAATTGAGTAAGGTTTCTCCAAGCTCACCTACACTACTTATACTACCTGCTGTAAGGTCCAAGTTGAGTAATCTACTCTACATAAATGGCTATGAGGTGTCAGGGATGCCTAAAGTAAGTATAGTTGGGAATGGGCTCGGGTTAGGGTCATGCATGCCAGTGAGGGTTCGCATCTGCATCAGAGGGGTGTAGGAGGGGATTCCAAGTGCTGGAGTGCAGGGGGACAGATTTCTGGGCCCAGGAAGGCTGGAAATTGTATTTCCGAGTGCAGGAGGGCTGGACATCAGATTTCCGAGCATTGGGAGGCTGGGAATTGCATTTCTGAGTGCAGGGAGGTTGGGGATTAGATTTCCAAAGGTAGGGAGTCTGGGGATCAGAATTCCAAATTTGCAGTTGTGGGCATTGACCTGGAGTTCCCCTTACACACCCCCTCCATTCCTTGGATGATCTCTTCCCCTCCCTCCATGCAGCTTTCAACTCAGCTGAGGGCAGACAGGTTGACTTGTCACCTCTTTCTGTTCTCTGGGACAGAGACTTGTTGTCTTGGGCCCCATTTGCCATTCCTGAACTCCATGAGGCTTTGGAGGGCTGCTCCAACCACTCTGCACCAGGTTCTGACCATATCACATGGAAGCATCTGAAGCTCTTGGTCTTCTGTCCCAGGATTGAGGGTCTCTTCTTAGCTCTAGCTAATGCCTGCATCTCTGAGGGAAGGTGGCCTGAGTATTTCAAGGGCTCTTGCTCAGTGGTTATTCCCAAGCCTGGGAAGGACGACTGCTCCACTCCCAAGTCTTTCTGCCCAATTGCCCTCCTTAATACCCTAGATAAGCTTATTGAGAAGATGATTGCCCACTGCATGCAGTTTGATGCTGTGTCTAATGGAATCTTCCACTCCAACCAACTGGGAGGCATCATCCAGAGGTCCATTGAAGATGCTGGTCTCTTCCTCACCCATGTAGTTCATGCTGGCTGGGCCAAGGGCCTTGTTTCCAGTGTACTGGCATTTGACATTGCCCAGTTCTTCCCCTCCATTAATCATGAGGTTCTACTGGAAATCCTTCAACTTATGGGCTTTCCTGCTTCCCTTGTCTCCTTCTTCCAGTCTTATTTGGTGGGACACTGCACATGCTTTGTATGGGGCTCTGCTGAATCTGAGTGGTATCCTTCTAGTGTGGGTGTAGGCCAGGGCTCTGCACTCTCTCCTGTCCTCTCTGCCCTTATTGTGGCTCCCATCCTCCATCTCTTCAATCATCATTCCTCCATGGACCACATTAATACTACAGCTCTTTCTTTTGTGGATGATGGCCTTCTTATTATGCAGCACAAGGACTGGGCTGACAACTTGGCTGTTTTCTGCCAGGCTTATGCAGTCATTCACTCCTTGATGGACTCCCTTGGCTTGGTTCTGGAGCACTCCAAAACAGAGGTGTTCCACTTTTCCTGCTGCCACAATGATGTGGCTCCTCCTTTAGACCTTGGATTTGCTCCCTTCTCAGGTGACACTCCTCTGACCACCAAACCAGTCTGGTGATACCTGGGCTTCTGGTTTGACTGGCATCTGTCCTTCAATGCCCATGTATGGTTCTATTCTACCAAGGCCTTTGCTACTGTGCATGCTATGGGGATGCTTGGCAACTCTGCCTGGGGCCTCACTGCAGACCAGAAGTGTCTCCTCTATTGTTCCTGTGTAGTCCCTATCATGACTTATGGCTCTTCCTTATGGTTCTTCCATGGTGCTCAAGTGAAGGGCCTCCTCTCTCTGCTCCAATGTGCTCAACACAAGGCTGGCCTCTGGATCACAGGTGCATTTAGGACCTCTCCTGTTGGGGGAGTCAATGCACTAGCTGGCCTTATCCCCCTCCACCTTCATCTTCGCAAACTGTGTGATAGGGCTGCCCTCCACATTTGCAGGCTTCACCACACTCATGCTCTTCACTCCCTCCTGGATTGGTGCTCTACCTCCACAGTTAAGCACCCACTGGCCATCCCCTTTCTTGCCCCAGGCATTTGCAGATGGACTGGTGGTGCTCTCCAGGACTTTGACAGGTTGGCTGCCAAGGCCACTGACCCTCTGATTCCTTTCCCTTCTGTTGGTAGACCAGGCCAATGCCTGCTTGACTTGTATTCAGATAGGTTTTCCTTTCTCTCTCTTCCTCCTGGGTCCCACACACCTGTGGAGATTCAGCTCTTTCACAGTAGGGTAGACACCATCATTTCCTCCTCCTCTTGTTCCCAGTTCTCTCCCTTAGTTTGCATTTCTACCCACTCTCCCCTTCCCAATTCTGGGCTGTGCACATCAGCCTCAGTTGCTATCACCCTCTCTTCTTCCTCTATTTTTAGTGTATCTCTCTCCCCTGGTCAGGGTCAATGATCCTGTGCTGCCTTACTGTATTTGCCTTGCACTCTGGTTTATGTACTTCTCTCTCTCTTGTTGATAATGCTTCAGATATTACTGTCCTTATCTCTTCTTCTTCTTTTCCTTCTTGTAAAACCATTCTTGATCCCTCCCCTGACTCTGGACAGGCTCACTCTCTGGTGGTCATTAAGGCCTTATTCCCCTGGCTGGCACCTTCTCCCTCCCAGACAGTCAAGTTTGTCTCTATCCCCTCCACATGGTAGCTCCCTGCCTTGGCTTCAGTTACTTATGAGGCCAAATCTGCATGCTTCTCTGCTTCTGTAGCTTCTCCAACCACACTGGACTTCCTGCAGGCTCAGGCTTCTCTTACTGCATCTGCTGAGTGGCAGAAGGACTTTGCAGCCTCATCCATATACTGTGGCTCCCAATTTCTCACCATCTTTGATAAAAGCAACAAGCCCCTTGCCCCATCATCCTTACACCATGGAACTTGGCTCATCTTAACCACCAAGGACCCACCATCTCTCACTGCTCACCTCACCCACTTTATTACCAGCCATGCCCCTATTGGGGAATACTGCCAGTGGTTCTTCCCTGATGAACCAGTCCAATGCCAATGTGGTGAACTTCTGGAGACCCAGGACCACATCCTCTATGACTGCCCCTACTTCTCAAGGACAAAGTCCAACCTTCAGTGTAACACTTCCCTGCTGCTCTCTGACTTAGTTCAGTTTCTCCAAGACAACCCAGCTGCCTTTGCCTTTCCTCCAAAGCCTGCTGCTTCCCAAGGGATTCCTGCCTCCAGAGTGAGCTGACCACCCTCTTCTCCCTCTCTGTCACCTTCCTACCCTCCCTTTGCAGCCATACAGTAGGTCAAAAAACTGTCCCAATGTTTTCACCATTTGCAAAGATTAGCTAATAGTGGACCAAGGTTATTATATAAATACTTGGGAAAATAGACAATGATAATATAGCATATTGGGATCCTGAATCCGTTTAAACCACGTGATTTGTCCAAGAAGTAATGGATCAATTAATCATTTAAAATATTAACTCATTGGGACAGTTTTTTGACCCTCTGTCATTTTCCTAATTAATACATTGTATAGCCTCCTTTTGCCTTGATAACTACCTTGAGTCTTCTGGTCATGCTTTCTATAAGTTTTTGACACCTTTCTGCAGCATCCCCATTCCACTTTACCACCAACCTGTCCCATAATTCATTTATTCCCTTAGATGGTTTCTCATACCCCTTCAACCAGTCCTTTGGGTATATCCAGAGGTGTCCAATGGAATTGGGGTCAGGGGATTGTGCAGGCTATAGTAGAATTTGCATATTGTTATCTTCAAACCACTCTGTTGCACTTTTAGACTTGTATTTTGAGTCATTGTCCTACTGGGATACCTACTCCTTCTCCTCTATCTCCAAAGTTTTAAAGCTGTTCACTATCCTATACTCCAAAATCTCACAGTACTGCTCTACATCTATAATCCCTTCAATCTCCACTAACATTCTTACTCCTTTCTATCCCATAGCCTGCCATACCATAATGTTACTACCACCTTTATGCTTAACAGTAGGAATAATAGTCTTGTCTGCGAGTCCTTCCCCCTTATACATCTTCTCATATGACCCAAGCTTGTTGATTTTTGTTTCATCTGTCCATAATATCCTTTTTCAATCTTCCACTGTCCAATCCTTGTGCTTGTAGTGAATTTGAAGTGAGCAATTCAGTATTGCTTCTTATGAAGAGGTCATTTAGTCATAACAACAAACCAGAAATTGTTCTTCTTGAGCATATTTCAGATTGTTTGAAGTGTGACAGGAGTAGAAAAAATAGGATTGATGAATTGAGTGACTTGAACAGCATTGTCTAGCTTCCCAGGGGTGATTTAGTCAATTATTGATTATTTATTCTGAGAAGATAGCATGGAGGATTGTCCTCCTTTATTGTTTTCCTCATCATAATCAACTTCTTTCATGATGTGCTCAATAGTACTCTTGCTTAGACCAGTTTGGACTGAGTTTGTTGCAGAGAATAGCCATTCTGAAGAAGAAAAATGACTTGAGAGCACTGGGTAAAAGATATAGTTTTTATAATATAATGGTAAGATGAAAAGATGGTTGAAGTGATTTAAATATGATCATCTGATATAGAAGAGGTCACATGACAATTTTTGTCATCCTCACGCTTGATTTGGTATTGATTTGGCCTGTCCAACCCCAGATTTTAGGAAAATGACAGAGGGTCAAAAAACTGTCCCAATGAGTTAATATTTAAATGATTAATTGATCCATTACTCCTTAGACAAATCACATGGTTTAAACGGATTCAGGATCCCAATATGCTATATTATCATCATTTATTTTCCCAAGTACAGTAAGGAACAAAACCCTTCCAATGATTTTTATACTTCAACAAATATGTTAATAACTGCCTACCTACTAAGGATGAAACCTTCATATTTTAATTGGGAATACCTATATGACTCATATATCATCCTGCCAAATATCATTACATCATATGCCATTTTGAGAAGTCAGTGAATTAAACAATCATTTAAGGTCATTGGAAGGGTTTTGTCCATCTCTAAGAAATTACCAAGATTTACACTTATAGTACTTTGTATACCCTCCCCTGGCATCCAAGACAGCCTGAACCCTATCAGGCATACTTTCTATCAGATTCTGACACACTTCTGCTGGAATCTGATCCCATTCCTTTTGTGTCCTATCCCATAATTCTTCCATCCCCTGAGGTGGAGTGTCATACTCCCCTAACTTGATTTTAAGGTGAGTCCACACATGTTCAATTGGATTAAGGTCTGGAGATTGTGGGGGCCACACCATAACCTCCATTTCAGCTGCTTTGAACCATTTTTGAGCCTTGGTACACCTATGTTTGGGATCATTATCTTGTTGAAAGACAATATCCTCCACCTCTTTGTCATACCACTCCAGGCTCCCCTTGAGTTCATCCTCCAAAATGGTGACAAATTGATCACCATCCATCTTACCATTAATCTTGGCTGCCAACCCTGGACCTTCCCACAGCATACAGCCCCATACCATAATGGAACCTCCTCCAAACTTTGTGGTTCCCTGCACCAGCCTATCACTAAGCCTCTCCCCTGCTCTTTTCCAGACCCAAACCCTGCCATCTGACCCTAAGTGATTGATTTTGGTCTCATCTGACCAAACCACCCTCTTCCAGTCTTCCAGAGCCCAGTCTGCATGTGCCTCTGCCCACTCCAATCTTTTCCTCTTGTGTATAACAGAGAGTTTAGGCTTTTTCCACTTGATTACAGCCTTCATTCCAGCTTTTTTGAGTGCTCTGCAAACTGTTTTGGATGATAGAGGTTGGTCAATGACAGTACAAAGGGTTCTGGTGATTTGGGAGGCATTTTCAGCCTTGTGGGATGTGATAAGATGAGTGGCATATTTGATATTGCCAACAGAAAGCTTGATTGGGCGGCCACCAAGTGACTTTGAAAGTGTTGAATGATGTTTGGAGTGAAGATGAGATATAGTGCTGAGGCCAAGACCAGTGGTAGAAGCAATATGGGTAGCAGAGTGGCCTTTGTCCAAAAGGGAAAGAATATGGTTGCATTGAGTCATAAAGAGGGATTGCATGTTAGCAAAATGAGGTTGGGGGGGTGGTGTGAGCTAGGGAAGTGAGCAGCTATATTTATACATTATTCCAACCAGTCACATGACATTTATTTGCACTTATTTGGCTGTAATAAACAAAATCATGTGATTAGAGTAAAGACGGACAAAACCCTTCCAATGATCTTAAATGATTGTTTAATTCACTGACTTCCCAAAATGGCATATGACGTAATGGTATTTGGCAGGATGATACATGAGCCATATAGGTATTCCCAATTAAAATATGAAGGTTTCATCCTTAGTAGGTGGGCAGTTATTAACATATTTGTTGAAGTATAAAAATCATTGGAAGGGTTTTGTCCCTTACTGTATTTACATAATCACCTTGGTCCACTATTAGCTGATCTTTCCAAATGGTGAAAACATTGGGACAGTCTTTTGACCTACTGTACATAGTTTATCACATGGGGCCTCTGGCCCTATCTCTTTAGCTAATCCAATGTAGTAGATACTCATTGGTGTGGACTGCTAACAAGCCCTGCATAATAAATTGTTGATTTTTTAAAAAAAAAAAAAACTACAACCAACACCATACCCCAGCCCCCATCCTTAAACCAGGAGACCGAGCTTACTTAGATGTGAGCAATGAAAAGTGGATTACTTTATGAGATCAAAAATGAAGTTTGTTAACAAGTTTGCTAATTCCGACTTTATAAGTTTGTGGGGGAGAGATTGTCACAGATTTCCAGAAATATATTCAATTCTAATGTTTTTAGGGTCTTGGTAAGTTATTTTCTTAGTCTCCAACTAGACAGACAGTTGTCCTATCTGAATACAATGGGAACTTTGACGGTCATTACTATATAATATGTTAACTAATATCTTCACAATTTGATAAGTCAGGCAAAATGCAAGCTTTTGCAATCAGTGAACCTCCATAGACCTAGCACACAATGTGTTCTAATGGGCCCTAGCATACTATGTTCTTTTCTCTTGACAATACTATAAATTTACACTACCCAGCAAGACAGGCTTTTGACAAGCTCCTGCAGTAAGTGTCTTTAAGCTAGTAGGCCTAGCGGACAGCGTTATCTAATGGGCCCTAGCACACTACAGTTTCTGAACAATGCAATAAAACTTTATACTACTCAGCGAGACAGGCTTCTTGCAAGCTCCCGCAGTAAGTATCTTTAAACTAGATAGACCTAGTGGACAGCATTTTCAACAGGCCCTAGTGTACTATGTTCGCTTCTCAATTAAACAGCTCTACAATTCAATGGTATACTTCTAAGGCAAGGCCTCTAAGAGGAACCCAAAGAAACGGAAGTTAGTGAACTTTCTACTTAAGAACAGAAGAGTTGTAGCAACTCATATTCAGTTCTTGAGTCAAGCAGAAGGGTCTGTCAATATCTCAATCATTTCAAAGGGTCTGGTTTTAAAGAGTATAACTCTTTAAGTCTCTGGTGGTCTATGACCAAAGAAAATCATGTAAAATTGCTTTATATTCCTATCCTAATCGACCATACAATCAGGGGGGGGAAATAGGCAAGCAGTTTCTTGCCTCCCATGTAATTTACAGACGAGTTTTTATAACAATATACAATTAACTTATGGGTATACCTGAAACAAGCCTTCAGCTTCATCATTTTATTGTCTCCTCATCATTTAGGAGCATCATTCTAGGAGTTCCAATATCAGCAACATCAATTTGCTCTCAGGGACTTGCTCCCTAGGTGCCTGGCTATTTATATCACAGCCAGCCAGGTTAGCAAGTTTCCTTACTAATGTTTATCTATTGGTTTTTATTTTATTCTTGGACTCTCCATACCTGAGTTTTCAACCCTAATGTTCTAAAGTCCACTTCCATAGTCTTCAGGCAGTAGACTAACACTAGAATTAATTAACTTATTCTATTCTTATCAATCTTCATTTTCTAGTTCATCATTTCTGATCTCTTTTTGTTTCTATGAGGGAGCATCCTTCCCTGAGTACCCTGTGGGATACCCCCATTCAATCCCTTAGGTTTCAATATCATCAGAACTGTTCCAAGGGGATATTCTTGTCAGGACATTAGCTAATCCCTACATTCTTTTGTCAAGATTCACTCCTGGACCTGTTATTATGACTAGGTACCATCCAGATGACATAGGTGTTGCAATTTGTCTGCTTTCTAGGGCAGAGGCAAAGAAATGGGTCTTTTGTGCAGTCATGAGTATCTTAACTAATATCTTAGTTAACACAGTATCAGATACAATGCTTGGGTACATTCATACCAGAGTCATTCTTCCATAGCCTTATCACCAATAAGTTAGTTAACATCACTTTTACTTGTCTGGATGTTCTGGTTCTGTTTCTGAGATGTCCGCCTTCACATATTTTAGATAGTATTCTAAATCTCTTGCACCCAGTGTCTGACCATGGCCATATACTGATATTATTTGGTAACGGAGAGTTAATTACTTTATTAGCTAGTGATTTCACAAATGAAATGATTTTGCAGCACAACAGTGATATCCAAACCACCCAACCATCCAGAAAGTTGTCCCACCTCAGGCTTGGTCCCTATGAAGTAGAATGACAAGCTGGCACCAATGCCTATCACTTGAAGCTCCCTAGATCCATGTGATGCCTTCATCCAGTGTTCAATATTGTGAAACTCTCCCTCATGCTGGATGACCCATTCCCAACCCAACAGCTGCCCCCACTACCGGATCCAGTGGTCGTCAATGATGAAAAAGAGTGGGAGGTGGAGGAGATCCTAGCCAGCCAACTTGTGCAACAAAAACTCAAGTTTCTGATCAAGTGGAAAGGTTTTGGCTGCAAACACAACTCCTGGGAAGACTCCACCAATGTATGTGCTCTGGAGCTTGTCAAGAATTTCTACAAGTGACATCCTGGGACCCCATGCTTCATACGAGCCCTCCAGTTTGACTTTATTCCATTCCAACCCATCCGAGCCATCATGTCAAGTCACCACAATCTAGAAGGGGGGGTGGATATAAGGGGACACCCCAAACACCCCAGCAACACTCCCAACACACTGTACATCCCTCCTTTTAAATTCTTAAGCCCCATGCACAGTCAAAATACCCCAGATATCCCCTCATTGACCAGATGAACCTTTTCCTTCACTCTCCACACTTTCCTTAACCTCCTTCTGCCCTCCTTTATTCCTGTAGACTTTAGACAGCCACCCTCACTCCTCACATTGGTTTCAAACATGTTTGCCCTTTGTGTAGCACCCAGACACCACAGCCAGGTTTGGTTCAACTTATATTGATTATATAAGTCATATATATACATAGTTTCACCTGCAGGGGTTTCTCTATCCTATTCTCTTAGGATACCCCTACAGGTATGTGCTCTGTACTTAACTTACAGATTAATAAGACTTAGGATACCCCTGCGGTGTCTTTTCAGCTCTCCCTAAGCTGTCAAGGTGTTATCAGAAGTCCCCTTAACTCCCCTTATCAGAAGCCTCACTGGAAGGAACTCTTATCAGAAGCACCCAAAGTACATAAATAGACAGAAGACCAGTCATCCTGAAACAATCAGAAGAACCATCAGAACAATCTATACTTAGATAGATAAGGATATGACTCACTTACTTGGGTCCAGATATATATAGTAGGAGCACAGCCACACATAGTAGTATATAAGGATACTGTACCATACCCTTGTATCCTTATCTTAGTGTTATACAGTTCTTGCCTCCTATACCTCTTTGCCCTTAAACTGGCTGGACTATAGTGCTCCATTGTCTCCAAGTCATGCCTAGTAGGACAAGACCAAGTCTGTATAGACATCTTGCCTCAAATGCCATGCTACTCAAGAGTGAACCCCTAACCCAGGTAACACAAGGCCTCCCAGGTTGCCCTAACACACATCTAACCAGGAAGACAGCACACTGAGGCTGGTAACATAGGTGCAAGGTATGAAGCTCAGGTTTCCACAAGTCAAAGTGGGAAGAGAACATGAGGGTAGATGGGGATGATCACTGGGGAAGGACACCCAAGCACCATCAGCATCAAATATGATACTGACATGCTGCAAAGCAAGCCAACCAACAGAAATCAAATTGATAGGGATCCCCAGTGCAAAACAACAGTCACACAAATGGAGATTGATCATAGTCCCATCAACAACAAAACAAACAGTGATGGTATCACAGCCAGGCACAACAAGTGCACCACAATTTGCAGCAGTGATAGAGATGGGTGGTACCTCAACAAAATCCATGAAGAATTCATGGCAACAGAAGATATGATGAGTACATCCAGAGTCAAGGAGACCATGAAAATCATTCATGAGCATAGATGGCAAAGAGGACAGGAATGCAGATGATTGCCCTAAAAGTGGACCAGAGTAAAGGGAAGTGGAGAAGTGTGTATTTGCAACTTGTGCATTGGGTACAACCATTATGTTTGCAAAAGGTAGTAGATTATTCAGTAAGTCAGGAGACAGATCATTAACACCCCCATCATAACCAATTGCATCAAGCTCACACCCATCCTGACCTGAAATGACAGCAACCTGAGTCATAGGATGAGAGTGAAATTGAGCATTACCAAGTAGGGGACCTGCATGACAGTAACCATCTGGTGGCATAGTGTGTGGTGCATGTGATGCAGTAGAGTTGGGAATAGGAACAGAAGCAGGGGGTGGAGGCCTCCCATGTGAAGAAGGATGGGGAGAGGAATCAGACCTGAACATGATATGTCTGTTATGGAAAGAGCTATGGGTAGCCTCAATAGAGCCAATAGCCTCCAGGAAACCATAGGGATTGTTCTCATCATACTCTGCAATTGTTTCATAGACACAAGACTTGACAACCACAAAAGGAGTAATGGTGTCTGGAATACATTGTAAGAAGTTGTCAATGGCAAGAGTGATGGGTAAAGGGGAATGAGTGGAATGAATGTGGGAGAAAGCTGCACACCATTGACTGCAGTAGTCCAAAGTACGACCAGCAGTAAAACGTAAATGCAAAATGGTATCCCATGCAACCTTGCCAGCATGCCAGTCCTGGGCAGAGTAGAGCCTGTGAAGTTCAAGGTAGAGAACATGTGTGGAACAATCACCAAGAGATGCCACTGGTGTATGGACAATGGGGGACAGCTGATTTATGATCATATGTATGATGATCTGGTCATCACACCACCAAGTCATCAACACAGCCAGTTCATCAGGAGTTGGATCCAATGACAATTCAGGGGCAGTAGATGCCACAAAGCCTTCTGGAACATTGAGGGCAAGTGATGAGTCATATATGTGATCCAAAAGACCCATCAAAGCAATAGCAGAGTGTATGGTCCAGTCCCAGAGGTCAAAATCAGGCTTCCTACTCAACAATGGAATATGGGTCAAATTCAGAACAGTAAGGGAGGCACGAAGATAAGGATAGAAAGGATTAGAACCATATCAATGATTAAAAGGGTTGTTTGTTGACAATGAAGTGGATAATGAAGGCTTAACAGAAGACAAAGGAAAAGGTTTCATATTTGGATTGAAATGAGGGGGAAGGTGATGCTGATGCAGTGGCAGATGATGAGGAGAAGATTTGAAAGTGAAACAAGTAGTGTTATTCTGGTGAAAAATGTGTGATGGTTTAGAATTTGAAACATGGGTAACAAAAGTGGAACTTGTGTCCAGATGAGAAGGAAGATGACCTCAGGTATCCATCACATTGTCATGGTCATCCTCAGACCCAGGTATGACTGTGGCATCAATGAGTTGTCCAGGATCAGACATGGATGGGTGAATTCAGTGATGTGTGTGGGACATTATCAAGGAATGATTATATGTGTATATGTTAAATAAAGTGACAGATCACTTACTAGTTAGTGATGAATTGTGATATATAAGTAATTACTTGTTATATACACCCATCCCTTGGGGATGAGGGAGACAAATGAGTGTGATGATTAGATGAGTAAAGACAGTAGGTTTGAGATACAAAAGAGTGGAAGAAAGGGATTGAGACAAAAAGTGGGTCTGGAGAACTAACTCCCCAAGGTGCACGAGCACCTGAGCTTTATACTACCCAGAGGACAATTAGCTATGACTACTAGAATACGTTGCAAAGGAAGAAGAATGAGTATCTATGGAAACAGAGATGAGAACTATGCTAGAGAACGAGAGGGGCATTGTGCCACCGGGAAGCACAATGCCTTGGGAGTCGAGACACGTTGGGATTGATAGCATAATGCTGGGGAGGGAGCATGCATGAAGTTCTGCTTGCAAGCGCGTTTCCTCCCTCACATGGGAATGACCACGACAGGTAGAGATTGCCATGTCTGTTATCAGAATTCCATCAGAAGGACAGTTATTTTTAGCTACATTTCCCATGTCACTATGAAACTATCAGTAGTGTACATCAGAAGGACAATTCTTACCATATGCCTCATGTCTCTTATCTCTGACTCATAGTTACCTCAGTCCGGACTATTATAGTAGGAGTACAGCCACACTTAGAAGTATATAAGGATACAGTACAATACCTTGTATCCTTATCTTAGTGTTATACAGTTCTTGCCTCCTATAACTCTTTGTCCTTAAACCGGCTGGACTATAGTGCTCCATCGTCTCCAAGTCATGCCTAGTAGAACAGGACCAAGTCTGTATAGACATCCTGTGTCGAACCCTGTGCTACTCAAGAGCGAACCCCTAACCTGGGTAACAAAACACTAAGATACTCTGCTGCTTATCTCTTGCTCGCCCTCTGCTCTGCTCTGCCGACGTACTGAACGCGTCGAGGTACCCTGGTTGTTCAAAACAACGTGCGAAAGAAAACCGCCTCTCTGTGTAGCCATCGCTACGTCCCTCAACCTCTCCCCGCCAGAAGATCTGGCTTACCTACTCATTTTCGTCTTCACTTCTACCGCCACCCTCATCGCCTACCGAATCATCACCCTAGAACTCGAACGCATCACGTGCCCCTGCCACTGCTGTGTCGTCAGATCGTGGAACCTGTATTCAGGAATATCCATAATTGCCACCCAATTCTTCATACTTCTAGCAATAATTGATCGCTAGACAAATATCACCATGCCTCCAAAGAAATTCTCAGCCCGAGAATCCCCATCACCTCCCCCTCCTCCCAAATCGAGAAGCAGAATCTCAGGATCAGGAACCCAAAACCCAGATCCCAGAAGAAACCCTATCCTTACTCAGAAACCACCCCCGTTCTATCCTCCATCCCCATTTGATTCACCTAAACCACGTGCATCAATGTCCACTCAACTAGTCCCAACAACATCATCAAGCTTCTCAGCCGCATTAGCCGAAAAACAAAGACAACGTGAAGAACAAGAAAAACGCGATATCATCGCAAACCAACTTTCCCCAGTTGAACTCAAAAGACTTCAACAGGCCGTACAACAACCAAGAAAACTCACAGGTTCTGAAGAGAATCTCCTGTCAAGACACGAAGCCTTCGTCGAACTCAACCGAGGAAAAACTCCCATAGATAACGATTCAGACGTCTATATAACAGACGACAACCAATCGGATCCTGATCCACAACCACCCGCATTACCCGCACCAACCGTACCCTTAGCCCTACCGGCTCCTCCTTTACGACCAACACAACCACCATCACCACCACCGCCGCTGCCACCCGGACAACTACAAATAATGGCAGCCACAGCTACCCCAAAGGAGTTAGGACTCCTCAAACCCATCACCTTCAATGGAACTAGAAGACTATTTGAAGATTGGATCTTCCAATGTGAAGTTTACATGCTCGCTAATGCGACCACCTACAACACCGACCTTGCTAGGACCCTATTCGTCCTTTCGACGATGCAATCAGGAGATGCCCAAGCCTGGGCTAGACAATACCTCCATGAGAGAAATGCCCAAACTCAACAAGGGCAACCCATAGCCATGGAGTCATGGGACAACTTCACCACTTGACTTAGAGCCAACTTCACCCCAGCAGACGAACATGCGTACGTGCATACCCGACTTCAAACCCTGCATCAAGCAGGCAAACCAATGACCGAGTTCAATGCTCAGTTCAAAGAACTCGTCTGACAATCCGGATTAAATGAAGATCGCACTCTAATCGATCTATACCGCAAGGCAATCGATCGCCATATTGCCATGAAGATCGACGAATTGGAAAACCCTCCGACAACTATCACCGCTTGGTACACCTGAGCAAATAAACTCGACGACAATTTCTGCTGAATCAACGCCCTCTACGGCACCCCCAGAAACACGTTTCCCCAAAGAAACCAATACCAACCCAACCGCGGACCAAGTCGTCCAAACAATAACGTGCCCTATGCACAGTTCTACCAAAGGAGCAACGCTCCACGATTCACCCCACGCGACCCACATGCCATGGAAGTAGACCATGTCACAATAGAAGAAGGATTCGAGGATCCTTATCCCGAAATCCCACAACCAGAATATACCGAAGAAAACTCCACACAAGAACCGTTGGAGTTAGACGCCGTTGTCACCAGACAGCAAATGAAATCATACCAAAACCAGGAATGCTTCCGATGTGGAGCCAAAGATCATTGGGTCAGCAAATGCCCTCAACCACCGCTAGTGAGACGCTTCCCAGGGATGCGTACCAACCCTCCTCGTCCTGCGAGAAACCCCAACCGTCCCTTTCCTGGACAACAAAACACTTGTCCCAGATTTCCAAACCAGAATGCCCAACAATCACCGCAATGCAAGTATTCCCTTGCCGTCGCAGAAGTCGCATCTCGGATGCACCAAATGGTCGATGATCTCGACCCCAAACTCCAACAAGAACTCCACTCCGCGCTAGCCGAGGATCCGGAGATGCGTCCATTCCAGGATTTTTAAAAAGGAACGCTGTCGACAGATGTGCCCCTGCACGTTCCAGAACTCAGAAGGACATTTTGTACTCTCACTCCCAGAAGGACATTTTCTCAATAAACTCTGTACAATTACGACTATCCCCGAATAAATGATCCCTTTTCTTACCCATCAAGATTTGGAGTGAACGGACATCAAAACCCGTGGCCATCACCGCCCTGATAGACTCAGGAGCCCAAGGGAACTTCATATCCCATAAAGTCATTGAACGACATGGTTATCAAACCAAACAGCTGGACCAACCAATTCCACTCAGTAATGTTGACAGAACTGATAATCAACATGGCAAGATCCATGAATACATCAAAATCAGAACCATCATTGATGGAAGAGACTGCACGCTAGAAGCATACGTCACAAATACTGGTGAGAAAGACCTCATCATCGGATTTCCCTGGTTGGAACAATACAATCCCGACATCAACTGGAAGACCAAGATGTTTTCTTGGAAACCACAAATCGATCACCAAGACTTTTCCAAACTCCTCAGAACCCTACGATGACCTGTCAAACTCAACTCCATCGCCATGGACATAATAGCTGGAAAAACTTCTCAACCCGAGGAAAACCCTGAAGAATACGTCAATCTGTCAAATGTTGACCTCAATACCTTCTCTCTGGAAAGAGAGATGAACCCGATGCTTCTAACCCCATTAGAAGTAAACACCAAAGCTACACATGCCACAACGCTCCACAACAAGCAACACAACCTGACAAAATCGGCAAACCAAAAAGGAAAACAACCAGAATCAAACAAAGAACCACCCGAGATCCCTCAGAGATTTGCCCGATGGGCCAGAATATTCAACAAGAAAGCCTCCGAACAATTCCCACCATCAAGAACGTTTGATCACGAAATTGAACTAAAACCGACATTCGAAGCAAAATCAATGAAACCTTATCAAGTGGCACCTGCTGAAGAAAAAGCACTGAAGGAATTCATAGACAAAAACCTCCGAAAAGGTTACATCCGCCCCTCAAAATCCCCTATGGCATCACCCTTCTTCTTCGTTGCCAAGAAAGGAGGAGACCTCCGACCCTGCCAAGACTATCATTATCTAAATGATCACACCGTCAAAAACACTTACCCAATCCCCATGATTTCCTCGATCATGGATAAACTCAAAGGAGCTAAATACTTCACCAAACTCAACGTCCACCTAGGATACAATAACGTCAGAATCAAAGATGGCGATCAATGGAAAGCAGCGTTCAAGACTCCCATGGGTCTTTTTGAACCAACTGTTATGTTTTTCGGACTTTGCAATAGTCCCGCGACATTCCAACATATGATGGATACGTTATTCTCTGAAATAATGGAGAAAGGAGGAATCATCATTTACATGGATGATATCCTAATCTACAGCAAAACCCAAGAAGAAACCGACCGACTTACGGAAAAAGTACTGCAAATCCTACAGGAAAATGACCTCTACCTCAAAACGGAGAAATGCGAGTTCAACAAACAACGACTCAAATATCTCGGCATGATCATCATGCCAGACGAGATCAAAATGGATCCTGGAAAACTCAAAGGGATAGAAGATTGGCCAGTACCAAAAACAGTCCGACACATTCGGAAATTCATCGGATTTTGTAACTTCTACCAGAAGTTCATCCGCAGCTACTCCCACCACACCAAACCCCTGAACCAACTCCTTTCCAAATCAAACAAATTTGAATGGAAAGAAGAACAACAGAAAGCGTTCGAAACGCTCAAGAACGAATTCCTAAAGGAACCGATACTCCTCATGCCCAACTCCACAAAACCCTTCGAAATAGAAGCCGATGCTTCTAAATTTGCATCAGGAGCTGTCCTGTATCAATACGACATCAACGGAATACGGAAACCCATATCATTCTATTCGAAGACGTTCGGACCAGCGGAACGCAATTACGGCATCTATGACAGGGAACTCCTCGCTATTATCCGAGCCCTTGAAGAATGGCGCCACTACCTTCTTGGCAGCCCCCATACCGTCCGTATCAGAACGGACCCACCAAAACCTCACATACTGGCGTAAACCCCAGAAAATTAACCGCCGACAAGCATGATGGGTCCAGACCCTCGCTGACTACAACTTCAAATTAGAACACGTCCCAGGATCAAAAATCCCTGCACCAGACGCCCTATCAAGACATCCAGACCATACCCCTGATGAAGATAATGATAACGAAGACGTCACTATGCTTCCAAACAACCTCTTTGTCGCCACCGCTGACATAGAAAACCAAAACCTGATCACAATACTCCCAGAACACCTCTTTATCGCCACCATCGATATGGAACTCCAAGAAAGAATCACGGAATCACCCAAATACGATGCTAGAACCACCGAAGCGTTCAAACTCCTAAAAGAAACCCACCCTAACGCCGCCGATAAGGACTTCGGAACAGTTCCGACCCCAAATGGTTCACTCCTCATGTTCCAAGAACGTGTCATCATTCCAGAGGACCTCCAACTCAGACGCGATGTCATCGCAAGATACCACGACCACCCTACACGTGGTCACCCTGGAGAACAAGAAACGTACTGCCTCGCTAAGAAAGAAGTATATTGGCCAGGAATGTCAATGTTCATAAAGAACTACGTCAAAGGCTGTCCAGAGTGTCAGCAACATAAAATTATACGCAGACCGGATCGCGCACCGACCCAACCGATCCCTCCACCAGCATCTAAACGCCCATTTGCCCAGATCTCATGGGATCTTATCACCGGTCTACCACCTAGCACCGGCCATAATGCGATATTGTCCATGGTGGACCACGGCCTTACGAAGGGGGTAATTTTCATCCCAACCTCAGATCGATCAAATGCCGACAACATCGGACAACTATTAATAGAAAAAGTCTTCACCAGATTCAGACTACCCGACAAAATCATATCAGATCGAGACCCCAGATTCGCAGCCAACTCCCTCCGACAACTAGCCAAACAACTAAACATCCAACAAGCATTCTCAACTGCATACCACCCCCAGACAGATGGTTCTACCAAACGATACAATCAGGAAATCGAAACCTATCTTGCCATATACTGCACCAGAAACCCCCTTGACTGGTCAGAAACCCTCCCTATCGCCGAGTTCGCACACAACTCCAAAATACATGCCTCAAGGCAGAAATCCCCATTTGAACTAATCATGGGATACAACCCTCCACCGATACCCACGATAATGGAAACATCGAACTTTCCATCAGTAGACGAACGCATCAGACTCCTTGATGATGCCAGAAAAGAAGCACACGCGGCACATCAACTCTCCGCCGATATTATGAAACAAAGAACCAGAAGAACTGTCAAACCCCTTGAAACACGTCAAAAAGTATGGCTAGAAGCCAAGAACCTCAAACTTCCCTTCATTTCCAACAAAATATCCCCAAAACAACTAGGACCCTTCCTTATCACAGAAGTCTTATCGCCACTCACCTACAAACTAAAACTTCCGATCAAATGGAAGATACATCCAATATTCCACAGAAACCTTCTAACTCCATACACCGAAACAGAAGCATACGGATCTCATCCGACTCCACCACCACCAGACATCATCAATGAAGAAGAGGAATACAAAATAGAAGCCATCCTAAATCACCGCCAACACCGCGGAAAACTCCAATACTACATCAAATGGAAAGGATACTCCCACACGGAGAATGAATGGATCACTGATGAAACACTTCATACAAACGCCGAAGAATACTTAACCGAGTATAAAGAAGCTCATGGAATCCTCCAGAAAGAACAGGAACCCACCAGAACCAACCAAAGACAACTTCGCTCCCACACCAAACGTACTTAAAAGATGCCCATGAACCTTGACCTCACTTGCCCCCAAACTACTCCCCCCTTTTCAACAACACCTTCACCAACCTCCTCATTATCCTCTGTCGTCATCATAAACAATGCAAGCATCAAACATACTACACTTCAAACAACTCCTGTTCCGGCCCCGTCTCCCTACACCCCCTCTCACACCTTCGCCGCAACATACGCCTCCCTCAGGGATGAGACCCCCGACCCCAACGACACCCCAGAACCAACAGCTGCCCCAGCCGCCTCCCTTAGATATCATACAGCTGGAGTACGATCATATGGACCAGATCACCTTTCTGACGGAGATCTGCGTGAGGCTGCCACCGACAGAGCCTTTACGACTAAATTGGAACAGACTTCAATTTCAGAATACGACCGACAACTCTGGTATGACTATACCCACCATGTACGACAGACTAAGGCTCTCGCTACTGCGTACAATACGCAACGTACCTGGGCAGAATCACTCGAGCGACTTCTCTGCTCAAGATCAGGCCTCATGTCCGAGGTGTCGAAGAACCTACCCAAGCGAGATGAGATACATACCTCGCAGCCCCCCACCACAACCGTCCCCACCACTACCACGACAACCACTGCTGCAATCATCACCACTGTCCCCAACAAGGGAAGAAAGCCCACCAGTATCAGAAATCCCTTCAGACTTCTCACCCCCACCAAGGATGCCACCCACACCATCACCAGTAACAACATCCCGGTTCGGAACTCCCCCAATCCCGTTCACTCATGAACCAACCCCCAAACCACCAACAGATCAGTCTGTATCCAATGCAGACACACAGGACACTGGGCTATGGATTGCCCCCAATTCGCTTGCCTCGGATGCAAGCAATATGCCCCAGGGCATTACTCATACGACTGCATCAAATATAGATGCCCCCATTGCGCTGTCTTCCAACCGCGCCACAAATGGACCGAATGCCCAAGTCGAAAGACTCGACACGCCCCCTACTCCAGAAATTCGACAACCCGTCCCTCGACCACTCCCACAACTCATCATAGATACATCGACCTCACTCACGACAACTACTACGAGGAATGCTACGACAACGTGGCCGAATCAAATATCACAGGAGAACCCTGCGGTTCCTTCTGAAGAAAACCCAACCACTCCACCAGAAGAAAGAATAGAAAGTCCCCACTTCAGATGCCTACTGTACGACATCTTCTACCCAGGACAACCCCCATCCCCAGAAACCGCCACTATACTCGATCTCCGCAGAACTCCCACTCCCACCTTCTCCCCAGTCATTCCCCCTAGACCAGACTCCACCGACCAAACTCAGATTGAATATTACGAACCAAACTACCTAGCCGAGTACCCGGAAGAAGGAAATTAACAAGTTGTATGGAAAACAACTCTAGAAACAGACCTAATGTTATCAGAATTCCATCAGAAGGACAGTTATTTTTAGCTACATTTCCCATGTCACTATGAAACTATCAGTAGTGTACATCAGAAGGACGATTCTTACCATATGCTTCATGTCTCTTATCTCTGACTCATAGTTACCTCGGTCCGGACTATTATAGTAGGAGTACAGCCACACTTAGAAGTATATAAGGATACAGTACAATACCTTGTATCCTTATCTTAGTGTTATACAGTTCTTGCCTCCTATAACTCTTTGCCCTTAAACCGGCTGGACTATAGTGCTCCATCGTCTCTAAGTCACGCCTAGTAGAACAGGACCAAGTCTGTATAGACATCCTGTGTCGAACCCCATGCTACTCAAGAGCGAACCCCTAACCCGGGTAACAATGTCGGGCTTGCAAACGCGTGCCAAGTTCCGATCTCCATTTTGCTGGCGTTCCTTTCACACCCTCTGCTATTGTCCCATCCCCCACGCTCCATTGCTTTTTGCACAGTCTCTACCATTTGTACCACTTCTACTATGCCTTTACCATCTTCCTCTGTCTGTTATCTACATGATATTGTGCTTATTGTCTTCGGACAAGCACGTGTACCATAGTATTTTATAAATAGCAAACATTATGTAGTCACACTTCAGCTTGCATGTCGTGACTGAAGTGAGTACTTTATTCATACCACTAATTACTGTACTAACTTGTTTGTAGTATATCTTACATTGTTCTACAGGTAAATAGCAAGCTTGCACATCGCAACTGAATATATCTTACATTGTTCTACAGGTTATGGGCCCTGACCCATTGCGCTACTAAGACAATCAAACCTACAGATATATTGTGGCAATGTCTACCGTAAATGATGTACTCCCCATGTCGGTGCTGAAGTTGGCTGTTTCCAGAGGAAACTGGGCGATCTTCTTGCTATGTTTGTGGACTGTGATCCAAGGCAAAGGGCTGTGGGGCCATTTTGACAGCAGCATGCCATGTCCCATACTCCCAACCCCTCAAACGACTATCACTCCTTCCACCACTACTCCCCAGGCTGCTGCTACACCAGCACCTGCCCCTACCACAGTACCTACTGCCCCTGTCATCACTGCCGAGACAATTGAGGCATGGCAAAGAAATGAGAATATTGCTTGCTCCTTGCTTGCCCAATGCCTCCCAGACTCCACACTAATGGTCACAGCTGGACACCACACAGTCAAAGTGATGTGGGATGCCATAACGCAAGAATACACTTACAAAAGTGCATTTTCGCAAGCACGGCTCCGTCGCAAGTTTATGACCATGAAATGTCCTGACCAGGGTGATGTATGTTTGTTCCTGAACAAGATCCAATCTTGAAAGGCCGAATTAGGTGCTGTGGGTGTCACAATTAGCGATGATGACTACAGGAGTGCTATACTCCAATCCTTACCTCACTGGCTATCAACATATGCTGCTAACCAGCTCTCTGCTGCCTGACTTCACAGTTCCCTCCATTACACCATTGAGCCCAAAATCCTAATCATACTGATCAGTGATGAATGGGACCAAGGCCACCCTGAGCAATCCAGGGTCAGCAACGCCAAATCCGAGCAGGATGATGCTTTGGTAGCTGAGGGTAGCAACGGGAGTGGAAAGCTGAAAGAAAAAAGGTCCATGCTGGAATTGTGGCAGAGAGCATTGGAAGAGAGAGTGTCCTAACCCAAAGAAGCCGGTCAGCGAGAGGAAAGATGGGGAGAAGGGAGGAAGCCCACCCAACAAGAAGGGTGGCAGTGCCAACATCATTACAGCGGATAGCGATGATGAGGACTGTTCCCTCATGGTTGAAGAGTTATTGGACTTGGAAACAGATACAAGCTGGGCTGAAATCAAGGCAGGCAGCTCCTCAGATGAGCTATGGAGCCAAGGGGAGTCGACAAGTGAGTTTGATGACCTGGATATTGGTGAATGTGATGTAGCTACAGATGAAATCACCAGTGTCACCAAAACAAGTCCAACCCAAGTCAAAGTCTTTGACTCAGGAGCTACAAACCATATCTCCCCCTACCGAGATAGTTTCATGACCTTTGAATCCATTTCCCCTCGCCCCTTACACGCCATGAATAAGAAAGCGTTCGATGCCATTGGAAAAGGCAAAGTAGTCCTTGAGCTGCCAAACGGCGCCACCTCATCACAACTCCACCTGAGTGAAGTCCTGTACTCACCAGAGGCAGGCTATACACTTGTATCGATTGGCCATCTTGATGATGCTGGCTTCATGACCACATTTGCAAATGGCAAATGTATAATTCAAGATACTAGTGGCACCCGGATTGCCGAGATTCCAAGGACTGGAAGGGGTCTATACAAACTAGTCAAAGAAGCAGAGGAAGTAAATGTGGTGGCTGAACCACTTAGCTTAGACATGTTACACCAATGGCTGGGCCATATCGCTGCTGGTGCAGCCCGGAAACTTGTCCGCAATGGTCTGGTGGCTGGCCTGAGGCTAGAGGACAGAGCTGACATTGATTTCTTCTGCAAGTCATGTGCCTACAGCAAGGCAACTCAGCTACCAATTTCAAAGGCATGGGAGGGCAAACGAGCATCCACTTTTGGACAGGAGGTTCATTCTGACATATGGGGGCCTGCACAAGTAGAGACAAAGAGGGGAAAGTGCTACTATGTAACGTTTATCAATGATTTTTCAAGGTGGACACATGTTAACTTTCTCTCCAACAAATCCGATGTTTTTGAGGCCTACCAAAATTTTGATGCATGGTGCAAGACACAATTCGGTACCCGAGTTAAGGCGTTGCATTCAGATAGGGGAGGGGAGTACACTGCAACCGAATTTCAGTCCTACTTGAAATCCCGAGGCATGGAGACCAAACTCACAGTACACGATACACCCCAACACAATGGTGTTGCCGAATGCCAAAATCATACAATCATCAAACGTACACATGCACTACTGCATGCTAGCCATCTCCCAAAATTGTTGTGGGCAGAAGCTGTTGCCCATGTTGCCTGGCTGATGAATAGGACAGGCACTTGAGCAGTTGAGGGCAAAACACCTTTCGAGGTGTTGTACAGTCATAAACTGGACCTAAGGGCAATATGTGAGTGGGGTGAAGAGGTATGGGTACACCAGGCAGGTGGGGACAAGCTCGGAGGATGAGCAAAGAAGGGGAGATGGGTGGGATATGATGCCGAGAGCAATGGCTCCCACATTTATTTTCCAGACATAGGTGCTGTAAAAATTGAATGAAATTTTCGGTTTATTAACACAGGTCGTCCCAGGCTCAAAGGGGAGCATTCACCTGCAAGTGAGCCTCAAAATGACCCCCCACACAGCCCCAACACCCCAGCAAAACCCCCAAACGAGACACCAGATGCACCAGACCAGCATCCAGTCAATCCCACCAAGCCTATAGTCAATCCTGCCAAAAACAGCACGCCAAACAATGCTAGCCCTGAGGAGACACCTAGCAAGGGCAACCTACACCCCCAACAACCTCAATGAGCTCGAAACCCAAGCACAAAGGCAAGAGACATCCTAGAAGGGCAAGCAGTAACCCTAGCCGAAGAACTGGACTGGGCAGATGTACATGTCCTGGTGGCTGATATTGAGGAAACAGAGGGCCTGGAACCTGGGAGCCTGCAGGAGGCGAGGAAACGAGTGGACTGGGAGTTGTGGAAAAGGGCTATGGAGGAAGAACTTGCCATGTTGGGTGATGCCAGAATGTGGGAACTTGTTGATCCACCAATCAGAGCTAACATCATCAGCTTGAAATGGGTTTTTAAAGCTAAAAAGAATGCTGCTGGCAATGTTGTCCATTACAAGGCCTGTCTCGTTGCCCAAGGATTTTCTCAAGTCCCCGGAGTCGATTATTTCGACACTTTTGCACCTGTGGCACGACTTGCATCTATCTGGACAGTCCTAGCAATTGCCACTGCTTGTAACTATGAGATCCATCAGATCGATATCAAGGGTGCATACCTAAATGGGAAATTAGGCCCTGGTGAGATGATCTACATGCAGCAACCACCTGGTTTCACATCCACCATCCACCCACATCGCATTTGCCACCTCAAGAAGGCCCTCTATGGTCTCAAGCAGTCTGGCCAACAATGGTACCAACATTTATGCGAAATTTTGGTCGATCACCTGGGCTTTTCATGCTGTGAGGTTGACCAGAGCGTATTCTTCAAGATCATGGCACCAGATCTCACCATAATCCTGGTACACGTTGATGACTGTACTCTTGTCGCATCTACTATTTTGCTGATTGACTGGGTGAAGGATGGAGTGCGAAAATTTGTTGAAATTACGGATCTGGGAGAGATCCACTGGCTCTTGGGGATCAAAGTGAAGAGGGATAAGGAACAGGGTAAGCTCATGCTATCCCAACATTCCTATGTTGATGTTTTGCTCAGATGTTATGGTTTCGACAACAAGAAACTGGTTAGCACCCCCATGGATCCCGCCATCCGTCTAACAAGTGAGTAATCACCTCAAACAACTTTGGACATCGCTTGCATGGCCCGGAAGCCTTATCAAGAGGCCATTGGCACGCTTATGTATGCTGCCCTTGGAACACATCCAGATATAGCATATGCTGTCCAAGTTCTCTCGAAATTCATGAAGAACCCCAGAGAGGCACACTGGGAAGCGGTTAGGCGAGTTTTGTTAAATAAAGTGACAGATCACTTATTAGTTAGTAACGAATTATGATATATAAGTAATTAGTTGTTATGTACACCCATCCCTTGGGGATGTCAATTAGTGGACACCGAGTTTCACGCCTCGTGTCCATTTTGACAGGATGGGACCTTAGACTAGCCAAATCCTATTATGTGAAGGGGAGTTACATACGAAGAACCTTTACACTTGACCAAATCAGTGGGCTTATCAAATCACACTATTATTAACAACGTGTGAATACATCAGTGATTGTTAATCAACTCGAGCTAGTGACTAGTGATCAGTGTGTCACTGATACTATTGACTCTACTCAGTTCAACAGGTTATGGGCCCCGGCTCTACACCATTTTAATCATTGATTGTTGGGGATACTGCTGCATATTGCTGCTACTGTGACTATTGGCTTATTGCCACCATATTGCGCTTTTATTGCGAGTTTATTGCGCTTTTATTGCAAGTTTATTGGGGATTTATTGGATATCACTATGTCTGACTCAGTCAGTGCTAGAATTACACCTCTTACCAACTCCAACTATGGAGAGTGGTCAGGTGAAATGCAGGCATGGTTGATGTCAAAGGGATTGTGGAATGTGGTCAGTGGGAAGGAGAAAAAGCCTGAAAAGGATCAGGGGAATATAGATGCTTGGGAATTGAAGGTGCAAAAGGCTGCTGGTGACATATATCTGTTACTGGATCGTGACCAAAGGGTGCATGTTCGAGATTTAGTGGGGGAACCAGTTGAAATGTGGAAGAAGCTTGAGGAGGTGCATCAGTCCAAGAAACCTGGTGCTCGATTCAATGCATATGATGATCTCTTCTCCATTCGTAAGAATGATGAGGAATCATTAGTTGATCTGGGGACACGAATAGAGAAGGCAATGGCAACTATACAGGATTTACGTCCTACCAAGTTCACCATTACCAATCTTGATGAGGAACTACAATGCATGGCATTGATTCGAGCATTACCAGAGGACTATGCGCACCTGTCAACAGCACTACTACTACAGGACAAATTGACCAAGTCAACTGTCCTTGCTGCCTTCCGAAATGAGGACCTCAATCGTCAAAAGCGAACAGAGATAGCCAATCGGGCAATGGTGGGAGGCTTTGGAGGAAAGAAAAAGTGGAAACCAAAGACACCAGGGGTTGTAGTCACTTGCTATGTCTGTGGCAAAGTGGGGCATATTGCGAGAGTGTGTCATGATCGCAAAGACAAAGTTGGGACAAATACAGCAGAGGCACACAGAGTTGAGGAAAGTGGGGAGAAGATGCCAGAGTCGGCTCATGTGGCAAGTACTCTTTCTGGTTTTGAGGCATGCTTTACATCATCTAATAGTTTCCATTGGATTATAGACACAGGGGCCTCTTCTCATATGACCCCTCATAAAAGCTGGTTACAAGATTACACTCCATTTAGAGTTCCTGTTCGACTTGCAGACAACAGTATTGTATATTCAGAGGGTATTGGACGTGTTATCTTCAGACCAGTTATTAATGGACAATTAGAAAGAGATGTTGAATTTACCAGAGTACTACATGTTCCGGCATTACGGAGTAATCTTCTTGCTGTTCTATACCTAACTCTTCATAAAGGGATTGATGTTCACATTTCTCTTGATAAACTACAGTTCTTCCAAAAAGACCAATTACTATTTACTGGTTCAGTTAAAGGTACTACTGGTTATCTTGATGGTTCTACTGTAGAAAATATAGAAAATGTTCATATTGCATCAACTCTCCCTCTGAATCTATCTCTGTGGCATAAACGGCTTGGGCATCACAACTATGAGGACATCAAACGGATGATCAAAAGTGACATAGTTAGTGGAATGACAGTAAGCTCATCTGAGAAGCCTGATCCAATCTGTGAGCCATGTCTAGCAGGAAAAATGCATGCAAACCCATTCCCCCCTTCAGAACATAGAGCATCACAGTCATTAGAACTTGTTCACTCTGATCTTCACCAAGTATCAGTAACATCATTGGGTGGTTTCAATTATTGGGTTACATTTATTGATGACTTCTCTCGATTTCGGGTTGTCATACCCTTAAAGAGAAAGAGTGATGTATTTGATGCATTCAAGCGGTTTAAAGTGTTTGCAGAAAATCAAACTGGACACACTCTGAAAACCTTCCGATGTGACAAAGGGGGTGAATATATGGGATCAAACTTTATCAAGTTCCTTGATGATTGTGGCATTGCTAGACAATATACTGTGCGAAATAGGCCACAACAGAATGGTGTTGCTGAACGAGCAAACAGAACACTTAATGAAAGGATCACAGCTATGATCTCAGAAGCTAATCTGTCAAAGGGGTACTGGGGTGAATGTCTTGCTGCACTTGTTCATGTTTGGAATCGCTGTCCCACATCTGTACTGCCAAATATGACACCATATGAGGCATGGTATGGCAAGAAACCTGATGTTAGTCATCTTAGAGTTTGGGGGTGTATTGCATATGTCCATATCCAAAAGGATAAAAGGTCACCACTTGGAAGCCATATGGAAAAGTGTGTATTCATTGGGTATCCTGAAGGATATAAGGGGTGGAAATTTTACAATCCTGTTACAAAGAAAATAGTTATCAGTGAACGTGCAGAGTTTGATGAGCGTATTGGTTTAAATGGTCCTCTCCATCACCAATTGCAACCTAATGATATAAATGATAAAGAACCTGTTCTACCAGCCCCTGAACCAATCCTGGTACCACTCACTGACCCATTGACTCCATGTGTACAAATACCACCAACTGGACAAGTTGAAGCAAATGATGAACAGAATGATGATATCAGAGAAGGCCTACCAAGTGAACCTGAAATTGACTCTAGACCAATTGCTATTCGAAAGCCCAAACGGAATGTGGCACGCCCATTAGGATATTGGAAGCATAGAGAGCCTAAACCACTGGTCACTGACTCAGAATCAGAGGATGAGCAACAGAATGCTCAGTATAGCCAAGAGATGGAACCACAGTCATACTCTGAGGCATTAGAGCGACCAAATGGTGAGGGTGATAAATGGCATGAGGCAGCACTAGAGGAGATTAATGCCCACCTCACAAATGGAACTTGGTCACTTGTACCACTGCCTCCAGGGGAGAAAGCAATTGGGTCTAAATGGGTGTTCAAGGTTAAACACAATGCAGATGGCTCTATAGAGCGTTACAAAGCCCGTATTGTAGCAAAGGGATTTAGTCAGCGACCAGGACAAGATTATTTTGAAACCTTTGCATCAACTATGCATCAGAGTACCATCCGAACTATACTTGCTCTGGCTGCTATTGAAGACCTAAATCTGCGTACTGTGGACATATCTCATGCTTTTATCAATAGTGATATTGATGCTGAAGTATATATGAAGCAGCCAGAAGGGTTTGAGCAAGGGGGTTCAGAGTATGTTTGTAAACTGAACAAGTCCCTATATGGGTTAAAGCAGTCACCTCGTCTGTGGAGTGAAAAACTTGCAACTGTAATGGAAGGGATGAATTTCCATAGGTTGCACAGTGATCCATCAGTTTACCTCTATGCCCGGGATGATGTACGGGTAATCGTCCCCGTGTTTGTGGATGACATCACAATTGCATCAAAATCTGTTGAGAAAATGGACCAGTTTGTGGAAGAATTATCTTCACATTTCAAATTGAGGGACCTAGGTGAAACATCATTCTTATTGGGTGTTGAAATCAAACGAGATAGGCAACAGCACATATTGACACTGTCCCAACGTCAATATATTCTAAAGAAGTTGGAAGAGTTTGGAATGACAGAGTGCAAACCACGAACAACACCCATGATACCTAATAAGGTCCTTACACTAGATGACTGTCCAAAAACTCCAGAGGAAAAGCAAAAGATGGTTAATATCCCTTACATGAATGCTGTTGGCTCTCTCATGTATTTGGCCACTACAACACGTCCGGACATTGCTTATGCTGTAGGGGTACTAGCACGCTTCAATGCTAACCCTGGAATGGCTCATTGGTCAGCTGTTAAACACCTGTTCCGATACTTAAGGGGTACATTGGACTATAAGCTCACATATGGATCTGACTCCAGTATTGGTGATAGGATGTTTGTGACATATTGTGATGCTGATCATGGAGGAGACAAGGACTCTCGCAAATCCACAACAGGATATTTGGTGAAGCTGGGTCAGGGGGTTGTGTGTTGGAGAAGCAAGCTTCAACCTGTAGTCACCAAGTCAACTACTGAAGCAGAGTATGTGGCTGGAAATGAAGCTGGAAAAGAAATCCTGTGGATGCAAAAATTGCTAGGAGAGCTTGGATATACTCCATGTGCCCCATCGGTACTATACACTGATAGCCAGTCTGCAATGTCTGTTGCCAAAAACCCTGATCACCATGGGAGGATGAAACACTTGGACATGGGTTATTATTGGTTGAGGGAGAAGGTGGCAATGAAAAAGCTACAGCTTGAGCACCTGTCTACTGATGACATGCCAGCTGATCTGCTTACAAAACCTCTTGCCCGAGTCAAGGTGGAGAAGTTCTGTGATCTTATAGGTTTAAGGAAATGATGGAATAGGAAGTTGGATAAGTGAAGGTGTGGAGTGGATCAGGGGGTTGTGCATTGGTGATCCACTACACAAATTAAAGAAGTGTTCTGTCAGGGGGTTGTGTTAAATAAAGTGACAGATCACTTATTAGTTAGTAACGAATTATGATATATAAGTAATTAGTTGTTATGTACACCCATCCCTTGGGGATGTCAATTAGTGGACACCGAGTTTCACGCCTCGTGTCCATTTTGACAGGATGGGACCTTAGACTAGCCAAATCCTATTATGTGAAGGGGAGTTACATACGAAGAACCTTTACACTTGACCAAATCAGTGGGCTTATCAAATCACACTATTATTAACAACGTGTGAATACATCAGTGATTGTTGATCAACTCGAGCTAGTGACTAGTGATCAGTGTGTCACTGATACTATTGACTCTACTCAGTTCAACAAGTTTTTCGGTACTTGAAGAGTACACAGGACCTATGGTTGACTTATGGAGGCACTGGAGAAGGCCTCAAAGGCCACGCTGATGCCGACGGCAACATGGCAGAGGATCGCTGAGCTACCTCCGGGTACGCGTTCCTCATCAATGGTGGGGCTGTTTCTTGGAGTGCCAAGCAACAAGAAATTGTCACTCTATCCACGACGGAATCTGAGTACGTAGCCGCTACTCATGCCTCAAAGGAAGCACTGTGGCTTCGTTTGCTTATTTCACAGATTTTCGACACTGCCATCCCCTCCACCACAATTTTTTTGGACAACCAATCCGCCATCGCACTCAGTAAAGACCACCAGTACCATGCGCAAACAAAACATATTGACGTTCGCTATCATTTCATTCGCTGGATCATCAAAGAAGGCAAAATCCGGCTTGTTTACTGCCCCACTGAGGACATGGTAGCCGAGGTCTTCACCAAAGCGCTCCCCTCGCCGAAAGTCAAGCATTTCACGCGAGAACTCGGACTCGCTACAGTTTGAAGGGGAGTGTCAGGCTCGCAAACGCGTGCCGAGTTCTGATCTCCGTTTCGCTGGCGTTCCTTTCACGCCCTCCGCTATTGTCCCATCTCCCGCACTCCATTGCTTTTTGCACGGTCTCTACCGTTTGTACCACTTCTACTATGCCTTTACCATCTTCCTCTGTCTGTTATCTACATGATATTGTGCTTATTGTCTTCGGACAAGCGTGTGTACCGTAACATTTTATAAATAGCAAACATTATGTAGTTGCACTTCAGCTCGCACGTCGCGACTGAAGTGAGTACTTTATTCATACCACTAATTACTGTACTAACTTGTTTGTAGTATATCTTACATTGTTCTACATGCCACTCACCTAGTTAAATTTTGGATCTGCAAAATATTTATGAGTCTCTACCCCGAAAATCGCAAAGCAATATTAAAAGGGTCGCACCTGGTCTCCGTATGGACTCAGTCTCCACCGCTCATGTACACAGAACTAACATATTGTGAAACTATAGAGCCGAACCATGCTTGTCACCAACACATGGACACTCGGTTACCTGGGCTCGATGCTCTCCCTATCTTCCTTTTTCGACGTTGATGATACCGATTACTTGGCTCACAAGAGACGATTAACGTCACCTAGGTCAGCAACGCCAGAGACCGACCGGCGCGAAGCACCCTATCGCAGCAAGTTGACACATGCGCTATACGCCATGATCGGGTGGTATCACAACAAGGATGCAAAAGCAGCGGAGAAGTGGGGTATGGCGTGGTTCAAATTCATCGTCATCCGTGCACACGACATCACTATGGATGACCCGAGGTGCGGTGTCAAATGATCTAGGTCTCGCCTTTTACATTGACTGGTGCTTTTAAGTTACAAACCTTGCCTACCTCATGGTGCAACTGACACCGTGGCAATCCACGCTGCGGCAGTTGCTGCATTAGACAAGAACACCGATACTCGGGCTCCCACAAACGAGGAGCTTCTGGAAGCACGGTTTGCAACCATGGTTTTGGTGGACAAGGGATCCAAAGAAAGCGAAAACGGAATATCCATTTTCAAAGACGTTGCGTCCCACAGACTCATCATTTACTTGGATGAGGATGAGGACGAGGACGAGAGAAGAGATGACGAACATGCCTCTGAAGAAGCGGGTCAAAGCGTGGCTGTCGAAGAAATGACGCTTACCATGCAAAAACTTGAGATTGACGCGGCTAAGCCGATAGGCGGAGGCAATAAAACAGCCACCAGGAAAACGGTGAAGATCAGCTTGCATGGGGATGACCCGGAACGGTGAAGATCTCCCGCTCCCGGACAAGACCACCTTGGAAACACCGGGGCCACCAGCAAACGACTGGAATCTGAGGACTCAGTCACGACCACCACCAATGAAACGCGCATCCATCCTTCTCAGCATCGATCACTCCCTCCTGCCTCCACAAGACCAACATCTCGCACTGCCAGCGCTGCTCCCAGCCATAGGATTACGGACAAGACGACGCCCAATGAATCGAAACCTACGCCGGAGCAGAGTATACATCTCCCTCCGGGTCCTGATGCTACGCATAGCCGTAGGGTTCCTGATCGTGAGCCGCCTCGTGAGCCCCGAGCGATACGACAACAGAGGAATCGGCTTTTACAGGGCACCGCGAGTTTACCGACCGAGAATGCACTAATAAAAGCTGGACGTGTAATGGACATGAACAAGGAGAATCGCTGCGTTTCGAGTCGCCGATGACCTGGTGTGCAGGACCAGTGTTAGAGTTGATTTCAGTTCTATTACGGTGCTTTAATCCACTATTATTCATTACTTTAGTAGCCGCGCTGAGATGGTGCGTAATTAGATTTCACACAATGATTTACAGCAGGATACAGTAGCATATACAAACATCAAGCTATCAAAAAAAGAGAAAACTAGGACAAGACATATAAGTACATTATCAAAAAAAAGGAAACGGGAGCAAGACATATAAGTACATTATCGAGAAAGATAGAAGAGAACCAAAGGCTCAAAGATAAAACATAGTGCTTCTGATGTTGGTGGCAGGTCCATTCTTCCAGAAGCCCTCAGCTTCCCTTCGAATTTGTCGAAGCTGCTCCTCATCACTGCCAGTCGCAGTGGTGCCGCCCCTCCTGATTCCATTCAGCATTTCATATAGATAGCACCGTCCGCGTTCACAGGCGAGATCAGCGTAATAAGCAGGGGACACGAGGCTGACTGCTTTGGTGGCACGAGCGAACATATAGCTAACATTGTTGGTCAACGTTTGGAGCTTGTCTGAGGTGAAGCCAATTTCGTCGTGAATGACGTAGTAGTGTGTAGGCCGGGCTGTTCCTTGAAGAGTGCCGTGGGCTACATTGTAACATGCGCTCAGTAAGGGTAGCATTAGGGCTCAAAGAAAAGCGCGCCTTGCAAATAGAAATCATAGTGGTAGACAGACGTAATACCACGATCTACCACGGTTCCTGGCAGAGGGTTTCCCTTACCATCCGCCTGTGGAGCATCAGTAGGGAAGAACCGAGTGTGGTGGCGTTTTCCCTGTTGACGTCAAGTAAATGCCTATATTTCATGGAAATATGATTGAGCACTCACACATATGACGATAGTCAGCTTTGGGCGATATTTGGGACCGAGTCTCTTGAAAGCAGCGAGAATAGCTGGCATCTCTTCTGCGATGACAGTAGCAAATTGACCCTAGGGGAGTTCTAGTTCGTTTGCGGTGAGAGCGCCGACTGACTTGACTAACCTCAGAGACACCATCACGATAAACCAATATACGCTCCGGGAGTACTTTCTTATTCCTCAATTCAAAGACCTTCAGTCGTTCAAGCATCATGTCTTCCAGGGCAGATACCATCTATATTCAGGGGATCAACACCCAATCCCAATGATCGAATCACCATAACACATACCTCTTTCTTCGGCTCTTGCATCCGCATGCTGGCGGGATACTGAGAAAAATCAAGGTCGGTGCTACCGACTACGGCCGCGATGGAGGGAGTGCCTTTCACAGCTCCCAGTCCAGGATGAGTGACGTCAATCCCTACGAGCATCGTAGGCTTCTCCCTTAGCCAGGTCAAACTGGCTTTGTCAAGAACATGACTAAGAGGTAGTCAGCGCGTGCACTGGGTTGAGCCCCGCGAGGACATACTTGACTCCACCCAGTTTCGTGTTGAATTTCAGTGCAACATTGGCATAGTATTGTAAATTTCCTGCAACAGATATGAATAACCGATGATTGGGTTTAAGATGGAAGGTACCTTCTCGCACTTTGCTTACTTGGACACAGACCGTGGCTGTTATACGAATTAATGAGCCCAAACGGAATACTCATGTCTATTGATGAATACTCACCAACGTCGAGATCAACATCACAGAGGCGTTTTAGCCCAGAGTATATGTGCTTGTCGGTGTTGGATAACACAACCAAGATGATCTTTGGTTTCTGTTTGAGGCCCTGCGTCAAGGCCTCCCGTATTTTTGCTATGGCCGGCTCCCTCATTGGGTAACTCCTGTCCTTGGTCGGAAGTTGGGCTTCCGTGATCAGTGGCTGGCTCTTCACATTTATCCCACTCTTTTTGCACATATCGATGAATCCCGTGACGATGTGGCCCAGTGCAGAATCCTTTGGTCCTTGGAACTCTTCTCTATTTCCGTCGCGTATGAGGAGAATGGCCCATTGTTCGAGAGTTGCTCCCTTGGTGAAGCGCACTCTCTTCAAATTCCAACTCGCCTTGTCAGCCTTGAATTCGGGACCATCGGCATCTTGGAAGTATTTGACTTTTGGGGCAGGTAGGATACGACCAGGAATGACAGTCATCTCGTTTCCGACTTTGACCCCAAAGGCGCCTAAAAGGGAAGCTGCCTGCTGGAGGAATCCGAGTTCACGAAGACCGTGCCGCTCAATAGAGTCCGCATTGAAATTGGGTGGCTTCGCTGCGTGGGTAATCATGGCAGCTGTGTGGTCGTCGAGGAGCTTTCCGCGAAACGGTTGGTTAGGCAAGATTTCGCATAGCTCGGGCGGAAGGTAATTGGTCTTCTGACCGCCAACGTCGACGAGAGGGAGGGTAGGGTGCTTCAATGTGATTCTATATTCTGAAAGCGAGCGTTAGGGTGCACACCTAGAGGCTGGGACAGACGGACTCTTTAGGAAATACTCCTCGACAGAAATATGGCCATAGTCGCCAGAGTCAAATTTGTAGCTTTTGGCAGTATACTCAACCGCCCGCTTGATAGTCTTCCGGTATCCTAAGTGTGTAGCACGGACCCTCAATCCCCTAACGAAGGCCGTGGGCCGGGCACTGAAGCTCATCCTTAGGAACTCGATTAGGGCCTCAGCCAGGTTACCGGATTTATAGAAAGCTGTTGTGCAAGCTGATATTTGGCGACCTCAGCTATGCGTCTTGGTAAAAAAAAAAAATTCAAGGGTGCATACCATTGACATTGACCATGAGTTGGTTATGAGCAGTGCGAACGGAAGAATAGAAGCCTCTCACGGCCTCAAGTCCACCCCCAAGAGACATCGAAGGACCTGCTCCAGGCATGAAGAACTTGTTGCGCCCAACCATAACTCCACCACCTCCCGATCTGTTAGGGTAAGCCGCCAAGATGATATTGAAAGCCGATATGATAGGCATGATATCATAAGTTCGGTATTGAGGATCTCCATCAAGGAATCTGTAAGGTAGTTTGAGCTTAAGATGACCATGTCCAAATCCAATGCCGCACCGACCTCCGAAGGCTTTCGGTTTCGAGTTCACGAGTGAACGTGATAGAGAGAGTATAATCATTACCACCTTGGGCAGGTGGACCATTCTCATCCTCCTCATAAAAAGGAACCTGTATCGTCAATGGTTGGGGAAGGCGTTTGCGCGCGATGAGTTTGGCAGAATGATCGTGGACAACGGATCCAGCCAAAGATGCCTTCCAGTCCCCGGTTCCTTCTGCGAGCTGGAATATCCGACGCCTGAGACGTTTGACGGAGGATGAAGGTGAGATAGCAACATCATATTCATAGAAAGACCCTTTGGGTATGGTGACCGGGAAGAAGTTGGTCCTTAGCTTCGTGGGCCGTCCCACAGTGCCCAAACCTGGGCGCAAAGGAAAATCGGTGTCGTTAATTCTAACAGTCTTGAAGCGAGCTATGAGTTCGTCCTGGGAGTTATCAAGTAGCCTTGCATCAAGGTTGGCTGAACGCCCAGCAGGGGCATAAACTCTGTAGAAATATCAGGGTAGTTCATAACCCAGAATGTGATGGTGTATACCCTGCTGGAGGTCCACCGCGACCACCTCGTGGTCCGCCGTAGCCCCTGTCACCACGGCCTCGGTCACCACCCCGCCCCCTAAAGCCCGAGTCTGAACTAGCAGGGCTACCACCCCCGCCCCTGCCACCACGCCCGCGGCCACGATCACCTCGGTAGCTCATCGTTTCTTCTCTGTAAGGGAGGTGTGTAGATGAAAAGAGGTGCACAAGAGCGCTGAATTTGGGACTAGGTGATTCAGAATGCTGGGAACAGAGAGAGAAGAAGATGAGTTCAAGAAAATGGATGGAGGGAAGATACCAACTCCGACAGTGTGTTGGCCAGCCTACGCCTCTGCAGTGGGAGTAAGTTGGACAAAACCCTGGTGTGCCTGGGTGAAACGGTCCATCTTTTATACAGCACAAGGGACTAAAATAGATGCAAATATCCCATCATCCCACGACGAAGCGATGAGTCAGAACGAGTCAATACCGGGGTCATATGGCATTGTGCCGATACGGATATTTATTCCAACATCAATACCTACTTAAGTATCTACTCTCAATCTTTCGAAGAATTTGATTTTGGACAACCAAAAGTTGGCCATAAAGTGTTTCTACACGCTGAGAACCGTTTAGAGCCACCTACAAGGCAGTTGTGCAAGGGACGTCTTGAACTCACAGGGACTGCCACATTGAATTCCCGTGCTAACCGCACAACCTCGCCGAAGATAACTTCCACTTCGATTGGCTGGCATTTTTGAGCGTCTAACAGCATACTAACCGTGTGGGTGTTTGAAGGGTCCATGTGCATGGTCTTCGTCGAGGCAAGTAGTTCTTCCGGGTATGATGATGGTAGGCCGTCCTCTGAATCAGGGAATCCCATTGCACGTCCTGTGCAACCTTAATCATGACATGGCCACTTGATCGAACGGCTTCCTTCTTACCTAACAGGACGAGTTCATCCAAAGTTGCCTTTATGGAGGGTAAGGTGTATTCCGCGATCAGGTCCTTGGTAGTAGGTGAGACGTATGGTTCATACGAAACGGATAAGTCCGAAGGCGGTGGCCGCCAGAGTGCAGGTAAACGATGGCTTCATGTGATCAGGTCCAGCGTCACAGCCCTAGTATGTGAATTGTCCTTACCCTGTCAGAGTGGATACAGAGGAAAGGGCTACATTCCAAAAATTCTTCTTGAACTTGACTCGTTGGATTTCTGGGACAATAGTAATTGCTGTTCCGCCGGTCTTCAGGAGGTTACCAAGGTCTTCGAGCAATGCGGCCTCTTGGGGTGTATTGATCGTTGTACTATAGTTCTTGTGTCGGTACACCCCAAGTGCGAGCCTGTCCTACAAAGGGTCAAAATTATCAGCTTTCAAAAGCTCAGGGAAGGCTTCTGACCTACAAAGCGATCATGTTCTACGACATTCGGAGCCGATAGATTCGCTAAAATATGGAGTGCGGTACTGATAATGCTCGGGGGTCCCTTGCCAAGCCTTGCAAGGGTATCGTAGAGATCCCTCTCCACATTCAGCCCGTTCTGTACCAGCACGTATGTAGGTTGGGGGTAACGACTTGCATAAGGCGCTGATAACAGGGGGTTGAGAATATCGGACGTTTTCGTGACCTCAGGGACTGCTTTTGTGGTAACAAACACGTATGAATAAGGCTGATCAGCAGCTTCTTCAAGGGATTTGACGACTATGTTCGGGTAGAGAGAGAGTCAACAAAGATATCCATTTCTCGAACGTAAAAACGAGTACATACGGCGATCTGGCCTCCAGCCTGTAATCTCTCCGTATTTCTTACTATGGAAAGTCATGCCTTGAGCTATGATTTGGCCGCCCAGTCAGACTGTTCATGCATGTAAAGATAGCGAGGGATCAGCAAGGCCATTTACATTTGACAGCATCATAGTTGCTGCGGGCAACAACAGTGACACGCGCCATTCCGCTTTTTTTAAGAATAAACGAATCTGAACGTCAATAATTACTCAGTCCCATTCTGATGCTCAATCAAGCGGCGGCCACTCACACACAGCACCTACGGCGCCAAACCCAACAAGAAGTACGTCCTTGACAGGAGTTGGCGGCATCCTTGACGTCGGGATAAGGGTATGTATGACGTGAGGGGGCCTGCAAGTTGCAGGGTCAAGAAGTTGGTTGATTATGATCGATGGGAGAGTTTCGCTGGGTGTACAACAGTATCCTTTTTGGGATACCAGCGATCGTTATTTTGGCAATCACCAAAAACATATTTCACGGTGAAGTTATCATTTGCAGGAGATTTCGCTTGCATCATCATCTAGGAACCAATCATGACGATTCAAAACTCCAGGACCAGCTGGCAACTACAAACTCGGTCGAAAGAGTATGATTTTCCAGGCTCATTCAAGGCAGAAAAAAAGACCACAAACTCCCATGAAATGAACAGACCAGCTTGATTACTCCCGGCCTCGCATCAATCCTGAGCCGTATCCCCACATTCCAGCTGCTCCACACATTCTCCGTGTCCTGCTACATGTTGACCATTAACCTCCCTGCGCAAAAATGATCCCTGACCGAGTTCAAAAGTTGGCTACCACTCAACAACAAAAAAGAAAGCGACCACTCACATCAGTCATGGAGTACGAGCACGTCAGCCTGTCCTTCGAACCATCATCACACCGAGTCCCTTCCTTATTGTAACTGAATCACATCCTCGTTTTAAGCGCAAAACCCCAAGAACAAAAAAAAAAAAAAGGAAAAGCTCACATGCAAAGCAAAGTATTGTTCCACTCTGGATCGCTTGGCACCAAACAATATCCCCTTGTTGGTTTCGGGGGCATCACCTCCGGACACACGAAGCTACATTTGTCCACCGCCCTCGCCAGTACCTCCCATGGACAGAGCACCAGGACGAGGAACAGTAGTGGAGGTTGAGCGAACATAAGTTTTGGCGGACCAAGCTCACGTCACTCTTGGAGTCGCCCCGCTCTTATATATGGCAGGTACTCGGATGCCTCTAGTCTGCACTCGGCCTAATGTTGCACTAGAAGTCCGACCGGACGTCGAACGCGTTCATAGAACCTGGCAGCCATGAGGGTATACGTAAACTACTCTTCTCCCTCACTCTTGGCCAGGACCACGAGCTCCTTGCTTGCAGGTATAGTAGGATGTTCCAGGTAGCTGTAATTACAGATCAAGACCATATAACAATACAGAGAGCTTTAACAATATAGACAGACACCGTCGTAGTAAAGAGTCCAATCGGACAACAGGGAGAGATTAAGCTGCAAAGAAAGAGGAAAAGAGACACAAAGCAAGAAGCCCAAATTCATGGAACCTTTTTCGGCTATGAAGACTTTTGTGGTGAACTAACGTTCAAGCGTTCATTCACCCGCTGGCGGTGCAGCCTATTTCTCAGGTGCACCTCATAATTGGACAATGACTCCCCGGGTCCAGGTGTATACAACTAATGGAATGGTACTCAGCATTGCACCGCTCTCCACGTAACACGCTAGAAACTCACCTTTCCAGGACAATCCAAACATCTGATACGCCAATCCGGCGGATTCCCTGCCGTCCTCCGCAGGATGGCCTCAAACTTGTCATCCGGGTATTTCGCCCTCATGCTCTGCAGAGCACCCATCAACCATGAGGGAACCGGCTGTGGGACCTTTGTAACAGCAAAAATCAACAATCTGTGGAGCACTCGACTAAATTTCAAATGAACGCACTTACCAGATTAGTCGTAGCTGCAGATTCCGAAGCAGAACTAGGGGCATGCACGCTAGCCCCCGGTGAGGCCTCCTGTCCATTCTCAGACCTAACTCTTGGCGTGGCAGGCTTCTCCTTCTCTTTCAACGGGGTCTCCGACTTGTCCTGCTCCTTAGGCGTAAGCGGTTTCACCGAGGGCTTGGTCTCCTTTCCAGCGTTCGCAAAGCCGGCACCAGCTGACGCTCTCGGAGTTCCTGGTTTGGCATGACTAGCCCCATTAAGCTTGATCTTCTGCGCCAAAGGCGGTTCAGATGCACTCGAGGCAGTCGACACAGGCGAAATTGCCCTATCATCGTCATCCTTCACAGGCGAGCGTGAACGTCGAGAGGGGGCGTCAACATCACCGTTCTTCGCAGGTGTAGGCGGTGCAGACATGTCAACGGGTGTCGACGTAGGAGCATTGCCCTGCGCGCGCAGGGCTGCCGCCTTTTTCTTGGCCGGCGTTCTCGAGTCCCCATCCTTCCTCATATGATACTCCGGATCGGCGTTATATTCCACTGGCCGAGGTCGACGGTGCCGGTGCCAGAATTTGCCTACAAACCACCATAAGCATCTGCGTTCAACTGCCATCTGGACCCATAAAAGGAAACTACTCACCACATGTGCCACACTGCGATTTATCACCCAAAGGCCCCTTCCTGCGTCCAATAGCGATACTCTCGGGACACCCGCAATTTGAACAGTGCCAAATACCATTTATATAGTTAGGATGCTGTCCATCCACGAACTCCTTCTCTTTCGCCTCTCTCTCCAACTCCTTCGCTGACTTCTTTGGGACAAACTTCATTATCTTGGGCTCTGGTGGCGGTGGTGGCAGAGGAATGGCAGGAGGCGGGTCGTTCTCGAGGGGTGCAGGCAGCTTGCTCACGTCAGCCGCCGTCGATGGTATCGGTGCAACAACCTGAGCACGCGGCCGGAGCACTGAGGCAGGCACAGAAGGCGCCTTGAACAATCCCTTCGGTTTCTTCTCCTTGGGCGGCGGAGCCTGCACCGTCATGATGGGCGTAGGAGCCGGGATGTACGCAGTTCCATTCTCCGATGCAACCATATTGGCAATGGTGAGCGAAGCAGCGGCAGCGGCAGCCCGACGAGACCCAGAAGCATTCGCCGCAGCCGCAAGCGCCAATGTTGCAGGATCAAGCTCAGGGAGACCAATCGCAGGTGTGCGGTAGGTTCTGATCGGTTCACGATCGGGGATGACGATACCACGACGGCCGCGTTGGTTGCGCTTTCTCCTCTTGTTGATTTCCTTCTCGCGCTCCTTTTCACTTCGCTCGATGTCACTGTCACTGACGGCGTTGAGGAGCGGTGTGTATGCTTGCACTTGGTCCATAGGGCGAGCTCCCGTCGCGATGCTCGGTAAGAAAGCTTGTCTAAGTTCCTCGTCTTGGATTGGCGTGCCATCTGATGGGTGTCCAACAAGGAACAACGATTTCTGGTACATCTGCATTTGTTCTCGGATGCTGTGGGCAATAGCAGTTCTATGTTTGACGATCAGTGAAACGTCTCCCTGCAAGCACAAGAATACGTTGGCATACTTGAATTCCCCTCCAAGACCTAAATCCTGGGCGTACACCTCCGCAAACTCTTCGGGAGTAACTACATTGTTTTCCAGATCCCATTCAAATTGATCTTCAAGCTTCATGGAGCCCACGATAATATCCAACTGCCGGAGGACAGGACCACCATGTCAATCACCAATCAGCTATCAGCCGAATACACGTACCCTGACAAGAATCCTCATCTCTTCATGCATCAACTCCTCATCCAGCTTGATCTCATCGATCGACATCGGTCTTCCAAAGTCCTCTACTTCCATTGATACATCAAGTTTCTTCTTCGCATCTTCCACTTTCACCATCGCACCTGCAACAGCATTACTGCCATCTACAACCATCTTCCGTTTCTTCTTCGATCGCCTCGGCGCAGTTCCACCCTCGCTCTTCGCTCGTTTTCTCCATGCTTCCCACCACTTGCCTTGCGACTCATCTAGCCCACCCTGCTGTATAGGTATCTCAGTCTGGAGATCAACCACGAGTTCACCAGAGTCCACGTCATAGTTGAGTGAGTGTGCTCTAAAGTCACTCAACTGCTCCTGAATCGATTTGACGATGACGGAGTGATAGCTATGCGAGAGATTATAATCATCAACGATGGATTGGGCAAATGTTTCAGGTGTGACAACAGGGTCTACAACAACGGTTCACTTGACAGCAACCCCAGAGAAACAATAGAACACACCATTCAAATTCCACACAAACGTATCTCTCATCTTATGATGTTCAACATCAAACTCCAATCGGATGGGCACAAGCTGCTCTGGGCGGTCCGCTTCTTCCGAATCCAGTTTTCTTGGTCTAGAACGGGAAGGGGAAGGAAATTAGCAGGTCCACTCCTGAAGAGAGAAGAAACAGCATACAATCTCAATCCCTCCCTTGGTCTCTTCCTCCTTTCCCTCCCCTCCTTCTCCTTCCCCCGTCTCAAGGGGTATCTTACATCAAATCCCTCCCTTCCCCTCTTCCACCTATTCACATCCACATCTGGTGCTCCCTTCTCCCACCACGCAGGACCACCAAACATCCCCCTCATCTCGTTTGCCATCCTCTCTTTCATCTTCCTCAACACGCCTTCATACTCCTTATCCTTCTTCATCCACCCCTGAATTGCCTCGATCTCATCCTCGCCAATCGGGGGTATGTGTTTCAGACTGTCGACAAGTGGCACTGGTGTAACCACAGTCACCACAGGATTGAGGTTGACGTTGGCGGGGAGTGGTGGAAGTTGTGTAGCGGAAGATGTTGAGGCAGAGAGTACGTTACCGCCAGAGGCGGCGGCGGCAGGGGTAGTCGAGGACGAGGGTCCAGGAGCAGGGGTCCCGGCGACAGTGCTAGGTGTCCTCGCAACGGGACCAGGAGCATTAGGTCCCGGGACAGCAGGGGGAACGCTCGACCTGATACCCATACCCATATTCATAGGGCCACTGGGCATTCCGACCCCCAGCGAAGACTCCTTTTGCAAGGGCGATGGACCGGGTGGCAAGGACGCCTGCCTTCCTTGTTGCTGCTGCTGAAGTTGGGCAAGTCCCATCGGAGTGCCAGTCGGCCCCGCAGGCTGACCAGCGCCCAAACCTGGGGTCCCACTAGGCATCATATTTCCGGGCCTCTGCGGCGTTTGTGGCCCACCCATCGTCGTTGAGGGAAAGTTCATGTTGATCATATCACCAGAATTGGGGGGGCGAGGGCTCTGGGTTGGACCTTGGTGTGCCAGATTCTGCATACCGACGGCACCAGGTATCCCGTTCGCACCGGCTCCAAAGTCACCCGAACTAGAATTCGACAGGGACACCGATCGGTTGGGCATCATGGAAGGCGGGCCCATCGGACTTGCCCCGGCCATGTGCGGCGAGTCGATCTTTCTCTTTGCGCCGCGGTAGGGAGAGCCAGGTATTGACATTGGTGGGGGCGAGCCTTGCATTCCCATGTTCTGTTGGCCAGTAGAGAAGCCTCCAAACGTAGGTGAAGATCCCCTACCGGGACCCTGCATAAATTGTTGCTGTTGCTGAAGAGTTTGGTGAGCGAGCAAGTTGGCTTGAGCTTGGTTGTGCTGCATCATTCCTTGGTTTTGAGGAGTCGAAGGCGGATTCATATGCGATAACCCGAACTGTCCCTGGCCTTGGTTCTTCTGGGCGAAGGAGCCTTGTTGCTGAGGAGTTGACGGGTATGGGTTGGGCTGTGACTGCATATGTGGTCCCTGTTGGGAGGGCGGCTTGGGGTATCCATTAATTGCATATGCCTATAAAAGATGAATAAACACAGGGATACGTACAAATTGAGGAAGATTCACCTGTTCACCGATACGACTTGGTGGCCTTCCACCGGGACTTTGTGCGCTAGCACTCCCACCAGCACTAACTGGTGAGCCGTGGCTCAACGCCGTTCCAGGTCTCGAAATTTGCTGGCCGACACCAGACTGTACCGTCGGAGGCCTGATTCCAGGGACGTTGACATTGGTAGGTGTCTGTGGCATTCCTTGAACCGTGGGTGGCCTCGCCTGTTGACCGCCTGGTCTGTGATCCTGAGCCGTGAGCGGCCGAGGCTGCATCTGACCCATTCCCATAGCCAAAGTAGCAGCGGCAGGATTCGGCGTCTGTGGCTGAGAACCAGGAGCGGTCCCAGAAGCGACGCGATGCCCTTGAGCAGTGGGTGGTCTTTGCATACCCTGAGCAGTCGGCGGGCGCTGCATTCCCTGCGCCGTCGTTGGCCGATGTTGTTGTAGTTGCTGCTGTTGCTGCTGCTGCTGTTGTTGTTGGTGGGATAGTTGATGTTGGCCTTGGGCAGTCGGAGGACGGTGGTGACCTTGGGCGGTTGGTGGTCTTTGCTGATGACCAGGCTGGGGAGGTCCATGTCCTTGGGATGTTGGTGGCCGGCCTGGGACACTTATCGGACCGGCCTGGGACTGTGGGGGGGCGGGAGGAGGCATCATTTGTTGTTGCTGCTGGGTGGGGTTGGGGTTCGAAGGGCCTTGCATCTGGGTCAGCAGTTTCATCCAAGCGGTTTGTCGCTCTGCCTGGGTAAGTGAAAAAAATTGTTCGCGCGTCATCCCGAGCGCAGTGAGCATCATTTGTTGCTGAGGTGTGAGTGGGGGCTGGGCAGCAGACGGCCGCTGGATCATTTGAGGCTGGGGTTGCTGGTTGTGAGAGGGGTGCTGAGACTGCACCATGGGATTGAAGCCAGAATTTTCGAGCTGAGATAACGGAGTGGGATTGATCCCACTCACATTACCCATCCCCGACATGCCGGTCATTCCCATAGCGGGGCTCATGTTCATCATATTCATGTTCATGTTCATGTTCATAGCACCCATGCCACCCATCGCGCCATTCATCATGCCGTGGTGATGGTGTTGCTGCTGGTGCTGCTGGTGCTGTTGCTGAAGCAGCTGGGCAGGGTTCACACTGCCACCCATGGGATTGGCGTTGATCTGGTTGAGGTTCATACCCATATTGATACCTCCACCAGGACCTCCCATGAGCTGGGCAGGATTGACAGCGCCGCCACCAAAAGAGTTGGTAGGTGGAAACTTGGACTGCTGCTGGCCACCCACTGGTCCGTTTTGAAACCCACCGGCGAGCATGGCAGGGTTTATACCTGCGGGATTAGGGCCGGAGCCAGGGATAAAGGACTGGGAGGAGGCGTAGAGGTTGGGATTGCTCATAATTTTGGAAGGGGGGCTGGATGGATGAATGCAAGTTAGATGTGGAAGGAAATAAAGAAAAAGGACAAACATGGGATTGAATATACAGGTTGTGAGTAGGGACAAACGTTGGGTGCTATCAGCGAAGAGGTTGAGAGCCCTGGGTGGGGGGATGAGCACAGGTGGAGGGCAGACACGCGCCGAGGGGGAAGAGACACGTGTCGAGCGGGGAAGAGGGAAATGAGCAGACCTGTATGACCTCTGAGGGCGCGGTGAGTATGGGAAGGGGTCGTGGGCAGCGGCGTTGCTGGGACGGCGCTGGTACGTAGAGGGCGCCGAGGGTGGTGCTGTAGGAGGGAAAGTGAGCAGCGGGCGGGGGAGGGACGGGCGCGGAGGGCAGGGCCGGAGGGACGGAGGAGCGGAACGGGGAGAGGGACAGACCTTATGGAGGGGAGGGCGGAAAGGGCGGTTCGAGTGGGTGGAGGGTAGAGGGGTGGGCCGGAGGGGGGACCGGGAGCAGCGGGAGAAAAAAGGGGGGCAGGCCGGGCGATGGCGGGGAGAGCGGGCGGGAGGGGAGGGGAGAAGTGGAGGGCGGGGATCGGGAAACAAAAAAGAGACACAGCGTGGATCGATTGTCGCAAGCTCTCAGCTGCTACGCAGGCCAGCTCTGTAACGCTGTTAGTAAGGTGTACAACTCAACAACACCCGTCACACCTGCCCTCTCCAGCCCTCTGTCACACGTCACGATCGCACGCTCAGCCCCCGCCCAACGGACGGCGGGAGTGCACAGAGGATGCGGACAGTGGGCAGCGCTCCATCTGGACAGAGGACAACTTTGCACGCGCCCTCTGACGCACAACTCAATCTACGCCGTTCTCTGCCAACCGCTGCTACGGCCCAGATCTCAGATCGAGATCTCTCTTCCTACTCCCGACCCCCACCACCACCTCTTCCTGCCCCTCCCCTCCTCCTCTCCCTCCCTCGGATCCCACTGGACTGTTGCACATACCGCACCCAGCCCTCTCCTGCATCCTGGCACAGGGGAGGGACGGACAGAGGATTTGAGGAACATCTCGTCTATTTAGAGTCCTTCCGAGTGCATAAGACAGAACATATCAGCGATTATCCCGTGGGCCCAGTGACGCCATCACCCAGCCCCTGTGCTCTCTTCTCCCATCACCACGAGAATCAATCGCTGCTCCTGCCGTCAACTATATGCCCCCCGTCCCAAGCCCTCCCACTCACGCTTGTCATTCCACACACCCCTCTCCCTCTCTACCCTCGTCACCTCTCTCCATTCCCTGTCTACGCCTCTTCGCTTCCCAACACAAGCTTTCGTTCTTTATGTACCAACCCCCCCAAACTTTCATTTCCAACCCGTCGTCGGCCGTCCCCGAGCCGATACTGTTTACCAAACATCTCCGTGCCAAACATCCAAATATAGTTTCTGTCCCCTGTTCCTGCATAACAGGCTTCTTCGACCATCGTGGACGTACCATCCCCGAACGAGCAAAGTAAAAGAGCCGCTCCACCCACCAAGCCGCACAGCCACATACACGACCTCCCCATTCCAGGCCCAAATAAGCCGTCCACTCCCCAATTGTACGAGTTCCAAAATAACTTCGCAATATCTTATTACACTATCCTATCCTGGTTACCCGCACGAGGCCCTCGAGGGATGGCCTTCAGTGTGAAATATATGGCCAAGGGTTCGAGGACGGAATGAACTCTGGGATTAGAACTATCCCATCATTGGCCACCATTATTCCAGGGTGCGCAAGGCAGGGAACGGAACGTTAAGCGATGCGCCAGTCATCCTCTCCAACCAAGGCGTATGATCTGGTTCTCCCACAGGGCCTCCTCCGCCTGGGTGCTCTCAATTCAAAAAAACCTGAAATGTGGCTCCCCTTTCCGTGTACAAGGTGATCCCAAAGGGCCTCGATTCAACTATATATACATATATATCCGGGTCGCCCTTGACGACCCCTGATGATTTCTTTAAAATACACACTGCGATGCTGCGTTTTCCATTGTAGAGACATTGTGACTAATGGCCATTGCCTTGTCAACCAGCATCCGGAATATATAAAACCTCTTCGCGCCCTCCCCTTACCCTCCAAACTCCTTCCTTAGCCCTTGTCATGTCGTCAACGGAAAGGTACTTACCCTAGGTCCCTCCTGCTCTCTCTCACAACGGACACTGATACACGAACAGTAACAAACTCCCCATCACGGAGGGCAAGCCTCACGCGGCCGCCGCACATACCACCACAACCACTACTTTCGGCGGCACTCATAGTGCTACAAGCACATCCAGCGCCCATATTACCACAACTGGCGGGGTCGCTGCCGCTGCCCAAGGCGATGCTGATGCCGCCGCTGCTGCTGCTGCTGCTGCAGATGGTGGAGGGGAATAAATTAGACTCAATCTTGCAGGTTTTAGGTAGCTCGGAACAAGCGTTTTAAATATAACACTTCATCGACTATCCGATAACATCTAGAGATTCATGCAACCATGAACAACACTCCGGGCTGACCGGCCGCTAATACGTACTATCACGAGAATCCACCCAAAACTTCGTACAACCCCCTACCTCCCACCCTCTTTCCAAGCCTCTCACTCCAAAACCGCATAATTGGCTCCCACTCGTTCCTTCCCGCTGGCATCCCTCCATTTGCATTTGTATATTTTTCCTCTTTCACAACTTTATATCCTTTCCTAAATGCCGAGAGGTCGGTCGAGGAAAATGCCAACTCGGAGGGCGGAGGACGAGAGGCGATGAGGAGTGGTGTGGGCGATGGTGAGGATAATGCAGAAGGGAAGGAAAGCAATGGGCCAGCGATGGTAATTATCGAACCAAAGGATGTGAGAGGTACAGCGGGGGGCGAAGTTGAAGTGTCCAAAGACAGCCCCTTCCTGCCCGCAAGCAGTTGCTTCTCCTTCCACCAATACAACCCGAACTCAACAGCAACGCTCCCGCCTTGAGCGAATCCGAACAGATGTATCCTATGTAATGGCCACTTGCATTCTACTGTGAGATGCGTGATGATCTGCGCCAAGATTTCGAGTGCGGGTGTTGGGTTTGGGTTGGTTATGAGCTCGCCAAGTGCGTCAAAGGAGGTGTACCATTGGTACGCTTCTTCATAAAGAAATGGAACTCTGATCACATCTGAGAGATCTCAAAGGACAGCAAGTCAGATCAAAGCACCCACTGCTCTGGTGCACGCAGAGCAAGCACTGCGGTCTGCGGTAGCTTGAGCTGCTTTCCCAATTTCGAAAACGGTACGTGAGTGTCTCCTAGCACGATTACTATATCAGCCCTTTCATAGCCCCTTAAGAGAGAGAAATAAGACCACCTAGACCATGCAACAACACCAGCAAATTCTCATCTGTCCCATCATCGCTGGGTAGATATGAGAACTGAATTGGGATTTTGCCCGATCCCGATTTCGGAGTCGGTTTAGTCCGCGGATTGTCCTCTTCGGAGGTCTCAGCGAGGTGCAGCTCCTTCGCTTCAGCTGTTACCCGTTCCGGATTTGCCATTGAGGCTGTTTGAGCGCTTTATATCTTGAATTGGCTTAGGATGACTTGTGGTCTATAGTCAGAAGACAACCCCTGGCTCCGGCGGCGGCTTTATATAATTACAAGAGTCACCCTTTTCGTCATGTTCCTCTATTACTTGCATCGTCACTAGCTCAACCCCATGGGAATTTCATATTCCAAGTCCCAACTCATTTCTCGCTTACAATCAATGACCTCATACATCAAAGCTTTTGCCGCATCGATAACCTCAGTCGCATTCTCGACTGCTCGTAGATGGGTGCTCTATCCCTTTTGTGTGATGCCCATGAAACGCTGAGGGGAGTGCCAAGCTCAGGGCAAATTGTGCACTGCGTGATTGGGGCTAGCGACTGCTAGGCGTACGAATACACTCTTAGTCCCTTGAATCTGCTCGAGCCCCCCGCGGATGCTACACCGGCGAAAGGTGGCTCAGCATCCCCACATACAAATTCTCTCGCCGGGACACCGTGAAAGACGTGAAAAGATAAAGTGGTACGTCCCTCCCCAGACTTTATCGCCCTGGGGTCAGGGACTCCGCTCGTGACAACTTGTGGCACCCAGGCCAAAAAAACGAGGGTGGATAAGGAAAATGTCAAACCTTACTGAGTTAGAGGATCAGCACCACTCGAAAAAGCAAGAGGCTCGCGGCTGCATAGCGGGTTAGAATGCCTACCCTCTCCTCCTCGTGCATTTTGCAATCAGTCTGAGGCTTCGCAATTGGCTGGGGGCTTCTAGCGTCATGGACACACACCTGCCAGATGGTTCAAGTCCCCATTTTGTATATTTCCCGAACAGATTGCATGCCGGCAGTAACGCGATCGGCTGACTTTTGGGAGGGCGAGCTTGCGGCTGTGGCTGACACTCGACCGATAGGATAGGGCCCTGGAAATTGTCGCAGAGGCGAAAGACAACCATGCCATATTAAAGATCGCCGTAAATGTGGCCCTGACATGAAAACGAGGCTGGTTGTTGTAGAACACCTGACATGGATCTTGACCGTGCAACGAAGGGACAGCAAACAGGAAGAAAAAAAAATAAGCACGGACCTGGGGAGCGGGTCGGCGTGATTTTTCCTCTTACTCCCTTTGTTCCAGTCTCACTTAGTCGCATGGAAATATGAGAAAGCCCATTTCCATGTCGGACCATAGCCTAAACCAATCCCGTCATGGGGTCGTCCCTGTCCGACCGGTAATCAAAACGCCGATACCCAATGGCCCTAACACCCTCGCAGGGTCCCGATCCGCCACTTCCATGGCCAATTGAAATCACGTACAAACTTGATGTCGATTAGTGCTCCTGTAACCGAGCACCAGGGTGCGCTACGCCTCCAGCTCCAGCTGCAGCCCAAAGCCCCCACCATCTTCTTGGAAGTCCAACTAACTCATCGGTCCCTTTCGCTTCTTCAGCCTCGATTTATCGCCGGTAAGTTTCGGCGTGTCAGAGATAATCGGCATCGTGGCTCAGTGGCTATTCCCGGCACTTGGTTCTCGTGGTCATTATTCGTCATCATCATTCGTGCGGATACGAACCGTTAGAGGCCAGAACTACCCGTACCGCGGTGGTTATAAAGAGACTTTCGATTGTTCTACTTCGTGTCTTACCCTCATTCTCTGCTGCCACCCTCTAACGACCAAAGATGTTCGGTCCCATTATCGCTCTTGTTTGTGTGTTCGCAGTCTACGAAGTCTTGCGCTGGCTCCGGCTCCGCAAGATCATGCCTCCTGGTCCTCTTGGGCTCCCCGGCATAGGAAATAAGAGCCAAGTTCCCGCTTTCAAGCCATGGCGCAAGTTTGAAGAGTGGAATCGTCGCTATGGTTTGTCCTCTCTCTCACACACTCTCTCTCACAAGGCAACTCCCACCCCACTTCGGAAAATCAATATTTCCATCCCGGACCCCTACATTACTAACATATTCCCGCAGGCCCTGTAGTGTCCATCATGCTTGGAAGCACACCCACGATCAGTCAGTTGAAAACCAATATTCCCAGTCGTACGCTGCACGGGACTTATTTCCTCACACGTCCCTTTCCGCAGTTCTCGGGAAAGCACAACCGGCTTGGGACCTCCTCGAGAAACGATCCGAAACATATTCGAGTAGACCGCGCTTTGTCGTCGCGTAAGCACGCACTCAATTACTAAACCCGTGCGCCTCCAGGGACGAACCTTGAATGCCGTCCTTTTCATTTAACCAGATCGGAAATTCTCTCCGAGAATCGTCGCGGACTGATGCTCCCTAATACGAGTGAACTGTGGAAACAGTGGCGCAAGGTGTGTCTACCTTTGTCCTAAATTCATTTGACATGGTGTGTGTATGCATGCTCACGGAGTTTACATTGTAAACCCCCGGTTTTTTGACTTTTAGCTTTTGCATAATGGATTTCACATCCGTAAGGCACCTGCGTATCATGGGATCCAATCGTTGGAATCCAAGGTGCTCATGAAGCAGCTTTTGACTGACCCCAAAAACTTTGACGGGTATTTGAAGAGGTACGGGTGGTGACCTGGGAATTCGTGGCGGTCTTGTAATTTATTTTTCTTCTGGGATAGATTCGCAGCGAGCGTAGTCGTTGCGGTGACATATGGTCGAAGAGTGGAGAGTGTACATGAATGGATAGTGAAAGAGAACATTGCTTCCATGGATTGTGGGTCCCTTGTGTCCATGACAATTAATTTCCATACTAACGTTAATTGCAGATCTCACGAGGCGAGTTGGTTCTCCCCCTTCAGGTACAACAGGTCTGACCCTAGGATTGTCCTTTCAATAGCGTCAAGTGAGTTCCTTGATACCCACGTCAAGGGGAGGTGAAACTTACTTGTCATTTCGCCACCTCTAGCCTCCCTGGAAAGTTCCTCGTCGAGTCTTGGCCATGGCTGCTCAAACTTCCGGTAAGCACCTTCCTAATTCACAACGCCACAAATCAAAATACCCAATATCTCCATCCAAGCGCTCCCTCCAATGGTTCCGCGAAGGACCCGAAGCGCGCAAAAAGAAGGATGAATACTTCCTCCTTCACCTCCTCAACGACGTCCGCACGCGGATGAAAAATGGAACGTGCCCAGATTGCTTGACGAGTCAGGTGTTGGCGGACCAGACGAAATTAGGAATGACGGATATTCAACTTGCATACTCAGTGTCGAGTCCTTTCGGTGCGGGGATTGATACGGTGTGTCATTTCCCTTCTTGTTTTACTGGGGCGAGGGTGCTGATTATGTGTGGGGTGTAGACTGCCGGATCTTTGTCGGTATTCATCTGTATGTCCCTCGGATTTTTTTTGAACCGTGGATATCAACCCGCAAATACAGTGGCAATGCTCACCTTCCCAGAAGTCATAATAAAAGCACAAGCGGAAATTGATGCCGTTGTGGGCCACGACCGAATGCCCGAGTTCCACGACAAGGATCAGCTGCCATACGTATTGGCTGTGATAAATGAAACTCTCAGGTTTGCGTGGCCTTCCCCATCTGCCCTTCATTTGACACTGAATATCGAGGTAGATGGCGACCTATTCCCGTCCTCGGAGGAACCGCACACGCGAGCACGGCAGATGATGAGTATCAAGGAAAGTACGTATTTTCCACGGGTATATTCCCCTCACCTTCCTCTCTTACGAATTTATTCGCAGGTTCATACCTAAAGGGTCCTCTATCTATGCAAACTTCTAGTGCGTACCCACTTCCCTGCACTATCCATCATTAACGACAACGGGCAACAACAGCGGAATAATGCGTGACACTGACCTCTTCCCATCACCGGACCTTTTCCTTCCGGAACGCTTCCTCACCCCCAACCCTCCCACAAACCCAAACCCGCGTCTGAATCTGAAAGAATTTGACCTGCCGTTTGGATTCGGCCGACGAATTTGCCCGGGTATGCACCTCGGCCTCAATTCGCTTTTCATCACCATCTCGCGCATCCTATGGGCGTTTGAGATTAAACCTATAAGGAATGAGCTCGGTGTGGAAGTGATACCTGGTATACAGCTTTAATTTCTTTTCTTGCTTCATAAGCCTGATATTTCTGGGGGGTGCGTTACTAGATCCTGATGACTTTACGAATCAGTTCAACTCCAAGCCTGCACCCTTCGAGTGCCAGTTTCTCCCTCGTAATGAGAGGGTTGCCAATATCATCGAGGCGGAGTGGGAGAATATCAGGGGAGAGTTGGATAACTGGCATTAGTGGAGAGCATATCCCTCTCGTTATCCCAACACTGTGTGCGCTATGACAATGATGGTTTACTGTAGTACTAGTATTAATACTATTGGATAGACATACCCAGGTTATCCTGACACAATACAACAAAGGTGATGATGACACTAAGCCTACTATCCATTCACAGCGACCGCGACCAAACAAACTCCTGTGCTTTCTCCAGGACCAGATTCACTCGTCCTTTTGGTCTGCAACTCCATCCTCAGATAACAGGGCCTTTTCAACAACACACTCTTTAGACACCGGTTTTGATGCACCTCGGTCATCCTTGCTAGCAAGGCGGTCAAGGATCGAGCGTTTGGTTTCCTTTCCCCATTCTGATGCGCCCTCGGACGTCCCTTCGCGGCGGACGTGTAGAACGAGGCGGAGGAGGAGGTAAGACGAAACGGTTATGCCCGTGAGGAAAAGGGAAACGAAAAGTGTGCCGGTGAGCATCAGGAGTAGACAGCCTACTAAATCGGAGGTGAATGTGGTAAATGTAGATGGGTAGGGAGGGAGACGTACGGAGGATAAGAATTATGCCGGATGCAGCGAGAAGTGCGAGGGAGAGCGCTACGACAGTAAAGATGAGGATGATACAGAGGGATGTACCGCTAGATGGATCGTCAGTTCATGGAAGGTGCGGGGGTGCGCGGCACGAACATGAAGAGTGCGACGGGAACAAGGCTGAGAAGAGAAAAGATGGAAACGAATGTCTTTTTCTTAATTTCAGTGTTGAGTCTGCGAAAAAGATGGATGTATGCGCACGGATACTACAGGGCGCTCGTCAAAGTGCCCTTTGATGTTCTTGTATGCGGGCCGCGCATAGTCATGGTCGAGTCTAGGGATTGTTTAGCATGTTCGCAGAGTGCGTATACATCAACGCACCGAGTGGAATAGCCCCGGGCTGCAGTAATGCTCCTGTCAAAGTACGAGGCGAGGTCGTCTGCCATGATGACGACAGTAGAGAGGAGATTTTCCACGGGTGCTGAATCTGATAAACGATAAACAAATAAATAAATAAAAATAATAATCATGATGAACGTCCTCGTCTACAGCGGACCCGAAGTCGCCCAGCCCTCTCTCGCCGCCGTCCTCGCCGCCCTCCGCACCCTCCTCCTTCCGCACTACTCTGTCCAGCCCGTCCAACTACACACCCTCCGCACCCAGCCCTGGTCATCTTCTTGTGCCCTTCTCGTCCTTCCCCACCTGGACCAGCCCTTCCGTTCACCATCAACCGCACACACCCGTATCCAGGACTATGTCGAGGGTGGAGGTGCCCTGCTCGCTTTTGGCGCTGGAGCGACGTGCTCCACCCGGGGCATCGTCACAGGCGTAGAAGGCCTAAGTTTAGGGGCGCGGAGCTCGCTGCGGTTTTTTGATAGATTTAATAACGCCTATATCTATCCTACCCTGGGTCCACCGTCGTCTGCGCCTCCGTCGCCAGAGCCTCGGTTAAGGAAGGTCCGCACCCTGGATGGCGATGTTGTGCGGGCCGTGTACGAGCTTGCACCTGCAGAGTTTACCGGGTTTGAAGACGAACGCCAAGTCAAGATTTTCGGTCGCTATATCGAAGATTCCGATCCCGACAGCCAGGATGGGCAGGTTGCTGGGCTGGGCTGCGACATCGGCGGCGGCCGTATTGCGTTGTGGTCTCCTAATCTCGAGTTGAGTCTTACCCAAGAACCTGCCTCTGCCCTCATCTCTCCAACGTCAGATACGGATGTCAGTAGGCTTGACAAGGATCGCCGCAAGCTCCTCAAACGTACTGTCCTCTACCTAGGCCTCCAACTCCCTGCCCCAGCAAACCAGACCACGGACGATGGGCAGACACCCCCTCCCATCGCCCGACCCTTCCCCCAGTTCCTTGTCTCCACACCCACCAAACCGAACATTGTTTCACGGATAATCAATGCCCTGTCCAGGTCCTTCGAACCTGGTGGCGATAGTGATGACACACCCAGGGTACTCAAAGATGCCAACGATACTTTCCACTTCCATGAATCCACTGACAACCACACTAAATCCCTTCTTCAAGAATCCAAGGTCCTCTCCACGATAGTGAGCGACCCATCTACATGGCAGCCCAAACACATTATTATCCATCGCAACGGCACCCTCCCAACAAAACACGACGTTGGAGCCCTCTTTGACATCGATCTATTCTTCAAAAGCCTCTCATCAGCCCGCTCTTCTCAATCAGAACCAGAAGCACAAGAAATGTGGCACATAGGCGAAGCCCTCCTCTTCTCCCCTGCCGTCACCTCAACCCAGTCCCTCCTCGACAAAAACCCGACCCTGCTCTCTGTCCTGCCAGCCCCGCTTCTCTCCCTCGCCTCACATCAACTGGCCGGTCGGGGTCGTGGCTCCAATGTCTGGCTTTCCCCCTCTGGATGCCTTCAGTTCTCTGTCCATCTAAGGGTGACTAGTAACCAGTTGCCGGGCAACAAATTGGTTTTCGTGCAGTATTTATTCGCCTTGGCAGTATGTGAGGGCGTTAGGGATGAGGGTGTTTTGGGTTGTGGTGGCGAGGAAGCAGAAGGAGAAGGAGAAGGATGGAGAGTAAGGTTGAAGTGGCCGAACGATATCTACGCGCTGGTTGGGCCGAGGGGCGCCGAGGAGAAACGCAAGATCGGAGGTATACTCGTAAATACCAGTTTCGGCGGGGGGAGCATCGACATTGTCATTGGTATGTCTCTACCCACTTCCCCTGACACCAATACTTACGACCACAGGCTGTGGATTGAACATTCTCAACTCCCCGCCTATCACGTCCCTCTCTCACCTTTTGCGCAACACCGAGAGTGGAAATAAGCGTCGTGCGAACCTCAGCCTTGAACGTGCCGCTGCTATTATAATCGCCAAGTTCGAAGACATATGGGAGAGGTTCGTCGCTGCAAAGGGCAACTTTGAACCGTTCTTAGAGGTGTATTTGAAGAGGTGGTTGCACAGGTCCGTTGACCCCCTTTAGCGTCCCTGCGTGTACTTGATATGGGACTGTGTGGATCTTCAGTGACCAACTTGTAACACTCTCAACAACCACTCCGCCGACTCAAGTTCGTATTACGGGTATCACCCTCGACCATGGGTTATTGCGGACCATGCCTGAGCGTAAAACTTGGGCCAACCCGTATTTTAGCGCAAGTAGTGGGGTAGGAAAGGAGAGAGAGCAAGAGGAATACCTTGACCTCCAGCCAGATGGGAACAGCTTCGACCTGATGGCTGGGATGATCAGAGGCAAATGATTTAAGCATACTTTTGGTTCCTCCTAATGTTCTTATCCAGAACAATTTCATAATCGCCACTGTTAAATTTCTATAACTTTGCAAACACATGTACGAATGTCCTCTGTGGGTTCTCTACAAGATCAGCATGTGCTGAATGAGTCAGAGAATGGTACAGACGAGAATGGTGAGATGAAATGTGAGAGCCAGGGTCACAAGGGTGTCATCTTCTCCTAGCTCTTGGCTACTGGTCAATGTTAAGGGGCTCCAAGAAGCTCGCTAATGCCCATCCGATGGCACCATCCCGTGCCCTACAAAGCAAAAGGCAGTCCTCCCCCTCATCTACAATGAGTGGCAGATTGGGATGCAAGCTCGGGTGTCCCGCTTCTTGCAACACCTCATAAAGCTCGCCTTCCTTAAGCGTAAAGAAGGGGAATGAGAAGTATGCCAGCGGCTTGCGCGCTGATGCAGGTCCAGTCATAGGTGGTTTGCAGGGGTGGAGGACTTCGCAGATATACATGGCGGGTTTGAGCGTCCATGAATCGCTTGTAGAGGGGGAGATGGGTTGTGGTTGTTGGTCTAAAGTGGGTGAAGTAGAGTCGTGTGGGTCCAAAGTGGGTGAAGCCGAGTCGCTCCAGCGTGTGGTAAAGAATGACGTTATAAACTTGATAAGGCCTGAACGTTTTTCAGAAGACGAGTTGACTTTGACCTGTCCTCGAGCATTGTGCTCTGTTTCACCCTCACCATGGGGTAGATCGGTAGCTGTCAATGATTGAAATGAGTGACAAGCATTGGTGGAAACGCTGACAATACTTTTTCGAGGGTCAACTTCAATCTCTTCTTCGATAATATAATACCCGATCTCGTCCTCAATTTGAGCATCCGGGGGATGTAATGTGGCCGCTCGTTCCGTTGCTGATGGGAACAGGATCTCCCTGCCGGGGCTACAAAGGAGAACAGCTGTTATTTTGGTGTGAGGTAGTGGGTAGGAGAACGCTCACTCTTGAAGCAGCTCGATTAACTTCTCATAATTATCACACCATCCGAGGTACCGCCACCCAGGCTGTAGCATCCAGTTGTGAAAGCCGTTAAGCATCGCAGTGAGAAGGGCATCCAGGCCCACAACATCCAATTCAAAGCTTTGATCGCGATCAATGTCCAATGGGACGTCTTCGACAAGCTGAACAGCACTGTCACATAATTTTCTTGCAATATACACCCGGTCCTGATCGGGACCCAGTGATTGGTTGAATGTCCAAAAGGAAGGACGATGAAGTATTCCTGCCAGAAATCTGACCGCAAGTGGTCTAAGAAGAGGATCTTCGGCTCCTAGTCCAGTGGCGTTCAAATTCAGGTCTGAATCACTGGAGTTTGCAATGACGACGGGGCTAATTCCAGTGGCACCAGGAGAACGCACCGACAAAAACCAAGTAGCTTCTCGATAACGCAAAGGCCCTCATCGTGAGAAGCGAGAGCGAGATCACTGGGAGCATGGGATTCTATGATGTTGTTAACACGGTTGCGCGATATGCTGGCTAGGGCGAAAAGCTTTAGAAAATCCCATTGACGTTTAGGGGAGCCATCATCATGCATTCGAAGAGCGGTAATTTCGTACTTCATTTTGGAATCTGTTCTACTCGCCGATTGAAGGAACATGCGCCTGAGGCCAGGATAACGGGTTGTCAGCACTACAATACTCTGGAAAGTCTGGAGTAGCGTTTGGTTTGTTTCCCTCCTGAACATCACGGCATCAATCTTGAAAGCTTGATGGCGATTTCGTGGCCGGAACTTACTGGTCTATAAAGCCCATCAGTTTGCGACACTCCTTCTCTAGTCTGCGAATACGCTGACTAGTTTCAACCGGTGGTTCTTTCAGGAAATTGTCCAGGTCCATCAAGACAGACTCGTGGTTCCCTTCAAAGATCTTGCAGATGTTTTCGGTGATCGCGTCAGGACCTTTCCCAACCTGGTGTAAAGTCTGGTTGACAACAGACTCGATGTGCGATGCCATTTTATCGAATCCCCTTCCAATAGAGCTTCCGGGACCATTGTAGGACAGAGTTAGGGGGGACTGACGAGCAGAAAGGGGGAGAGGCGGCGTGATGTCCGAATTGGTGAGAAACAACTGGCGCGGTGGGCGGGAATGTGGGCAGATTGGTGTCCCCTGCATCCTGAACCGGGTGTCTTTCTGGTTTAACCACTGGGACGATCGAATCGTCACAGTGTGAGTATATAAAGCCCTGGCAAAGCTGCATGAGGTCGCATTAAGGCACTCATGCCATGATGCCATTCCGTATCAAACTTTGAGCGCCGGAGCCATATGAGCTCTTTCTCGTGTCCGAGCCGGAACCCGGGCATACATGCTTAGCACCGATAAGTTGCGCCGGCCATCCCGGTTATTTAGCATAGGAATGCCATATCAAACTGTATGGGAATGACCGAGCACCTGCCTGTTGCAACGTGTATCGTTGCTCGATGCAGTGACTCAAGCCCGTATCACGGACTGTGTCCGAAGGGCCAATCTGTTTTTTAGTGCAAGTGATGAGAGAGGAAAGGAGAAGGAACAGGAGGTGTGGTCAGATGAGTCAAGTGATTTAGGGGTTGCAGGTATTCGTGCTGAGGGATCGACAGTGTGGGAGACCGCACATACGGCCACAGTAGGCGTCGACCGTGTTTATATGCCACATCCGAAATAATCTAACGAAATGAAGCGGAGTACCCGTGATACACGATAACAATAAGCCGAACTGTGGGATGGGACCAGACCTAGTATGCAATTCTCTCATTCGATCACACAGCAAAGTGGTGGTACGGCAGATCTTACCGGGTTAGTTCACGACATTGGAGGCGGTATCAGGTGAAGGCTCCTCAGTTCCTCCTAACGAAGACCTGCGTAATTCGCTTGCTGGGCGCTCCCTTCTGTTCGCTCATCCTCTCTGACCGTGACATTTTCTGGAGTTGTGCCTCGATTCTCGCGTACTCTCGCTTCACTTCCTTTATGGAGACTGGATCTCTCGGCGTTCTAACCTGGTCAAGCAACTTCTTCAGGTCCTCCTTCTGTTCCGAGAGGAGCTTCCGCAGCGATTCGTCACGAGTGCCCAACCTAAACCCCAAGTCTTCTCGCCGCGGGAGCGTCTCCTTCTCTTCCCTTGTCTGGACCAATTGGTTGACAATTCGCCACGCCTCATCTGACCTCCTTCTTTGCAACCGTTCAACTTTCGATCCGTTCTTTATAAACGCCTTCCAGAAATTCTCCTTAAGATCTGCCTCCCTCGCTAAGCCATCTTCAGCTGGGACCATCTCCCAGAAGGGTAATACAAGGACGATTTGGTGCCGATTTATCGCATTTCCCTCACAGATTTCCTCCAGCTTGCGACGGGTTTCATACGTTTCAGAAGACATGCGATTATCAGTAATCCGGTAAAGGTAAACAATGCCACTGAGCTTCACGCGTTTCTCGTTGTACCTGTTAGAGATGAGTGGATTAGAGCTTGTGGGATTCATACGGGAATATTCTCACAGCTTCACGAGCCAGTCGGTGATCATTTGCAATGCGTTTGGGTCAGACATGAGTGTCGAGTCAGTGTACCCAGGAGTATCAACAAGAACGAGTCGATCGCCATAAATGGGGTGACCGGTGATGCGAGTGGCGCCAATCTGAGTGGTTATGATTTCTTAACCGCCGCCAGCGCGGCGGCCTTCCTGATGTGTGAGGAGGTCGACGAACTGGGGTTGCATTTATTGTTATCACCATCGGACATGGGAGTATTTCAAGGATAATCTCACGTAGCTTTTTCCGTTGCCGGTGGGACCTATAAATCTAAACAGCCGGAATGTAAGCATAACGCAGGTGGGACGACCACCTAATCGATTCATACGCAACGACGATATCATCCTTTTGAATTCCTGTAATCTCATCGATATCCCGGGCCCCACCGTGAGGTAGCTCAGCACCTATAAGTGGTTGAAGTAAGTGACTTGGCGAAATACCTGTAGGTTTCCGGAAATACTTGGTTGAGTATCCGCCCCGACCCCGCCCTGAGTATTATACTCTATTTCACCCTCACCGTGGGGTGGATCAGCACCTATCAACGATTGCAGCTAGTGGCTTGATAAAATATCAGTAGGACACCTGACAATACTTGGTTGTATATCGACTTTGACTTGTCCCTGAGTATTATTCTCAGCTTCATCGCCGTCATGGGGCGGATCAGCATCTGTCAATGATTGAAATCAGTGACCTGATGAGTGTTGATGGAGACACCAGCAATACTTGTTTGAGGGTCCTCTTCAATCTCTTCTTCAATAGTGACATCATCCTCAGTTAAAGCATTCGGGAGATGGAATCTGATTGCCCGTTCCGTTGCTGATGGAAACAGAAACTTTCTGTCGGGGCTGCCAAGAAGAACAATTATTGTTCTGATACGGCTGGCGCACAGGAGGACACTCACTGTTGAAGTAGCCTGACCAACTTCTCGTAGCCATCGCACCCTTGAAAGTGTCGCCGCTCAAGCTGCAGCATCCAGTTGTGAAGACCATCAAGCATCACAGTGAGAAATACATCTAGGCCCACAACGTCAAGTTTGAACCTTTGGGCGCGATCAATATCCATTGGCACGTCTTCCACCAGCTGAACGGCGCTGTCGCATAATTTTTTTGCGACAAGCGTCTGATCCCCACTGGGATTACGCGACTGGTTTAGCCTCCAAAACGGATGACGACGGAGTATGCCTGCTAGAAATCTGACTGCAAGTGGTCTAAGTAGAGACTCTCCGACTCCTGGACCAGCACCGTTTAAATTCAGCTCTGAGTCACTAAGATGAGTATAAATGACGACGGGCTAATGGTGAGATCTAGACAAGTCGTACCGACAAAAACCGAGTAGCTTCTCGATAGCACAAAAGCCCTCAGTGTGAGAAGCGAGGGCAAGTTCACTGGGAGCATGGGATTCTACGATGTCAGTAACACGGCTACACGACATAGTGACCAGGGTGAAAGGTTTCAGAAAATCCCATTGATATTTAGGGGTGTCATCGTCGTGCATTCGAAGAGCAGTAATTTCGCGTTCCATTTCTGAATCTGTTGTAGAGATTGCCGATCGGCTGCTTGTGAAAACGGCAACCTCTCGGAATCTCGCAGTTACCATCAATTCGGATCAGTGACAACCCCGGATCAGTAACGACGCTCGGAGCGCCCATCGAATTATCTTTTACCCTTCTTATTTCGAAATTTACGACTCTTTTCCACTCCTGTTTTGCCTCCTTGGTTATTATAATGTAGTTCTAATGTATAGCATGCTGTACCGTGGGTTAAATATTTACATTTTATCTTGTCAGCTTGTCATACTCCAGTCTATACCACTCTCGCCTCTCTCTCTTTTTCCTCTCTGCTACCAAGTCTTGTAATCATGTTTCTCATTTATTCAGCTCCTGTTTCATGTTCTTTTTGTCTCAGTTTGTAGTAATCCTTCATTCTAGGACTTAGTTTGGACTAATTAGTTTTTTTTCTTCTCATCTGTCTCTCTCGAAATAATCATCAAAAATCTATTTCTTTCATCATATATAAAGCATGTACATCTGGTAGTAGTACTCCAGCGAATTAACAGCCCATCTCATTCGTCTCAAACTGTCTGAAACACACTCTGATTTATTCACGTCTTTATCAACAAATTCTTATCTGTCCTGAATCTATCTTCTAAATCTCCTGCACCTTGACTCGTTACCTGACCGTTTCGAGTCCTCGGTCATCCACCATCGGTCTAGAAGCCCAGCGGTCGCTGTATTCGACCGCGCTCGCATTTTCGTTGTAGCTAGGAGAGGCATTCTCTCTTCACTGTCTTTTTTGCTGAGTGGAGAAACATACGTCTGAGACCAGGATAGCGTGTTGTCAACACTACAATGTTCTGAAAGGTCTGGAGTAGCGTTCCATTCGTTTGTTGCCTGAGCACCACGCAATGATTAATTATGTAATGGTCAAAGGTGAATGTGTAGAACAATATAAGATATATTCAGTCTCGACGCGAGAGCTTACTATTTACCTGTAGAACAATATAAGATATACTACAAAGTAGTCAGTACAGTAATTAAAGGTATTGGTAGAATACTCACTTCAGTCTCGACGCGAGAGCTGAAGTGCGACTACAAGTGAGAGACTATTTATCTAACACTACGATACACGCGCTTGTACATAGACAATAAGCACAATAGCAATAGTGTACGGGCAGAGGAGAATGGTAAGGGCATAGCATAAAAGATACAAAAACGGTAGAGACCGTGCAAAAGGAATGGAGCACGGGATAGAGGGCAAAAGCGGAGGGCGCGAAAGGAACGCCAGCGAAATGGGGATCGGAACTCGGCACGCGTTTGCGAGCCCGACACTCCCCTTCAAACCGTAGCAAGTCTGAGTTCTCGCGTGAAATGCTTGACTTTCGGCGAGGGGAGCGCTTTGGTGAAGACATCGGCTACCATGTCCTCAGTGGGGCAATAAACAAGCCGGATTTTGCCTTCTTCGACGATCCAGCGAATGAAATGATAGCGAACGTCGATATGTTTCGTTCGCGCGTGGTACTGGTGGTCTTTACTGAGTGCAATGGCGGATTGGTTGTCCGAAAAAATTGTGGTGGAGGGGACGGCAGCGTCGAAAATCTGTGAAATAAGCGAACGAAGCCACAGGGCTTCTTTTGAGGCATGAGTAGCGGCTACGTACTCGGATTCCGTCGTGGATAAAGTGACAATTTCTTGTTGCTTGGCACTCCAAGAAACGGCCCCACCATTGACGAGGAATGCGTACCCAGAGGTAGCTTGGCGATCCTCTGCCATGTTGCCGTCGGCATCAGCGTAGCCTTCGAGGCCTTCCCCAGTGCCTCCGTAAGTCAGCCATAGGTCCTGTGTACCCTTCAGGTACCGAAAAACTCGCCTAACCGCTTCCCAGTGTGCCTCTCTGGGGTTCTTCATGAATTTCGAGAGAACTTGGACAGCATATGCTATATCCGGTCGCGTTCTGAGGGCGGCGTACATAAGCGTGCCAACAGCCTCTTGATAAGGCTTCCGGGCCATGCAAGCGATGTCCGAAGTCGTTTGAGGTGATTGCTCGCTTGTTAGGCGGATGGCGGGATCCATGGGGGTGCTAACCGGTTTCTCGTTGTTGAAACCATAACGTCTGAGCGAAGCATCGACGTAGGAACGTTGGGATAGCATGAGCTTACCCTGTTCCTTATCCCTCTTCACTTCGATTCCCAAGAGCCAGTGGATCTCTCCCAGATCTGTAATTTCGATGAATTTTCGCACTCCATCCTTCACCCAGTCAATCAGCAAAATAGTAGACGCGACGAGAGTACAGTCATCAACGTGCACCAGGATTATGGTGAGATCTGGCGCCACGATCTTGAAGAATACGCTCTGGTCAACCTCACAGCGTGAAAAGCCCAGGTGATCGACCAAAATCTCGCATAAACGTTGGTACCATCGTCGGCCGGACTGCTTGAGACCGTAGAGGGTCTTCTTGAGGTGGCAAATGCGACGTGGGTGGGTGGTGGATGTGAAACCGGGTGGTTGCCGCATGTAGATCGTCTCACCAGGGCCTAATTTCCCGTTTAGGTACGCACCCTTGATATCGATCTGATGGATCTCGTAGTTACGAGTGGCGGCAATTGCTAGGACTGTCCGGATAGACGCAAGTTGTGCTACAGGCACAAAAGTGTCGAAATAATCGACTCCGGGGACTTGAGAAAATCCTTGGGCGACGAGACGGGCCTTGTAACGGACAACATTGCCAGCAGCATCCTTTTTAGCTTTAAAAACCCATTTCGAGCCGACAATGTTAGCTCCAATCAGTGGATCAACAAGTTCCCACGTTCCAGCATCACCCAACATGGCAAGTTCTTCCTCCATGGCCCTTTTCCACAACTCCCAGTCTGCTCGTTTCCTCGCTTCCTGCAGGCTCCCTGGCTCCAGGCCCTCTGTTTCCTCAATATCAGCCACCAGGACATGTACATCTGCCCAGTCCAGTTCTTCGGCTAGGGTGACTGCTCGCCCTTCTAGGATGTCTCTTGCCTTGGTGCTTGGGTTTCGAGCTCGTTGAGGTCGTTGGGGGTGTAGGTCGCCCTTGCTAGGTGTCTCCTCAGGGCTAGCATTGTTTGGAGTGCTGTTTTCGGCAGGATTGACTATAGGCTTGGTGGGATCGACTGGATGCTGGTCTGGTGCATCTGGTGTCTCGTTTGAGGGGTTTGCTGGGGTGTTGGGGCTGTGTGGGGGGTTGTTTCGAGGCTCGCTCGCAGGTGAATGCTCCCCTTCGAGCCCGGGACGACCTGTGTTAATAAACCGAAAATTTCGTTCGATTTTTACAGCACCTATGTCCGGAAAATAAATGCGGGAGCCATTGCTCTCAGCATCATATCCCACCCATCTCCCCTTCTTTGCTCATCCTCCGAGCTTGTCCCCACCTGCCTGGTGTACCCATACCTCTTCACCCCACTCACGTATCGCCCTTAGGTCCGGTTTATGACTGTACAACACCTCGAAAGGTGTTTTGCCCTCGACTGCTTGAGTGCCTGTCCTATTCATCAGCCAGGCAACATGGGCAACAGCTTCTGCCCACAACAATTTTGGGAGACGGCTAGCATGCAGTAGTGCACGTGTACGTTCGACGATTGTACGATTTCGGCGTTTGGCAACACCATTGTGTTGGGGTGTATCGTGTACTGTGAGTTTGGTCTCCGTGCCTCGGGATTTCAAGTAGGACTGAAATTCGGTTGCAGTGTACTCCCCTCCCCTATCCGAATGCAACACCTTAACTCGGGTACCGAATTGTGTCTCGCACCATGCATCGAAATTTCAGTAGGCCTCAAAAATGTCGGATTTGTTGGAGAGAAAGTCAACATGTGTCCACCTCGAAAAATCATCGATAAACGTTACATAGTAGCGCTTTCCCCTCTTCGTCTCTACTCGTGCAGGCCCCCATACATCAGAATGAACCTCCTGTCCAAAAGTGGATGCTCGTTCGCCCTCCCGTGCCTTCAAAATTGGCAGCCGAGTTGCCTTGCTGTAGGCACATGACTCGCAGAAGAAATCAACGTCAGCTCCATCCTCTAGCCTCAGGCCAGCCACCAGACCATCGCGGACAAGTTTCCGGGCTGCACCAGCAGCAATATGGCCCAGCCTTCGGTGTAACATGTCTAAGCTAAGTGGTTCAGCCACCACGTTTGCTTCCTCCGCTTCTTTGACTAGTTTGTATAGACCCCTTCCAGTCCTTGGAATCTCGGCGATCCGGGTGCCACTAGTGTCTCGAATTATACATTTGCCATTTGCGAATGTGGTCATGAAGCCAGCATCATCAAGACAGCCGATCGATACAAGTGTATAGCCTGCCTCCGGTGAGTATAGGACTTCACTCAGGTGGAGTTGGGATGAGGTGGCGCCATTTGGCAGCTCAAGGACTACTTCGCCTTTTCCAATGGCATCAAATGCTTTCTTATTTGCGGTGCGTAAGGGGCGAGGGGGAATGGATTCGAAGGTCACGAAACTATCTCGGTAGGGGGAGATATGGTTTGTAGCTCCTGAGTCGAAGACTTCGACTCGGGTTGGACTTGTTTCGGTGACACTGGTGATTTCATCCGTAGCTACGTCACATTCACCAATATCCAGGTCGTCAAACTCACTTGTTGACTCCCCTTCACTCCATAGCTCATCTGTGGAGCTGCCTGCCTCGATTTCGGCCCAGCTCGTATCTGTTTCCGAGTCCAATAACTCTTCAACCATGAGGGAACAGTCCTCATCATCACTATCCACCGTAACGATGTTGGCGCTGCCACCCTTCTTGTTGGGTGGGCTTCCTCCCTTCTCCCCATCTTTCCTCTCGCTGACTGGCTTCTTCGGGTTAGGACACTCTCTCTTCCAATGCTCTCCACCACAATTCCAACATGGACCTTTTTTCTTTCCTTTTCCTTTCGGCTTTCCACTCCCGTTGCTACCCTCAGCTACCAAAGCGTCATCCTGCTCAGATTTGGCATTGCCGACCCTGGATCGCTCAGGGCGGCCTCGGTCCCATTCATCGCTGATCAGTATGATTAGGATTTTGGGCTCAATGGTGTAATGGAGGGAACTGTGAAGTCGGGCAGCAGAGAGCTGGTTGGCAGCGTACGTTGATAGCCAGCGAGGTAGGGATTGGAGTATAGCACTCCTGTAGTCGTCGTCGCTAATTGTGACACCCACAGCACCTAATTTGGCCTTTCAAGATTGGATCTCGTTCAGGAACAAATGTACATCACCCTGGTCAGGACATTTCATGGTCATAAACTCGCGACGGAGCCGTGCTTGCGAGAATGCGCTTTTGTAAGTGTATTCTTGCATTATGGCATCCCACATCGCTTTGACTGTGTGGTGTCCAGCTGTGACCATTAGCGTGGAGTCTGGGAGGCATTGGGCAAGCAAGGAGCAAGCAATATTCTCGTTTCTTTGCCATGCCTCGATTGTCTCGGCAGTGACGACAGGGGCAGTAGGTACTGTGGTAGGGGCAGGTGCTGGTGTAGCAGCAGCCTGGGGAGTAGTGGTGGAAGGAGTGATAGTCGTTTGAGGGGTTGGGAGTATGGGACATGGTGTGCTGCCATCGAAATGGCCCCACAGCCCTTTGCCTTGGATCACAGTCCGCAAACGTAGCGAGAAGATCGCCCAGTTTCCTCCGGACACATCTGTAAGGGGACTATACCCCCTTACGCAAGGTATGTCTAGGGGTCTGTGGTTGGGTATCCGTGCTCGGCCTCTCTAGCCGATGCCCGATGCCTAAGCCCGGCCTCGGCCTTCGGCCACCCCCATCCCCGAGTCTAACCCACATGCGACTGACGTTGTTTGTATATTGTTTGCATACGTTATGTTCTAGTAGCTACGTAGTGTTTGGCTACCCAGTCTGTGCGCAGGCCTCTATGTATATAAGTAGTGTGGGTGTCGATTGTATTCGCCACCCAAATATCAACTTGGTTCCGGCGCTCTTACTTCCCCTAACAACATCCAACTTCAGCACTGACATGGGGAGTACATCATTTACGGTAGACATTGCCACAATATATCTGTAGGTTTGATTGTCTTAGTAGCGCAATGGGGTGGGGCCCATAACCTGTAGAACAATATAAGATATATTCAGTCTCGACGCGAGAGCTTACTATTTACCTGTAGAACAATATAAGATATACTACAAAGTAGTCAGTACAGTAATTAAAGGTATTGGTAGAATACTCACTTCAGTCTCGACGCGAGAGCTGAAGTGCGACTACAAGCGAGAGACTATTTATCTAACACTACGATACACGCGCTTGTACGTAGACAATAAGCACAATAGCAATAGTGTACGGGCAGAGGAGAACGGTAAGGGCATAGCATAAAAGATACAAAAACGGTAGAGACCGTGCAAAAGGAATGGAGCGCGGGATAGAGGGCAAAAGCGGAGGGCGCGAAAGGAACGCCAGCGAAACGGGGATCGGAACTCGGCACGCGTTTGCGAGCCCGACAGAATGAGGTATGGCGGGTGGAACGCACTGGTCTACAAAGCCTATCAGTTCGCGACACTCCTTTTCTAGTCTGCGAATATCTTGGCTAGTCATCTCTGTCGTTTCATTGAGGAAAGTATGCAAGTCCGTCAGGACTGACTCGCAGTCCCCGTCAAGATTTTCTCGATATTTTGAGTGATCGCATCGGGACCTTTCCCGGCGCAGTGTAAAGCCCAGTTGGCGGCAGGCTCGATAAAGGCTCCTACTTTATCGATTCCCCATGCAATCAACCTTCCAGGACCATTGCGATACAGAGCTGGGGAGGACTGGCGAGCGGGGGCAAAAACGGAAAGAGGAGGCGTGACCTCGGAATTGGTGAGAAGTAAGAGGTGGGGCTCGTTAGAAGATGGGCTGGCCGCTGTTCCCTGCATCTTCGAGCATTTGCTTTCTTGGCTCAAGCTTCAGGACGACTTTGCTGCTCGCTGTTTGACCGTCACAGCGGCATCTCATATACGACCTCGAGCATTCATGACATCAGTATAGCCATGCACAGCGAAACCGCCTATGGTCAGAACCTGGCTGTGCTTACCTAGGACAAGAATACCATATTAACCATATTGGTGAAGAGTAATTAACCCTTCTAAACACGAAATGAATGCGAGCACGATCGAGTCCAACAATCGTTAGGCTTCAAGACCGACCAGGAGTGCCCACGGAGTCAAAGCGATGCAAGAACAAGGTGAAACGAGTGGTGATTTCGAGAAAATGAGGCAGACAAATATTTTTAGAAGAGTTAGAGTTCGAGAGTTAATGAGAGCGATTTTAGACGAGCTAGAGTGCAAAGGATGGACAGTAAATTGACTGACTTTAACTACAGGTTGTACAGGCCTTAAATACGAAAAATTATGGATTTTTTGATGAATATTTCGGAGCAGGAAGAAGATAAAAGAAGCAATCTCAAAAGCAAAAGTAAAGTACAGTAAGACAACCTAAAACAAACACGAAACAGGGGTTAAATATATAGAGAATACAAGTACATTACCATGACAGTGTGCAAGATGTAGAGAGGGATAAGAGAAGGAAATAGATTCATGGTACAACGAGACGAGACAGGAATGAAGAATTAAACATAAATTTCAAAACTAGAAGGTTGAAAAGAGGGGGGAATGGAGACAATAGATACTTAGTCCAAGATACGGATGGGTAGCTCGACGACAGGCACTCCAAACGTCGTTAGCGATCCGGTTAATTAGAATCACAAGAGATTGATGAGAGGTTGCCGTTTTCATGGGCAACCGAACTCACGATCTCTACATTGGTGTGAACGAGCTGCCCTTTGCAAGGTGTCACGTTGTACCTCACACTTCGGAAACATGCGGCCGCCACGGTGCTAACGCACTATGTATACCACCCAGGTGAGGGTGCACCATTGCTGCTGTTCATCCTATGTCCATGTCAACAGCTTGCCCCTTCCCAGGCGGACCACCCTTAAACACGGACATAGGGGGCATCGGCGTGCGCCTCTCTTTCTACTTGCAGATCCTGTTCATAGGTCAGCGACCCATTCTTTGGTTTTTTACATCAACTCGCCGACTCAACGACGAACGCCCATTGCTGTAGCGTGGTTATCAGCAAGGTCAACATCCGGCGACGAGATCTCCGGCGCCCTCTATACCCTCATCGCGACCAATGTAGCAATGGTTGCTACTAGTTTGATTCTAGCATTCAAAACACCCTCAGCGTCCATGAGCTTTCATGAGTGAGCTTCTTTTTTTTTCCGCCGCCAGATCTCTCTTGCCTGACATCTAACTCTTTAGCGCCCTCGTCGTATTCTACTTGCTCTACGCATCTTGGGTCACTATCGTCTTTTCTTTACCGACATTCACTCGTATCAAAGGACGATCGTGCTGCAGATGTCTGGGGCCCATTATGCAACGATCGAATTCAAGGTATCTGGGAATCCTATCTGTCGTACAGAGCTACTTTGGATTCGGATTCACATTTTGCCTGCTCGCAATGGCGCCGACATTCGGCAGCAACCCGGCATGCAACAAAAATGCGGTTGTAGTCCTATTTGGATCATTTTCTGCCCTTCACGCTGGTCGAATGTTCGGTTGGATCGCCACGGCGCTTACTGTGACAGTTTATACCGCCATGACAATCAAGGATTATACGCCTCGTAAGGTCAAGAAGTTCATCAAGAGAGTGATCCAGAGGAAGCAGAAAAAGAAAACACCCATTTCTGACATGCCAAACACACCCGATGATCTTGGTAACCCCCTGGCTGGGATTAATCTTCATGTCGGTGGTCCAGAATTTATTCCATCCGACAAGATGTTGGTGAACGGACTACCTATCCATCGCGGTTGATATTCGTGCTTACCATCATCTCTACAGGGCGGTGGGTATCAAGGCTACGATTACGGTGTCGCATGGAACGTGGTCCTGCAGTTGCTTGTTACCACCGCCTTATGGGCCCTCACGGTGATGAATACTGAACTGTTGATAGTGAGGAATGGGATTCGACCTGCCAACGACTGGCAATATGGTCAGGTGTGTACAAATTCGAGGGAACACCAGGGAACTTGGATTGACAGTTTCATACCAGATCCTTGCCCTCTGCCTGGTTACTGTGCCCTTCACATCTGTCGTAAGGATGTTTAGGCGGTACGGTCTTCGACATTCATACTTGTCCGATCAAGCCTTCCCAGAGGAGCGTTTGATTCACGAGGACTGTGTGGTCAGAGCAGCAGTGGCTTAAATTCTGAAGGGTCATTGCCGGGGGCGAAATCGGAGGACTCGGGACACGGTTGTCAATCCATCGGAGAGGAATCATTTCGCCTCAGCAGGGTGCACCAAAGGGAGGGATGGGGATAGATTTGTGTCAGTAACCAGCTTTTGGATCGGTATTATGGTTGGCAGGCAAGTTTTAGCGTAATAAGTAAGGGAGAGGAAGAAGTAGGATAGGAGTACGACGATTCCCAGCCGGAAAGATGATCAGAGCCAAATGGTTCAAGGGAAGTGTTCGTGATAAGGTATCTACAAGGAAGACACAACATGTAGGTTTATTTATGGCTATATGTATCATGTATCATGTATCGAGCATGAATAAGTAACGAACCAGTGTTTCTATGCGTGATGTGAAAATAATGACTGACTCATGATCACATTGCAACCCCCGCACTCCCCTCCTTCTCCCAAAGATCAACGCCGGCATACCAAGCACCGCCAACGAGCGTCAGGAAAATTCCTGCGGCATTCAGGGTGGTTATTGTGAGGTTGAAGAGAACAACAGAGGAGAGGATTGTGAGGACTTGTTTTACATTTGCTATCGTGGCAGAATGAGTCGGTGTAGTGCGAGGGAGGGAAAAAAGATGTACCTGCGACACTCATTCCCAACGCCCCTACCTTACGATTGGTATGAAAACTGACAATGTTGAGTGCGAATGCTATGCTTATGTTAAGGGAAAGGCTGAACACCCCTGGGAGGATTGCTGGTGATGTGACGGTATCGTAGGAGGACGAGCGGATCCGCGACGCGAGTTGATCGATTTCGCCAAAATAGAAAGCGAGGAGTGTGGACTGGAACAGGGCCAGCGGGGAGAGGAGGTAAAGAAGTTGGAGAGGGGTTAAATGAAGTTTTGGAATTGAGGCAAAGAGTGAGGTCTCCGGCTTGGCTGAAGATGATGGTGTTGCAGTAATGGAGATAGATGTGCGTTTCTTGTGGGCATGGGTATGCAGATGCAGTCGAGGGTATGTCGAGGTATGCGAACTTGGTGATTGAAGGATGTTGGTGATGACTGTTTTGAGCGATGCTAAGAAGGTGCCTAAGAGTGTGAGGAGAAAGCCTGAGGGTGTGTAGTAATAGTCGCCGTAGGTGCTATATTTGGTTATACTAATGAACTTGGGAAACGGAAGGGGCGCCAAAGCGGACTTACGCAAGACCGACACCTACAATGACAGGGATCAGAGAGATAAGCTTTGGGTGGTTGATGCGTGATTGAAGGATGAGGGAGGAGAGAAGAAGAGTGAAAAGGGGCGAGGAGGAGCGAACGACTTGGTGGAACTGGTGGGCGGGGACGGGTGAGGAATAGCATAAATGTGATTGTATTGGATGACGTACTGGAACAGTGACTAGTTGCAGGGACACGTTGCTCACTATGATGTTGACAGTGTAAAGCATGCTAAAGAACACCAACACGACAATTTCGTTTAGCGAGAGCATGGGGACCTTCTCCTCGCGTCGGACGATGAACCAGGTGCCAAGACACCCACCGAGGGCATGGAACGCGGTAACGCTGTAAGGAAATGGGAATTGGTTGAGGACGATCTTGTTGCACAGCGTGAGCGAGAAACTGAGGAAGAAGTACACCACGATCCAGAAGGCGCGCGAGTTGGATTCGTGTAGGTCATTGAGGGAGAACGAGGAGAACGAGCGGGACCTTGACCGCCTGAACTTAGGGGAGGTTGGGGATGTGTGTTCGGGGAGGGTGTCCGGAGACGAGGGAGTGAGGAGGTTGGCGACGGACTCTGAAGAAGAGAACAGGGGTAGTTGGAGATCGGGTGGGCGGTCCTTCGGGTATGCGCGCCTGCCTCCACGCAGGGATGAAAGGCGTATTTTTCTGCTGCGCACGCCGGGTTCAGGCTGGGCAGGCGCAGACGGATGATTGTCGGCCATGGAACGAACAGTTCAAGCGATCTGCCAAGGAGAGATAGGGGCACAGCCACGTGACATGTGTGGGATATTCCACGTGACACTGCTATCATCAGGCTCTTCTCCTCTGCTACGTTCTCTTCCTTTGATGCCACTTCGCCAGCCCACCCCCGGCCCAAGCAACCTCCCTGTACCCGCAGTCCTCAAACCACTCAACCTCAGAAAACGCGCTGTTTCTGAGCTTCCACCCGAAGACGACCCCCCCCAACCCGCCAAAAAGTCCAAGAAAGATCTCGAGCTGTCCGACGCCAACAAAACACCCTACAGTGATTCAAAAGAGAACAAGAAGAAGCGAAAGAGGAAAAAGAAAAAGTCTCCCCTGACTGCCCCTGACTCGGACTACGAGCGCACGCTGTTGGTCACGGCCCGAGGCCTTTCTGCGCCTCTTTCGGGGGCTTCTGCAAAGCTCCAGTCGGCTCCCGTCGATCCAATCAAGAACACTGAGCCAGACAACCATAGAGATCTTTCTATTGCCGAAGGTAATGAAGAGTCAGTGCCGAGTGTAAGTTCGTTCGCTCTCCTTGCATGACTCGACTAATTCACAATCGCCAGCCTTCCAACAAGGGAAAAGCTAGAGCAGTTTCAGAACAGCTTGATCGACTCATCTCGGGACCCACTGGATCCACTTTGGCTCATGCAACCCCGCAAGGGGGGGTTGACTCGATGAACGAAGCACGGTCCAAGATAATAAAACTTGACGCCCAAATCCAATCTCAAAAACAGGTACGTGACTTGACTCCTCATTCAGATTTCTCCTTGACTCACCACTTTGCAGTTGTTATCGAGATACACAGATAATTTATCTAACTTTCAGCAGTCACTCACGTGTCAAATATGTCTGGACCTCCTTCACAAACCCTTTGCTCTCGCTCCTTGCGGCCATGTCACTTGTTACTTATGCCTTATCCGATGGTTCACCAGCGTACAAGACAATGATAATTCGAATCCTATATCCCACCTCGAGGATGTTCCTCGGTTACTTGCTAGCAGAGCCGCCGTCCGTGGCGCGTACCTTCGAAAGCGAAAGACCTGCCCGTTATGTCGAGCTGCCGTGACGGAACGGCCGACAGAGATATGGAGCATTAAGAGCATGGTGGCCAGCCTAACAAAGAGCAGTCTGGTCGACCTACCGTCACCACTATCAGCCGCCGAAACACAAAACGGCAACGGCAATGACACAACACCTGGAAGAGCGAGCAATGATCCGTGGCGCAATATATTCAGAAAAAATCGGGACATCCACCCACCACCAGTACCCGAGGGAAATGAAGGAGCAAGAGGGCTTGAAGAAATGGGAATGTGGGATGGGGAGGACGCGGTCTATCGATGTCTCGGTTGTATGCATGAGATCTGGGGTGGACTGTGCACGAGCTGCAATCGCGACTACCCTGGACATCCCAGGTTCGACGACGGCGACAGCGGAAGTGATGATGAGAGTGACGGAGAACCTCGCGAAAATTTTCTTAGGAGGAGATTGAGACAGATCTGGGATGGATATGCGAGAAATCACCCAGAGATGGATTGGGATGAGGAGGAGGACGCACAAGTGGATCTGCTCTTGGAACCGTATCTGGAACGCCTTGACCGGTCGGATGAAAGTATGGATGAGGATTTGTCAGAGGAGAGCCAATTGGATGATGGGCTGTTCGAGTCCGATTCAGCGGAGGATAGCCTCGATGAAGGGAGTTGGGATAGCAGTGAGGATGACGATGGCGGCGTCGATGATTTGGTTGCGCATTATCGAGATGTGGTACACATGCAGAACAACATACCCCACTGGCCTTTCCGTCAGCGATCCTTGCAAGGAGAAGAAGGCGTAGCCCACATAGAGGAGGTGGTTGGTGACGCTGAAGAAGAGGAAGACCCTCGCTCCGACTCGCACTCACACTCGGAAGGCGAAGATCAATACGAGCAGGACAGTTTCATTGACGACAATGACGAAGGGGAAGAGGAGGAGGGGGAAGAGGAAGAAGAGGATCACATTCCGGTGATAACGATACCTCGTTACTTCAGAAGCAGTCACCATACAGGAGATCGCCCTCGGGAAGAGCTCGGACTAGCCAGTCTTGACTCTGATTCTGCTCCTCCCCATTCCGATGACGATGATGATAGTGTTATAGATCACCGAGCTGCTGCGAGGAGGTTGGGGAGGGGCATGAGGTTAGGCGGGAGCAGGGCCAATGGGAGGGAAAGGAATAGGCGAATTGTTCAAGTTAGCGATGACGACGACAATGATGAGACACATGATCCCCCTACCGAGGAGGGAGATGAGGGTGTAAGAGAGGCTAGGAGGAACAATAGGGTACCAGCGAGGAGGAGGTACTATGTTGTCGGTTCCACTGATGAGAGCAGTGAAGAATAGCAATAGGGAGGAACTTGTACCATAAGGGCCTTGCATGTAGAATTAGAGTTTAAAATCATCGGTGCTCTTCTGACGGACTGCGCTGCAGGACAACTAGACTTTGCATTCGTTCGAGCCACTTGTTTGCTACGGCCCATGTCTGTGGCCTCTTATATCCTGCTTTCATCGTTTACAAAGAGTTACCCCGGGCGGGGATATTTCAACCAACGAACTTGTTTCTCTCAACATCACGCTGCCTTGCAGCAGCCCCTCCCATGCTAACCGTCCGTCGCCTTTTGACTTCTGTCACAGGACTGACCGCACCGAGTGACAACCGTACTTGGAGCGCCCCTCCAGAACCAAGGTGGACAGAAGCGGAAGACAACTCGGCTGCCCTACCAGGGACCCATGGCAACGCTAGCGGTACAGAACCATGATGCTGGTATGTCTCCGCGAATTGATCAAAGGACGCACACTCCCCAATGTGGTGCTACACTGAAACGGTGGTTATTAATGAATCAACGAAAAGCTACAGGGCCGCCCTGTGGATGCGCTGCAGAAATGTGGCCCCTTGTGGTATTTACGCGACAATAGTATATTGCAGCAAGTCAGACTACAGGACACCATTGCGACCCGAACCGATAATTCTCTCGTTCGACGACGCGGGCAACCACCACCATTACAAGGTAGATCTCACAGTTGGGTGACCCTGATAGCTTTCTGGAGGCAACATTAGGAAAGTACTCCTATATGGGCTGAGGAGTGAACGTACTGCACGGGTTTTCTTCAGGGAGAACAACTCTGCGGCTCGCCTTCCGAGCGGTATTTCCATTTGCCTGACCTCGCTAAATGTTATCTGAAATTGTGCCTCAATCATCTTGTACTCCTTCCTCAAATCCATCTGAAGGGCAGGGTTGTGCGTCCTCCCCATCTGTCCAAGCAACGCCTTCAGGGTCTCTCTTTGATCCGCGAGGAGCTTCTGCATTAACGTGTGCAGCGTCCTTCCGGCCTGTGTCTCATTCAGCCCCTTCCCAAGCTCTACCATTTCCTCTTGCAACAGGACCGCCTCCCTCTTATTCGCCCCTCGAATCGATGTGTCGACAATCCGCCAGGCCTCGCTCGAGGTATTCATTCCCAAGCGATCAATCCTCGCTCCCTTGTCCATAAAAGCTCTCCAGAATATTCCCTTGAGCTCCGCCTCCCTCCGTGCACCAATACTGGACTGGACCTTTTGCCACATGGTTGTTACAATGGTGACTTGACCCATCGCCTTATCACCACATAAGTTTCCAAACATACACAAATTTTTGTACGGACTACCGGCCATCCTGTTGTCGGTAATCCGATGAAGGTAGACAATGCCGCTGAGCTTCACGTTCTTCTCGTACCTATCAGGGAAGGTAGATTAGAGCTTGCGAAATTCACATGGGAGTATTTTCACAGTTTCACAAGCCAATTACTGATCATTTCCAATATTTGCATGTCAGACCTGGTTGTGTCATCGAATCCAGGCGTATCGACAAAAACGATTCGGTCGCCGTGAACGGGATGCCTGAGGCGAGTAGCCTCAATCTGACTAGTCGTGGCCCATGACGTGCTGCGAAAGCGGCGGCCCGACTGGCCTGTGAGGAGATCGATGAACTAGGATTGCATCTGTAAACATCATCACCGAACGTATATCAAGGACAATCTCACATAGCTTTTTCCGCAGCCGGTAGGACCCATGAACCTAAATAACTGGACCGTGAGCATAATATAATGTTGGCGGGACAGCCATTTAATTGGTCCGTACGCGATGATGATATCGTCCTGTCTGATTCCTTTAATCGCATCAATAGTCCTGACCAAATCGTAAGATGGGACAGCATCTATCAATGATTGAGGTTAGGGAATGAATAGAATAAACTTCTGGAATACTTGTTCGAGTTGTCGGCTCTGATCTCTGCTGGAAATACTTGTTTGAGTGTCGGCTCTGATCTCTTCCCCAGTGCTGTGCTCCACCTCGTCCTCAACATGGGATGGATCAACACCTGTCAATGATTTAGGTTAAACGAATAGAATAAATTTCTGGAAATACTTGTTTGAGTGTCGGCCCTGATCTCTTCCCCAGTGCTGTGCTCCACCTCGTCCTCAACATGGGATGGATCAACACCTGTCAATGATTGAGGTTAAACGAATAGAATAAATTTCTGGAAATACTTGTTTGAGTGTCGGCCCTGATCTCTTCCCCAGTGCTGTGCTCCACCTCGTCCTCAACATGGGATGGATCAACACCTGTCAATGATTGAGGTTAAACGAATAGAATAAATTTCTGGAAATACTTGTTTGAGTGTCGGCTCTGATCTCTTCCCCAGTGCTGTGCTCCACCTCGTCCTCAACATGGGATGGATCAACACCTGTCAATGATTTAGGTTAAACGAATAGAATAAATTTCTGGAAATACTTGTTTGAGTGTCGGCCCTGATCTCTTCCCCAGTGCTGTGCTCCACCTCGTCCTCAACATGGGATGGATCAACACCTGTCAATGATTGAGGTTAAACGAATAGAATAAATTTCTGGAAATACTTGTTTGAGTGTCGGCCCTGATCTCTTCCCCAGTGCTGTGCTCCACCTCGTCCTCAACATGGGATGGATCAACACCTGTCAATGATTGAGGTTAAACGAATAGAATAAATTTCTGGAAATACTTGTTTGAGTGTCGGCCCTGATCTCTTCCCCAGTGCTGTGCTCCACCTCGTCCTCAACATGGGGTGGATCAATGCCTGTCAATGATTGAAGTTAGTAGCTTGATAAAATAGTGGCAGAACATCTGGCAATACTTGGTCGTGCGCCGACTTTAGTTTGTTCCTGAGCATTATACTCGGCCTCACCCTCGCCATGAGACAAATCACTACCTGTCAATAATTGATATTAGTGATCAAATAGATATCAGTAGAAACTCTGGCAATACTTGTCCTCGGGTTCTCTTCAATACCTTCTTCAGTAGTACTGCCACCCTCACTTCGAGCATCCAGAGGATGGAACCTGATCGCCCGTTCCGTTGCTAACGGAAAGAGAACCTTTCTGCCGGAACTGCGAAGAAGAACAATTGCCATTTTGGTATGGCACTGTGTGTAGGTCACTCACTGTTGTAGTAGCTCGATTAACTTCTTGTAACCATCGCACCCTCGAAAGTGCCGCCACCCGAGCTGGGGCATCCAGTTGTGAAGACCATCAAGCATCGCAACGAGAAAGGCATCTAGGCCCACAACATCAAGTTTGAATCTTTGATCGCGGACAATATCCACTGGGATGTCTTCGACGAGCTGGACAGCGCTGTCACATAATTTTTCTGCAACATATACCTGGTTCCTATCGGGCTTGAGTGACTTGTCTAGCGCCCAAAACGGATGGCGATGGAGTATTCCTGCAAGAAATCTGACCGCAAGCGGTCTAAGGAGAAGATCCCCCACTCCTGCTACGATGCCGTTCAAATGTGGATCTGAGTCACTGGAGTTTCTAATGACGATGGGGCTTATCCCAATGGGGCATGGAAACGTACCGACAAAAACCGAGTAGCTTCTCGATAACGCAAAGGCCCTCACCATGAGAAGCGAGAGCGAGATCATTGGGAGCATGGGATTCTATGATGTTGTTAACACGGTTGCGCTCCAAGCTGACTAGGGCGAAAGGCTTCAGAAGATCCCATTGATATTTAGGGGAGCCATCATCATGCATTCGAAGGGCAGTGATTTGACACTTCAGTTCGGAATCTGGCTTGTCCGTCGAACGGAGGAACATGCGCCTGAGGCCAGGATAGCGTGTTGTCAGCACCACAATGCTCTGAAAAACCTGGAGTAGGGTTCCATTTGTTTGCTGTCTGGATATTGCGCGATAAGGATCAATCGTCGAAGTGATCAGGGTGTTGCAAGTGAATCTTACTGGTCTGCAAAGCTTATCAGTTTGCGACACTCCTTTTCCAGTCTGCGAATATCTTGGCTAGGTTTCTCCTCCGTTCCCTCAAGCAAAGCATGCAAGTCCGTCAATGTTGACTCGCAGTTCCCATCAAAGATCTCCTCGATGTTTTGAGTGATCGCATCGGGACCTTTCCCAGCGCAGTGGAAAGCCCAGTTGGCGGCAGGCTCCACGAACGATGCTACTTTATCGATTCCGCGCGCAATCAACCTTCCGGGGCCGACGTACAGGGCAAGGGAGGACTGGCCAGCGGGGGGGGGAAGAGGAGGCGTGACCTCGGAATCGGTGAGTAGTAATAACTGGCGTGGTAGGTCAGTCCCTTGCATTTTGAGTTGCTTTCTGTCTGATTCAACGTGTGGGACAACGTCGCTGTTCGTCATTTCGATTTTTACGGTGTATATATAAGCCCTAGCGTGGCCGCGTGGGGGCCGCATTGAAGCACTCATGTAGTGGCATTCCATATCAAGCTTCGAATAAGCGCCTTTTTGTATCTGAGCCAGAACCAGGGCACATTTATGTACTTAACTACTTACTTAATAAAATGGGAAATCTATATCAAACGCATGGAACGGCCGACTGTCACGAGCAACCGAGTACCACATGCGGTCCCTCGATCTCCCACTCCCTACATCAGTAAAACAGACCATAGATACAGACGATGTCCAAACACCCTCTCTCATCGCCCGGCCGATCCTCCGTTCTCTCTTGCAGATAGCTTACACCTATTCGGGTTGAACATTGTCATCTCCTCAAATTCAAACGGTTGGAGGACCCGCAGGTGCCGAGTTTGTTGCAGAATTTCGTGACCTCCTTCGGGGTGATGCTCGTGTACACTATCCAAATCTCGCTTCATGGCGGCGTGGTAGTATGCCCAAGATACTCAAAGGCACCAAAGATACCTTCCATTTCCGCTTCCACCTCCAGGAGTATATCGTCAAATCCTTGTTCCGAGAGAAGCCTGGGTCACTGGTGCTACAGTTATATTTATTCTAGTGATTTGATCATGTATAAGCAACTGCTGAAGGGGCAACGGCGGGCAAACTACAAGATATGCGAGAGATGATCACGAACTTCTGTATCTTCAACTATGTAATTCCAGAGGGAATGTGACTGCCCGACTTGTGATCGCTGGGGCTCGATCATACAGCAGAACCCATGTCTGCGGACCCAAGAGACGTTGGGAATACCGCAGACAGGTCCAATACCCTACTTCTCTTAATCTCTTGTCCCTTGGTACCAAGGTAGCGGCTGGTCATAAACGACCAGTCGTCATTGCCTCGAACCCACTGGCCTACGCCATCAACATAAATATGGACATGCTCATCGATTCGAGGACCCCAGGATGGCAGGCGGCCGACATCTTCCACGAAACGCTTGGCAGTCGCTTCTGCATATCGTCCCAACCAGTCAAAGGATTCTTGGAGAGTGATTCCTTGTTCGCGCATGACAACCTCCACGCCGTTGTGCCATACGGAACCACGTGCTTTCTCCACTGCATAAGAGCAAAAATCCTTATAAGGGTTCGACCAGTGTTTAGAAATCCATATTCCTTCACCAACAAGGGGGAAACTCACATTGGAAATAATAACAAGGTCCGTGGCCCCGTCCCTGAGGGATTGTAAGAAAGGATGGCGATGTACCTCTTCAGGAATGTCCAACCCAGCTTCAACCAGTGCCAATGGTGGGGAAAGACCAATTGTGTGACGACGAATGCGAAGATAATCGTCAAAGGTACGGTATTTCTTGGAAACGCGATCCTCCGCCTCTTGAGTGACGCATGGAGTATACATATCCCACGCCCGGATGAATCGCTCAAGACATAGAGCATCTGGTCCCACATATCCTCGAAAATTATGATAAAAACTATTTGCATCCAGTGCAGGATAAGGGCACGTTGGTTCTTTGTATAATGCAAAGATCTACCGCACTCACTCTTTGACAACCACGCCAACGCATGATTCTCCTTCGGGTCTTGGCTTGTCTGGATTTTCATACACGTCTCTGGTTATATCCTGCAATTTCCGAGCGCCAGAACGATCTTCAAGGTCGGAATACTCGTCGTAGAGGAAGAATATGTTCATGAGATCGCATGCGAGGCGTACGACGGCTGACAAGAGTATCAGAAGACCATGAAAGGGGCTCAGGATCATTATACAAGAAACTCACGTTTTCCCCTCTGAGAATAGACCAGTGAAGCTAAGAGACCTGACCGATGACCATTAGACAATGAGGATAAAATAGAGATTCGTGGGATAGCATACAAAAATCCCATTTTATGAAGCGCTTGAAGAATTCCGGGGTAAATGGCTTGAAGGAATCAATCCAGGCATTTGATTCAGCCTTGACCTCTGGATAGTGTTCACTGAGATTGCACGACCACGGCCAGTTTGCGAGAAAGTCAGGGATGATGACTATTTGGGAACCAGTACGAGTGGTTGCTAGTGGTTTAATCATCCTGGTATATGCTGTTCAGGTTGAACAAAAAAAACTGGTCGAGATAAGCAGGCGTCAGGATATGGGTATATGCAAGTGCGCACGAAGTGAGAGGCAGGGCAGGTTGTGCTTGGTTGGGCGAGGGCACAAGTAGGACTCTGTTGCGAGAAGCATCGCCCTTTAATGCCTTGCAAAATTGCCCATGTTACCATATAGCAATATGTAGAATTAAATCGGGTGTGCCCACCACTCGGATAGAATCCTAGAACTGCCGGCGGATTAAAATAAATAGCAAGCTCAATAGAAGCTGGAGACAGGCGTAGTACCTGCCCGGAAAGCCATGTGGTTGAGAAACACCAGGATTCGCACTTCTTCGACGTGACATCTATTAGAATCTGCTACCTCATGTATATAGTAGCTAGGAGGGGTCGAGTTCCTTAGCCCCCCTTCGAATAGACGTTGGTTCTGTTCACTTGGGTTCCCGCAAGGCACCCTCGTCCCTAGTGAAGGATGCCCCCAACTTTCAAAGCCTGGGCTTATGACAATCCCGCTACTGCATATATACAGTCAGTCCCGGTAGCAAAACACCTAACGTGTTCTGTTATGTCCCTTTTGGTGTAACAGTTACTGGCGACTCTGTTGGACCACGGTTACAACCAGTTGGTCCTGGGTATCCCCAAGAACTCCGGAGCCGAACAAGTTTCGACAGATACCTCAGTGATAGCAAGCCCTTACCATTGGCTCTGTCCATTGAAGTGTCATAAATTAGCGAATAACCAGTTCATTTGGTCGTGAGATCAGGAGTCGGGTGGCCGGAGAGACAAATACGCCGATCTGAGCAAACTTTCAAAGTGGAGCTCAGGCGAAGGTGGCGAGTAATGCTACAGCGTTACAATTGCTGCAATCAATTAATCTAGCTGTTTAGAGTTACATCACCAGGCTGCTTGTCAGCGATAGTTGCCGCATATTATCCGCATGACCGGCTACAGTCGACTCCGTCCATCCCATAACCACAACCCATACAGCTTTACATCCATCGGCTTGGTTCGCAGGGATCTCGGGCTCATAACCCATAGAATTTTGAGGGCTTGATAGGGCCCATCTCCCATCCATGTCGACAGTTCCCCCTTTTCCAGGCGGATCACCCTTAAGCTCAGATATCAGGGACATTGGTATATGCCTCTCTTTCTATCTACAGACCCTATTCATAGGCCAGTCTCAGGATTTGCTTCTCCCCTGACACAATAGTCGCTGCTACAACACGGGTATACGCAAGCTCAATATCTCCCCTGTATCCACTTATCGTGACCAGTATGGCAATCGTTAGTTGCTGCTAGTTTGATTCTTGCATTCGGAAATGCTTTCAGCGTCCACGAGCGTCCACTGACTCCTCTTCGCTGTCAAATTCTTTCTCTCCCGGCGTCAAATTCCTCGGTGCCCTTGTCGTGTTCGACGTGCGCTACACAATTCGGGTCACCGCCTTCTTTTCTTTACCCACATTCACCCGCGACAAAGAGTAAATAGCAATCGTGCCCCAAGTTTCTAAGTTCCATCCATGAAAGGATGAGGTTCGGGGTATCTGGGAAATCTATCTGTCATGTAGGACTACGTTCGATTCAGGTCGACTTCTTGTCTGCGTGTAACAGCACTTGAATTTGGCCACAATCCAGAAAACAACAAAAATGCGGTCATCGTCTTACTTAGTTTTCACAGTGACACAAGTTAACGGACTACATGATCATCGAGTTGTCCATTATCTGTTAGATATCGAGCCTTCGATCTCGGGATCCCATGGAACATAATCCTCCAATTACTTTTTACTAGGTGATGAGTGCTAAGCTATTGATCGTGAGGAGCGGGGTTCGGCCTGCCAATGGCTGGCAATGCCGCAATATGTTCAGGTATGTTCAAACCCAAGGGAAGCACGCCCAACGAATTCATGCCAGGTTCTTGTCCTTCGGCTGATTGCTGCACGATTCACATCTGCCATGGCGGCGTCTAGATAGTACAGGCTTCGAAGTTCATACTTGTCCGATCAAATCTCTTGGGAAGAGCATTTGATTCACGAGGACTGTGCAGCTAAGTTCTAGTGATTTGATCATGTATAAGCAACAACGGCAGCCAATCTACAAGGTACGCGAGAAATGAGTGCGAGGAAATACATCTTCAACTATATAATTCCAGAGGGGATGTGACTGTCCGACTTGCTACCGCTGGAACTCGATCACATGGCAGCTTTAATGCCCGCGGACGCGAGAGGCGTTGGGAATACCGAAGACAGGTCCAATACCCTACTTCTCTTCATCTCTTGTCCCTTGGTACCAAAGTAGCGGTTGGTATCAAACGACCAGTCATCATTGCCTCGAACCCACTGGCCTAGACCATCTACATAAATACGGATATGCTCATTGATTCGAGGACCCCAGGATGGCAGGCGGCCGATATCTTCCATGAAACCCTTGGCAATCGCTTCTGCATATCGTCCCAACCAGTCAAAGGATTCTTGGAGAGTGATTCCTTGTTCGCGCATGACAATCTCCACACCGTTGTGCCATACGGAACCACGTGCTTTCTCCACTGCATAGGAGTAAAAATCCTTGTAAGGGTTCAACCAATGCATATTTCTTCGCTAACAAGGGGAAACTCACATTACCGATTATGATGAGGTCCACGGCCCCGTCTCGAAGGGATTGTAAGATAGGATGACGATGTGCCTCCTCGGGAATATCCAAACCAGCTTCAATCAGGACAAATGTTGGATAAAGACCAATTGTATGACGACGAATGCGAAGATAATCGTCAAAAGCGCGGTATTTCTTGGAAACGCGATCGTCCGCCTCTTGAATGACGCACGTAGTATACATATCCCACGCTTGGATGAATCGCTCAAGAAATAGAGCATCTGGTCCCACATATCCTCGCAAATTATGATAAAAACTATTTGCATCCAGTACAGGACAAGGGCACGTTGGTTCTTTGTGAAATGTAAAGGTGGAGTGGCGCTCACTCTTTGAAAATCGCGCCAGCGCACATTTCTCCTTCGGGTCTTGGCTTGTCTGGATCTGCATACACGTCTCTGGTTATATCCCGCATTTTCTGAGCGCCCGCACGATCTTCAAGGTCGGAATACTCGTCATAGAGGAAGAGGACATTCAGGAGATCGCATGCGAGGCGTACGACGGCTGGCGACGGCAATCACAAGTCCATGAGACGGGCTCAGGATCCTTATACAATACACTCACGTTTTTCCCTCGGCGAATAGGTCAATGAAGCTAAAAGACCTGAACGATGACCATTATTAGACAATGAGAATGAAGTAGAAATTGATAGGGATAGCACACTAAAATCCCATTTTATGAAGCGCTCAAAGAGTTCCGGGGTAAATGGCTCGAAGGTCCGTAACCAGGCATCCGATTCAGCCTTGGCCTCCGGATGGTGTTCACTGAGATTGCGTGGCCACGGCCAGTCTGTGAGAACGTCAGGGATGATGACTATTTGGGAACCACTGCGAGTGGCTATTGTTTTAATCATCCTGGGTATATCCTGCTCAAGCTGAACAAGAATAAAACTGGCCAAGGTAACCAGGCGTCAGTATATGGGTGTGCGTGGGGTGGAGGACACAAGTAGGACTCGACTGCGGGGGGCGTCGCCCTTTTAATCCTTTGCAAAATTGCCCGTGTCACCATGCGTCAATAAATAGAATTAAAACCAGGTGGGCCCACTGTTCGGATAGAATCCTAGAACTGCCAGTGGATTAAAATGGATGGCAGGCTCAATAGAAGTTGAATACAGACGCAGTACATTTCCAGAAAACCATAGGATCAATATATACTAGTGTAAGCCTGGGCTTACGACAGTCCCTCTACTGTGGATATACATACAGCCCGGTAGCAGAACACCGAACGTGTTCTGATATGTCCCTTGATGCAAGGGTTATTGGCGACTCCGCTTACTTGAACCAGTTGGCCCCAGGTATCCACGTACATGTATACCCCCAAGAACTTCGGGACCGGGCAAGTTTCGACAGATACTTCATTAATAGCGTGACCTCCCCATTGGCTCTGTTCATTGAAGTGTCATCCCATCGAATAAATCATGACTGGCGAATCACCAGTTCATTTGTCGTGAGATCAGGAGTTATGTATCCTGAGAGACAAATATGTCGATCTGAGCAAAGTGGAGCTCAGCCAAAGGTGGCGAGTAATGCTACAACGTTACAATCCGTTGCAATTGATTAACCTAGCTATTTGGAGTAACAGCGTCCAGACAATACGGATCTCCGACGTCCTCATCCGATCAAATCTCTCGGGAAGAGCGTTTGATTCACGGGGACTGTACGGCTAAGGAGTAGGTAGTTTAAAATTTGACGGCTGCTGCCGCAGGTGATCTACTTTCGTCCTGGGAGAGTGCACCAAAGATAAGGATTGGGTAGATTTACAACCCTGTTATCATGCCGCATCGATGGACCCGATGTGAAGGGAATGAAAGGTGACTGGTCGTGATGTCCCACTTTTAAGCATAAGACAGTGGGCTGCAGGAATCCGCCTGAATTCATCACTTCGAGTTACCTCCGGGGTGTTGGAATCAAACAAGTACACCATCACTAAGCACGCGATCCCCTCCGATAATACGTTCAATCTTCCCTTGACAAATAACGACTTGGCGAATCCTTTGGACTAGTTTTTCCAATCTGACCTCTATCTTATCCTCTCCTACATGCTCCTGCATGATATGAGCCTTCGCTGCTAATTCAATATGGGACCTGCGCAAGCGCGGGCCCCAGATGCTTTGTTGATAGGCGTCAATAAGTTGGACGGATTCAAGAAATTCATCTCGCGGGTAATGAGTTACAAGACGAAGGGATTGAAATGTTACCCCTCACCAGAATTCACAATAAAACTGACGACAATGTCAGGATGGAGGAATATGACTTGCGAGAGGGTCAGATATTGCAGAGAGGGAAACCGAGGGAGTGAGAGGATTGTGCCATTGTCAGGGAATTTCACGTGGGTGAGAGTGACATGGGTCAGATTGGTCTGTGTGGGTAGGGCTCGGAGCATATGCGACAGAGCGCGAGGTACCATCTATAAGCCAGCCATTGCTCAGTTTGAATGATGCTATAGAGACAAAGGCTCAGGCACCCACTGCTGCTGAAAAATGGTGAGGAGGATCAGGTCCTATCCATGTAAAAACCCGTGGGCTAATAATGCAAATGAGTACTGCTAGTAGGAACTAGGTAAGGATGGCCTTACTTGACGCATACCAGCGCCTCGTATATCGTATATAACATAGGATCCAATGCGTGCGTATGGAATTTGAAAGTGAGCTCCTCGAAGACGACACGACCGTCGCCATCAACTTCGACTCCTGATGCAGCGGCACAAAGAGAGAAGAAATCACGGAGGTGGGAGTAAAGACCCAGACTCATGTCATTGTAAAGGTCGACTGTGACACCCCTTATGGGGTGAGGAATGGTCCTCCCAAATGAAGCACCGAAAGTATCCAGGAATCTGGTCAATTGTCTTATCTTCGTGAACTTCGAGGTGGCCATAAATCAGCCGGGAAAACAGCCGATAGAAGTCGGTAGACACGAGTAAAATGTTTAGCGGAGAGCGGCACTCGGGTAGAACCAGGTTAAGGATTTCAAAGAGAAGCTCGTTAGGAAGGTCTGGAGGCGACATCGTTGGAAGTAGAGTGTGAAGTGATGGCCTAGACGCCCTAGCCATAGTCACATCATCAAACGTCGAGTCCATTTTCCCCACGATAAGTCTTACAACCAAAAATATCGCATTAAAATATACATTATCCCTCCCCCAGTTGAGCCGTCGGGGGTGCTGCCGCCTGACACCTCAGCCCTTGAAATTCCAGATGGAGGATCCGACGATAACTCGGCAAGCCCAAAAGTCCCTGGATGGTCGGCTCATACACTATTCACTCGAGAATCTAGAAATTCAAGGACATATATTGGTGGCATCTTGAATTCTTCCGCCTCCCTGGATAAAACACCTTCCACGACAACATTAAAAAACACTAGCTTGATCTCATTTCCATCCGGTAACGGGAAAATGACAATTATATGGAGCACGCGGACAAAGCGGTCGTTCCGATCAAGGGCTGCACTAGGTGGCAATTGCCCCGTGCCACGACGTTAATCATGTGTAGCAAAAATAAGCCAAGGCCCAATTTGCAACACGCCGAAGTTGTGCCGCTGCGAGCATCTGCCCTGATAAAAATACCCTTGTGCGAGTCGGCACCCGAGAAAAAGGCCAAAGTTCGGTCAAGCGCAGCCTGACGCCGTGGTTTGTCAAGAGATCTCGGGAGTATATATGAGAGCCTGCAGACGAGGTTTAGGATGGTTCACATCCAAAACTCTCTACCACAGCGATGGCAAAATTCTTTGTCTTCATCGCGAGCGTTATTGCCCTCGCGAACACCGTATCCGCACAGACTGCTGGACAATACGGCCAGGTAGGAGAGGCCTACCATTAGTGCATGGAACTACCAAGTCCAATGTCTTCCAGTGTAGCGGCATAGGCTGGACGGGCCCCACAACCTGCGCAAGCGGTTGGGTTTGCACCTACCTGAACGACTGGTTCTCCCAATGTCTCCCAGGCACGGGTCCAACGACTACCTGCCATCCCAGGCGGTCCCACAACCACATCAACGTCCCCCGGAGGTTCATCCACCCTTGCCCCGGGATACTTCTTTCATCCGCGCCGTGGTAAGTCTTCCCCATAACATACCACATCGCCACTTGACCTTCGGGATAACCGACGACACGTACGACAGGAAGCTCCCAACTTCCACAAATACCTTCGTTCAGAAGTAGCCAACACTGCATCAGATGCTGTCCTCGGCGAACCCAACACCGCTGCCCAATTCCAAATCACCAATGGCCAGCTCATTCAAAATGCTGGTGGCACGTCACTCTACGCTGTCGTCGAGCCTCGCGCAAACAGTACTGTGATGAAGCTCAAGATGAGTTGGTCCAAGACACCAGCGACGTCGGGTACTTTTGTCTTTAGTGGCGACACGGTTGAGTGGAGCAACCCGAGCATCACTCGACCGCAGAATAATGTGAGTCGTTTGATTTTGGTTTCAGGGTGGGCTGTCTGAGGTTGACATGTTATACACAGGCCTGGTTGATCTGCCCAGATGCGCAGGGAAACCTTGATGTGTACATCAACTTGGGTCCTTATTCGTATCAGACCCCCGCTGGGTGCGCGGATGAGACAATCCACGCATATACTGGAGCAACGGCTACTCCTTGACATCGGTTGAATGATAGGGTTTGGGACGGTTCGGCGTCAGTGTAATCCTTACTAGGTGCCCAACAAACAATGTATCTGGATTCGAAACGGCACCATTTTACGTGGGAGCCCCTAACACATTCTGAAAGCAAATTGTAAACACATTAAACTATAAACTGCCTCTAGATCCCCGTCAACCACTAAAGCGTTGGATAAAGGCAGATGTCGTACTTTCTGGCATCAGACCGAAACCTTGCGGGACACGCCGTGTGATTTTATTAGTTCTGATCCTCGACGAGGCTGTGAGATGCCCTGAGGTCAGCTGCAACCATCTCCTTGACCAGCTCCTCGAATGAGACCTTGCGTTTCCATCCAAGAACCTTTTCGGCTTTCTTGGGGTTACCGAGCAAGAGGCTAGTGGACGAGTTAATAGCAATGACTGTACTGAACTTGAACGACGTACTCGACTTCTGCTGGACGGAAGTATTTGGGGTCTACCCTCACAATAGTTTTGCCCGTCTTCTTATCAATGGCATGCTCTTGCTCTCCATTTCCAGACCACCTAGCACCAGTGAGGCAGAGCGATCAGAAAATAGTATACTTCGTTCTTACTCGAGCTCCACGCCAACCTCTTTGAAAGCCTTTTCCGTGAATTCTCTGACGGAATGTATTTCCCCAGTGGCAAGAACGTAATCTCCCGGCGTAGGCTGCTGCAGCATCAGCCACATCCCTTCTACATAATCACGAGCTGGGCAGGTATAAATATACTGAGCCTATGATGGGGCGTACTCAGACTCACCGTGACCCCAGTCGCGCAGCGCATCCAAGTTACCAAGGTACAAACACCCCTGTTTCCCTAGCGAGATATCCGCCACGGCACGTGTAATCTTCCGCGTCACGAACGTCCGTCCTCGACGCGGACTTTCATGGTTGAACAAGATCCCATTACAAGTATACATCCCATACGACTCGCGATAGTTCACCGTGATCCAGTACCCATAGAGTTTGGCACATCCATATGGTGAACGGGGATAAAACGGAGTGGTCTCACTCTGCGGGGTCTCCACGACCTTGCCATAAAGTTCAGAAGTGGAAGCCTGGTAGAATCGAACGTGCTTCTGGAGACCGCAGGTGCGAATGGCATCGAGGAGACGGAGGGTTCCGAGCCCATCGACATCGCCGGTGTATTCAGCCATTTCGAAGGATACTTTGACATGAGACTGGGCACCGAGGTTGTAGATCTCCGTAGGCTGGACTTGGGCGATGATGTACACGAGATTAGTGCTGTCACTGAGATCACCATAATGAAGCTTGAATTTGTTGGGCCCTGAATTACGATCTCAGGGTGGGGTCGGGTTAGGGGGGTCGACATGAGTGACATACGTTCGTGCTGGTCTTCGTACAAGTGGTGCAGACGCCCAGTGTTGAAACTGGATGATCGACGGATGATACCGTGCACTTGATAGCCCCGCTCCAACAAGAGCTCGGTCCTGGCGGCGTTGAGAAGGGAGATCAGAGGCCCGTGCGCATCTACGACTTACAGGTATGATCCATCCTGACCGGTGATACCTTAGTTGACAGCGTCAATGGCAAGATCAGGCACAGGAAGGTGCACGCGACGGTACCAGAGATCAACGCGACTTTGCGCTTGCGGTACTCCTCTGGCGGCGGGAGGTCGAGTTGTGCGAATGCTGGGACTGATTCAGGAGCGGACATGATGGGTGTGGATAAAGAGACTAAGATGGCGATCCGCTATGTCTTATGTATGCATTTGTGGTACATAATGCACACTCTATATAACATGCGGCAGATTTACGACACACCTCCCCTCTTGTTAAGCAGGCCTCCGCATACTCGGTTCCATCCTAACACTCTGGATCCTCTCCTACAAGGACTCTGCACATCCACTTGATGATCGGATACGATATACCGGTGATTTCCTATCGTGGGGGCGTACTGATCGTGGGGTGCTAATTGGCCAGACCGGACATCCAGAACCAATCACAAATTGGAGGACATCAGAGTTGCAAACATCGCAGTAATATTACATTTCATCATGTATCTATTGAACCAAGTCGCACCTCACTGAGTGCGTTTGACGTTCCCCGTTCTTGCTGATTCATAGTTCTTGAGGAGCCAGTCAACCGTGATGTCGAGGGCTGGGTGATCCGATGAGTATTACCGCCAATAGCGAAGGAAGAGCAAAATACACCTTTGTCGAAAGGAGTGAACTCGAATCCACCAGTCAGCGTCAGGAGCTTCTTGTTTGATGCGGGTTTACGGAATTGACCATCAGCACGGGTGGTGTCAAACTACATTGCCTGTTAAGTTGAGCTTAAAGCTATTGAGAAGCCAGGCATACGGTATAATCTCCCTGGAAGTGGACGGCTTTCACGATCGCGTCGGCAACTTGCTTGATACTGACCTCCTCATCTTCTCCAACTGGATTTCGATTAATGCAGTGCGATATCATACGAACGATGAAACCTACCGGAGAGGATTACAGGTTCAACGTCGTCGTATTCGCGTAGCATCCAAATGAACAGTTTTGCAAGATCCCAGGAAAAGATGAATTGTCGCAGTGGCTTCCCAGTACCCGCAACGACAAAAGGAGTGCCGTTCTCTGACACTCAGGGGTCAATATCGGCTAGGGTATATATGATCAGACATACTCTTTGCTAAGTAACATTTGTGGATTAGACCAGGTATAACATGAGAATCTTCTAGATTGCTGGACTAGTGTTGAGCGATAAACCAAAAAATAAATCTCAAACTCACAAATTATCATAGGGTCCAAACACATTGGTAGGGATAGCGGAAGTAAAGTTACAGCCGAATTCCTCCTTGTAGGCGCTATTCCGCACGTTAGTCAAGAAGACTTGAGGGGGTGATGTATGGCATACTGATTTTGCACATCAACCATGCGTTTAGCGTGGGCGTAGCCGAAGTTGCTTTCATGAGGAGGTCCACTGTGAATTTTCGTTTCGTCCAAGGGGTACTCGACCTTGTCGGGGAAAACGCATGTCGATAGACAAGAGATGACCTTTTGGGCCTGTTTTCGTATGATGCGTGGAGGACATTGTCGTTGATCAGGATGTTATCACGAAGGAAAGTCAACTAGTTCGTATTTGCTTAGGCTCTGATTGAGCATTTAAGTCGAGTAAATCCCACCTTGTACTTCATGTTCTTGAAGAGTCCACCGACTATCGTAGTGTAGTTACTCTCCGATGTTGGTAAATAAAGGAGCCGAGAACTAACCCAGGGCAGCGAGATGGATGACATGAGTAGGCTTGTACTTTTGGAACAATTGGCGCGCCTGCATGGCATCCCTGAAGGCGAGTCAAGTGAGTTACAATATTCAATAGAGCAGGCTTATCTACCTCAGGTCTGCTTCGGATGAACTTGCAAAGATCCAGGTTTCGCCTGGCCTCTTCCCGAACCTTGAACCTTCGGGTTCGGTGTCGATGATGTGTTTTAATGGCCTTCCCAACCAGGCCAGTTCCACCCGTAACGAGTACAACGATATCTGACATAGTGTGAATGAAGATCACAGACAATCGCTAATCCTTAAAATACTTCAAATGATATTGATTTCGCCGTTGATCACGTGAGATAGAACCAGTTATCAATTTACTGACTAATTGACCGAGGTACATTTACCTTCCGTCTTGACCGCTTAGAATCTGCTGTCCAGTGGTTCCCTGCATCGGCCTTGGTATAAAAGCAAGCATGGACTGCAAGAAAATTGCAAATGAAGTGTACGGACTTGCGAACTCACATCACCCACTTGCGCCGCTCGTGAAGGAAGCTTTGGAGGTCATTGACCACTGCTTGAACACCCATGGGTGGGTAAGGGCACCGCCCCCGTCGTTGTCTATGTGTTGCTCACTCCAGGAAACGAAGACAAGTCGGTACATCGATTAGCTTTAATGGAGGCAAGGACTGTAAGCATTGGACCCGCCTAGCTGTATTGCCATGGGCTGACAAGCTCTTGTTTCCCAGGCACCGTGCTATTGCACCTCTATGCCGGTGCACTCGCTCGCAGGGCCTCGCCGGGTGAAGGGATGAAGCCGATTCCTGCCATTTACATCCCTGTTCCCTCACCATTCCCCGATCTCGAGAAATTCATCAGTGACACTGTGAAGAGATATAATCTTGACCTATGTTCCTGTCGATCTTCTGCTCCCCAGGTGGAAAGTGTGGCTACCCCTCCGTCGGTGCCTTCGGGTCATGGCACGGACTATGTTAGCAAACCTTGGCCTGTGGGTAATGCAAAGGGTGGTGAGGGTATGCGCCAGGCCCTAGAAATGTATAAGGCACGGTTCCCAGACATAACTGCTATTCTCATTGGGACTCGGCGAACAGACCCACACGGCGGTGCGTGGATGTCATTCTTGGTTGGAGCTCCTAGCTAACCTTTCCGTAGCCAAACTTTCACATCGCAATATGACTGATCCCGGCTGGCCGCAGTTCGAGCGTGTCAATCCTATCATTGATTGGTCGTACGGGAATGTATGGACGTTCCTGCGTCATTTAGAAATTCCCTATTGTAATTTATATGATCAAGGGTAGGCTTTCGGTGAACCCTAGCGTGACCTCTACTCTGAACTTCCACAGGTATACCTCTCTTGGTTCGACATTCAATACATTCCCAAACCCAGCTCTCCTCATTCCCGACTCTTCCCATAGTGCTGGTTCATCAGGACAGGATAATCCGCTCACAGCTTCATCCATGGCTTCGCCAACCACCACACTATCACAGGTCATGGTGAACGCTCGCGTCAGCCCTTCTGCAGGCGAAGACGACGCCATCTCCCCAACCGCAACCTTTGTTTCGCGTATGGCGATAACACATACAGTCCCAAATGGCTCATTACCGCACTCATTAACTTCGGGAGCGCGGGGTTCTCTTGGTTTAGAAGGGGACCCAAAGACAATTTGTACAACAACGGTTCCCCGGTATCTGCCCGCCTATGAGCTGAAGGACGGAGGTCTCGAACGGTGTGGCCGAGGGGTTGCGCCGATAACAAGGGGTTCTCAGAATGTGAAATTCATTGCCTGATTTGTTCTGGACAGTAGGACTAGAAGGCCACTTGTACTAGTGGAAATGTTGTACTCGTTTTCTCTGTTCATCTTCCTTTAGAGGTTAACGTTATCTTTGAATTATGCTCTGTGGTAGTTTTACGCCCTTGTTAGGCCGATAAGGTTTTTCTTGTCTCCATGGACCTTTTGGAGGGGCGAGATGTTGTTCGACGCCACCCGAAGCTTGTCTGAAGTGTTGTGAAGTGAAATAAAAATCAACGCGCACGTGACTCAAAACGCCCCTAATACTGGACTGTTCGAGTTGCCGGATCACCCACTTTTTTTGCATGACCCACAATGCCTATTGAACGATTGTAAGCTAATACTCGAGTGTAATTCTTTATTGCTGACTGGGGTGCTAGTCGCGAACAGCTCAAGGCTGATGTTCAGCAGTTCTTTGCACTTGGACGAAACAAGGACTCAGCCAAGCCCGGACCAAAGGTTGCTGCACCCGAAGTGATCGTCAGTATTTCCGTGGTGATCACAGATACAAAATCTGAACTTGATTCACCGTAGTCTGTTGGTTCGACTGCCTCGACCAACTCCACAAACGATTCTTCCGCTGCACCCCCGCGACCGCGACGACGGACACGACCTCTCGTCCTCTCTGACGGGGAGGAAGAGGAGGAGGAGGAGGAGGAGGAGGAGGAGAAGGCGGACCAGGAAGACGAGTCGGATAATGGACGTGATAGTGAAGTTGAGGTCTTGCCTTCACCTCCAGTCCAATTCCCAACAGCAATCCCAGCCGAGGTCTCAACCAATGTAGGTAAAAGAAACGTCTTTGTTCCGTTTTTGACATGTTCGCTCACAAAAACCACTCATCATTCTCGTAGCAACACAACCCGGGGAGTCGTGACTCAGCCAAGGCCGTTGCAGCCATCCAACGGGGTGAACCGGGCTACACCAGCGGTAGGGCTTGGAACCCCGATACTTATACCCTCAAGCAAGGATTTACCGAAGCCTACCTGGATGCCTGTGAGTTTATTCAGTCTTTGCGATAGCAGTCAACTGTATCTTCAATTGTGACTACAGGTACAACATAGCGGTGGGGTGCCTAATGCCTCTGTTCCTGGATATACCCAAGCGCAGCTCCTCACTCATGATCATGACCCGAACGATCCGAATGATTTCATGACCGCCACGGAAACGGAGAAAGCACTTAAAAGAGTTAATCGCAGGGAACATAAACGAGGACGTATCAGAGATTGACTCTAGCGACAAGATCGTTGAAGGGTTCAAAGAGGGTTTCACCCTGCTTGATCATCAGGTCATTGGGAGGAAGTGGATGGCGGGGAGGGAGGATGTGCAAGCGAAGAAGCATGGTGGGATTCTGGCTGATGACATGGGGTAAGTCTAACGTTGATGGTTTTGTTCTGGGTGACTGACGGGTCATTGGTTTGGCAGGTTGGGAAAGACGATTCAGACCCTTGCAAGGATGGTAGATAATCCAGCCACAGATAATGATCGGGAAGATGGATGGGCCAAGTCAACTTTGTGAGTCTGCTTTTGGTTTCTTTGGGGGAGAGAGCTAATGAGTTTGCTCGCTAGGGTAATTTGTCCGCTTGCATTGGTGGGGCAATGGGCAGACGAGATCAAGCGAATGACCAACCTGACCGTTGTTAAGCACCAAGGCACTTCTCGGACATCTGGTATACTTCGTGTTTCTAGACACTTGGAGCGCTCTAACTAAATATCTCATAGATCCCCTAGCTCTTCGTAGACATCGTGTTGTAGTCACGACCTACGAGACCGTCACATCTGAATACGCAGCTTTTAACCCTGCTGCCAAAGACGAGTCAAAAGGCTCCAAATCCAAGTCGAAGGCAACTACGGGTCAGGGGGACTCGGATTCGGATGAAGCGGAGCATTTCGGTCGGACGGTCACGAAGGCCGCAGCTCCGAAACGGAAGACGAAGAGCGCGCTGTATCAAATTCGTTGGTTCCGGATTGTTCTCGGTGGGTTACAACTGTTTGGGTGTGCAACAATGCTGATTTCAAGTTGCCTCTTTTAGATGAGGCACACAATATTAAGAACCATAACACCAAGCGCGCTATTGCGTGTTGCGAGCTCCAGGGCAAATTCAGGTGGTGTCTGACTGGAACGCCACTGTGAGTGACTACCTAATTTGCTTGCTGCGTCGCTAACGCCAGTTATTATCTAGACAAAATAATGTCAGCGAGTTGTATCCGCTTCTCAAGTTCCTCAAAATCAGGCCTTGGAATCATTTGGATAGCTTCAATTCGCAGCTTGCCAAGCCTATACAGAGTGGTAGAGGTGCAGGTCGTGCGATGAAACGGTTGCAGGTCAGCTGTCTTTCCTACTATTTTCCTCCAGCTCGCTGAATGCCCAATAGTTCGTTCTTGGCCAAGTTATGCTGAGGCGTAGAAAGGATGATGTATTGAATGGCAAGAAGCTCATTGAGCTTCCGAAACGCACAGTTGAGGTCATCTCCTGCCCCTTTGATCCTTCTGAGCAGGCGTTCTATGATTCTCTGGAGAGCAAGATGAGTGATGTGCTGCAGAACATCATGAATGAGAGAGAGGGGAACAAGTATATTTCGGTGTTGTTGCTTTTGCTCCGGCTTCGCCAAGGTGTGTCGTGTGGCGTTGCACGTTTGAATTAGATCCTGAGAGTGTTTAGCTTGTAATCACCCACTTCTTGTCACCAAGGACTACAAGAAGGATCTGGAAGCTGTGGATTCTCAAGCGGCAAAGAAGGATACTGTAGATGCTGATGCAGACGACCTCGTCGCAGCTTTCGGACAGCTAGGGGTTACACGAAAGTGTCAGATGTGCACCGTGGTGTACGTTCGTTTGTGATTCAACAGTATGAGCATGCTAATGATGATTGACAGGCTCAGTTCCTCGAATGCTGGCCAAGGCAAATGGAGTCAACACTGCCTTACGTGTGTCCCTCTCGCACAAAAGGCTGAGCTCGCAGAGCGTAATCATCCGACCTCGGCCAAGATCCGGATGATTCTCAAGTTATTGCAAGAGATTGACGAGAGATCAGGGAAACAGGAGAAGACAATCATTTTTTCACAGTTCACATCCATGCTTGATTTGATTGAGCCATTTTTGAAGGAGAAAGGGGTTCGATTTGTGCGATGTGAGTTGTACGCTTTGTTTTACGACCTGATACTCAGTCATGTTTGCGGGCGGTACTCAGATGATGGGTCGATGTCCCCTGCTGATCGCGAAGCAACACTCGTGAAAATCAAGAGCAACCCTGATGTGAGGGTCATACTGATCTCATTCAAAGCTGGTAGCACTGGTACGAGGTTTTGCCGTGATACAATTTTTTCTCGCTGATTGACAGCCTAATTTATAGGTCTGAATCTTACTGCGTGCAGCAACTGTTATCCTCGTCGATTTGTGGTGGAACCCGGCGCTTGAGGTGAGTCGGATTGACCAGTTTTCGTGAACTTCAAACTCAGTTGATTGCATTAGGATCAAGCGTTTGACCGTGCACATAGGTTTGGGCAGACGCGCGATGTGAATATTTTCAAACTCAAGATAGACAATACGGTCGAAGAGCGGATCCTATTGGTGAGTATGATGCGAAGTTTAACCAGATGAACAATCTGATTCAGTTCTGCGTAGTTGCAAGACAAGAAGCGGGCATTGGCACAGGCTGCGTTGAGTGGGGACAAATTGAAGAACATGCGGCTTGGTATGGAGGATCTACTTGCGCTGTTCCGGCCCAGTGCAAGGGACGAGAGTGAGGACGAGGAGTAGAGTAGACTAGCTGATATGTTTCATAATGTGAGACGTTCCGCGGATCAGGGCAACAATTTGAGTTCCCACGTATGATCACTTCTTGTCATCGCTGATTCGACTTGTCGCTCTTGCCCTGGAGCATTCTCTACTCTTCTTTCTTTGCCCTCTTTATATATACCATGGATCAGTGATAAGTCTCACCAACAGACATGACTGAACAACCCCAAACCATTGCCAGGTATGTCTGCTCCACAATTGCCTGTAACCCACTCGCGCCAACCAACCAACAGAGAGGCAAAGTCTCTCCACCAGAATTTGAAAGAGCTGCTAAAGACAAAGGAACCATTCGATAAAGAGGTCGAGTTCCAACGAAAGAAGCGAGTGTTACTGTTGCTTTCCCCCTCTCGCCAGCACGCTGATAACTCCAACCACAAAGTCTCCGGAAACATTACTTGAATCTCTTATTGGTTCATCCAGATGTGCAAGAATCCAAGGACGTCGAGAATCACCTCTGGATGCAGACGTCCTACGCCTTCATCGCCTCATACAAGGCTCGCATCGCTACCCTCGACCGTGCCATCTTGCAAAACACCCGTCAGCAACAGCAGCAACAGCGCCAAGCTGCCCAACTACAACAGCAGGCCCAGAACCAACAGCAAGCTCAAGCTCAAGCTCAGCAACGTAGCAGCCAGCACGGGGCAGTCGAGTATCGGAAGCTCGTCCAACGGTTCAGACAGTTCCTTGCCGAAGAGGAAAAGTTTTGGACGCTCTTGGTTCAGCGGTTGTACCGCTCTTTCGGGCTTATCGAGGCTAGGCCGGTACTGGTTGAACTTGGACTCTTGCCCGAGTCGGAAGAAGCTGCAGCGGCGAACGCCAACTCCGAAGGAGGTGAACCAGCTCATTCCAACGGCCGAGTCCCGAACGGGCGCAACCATTACCAGTTTCCTCCCGAGAACCCAGACCTCGCCACAACTTTACCTTTGCCTTCGAACCGGGGTAGCAGGGTCGCCATTCTCAGTAAAGCGCTTATCTGCTTAGGCGATATCGCACGTTACCGAGAGTTGTACAATGATGCCAATGGCCGACCGAGAGCGGGCCACGATTCGGTGGTTGCAGGGAAGAGATCGAGGAACCGCCGGGGCAATGAAGTGTTGCCCCGTGCGCGGAACTACGACAAAGCTCAAAAGTGCTACGAACAGGCTCGATTGCTCGTCCCAAACGAGGGAAACCCATCTCATCAGCTCGCTATTCTTGCATCTTATCAGAAGGATGCCTTCCTCTCCCTTGTGCATTACTACCGAGCGCTCTGTGTTCAGCAGCCCTATGATACAGCAACGGATAATTTGAACACGGTGCTATCCAAGACCCTGGACCAATGGAAGGCGCGCACTCGTCGGGAGCGCGAGAAGAATCAGGCGGCGAGTCCCCGACCTGCACCGAGAGTCCTAGTTGAAACGTTCAGGGAGCGGGTCACGGTACTGCATGCATTGTGGCGTCTTGGAGCGGAAAGGGGCATTGAAAGGTACATAGAGATGGCTCCTTTAATATCCGATTCTTACGGTTTGCAGGATGGATTCCGTGGGACGCAAACACGAGCAACTCGTCCAGGATGACTTTACACTGCTAGTCTCCGAACGACATCTTCTCACTGAGACGATTTCCCAAATCATTGTCCTTTCCGAAGGCGCGTTCTTCAAGCACCGCATGGTCCGCCCAAAGGCGGACAGTCAACTGCCCACGAACACCTCCACCCTACTCGATTGGCGCATACTCCGACATATACTCGACCTCCACTCTACCCTTCTCACCATCGGGAAAGCAGAGCTTGAGGTACCACCACCTTCAGACGTTTCTGAGGATGACCTCGCTCTGAAAATCACCGCGACATTCCGGAGGACACTCCCTGCCTTGAGGATAGCAAGCAAATGGCTAAGAGCTAATTTCAGGACCCTCATGCAGGATCACGAGTACATAGCCTTCCAAGCACAGGAAGAGGCAAAAGGAATCGAGGCGTTAAAGGAGGCTCCCGAGAAGATCAGTGGCTATTCTGTCAGGACAATCCAATTCTGGAATAACTTTGCTGAGTTTGTGCGCGCATTGGCGGAGGCATTTCCACCGAGCAAACTTCCTGCGTTGACTTCGCCACTGGACGAGGATATCGACATGCGCGGTTTTTTACCGCTGAAGAAACTCATGGGCGAAACTGAGAGTAGAGGGCATGGGCAGGAGTCACCGCAGCCGAGAGAGAAGCCTCATCCAAACGTTGAGCAACTCATGAGGATATCTGATTTGCTAGAGGATGCAATGCTTTTGGTGGAATTACCAGTGAGTTTTAGATTTTTTTTAGTATTATGTCGTTCTGATGTCCGGGGCTAGAATGTTCCCATCGTGATCCGCAACGCTCGTATCGTCTTCAACTCGGCGATGGTCGAAGAAACTAGGTCTTCCTCCCACCCCGAAATCTCAGGAGTCCTGTCGTATGAATCGGCCTTTGAGCCTCAGTGGAGCCCTCATCTGGTTGAGCGCACGCCGTTTGAGTCCGAACAAGATGAAGAGGTCCTAACGGGGAATACGTCACCAACTGATGACGATGTTGTAGGAGATGCGTTCCGAGCCTTGGACAATGGCGCGTTGGACCGAGAGTTTGAGGACGATGAGGAAGAACAAATCGTATATCTCCAGTACGTGGCTTGGCACATAATCGCTCTGAACCTTATCTTACTGAGGGAAACAGATCAACTTCGTCTCCTGTGTTGAAACCAGCACCACATTCCCCTCCTGCCCGCGTGCCTCCTATTACTCCGGTCAAGCCTATCACGAGTCCCAAGACGCTCTCGCCGAGATCCCCAACGAACCCCCAGAGGAATGCGATTCTGGGTCCAAGCGTATCCCATGCCCCGCACACGACGACTGCAGAAGACCTTTTGAATGATGTGATGGGCATCAATAAAAGCGCGGAGACTTCAACGGCTTCAGCTCGATTCTTGCAAAGCATATGGTCTGCGTCGTCAGATGAGCAACCCCTCAAGTTTGCCGCCGGAGGGAGTCCCCCGAAGAATGTGTATCACTTCTCCTCGACAATATCCCAACATTCCTGCCCCCGACCCGCCCGCCGCTTGGCCTTCTCCTTTGGGCTCCCATTTAACTCAGCACAATGCCGCCGGCGCTCAGTCCATGGCCCAGTCCTTTGCGCAGTCTCCTCGGCTATCCTCCATCGGAGTTGGATCGAACCAGCAACACCAGCGTCTGCCTTCATTCTCGTCCTCGAATTATCAGGCCTACTCTGCCTTTAACCAATTAGAGCCTCCCGAACCATTCTTGTACTCCTCTGCCGCTCCCACTTCGCAACATCAACAGCTCCCGATCTCAAGGCCAACTGATCATCACTCCGCATCCCCAGCCTTGTTGTCACCACATATTATGAGCAGTGCTGCATTTAATAGTGCTATCGGTGCGCCGACCTCAGTAGCGGCAGCCTTTGGCAATCCACTGGCAACGACGTCTATTCCTTCTCATTTCAGTGGACACGCTAGTCCACATGTCCACACGAGACAGATTTCACTGACCTAACCAGTCCCATCATTCACCACACCACTCCCATTCTTATCGGTCCCAGGCACCTGGGCAACCGTTTTCGTCCGTGATGCCGCATGCGTGGTGATCAGCGAAAGACGGCGACGAAAAGATAAATCGTGTCTGGTATAGAAAACGTGTTTTCTACCTACTGGCATTTTGTGCATTGAGCCGATGGCGCTCTCACGGATCGTCGCGGCTACTGCACCTCACACTGCACCTCGCGTTTGTCAACTTCCACATTCAATGCACCAAGCAGCATTTTGGAACGGGCAAGGGTGAACTTCGATTTGGATCCGGATGGAGTGAGTCGTGATGTATTTTCATCCTGTTCCTGCTCTTCACAGCGGGGATCCTAGTACACCCCCTGTCCCACCAACATCAGTCATCACCTTTGCTCTTCAGGCTTCAGAAGCGAAGAGCCATTTTATGAGATGATTGCTACCGTAGTTTGTCTGCTGGATGAAAAAGAAAAGGACTGAATTGAATGAACTCTCGATGCCTTTATTCTTTTACGTTTTGTTCATCCGTCTATCTTGTTTCTTACGAAGTTCACCATCCTCGCTAGTGTCTCTCTAAACAGTCCCTTCCTCCTTTCCTTCTTCTTGCCTGTGTATAATCCCTGTTCAAGCCATTCCCTCTGAACGTTTCCCCTTCCTCGACGAATCTATATGTTCCGAGCGCAAAGTAGTGATGATATGAGTGGATGGATCTATCAAGGGTGGTTTCCTTCTTTCCCTTCCTCTTCTGTCGTCGATGGGGCGGAATCCCGGTTTTGGCCCTGACTCTCTGAAACAAGCTCCCAGGGTTTCCTGCGAGCTGGAGCAGTTGACTGACTAGGTGGTGCTTCCTGTGATACCAAGTCAGCTACTTACGATAGTTTGTATAGCAAAGAACGTGGTCACACATTCAAGGCATCCGGAATGACCTTGTTGTTCGGGATCTGATCAAGCCGACCAGTCTCGATGAGTTCCTTGAGTTCCCCGAATGTCAGCATTCGCGGCTCTCCCTCCAGCCCCGCTGAGCGGGTGCTGGACTCGGTGGTAATCCCCTTCGCCTCGGTATTTGTGGCAGGTGTTGGCGTTGGCTCTGTTGTTGTCGTAGCGCCGGAAACGGGTGGTGGTGCATTGATTGGTTCACCAGTGACAGACAGGAGTTGGGCGCGAAGAGATATTTCGTACGCCTTCACTTCTTCCAGTGTTAGGGAGTTGCCAGTCACTCTGGTGGTACACTTGATTATGATGGTGTATGGGAGGGGGCGGTGGCAGGACATGCCTATTAAAAAAGAATGCTTCTTGCTCGGCGTAAGATATCTTCCTGGTCTTCGAGGTTGGAATTATCGGTTAGCGTGCCATTGGCCAAGATGTTCGCAATGCCTTGCTTTGCGAGAAATGCACAAGATCAGGTGTCAGCCGATCGGAGTGCGGTGAGGGAGGGGACTCAAGATGTTTGTGTGGGGCGCACCTGATATTCTTGGTCTGTGTCGAAAGGGTAAGTCGCGTATTGCTCGAGTGGGGTCTGCTTTTGCGCTGGATTTACAGTTTGGGTGGACATTGTCAAAGCTCCTTGTCAGAGCAGCCCTGACCTCGAGATGGACGGTCGTCACGTGGTGATTGATTTAGGACCTTGAGCACTTTAGCTTTACAGTTGGGAACCTCTGCATAGGTAAAAAGGAAAAAAGGGAGCATTTACATTTAGTCCTTTCAGTTCTTGCCTTTGAAGCTCACTTGACAATTTAATCAAGAACCAAGTCAAGAATCTATGGTCCCCAATGGGCGGAGCACTAATCCTGACCCAAAGGATTAACACATCTACCCCCAATATCATTGGAAGTGCGAGTTTATAAGGAAAGCGTTTATCTTGTTGGTAGGAACAACATTTGTAATTATGCTTAAGTGTTAAGCGTTTCTAAGTAAGGGTCCTGGTTCCGGTTTTGGTTCTGGTTTTCTATGGGTTGAACAAGTGAGGAAGTGTAATAGGTAAGACTGCAAGGGAGCGTGTAGAAGAAGGTTTGAGGGAAGTAAGTCATCCAAGCCTTCAAGGTAACCACTCTACCCTATCTCCCCTGTGCAAGATGTCCAACTGAAGTCCATTCCGTACCATCTCACATAACTCCTCTCGTACTTCCAGGGGCCAGTCCGTTCTGAGGCCATTCAACAACTTCAGCCTGAACCGAGGATCAACTCCTGTACATTTTGCTCTACAGATCTCCAAAATTCGGTACGAGAAGTCAACATCAAGCACCCGCACAGGTGAGCCAAGAGAGAGATCGTCGTGGACATCACCAATAGCCAAAGACGCAAGGGAAGGTAGATACCTTGTCCTGTCGCCCTCCCAGCCAGGACACAGTGCACAGAGTGCCCTATACACACTGTCCTTCCGTCCCATGATATTCAAGTCCCGAACATTACGAGAATGGCGAAAGGCATGCCTGATTAAAGGGAGTGTCCAGTCGGCAATGCCCAGTCCAAGAGTATGCAACGTGTCCGGTAGATTGGTGAAAAATGCACGGATAGGAGGCTCAGCGCTAACGTCCCCGACTGACTGATACTGAGCTAGCCATGTAAGGCTATGCAGTGTGGGTAGTCGAATGGTTCGCAGTATAGCCTCGCACCACGGACTGTCGGTATACTCCCAAGATAGCTCTTGTAAATGATGATGAGTGGTGGTAGAAACAAGGGATTGGTATTGGGCTGTTTCACCCACAGGATCGAATGAATGAAAATCGATGAGATTGGGACACTGGGTGAGCAACTGGGCGCATATGTTAATAGGAACGTAACCGAGTTCAAGTTTGGTGATTGATGGCCAAGGGAGTGATATATTTCCACGCACTTCCCGCAAACGAATGCGACGTAGAAGAGGGATGGCTTCGAGTGCGAGGGTGGGAAGGCGGTCAGATGGTTTGGTTATCGAGAGGTGTTCCAGCCGGGAAAAGTTAGAGGAAATAGCAGATAACCACTCTGCTGGCGCTTTGTGCAAGTGAAGGACTCTGACCTTCCCAGAATACTCGTCATTGAGAAGCAGCGCCTTGATTGACTGAACGGCAACTTGGAAAGCGAGTATAGGACCTGAACCACGCACAAAGCTGAGATTGAGGTCAAATGGGAGACTCCTAACGTTTTTCAAGTGGAGGTCAAGAACATGAGAAACGCTATCCGCATTTTTCTTCCTAATGCAAACGGTCATGCCGGTCCATAATTGGGGTGTCGACCAGGCAACCCGACGCCAATGGGATGAAACATGACCAAAAGTCAAGACTGAATAAGTGACTTTCTGTCTTGGTTGGTGGGTGCAAGTTGGTGAGCAGAAGGAGACATCCTGCGGACGGGCGTGTTCGAAGATGAGAGACAGGGTCTCGGGTGGAAGGGCTCGGGTCAATGACTGTAGACTGTTGAGTCTTTGCAACAATGTCGCGCGCCTCTCGTGGAGTTGGCGTATCATGTCTTCCACTCGACGTATTTCCCGCAGGACGGCGTCATCCAGGTCTTGGTCCTTAGGAGCCGTCGACATGTTGAGCAAATCGACCAACATGAAGAGCTTGACGCCCATATATTCATGAGCGGTCATGTGACCGTCCCCAGTCGTAATTACACCATACTGCGCGGACCGTTTATGGACGCGAAACCACCGAATTCCTACAAAAGTATGCATACAAACTCCCACCTCCCCACCCACCATTATGAGCACCTCTATTCTTGAGTCTATGTTTCATCCCTGGAATTCACTGTAACCAGGTGGTTACAAGTGAGTAATTTTACATCAGTCAGAGATTGTTCGATGCGAAAGAACTTAAAGAACTACTGTGACATATGTGACAGCCAACAGTAAATAGGGATCCCTGATCATGCTCCAGTTCTCGGTAATTCTGTCGAAATTGCGAGTGACTCAAAACACAACTTCACAGATCCAGAACCGTTGTTATCTATCCCAACATCATTCTCTTGTATTGTATGAATCAATCTCACGGCGAACGCATTTGGGGTGAATGGCATAGCGTATAAAGGACTGCATTTAGCATGTGCGCTGTTAAACAAAATCAATGAAATCTATATTTTTTCGTATCTGGTTCGACGTGAGCTGGATTTTGAAAATAGTCCAGTCCAGCGCTAACCCAGCCCTGGAACCCTTGCCCAAAAAATTAGTCAAACCACATTCCGCCATCTACATTGATCGTTTGGCCTAAAGCATCCTATGGTGAGTCACTTTCTGCCATGTCAGAGATTTAACTTACCTGTGATAAAGGAAGCCTCTTCCGATACAAGGAACGAAACAGCATTCGCTATCTCCTCTGGTCTTCCGAAGCGTTTGAACTGCGTTGTTGACTTCATCTTTGTAATTGTGTCGATGTAAGCAACTGAGGTTATTCTTCCATGACCCAAAACCGACTTACTGCTTCTCGGAATTCGCCAGGTTTCATGCCCAGAATTTCTTGTGCTCGCTTGTCCGCTCCTTCCACTATTTTGACTCAGTTATTGAGAATGAACCCAAGGGTGATGAACGTACACATCGGAGTATCCGTTGGTCCTGGTGCATAAGCATTAACTCGGATTCCGTGCGGCGCCCACTCGCATGCAGCAACCTGTGTCAAAGCTCGCTGCGCAAATTTACTCGCGCCATAGGCACCAAGAAGCGCCACACCTGTCGGAAAAAAGAAAAAAGAAAAAAATGACCATTAAATGGTCAACGTAGTAGGTTAGGACGAGACTCACTCACTCTTTTTCCCAGAGATGGAACAGGCACCAACAATTCGACCTTTGATTCCGCGCGCTATCATGCTCTTCGCAGCCTCGCGATAGCAAAGAAAAGCCCCAGTTGAATTAACGTCAAAGACTCTTTGCCATTCGTCGAGCGACACTGGAGATCCGAATGCGTGAGTTTTTCCACTGATAGGTTCAAGTAAAAGTTGTACAGACAGTCAAGAAGGGGAGTCATTCTTGAGAGTCCCGCATTTGCAACCATCTGTCATGGACAAGGCGAATAAGTGGTTGAAGACTCTTAGAGCAACGTAGATTCACGCCGGAATACTTACCACATCAAGTCCTCCAAGGTTATCGACAGTGGACTGCACCATGGTTTTTACTTGATCTTCTTTAGTGACGTCAACTTGATAGCTAATCGCCTTGCGGCCCGGTAGTCGCCTTCACTTGCGCAACCACAGCGTCCACGAGGGAGCGCTGGCTGGGAAGGTCTGCTACCACGACGTCGTAGCCGTCGGAAGCAAGACGCAAGGCAATGGCTTTGCCAATACCGTCCGCTGCTCCAGTGACTATAGCAACCTGTTGAGAGGACATGATCGAAAGATTTGAGAGGAGTAAGACTATGTTACATCAAAGAAGACCAACTTTGCTACCTTTAAAGCTCCTCCATAGCGACGTTGAGCTGTGGGGTCGGAGTTTCCTCCTGTGATATACACCTCATGGAAGTAACGGAATACTGCACAAAGATTCTGCAACCGATTTGCACAAAATGTAAATTTGGTGGTGGATATTTTCTAATTCAATCCCGATTCCGATGTTCCGCGATAAAAGGCGAGAGATTCCTCAAGATCCCAGATCCACGATGCACTGTATGCTCACCCCTCGCTCGGGGTCGACCCTGACACTGTCAAGTGCCATCTGTCATTTGTTAGCCGTTACCCCCGAAAGATTGAAGAATATGTTTATTATTAGGACAAGACTAATGTAACAAACTGATAAGCGGAACCATACATCTGTTGCTCAATCCCTACTAGACTTTATCCACCTTGATCACCACCATGGGCACGGTGTCAGGCGCGTATTTGGATTTTTTCCGCAGTGTCGGTCCGTATCTGGTTACATTCAAGATCAACTCGGGGTCGAAAACTTTGCAGAGAGCACTTACTTCATGAGAACGAAAGGGATCGGGATTAGAATAATTGCGAAGCAGCCCAGTAGTGAAGAAGCCCATCGTGGGCCTAGCTTCTCATACATGTTTGATGCGAATAGCTAACCGATGGGACCATTAGCAACGGGTGCAGAGGAATAAGGGATTAAACGAACAGGGAAAGCCGCTCCAGAGAGACTTCGGCAAACAATGCTGGCAGCAATAGCCGAAGCTGCAACGGATAGATATGCATCGATGATGTAATTGAACAAGCTCAGCTGCAATGTGGATTATAAGTAACACTACCCCCTGTGTGAAGTGCAAGATCTGCGTACAAATATCCAACTTATGGAGAAGCCGACGGTGAGCCCAGACATGAGAGGGACCCAAAGCGAGATAGAAGGGAAGGACGTCCACCTGTCGAGTGAGGAGCTCTAACAATAGAGTAGCAATACAGGACAAAAATGCGTACCCGAACCAGAAGAAAGAAATTGCAAACACAGGGCCAGCAATCAGTGTCATTTCCAAGCGGAACTCCGGAGGGACTGGGTTTGGAGCATGTTTCCTCGCCTCCCTTTCATACCGCGGATTAAAAATGGTGACATACTAAGGGAAAAAAAGATGTCAGCTGAGTTCACCCATTTTTGATAAACAATGGTATTACAAGGATAACCGCAATGGTGCCTCCAACAGCCACTGGCAAAAACGTCAAGCCAGAAAGTGTTGGTGACAGGTGATGCTGGAACTGTAAATACGAAGGGGTACGCTTCAAACATAAGGTAGAGGCAACCGTAAGCGAACTGCACATTTTCTCTTAGGTCAGTGCCTACCCAGCGAGAGAATTGGATAAACGTACGCTGAGGTACACAGGTAATTGCGATTAGCATGGGCTTCCCGGAATAACACCTTGAAAGGCCTAGCAAGCACTTTGTCAAAGATTTGAACAAGACGTGGGCGGTCCTTCTCCAGAGCCGCGTAGTATCTTGTATCGCCAGTGTCTGATCGAATCTTCCGTGCTCTTTGGGTCAAGAGGATGGGCCTAAGGAAGGCTAAACTAATTGCCCACAGTTGGTACATAACCTATTCACTTACGCATAAGTCTCCGGCATGGTCAACAGGATCATCACCCAACAAACGCCAGACTTTGAAAAGAGTCAGTAATCACGAATGTTTGGACAACGTCGACTACCCACGAAGATAGTCAGAAGCCAAAACACCCATCTCCAGCCCGCCTTCTCTCCAAGCAGCCCGGCAATGGCGGGCCCGAGAGATGGACCTGCAAATGGAGTGACGGCGAATATGGCCAAAGCTTTGCCCCTTGTTTCTGCATCCCAGATGTCTGAAATTAAAGCTCTGCAAAGTAATGCGACTCCAGTAAGCTCGAGTCCGATAGTTCAGGGAGTTATTTGCGCTGAACATACCCAGAGTTGGAAAGAGGACATGCAGGAAAATGTCCCGCCGAGAAATCGAAACACGAGGACAGATGCCGTATTATTGGCCAACTGCTGAACCAAGCTGAGTGCACTGCGATTTTGCGTTCATTCACTCCCAAGAAGAATATATTGAATGATTTCAACTCACCACATACAGGAAAAAGGCAACCAGAAAAATAGGTCTTCGCCCATAACGTTCTGATAGGGGTCCCCAGAATATAGGCCTTCGAAAATGGTGATTAAGATGGTCCAATTTGAATGTGGTAGGGGGTACGTACCCTACACAGTAGCCCGTCACGAAAAGAGATAGCGTGAGGGTAGCGACTTTCTCGGACATATGAAAGCGCTCCGTTAACTCGCCGATGATCCCAGAGGCTACCATCGAGCGACATTTTAATCACCTAAAATGCCACAGAAGAAAATAGGATTCACTCACGAGCAGAGCTAGCAAATGTTCTACAGGAATTGTCACTCGTAGCCCAAGCATTCAAAGTCTGGATAGAAAACTCACGCGTTCAAGACTAGGATGCCGCTAGCTATTGTCAGATACCATCTTTTTAGTCTCGACCAGTTCTAGAAACACAGACGTATGTATGCCCAGGCTCTTCAGCCATGATTATAATAGCCACTTACGAGTGGATTTCCAGGATCATTCTCTGCGAACTGAACGAGGAACGGGTCTCGGGTGGGCTGTGGTCCTGGTAATTGAATCCAGTTGGCGGTTACTTGGCCTGAATTTCCAGGTTCCGATATGTTTGTCGTTTCCTCTCTACAAAACGACTCCCCTGAGGGTTGTTCAAGCATAATTCGAGAAGGAGGGTTGGAGGTAGAATTTCGCATCCAGTGCGGTGGGAAAAAAAATGAAGAATGTGATAGGTCCGAGTCGACGAACGCCGATATTTCAATAGAGATGGGCGCAAGGTCGGCGGTCGGAAAAGGGAGCTGCCATGGCTGTGAGGCCGTCCCACCGTGCCAGAGCGGTCGGACTTGACATCCTCATGGTTTGTCATACTTGCGAGGGGCAGCTTGGGGCACTAGGGTTTCCATCGCGATATTACTTGCTAATGTGATTGATGCCAGAACAACGTGGTTCATTGCTACTAATACGGCTATCACAGGCAATATCACACCCCCTAGGGCGCCTGGTGTGCTTCTGCTTCCATAAATATATCTTGAACGTGGGACCTACGAGGCTTTTTCGTAACAGACATCTCACTATTCGGAATTCAGGTGGGGCAGGCAGATTGCTAACGCACCGCGTCCACGATGGTCAGGGTCCGATCTCTCTGGTGTGGGGCCCGTATGCAGTTTCATCTTCGTTAAGCGATCCATCAAGAATTTACACACCGGTGGGGTTACGATTTAGGAGTTCATACAGCGCAATGATCCATTTCCAAAGACTATTGATACTGCGACGTAAAATACGGCCTTGCCCCTTCAAGGCTAATGCTTCATTTCATGACATGTAAGGTGGATCGCTGCTTCGCATGGCTATGCTGTCAACTTGTACTAAAAATTCACAGCGGCTGGGAATAGCCTCTGATTCATTCCCACTGATTTTACCAGCGGGGATATACATTTTTAATTAGCTAAGAAGCCCAGCAGCCGCGCTGCCACGCAATGCACTCGCAGAAGCCGCTCCGAACACGGATTATCCCGGCACGGCGTCTCAGGGGCTTATGACAGTCCCTTGCTCCTCATCATTGTTCACATTTCCACTATCTGCACCCTTTTCGGTTCACTGTTGTTCCGTAGATCCATCTCAGTCACAAAAACTCTGGCATGGTACATTCGGAGAACGGAATAATTCTCGGCCTCGGTCAGGAGGGAACTCAAGCGACGAGTGGGTAACCAACCCGAAGTTTGCGGACGAGAATCTGGTGGCAAGCGACTTCCTGCCATTTACTTGGCGAATTGGACCTGAGCGCACGAACTTCAGCCGAGATTTCCACTTTGCTAGAAAGGGGTTATTCAGAGGTCATCTATCGGATATAAGATGTGTGAACTGAGGGTCTCGCTTCCTGTAAAATCGCCTGCTAATAACACCATTGTGAAGCAGCAGATGTCACAGAAATACGTTTGGTTTGGTAAGTTATCTATATGATTCCTAGTATCATCACTAACATTGAGTCGTCCTATTAACAGTCACCGGCACTTCGTCTGGACTTGGGAATAACTTGCTGCACGAGCTTCTCAGTTCAGGTCATTCGATTATCGCCACTGCCCGTAAGCCCGAAGTCCTCCAAGCAGCATTAGACCAAAAATACGATGCGGAGACTTTGAAACGCGCTTTGGTCGTCAAGCTTGACGTTACCCAACCAGAGGAAGTCAAGGCCGCCTTTGCCGCAGGAATCAAAAAGTTTGGACATATCGATATCGTTGTTAACAATGCTGGATATGTGCGTTGGGCCCATTCCGTGAATCCTTCTCTTTCCTGATTTTCTCTTAACCAGGCCGTGGTAGCAGAGATAGAAGCATGCCCAATGGAAGAAGCACGCACCCAGTTCGAGGTCATGTTTTGGGGACCCGTTTATATTTCGAAAGAGGTAATCTCGCATTATCGAGGTTGCAGGCGAAGATCTTGACTGACAATAATCTTTTTCTACAAGGCGGTCAGAATTTTCCGGGAGGTCAACCCTCCAGGTAAAGGCGGTCAGATTTTCAACGTCAGCTCTGTCGGCGGATATACCTCCCAACCCACGCTGTCCTACTATAATTCTGCTAAATTCGGTATGCCTGAAAAACTCTCTCCGCAGCCTTTTCATTCTAAACTGACCATTATTTTAGCTCTCGAAGGATTCACGGAATCTCTCCGGAAAGAAATGTTACCAGAGTGGAACATTCAAGCAACTATTATTGAACCAGGAGGATTCAACACTGAGTGGCGAGGTGGTAACATGTCAATTTTGCCCCCACACCCAGCATACGACACGGATTCCTCTCCGACGAAGTATTACCGTTCCTCGCTACGCGAGCTTCCCTTCATTGGCAACCCAGAGAGGGGGGCTAAAGCGTTTGTCGGCTTGGCAGGAAGGCGAGACCTGCCTCTGAGGATTCAGTTTGGGAGTGATTCGTTGGCTCTCGTTCGTCATACAGCCATGAGGGCAATTTCCGATAGCGAGAAGTGGGAGGATGTCTCGCACTCTACGAATGTGGATGGCATTGACCCGAAGGAATACACCAAGAATCTCCTTGCGGCTTTGGGATAGATGTTATTTACACTCAACTGTGTACTACCTCTGTGTATATCGTTCACCACGATGGCATGTGAAATACATATTTTAGACAGGAAGCAGCCCGCATAGATAATTTGGACGTCCTACAGATGGCTGAGGAAATAAGTCATCAGCATCCAGAACTTAGAAGCGACTAATTGTTAACTCCTTAACTCTAATTATTTAATTAGTATGCTCACTACTGGCGTATGAATATCCAATTACTACCTGGCCTTGAGCAATTGGATATTTTAGCATGAAGGGATATCGCACGTTGAGAAATAGTCATACGACCGGTCGACTCTTTTCGCTAAGTCGAAATTCGTAATGCTATTTGGCCGAATATGCCGAAATGATCGTGGATCGAAACAATGTCTAAAGGAAGCACGCTTCTGCGTGTCGGAGTTTGAAGTCGCACAAATACAGTCGAGCAGAATGTGCTCATGATGTCATACACTGGCAGAAAAAGGTTTCGGAGCGTCAAAAGGGAGGTCTCAGCGGAGTTCAAGAAGCCGTTCGTCACGTAGATCTATTCCCCTTTATGGCGGTGAACTTTGTAGCTCGCCAAAGCAAGCTGAAACTTGGGTTCTTTCCAGCTCACGCGATTCAGAAATGAAGGGGTTTCCCCGTATAACTTTAATTTTAACCACATATTAGACGTAGATAAGGATCAAAGTTAACGTTAATTAAAGGAGGGTAACAAATAATAATCGTAGAGAAAGAAACACAAAAATAGATATGGTCTAAGTCGAATAGCCTCAGGTAGTCTTGCAGAGGATCTCGTCGTCCCAGCCCTCGGAGTTAACGCCTTGGCGAACAATCAACAAGTCTTTCGGATCAAGCGTTTGCTTAAATGCACGAAGACGGAGGTAGTGATCTCCCCAATATGTCGTCTGGAAGTCGGGAATAAGGATTTCGGGCTGGAGATGCAGGTGAGATTACTAGTTCCTGAACATGCAAAATATTAACCAACCTCATTGACGTAGGCGCCTACTTGCGTAGTGACAGCCCGAACGCCGTCTGCCAACCGTGTGACCTCTTGTTCGACCTCCAAAACATCCTGGGGAGTTGCGCTAGTGACATTCCAGCTCAGAGCGATGGTGAGGTCGCTGAGCATTCCTCGGAAGGCCGGGTTGACGGCCATTGCGTCACGATCAACATTAGCCACAACTCCACCCCCGACAAGGCTATATATAAGCGATAAACATCAGTTTCAAGGAAGCCTAAGAGTGAAAACGAATCTTTACGGACAAGGGACGGGCATCATCAAGGGCTGTAAGTGCTCTGGCTAATTCCTCGGTGTTGTTCTCGAAATTCTCGCGGGGTATCAAGACGGAGGCCACGGAGACTGGCACTCCACTGAAATCTCCAACAGTGTAGTTGAACCCGATACCGTTTTGACTGTGGATAAAGTTATCGTCGTACCACTGCTGGAAGCCCGTGTAAGGTTTCGTCACTTCCAGATCAATGGCGACGCCGGGAATCTGGGAGATGGTGTCAGTAGAAGCCCTGGAGTGTTCGCGTTTGCGTTGGGGTTGGTTGGGGGGTTACCGAGGGCCATTAGAGTCAGGAAGAACTGTTCGCCATCGTAGGGCCAGAAACCGGCCCATCCAGCGTCTACCAGAGCGGGATGGACTTTGACCCACTCGTTAAAGAGGGCGAGGACGTGCCTCAGTCGCTCGTTGTGTTGCTGACGAGGAATGCCGCTGTGACTGGCTCTGCTGGGTGGGTTCGATATGTAACGGAAGTGAGGAATTCCAAAGCTGGGACCACCTCCTCCGCGCAATGCCCAAAAGAGATCGGGGTTCGTGTGAAGGTTAGCAGTAACAAGCTCTCCGTTTGGAAGAACCACCGTTTCCTCGACAACATTATCGACACCTAGCTGATCTCTTCAGACTTTTGTCTTCTCTCATAAATTGTAACAGGCCTACCTAGACCGTAGAAAGGGGACAGAATACTGTGTCCACCTCCCATAGGCCAGCCACCACCAGCTCCGACTGAGCCCTCCTGCACCAATACCTCCGACCACAACCTTACCATGTTGTGCAACAGCCTCGTACAGAGGTCCCCATTGGACACCGGCTCCGATAGTGACAGGCTATGTAGCATGAGATCAGCCTATAGTAGGAACGGGTTGCAAAGATTCACGTACTGGAGACGCCTTGAGTGCCACGGGGAGCACCCTTTGGGACGAAGTTATCGGAAAACTTGATGTCCTGTAGGTTATGGGTCCATAGCATAATGGATGATTGCCCGAAACTGCGACCCAAGCTCTCGTGCCTTTGATAGTCAATCTTAGTATACGGTAGCGTGAAGGAATGACAAGAAAAAAACCTTACCCAGTGTTCTTCACAACTAGTTTTAGATTGTGCTCCGAGGCGAACCTCACAGTCCTTTTGGATGTCGGAGGCCGAGGTGACGTTGACAACTCCCCAAGGCACCCTTCCTTGGAAGCAGACATCAGGCTGGGTTGTTAACGTCTCCGAAAGGATCACATTGTTCGATGGCAGTCGAGTTGATGATAGACTCCCAATTAATGAACTGCAGTGCGTTTGGAAGGGTGGTTCGGAACGTGCCGTTGTGCCAGTTGTTCCTGACCACATCACAGGCAGCTTGATTGAAGCTGGGGTCATTAGGGAAGCACACGGCCGCGATTGGACGGGGGTGGATTAAGGGATGGGAAAGCGTCTTTTCGAAAGCAGAGATCACTGCTCGGGACGGAAAGCAGGAGTTGCCGGGTTGGCATTTGCAGGTGACTGCGGCTTCAATAGGGGAAATGGCTAGAGCAAGGGCCAATGTGAGGTAAGGAAGTCGGAGCATCTTTGGGCAATCGAAGAGCGCAAGATCAATCCCGGCAAACCGCCAGTCTTTATAGATGTCTTTGAGTATCACTCATCTTTATTTGCGATGAGTCCAAAATTCGGAGATAGGATGACTTCCCACAGCATCGAGAGGCCTGGAATGAAAATGCTAGTGATTAGCCGACAGGGTCCCCGACCGGAAGCAGGGTAAGTATGATTGATGTAGAGCACATGCAAAAAGCTCCTTGACGTGATAGATTCTGGCAACCGCCCGTCTATTGGCTGTACACTTTTAGTCGCTTACAGTTGACAACTGATAGTCAACTCCTTCGGCCCGCGGAATAGCTTTTCGCACGCCGTGGGACAGTGTGGGTCTCCAAGACGTTTCAGAGCTTTACATGAACATTGAATAATGTAGACGCCTGGACCAGGGTACTCGTACATTGTCACTTGGAAACGGTTCGACAGGCCGTAACCAACCCGCCATCAAGCTTTCAGAACCTCAAGCCTGAAGCTGGCTAGCCACAATTCAGATCCGTAAGTCGGTTAGCTATGAAGTTACCAGCTCAGGGTCAAAGTTATCCAAGTGCTGTGTATTCGGGTGGGTCAACTTGGAGTCATACGAGTTGGGCGATGTCTTGGGAACAGCGCCCAGCCGTTCTTGGATATTTTGGAGGTAGGCTGATCTTTCTTGCTGACATATTAGGGCTGTGCTACGTGTTCTGTAGAGCAGGATAGGATGCTCCAGTTCCGCGTCGGGCGGTAATCCTTATTTGATATCAGGGAGCACACTATTTTCCTTGGCACATTTTTTTTAAAAGCGGAATCGAGTTACAGCTCGGGGCAATGGCCATAGCTTTGACAGTTGTGAGTATGGGGTTGGGTGTGGGACTTGACTGGGTCGATTTACATCGGTGAACAGATCGGTTGAATAGTTTGTGAGCGAGGTTTCGCATTCGGAGGCGCGTGTCCGCTTTTCTTGGGCAAAGTTCCGCGGAAGAAGAGGTTCCTTAGAGGCTTCAAAATCCGGTTTCGGGACATCGGCAGTGAGATTTCCGCAGTTTCTACAACTTCCATTGTGGCAGGGCCGACAGCGCCATTGGAACTACTGATGTGTCTACAATTTTTGGCCCTGGGATAGGCGTAGGTCGCTGGTTGGCGGTAGTGCTAGGGGATCGGGGTGCTCGGAATGGGGCGTATTCTCGTATGGGTGTTGTAATTTTGAAGATCCGGAAATCTGTGCGTGCATCTCGGACGCTCGACGGAATATTGTTCTCCTGCTGATGCGCCTGCAACGCTCTACGCTGAGGTAGTCTTTTGGTGGGACATGTGCTCACGAGTCTTTGACGGTCGGTAGTCGCCGAGCGCACGTGAATTCCAACGACTTGACCAACAACCCGATGACATATTATTTCTCGGGGGATCATCATAGCCAACTTGGGCCTCTGCGCAGAAGCTCCTTCCTCTGACCTTGGCTAGCCGGGCGGAACAGTAGGTGTTCGACAACCATTATAAAGTGCTCCTCGCCACACGCCTAGCATAGGGAATCGAATGCCGATGGTGTCAAGAGACTCTTGTCGTTCCCCCTCTGCCACTCCTGTCAAGTGCTTCGGATGTTAGATGCATAAGGGGCTATCAAGAAGTCTGCAGACCTGGGGTAGTAAGAAAACATCTCAGCATACGATGTCATTGCCCGACCATGATCCGACCAAGTGTCTCCCTGTTCCAAACGCTCCAGTGATACAGCTCGAAGGGAGTCAGAGTGTGGTGCAGCTGGCCATCGACGTACTCTAAAGCCAGGGCCGATTTGAATGGGGAAGCCGGAAGACCCAGTTATAACAAGAGAACGAAATTGAGGGCTTCACTCCCATGTGTTTCGCTGTGTTTCGTTGTCGGGATTCGTCCTTTGGCCAATCTCTCAGCTTTTTTCGGAGGCCCGACAGCAGTCATTGAACTTGCGTGAACCTCCTATTTTTTGGCGCCGCCCCACCAGATCGCTGTAATCAAATGCCCGAAACCCGGGCCCGTTTGGCGTGCATCGAGTCGAAGGGAGAACACAGGTACCTCGTTTGCTGGCCCGGGCGGTCCGAGCACTCCCCGTTCGCAGGGTCGGCTCTGGTTTGCCTTTTCCAAATCCCTGTGTGCTTCAGGTGTTCATTTTATCACCCCCCGACACTTTACTCCTTGCTCTTTGGGATACCCCGCAACTGCAATGGCCAATGCATGATGCATCCCAGCACTATCCCCTGAGGCAAATTACCACCGAACTTAGTCCCGAAGCCCAGGACGACCGACTCAGACTCTTCTTCAGCAAAGCCTTATCCTGTCTCATTCATGATATGCACGGGTCCGTGCGATACAACAGACTTTTGGTGTTTTTTTATGCGCTGCTTCTCTCTCACCACTGACTAACCTCGAGCTGTAATGATGGAGGGCCTACGTCTGGGAAGCCCAGTATAAAGAAATTTCGGCACCTACGGGTTTCTTGGTAGGTTGTTGAATTTCGTTTCGGTCCTCGCACTGATGCTGATGAACGCTTTGCAGGGGGATTGGGTGCTGAGCCAAAGGGATACGGCATGGAACAACGCTTAGGGAGGAGAGTAGCGGTCGACGGCGGGGGCGTTGGCGCAAGCAACATTTCTGTGCCGGGCTGAATGGGGAGCGAGTACGGGCGAGTATCACACAAGGCTGAGACGAGCCGCAGAAGTGCACAAATGGCTAATGGCCTTATTAGCACATCTATAGATCGTAGCACATTCCCGCCCGTCATGGGGGCCAGCTCCTGGGGCGAAAATGGGTTCTACAATCGGTTCTCCAGCATTCTACCCCTTTCAGTATGCCCTCCCGCCAGCCCGCAGCCCTATCAAGATTCCACAGGGTACCCGGACCCATTGCCCAGAACGTGTCCTGTGGTTGCCCCCTCCCCTACGATTGATTCTGCGGCAATTGCTATTCGAAACCTGACACCTCGTAAACCTCTATTCCTCGGACACTCGTTGGGTCCCTCGCGATAATCTGCCTGAACCCCTAACGCCCCAACCACATGTGCAAGGACCCTGTAAGGCTGCTGCTGAGTTCGGGGGTAAATGACGTGTATTCGGTAACTACGTGGCACGTATTTTATAAGCTCTACGTGTCCGAATTTCTACGAGTCCTTGGAATTAAAAGGAAAGTAGAATATGTAAAAATGAGGGAACGAGGCTGAGATAATGAGCGAATTTCTACTACGTAGCTGAGTAAATGAAAGTATGAGGTGTAAGATAAGGAAAAGATAAACGAGAGCTGAAATATCTATACTACCTAGAGATAATCGTGACGTCCTCGCGTAGCCGAGAGGACGTCCCTACAACTCCCAACAGAAACACGCTCCGAATGGGCGAGACGGTTCGAATCCGGGAGAAAATGAAACCCCTACAAGATGTGAAGGATCTTGTATTGGACGGGTAGGCCCGGTACATCCTCCAATACGATGCTACTTAAGACCAAGTTCAGGATCATAACCCTCTATGGCGCACCGCCTGGCTAGCTGCTCAAAGCACCTTATGAACCATTGTCAATTGCGGCCCTCTGCTGCAGTCCGGAACGCAGGACGTTCCTCTAACACAACTGCCAGCACACTACTGCTATGATCACTATAACTGCGCGGACCGGCACGTCTTGTTCCTATACCTCACTGACGTCCGCGAGCTGCTCGTCCACGCTAGGTGTTATTGTCTGCGCTGGTTATGAGCAAAGGGAATGCATCCACGGGAACCTCCTGCGTTCTTCCAGACAGCGAGCTCGATGATATCACAACCTACAGACTGGAAGGACGCCGGGTGACGTCATATACACATGAACATTTATGACCTACTCAAGTCGATTCGAATCCCGAAAATCCAACAGCGGACCTTGATAATATACCTGGTCCAAACTCCTCTGGCATGCCGCATTGCGATGATCAGAAAAGCAAGAAAACTCGAGTGGAGACCCGCCGTAGGGTCGTGGGTCCCACAGTGCGATGGTAGATCCCTGATGACCCCAGAGCCGTTTTTGTTTTCTTTTGTCCCCTTCTGCCTCGATACACTCTTTATAATCGCCGTGTGAATTGAGGGTTAGATGTTCAAATGCTTGATGTCTAAGGGGTGTAGGAGTTTGGGGTGAACATTTTAGGCTGCCCCTGGAAACACAGATCTTTTGTCTGGATTGGAGCCTCCGACATATGAGTGCTACGACCCTCTGTCAAATATTTCCCCCCCCCCCACGATCCTTTGATCCCTATAGGAGTTATCACAGGTGCACCGCCACACTATGCCACTGCCCTACCTCATGTTTCTTGAAACACCCCACATCGAAGCAAACAATAGTTGACAAAAGTCCCCACTTGTATCTTTACGATCATCCGCCCACATGTGTTCGTTTTGGGCTTAATTCTCTAGAAAGACAGTCTTACACGGTTTTTTGCGGATCGGTTTCCGCAGCTTATCACTAGGACTCGAGCAAGTATGTAGGAGCAATAACAAATTAGAACTGATTGTGTGTAAGACAAACAAATATCCAATCCGATTCGATTGGCAGACAGGAGATTGAAACTCAGTCTACATCTATTCAACAATGACCTCCCTTCGAAGCTCGGCTAAATGCAAGAGCCTTCTAATTCTTGGCCTCACTGGAAGGTATGATTACCGTCGGCTCCATAGAATTGCTATCGGCGTAGTGGGAACTTACATCAATGACACCTTCATTGGAACCTGAGGTCCCTCTGCCTCCTTGCCTCTAACATATGGAGAGAGCGTAATACCCAAGGCGCCAATCGACTATATCCTTTGTCCTTTCAAAGTGGAAGGCAGGTAGGAGCACTGACATGACAGTCTCTGCAGGGGAAAAATTGAGCTATATAGAATAAAACACCAACTGAGTTCGGGACGTACTGATTTCCAGTAAGGCAAACTTCATGCCCCTTTTGAAATAGTTTTGGGTAAGGAAAAAGTCCACAGGTTATTCGTTATTTAAACGCAGACTTACGGGCATCCGCGACCTCCTCCCAAAAAGGTCATGCTAAAACAGACAACGTTAGGTATGTCACCCTTGACTTGGGAAATAATCTCTTACATATTAGAGAATATGCCTGGCGTCTTGATACTCTCTACCGCGCTATCGCGGGCGTTTTGTCCTATCCACCTCTCAGGTCTGAACTCGGCCGCATCAGGTCCCCAGAGGGCAGTGGATCGGTTCGTTGCTCCCATGCCAACATATACCGGAGTTCCCTCATAAATGACAAGCTCGCGCAACTCCTTGCCGGTCTTCACGTCAGTGATAGGGAACTGTAGAGGAACGACTGACGTCTCTCATTGTCCTGCGGAAGAATTTTGGTGAAATTTAATAAAATGGAAGGGAAAGGAGTAACCCACTGTCTCCATACGAAGGTGACGGGCGCGAAGAGGCGCAACGCCTCTCGACATGTCGCATCGAGACGAGGAAGGGCATTAAGTTCATAGAAATCCAGAGGTTCGCCGTTCTTTTTCTTGATAATTGAGAGTGAAATGTTAGCGAGTCATATCCAATCACAAAAAAAAAACCAAAGTTCGCTTACGGCCAATGCTTCGTTAATCTCTTCTCGTACCCAGGTCTGTAGGTTTGGGTCCAAGGTCATCAGATCCAAAAGCCGAGACATAGCTCCAGAGGTAGTTTCTTGACCGCCCAAGACGATGGAACTGAAGAAGAAATAGAATCGTTAGCCTTGGCCTAAGGAGCCCCAACTCGGAATCGAACCTCATATTGGCAATAACGGTTTCGTCAGGCATACGGTCCTCCTCATCCGCTTCTGCGTTGGCCTGCACTGAAGGAAAGATAAATCCAAAATTGGGAGTTTATTTTCAAAGTTTTTGAAACCCACTGAGGAGAGTGGTCAGGTCACGACCGCCAGAAGCCGTATTGGCGAGGGCTGCAATTCCTCCTTCATCGAACGCGGCCTTCTTTTCGTAAAACACCTTGGCACAGACGGGATGCATCGTGTCGACGGCCTTCCTTGAATCTGCGCATCGCGGGCCAAGGAATCACATACGCAAGATTGGCGACTGCTCTACGGAACCATACAGGCTCCTTTTTGCGCCACGATTCAAGGAATGGGAGGATGAAAAATAATTTGCTGGCAGTTGGACTATATGAATCAATGCAATATCATCAGTTATAAGTCTCGTATCTGCGGGGCGGGGGTGCCTCACAGAACGTCTTTGAGAGCCTCGTGGAACTCGTGGAACTCCTTGCTGTTCTTCTCAAACGAGTTGAAGGTGTGGCCGATGCCTCCTTGCGAGATGAGTTCGAGAGCCGTTCTGGTCAGGCGGTCCAAGATATCAACAGTATTGTCAGCGCTCGACTTGATCTCCGCTGCCAGCCTGTCACGAAGCTACACAGTTGATTAGTACCCAGTTCCAAAATCAATGATAAGAGGAAGTACCTCTGTTGCGATCCTGTAGAATAATGGAGAGAGCTTGGAAACGTGAGCCGCCGTAAAGACTGGGTTCATGAGCTTTCTTTGCTTCTTGTGTTCATCTCCTGGAAAACGTACATAGCTGTTAGGATTGGACGTGGAGATTGGAAATGATTTAAATACCCCAGACAGATGCTAGTTGATCACCGTGATGAATGACTCCAAAGAGACTTGAGTTTGAGTCTTTGTGAGTTTACTTGAAAATATGGAGAAAAAAAAGGTTCATTCACCCCGAAAATTCTGTAGACTCGCGGAAGACATTCTGGTCCCGGACGAGAATTGAGTGAAGAGCCAAGGGATCCGAGATGTAGAGCCCATCCGACTACAAGCTTGGGAGTTAGTATCCGAAATTTGAACCGTACGTAGAACTATGAACGAACGCCGATAATTCCAGCCTTTAACCTGGCCACGTGACCATAGCGTTCAGTCATTTTAAAGTGGAAGTCAAGGTTATCCGGGTCATGCATATCCAGAAGATAGCCTACGGGGTTTCAGACTTCAGACATACCATTGGGTCTGGCATCTACTCACCCAACTTGGAGGATGGTTCTGGTCCATGAATGTGATCATACGGGGAGCGCCTGGTCAGATACTTGATAACTTTGGCGGCCAAGACGACAAGTAGCCCAACAGATGCGGCCTTGTACACTGGTGCAAGGCTAAGGGGCTCGTGGATGAAGGGGAGGCTTTGGTACGGGAGTTTGGAGAAGTCCATGTTGGGGGTGGTCGACCAAGCTCGTCTTTCAATCTGTCTTAAAGAAATCTTGCAGGAATCCGATGGTGGTATATCAGGAGATCTCTACACGGGATAACGAACATCCATACGCGACCCACGCTGGGCACCGGGGTGGCGCGAACGGTGTTGTTTGGGTCGACGTCGTTTATGAGATTGCTCCGGGGTATTCGGCCGCAGATGCCCGGAGTTACAGAGATCGCTCCATTCCAGATCTCCGGGTATTCAAATGGGAACAATTGGGCCTTCTCAGCTAATTTCATTGACCTGATTGACGTAACATGTGATCGGTCGCGTTGGGAGTGGCGTTGGGTTGGGAGTGGATGGGATGGTCTTTAAGATTCGGAGTGCGCGACACATTCTCCTTCGTTACTTGCATTATGTTGACTTTACCTGCTGGCTGGCAATTCCTCCTCCCAATCGTCTTACTTTTTCGCCCTCGTCAAATGGATATTCACCCCCCCTGCTGAACTTCGCCATCTTCCTAGAGCTCCCATCATCCCCCTGTTGTGGAGTTATGCCACTGGAGAAGTTGAAGACGTTCGCATCAAGCGCCTCCTTCTGCCCTTTGCAAATGAGAGGGGTGAAGGCGTTGTGCTGGTTTATGCTCTTGGACGTTGGATCGTGCACGTGCTCGACCATCAGGTACCATTGGGCCCCTCGAACTTTATATATTACACTTATGCTCACTGGCTTCCTAGATCGCCAAAAACTTGTCAGACAACATTGCCCTCTGGCCCAAGGAGGAACCACCCGGTTCGTATCACTGTATATTTTTCCAAAAGTTGAAAATGACAGGTAATTGCAGATGCCTATGCTACTCTGGAGGTTCGTTGGAAAGACCAATGTCATTCTCTCCAACGGAGAGGCCTGGACGAGGCACTCCCGTGTTGTCAAATCCGCGCTCTCTAGGAATCTTCCCTATTCATGAATTTGTATCTTTGGCCAAGAAGTTGTTCGACAAGATGGGAAATGGCGGATTAATCAAATGGGACGATTTCACAATGGTGAGCGTTTGCCTTGATTCTTGTTCTCCAGCCTGTATAACTGACAGGAGCGGTGCCCATAGCGCTTCACTCTTGACGCCGTTGGTACGTACCTTGTAAACCTCAGTCTGATTTCGTGAGGGACTAACAACATTGCTAGGCACGACTGCTCTCGGACACAACTTCCGCGCCATAGAAGATGACCACAGCCCTTTTGTTCGGCAATACAACGAAGTAATGGACGGGATCTCGGATCCTCTGTGAGTAATTTATTGAACCTTTTGCCATCTATGCTGAGCCTTTCCGCCAGATACATTGTTTTCCCAAAGCTCGAAAACTGGCTCCCCCGCCGCACGGTCATTGCCAACATCGACTAATCTTGTTTCAAAGTTCCAGGGTATTTTGACACATAAGAAAGAAAACAAGGGGAACGACATGCTCACCTATATGCTGGAAGAACCAGGAATGACCGACTGAAGAGTATAGAGATAACATGTAGGCTATCTGGCCTATCCACCTATCCAAGTAATTCCCCGCTAACCAGGCTGTTCTAGGGTTGTGTTCTTCATCGCAGGTCATGATACTACTGCTGGCGCGATGTCCAGCTTTGTTTACTATCTCGGCGAAGAACCCAGAGTTCCAGAGGCGGGCTCGTGAAGAAGTTTCAGCGGCACTAGGAAAAGACGAACCAAGCCTAACCAACTTGCGTCAAATGAATTTCGTCCAAGCCTGTATTCGAGAGTCATTGCGGATTAACACGCCCATCGTAAGTTCAGTTCTCCGTTGTTATCTTTCCGAATAATGTTATACCTTCCATTTTACAGACTTACATGGTCCCTCGTGCATCCGAACAACCCGCAGATCTGAAGGCCTCGAACGGGAAAACGTATTATCCTCCCTCCCAAGACTTCCGTTATCTTGAACATTACGTCTATCCATCATAACGAAGCCTACTGGCCAAATGCAGGCACTTTCCTCCCAGAACGGTTTATGGGAAAGTCTGAGAAGGATGAGACTCGCGTGGATGCCAGTTTGTGGCTGTAATTATCGTCTATTCAAATCAACCCAGGACTTTTCTCTGATAATTCTTTTTTTATTTATTTTTAGTCCCTTTCGCTCTTGGTCCCCGTCAATGTCCTGCACGCAACTTTGCGATGTACGAACTCAGGACCCTGGCCGCAATGCTCCTTCAAAACTGGGAATGGACCTTGCCGAAGGATTCGCCCCATGAGGCCTATCCCAAAAATGGATTTTCTCCATTTGCTCTCAGCTTACCAAGGGATTTGCATATTGCCTTTACTAGGAGGACGTAGTCTTCTGTAAAACGACCCTAGATGAATCATGATTTCTGTAACTTCTGATGATCCAAAAATATAACTCTGTAAAATCTTTTCCAAGCATGGGTACTGTGCGACCTGAGACATATCCCTTTGAATTGGGCTGTCCAAGTTACGGAATGCCTACTTGACAGTTCGGGAGCATCACGAGATTCTCCAGCCAAGAAGCAACGACCCACATCTTGCAAGTTGCCCTTACATCTCCATTGGTGTTGCAACGAAACATCAGATCTAATGCGCATATTTGCAACAATGAGGATCATCGAATGATCTTCGGCTAATCTGTCGCGGTCCGAGCAACGAAACAGTGGACACAGGGATGATAGGGAGATAGGGGCTGCTGATAGCCGAGCAGAGCAATGAATCCACTTCTGCGACATTATTCTTATATACGCTCTCATTGGTAGGAAGAGGGGAGTGTCAGCGCCTCAACCTTGAAGCGAAAGGCCAACTAAAGTTTTCAAAGCAATTTGTCTGTACGTATGGTGCGATGCATGTGCCGGTCCGCAGACTTTTACTTCTCGATCCGAGACCCGTTCGGACTAACCTCGGGCTTCGAGCAGGGCGTCTGTTGGATGCGTGTGAGCAGGTGTGCTTCCACGGGTTGTCAAACATGCCTATTAACGAGCCGACAGATTCCCTTATCATTATCAAGCCCGACGATCTAGGGTCGGCCAGGAGTCTTTATGGCCATACGCTGGGAAACCCCTGATGCAGGTCAATGTGGGACATCTAAACGGAGACAATCCCAGTCCATGTCCTGCATGCACCTACAGATCTGATGCAGTACTTCAAATTTGGAGCCACATCTCAACGAATGACCGACCACAGGATCGGTGTATCATGCTGTTCGGTAGAAACAATCAACACCCTGTAGATATGGAGTAGACTACAATTTGACTTTTAGATGCCTACCGCGCCGCTGATGTAATGAGAATATGATCGGCAAGTTAAGCGGGGTGTCGTAGTTGTATGTACGCCTTCAGCCCGTGTTGGCACGGGTTTATTTCCGCAAAGCCCCATCCGACATCACTTTGTGCGTCATCTATGATTGAGAGCAATTCAGTCGCTTTGCAATCGGCTGCAACAAGAATATTCCGGAGTGATACGCGAAAGTACGATATCTACCGGGAACACCGGGAGGGAGGGGGGAAGGAGCTATCCGCATACCAGACCGTACCGAGGCCTAGGCCTTGCAGTGGGGTTTCTCCGCCACATTGTGTCCAGTCGACACTCGTTGAACATATGGTGGCCGATTAGCTTTTAGGGATCGTATCGGACCCTCCCCATCAATCCATCGCCGTGCACAGCCAGGGTCGGCCACGCAAGATATTTGATCCTCATCAATTTCTCACGTCAATAAAACCCCCTGAATAGACACACATATGCGGTTAAATCTAAAATATCTTCATGTTCAGAGTGGCTTTCGATGATAAATGTGCAAACGTTCGCTCAATAGGGTACGCGCACCAGTGGAGGGGCTCGGCTGACCGACAGCTCAAAGATTCCTGATAATACTCTATACTGGACAAGATTGGGATGATCTCCTGCACAGATACCACCTGGCATCTGGAGTTTCACTTTCGGACGTGCATGTGGGCATGTCATTTTCATCAGTATTGAAGTGGTGGTTCTTCCACACCCGCAGCCGGCACTATCGGGAATAGCACCAGAGGGGATTAAACCCAACCGTCCGGGTCGTCCAGGGTCTAAGAAAGAAGGGAATGACAGATGCAACTACAAGGGCGATGTTTCTGACAAAAGACCTGACTGATTCTGGTTACTTGCGGTTCACGACAACAGTCACAGAGGTTGCGAAAGCTAAGGGAATGTTGTTATGGTGATCGGAGACGAACCCACTGGAGAATCGAGTGAAGTAATTCCAAGTTGGAGTGTCGAGTACGCACAAATGTCCAAAAAGGCCATTGGGAACATAAGAACAAATCGCCTTGGACTTAATTTCGCTTCTGGATCCAGACAATCAAAGTGACTACGCAAGCAATTTATAGAATCCCATCTAGCTTGTCTGAAGCGGATAAAATGAGTCCGGGGATGGGTCCAGATATAGGCTAGGCTGCCCGCAGGCGTCCCCAAAGACCCACAAGAACGATGTTCCGGGTCGGTCGGGGCACGGGCAAATTGTCATTGATGTTCTCGCGTGCATGCCTTCCGAGTCATGAGTGGTTCTGTTTCCTTGGATATTCCTGTACCCGTTACACCGGCCAAGCCTTTTTTTTTTTTGGGTTCTTTCAACGAATTTCTCCCCACCAAAAATAGTTCATTTATCTTACCAGCATCTTCCGCCGATGGGATCTTTGTTCAGCTTTTGACTAGCGCACGTTCTACGGAGATTTTGTGAGAGCGTGTAAGAATGCAGAAGCCCCTTGTTTGCTGTAGGTAAAAAGGAAGGGTTTCGTGTTTCCAGATGTCAAATCCCTTTACGACGATGGCCATTATGGACACTCACCACTCATCTCCTACCTCGACAAGGTCGAAGCGTTATACCACCGTCATCTTCGATCTTGGCGACGTTCTCTTTACCTGGTCCCCCTCTACTCCAAAGTCTCCACTTCCAGCCAAGGTTATTCGAAATATCCTTCGCTCTCATCACTGGTTCGAATTTGAAAAGGGCAACCTCGGCGAGGAAGAAGCTTATGCTCTTGTCGCGCGGGAGTTCGATGTCTCTCCTGTCGACGTCAAGGATGCCTTCCAAGCTGCCCGTGACTCCCTGCAGAGCGACCCCGTAATGCTCGAAATCATTCGAGAACTCAGGGAGGCAGGGCTTTCAACATACGCCATGTCAAATATCTCAGCACCGGACTGGGAAGTTTTATTCACCAAAGCCACTCCTGAGGAGTGGGCCCTTTTCAATCGCACGTTCACATCGTACGTTGTCAGCCGAGATGACTCGCTGTTATCACCTGGGCTAATAGTTGCTTGTTCTCAGTGCGGCTGCCCGTGAGCGCAAGCCAAATATCGGCTTCTTCAAGCACGTCATTAAGGAGACTGGGATTGACCCCTCCTCCACAATATTTGTCGATGACAAGCTCGAGAACGTCTTGACCGCTCGGTCGTTTGGGATGCATGGGATACTTTTCGATGACCAAGCGAAAGTAATCCAAGAACTTAAAAACCTTTGTTATGATCCGATAGAGCGAGGGAAGGAGTTTTTGGCCTCGAATAAGAAGAAGCTTAGATCTGTGACCTCAAATAATATCGAGCTGTCTGAGGTATAGCCTACGCGCATGTATCTCCCAATATCGTTTGATCTAAACACTCTATGTTATGCAGAACTTTGCCCAACTGCTAATCCTCGAGGCTACAGGCGATAAGTAAGTCTTGTTTTCGGCCAGGTATCAAATTACAACCATTCACACCACACTTTCTCAAGGTCTCTGGTGGACTACGTGAAGCACCCAGGACAATTCAATTTCTTCAGGGATGGTGGCGTGCTCACCACCGAACTTTTTCCGTGAGTAAAAAATTGCAAGTTTTCTCATGGTTATACTAATGTAATCTCGTATTCTTTTCCAGGAACGACCTCGATACAACCTCGATTGGCCTCACCGTCTCTGACCACGTCGATGCCACCACGAAACACAAAGTGATGGACGAAATGCTCAAATACAGGAACTCTGATGGAATAATCCAAGTGTACTTTGACCACTCGCGCCCTCGCATCGATCCCGTTGTATGCGTCAACGTCCTAACTCTCTTCTACGAAAACGGGAGAGGTCGCGAGCTCTCTGAAACGCTTAATTGGATTAAGCAGGTTTTAATTAACCGCGCTTATATTTCTGGAACATACTACTACGCCGGGGCTGACCTATTTTTGTTCTTCCTGGCTCGCCTTCTCCAGGCTTCTCCCGAAGTCCGACAGAGCTTCGTGCCCGTATTCAAGGAAAGAATAATGGAGCGATTCGGAGCCGAGGCGGATGCACTTTCCCTAGCTGCACGGATTATTGCAGGGACAGTCGTCGGTCTAGTGGACAATCGTGACGTCGGAACACTCCTATCCATGCAGCGCTCAGATGGCGGGTGGGGCAATGGTTGGTTTTATAAATACGGGTCATCCGGTATCCTCATTAAAAACGATGGCGTAACCACTGCGTGGGCTATGCGTGCCATCCACCAGGTCCGGGTACTGCGCAAGACGCAGTCTACCTCTCTGGTTAATTCTGCGTCTCTCTTGTCCTCTGTTGTCAACCGATTCAAGGGTTATTGGAGTTATTAGTATGCTATAGACAGCAGTCATTCAATCTGAATGTACCCTTTCCTCTATTTGTAATGAATTTTTTAAAACCTTGTACATAGAACTGTATGTGTGTGGCAAATGTCATGAAATTGTCCAATCGAGGGTACTCCTGGCCTTGCAAGAGAATTAATCGCTAGTCCATAAGGAGAGCTCGTCGTTTTCCCCGCCAAGGAGGAGAGTTGTTCTACCAGGGTGATGGATCCACACTTTCCTCTGTTCTCGGATCCAACGCTAGTTGCGAAGCCACAGAAGTTTCCCAGAAACAATCCGCATGTGGCCCGAGGTGACCCACTGTGTCCGGCGAAGCCAATTCCCGATTTAGAAGTGACGAACAGGGGCAACCCACATACTTTTCTTCGGCGTTCTTTTTCATGGCCGAACCCCATTGCATATTTAGAATCTACTATGCTGTTTAAGGGAATGGATACCTTATTGGGCGGGATGGCGTGGTTAACAAACAGCAGTCGCTCCAACTTTTTTCCTACCACAAAGTCCAGCTTACACGCGTCGAGAGCCGGGTGCCGATGACCCTCGGCATCCCAGGATCTCTCGAGGCTTAAAAGACTCAGCCACCTTCCTCCATCGGCACAATTATTCAGAATATTGCACAATGGTTGCTGATCAACGCGTTTGGTTCAGTGCGTAGACATCCTCTCTCTCTTATCCTTGAATCAACTGCTCACCGGAAGAGTAATCAGTTACTGGCTCATCCGGAGGATTGGGAAAAGCCTTAGTAGAAGCCGTCCTCGAAGCCGGAGAGTGCGTCGTCGCCACGGCTAGGCGTCTCTCGGCCTTGGATGATCTAAAGGCTCGCTATCCGTCTTCACGCTTGCTCGTTGTCGAGCTCGATGTCTCTATCAACGAGCAGGTAGATCGCGCGTTCAAGGCTATGATCGATCATTTTGGGCGAGTTGACGTTGTCGTGAATAATGCTGGTTATGTGAGCCCTTGGTTCCGCTTCCAAATCGTTCCTGCTAATCTCTCATAAAACTTCAATAGGCCGTTTTCGGTGAGGTCGAGGGAATTCCAGAGGAGGCGGCAAGAAAAGAATTCGATGTCCAATTCTGGGCACCAGTCTATATCTCGAAACTGGTAAGTATTCCGATCTTTCATTGATTAGCAGTCCATTCCTCATGGGGATCATAGACTGCCAAAACCGTCCGCGAAGTCAACAAAAAGGGTCAAGGAGCAATCATCTTCAACGTCAGCTCCGCTGGAGGCTACAATGCCAATCCGGGCCTTGCCTTCTATGCCTCTAGCAAATTCGGTAAGTCCTAATCAGGAAGCCCAGGGTAAACAATGCAGCTTCTGACTTGTTCCGTCTTATTTATTAGCGCTCGAAGGCTTCACCGAATCGTTTAGCAAAGAAATGTTGCCCGAGTGGAACATCAGAGCTTGTATTCTGGAGCCAGGAGGTTTCGAGACCGAGTGGCGAAACGCGTTTGTCAGCTTCGATCAACATCCTGCCTACGCCGGGAATCCTGCCAACTTCCGTAACCTACGGTCGTCCATCACCATGTTGGGTGACCCAACAAAGGGAGCCAAGGCGATCGTGAAACTCTCTCATGAGCCCAAACTTCCGATGCGCATGCCTTTGGGGAGTGATTCCTTGGCTATCGTCAAGACCAAGGCGGAAATTGTCGGGAAGGATGCTGAGAAGTACACAGAGATCTCCAGGATGAGCGACAAGGATGGAATGGATGGTGTGGCGTATGGAGACATGATTGTAAAGAAATTGAGGGAAACCTCTAACCAGTAGCTTCTAGATGACAATGTTCTCAGAGTCTTCATGTGATATCAACTTCCTCAACCATCTATAGTATAATGTCCGCTATCCCTTGCGTGAGCCGCCGCCTGTATAAGAAATTCATTCTCACTTATTGAGAGAAATGAGAGTGTTTGCGATCTGTTAAGATGTTGATAGACGCTTATACCGTTGAGGCTCAAATTTCAATACTAACATGCCATTGTGATGATAGAATACGCAGCAGAGTACAAGTAATTATATCTATCCCAAAGCCGCGAGGAGATTCTTGGTGTATTCCTTTGGATCAACGCCATCCACATTCGTAGAGTGCGAGACATCCTCCCACTTCTCGCTATCAGCAATTGTCTTCATGGCTGTATGACGAACAATAGCCAACGAATCACTCCCAAACTGAATCCTCAGAGGCAGGTCTCGCCTTCCACCCAAGTTCACAAACGCTTTAGCCCCCCTCTCTGGGTCGCCAATGAAGGGGAGCTCGCGTAGCGAGGAACGGAAGTACCTCGCTGGAGAGGATTCTGTGTTGTATGCTGGATGTGGGGGCAAAATCGTCATGTTACCACCTCGCCACTCAGTGTTGAACCCTCCTGGCTCAATGATGGTCGCTTGAATGTTCCACTCTGGTGACATTTCCTTCCGGAGGGATTCGGTGAATCCTTCGAGAGCTAAAATAATGGTCAGTTTGGAATGAAAAGGGCTGCGGAGAGCGTTATTCAGGCGTACCAAATTTGGCAGAATTGTAGTAGGACAGTGTGGGTTGGGAAGAATATCCCCCAGCAGAGCTGACGTTGAAAATCTGACCGCCTTTGCCTGGAGGATTGACCTCCCGGAAAATTCTGACCGCCTTTACTCAATATCATTAGTCAAGCTCTTCGGTTACACTCTCGATAACGCCGGAGGTTTACCTCTTTCGAAATGTGGACTGGTCCCCAAAACATGACTTCATATTGAGCGCGTGCTTCCTCCATCGGACATGCCTCTATTTCTGCCACCACAGCCTGATTAAGAGAAAATCAATGAAAAAGAGAGCCATTTTTCACGGAGTTGGCATTACGGACATATCCAGCGTTATTAACAACAACATCGATCCGCCCGAATCCCTGGATTCCTGCGGCAAAGGCGGCCTTGACTTCCTCTGGCTGGGTAACGTCAAGTTTGATGACCAAAACGCGCTTCAAAGTCTCCGCGTCGTATTTTTTGTTTAATGCTGCTTGGAGGACTTCGGGTTTGCGGGCGGTAGCGATAACCGAATGACCTGAACGGAGGAGCTCGTGGAGCAGGGTATTCCCGAGTCCAGACGACGTGCCGGTGACTAGTAGTAATTGGATGAGGCGCAGAAAATGATAGTAATCATGCAGATGGCCCTACCAAACCAAACGTATTTTTGTGCCATCTGCTGATTTACGGGGGGTGTTCTCTTCTCTGAGTGACTCGATCTGGCTTTGATATAGTACTACTTAGCCTAGACTATTGATGGATTTACTGAGAGTGCCACTCTCACTTCAATTATGTCCGGTGTGGATGCCGATTTGTTTGTCCGGCGGGCGTCGGCCCGTAGGGCCGTGGCACAATGAGGGTGTGTCTGCCCGCCGAAGTTGGGTTCTGTATCATTCCCATTCACAAAACAAAAATTGCAGGAAGTTGGTTGGCACAAGATCTTTGCCCGCAAGGCTCGGGTATGTCATCTACTCCGAGCCGTCGCTTGGATTTTTCTCTTCACCGGGGCTGAGCGCCGAGCAACGATGAGAAAGATGGTATTCTTTGAAGGCTACATGCCACATTTCGGGTATCTGAGAGATGGATCTGTGGAACAACGATGCAGCGAAAAACTTGGTGCAGATGAGAGCTGATATTCTTATCAGTCCACATGCGCATCCCTACCGGTTAGATCAGTATCAGCGCAACTGTGGCTACGTAGCCCGAGGTGTTGTGATATTTTTTTTGACATAGCCGCCGTGCGAAGCAGCGATCCACTTCGCACGTCATGAAACGAGACAACAGCTAATCTCTACCTATCTCTTGCGACCTGATCGGAAATGAATCAAGACTGTCGAGCGAATGGCCTCAACTCTGCAATTTGAAGCGCAAGGTAATAGAGCCCCACATCACGAGTCGGATTGTACCGGGTCCCACCCTAAATCCAGATGTGCAAGATGGCTCCGGAATTCTTCTCAGGCTTGTGATGCCCCGATCTCGGAGCTACAACGATGGTCTGCTTCTTCCCAGGTGGATGGAGTCAATTGCCATGATAACAATATACCATGACGGCTCGGTAAGTGGAATGGAACTCTGTCCTAGAGTACCTCTCGATGGGTTTTCTTGATATAACACTTGATCGTAATCCTCTCCCAGTTTTTGCCGCAACAGCCCACCTGCTAGAGTTCACCGATGGCTTACTCGTTACCCATCACAGTTTTCGCCGCCGTGGCCGCTATTTATCTGGTTCTCTCTCGGGTCCTTCGAAGACCTTACAAGAGCTTGCCTCGTCCTCCTGGACCCAAGCCTCGGTTCATATACGGCAATGCCAAGGACGTACCGCACGAAAAGCCGTGGGTTGGATTCCACAACTGGGGCAAAAAATATGGCAAGTAAAATTGTCCGGCCAGGAGAGATCAAAATTCAACCCTACTTCCTGCTCACTAGGTGGTTTAATCTACTTTACGGTGTTTCGGACGAAAAACATAATCATCAACGATTACAAGATCGCATATGAACTCCTTGACAAACGTTCAACCCTCTATTCTGATAGGCCAAGCAGTGTCATGCTGGATTTGTAGGTATACACCTCTACCTCAATTGAGATATTGTTGACGGGGAGCCTCGGATCATCTTTCTAAAGAATAGGATGGGGATTCAATATGACATTCTTCAACTACGGGGCAAGGTGGAAGGAGCACCGACGTGCCATGCACCAGAACCTCAACAATCGTGCTGTTCGTGAATGGCGTCAACTGCAGCAAGACGCTACACACAAGTTCCTGAAGAAGCTCGTCGTTAACCCCGATGATTGGCTTTATCAAATCGAGCAGTACATCTTGTCATTTTCCCTCATTTATGCTAAGATGCTGACCAGCCTGACAGTCTGACAGGATCAGCAATCATGAAATTGTGAGTTAACACGTCGAATTTTGTGCCTGTGCTGATCCGTATCCGTGCCTGCACATCAGCACCTACGGCTATGACCTGAAGGAGAAAGACGAGTACATGCCAGTGGTCAAGAAAGCTGTCGAGGCCCTGACTACAGCTCAAGGAATGGGGTTCATGGTGGATAAGATTCCGATATGTATGAACCTACTCCATAATGGTACCCGTACTCTCTCTGACCAACGCCACACAAACAGTGAAATATGGTCAGCATTGCTTATTAGCCAAGTCATATCTCTCTGACTTTCACCCTTCACCTATACCTGTTTAGTTCCGTCTTGGGTCCCGGGCGCTCAATTCAAGAAGTTTGCGGAGGCATCGCGACCTTATGGCGAGCAAATTCTGGAAGGACCATTCAGGGACACTAAAGAACGCTGGGTAAGTCCCAATGTCCCTTTCTACCACTTCCTATTTTCTTATTTCTTTGATAGCTCGCTGGAAAGGCGGTCAACTCTTACGTCACACGCCTACTTGAAGAATTTGGAGGGACTCAAGTGTCCAAGGAAAAGGAACAAATCGTCAAGGACACTTCTGCTGTGCTATATGCAGGTGTGTATACATGTCTCGTGTATTACCTTTTCTGAAACCTGATATTGTATTTTCAAAGCTGGAACGGACTCGGTTCGTCGCTACTGTTGTTATCTCGCATTTTCAGTAAATTGACTATCCATTAGACGTATTCAATCCTCAGTTCATTCTTCTTGGCGTCCACTCTTCACCCTGACGTCCAAAAGAAGGCCAGGGAAGAGATTGACCGTGTTGTTGGGACGGACCGTCTTCCCACCTTTTCTGATAGGGAATCTCTGCCTTATATTGATGCCTTGGTGAAAGAACTTCTGCGTTGGAATCCGGCTGCTCCGTTGGGTAAGTAACGCAATCCATCATCTTCCTGCGAAAACCCGTCCAACAACATACACCCTAGGGCCCTCCCATCAAATCCTCGTTGATGATGAATATAACGGTTACCACATTCCCGCCGGAACAATTATCCATCCAAACATCTGGTCAATGACACATAACGAGGAAAACTATCCAGAGCCTTTCAACTTCAACCCAGAACGATTCCTTGGCTTGGACGAGGAAAAGGCAAAAAAAATAGATCCGAGGAATTTCATCTTCGGCTTTGGTCGCCGGGTGTGCGTCGGTCAGTACTTCGCAGACCAGCAGATTTGGTTGGCTGTCGCGTGCTTGGTTGCGACTTTTGACGTGCGGAAAGCGAAGGATGAGTTTGGGAAAGAGATCACTCCTGTTCCCAATTATCCTAACTTTGTTGGGTGCGTTTTTATTGCAATCTCTCAGATGATTATGGGCTTAGTGGTCCGTGCTTACATTTGTCGTTTTCAGGAAACCTGACCCGTTCCGTTGTGTGGTGACAGTGCGAGATGTGAACGCTGCCAAACTCATTGAACAGGCGGCTGTCGAGTCTTAAATATATGAATCGCGCCATAGGGGGTCTGCGGGAAAAGGGGTAGGCACAATAGGATACGTAGCAACTGGAGGCATCTGCGAGTGACCAAGGGTGCTGCTTGCCGTGCTTGTGGTTTGTGTTATTTAGCACCAATCTTGTCATAAAGCCCATATATAATGTATAATTAATTGGTTTCTGCCCTTGACGTTTAGTTGTGAGTTGCTACCGATCGTGTTTGGGTGGTGAGGGTGCACAAGTTGTATGTACTGTACAAGTGCACTTAGTCTATGGTGCTCCTCAGAAGCTCCAGTAGATCCTCGGTTTACGCTGTCTTTTTAACCAGGCACGACATGAGCACGTTGAGCTGTTGGCTCATGATTATGATGTCCCTCAACGAGTCTGATTGGTTGGATACCCTTGCGAAATAGATTTCAGCAAATTGTTTACTTCCGCTCTGGTGCTAGTGAATGATATGAGGGATCTTGTGAATTAGATGTTCATGCTGTGGCGGGTACGCTTGACTAGTTTTCACATTAGAGACCTTTAACAAACCCGGTTTTTGGCATTCTAGATGAACGAGAGCCACCCCCGCTTTCAGATGAATGGAGACTGAAGCCACGCAGAGCACCACAGCCCTTAAGTACCTTTTTTGTTGTGTGTACAAAATGCGCTCTCAACCCGAAAACACTCTTTTCCCAACAGCTTATTGCCCACCGTTGCCGCTCCAGCTCATACAGTGCGCCTTGACGATTACTCGAACCCTAGCTTACGCTGACCAGTCATACAGAAATTCGGAAGCCTGATGGCTGGGGGCGAGGGTTTCTCTACTCTCCCACTAAGAACACCACTTATGAAGGTCTCTTCCGGGTCGGGAGCTTCGTTTTATTGTTTGGATATTGCTGCGAGACCTTGGCCTGATGTTCATCTGTGGGATCAGCAGACCCCCCTCTCACCAAGGCCCTCCCTGAAAATGATATGTTTTATTATATCTCCAACAGTAAGGTGTGTTGCAGCCCTGGTCACCGGTCAATAGAATGGAACCTTTATCTACCATCCACTACCCGCAGAAAGAGGTGTGATGCCTATGGTGAAAACGGCGCGTGGCTCCTGGGATTTGGGAATTGGGCCTTTAAACATCGTTATCGCCGAGAGAACGACACGACAAAATGATAAAGGATAAGTATTCTATGTGCAGGATGGCGGGGGCAATCAAGCAGCTTTAATTCCATCCGTGTTCTGATAGCACAGGGTTGGCAGTTTAATCTATCCATAATCGAACGGTCTGGATCACGTGCATACAAGAGTCAAGACCACACACCACACTAGTGCTAAAACGCCGCGGGTCGCCCTACGCCAGGTCTACTCGGTAGTCAAGTTCTTCCAACTCTTTCGACTGAAAAGCATAGGTCAAGCGCAACTGTAGGAGGGCCAAGTCGTGTGATACCCCTGCTTTCAGGGATATTTACCATAAGCGGTAGATACTTACCTCAGAGGACGGGTAAGACAGAAATACCGACATGTCGGAATGAAGAAAACATTACAAAGCGGGCGACGAGGCAGGGAATAAGCGCGTGGCAGAGTCAGATGGCTATTCCCTCTGTCTTCTTTCTTCCCCCCGACCACCAGATGGTGTCCATAACTGAGACTCCTAACGAGTGGAGACGCAGCTCGGGGCAGACCAGACTCAGCTCCCACTTGTCTGGGGTCCCTGAAAGCTCATCAAGCGGTCCCAGTGGTGAGAATTATTTGATTACTTCTGCGCTTATCGCATAGACTCATCGCGGTCGCTCGAAAGACCCTCAGGCTACCCTCACGGGCTGTTTTAACAATGCAAGTCACTTCGTGATGAATAGCCCGAATGTTTACGATGTCACCAATGTTCACTACGACAACAGCTTGATCCCAGGTAACATTCAAAATGAGCTCCGTTCGCTAAGCCTGCTTAACGAAGAACAACAGCGTTGGAGAAACTTTCCAATCACATCATCCGTGGCGCAGAATTCGATTCGTCTGCACGCGACCCGCCTCCTCGTTGCCATCCCGGAACACGCACGACTCTTATTAACAAAGTTCAGAAATGGGTTAATGGTGATCATCGGAGCGAGAGCTTGCTCTGGCTGACCGGGCCTGCGGGAGTCGGGAAGTCCGCTGTCATCCAAACCCTCGCGGAATCCTTGTCGGGATCTCAGCGTCTGGGAGCCACGTTATTCTTCTCGAGACCCAACCGTCGCAACGACCCTCAACGAGTATTCATCACGATTGCCTTCCAGCTAGCTGTCCGGATACCATCCTACCTAGCTTTCATCAACGAGCAGATATCCGCAAATCCCAACCTATTAGACAAGAACATGGAGGAACAATTCAAGGCGCTCATCCTCGAGCCTTTCGTGCACCGGAAAATATGCCAAGGGGATTTATCTTGGGTAATACTGCTGGATGGCTTGGACGAATGTGATGGGGAGAACTCGCAGTGTGAAATTATCCTCCTCATAAGTTCATTGGTGCTCCGGTTTCCCGCCGCACCATTTCTCTGGGTAATCGCAAGTCGCCCGGAACCCAAGCTACAGGCAATATTCTCCCTTTATGGCGTTCAGAAAAGCCATTGGCAAGAGTACCTTCCTATCGACTCTACTGACGCATGTCAGGACGTGGAGCGCTTTTTACGGAATGGTTTCGAGAGAATCCGCCAAGATTACGCATTCGCAATTCCAGCAGGGTCTCAATGGCCAGCCGAAATCGACTGTCTCAGGATTTCCAGAACCGCGGCCGGCCTCTTCATCTATGCATCAACCGTGACTCGATTTGTGGGGGATTCCAATATCGCTGATCCGGTTACTCAGCTGAAAATCATACTTTCCGTTATCGATAACGCTACATTCCCCGAGCCTGAAGCCCTTCAACAAGAACATCCTTTTGCTCTCCTTGACGCTCTCTATACCCAAATTCTTTCCAGAATACCCCCATCTGTCTTATCCGTCGCACGACGTCTCCTCGGACACCTGCTCGTGGTCCGCCACATCTCGGATAGATCTCTGGTGATGGATATTCGATATGGAGGTTGTCCACCTACCCTTCTGTCTGTATCCAACATACTTGGCCTCGAACAGAACGTTGTCTATGGCGCTCTTCAGAAGCTCTATTCTGTCCTTGAAATTCCTCCTCCGGAACTTGCCAACACTAAATTTATCCAATTCCTGCATGCCTCCTTTGCCGACTATCTCGAGGATCCCATAAGATCCAAAAATTTTTTCCATCGACCGTACTGAAGCCGTTGCGGACACTTGCCGTTGTTACTTCAGAATCCTGCGCCAAGTCAGCCTTTCCCGTAAGTCAGGTCTTATAGAATGTTGGTTGTTTGGCCATTGATGGACTCGAACCCTAGCACACCTTCCACCATTGTTGATGTCCCTCGAAAACATCACGCTCTCTTGGCCTCTCCAAGAATCCACAAGCGAGACAAGGAAGTGGCAAACCAGTCTTTTGCAGCATCTTTACTACCAAGCGCGATATGAATTTGTTCACTTATTAACTCGTGGCCACGAGGACTGGTCCACCACATCCGACCCCTTCATCTCCCTAGACGAATCTGAATGTCTGGATATGCTTGCTGAGCTTGACTTCAGCAAACTGGGTGATGTATTTTTCCGCTCAAACACTGACTCTGATATCGAGAGCTTCATGGATTGGATGTTCAATTTGTGGCAGGTGGGGTCATGTCCCTCAACATAGGTACCTCTTTCCTGATCTACTTTGTGACAGCAGGCTTCAGCTCGGAAGCTGGAACGCAGAGGAATCGTTAAGGAGGTCTTGCTGCGGGACCTTGACTTCGAGGATATCGTCACTAGAGGAGGAACAGCACCGTGGGTTCTGGATCAAAAATATTACTCTGGATGCCAACCGGGGGGTCCTCGCTTTGAACTCAGATTGCGAAGGGTGGGTTCAACCTCTAGGGCAGTATGTCCAACCTCTGGTCTCGGTGTTGATGTGGTGAATTATATAGCCTCGGTCGCCCGATAGCTTAATGCAACTTCTATCCGAATTGCAGAAACAGCAACGGGAACTTGCACAGACGAAAGTCTTGGTTTGTGGGGGTACTACATCAAGAAGGGGGATCTTGTTTGTCATTGAATTTCCCCACAAAGAGCGAAGGCCCAACGTATCAAGCATGGCGGAGAAGGAATATTATTTTTTCCCATACCCTGTACAATTACAAGCGTAGCACAACCTTTAGTAATGGCGCCTTGGGCACCATGACAGCTTACCGTAGGACCACTACTCGAAGCATTTATTTCTGCTGCTCAAGGTGCCTATAATCTTCATCTGGATCGCCACCAATTTACAATCTCGAACGGAAGGTAGTCGTTATGATCACGCTTTGGGAAGAGCGTCGCATAAACTATCGCGTGTGCTGTTACCGTTGGGCTCAGTCACTTTTGCGTTTGACGGGTCGTTTGCCGCTGCGAATGCGGGACGAGTGAGAACCGTTCTGCGAGTCTTCTGTTGGTAGCAACCCTGCTTGTCTTCGCATCTCCAATTTCGCCCAGTCCGTCTCGAGGGACGTCCCAATTTTCCAGATTCTCTGGAGTGCTGTTCGGGCTTGAGAAACGATCTCATGGAACGGTGCAAGATATAGTAGTGGACTTGGATAGCAGACGTACGCCCAATCTATTTCGAGTCAGCGACACCGTAAAAAGGCTCGGGTAGAAATCCCGGACCTGGCAGTATCCATTTGTTCCCCTTTTCCTCGACCTCCTCGTAATTAAATGCCAGGCCTTTGACACCGGGCTTAGCCTCTGTAGTATAGGCGCCCCTGGTAACAGTCAAATTCACTGCTTCTCTGAATCTTGTCCGAAGCCTCCTCCGTTTTACAGCGTGCTTGTGCGTTCGTGCCTTTGAGGTTGAAAAATACAAGCTCATGGGAATTGAGCCTTCTGGATGCGGTAATAGGATGGCTGGTGCAACCCATTTTGTATATGCGTTGACATCTGCTAAGAGGCTGGGTTGCACTTGAACAGTGCGATCCAAATCCAGCTCCTTGCGCAGTTCAGCAGCGCGCTCGATCCGATCCTTCCAAGTATCTGTCCGAGGCCAGTTGGGAGAGCCAGTCGAATCGGGATGCGGGATAAGAATCGCGTTTGGAAAAGCACGAAGGGAGAAGTAGTTCGTCTGTATCTGTGGAAAGACTTTATACGGTGTTCGGCAAGCGGGGTGTGTGGGATCGAGGACACTCGGACCTATCTTGCGCTGGCAGAGGACACTTGGCGAGCCAGGGTGTTGGCGATAGAACTTGGGGGTAAGTGAGCTGATATATTGTCAAAGAACTTGAAGAACAACATACGGAGACATGGGTATACACCGGAGGTTTTGCCAGTCTTGCAAGATGCCTCGCCATGAGGTGACACGGTTGGAAGGAAAGTGACGTCAGACATGTAACGTCACGGTCACCCTGGCAATGCGCCGAGTAGATCAGCTCTCTTCCCAAACCCATGTCCTCAGGCGTCAACAAGCTCGCCGCAGAACGCAACCAGCGCGCACTGATTGAGCTCGTCTCGCAGCCTGGAAACGGTGAGCTCTTCCTATGGGCCCGCGACGAGTCGAATCTCATTTTCTAGATGTTTGCGCGGATTGCAAGGCTAGGAATCCACGGTGGGCGTCACACAATTTAGGAATATTCGTTTGGTGCGGCTGTATTATAGTGGGTTTGAAGGGTAATAAGATGGGCTAACCGGTTCTCCAGTGTCGGGTGTGCAAGTATCCACCGCAAGATCGGGACGCACATCTCCAAAGTGTCCGTGCCTTTTCTCCACCCGAGTGTGGAGTATTGCTGATTCGACTACAGGAAAAGCTTGACCCTGGATTCATGGACCAAAGAACAAGTTGATGTACGTGAGAATCACGTTGCCTGGAGTGGTGCTCTGCTAATAATATCCACAGAGGATGAAGGAAATGGGGAATGTCAAATCCAATGCCATCTACAACTCAAATGAGGTCCGACATCCTCCTCCTCCGGCATTAGAGGACCCAACCCGCGATAGCGAACTCGAAACATACATCAGATGTGGGTCATATGAATTGATATAGATACAGCCAAGTTGACAATACTCTCCAGCCAAATACGAATACCGAAAGTTTTTGGACAGGAATGCCCTTGCAACGTCCAAACTAGGACCTTCAAGGTCTACTTCTTCGATGAATTCATCCAAGGTGTCTAAGCCTCCCATTCAACGAGAGGCCCCTCCCGTACCCAAGACCGCAACAGATTTCGCAGCAAGCATGTTCTCGACAACGAGGCCCCAGCTTCAACCCCGGACAGTACTCTCTCAGCCAGCGGAGCAAACTTCTTCGAAGATACCCAAAGCCCAACCACTACGATCAACCTCGCAAACGACTCCCCCAAAGAATAATGCCCAACAATCTTCCACGGCCGCAAAGCCGGAAGGTGTCTGGGCAGATCTCATATCCCTCCAGGAGCCCGCTACCAATGCTTCTCTTCCTCTACAATACCAATCCAACAGCGTTCATTACAACGCGCTATCCATGAACAACGGTACGCACAACGCTGTACCTAACATATTAGGGACCAACACACCGTTTGGCAACACATCTGGGTCGCCAATAGGAAACCCAACAGCTGATCCCTTTCCACAACAACCTTCCCTCGTACACAATCCGTTCGCTCAGCAACACTTTTCACCTCAAACGCTAATGTCACCCTTCCCAACCATAACAACACCTTCCTTCCAACCCAGCACACCGCAAATACCGCAGACATTCGCCCAGCCAGGTTCCTTGTTCCAGAATCAACTCCAGCCACAAATAGCACCAACCCCGTTTTATCAACCACAGCCCCAATCGTTACCCCAACAACATGCACACCCCCAATTCCTCTCATCCAGCCCGAATTCGCAATTTATACCCTCTCATAGCCCCCAACCTCAGTCGACAACTCCAAACTCACTACAATTTAATTCTACCATCGGCAACGGTGTAGGGATGGGTCCAGGATACGCAGGGCCAAGCCCGCAGCCCATGATGAATGGTATCGGTGGAGGAATGCCGGTACAAACCCAAGTTTCGATGATGGGTATGCAACCGAATGGACAATTCGGTGCTGGGTTTTCCCAACAACAGCCAATGACCAATCCGTTTGGTCAGATCCAATATGCCCAGGGCGCGTTTCCTGGCCAGACAGGGCCACAATGGGGCCCTATGTGATTTTTCTTTGTTACTATCGTCCTTGCTTTTGGGTTCTTGTCTTTGTTTGCATCTAGGGATACTAACGCTCTTTTATTGATACGGACTTGGATATCGAGGGAATGATTCCTCTAGCTAATCATACATATTACCTTATGTACAACCATGTTCAGCGTTCAGGGATGCGCGAGTCGGCTGAGCCAGGTATGAATGCTGCCTGTTATGGTCTAGCCCAGAAAAAGATATTCAATAGCAGCAACTCGTTTCGATCGAGTGACCTCGGGGTTATGGGCCCCGCGCGCTACCACTGCGCCATGCTGCTTCTTCTGACTTCGTGTCTCGAAATCATGCAATATACATTGAGTTGTTCAGATTTCCTAAAACTCGCTTGTGTATTTCTCCAACCGCATACATCCTATCGCAAAGGATCATCCGGCAGGCCCTATGACGGGCACTAATTAATAGCCGGCGCACACGACTTGTCCAGCTTCTGCGGCTGACACAGGTTGAGGTTTGTGCATGCCCAACACCTTGCGGAAGGCATGATGCAAGAAGGAAGGGAGAGGGGATGACTGAGGGTTTCATAGTACTTGTGAAGTCCTCAAGGCGAAAAGGTTGTGAATACAACTTCAGTCGCTAAATACTATCGTCCATTTTCTTGCAACAACTTGCACGCCTCCCCCCTCCCTCCCATCCCCTAACTCCCTTCCCTCCAACCTAAAGAAACAAGCTTCGTTAACTATGACTAGCACTCTTACGAACCAGTCAGGGGTCATTATCTCCTCAATCGCCTCCTCTCATTCTTCCAGCTCTCTCTCACGGCGAGGGAAGCGGACACGGACCCCCACCTTCCCGCCGTCTCACCCCACGGACAAGCACCGCCCATTTCCGTACCACCTCCAATCCGGAGGACTATTTCCTCCCGGGAGGTTCTCCCGATACGTACACTGTCTATGCTATCGCCGGTGCTCGGATATATCATAGCACGCAGCTCACAGGAAGCAACCATACCGGTACTCTCGGCTTTAGCTGGGGTCACGGTGGTGGGAGCTCAAAGGGCAAGAGCAACGGGGGCCAGTGGACCTTCTCGCACCTCAAGGGGACGTTGGTGTTTGGTCGGGATAAGCAGCATGCTGCTGCCGTACCACAGCCCCCACCCCCAAGCACAGTAGCAGCTCCAGCTCCGTCAGTGGATAGCCAAGGCGATGACTCCAACTCGGACTGGTGGTTCCAGCTCGTCGATGATGCCACGGGCAAGATGGTGTGGAAATTCAAGATCCCGCTTTCACTAGGGAGTGCCAAGTTTAATTACGAGCTCGATAGACCTTTTTTCCACGTCTTCCGGGGCAGCGTAAGTTGTTCGCCCCAGCTTTCCAAGAGTTCCAGGAGCTCATACGCCGATGGCGCCTTTAGAGCCGGAAGTACGGATTCCTCTTCGACGACGACAGGGAGGCCTCTACATTTTCGACTGAGGTAATTTCCAAGATCACAGCCGCGCTCGCAGCCTCCTGTAACTCCCTCCCCATTTTTCACCTTGCTGTCGCTGACCTTGGCTTTCACAGCGAAACCACCAAAGATTCGTGCCCGAAGTCTGAGCATCAGGACCATAAATTTTAAGGCGAAGGAGAGATCCTCTTCCACCGCCCAGGCGGGCGCACACCACGGCATCTCTGTCTCCATGATATCCTCTCCGACACCCGATTCGTTCAAGCATGTCGCCCACGTTGGCTTCAACTCGAACAGGGGTGCCCTCGAAACTTCCAAGGACCTCGACCCTTCCTTCCGCGAGATTTTGTCTGACCTACGCATGCAGTCAAACGTGACCGAAAGTGTAGTGCTAGAGCACCTTGATTTTGTTCAAGGGTTCTGGAAGGATATTGATACGCTTCAGAGAAATCCAAGTACAAGTCGACCAGTTGCTGCGAATTGATGTGCGCTGTGTGGTGGAGCATTGAAGGGGAAGTGGCGTTCAGCTGGGCTCGACGCCCTGGTTTGGTTTGAGTGCTATTACAGGCTGTAGCCTCTACGATATCGGATACCGTGTCAGTGGATTAGGGTAATGATATAAATTAATAACAATGGCGGGTAAAGGTAAATGCTGAGGGGAGAAGGAATAGTGTTTGTGTTAAGGGGCCTAAAATCGAGTCAAATCCCTTCCAAAAATCCCTAGATTCACTGGATCAGGGGGGGTGCTCAGCTGCAAATGTATAATGCTTACAATTTAGGAACCAATAAGTAGGGACGAGGATTCTGGAACTCGATTAGTATCTGAGTGCCGGATTTCTGTGAGGTAGAACCTACTTATTTCTCCAGCTCAGTGTCATAGTGAAGTATGCGGAACGCCACAGTAACCAAGCCACACGACCAGTTTCTTTCGACATGAACTTGTCCTCCTCGGATCCTGACGACCGATCATAGATAGCTTTCCTGTTTGGGTTGAAGAGCACATTAGGAATGCACTCATAGTCGTAATAGTATACGAACCAGTTTCCGACGTAGGCCATACTACCATTGTTCTGAAATTCAAATGGCTTTGTCCATTCCTTGTTTTTGGCAAATTTGTTCAATTTTTTGGCCATATATTTCGCCTTTTGGCTAGCGACTAGGTGAAAAAGAATATCGTCAACTTCAAGGTCTCAGCTTCCAAACGCAGTAATTACCTTGGGCCGTCGCTGGCAAAGGCATATCTTCAATGATTCCTGCATCACCAATGGCCCAGATGTCGGGGTTTGGTTGGTTATCGTCTTTCATGATGACGTTTAATTGATCATCGGTTATCAGACTAAAAGCATCATGAGTCAAGTTCTCTTGCCAAATGCGATCCAGATACATACCATTGTTTCTGAGGGTGCTTCTTCACCTCGGCAATCGAAGAAATGAGAGGGTTCGGCGACAGCCCTGTACTCCAAACGAGAAGTCCAAATGGTACTAATTGCGGTTGAGAGAGGTGGGTCTGGTCTAGATGAAAACAAAATATACCTTCGCCTAGCTCGCGCACGATCATTTTACCCTAATGTTTCATGATCAGTGGTTGTGCTAGGGGTGCTGGACTCAAAAGACATACCGCTTCGACACGCTCCACGTGATGTTTTGTGAGGATGCTAACACCCTCACGAGCAAACGTATTTTCCGTGTACCTGTACTCATCATGTCAGCGAGATTTCCAAGGAAGGTATTGATTGCTCATACTTGACTAGGGACTTGTCGAAGGTACCCAAAATACTTTCAGCAACATCATATAGAGTAATCTTTGCAAATCTCGCGAGATTTGGATAGTGTGCACGGGCATCAGTCTGAAGGAGGTCGTGAAGTTCTGCAGCAAACTCGACACCTGTGGGTCCGCCGCCTGTGAGGGTGTGAGGATGGATAAAGCACAACAAGGCCAACAAAAGCGCACCAACAATGCAGAAATTGAGGAGATTGCGACGCTCGACATCACTTAGCGTGGGTTGGTTTGCCTGCTCGAAACCTGAGATGTATCTCAATTATGTATGACTCTCGGACCGAAGGCTCCATGCGACCTACATTCAAGAATCCGGGAACGTATTTTGCGTGCGTCCTTGACATCCTTCAAAAAATGAGCATGTTCTTTTACCCCTGGAATCCCAAATGCTAAGAAAAGTCAGTTGGTGCGTTCTAGGAACACTATAGGCATCCTCACTTTGTGAGTAGGCTCCCACAGCAATTATGAGTTTGTCGAATCGCAGGGTGAACGGGTTATGGGGCGAGGCGCGAAAGCCAACGTCATCAGTGCTGGTTGGGTCAGAGGCCTCCCTGGTCACTGGTCGTGTAGCAGGCATCTGCATTTATCATAAAGTCGCTCAGACGTGCGAACGCAATCAATCTAACAAGGGGGTACAAACACATGTCAAACGCTTGTTTTTGAAATCTAGGCATCACTTGAGTCCGAGGAGATGTAGTTGCTACGAAGATCAGACACACCGATTTCATCACACCAGGCTTGATAGTACGCCTAAGCCTGCATGTCAGGGATTGAGGAAAAGATAGAGAATGCCCAGTTCGTTGCATACCACATCAGGAACATATCTCCGGACCTGGAAGGGACATACAATGAACACGCAGGTAATTGAGAAAGAAAAATGTTAAACAGACGGGTTCAATAGCAGTCCTGAACTCCAAAGTGCCAACAGCGGTGCTCGCCAGCAGGGGCGTAAAGTTGAAGTACGTGTTAGGTGACACAATAGTTACATCTACAGAGAAGCGTTGAACAAAGGGGTACCGATGGGTGAACTGTGAACAACATACCATATCGTTCCTTATCAATCCCACGAAGAAGTCCATACCCTCCCCATCCTGAGCCAAGAACGACGACTCGCTGCTTACTCCTTGCTGCAGTCGAGCCAAAATTGCGTGTGGCGGATCGTACAATGGTCGACGAGACTAAGACCGGTCTCAGCCTCGAAGTAGCAGCGCGTTGCATAGGAAGGAAGACGCGGGGTTAGAGTAAGGGATAGAACGAAACATAAATGTAAGCTTATAAGTGCAGTAAATTGCTGGATGGAGTGGACGGAGAATGTCGGCTGATAGTTCATAGATGACGTAAAGAGCATCACTCCGTCCTCCTTGCCTCTTTGGGCCGCGGACGGTCATATATGTTTTGACTCATCACGCTGTGCCCCCTGTTCCGGTTCTTCCCTCAACATGGACACATCCTTGTTCGCCGGATTGATTTATCGCGCTTGGTACGGTTCCAAGTTTGAAGGTTTGTTATCGGTTAAATTCCTACTCGAATGGACAATGCATGATTGCCTACGTGTATATTTATATATGGTCTAGAGATTACAAAACTACATCAATTTTTCTTACAGATAAGTCTAGTCTGTGCCACATTACATTATCCTCATCTGCATCGCATTGCAGCGTAGATATACTGCGAAACAAGTCTGATAATCCGTTTGGACGCCCTTGCAATAATCCGGGCCTTCCTTGATCGTATCTTTACCCGGACCTTGCAGGGCCGCCAATCCTTTGCCAGCTGAGTATTGATATCGTCCCTGGCCTGAAGTAATGAGAGCACGACCATTTCATCTACCGTCATATCCACCCAGTCCTCTCCAAGTCCGTGCTGCTCGCACCGTCCAACCAGGGACGAGCAAGGGCACTCCGTATCTCGTTGGGGCGCTTTGATCTCCTTCGAGTGGCCATCACTGCCGTCTCCGTCGCTTTCGACCTCATTATCCGCCAATAGCGTAAATGTTTCATGCAAACCCAATCCAGAATCATTGGGCTCTTCGCTTAGTACCACGATCTGGGGTACAACTTCCCTGCCAAGCCTGCAGGTCGGCCGACTGTTGGAGTATTTATACAATGAAGCAGTCGAGGGAAAGGGTTGGATATCGCTCTTCTGATCGTCGGATTCAGATAGAATAGCGTGGCCCTGATCAGTTGATTGGCGACAGACCCGCATCCGCTATATTAACCTGTGCTCTTTGTCCTGCTTTGGACGACAACGATGGACTGAAACTGTTTGGCCTGCTTCCCCCCAGGCTGAGCCGAGATACTGGGGGTATTGTAGCTGGACAGGGTGGATGTCGCAGATCCAGAATTTCGTCCCAGGGTTTGCCGCTCAAATTTGAGAAAACGGTGGTCGCGAACGGCGGGGCCGTCCAATCGTTCCTTGGGGTCTACAACGAGTAGCTATTGCGGTGTCTAAATTTAGCCCCGGAAGCCCAGAATACACCCGACATACCTGGCTAATGAAATGACAGAACCCTTCCCCAGAGTCATCCGAACCCAATTTTTCAACATCCGAGCTCTCGCTCCCGTAACCCAACTCATACAAAACCAAACCAAAGCTCCACCAATCCGCCCTCTCGTCGTACACAATCAAACCCTGTTCATCATGCTCCAACATCTCCGGTGCCGCATATCGCGGTGTCAACGTAATCGGCTCATCCAAACCAACCACCAACGACACAAACTTCCTCGTACTGCAAGGTAACTTCTCGCTAAATTCGGATACGGGGGTCCTGGGCATACTGGGAGGTGCACAGCCCAAATCCGAAAGATCTGGAAGCCCTGGAAGGAGCTTCGGCAACAAGTTTGCAGCGCCGTAGTCACTGATCTGCACATGTCCCAAGGGAGTAATCTGGATATTTGTGGGCTTTATATCCTGATGAACGATTCCAAGGTTGTGAAGAAATAGAATCCCGAGAGTCAACTCCGCCGCCAAAAGCCTCAGAGAATGCATCACATCTTGATATATCCGCTCCGTTTGTTGCTGAAAAGTACCGTCTGGATCCAGAAGAAAGCTTGGGGTTGTGGAGCTTCCAGGGAGAACCGGAAGATGAAACCAAGTGGCAATTGCAGGATCTGCGAGATTCCGCTCGCAATAGCTCTATCCCCAGACCTTCAGCCACAGCCCCCATTAGTGAAGAAAAGCGAATATACGCACATGTACGACATAAACCTTGTCGCCCCTGCAGAAAATATCATAAATCTTCTGCAAGAACACGCTCCCACTTTCATCCACAATCTCACTCGAAGATTCCCGCGGCGGCGCGGAGGTTGATGCCGACACCTGGTATTCCACAAGCCGATCCAACACCTCCAGCACCTTTTCCAATGGGTTCTTCACCCCGCTGTCGTCGTGGCCATCGACGCTGGAACCCAAGCACTTGATGGCACACAAGCTCCCGCCTGCGCCCCCTGTTTCCAACCTCCGGGCCAGGTGGATACTACTCCCCGCTCCTATCCCTTGAATCGCATACCTGTCCCAAATGTACCATGGAAACATATATGCAGAGGATGAACTCCCTGAGGAAGAAGAAGACGCGACCCCAGAAGACCGTGCCTCGAATCGGTAAGTAGAGCGGCCGGTCGAATGGCTCACGCCATCTGGGCACGTATCGGATAGCTCTTCCAAGGACTCCACAAACGAAACCCGGTTACTCTTAACCTCAGAGCAGCATGAAAGTGCCGTAGCGCCCAGGTTCTGGGAATCCATGTAGTGAGTCCTCGAGAGACGGAGGCAAGAGTACACCGACGGAAACCGACGGGGAATGAAAGTTAGTGTATCAGATGTCAGTCAACAGCGTGAATTAAGGCTGACAGGTGTGGCGGGCGGAGTCGAGGCTGGTGGGCTCTAGACTGGAAGGTTGAAAGGGCTGAGCTCCTGGCGCACGTGTAGATTAAATGCCAGAAGTCTAAGTTGCGCTCCTGAGCGATATTACCTAGACGCGGGAGGGTGCATAACAACGGCCCATGATCCCTGGTTGCACGATGACGCAAGTCAAATGACTCGTCACGCCGGGCCGGCCACTCAAGCAGGTTTCACTGGGATGAAGCTGAGGATTTACGAGGTGCTTGTAGTCGACGACCAGAGACAAGATCTCGGTTATTGTGACGTAGAGTCGTAATGACTGGCCAAAAATAGAGCAACTATTAATAGCACTAACTAGTCACTATCGTCTTCAATCTAGAACACTTCACTTTAGTTGCAACGCTCATAACATCACCTGCTGCTTACCGCAATCCTTCCTCTCGCCCTCGTGGCTGCTGTCCTCGGAGTCCTCCCAACAGGTGCAAAGTTCAGTTGGCTCTGCCCCTGCGTGCTGCTACGGGCCGTAGCTTTCTTCTTGGCTGGGGCCTTTTTGGCCGCTGGTTGACTGCAAACATGGTTTTAGAAACCAGAGAATTAACAGAGGGGGTGGTGTGCAAACCTCAGTATTGCAGCTCTATTCGTCCGCTTTGTTTGTTTCGGCATCTCTTCCTCGTCTTCATCGTCATCCTCCACATCATCAAGATCAATAACCTCTGCATCCTCGTCACTCTAAACAGATCAACCAACAGCCCAATCATTTGGCCGGAAAACTCTCACCTCAGCAGCAAGCCTTCTTGCCTCTTCCCCTCGCAGGTGCCTTCTTCGTCGTAGTCGTCGTCGCAGCTTTCTTCCTCTCCCAGCACCTGTCGTAGAAGCTTTGTTGGCTTTCGAAGCAGCGGCTGTGCCGCGTTTCTTCGTGGGAGGCACATCGAAATCAGGCTCTTCAAAGTCGGAACCCCCCTCATTGGCATCGACATCCATAAGCATCGAATCGTCTGACGCGACCGCCGCTTCTTGTTGTGCTTTCGACTGGTTGGGAGGGATTTTATGAATAAGCAATGCATTGAAGAGCAATAGAGGGAGACAAAGCCCACCTTGCCTTTGCTCTTTTTGTTTTTGACTTGGTCAATGTATTGCTGTTCTTGTTGCTCTCTTGCCTTTGCAAGCTATGGGTGAAAGGGCATGAACAAGGCTTATGCGGAGGAGAAAGGGTGAGAGCACACCAGTTCTTCTAAATCATCCTCATTCATCTCGTCCTGCTTCAACACACTCTTCATCAGCCCCTTCAATGACTTATCCACGTGGCTGGATCACGTCGCTCATATCAACATCATGCTCACGGCGACAACGGAGATAAAAACTTACGTTTCAATAGCATGTATATCATCCTTCTCCACAAACATCTGAATCGCGTCCGACATCCCGGTCTCTCCAAGCAGCTGTAACTCTTGTGCCGACAAATACTCCTTCACAAGCGTCTGCACCCTCACTTTGGCCAGCTTCTCCGACACACTCAAATCGGGATCATCGATACTCAGCTCTGGTTGGTCGATCGCCACTCTGCCTGAACGAGTACCTGATTTCTTGGAGCGGTGGAAGGTGAGGACGTCGCGCGGATTGGCAATACTGCCTTGGAATTCCTGTCCGAAGCGGATGGGGTTGAATGTTTCGCTAACATTTGTTGCGTCAACCTGTCGTATGAAACCTCAGGAATCAGGGAAGAATAGAGATGCGGGGCATAAGGGAGAGGCACCTTTATTCGGATGAGGGGAAGCATTGGTTTAAGTTCAGGTTTTCCCTGTGCTTTGGCACGTGCGTTGCGCTCTTGCCATTGCTCCCCCGCCTTTGAAATTAAGGAATTGACCCTGGATTTCAAAAACTTGATGATGTCAACGTGATCAGAGATGTCAAAGCCTTCCTCCTCGGCCGCATCTACCAAGTTGATTTCTTCAATGACAAAAGGTCGGACGGTGTCAAGTGGAATGGGCGTCAGCTGGAACTCTTTGCCTTGGATTTCGACAAGGGCGACATGTCTGGTAGTTCGGCGTTAGAGAGCTTCGACAGTATACAAGAGAACACAGCCCACTTCTCCAATGATTCACCATCGGCAAGCGACGTAGCTACTGAGGAGCCTGGTTGAGTAATGTAATAGTTCTTTCCCGCTACAGATTCCGGCACGATACGACAATCGTGTTCATGTCCCCAAACGACCAGGTCGATACTGTCGTCAAACATGCCTTCGGGAACAAATTCCTGTGGACCATGCTTGACACTAGGCGAATGAGCACCGATACAGCAACAAAAAAGGCTTGCACACACCGGTTCTGATGTAGCAATAAGATATTAAACCACTCATCCTTATTCTTCGGCATATACATCCGCACACGATTACTCCTCAATTCAAAGTGCATCCTCTGATCCTTGACGTTTCCGATACCATACATCCCAAGATATGTATTGCCCTTACGAAGGAGCACAGGGCGCACAGCGATACCCGTAGTTTGCGCATTGGCGTCCGACACGGGAAGGTCAATTTTACCCATGTAGTTGAGTAGTCCTGAGACAGAGAGGATGTCAAGTGCGCAGAGTGCACCATCTGAACCTGTTCCCTGTGGGTCGTCGTGGTTGCCATGTATTGAGAAGACGGGTATGCCAACGTTGAAGTTGGGATCTTCATAGTTAATGGCAGGGAACCTAAAGTGTGTAGTCTATGGATGTGGAGTGTGTTGCAAGCATGAGAAAGGTGCTCACGAGAAGCTCTCTGCCTTTCCTTCATTAGGATCACTCAGCAACTCGACCTGCACTGGCTTATCACCCATCGTGTACTCCCTCAACAGCGCTGCAGTCCTGTATAAACATTCTCTTGATGGTTTGTTTTCATGGAAGAGGTCTCCTGCGAGTAGTATGAAGTCAACCTATTGGTGTTTAGCATTGCCGGGTCAAAGAGGGCGTGAGCTGAACGAACATCGTTTTTCACTGCTAGCTGGAGAATTTCTTCGAATGTGTTGATAGAGTCTTGGCCTCGGATTGGGTCTCGTTCGTTGTAACCGATGTGATTGTCTGTGGCTAGGAGGATGCGGATAGTGTCGTCCGGAGCTGCACCCTATTAAGTTTGTCCCAACGCTGAACTAACGACAACTTACAAGCATGTTCGATAGCAGGAGTAGGTCGAGGGGATTGGGGCTCGTCTTCGGACATGGTGTCCGTCGAGGACGCGACGCGCCTGATTTATGCTCTGTTTTGATTGGCGCGCACGGCGGAGTCAATGAGGCAGAGCCACCTGTTCACACGACTCTCTTCAATTCTCTCCCCTATTTTCTCTTTCCTTCCTCTCTTTTATTTCTTGGGACATGACGCAACAAAACCCACAAAAATCAGCCTCGAAGGCCCAGGTGGTATGTCGTCCTGCCCCTGTGCCCATACCCACGCCCTCAGAGCATTTTATAGACTGGCGTCGTGATGTTCTACCTAGTCGCAGCACTAGCAGTTCGTGTCTAGCCCTCATATCCTAACATATCACACACTGAACTTGGCGCTTCCAGATGGTTATGGTGTAAGAGTGACAAACTAATTCTCGACGCTAGCTGGCTAACCTATGGGCACAGTAACAAATGGGTGCTCAACGCCACGGATGCGCCTCTCTTTTTCTTATGGACGCAGCTCATGATCGCTATCGCCTTGTTTATCATTTCTGACCTATTGCGTTTGCTGCCGGACCGTCTGTCATTCGAACTCGGCGTGTGCAAGGGGCTTGTACCAATGGTTGGCCTAAATGTGATTGGGCTCAGGTGCCGTCCAACATTGCCTCTACCTGGTCTCACTCTCTTACGTTAACCCAGCTTCAGCAACTATACCCTCAAATTCGTCGATGCCTCCTTCTACCAAGTTGCACGCGGTCTCTTGCTCCCTTTCACCGTCACAACCTCCTTCATTTTTCTCCATGCTCGCCCATCGCTCCTCATCCTCATCGCCTGTACAGTTGTCACCTTGGGTTTCTTCGTTGGCGTTTTCCTCGACGGCACTCCCATCTCCGTGACTGGTATCTTCTTTGGCGTTGCCAGCTCAGCCATCACTGCCGTCCACTCCGTCGTCATCAAACAGAGTCTCAATATTGTCAACGGCAGCGCCTTGGCTCTGTCTTGGTATACCAACCTTCTGAGTGCCGTCGTGCTTGCCCCTATTGTCCTAGTTGTTGGTGAAGGCCCCGCAGTAATCAAGCTCCTCTTCGGCGTGGACGAACTCTTGAACCCCGAGGACTCTTTCAGCCCATTGACCACTTTCATTTGGGGCTCTATTATCACTGTATGTCGTGCTTTTGCATTAGCCTGACAGTAGACTATATTTTGACACACGCCGACTATCAGGGCGTCTTTGGCTTCCTCATGAGCATCGCCAGCCTCCTCTCCATCAAAGTCACCTCTCCGATCACCCATATGATTTCCTCCGCCGTTCGTGGTGTAGCAGCATCGCTTCTAGGAATGTGGTTGTTCCATGATGTCATCACGAGGTGTGTGTGCTGCTTTGATGTCCTCTCCTTGCCTACTCATTCCACTGTTTTCTAGCGGACGCGCATCTTCCATTGCCATCATCCTCCTTGGCTCGATTGGGTACACCTGGATTAAACATCAAGAATCCCTCCGCACCTGCCAGCAATTCCCCACAAGGAGCTTATGAGCGCGTGCAAATGGAAGAAGTAGAGGCCGGGAACGTGAAAGAACGAAAACCTGAGTAGAGTTCTACCTGCACTGTAGCATTATTTACACTTTAGGATATACCCAGCCCCATGCTGCTAGACTCCTTAGGACCTATGTTTCGATCACCTATATTCTCTTAATGATAGATGTAATACATAGTACAGGACGATAACAGAAATACCTGACTTAGGGAGCAATTGCGGTGTAATCGACATTGCGGAATGCAGAGCCTGGGTCAAACACCTCGTAGACTGAAGAAAATAGGACAGCTGGTGGCCATCGTGGTTTTTTTCCTTTGAAAGTTCAGCATCCAGCCTCCAAGATTATATACCATACAACGCACACAGATGGAATTTTGACTCCAGAATAGATATAGCAAAGATAGCTCTAGGCTCACGAAAACCGCAACAACTGAAACAATTTCTAACCCCCTGGATCAAGCACCAGCAGTACAGCATTGAGCACACTCACAAATCTGGGGAGACATGCTAGGAAAAACACAGGATGTCATCTACCATAGGACACGCTTGAATAGTTGCGTATCTAGGATTGGGATACAGGACTACGGATTCATACATACGGCGTCAACCAGGCAAGGTCGAGCATGTTTGTGGTCTTACTGTAGTGTGCGAATGTGTAGCACATGTAAGAAATACCTGGCAGTGAATGTGAAAGGGGCGGCGTTAATGATAGCCGGAGTTGCCGGATCCTGTACTTGAACCCTTCCCCGTATTCCCCTGCCACCCCTCCCACCGACAAGATACCAGACAGTATGCCCGCTGACCTAGCACAAGTCGTTGGTTTCCAGTTGCCTGATAAACCCGTAAGTGACTCTGGCTATGGGCTGAACTTCAGCACACGAACTATGCGGCTGAGCGACCTCGGAACATACTGTGTAGGTTGGGTGGAACAAGCGCGACTTGTTGACTTACGCCGTTGGTGTTGGTGCAAAGAACAATGAATTCCACTTTGTCTACGGTACGTTTCTTCACCATTTCTCTTCCCCTCTTACCTATGACGTATCTAATTGGTATCTAGAGCTCGGTGCGAATCCATATGCGTTCCGTCTTTCGGCATGGGAGCTGACTAACTGCCTCAAGACAAGAACTTTTCCCCTATCCCCACCTACCCTGTCGTCTTGCAGCTCAAGGGTGATAACCAGGATGTGAATTTGTTTGCTGAGAGAATCAAGGGTAGGCCAATCCCCGGAATGCCGGCTGTGAATCCTGGCCGCGTTGTATGTGTCACAGTCCCATCGGTATAGAGCACAAATGTCCTGACTGGATTCGGGGTTTTACGATATAGGTGCACGCAACTCAGTCGATTGAAGTCATCAAGGACATCCCTCTCGTCTCTGGCCCGGGTTGGACATGGAAGACCCGTTACACTGGCATCAATGAAAATAGTATGTTTCTAGATCCTTACCCTTGAATGCCTTATTCACGGAATTTCGAACACAGAAACTGGCATCGTCTTGACTGCTGAAAACATGTTGGTTAGCCCTGATGGCCAAGTCTACGCCAAGCTCTATGTAAGTAATAGCCTACTCAGCCCAACCACCCGCTACACAATACCCTCGCAATCCAGAGCTCCTCCTTCAACCTCGGCGCCAAAGCCACCGGTGAAAAATACACCAAAGTCATCGCCGGCCCACCCCAAGCAAAGCCCATCCCAAAGGACCGTGCACCAAACTACACCATCGCCGAATCCACCACCCCCGAACAGGCCATCACTTTCCGTCTCAGCGGTGACTACAACCCACTACACATCGACCCCAGCATTGGCAAGGCTGCAGGCTTTGGCGGTGTCATACTTCATGGACTCTCGACGTTCGGATTTGCCGCCCGTGCGATCATCAAGGCGGTTGGAGGGAATGACCCGAGGAGTTTGAGGTTCTTTGGTGTGAGATTTACGGCGCCCGTGAAGCCTGGTGATGCGCTTGAGACACAGGTGTGGGAGGTCGGACCAGGCCCTAATGGGACAACTGAGGTTACGTTTATTACCAAAAATCTGGCTACCGGAAAGGTGGGGTCACTACCAGCGATTTTCTATAGCGCATTTTACTCATTTCCTTCTTCTTTAGGTCGCCCTTGGCGGTGGTATCGCGTATGTCAGGAAGGCTTCCCAGGCCAAGCTCTGAGAACCCGTTATGTAGCCATTGTTTCGTGGGACGGACATCGTTACTGGCCAACGGGGCCGAGGGCCGTTAGCTGAGCGTTGGATTTAGGCTCAGTTCTGGTTGCAAGAGAATCATAAGAATGGTCTGCCCAGTAATGTACAATAGCCCTTTCAAGTTATGTTATCGTCTGCATCGGTCTGCCCTCACCTTCGGTCCCTAGCGTCCCCTGACAACTCGTTCGCTAGTGGCGCTGCTTGTTACTTGTAAGACGTCTAGCATGTTGATGAGCCTTACTGTGATTGTTGGCCCGATATGCTTGGCCAATCCGATTCCGCCCACGAAGACTACGGTGAGTACACCGCCTGCGTGTACAAGTTCCCTACCGGTGTTAATTTGTATCTAGTTCATAGTTCTATTGGCTCCTCTCGTCTGCGTCGAGTCCTCAGAATAACACACAACCATCCGGCTCGTAGAAATCCAATGTGCAGTATCATGCATCATGACCTGACTGGACTTCCATCGGAATTTGGGCAAAGACAATTAGATGGTAGCACGACTTCAGAAAAAGCGTGATGATCAAGCATCGCTCTTATTTGATACGCCATTCCTCTCGAAACCCGCACCGACCCGCCCTACAATCGTTCCTCCTTTCCCTGAAAATATTCTAGTGAGTACTGAGGAAACCTGTTTGTTCCTAAATCAATCCCCGCTCAAGTTTGGTCTTCAACACCCTGAAGCGATCCATAATTGCATCTGCCTCCAAATAACACCCTTTCAACCACCGATTTGTCTCCCCCTCTTTGTCCTGTGCGTCGCCCCTTTCATAAAACGCCGTGCGTGCGTGCAACACACGTCGATTATCAAATAACACCGCATCACCCTCTCTCAGGGTATACTGGTACGTATTCATAGGGTCGTTCAACAGCTCCGAAAACTTCCTGAAGGCGGGGTAAAAGTCTAGTGGGGTATTAACCGGGAGAGGCGCCTGGAACGGCGGGGAGTAATTAATGTGAGCTATCCTTCTCGCCAACTGAAGATGGCGCTGCCGACTGAAGGGGAAGCGAGCTCGATAGTCGGGTGCTTGAAGTGTAGGTGGTGTCCATCGTTGATATAGTGGAAGGGAACTGGGGAAACTGTGAGGACTTCAAAATGCTCTGGATGAGTCCTGCGCAGGGTCTGGGCTGCTGTAAATGCGTCGACGAAGATGGAGGTTCCTCCCTGAACGCGGTTGCGTAGGCAATGGAGAATCTGGTAGCGGGGTGGGTGTTGAAAGTATCTGCCGCGGTAAAGTTATTAGCCTGCGTTGTATCCCCGTAACGAGAAATTGGGAGGACGCACAGTAGATCCATGTGCAATCCCAGATCCAAATTCGTATACGCGATGTTCTTGCTGTTCCTCACATTTATCACGTCCCAGAGCAAACCGTAGAAGGTCGGCCTGAGTTCTCCAAAGATCTCTCCGAACTTCTTCAGCTCACACCCTCCGTTACTGGTCTCCGAGTTCGGTACCCCCTGTCACGAACAACAGCCCATACTTCGCCAGCTGTGTGATGGCCTGCACAAGTACCCTAGGAGTCTGAACTCCCTCATAGGATATGAATAAGTCCGACTTTTGAATCGAAGCATTGTCCCATGCAACGTCCTGAATGTCCTTATGAAACTCGTGTAATTTCTTAGCGTCTGAGTGCCTTTCCAGAAACTTCCCGGGTGAAGACGGATCTATGCCCATCCGTCCATGCGATCTCGAGTCCGTCGTGGATGACTTTGATTCCCCTCCGAGCCGAGCGATGTAGGCTTCACATCAAGCGGAATGCCTGATGTACTATGAACCTTCTGTTTGGTAGATGGGTGTATACATTCCGGGGACGATTGACACGAGTCTCGAAGCCAGATATACGGGAAAGTGGTACTGTTAAGTGCATGGATAGTGACGCCCGCGCTTGGTGGGTGTGATAGAAGACCAATTGCGCTTCCAGGGGTGCATGATAAACGAGCGGGATACCTGAGGGTGGAAGTGAGGGTACGGAAGGGCATTGTGGGAGTGTAAGTCAAATTGGCACTCTGCTGGTTCTCATCTCATTGCCGAGCAGAAGAGCAAAGTATCTCTTCCAAACATTATTCAACAACTTGTCCACTCACCTCCACCGTCGAGCTACCTCACCCATCCGCCATCCTTCCACTCAGTCATTCTGATTCAGGAATATAACCACGACCGTGAGCAGGTTGAATCAAAGTCGAAGGCGAATAGGAATTCCCTATCCAGGTCCACGATGCTGTATTTACCTTTTGCCTCTCGTTTCTCGCATCTGCGCAGACAACTCGGGCTGAGAATCCACTGTCACCCGGCGGGGAATGTTCCCCTTATTTTCCAAGTCGTGGCGAGCACCATTACTTAGCACACCAGAACCAGAACCACTAGATTCGTGCCCACATGGAAGGTTCGAAAGGCTCACACTTCACGAGAGCACACCCAGTCAGCGATGAAGTGTACTTTCCTCCATGGCTGACAAACAACTATCGAGATAATGAGTCCCAGCTCGGGGAGTACAAGTTCAGCCCAAGTGGAACTGACATATAGATTTTACTCTCGCTTGGTACTGCAATGCAACTCGGGGCCACGGCTATCATCTACATTTTCATGATCTTGACCGACTGGCATGAACCATGTTATACAAAGGAATCCCGTAGTCGCAAGCCATCATTCAGTCTAGTTGAACCATGGGTGTTGGATCACCTCACGCACGGCCAACCTCTCCTTCGGAGCGTATCTAAGCATCCTTTCAAGTAGGTCACCCAATAGACCTTGGTCTTTCGAACATTGGACCGTCTGCCTCTGCAGGAAATTCATCCTCTCCAGTCTCTCTTAGGAGCTCACGAATTGATATTGGCAGCTTCGAGTCCCCCTGCTTTCCTTTGCCCCCCTTGTCCCTATTGCCCCCCTCATCCCCTTCATCCTCCCACCTGCCTTCGCCTCCTTCATGTGGCCCCACCAAGGCTCGAACACAGTATCTCCAGAACAGATTTGGAAGATAGTGCAGGCAAGGCACCAGATATCTGAGGCTGGAGCACATTCGGAATCGAACAATGATTCGGGACGTATATAGTGTATGGGCATTGCAGGCTGATAGCTCTTCGGCCGATCAGCGATGGCAAACGACTGGCCAAAGTCGATAACCCAAACGTCTTCTAGAAGGTATGGGGAAGAAAGGAGGGGTCCACTGTTAGGGTCTTCCACGATGGTTCCGGTGGTGAGCCATCGATAGTGTTCACACTGCAAAGTTTTGGTTCTCGAAAGACTGTTTTAGTTGCCCAAACATAGCGTGCCGAAGGTGCGCGCGCGGGTCAAGCCTGTCTGTTCACTGCATGCGCATAAATCCCCAGAAAAAATCGTGAAAATGCGCTAAACATATTGCCCTATTCGGTATATCCTCCCATATTTGGTATCTGAATTAACATATCTTCACAAATTAATTTATCGCAGCTGGCACGCGGTGTATAAAGAAGGGCTGCAGCCACGTTACCATACATTATCACCATCGTACTGTGATACTACTATGACATATATGTGGTAGTGTGTGGTAGCAGTGGCAATAAATTCACTATGCCCGTAAGGGGCTGATGCTGTAACATGATCACGCAATAAGCTCAGCGTTAAGTTATCTTATTTGCAGATATTTTGCAGATGTGGGTCCCGGAGGCAAGCGTATCGGAGTGCGAAGCAGGACCCCGCAGCCCGGCTTTTCTACTGCGTCTCGTGCTTTCAAGTTGAGCTGAAAGTAGCTACCTATGTAACTACAACGCAAGGAAGTCCCCGACAAGTTCCATGTACCTATCACGCTCTTCGAAGAAAGGCGTATGACTCGACTTTTCAAGAGTAATCCACTTCACTCGCTGAATATGATCAAAAAAGGGTTTGACCACAGAGTCTTGGGCTATATCTTTGCGACCGTTGATAACGAGGGTTGATGTGCGGACAAGATGAAGACGGTCGATTATTGACCAATTGTCGAGAATACTGCACGGGTAAGTGTGTTGTCATCAGCTAAACCGACATTTCAGTATCAGTAGTTGTGAAGTGGAACTTACCCGGCGTTCGCCACAGTGGGATCGCCGTTAGGGCCAAAGATTTGGTCCATGGTATTCGTGTGTTCTTGAGGGACAGGTTTTATGATTACCCCATGAACAGCGTGGAACTCCTTCAAGGCAGCCCGAAACTTCTGCGGATCTGCCATACCCCCCAAAATCCCTTGACGGACGTCCTCTGGGAATGGCTGAAGGAGCTGTATAATCGACTGGATCCAGAGGTTATAGGCAGCCAGAGAGTTCGTCAAGATGAGGTGTTTCAAACCGGGCGGCTGCTTGCGAACCTCGAACTCTGAGGCCAAAGCCCCACCCCACGAATGGCCGAGGATGTCAAAGTCATCCTGAATGCCGAAGTGTTTAATAACGTTCTCGAGCTCCTCGACAAATAGCTCGATTGACCAAAACTCTCGTGGCTTTTCTTTGAGATGGGTAGACTGGCCATTGCCGAGTTGATCGTAAAGGATGACAGGGATGCCATACTTGACAGTCAAATCCGAATGAGCGACGAGATACTCATGAACCAGACCTGGGCCCCCATGAAGCACGATCAAGGGACGCCTGGGGTTATTATCTATGTCCCCGTAAAGCTTGTAATACGTTTGGTACGTTTCGCCACAGTAGGTGAAATCGACTTTGCCCTCCTTTGCGATAGCAGAAGGGTGAGCAGGCATTGAGATGATGTAGTTGCTGAAAGAAGGAAGATTAAAAGCCATATGTATTGAGGAACGCCAGTGGTTACCTAGTCGATTTCGCTGGCGGTTTGGATGATGTATGAGTGAGTAGCTTCATGCTTCACTGGCTTTTTATACGCACTCCGTGATGTCGAGCCTCGGCTAACAGCATGTGAAACATCGAAAGGCTCCTGAGCCCACAGCGCCACTCAGCTTTTACCCCAATTTACCTCGAGCACCGACACTAGCACCGGATATTCTTCTATCTTCGTGAAAGAGGTCATCTTGTAATGATGAGGGAACCTCGAGTGGACCGGTCACAGATACTAACTGATTAATTGAAACTGCCAGAGTTGCAGATGTTGTCCCCCATCGGTTACAATGGTTCATGAAATGGTGTTTGATTAAATCGGCCGCGACCAGCGCCAACGGAGCAGACACTAGTGTTTCCGAACCCATTTCGATAGCTGAAACAGGGTAGCCCTTCCAAAGAGCGTTGAGGCCCCTGCGACACTAAAATCATTAGTGACAATGCCGGTAGTAAGGGGAACAGATATTTCGGGGTCCATGAACCGTACAGAGACGTCAAAATTGCCAGATCTAGTTCGTATTTTGTTCTCGAGGTTCGCTCCCTAGATGTCAGGTGGGCGATGGATGACGCTTATCTCATGCAAAAACATCCTTATTTTTCGGCACAAGCAGATGTGAACCCCTAAACGAACGACTTTCTCATACAGGGTTTACTAGAGTCAACTCTGTCAAAAAGTTCATCTGATCGGCACGATAGTTATCCTTCTGGATGCTCTGCGGAATCAGTCCATCAGCAAAGACGAGCTGGTTTTGGTTGGAAGAAGTGTATTGAGGCCATTTGAAGGAGAGGAACCCATTATCATTCGGGTCCAAGTTGACTGCGAATCGGATGATATAGCTTTGCAGTTCGTTTCCAACGAAGAAGGCATTGAGAAGGTCGGACCCGTGGACCTATGATCACTGGGTGAGCTTGACGTGCACCTGGAAAAGTAAGCTCCGCTCACAGATCCAAGAATGGGAAGGGCCTTCAAACGTTTGCTCACTAGAACAAATTAGTCCAATGTTTGTTGACCCAATCGCCACCGGTGAGAACTCACAGAAGACCCAGATATTCTGTTTTCCAGAAGTATGTTGTAGGAACCATCGACGAGGAGCTTGGAAGACACCATCACCCTGGACGGCAGCAATGCGCTTAAACTGCGGTGTTATTGCATTGAAGATACTTGTACCGAATGGGGATCCTTTGGTTATGTCACCCGGATATAGAGTCGAGAGTTGATCCAGCTGAGAATCAGTGGTTCCTGGAAGGAAAACGTCCTTGACATATTCTCGAATTTCGGCTTCGGTGCTAAGAGTGGTTTAAAATTGGGTGCTCCTTCAGGAGTTACAGGCCCTACTCACGTTATATTAAGCGTGGACAATGAGAACAGTGTTCCTTCGTCATCGCAATTCCCTGTACAGGCATTAGCTATGGAATTTGCTTGTTCTACGGACTCAGTTACCTGTGATGAATGGCACCCTGACAATCTTTCCTTGCTCAACTAACCTCTGAGGATTGTCCGTCAAGAATACACCATCCGCTCGAGGGAGCCAAGCGAGGCGTAATGCCTGTAAGAAAGAGGTCTGGTGCGTCCTTCATCAAATAAAGAGCATAGATTACCTGATAAGCGAAGATACTGGGAGTCCTATCGATGGCGGCCTTGAGATTCGCATATGGTACAGTTCGAAGGCACTGAAGGGTGTCCACAGAGCCTGCGCATCCGGTATCCTTGACAATCTGGTCGTAATATATCTGTCCATTGGTGATGTCACCGACCGGGATAGGTGCACCAGACTCCATAACAGCTGCACGGAAGAGGCCTTCATGATTACCGTTATTCGCAATCATGTGCAGTGACACGGAGATCGCTCCTGCGGACTCCCCCCAGCTATCCAATATTGGTTAAGTTGGGAATCGATGAATATAAGCATGAGAGGGCTCACACGGTAACCTTCGTTGGGTCCCCTCCGAAGGCGCCAGCATATTTCTGCACCCAGCGGAGGGCTTCTCGTTCTAGAGACAACATAGTGCATATAGTACTAGGACAGTCCTGGCTTCACTTACGGTCCTGCAGACCAAGATTACCCACGCCAGCGGCTTTGACTTCCTTACTCGCCAAAAATCCGAAACCTGGAGCGAGTAAGCTTCATGGTTTGGTCAGAGGTCTTCGACCCTCACCAGTCAGTCTATGTGTTTGTCAGATAACAGTCATTGTTGGTCGTTACTCCAAAGAAAAAAAACTCGCCGGTAGTTCATGCTCACGAAAATGAGGGGCTTGCCGAGCTCAATTGCCTTGTTGACGATAGCACTCCCATCATACCTTGTGAATGCATCAACATCAGAATTAAACTCTCTCAAGATGAGGTAGATACCCACATAGAGGTGCCACCAAACTCGAAACCACCTGAGCAGTGATGAATAATAGTACAAGGGGCCTCACGAACAATCAAGGCACACCTCCAAAAATCCACTATGGATGAATGTATCCCTTTCAGAGGCATTGAAAGAACAAAACAAACAGCGATGGACTTACCACCAGTACAGGAAGTTTGGAATTTGGTGTCGCTGTTGCGGGCTTGACGACATTGATAGTCAAACCTGAACCCATCCAGAGGTTAAGGCGTTGATGACCACACGCGCGAACTTACAATCCTCATCGTCTGGAAGTATTGCCTTGAAAATGGAGTTGACAAGGAAGTCTACAGTTTCCTGGGGCAGGCCAGTCAGAATTGGTAGCTCAAAAGCTTGCTGAGGGCAGGAAGGTCCATATGCTGTCGCACTAAAGGGGCTTGTGTATGGGGAAACGGGCTGTGGGAGACGGAAACGAAGGTCTCCAGTACTGACGGCGAAGCAAGCTCAGGAATCGAGACCAGCGTTAAAGAACGATGAATACATACGGTGGTTTCGCAAAGGGTATCCCAAGGAATTCGTGCGTCAAGCCAACATCCTTCCCAGTGATGGTGGCAGCATCCAGTTTGACAGTTGGCGCTGTGGTTGGTGCTGCAATAACAGCCAAGACGACATAAGCAAGTAATGCAGGGAGAAGTCTTAGCATCCTCCGAGTATGCCTGAGCGCGATACGTCCCAGAGCTCGCCACTTCACAATATATTCACTTGACGAATCCAGCCCACACGCCATCGTTAATCACAAGGGCTTCCAGCCCCATGCACTGAGCAGGCTTTTCACATCACAGCACTGCCCACATAGGTAGTTTCTCATGGAGAAGATCAACATAGATGACGTTGAACCACCGTGGATATGCGCATGTCGACGTCTGTCCGTGTGCTCTGATCACTAACGGTGTTCAGCTGAAATCAGCGTGAGTGCGATCAAAAATTGCAGCCTATTTTGAGCTCACTGAAGAATGGCAGACGGTATTTGGAAGGTACTGGGCAAGTCAGGTGGACTCTGGTGGACTTGGGTGTGAAGCACCGGAGAAGGTGATGGCGATGGCAATGTTGTGTATTACGTTAACCCGCTTACCGCCCGTTGTACTGCACCACATCTCTCAAGCATGTTCTTCGTGGACCGTGATTATGGCGGGGAACGAGGGTAGCTGCCGTGCAAGGATGCCAACTTGTAGCGAAACCCGGTCCCGTGACAAGTCGCTCAATCCCTCACACCTCGAGCATCTGACCACCACCAGGGCCCCCACCAAAAACGCACGCGTCTACAAGTCATCGTAACGCGTCCCTAATGGCCGCCCTGATCCTTTAATACAATCCGTCATGGCTAATTTCCTCGAGTGCTCAGTTTTACCAAACATGGAGCGATTTCAAGTAGATCAATCCGGTACTACTATCACTACATATTTTCGTTGTTGACATTGCTTTGACGTCATGGACGCCGCGTTCAGTTGTGTCTTGTGAGGCGATGAGATGAATATAAGTCAGTTATACATGTACAATAGGTGAACCATATGCTACACCGCAGTTTCGCCAAGGGGGTATAATTGCCGCGGGTCAGCCCACTTGTACTATCTGTAGAACTGCCAGGACCAATCAATTTGGCCATTTTTTCCTCATTCACGTCCAATAAGTGCTCTTTCAGCATTGCAACGATCGGAGCCATTTTTTCAACAGTAAGCTTCACAGCTTCTGGATTGGATGTAATCGCATCACCCTGCCCTGGTAGCATATGAATCAGGCCATACACCGAAAGAGGTTTTATCCCTGCACATGTGAGATTGCCATACCAAGCGGCCGGATAAGAGTGACCTACCAAAGAGGACCAGCAATAGGGTACTTCCAAAAGTGAGGGCGAACATCCTATTGACGGATGTCCAGACACCTCCAAGAAGAGCAAAACCCTCCAACAAAGAGTCCTCAGGAGTTGCTTGTTCGATGAGAAGACTTGGTCGACTTGGCAAAATACGAATACGTAGTGATGCGAGTTGATCTCCGGGCGATTGAAGAGATGAAGTGTCCGTCGTAAGCGAACGCACGCTGGCTATGCTCACAAGCCGTCGCTTCCCAGAATATAATTATCAGCAAGATTTGACAGGGAATGGTCAGATGACACTTACAAGCGGTAGGGCGAGTGCGGTCACCCATATATTTGACATCATTTCACTACGAGAGAATGATAGCGCCCCGAATAGCCGCGCACCAGGCAAAAGCACAACGGGTTCTGCGTGCTCGAGTACATCATCAATTGTTGAGTTCCGGTTATCCCACAAATAGAATGAGGCAATGGATGGCGATCCAGGAATACGGGAGAAATCAACGATGTAGATATTTTCCCCGCCTATGGGCATAGGTCTCGTTTGAGACTGGAGCACAAGAGACTACTATCGCAGTGGCACCCAGATGCGACTCTTCGAGACGACAGGCTAGGTTTCCCACAACTCAAGATCACCATGAAAGGTATTTAAATGATGACTTGCTTACCACTCCTCGTCGGTTTGCTAGCCACTGTGATATTGATGATCCCGTCCAGGGACGAAGAATCGGTGAATGATGGAGGAAATACCTGATCTGAGATGAGTGCAATGCGTAGCGAAGGTAATTAACGATTAAACTCACGAGGATTATACTCGTTGGCATTGTTCGTAATTCGGAGTCTGGTGAGGAGTACCAGTAGCTCCGAAAAGGAACACGGTGGGAGCTTGATAGTAAATTCGATGGTCGTGCAAGAAGCGCATAGAACGCTACCATTCCTATTACAAGCAGACAAAACACAGCCACTATACCCCGCACCCATACGAGAATCCAATGCTCCGAGCTTGCCAAATGAGTGGGAAATGAGATCGGTGTTCTTATTAACAGGAGATTTATACCTGAATCGCGGGTTCCATGGCCTCGTACCAAGTATAAACTTACGGTGTCTGTGCTTCTTCTCATTTACTTCTCGAAAGAAATCAAAAGGTTCCAAGAGGTTCTGCGAAGGACCGGAATCGTGAAAGATGTCCCACAACAGCCCAATGAACTCGACGGGTGCAATATATCGCGAGGAGGAAAGATGAGGATTGCTTGAATTACATCGGGCGCAAAGGTGGACCATGCAAGACGAAAGTAGTCGAGGATAAAGGGAAGCGCCAAGGAGACTGCAACTGAATGGTGGTGAGAAAAAGCCTAAATAAAACATAGACATAACCTACGTCCAGCAATCTCGGTGACTGACCACAGCAACTCGAATATCACAAACCAATACTTCAACTCCCACAAGCTACGATAGACGATAGCTACTGATTAGCAATGTAGTAAGAACTTGAGAATATTCCCACATACCGTATTATATTGTGTATGAAAATCGATGCGGGCGGCAAAACGTAAATCATGACCAGGTCGACATCAGACAGGACATGGCCTGTGTTCCCCTTCAGATATGGGTACGCCAGGGGGAATATGGCCAGGTTTGCTACAGCATGAAGAATGACAAGCCGGGACAGGGCCTTCTTTAAGCGAGGGCTGAGGAGCTTCGAGTTGCTCGGCTTCAAGATAGTATCTTGCATGACTTCAAAGGCTAATGGTAGGGGGGAGGGGTTGGCTCACGGAGGCAGTCAATTACCGAATCTCTTATACTGGGGTCGGTGAGAAAAATGAAGGGTATGAAGAGTGCACGAGCCAAGGCTGTGGAACAATATATCCCCAGGGTCGATCCAGGCGATCACTGGACGGCATACTCAGAACGCGTGGCGCGGCTGAGAGCTGAGTGGAATGTGACTTCCTGCGGAGAAGCGGAACAGAATGCTCTTGAGCGAAGAATGCCTGTGGATATTTACGCCAGTACATCAAACACATAAGTGAGACCAAGAACGCTTCATACTCTTCCCTATACCCCAGGAGCCTGGCATTTGAACGTAGTGTCGTATCATGGGTATTCGAACGGGTCTAGATAGGTCAGTGATGCATTGATAACATCAAGCTGCGATCAACGACAAAGGAGGAAGGACACTTTCTGTCCATGAAGCCTGTTTACCACGCATATCCGAAACTCTGGTGCAGACCGCGCCAATATGTTCCAACACTGTGGCTCAGGGATCGAGGGTTTGAAGACGAATCGTTGAAGCATAGCCGACAAAGATTTGCGGCAATGCTTCGGCAACGTTTCGAATAAGAAGCTCCAAACAGGGGCGTTCGAAGGCTGGTATGATCACGCATATCTGATGTATTCAGTCAGCAAAACTCGAATAAGGAATACGCCCCGAACACTTACCCATCAATCGGTGGATGTTGCTCTCAGCGACTAGATTGTGACCTAGCTACTACGGCGAGAGATTTATGCCATAGGTCAAGCAAGCGCAGAGTCATAGTGCCTGGAAGGCAGGATTGGAGTTCTAGCGTCTGTGCTGTGGTCGGTTGGGGGTTCTTTTCTTTCATGAAAAATGACCCTCTAAAGGCAGGAGGTGGTGACTGAAAGCATTCGACTCAACAACGAGTGTTCAGCGATTATGGTGTTGTCAGACGGAGCACCATTCAGGAACTTTGAAGAGAAACCCAGGTGATGCAGAGACGTGCCCGTGCAAGTCCTACTTGATGGACTCGAAGGCCAATTCCACACCGCCGCAGCCCGGAAATTGTGAAGAGAGTGGCCACGTGTAACGTGCACGGGATGACGGAACAGCTGAAGGCACAAACTGGGATACGTAACAATAAGCCTTCCCGGAGTAGAGGCCAGTTCAAGATGAGCATGTAAACTGGCACGAAGCCCGGTCGCCATCCCGTCACCATCCACAACACCACCAACATTAGTCCCCGGTTCATGGTTTCTGCTGAAACCAACCTGGGTACGGTCAAAATTACAGAAGAATCGCGGAGGGTATTTGGAAATTGGAGCGTGCTGGGCAAGTCAGGTGGACTCGCGCCGGAGAAGGTGACGGTGGCGTTATGCGTTACGTGTTTCGGCCCTCTTACTTAGGGAAACCCGTTTACCGCCCGTGGTTCCTAAGGATCGTTCAGTAAGGCTGACTCCGCTTGGGACATCCCACCCGATGTTTACTCGACAACTATTTCATTTGTAAAAGAGGGAAGTCATACATTTCGCTAGCTTGATTCGAAAGGATTGGTAAGACTCAGCTTCGTCAGAAAACTCATCGCCTCTCCTCGGTAGGTATCCTGCCCGACGGTTAGTGGAATGATACCGTCATTCAGCACCATCTGATTCGGGTTTGCACTGGTATACTGAGGCCATTTAAACGAGAACACCCCAAAAATGCTGTTATCGTTGGGATCCAAAGTGGTAGCGAACCGAGAGATAAATGCCAGAAGGTCCGGGGCTACACTAGGGTTCGTATCGGTGGAGTGAGCCTGAGCACGTATGTTCAAAGAAATTCACCTTTGCAGACTTTCCCCGGACTTGGAGGTCGCCGCGTTTCCCAGAGGAACCATTGATGCAATGCCTTGAGCCCCGTCACGACACTGTCACGCCTCTTCCACTGAGTGTTCACGCCGACACGAACGAATAGGGTCCAGACGCCATACAGGACTGAGGCCCTTGTTGCGCGGAATTACCTGGACATAACTAAGATGGCTTGTGGTCGACCCGCGCCGCTGGGATGCTCGCTCCTTGCAGCCCTGCCAACCCCACCGCACAACGCAGCCCGCTGCCCTAGACAACCACCCGAGCCATCCCCTGGCCATGACTACCGTATCCCCCAAGAAGATTGCAACCGCCCCCGAGGGAATTCAGGGGATCCCTCCGCGCGACACCTACTTAACCAGGGCATGAGCATCTGAAGACCACTTCGCCGAGAGAGACGAGATATCGGTAAATGGCAACCTCAAGTAGAACGAGAGTGTGTCACCGGGTTGGATTTACTACCAGAACCACCGACCTGTGATGATCAGGAAAACCTCGAGCTTTTAATGGCTTCCACCCCCCTTAACACGGCCAAGACGAGTTACTTGACAATCCCAGCTACTGCTACTTCCGAGGCATCAGGCCACGCTCCCGTCGCTCGGGCCTAATCCGCAAATTGTTCATCAATTAGTTTCACATTTACAACCCTTGTCACATAGTCGCGATCCCGGATAGAGTACCGTCCGGAAAAGAGTAGGGTCGTCAACCCTAAGTTGGTGCTGGAGAACGAGAGAAGGACGACTTACATGTTGATCAAAAATAATCTGATTTCCCTTAAGATTTGGCTGGCACTCAAGTTTGCAACGAGAGCCACCTTGGATAGAACGAGTTCTCCGGGGAATAGGTTCGAGGGAAGGGGGTTGAAGTTACGAAGGTCGAGACCCTGGAACGATAACGATACGATGAACAACACTGGGACCCTACGCGCAATGCTGTGTCTGTGCACATTCCACACCAGCCAGGCTATACATAGTCCGTATGGTCTGCGACATTGCCATCACTGGGCGTCCTGGGGCCTTTGTTCAGCGTTCGGGCCTCTTCACCCTTGCCGGTGCCTACTAAATTAGAGGACCTGCGCAAGTTGATGTGGAGACAGGACTTATCTCTGACTTGGGAACCTGCACTGCGTCGAACATCCTATGGTGCTAGCAACCCAACTGTTGCAGCCATCGATTATTCCTGCATTTATATGTTTGACGATGACCCAAAGGGGGCTGCATATATTCACCTCCAAACGTGCCCATAATAGAGGCTATGAGAGGAGGAGCCGCAGCCGCGATACCCCTACCAGCTCACGCCCTAGCCCAGCATAATCCATCTCGTCAGGAGCCTCCATCCTCCACAGAGACAGCATATATACGACTGTGGGGTCCTGTGTGCAGGGACTCTCGGTCAACTTCTCTGAGACGCAGCTTTGTCGAGGACATCCCATGGAAAGAGGATCTGGCCAATCGACATCACCGGTGCCACTGAAGGGGCCCAGCGGAAGAAGAACTGGAACTTGAAGCTCTCAGAGAGACCTGCTATGCATACTCAAGCTACCCAACCAAGTCGTCAGAGCTCCAGGCCAATGCTGTAGAAACAGGAGGGCAAGGCGTCGGTGCCAGGGAAAATTGAGGTGGAGAACTGACCAGGCGGGTGGGGCATTTGACACGTATTGGAGGAAGCTGAGACCAACTGGGGCGGGCGGTGAAGCTAGGTAGGAGGGGAGGAGTCGATGACGGAGATGCTGTAGAAGGTGCAGAAAATCATTCAGGCTGGAGAGGGAGAGAGGAGGACTCGGGAGTGGGGCTGGGGGGGGCGGGTGTGTCGATGTCTATCCCAGATACCCTTGGGTGTGTTACCATCCTCGTGAATATTCCCGTAGTGTGTTTGGGACAGTGGTCACACCGTCTAGTGTCCGGGGGTGTCACTGAATATACAGTGACACGAACAATGACACGGGGAAATGGCGATGGCGGGCCAATAATAGAGCCTTGTGCTTGGCTCCGGATATGCTCAAATGGCAAAGCGACCGGGCAGGGAGTTCACAACGACTATGCCCCGTGCCCCGACCGTCCATTTGACCATAGATATGCACAAGATCGGGCAGGAAAATAATTGGGGGCCGGCACGTCCCTGACATTGGGTCCAGCGGCCATGGCCGCAGCTGAGGTAACCACCCCCCGGACTCCAGTCCGTGTCCCGATGTTATTTGGCTCCTTGAACCCTTCAGTTTGTATGTTTGTACGCTTCCAACTATCCATTCATCCATTATACGGCTTCTGTTTGGTTACGCTCACGCACTGTTTAGGAAGGCTATTTAATGCGCCACGCGACAAATTTTTGATTTCAATGGGCTGAGACCAAAAGATATGGGTTGAATAATGGGCCTTCCTGGTGCCATTGTGCTCGGGCAGAACAATCGGTGTCCAATGTCCTTAAAGCCACGCTCGAACATAAACATGGATCCCATTAACGATTACCTCCTGTTCCGACATATCGCCTGCCATGCCCGCCGAGAGATCAGACCAAAAGCAGCCATCCGCATCCACGAACCCCTACAATTCCTTCCCCCCTCTCCGACCCTTCCATTCACGAACAAGACAAGAGAGTGGCCCGTGCCCGCCTCGCCACTCCTTTGACAATGGGCCCGAGCGTGCGGGGCCCAGCTACAACTCATATGCGAACGCATGGCACGAGTTCCGCCCCAGGGTTCCCTCCCTTGGGTATCCAAGCGACGACGAACCGGACCACACAAACCACGAGCCTACCCAAGACTTCCTAGGATCCCCACCCCGGAACACAGGCGGCGCCCCGGACCCAGACAGCTCAATAGGTGTGTGTTCACAATACCTCTCTCCTTGCGCCTCTGAGCACCCTGCAGGATACCAATTCCATCCTAGTCCCGAACCGCCCTCTAGGCGTCGACGTCCTACTCTCAGCGACCTTCTTAACCCCTTGCCTACCGAATCCCCCCTGCCCATCACCAACCCCCCACCCACCTCTAATCTCCCGCCCACCATCGACCCCTCGCCCGCCGCCGGCCCCTCGTCCCTCATTAATCCCTCGCCCGTCGTCAACCCCATGCCGATCCTTGACCCCTCGTCCTCCACTCGCGTCGATGCCCGTACAACCGTTCGACATATAACCGAACGCGACCTCAAAAACTTGGATTATAAGATTCTCCTGAGGCTGGCGCGCGTAAGTCTTGCAAGCTGTATGAGTCCTTTGTATGGTGGTGCTAACTTCCTGTTCAACAGGCTAGGGGGGTCGTCGCAAGATCAAAAAAGAAACACATCCTCCTTCAGAGATTCCTGAGGATGTTTCCAGACAAATCTGGCGGAGTCCCCATTTACGCAGGTGAGAGCTTTGATGGGGACACACAAAGAGCATCAGGTTAGTGGTCTGACAGTCATTACGCATTTTGTTGCTAACACTTCATTTTATCTGTAGGGAGCGCACATCCCGGTCAGCGGCATGAGCGATCGGGACAACCATATTAGCGAAGGACTGAAGATATATGATGGATGACGGTCACTCACGTTGAGTTTCCGCGGGTGGATTTCGGGAAATTTGGGTATCACTGGTTGGCACCTTTTGTGTATATTTTTATGAGTTGATTAGTTTCAAGGCATTGCCGCATTTTTCATTTACTTGATCAGTATTCACAGATAGAGTGTAAGCTTGAGTCATGGTATATTTTGTTCTAGTATTGTTTATATGTATCATAGTATTCCTGTTGATATTTCTGTATCATATTCTTAGCAGTTGCAATGCTGATCATGGTTAAAGGCGCCAATCAATGACACAGGTCCCTGGCACGACATCTTTCTGTCAGTCGTTTCTGCATTCTGCGAAAAAATACCCATTTCTCACACCCTTACGATCCGATAATTGACTTGGGGTTAAACGACTCAATGGATTTCGCCTATCGGCAGGAAAAAAAAAAGCCGGTCAAGTCAGGGTTGTAACACTGAACGTTGAACGGTGGACACGCGGAGCGGGTAAAAATGAACTTAAAGCCAAATATAGTATCTCACTGCCGTAACGACCACTACCCTTATATTCTCCTCTGCGACCGGTAGAGGATGTCCTGCCTCCACTACCGTCGGGAAATATTTACGCAGGTAGTGCGAAACGGTGTCTCGTCCCATCCCTATTGCGTGACCCAGCTTTACTCCCTGTATTCAACCCAGATTAAAAAAATTACGGATTAGGCTAATTTCATATGATGACTCCGACAAACCCTGAACTAGTGCAGGGATAAGACAAGTCCCGTAACCAACGGAAAACCTCAGCACTGCACCAAGGCTGGTAGCTCTTGATCCGACGATTTCTCGTGATGCAAGAGGATATTGGAAACACCATTCAATAACCCATAGCTCATATGCAGCCTTTTCAAGTGGTGCCTCGCGCACAGAGCATGGGGATGTGTTCGAATTATTGTACCGGATGTTACTCGTTGGGCGTCAATGGAAACAAGCATAAACAGGCTTAGAGTGGGAAACTCAATTGAGAGCAGTCCACGCACGTCAGGACGCCACAACCCCTCATGTCGATATCTCTCCCCCTCATTCCGGACATCTCGAGGATACATCCTAGTGTATATTCATGCACAGAGATCCTCCGTCAATTTTGCCTCTCGCGCCGGCCAGTCGTCTCTAGATTGTATAGCTGGAAAGGGGGGTTTCTCCTGGTCGTGGGATCTACTTGGTGGTTGTCTAAATAGAGGCACGTAAAACAGGTCTCAGGCCGATACCGATTTTCCGTTATCGAAATCTTTCTAGCGACCCCCGGGATCACAGGGCGGATACTAGCTCCATACACGGCCAGGGACCTGTCTCTGGAAATCATGCCTGGATACCACCTCTTGAAACGTTCCGATGCTAGAAATTATAGGTAAGGTGTACTCCCTTAATGGAAGGGACGAAGGCCACAAACGGAGGCAAGGCGAAGGGTATGCCAAGAAATTGGTAAGTTGCCCCGTCATCTTTACCGGAGACAAGAGCCTTGTCAAGCACAACAATTGGTGATGCAGCTTGAGCGAGGAGGCCATAGGCTGCAAGGGCGTAGAGCAGCCGAGGGAACATCCTTGCGTCTGACACCCTGATCGCTTCTGCATTATAGATTAATCCAGAATATTGTCAGGACCAGAAATGGCCAAATCTTGACACTCTTAATAAGTGTGCCAGGACGGCTGTCCCTCGATCGTGTCGTCATCTTTCCTCATCAATGGATAAGTCATCGAAGCACCAGACGACCTAGCCCGTCTAAACCATACACTAACAAACACAGCCTTTCGCCAAGACGGATGAGAAAATTTCTCCCTATCCTATTCACTCAGATATTCTCCTCGTGCCCAATCTTCGCAAGTTTTTCGCTCCCACCCACCTGCTCCCCAGTGATGTGGTACAGCTACTCGGCATCCGTTTCGGACTGCTCAGTCGGCCCTACCAATCGCTCAGGCCCGGTGGTTTCCTCATTCTGACTACCTCTCGGCAAGGCGACAGCCATTCCCCACTTCGCCTCCTTGCCCTGGAGATCCTCTCAGCCCCCACGAGAGCATCTCCCCTGTTAGTCACGTGATAACCAGAGGCTTACACCTCCCAACCGCCGGGTCCTCCGCAGCCCACACAATCGCTCACTGATTGTCCACTACTTATCCTCATACCTTCTTGTTCGAATAATCACCCTGTATTCACTTGCTAGGTACAACATGCGAAGTATTAACTTATACGTATATTAATCAGTAACGAAGCACTGATGACATTGATTGCATTTGTTACTCTGGCTTCATGTGCAACCGGTGAGAACAACATGTGGCAGCTTCGGGAACACTTGGGCCGAGTGCGGTCGCACGAGGCCGACGCGGGGGGTACTTGACTGAGAAGCAGGAACCCTACATCACGAGTATGTGACCAGATGGTTGGCTTTCAGCTTTCGACTGTTTGGCGATGCGACTCAAGAAGTGTAACATTCAAACCCCGATGCATCGGAGTAAGTAATGGGCTCGTGGTGCCGTACTCTAATTCTGCTACAGACTGATTGATTGGCTTATTAAACCGGAACCTGGAGCGTGAGCTCCGTCAAAAAGTCCATCTGTTCCCTGCGGTACGTGTCTTCCCCGATAGTTTGCGGGATCAAGCCATCATGAAATACGAGTTGCTTAGGACTTCCCGACGTGTACTTTGGCCATTTAAAGCTAAAAAAGCTGTTGCTGTTAGGGTCCAATTTGGCCGTAAAGCGAATGATATAATCTTGCAGTTCTTGCGACAGGAAAATCGAGTTCAACAAGTCGGAGGCGTGTACCTACAAAATCAGTTCGTGTAAGTAAAATTAAACCTCTCTTCTGCTCGAACTTACTGAGCCCAACAATGGAAGAAGCTTGAAACGTTTGCTCACTGAACTGACCATTAGCTATCCTTGCCATGACTTCAAGAAAAATCTTACAAAAGACCCAAATGTTTTGTTTGCCCGAGGTATTCTTTAATAACCAGCGGCGAGGAGCCTGGAAAACTCCATCTCCTTGGATTGCAGCAATCCGTTTGAATTCTGGGGTAATGGCATTAAGGAGTCCTGTGTCGAAAGGAGATCCCTGTGTGATGTCTGCGCGATAGAGACTCGCAAGTCGGTCGACCTGAGCGTCAGATGCACCCGTCAGGAAAACATCCCTGATATATCCTCTAGTCTGAGACTCGGTGCTGTGTGGATTGGGGTAAGGTGACCTGCACTGGACTTGAACAATCGGTTTGCTCACGTCAAGTTGAGAGTAGACAGTGAGAAAAGAGTTCCTTCGTCGTCACAGTTGCCTTGTAACAGTAAGCCTTGGTTTGCAATCGAGAGACTACCTCTAACCGGTAATAAAAGGCACGCGCGCAATCTGGCCTTTCTGGACGAGTTTCTGTGGATGATCGCTCAAGAATACGCCGTCCGCCCTAGGGAGCCAAGCGAGACGCAAGGACTGGATAACAGCATTGTTAGCTAAATATTCCGATGGCTGTTCACTCTGAGACCCACCTGGAAGGCGAAGATACTTGGAGTATTATCTATCGCAGCCTTCAAGCTGTTGTACGGTACAGTGCGCAGGCACTGCAAGGTATCAGCAGCACCAGAGCAACCAGTAGCGGCGACGATAGAATCATAATAAATTTGACCATTCTCGATATCTCCGACAGGAATGGGGGCACCAGACTGCATAACTCCTGCCCGGAATAAGCCCTCCGCATTGCCTCCATTTGTGAGCATCTGCAATGAAACGGAGATTGCCCCGGCAGATTCTCCCCAGCTGGATAGCGACATCAGCATCCCAGACGTTTGAGGCTTTTGGGAAGGAACAGAACCCACATGGTCACCTTTGTAGGGTCACCACCGAATGCAGAGATATATTTCTGGACCCATCGTAGGGCTTCTCTTTCTGATTCGGTGCCAATTTAATATAATAGAACATTTTCACCTAGGTACTCACGGTCTTGGAGACCAAGATTGCCAACGCCAGCCTCCCTTACTTCCTTACTTGCCAAGAAGCCGAAACCTGTTGATCGAAATAAGCACACTCATTGTCAATATCCCATCGTTGAAAACCAACCAGTAAGCCTGGGTTTTTGTGAAAATTAGTGCATCGTAGACAGCTACACAACAGAACTTACCGGTAGTTCATGCTAACGAAAATAACCGGGAAGCCTATATCCATGGATTTCCTGACAATTATACTCCCATCGTACCTGATTCACGACGTCAGTCTAGCCAACACTTTTACAAGGTCACCAACATACATAGAAGTACTCCCGAATTCGAATCCCCCTGAAAGTAATGATCGTAAGGCCAGACAATGATACCCTAATAAAATCGCTAAACCTCCAAAAATCCACTTCGGCCCACCGGAGGTCAGTGATGGCCAGTCATTCGATAAGCACTGAGGGGAACATACCACTAGAACAGGCAACTTGGACGTCGGCGTAGCTGATGCGGGCTTCACAACATTGATGGTAAGACCTACCGACGAATTAATCAATCAAGATGAAATCTGAAATGCAGAAAAGACCCCTCTCACAGTCTTCGCTATCAGGAAACAAAGCAGAGAAAACCCCATTCACAAGGTTGTCGATAATCTCTGCGGGCAAGCCCTGCAGTACGGGGAGCTCGAACTTCTGCTGAGGGCACGCAGATCCATATGCCGTCGCAGCGAAGGATTGATTATACCGGGGAATGGGTTGAGGCAATCGAAAGCGAAAGTTACCAACGCTGAGGAGCTCGTGTTAGAACAATCGTCATGTAATCAAAATGAGTGAGCAGCGCACGGGGGCTTCGCGAAGGGGATGCCTTGAAATTGTTGGACAGCCCCTTCAGTCCTTCCAGTAACAGTCGCGCCATCGAGCTTGACGGTAGGAGCTGGTGCTGCCGCTACGAGGATAGGACTGAGCAAGAAGATGGCTGGGAGCTGAAGGAGCATCCTTGTTCACTTAGTGGTCGTTCAACAGACTTCCTCCCTTCAACGTATATATGTTCTCTTCGATTTTCAGCTGGTACTACCACGACATCACGAGGACACCCATGTGGGTAATTGGGCATTCACAAGGACCTGATCTCACTTGGCAGGTAGGATTCAGTAGCCTAGGAAGTATAAGACCGCACTTGATTGTTTCACCCAAGGATAGTTGCGGGGCAACCACTATCAACAACTGTCAGTCGCGTACCACAGCTGAGAGCCTCATATGAGGACTACGCTCACGTGCGTTTATCTAGCTATTATTGGCAAACAGACTTCCTGTTGTGGATAGTATGCACATGGCCCCTCATGAACAGGCTCGCAAATCACAAGGGTACTCAGTACTCGCTGCTTCATACGGGGGCCCGCGAGGAGCCACAAAGCAGATCATGCGGTCCTTCGGGTATCCCATTGAGGAGATGAGGTGAGGCCAACTCGCCTGAGCCTGCTTTTGTGGTGTTCGGATCTAGATCTGGCGAGATTCTCTGCTTTCGCGTAGTGCAGACCGGGGGTGCATCCACAACAGGCTTATGGGGAACTGGTGATGGGGCCCGTTGTAGCCATAACAAATGCAATGGGGAAGAAAGCTTCCGAGCGGGTCACGGTTGCCTAGGATTGTGGAGGGCTGCAATTTACATATAATTGTACTGGAGCAATGTCAAGCGGACGTCCCTACTGTCCTCTACCAACTCTCCAGGAAACAGTTGAAGCCATATACAACGTCCCTAAATTCAGGTTTTCTCATGCTATCGACCTTTGACACCTTTAAGTTTCCATTCACTTCAAGGCACAACTCACAGTGTTAGGCTCCCTGGGATGACCTTCGAAGTCTTAGTTCACACAACTAAACAAGTAGCAGTGGAAGGCGAATGGGGACGAATGACAGTCGGTAGGTGCGTGGAACTATCAAAAACATTTGTATCTCATTGTCGGTAGTGTATCCGTACAACCACCATCAGCACATAACCAGTTCAAGAGGTAGCGGAGAAGAAGAAGAATTACAAGATGCCAGGAAAGAAGACTGACGCATCAGCTCCCAATCAACGTCCTCCCCGAGGCGTTGTTGGTTAAGCGTGCGGGGCCATGTTGTGCATTACGCCAGCAATTCCCTTGGATTCGAGCTCCCTTCCCCTCTCCGTTCCTCGCGAAGCCTCGGTTCTAACAATGCAAAGGGATGGTAAAGATAATCTAGTACAGCCGAATGGGCTTCCCCATCGTGGTTTTGATGTGCAGAGACTTGACATTCTGCCAGTTCTTTTTGAGGAGAGAGACGAGGAAGTTGATGCCTGAAGCCGGAATTAATGATGGTCCGGAATAATACAGGGAAAGATACGCACTAAGCATGACATTACCGAGCACCTGGTCGTCCGTCATCTCGATGTGACCGACAGCGACACCCAAGCACAAGACTTTCTTGAGCTGGAACTTGATGGTCGAACGGACCTCGGTGATTTTGGTGTTGAGGTCCTCAGAGTGGGACACGGGGGTAGGGAACTTGCCGGCCTTGGAGAGACCGGGACCCAGGAGACGAGGAATCTGCTTGATGAGGGTTTCTGATGAAAGGAAAGCGTCATACTTCTTTGCGAGCTTCTTGACCAGCTTCTTGTTCTTGTTGAGCCTGTTGGGATGGACAATTAGCTCAAGTCAAAAGTAAAGGGGGAACAGCACACACTTCTTCAGGTCATCGACAGACATATACTCGAGATCGATTTGTTTCGCACGATCGATATCGGCGGCGTCGGCAAGAATGCAGATGGACATGCGCGGGCGAGGAACATTGGGGAGTCTAGACCAGTACCCGGTTAATTTACCAGGACAAAAATTTTCACCAGGGAAAGCTGACCTAACGGTTCCAGAGAAACGCTTGTCGCGCTGGGGATCGTAGTTCTTGAGACCGATCTGCAGTTCAACAGTCTCAACGAATTTGCGTTTCTGCTCGCCATTTGCCTCAGCAAGCAGCTCTTTAACGGAGCCCCGCACGCTAGACACCGAGAGTTTGGAACTGGTTGAATATATCAGTGTCCGAGTTGCTTTCCCAGAGAGCGACAGCGACAAACCTCATGCTTGATGATAGATTTAGCCTTGAGGGAAGAAGCGGCCGTTGCTCGACGTTGGATATGCGAATATCTGGTGGCGTGGATGAGCTGTACAGTTTTCCGGCTGAATGCCGGTACCCCTAACCCAACAATGGGGTTTCCTCTTTACATAAGCAATTCGAGTGTGGGTGGTCAGCGCGTGGTAAGTTAATCGCGAGTCCTCGATAATGACGAAGGGTTCATCCTCGCAAAGTCCAGTGGATCCGTGGGATCAGCCAACCACAGTAAATTTGAATGTTTAGGGTCGCAGCGGTATTAATTAATCACCATATCAGAGCCTCGGTCCCCGCCAGCGAGCACCACCGCCAGCACCCTCCGTAGTACGAGATGACTGGGAAGAAGATGATGACGACGAGAATGACAGTAGCAGAAACGTTAATTCAACATCAGATACCCCTTCCTTGGTCCCCGACCATATTACAACACCCCCAGGTGCCGAAGAAAACAGAAAAATATGGGAAGCTGCGTGGGTTATTACCTACCAACTGCAGGTCTTGATCTCTCATTGCAAGATTCTAGGAATGCTAAGGTGGCTGCCCCAATGCCCACCCTGGTTACATCCAGGACGTCTTCCGTAGTACCCCCTCCAGTAGCAGCTTTCCAATCTTCCCTACGCATCCTCAAACGGCCTCAAAGTTCGTCACCGTCGCAAGGGAGTCCAACAACATCGACACCCCCAGGGGAGTCGTTGCAGGAACGAGAGGCGCGGTATGCAGCTGCGCGGGAAAGAATATTCGGGGCTGAGGCTTCAGGGAGCGGGGACGAGCGTGCAGGCGGAGGGAGCCGGAGTGGTGAAAAGGCTAGCAGTAACCATGTGAAGATACTGAGGGAGCCTAAGGCACCTGAACCACCGGACTCCAGGGAAGCGGGGTCAATCATCTGGGTTCAAAGGGAGGGGCGGGAAGGCACCATCCTCGACTCGTCCGCCAGCTAACCCCTGAGGATATGTATTTTATTATTTTGTACCAGTAGCTGTCCACGTGAACGGCCATCTTATCGTCCCCCTTTTAGAACTCATCGACTGCATAAGGTACAAATGCCCCATTCTCTAAGCCTTGGCCCTTCCACGCTCACCCTTCTCACACAGATTCTCCAACACAATCATGGCTGCACCCTCTGAATTCCTCAAATACATTGACGACAATGCCAACGTCTTCATCCAGCGCCTCGCAGATGCAGTCGCCATCCCAAGGCGGGTATTGATCTCGCAACCCTCCTGCTCACGCTCATAAGTCAACAGCATCAGCGGCGATGCCTCGCGCCGCCAGGATGTCATCAAGATGGCTTACTGGCTGAACGATCAGCTCAAGGGCTGTCGGTGTGACTACCCATTTCGCTGAACTTGGGACCCAGGACATCGAGGGCCAAAAGCTTCCCCTTCCACCTGCCATCCTTGGCAAGATTGGAAACGACAAGAACAAGAAGACTATCCTCATATATGGTCATTTTGACGTCCAGCCCGTGAGTGTCACTTCGATCTGGGATTACATGCTCATCTTTGATGAATTGAGAGGTAGGCAAACAAGAGTGATGGCTGGGATACGGAACCATTCAAGCTTGTCATCGACGAGAAGACTGGCCGCTTTGATTGGCCGTGGTGCATCTGACGACAAGGGTCCAGTCCTCGGATGGGTCAATGTCCTACAGTGGCATCATGAGAACAAGAAAGGAACTTCCTGTCAACCTTCGCTGCTGCTTTGAAGGGATGGAGGAAAGTGGGAGTGAAGGCTTGGACGAGCTCGTCGCAAGAGAAAGCAAGCCGGGAGGCTGGTTTGATGGAGTAGATGCCGTTTGCATTGTGCGTACAGATTAATCAGTTTGCGTTCTTTCTTCCTTCCCTCATCGTGGACCAGTCCGATAACTACTGGCTTAACACAAGAACTCCGGCGCTCACCTACGGCCTCCGCGGTTTAACCTTACTTTAGGCTTACGGTTTCCGGTCCCGCAAGAGATTTGCACTCAGGGGTCTTCGGGCGTACGGTACACGAGCCGATGACCGATCTTATCCATCTCATGGGTCGACTGGTTAATAACGAGGGCCGGATCCTCATACCTGGCGTCGAGGAGCTTGTCGCGCCTCCCACGGAGGAGGAAAGGTAGGCCTCGCATTCCACATGTTGATTCGAGTTCTGATTAAGCCACGACATATAGGAAGATCTATGCTTCGTTAGACTATTCGACGCAAGACATTGAGGAGGCAGCGGGGGCAGCTATTGCGCTATCCGATGATAAGGTGGACGTGCTGATGGGAAGGATGAGATACCCGAGCTTGTCATTGCATGGCATTGAAGGGGCCTTCGGCGGAGTAGGCGCCAAGACTGTCATTCCAGCAAAGGTGTCGGGTAAATTCAGCATTCGGTCAGCCATCTTGTCCCTCTCCGTCAGTCAGACCTAAAATAGTGCAACAGACTTGTTCCGCCCCAGACGCCGGAGACGGTTGATCCTCTGGTGATCAAGTACGTGGAAGAGGAGTTCAAAAAGCTGAAGAGCAAGAACAAGCTTGAGATTGAGAACCTGCACGGTGGAAAGCCTTGGGTGACTGATGTAAACCATTGGAACTTTGAGGCGGCAAAACGGGCGACCAAGGTAGGTGGGATGGTTTTCTGATGAATCCTCCTGACCCCTGTTGTAGTCGGTCTGGGGGCTAGATCCAGATCTCACAAGAGAGGGTGGATCAATCCCGGTGACCCTGACTTTTGCAGAGTGTCTGGGGGTGAATGTCTTGTTGTTGCCTATGGGACGAGGTGATGATGGAGCACAGTAAGTCTCCTCCCAGGAAACACGTTCAATGATGATGAAGCTCAGCCACTGGTAGTTCGACAAACGAGAAGCTTGATAGGTCAAACTACATCGAAGGGGTAAGTTGGCCGCCCTAATGAATGCGAGCGCTTTTACTGACAGGGCTTGCAGACGAAATTGCTCGGAACCTATTTGTATGAAGTCGCTGCGTGATACTGCTGAGCGTAAAGCGAAAGCTAGCCGGCGCGAGGACTAAGGAGGGATGGTTCATTTGATGGCGCTCCTCAAACCGCGTGTATGTATGTAGTATGTAAACAAACGCGTCCCTTGCTTGATGGTCGCAGGAAGTCTTGGGAAAGACGAGGGAAGATAAGGCAGGAGCTGACATCATCTGCCCGTTGTCAAGAACGGGTACATTGACCGCTTGACTGGCTAACAACTGCCGTCCGGCAACTAGCCCAATTTGGAACTAACGGAGTAGAACGATTTTAACCCCTCAATGCGTTTTTTATATCTTCCCTTGTTTCTTGACCAACCACTACCGCCTTCTCCTCTCCTGCCTCCTCTCCTCTAACAGCAATGGCCCCCGTCAAAGTTTCCAAAGTCTGCTGCAGTGAGCTCAACCCACCCGCTAATGAGCTACCCTCCACTAATGAGTTGTCTTGGGCAGTCGGTGCTGGTTACGTTGGTATACCCCCCTTCCTCCCATACACGTGTCATGAAAGCGACCTGACGCGCCTTTTCCAGGTGGACCGACATGTGCTGTCATCGCCCTCCGGTGCCCACAGATCCAGGTCACAATCGTTGATCTCAACCAAGCCCGTATCGATGCATGGAACAGTCCTGACTATAAACTCCCCATCTACGAGCCTGGCCTGGAGGACGTTGTTCGTCAAGCTCGCGGCCGCAACCTTTTCTTCTCCACTGATGTGGACAAGGCCATCGAGGAGGCAGACCTTATCTTCGTCAGTGTGAATACCCCAACCAAGAAGAGTGGAGTCGGTGCTGGCTTTGCCGCTGACCTAAAGTGAGTAATGAATTGGATCATCCCCTCGTGTTCTCAGCGGCGTTGCTGGTTGTTTCATATATGCGCCGATTCTGATTTTCGGGATTACCTATATTACCCTCGGAAGTCGGTTACTGATCACAACGTGTTTGCCCGCAGCTATGTCGAGCTTGCAACACGCCGAATCGCGACCGTCGCGACCAGCTCAAAAATTGTTGTTGAAAAGTCCACTGTACCATGCCGTACTGCGGAGTCTATGCGCACCATTCTCGAGGCCAACTCAAAACCCAACTGCCGCTTTGATATCCTCTCCAACCCCGAATTCCTTGCTGAGGGAACTGCCATTCAGGATCTCTTGAATCCTGATCGCGTCCTTATCGGTTCGCTTCAGACACCGGAAGGTATTGCCGCGTGTGAGAACCTCGCTGCCGTTTATGCAAACTGGGTTCCGTAAGTTTGCATTATTGTCGTGCTACGACCTTGTAACACTCAATGAATGCTACATACGCAGGAGGGACCGTATCCTCACTGTCGGCCTTTGGTCATCCGAGCTTTCCAAACTCGCTGCTAATGCTATGCTCGCTCAACGTATTTCCTCTATCAACGCACTATCTGCTATCTGTGAATCTACCGGTGCCAACATCGACGAAGTTGCGCATGCCATTGGTTATGATTCACGCATTGGCCCCAAATTCTTGAAAGCCTCCGTCGGTTTCGGTGGAAGTTGCTTCCAGAAGGACATCCTCAACCTGGTCTACCTCTCCGAAAGTTGCCATCTTCCCGAGGTCGCCGCCTACTGGAGGCAAGTGGTAGAGATGAACGAGTACCAGAAGAGGAGGTTCTCTAAGCGAGTCGTTGATACCCTCTTCAACACCATTACCGGCAAGGTCGGTGTTCGATAGTTTCTGCCCTCATTATATTGACCTATTGTTGAAACCCACGTAGCGTATCGCTGTCTTGGGCTTTGCTTTCAAGGCTGACACAGGTGATACACGCGAGTCAGCTGCGATTACACTGATCAGGGATTTCTTGTCCGAGAGAGCCCTTGTCACCATCTATGACCCTCAGGTCGAGCATGATCAGATCTGGGCAGATCTTCAGGAAGCTACCCCTTCTGTTCCTCTTGATCATCGTGAGTGCCTTTTTGTCATCGACGAGGAAGGTGTTTGATGTATCCGTGACTATCCAGTCAAGAAACACGTCACGATCTCGACCTCTGCTATTGAAGCGGCCAGAAATGCGGATGCTATTGTCGTCGCGACAGAGTGGAAGGAATTCAAGGGAATTGACTGGCAGGAGATCTACAAAAACATGAATAAGCCTGCATTCGTCTTCGATGGGCGGTTAATCATCGATGCTGAGAAGTTAAACAGCATCGGATTCAAAGTGAGCTTTTCCTTCGAACAGTTTGCCTGTCACTACTGATAATGTGGAAAGGTTACAATCATTCGGTCGCCCCTCGACAATTCCAATTTAGTCACCATTTCAAGCTCCCTCCATTTCGTTGGCGTTGGTAATTGACCGAGTGATTCGAGAGGAACAAGTACCCTACAACCCACACCATCCACATAGATTTTTTTTCCCTTGTACGGATGATTCAATTTTTTCGTTCGCTTTTGTCCATACGTAACATCAGACATGTGTTTAAGTCGCTTTGATTGCCTTGTCGTAATTCCAGGGGGTGATTAAACTCGTGCAGCTAGCGGTCACTTGCAAGTTTGATTAAACAATGATCAAAAAATATGTCCCAGGGAGGATTCGAACTTCCGGCTTCTCGGAGAAGTAAGATGACCACAACGAGATGATTTGACCACTAATCGACAAGGACTTTCGGAATTCAGGGTCAAACCTGGATGTATATCAACAACCTGGTCCAATAATCCCTTCCAACAGGTCCCCTGTGGGTATACTTGCCCAGACAATATACAGAATGAGCACCAGTTTAGGCTGGCGGCATATTTATGTATAGAGCCCTCCCTGAAACCAAGGGTGAGCATGCATGTTTTGTGATCTCCCTAGGGTGAATAGACTTCGGGTGTCTCAGAAATGAAGATGCCACGGATTGGCCGAATCAATATGATAAGGCAACGGCACTGGCGAACGGTGCTTCAAGCCAGCAGCCGCATCCTACCTCTCGATTATGACCAGAACATCATCCCAATCCGCGCCCAGCCCAGCGTTCCAAGAAACAGGCACTGAATATAACAGTATGTGTGATCGGTGGCTTCAAATTCGTCAACGATATCTGAACCAATGCGACCCCCACCCAATAAACCACCTAGACGCAGTTCTACATGCTATTTTGAGGATGCTCCTATGGTTATGTTTCTAGTGAGCCACCCTTGTAGAACTTTCCTTGGTGTTATATTCCCAATGGATTGAAGACCGTCTCTTCACCACTTCCTCATGAAAGGATCAGCTGTAGCTGCTAGCATGTTCATAGGAAGGGGGTATAAGACCCGATAGGATGGCCAATGATCGACCTATAACATTGCCTGGAGTAACTGTGAAAAGATTTGAAGCACTTCTAAACTACTGGTACCCCGTCAGCTGGTTCCGTCCATTTTGCTCAACACAACTCTGGCTGTTCCTACCGCTACAATATAATCCTCGTACTAAGGTGGATTTGCAACAGTCGAACCTGGAAGGATACTTGGAGCTGCTGAGCATATCCCGCCGATTTCTCTTAGACGGGATCACTTTTCACCCCAACGACTACGGCCAATGTTAAGTCCAATTCCCATCACCGAAGGGATCGTTTTCGGGGGAGAAGTACGAGCTTGAGGAGTGGTTACTCTCTGCACACGAAGAATTGCCCGACCGCATGAGAACCTTGACACCGGACGAGGCAGAACTATTGGGTCCCCAGAATGTTATTCGCGACTTTCAGAGGAAGGATGCATTATATAGAGACCACTTGGAGCGGGCCGCGGCGCTCGAAGATTTGCCACTGTCATCTGTTAAATCTTCCAAAACCCTGGTAAAGGAGTACTTTTCATATGCAGGGCAACGAATTATTTTTGTATGACCTGCAGCAGTCAGTTTTCTTGTCCCATGCCCCAGAAATTGTGTGGGTTAAGCTGCGAACAAGTGCGAATTGCGATGCGGTCGGAGGCCTGTGGCGCTGTCTCATCCATTGATGAGCTGGCCCTAAAGAAAACAAAATTGCCAGGATATTCTATGATCGGCTTTCGAGCGCTCGCTAAGGGTTCAGATGGGACTACACATGTACTATATATTATGTGGGATTCAGCCGTACTCTTTATTTTCGCAACACATACCATTCATTCGTCACCGTTTCAGTGATATGAGTACATGGGGGTGGGTGGAAATGTCAGACTATGATTAACGTCTTGTCTATGTCGGAGGCGGGCTTTCAACTTCATATTGAGCGTGTACAATCGGCGCTGGGCAAGGCTGGATCCAGTTCACAGTTTTCTGGGTAAATAGATTATCCATGATTGATTGTGGCTTCCGCGGGTTGGTCGGATATGCTAGACGATGGAATTATTGGTGGTGCATTGAATTTGCTTTGTGGGGAGCGACTCTGTTTTTGAATCTTCGGCACTTGAAGCGTTGAAAACTTGAACTTCAGCCAGCGGTCACTCTTTTATCATAAGGATTCGCAAAGACTAGGACCTTGGTGGGTGTACGATCCCTAATGTCTCTCTCTTTTACAATACTTCCTGTAACGTCTCATACCAAATTAGCGAGGGTACTTCTTCATACCTATTGCCACCATTCAATGTTGCTCTCTATAGGCGTCAACAAATCTCCTCCCGTGATCTGCGCACTGCCTCGTCTTCCGAGAACAGCATGAGCGTCTAACATAAGAGCATTTGCCTTCCTTAGCACTACAATGGACGTCCAGCTATCCACTCACCGTGATTCATCGAAGGGTAAGAGGTCATTTCTGCGAAGGATTTTCTCGTCCAAGCGTCCCCCACCACCTTCGCCTTTACCCGGCACCCAACAACAGGGGAACAGCATACGATACGTCGCACACAACAACTAGCGAAGTAGCGGGCAATCAGAGTGCGGTGGAACATGGGTTCCAGCTACCAACTACGAGCACAGTGCTAGCCAGCGGTGTATTGTCTGGGCCGAGCACGTCCAGCCAACAGACACACTTTCCAGGGAGCAGCAGGATGATAACTCCCGAGCCAGGAACCGCAGCCCCCAAGTCGGGCGGTGGGCAAAACACCACTTCTGACCAGCTGAATCGTGTGTGATACATGATATATTTCTGAGCTGGATCCAGCTCACATCTTGATAACGCAGATTTGTCCCCGGCATCCGGTTCATTTGGTATTTTGCATGGTGCCCACGGCATCAAGATGGATAACCCAACTTTTGTTGAAAAGAACAAAGTTGTCTACAAGATCGAGAAACCTTTCAGTGATAGGAAATTTCTCGAGAAGTTCTTTGAAGACATCGACCATGATGGAACAGGTGCGACTCAATCGTTGACACAACTTTTCATCTACTAACACAATGCTACAGTCCTCCTCATCCTTGACAAGAAACGAGTCAATGGCGCTGAGATGGACTCCTCCGATCGCGACCCACCACCTCGATGCCACCCAGAGACGCGTAAAGGGCTTCGCGAAACCCTCAGGGCTTGGCTTTCAGATGATCAACGTTGTTGGAACTTTATCTGGCTCTCAGGGCCTGCTGGTGCGGGCAAGTCAGCTGTTGCCCAAACCTTTGCCGAGCATTGCCAGGAACTCGGGCATCTGGGAGCGTCCTTCTTCTTCTCCAGGCAGAAGAGAGGATACCGCCAAAGGTTTCATTGCCACCATCGCGTATCAGCTCGCGGAGCAGGATGCCGGGTATAACAACCTGATCACGCGCATTCTTGCCCGTAGTCCAGCGATTCTTGACAAGGCCCTCCACATTCAGTTTCAAAAGCTCATTGTTGAACCCTTCGCTGTTCTCTCTGCCCAGTGTTTCGAGACAGATACTATCCGCAAGCCTCTCGTGATCATTGTGGACGGTCTGGATGAATGTAGCGATGAGGATGCTCAGTGTCAAACTATTCAACTCATTGGTGAATACACTCGACAGTCTACCCCCGACCCTTTCCCGATCCTTTGGCTTCTCTGCAGTCGCCCTGAGTGGTATATCAAACGCACGTTCGCCCAGGCAGATCCACCCTTCCAGTGCGGTCGCGAGGCTATCACTTGCGATGCTGCTCAAGACTGCCGAAGACGTGTACCTAATCCTGAAAGACGGCCTTCAGAATATCCGGAATAAGGCCTCCTGGAGCCTCTCTGGGGGACAGACGCACTCTCCAATGGCCTCTAGAGTCCAAACTCCAACGACTCGCACAGAAGGTTGGAGGACTTCCTGCCCTCGCCTCTACTGTCCTCAGGTTTGTGGGCGATGGCACCGGAGCACCTGACTCGCAGCTGGATATCTGTCTCATGTTCCTCGAGACAACGGGAGAGCTGATTGAGGTTAATCCCTTAGGCGCTCTTGATGCATTTTATCGACAGATTATGTCCCGCGTTTCTCAATCCTATCTTTTCTACGACTCGAAAGATCTTAGCATTCTACGTCCTTGCTCCTTCTTTCCAGCCTTTTCTTTATGACGGAAATAACCGGATCTTAGAGAATGTCTCGGAAGTTGCGTGCTTCCTCGGGATCGACAAGGATACATTCTTCTTGGCTCTTCAGACTCTCCATTCGGTCGTTTATGTTCCTCCCGCTGAATTGGCCCACACCGAACCTCTCAGATTTTACCACAAATCGTTCTCCGATTTTCTCGAAGATCCGGCGCGATCCCGTTCGTTTACCGCAGACCTAGACCAGGCCCGATACGATTTTGCAGTGTCATCTCTCCGCTGGAACGATCATTTTCTCCGGGATAATTGCAAACTTGAAGGTTGGCCTTATGTCCTTTCCCTATGGTTCTGACATTCTCATAGAATCAGACTGCACATGCAATGGTTTCCCAGTCAAGGCACCTCATTGGGTCAGCGATTTGTCTTGGCAACGATCGTCGGTCAAGTCAGGATCGCATTAAATTATTCGCGAAGGCGAATTGCTGGAAGCTGTGCAGGAGTGTACCTGATTCCGAAAGGCCCGGAATTTCTGCAGAACTTGCCAAGTTCAGCTTCTGTCATCTCTTTCCTGCCTTCAGTTCTAAATATGAAGACGATTATTTCTGGTCCCTTGTGGAATGGCTCTGGGAAGGTCAGGTATGCCGACTCCCATATTCTATCACGTTGCATGTTTCCGTTTACGCAACCGAAACTTCAGGATGATCGTGAACAAGGCCTCGTCCGACTTAGGCCGTCATCTCAATTAGATCAAAGTCTGGTATCCAGCCCCAAACAACTGTCGTCCCCCCCTTCTGAAAGGCTCGCGCTAAACCAGACTCATGGGAAATTGATTCCCTATTTTTTCTCTCCTCACCAATGTGCGGTACGCCCTCAACCCCAGGATTCTGCAGAAGATGGTGGTTTGGCTCGGTACAGGAGAGCGGACTGTCCTAGCCTACGGCCTCTCCGACGAGAAGGAATCAGAAAAGTTGCTTACGGAGATGTACCCACGTACATGCCAGTTGCGTACGGAGATGTACATACGTACATGCCTCAAGAAGCTGAACCCCGGGGTTCCAGTATGAAATCCTGCGATATTTGTATGCGCAACTGTAAGCGGAAGAACTAGTCCTCATCGCTCTTATATTATTTACCTTTATTTCTCCCAGATTCGAGACTGAGTACTGTCGGTGGTCTCCTTTGTCCCCTGCGACTATGGTTGCCTCAGCGGTGCACGATTTGACAAATCTTGACATCGATGACAGGACGTTATCGGACTTTTTGTTGATGGACGTTTCCTGTGACAAAAGAGTTCGAGATTTGCTTCACTATTCCCAGGCTTTCCAAGAACAAAAATACTATCCGCCAATCTATCGGACCTTCGTTTTTTCGAGATATTCTCCGATTTCGTGTTCCCTCAATATCCTCTAGAATCGTAAGTAGAGCGTTTGATTGCAGGGGACCTCGTGCTGATTATTTCCATGATAGTTACACACGAATGCTTAGGGTGTCTTTGGTGTCTTTTGTGAACTCGCGTACGGGCCCCGCGATCTCTGGTTCCGGTGACCCTGACGGAGGAGATGGATCATCTGACAGCGACGATGGAGATAAATCTTTGGAAATCGATAGCAGCGACGAAAGTGACACGTTTTATAGTTTGACCGGAACAGAACCAGAAGACGGCAAGACTGATAATGGCGCTGGGAGTGGGGACGGTACTGACTGGAGTGATAGTAGTTTCGAGGAACGGGACAAGTCCGAATGCAGCTAATGGGGAGGAGGACAATGAAAACACACTCCTTTAATCCGCTATACTCTTCAAATTCGGGACGTATATAATCTATTAGGTGTTCTCACTTGGCGTTCTCATACCTCTTTGCAAAACACAGCGGAAAGTCGAGTCGCTATACTTCAATGAACCACGACAGAGGGAGTGGAAGCTGTCTTAAGTTGTGAGCAGGATGGCCAAAGGACTCGATTAAATATTCGACGCCGTGAACACTCCGTCTCCTGCCTTATGCTGCTCTGACATGATGTTTATGACTGCATGAGCGCTCGCCCTTTTCAGGGTCCTGTCCATGTACTGTACATACGCTTTCCATTCTGCAGTGTAGCCGGTTCCCGGTTACGGCCCGGCTTACACCGGAGTTGTCACGTTGCCGGGTGTTTTTTTGCTCAATGACCTCACTCAGCCTGCAATCTCACAAGACTCAGCTCGTTGCCACCGCAGTTGCCTGCATCGCTCGCCACTGCAGCTCTCCTGGCATCCTACAACCATTACACCAAGAAGAAACGCAGAAAGCACCTTGAAGAGGATGTCAGACGTTCCTTGACTGAACATGACGTTGCTTCCAGCTCCAACCTTTCAACGCTGCAGTCAGTCGTCGTCGACAGCATCACTTCACCTGAGGATGTGCCTGACGAACCCGAATACGATGAGGAACTCATAAGGGAACAACTCGCGAGAAATTACGCATTCTTTGGCGAAGAGTCTATGGCCAAAATACGAAGCGCTCGTGTTGTAATCGTTGGAGCTGGTGGTGTGGGCAGCTGGGCAGCCGTAATGCTTGCCCGATCGTGCGGTGATTTTCCTCGTCTACGCTCCCTCTCGCTAACCCTGAACGACAGTGGTGTGAGCAAGATCAGGCTCATTGATTTTGACCAAGTTACTCTCTCTTCTCTCAACCGTCACTCCACGGCTGGCCTGGCTGATGTGGCCACTCCAAAAGTCAAATGTATCGAGAAGGCATTAAAGAAAATATGCAGATGGGTCGAGGTTGACTGCCCGCATCGAATTATGGCAGAAAGAAAGTGGTGGTGATTTGTTGGAGGGCGCAGATTGGGTCATTGGTTTGTTAATTGCTCCTTCTCTACCTCCGAGTAACTAATTGTCATTGTTCGCTAGACGCTATTGATAATATACAGACAAAGGTCGACCTACTCAAGTATTGTCACGATAGAGGCATCAAGGTGCAGGCCTTTTTCTATTCTTCTGCCAGGGCGACTCCCATTGACCACAGTGAATAGGATATTCTCGTCTATGGGTGCTAGTGCAAAGTGCGATCCGACGCGGATACAGATCAGTGACATTTCCCATACCTATTTATGATCCCCTAGCTCGTTCGGTCCGTCGGAGGCTCCGTCTGTTGGGTGTCAACAGTGGCATACCTGTCGTGTACTCCACCGAAGTTCCCGGGGACGTGAAACTTCTTCCTTTGCCTGAAGAAGAGTTTGAAAAGGGTCCCGTCAAGGAGCTTGGAGTATTTGATGATTTCCGGGTCCGAATTCTACCCGTACTCGGTACGCAGTCCCTGCGAGTTGCTAGCTCAGTCATTCACTGTTTTCCAGGCCCGTTACCTTCAATATTTGGGCTATGTGCAGTAACATATATCCTATGCGAGCTCGCTGGAAAGCCTATCTTCAATCCATTGTCCGTTAAGAACCGAAAGAAGTTGTATGAGAGGATGTATCGCGATATGCTTCATCGAGAATCCCAACTTGCCGGCCAACAACTCAAGTGCGTTTCCTTGATCATTTGTGAACATCTCTGTTCTCATTCTCCTCTAGCAGGCTTCCTATTGATGAAGATGATGTTGGCCTGATATTTGAGGATCTCTACCGCGGACGGAGCGCAGTACCTCCTCACGAAGTACCTCAGCGCCCAACGATCGTCAGATGGGATTTCCGCAAGCCCGTCATAATTGACAATTGCGTGATATTCGAGTTTAAGGACGCTGAAAAGCACACCAAGGCATGTTGGAGTGCCACAGGAAACCATGTGGACCCAGGCAGCATTTGGGGGGAGAAGGTTCAGGAAGTCGTGAGGCGTAGAGCAGAAGAAGCGCGCAAAATCATGGAATGGGTAATGTGAGATAATGTCCCGTTTGTTGCACATGTCCAATGGTCGTTGACCATTAGATGAACTTTGTTGGTCTGTATTTGATATGTCCACCGGCTGACACTTGCCATTTCGTAATCTAGAGTACCGTAAGTTACAGTAAATCCCATGGGTCCCGTGATCGGACTCACTCGGATTGCCGCATCTTGGCCAAGAGTCCTTCCAGTGGACCTTCAGGCTGCGAAATGTGTTCGCGGTCAAGGCAATGCCATCCGATTCAGGACACACCGAATAAACACCGTTGAGTGGGGGGGCACTTTGAGCTGGCACCTTCCAATAGATGGGAAGTTTCCTGGGAAACCGACCCACGGAGACTCTGGTCCAACTCCCACCACCTAAACACCCCCTTGTGAAGCGGAACAAGATGTCTCGCCAGGTCCACAAGGAGACGACTATTGAGGATTGGGCGCACTCAGAGAACTACTTTAATTCATTCCTCCTTCCAGCAGAAGATCCTGTCCTTGATATTACCGTTGAGAGGAGCAGACAGCAGAACCTGCCAGATATAGCTGTCAGCGCTGCCCAAGGGAGATTCTTAAACCTCCTGCTTCGATCCATTGATGCCAAGAGAGTGCTAGAAATTGGTACCCTCGGAGGGTGAGTCTTCTGCTCATGAAATCGAGCGAAGGACTCATTCATTAATGATATAATTTCGGAAATGAAAGATACTCTGCCATCTGGCTGGCCAGAGCACTTCCGGATGATGGACAAGTCGTAACGTTAGAGTTCAATGAAAAACACGCCCAGGCAGGCACAGTCACAACCTCTGCTACTCACTACTTGAAAGAGTATTGAGTGCTCCGACAGGTTGCAGTCCGAGGACATTGCCTAACGCAGGACTTACTTCTAAGATCAAGATCATTATCGGCAGAGCAGGTCGACATACTCACGACGCTCGAACCCTCACCACCCTTCGACCTCGTCTTTATCGATGCAGACAAGCCTTCAAACCTCGATTACTTCAACCACGGAAAGCGGCTAGTTCGCTAGCGGTGGTGTCATCGTGAGTATTCTATCGGCCCCTTTTCTCGATTTGCGACCCTGGGTCAGTCGGTTAATTATCGCTGATGACATCCCACCCGGACGCGTGGGCAGATCGTCGACAATGTGGCCCGTTATGGTCGGGTATCCGATCCCGAGTACACAGATAACAATGTCGAGGGTGTTCGCCGGCTGTTGCGTGCCGTTAAAGACGATAAACAAGTCGATGCCACTGTCGTTCAGACTGTGGGTGTGAAAGGGTATGATGGGTTCTTGTATGCGTTTAGGAAGTAGAACTCAGGTATCGCGGGAAATGTTGGGGATGGCAATATGTATTGTCCGACTCGCGTAAAGTTGCTGAATATATCATGTTCAAAGCCCCCAAGCTGCGCATTGTTTCAAACCTCAAATGTTCAAACGTTATGCATAGAGACACCAACTATGGCATACAATTAATGGTATGAAAAATACATACTATCATCCAAGTTACCTACAAATGACAACTAGGGCGTTAGCGGCTCCAGCTCGCACTGGGCTTGATCGTTTATCTATGTATAAGTACAGGAGAACGAAGATACTGGGTACAACCTATTAGTACACACACACACAAGTGACGGCGGGTATCGCGTTAGGTGATCGGTGATAAGGATTTCATCATCAAGTCAAGGGGATCAGCATCCTGCGCTGTGGGCCAAGGAAACAGATAGGTAATAATAGCCCCGACCAAGAAGCCAGTGACCATACAGCCTGCCGTCTCGATTGCAGTTGGCCGGCCTGCGGAAGAGTTGTTCCTCGTCGACATCGAAGGTCGAGACGTCAAACTCTAGGGGTTCGGCAAAGATTCCGGATCGAGGCTTGGGAGGGAGGTATTGTACGTCTTCTGGGGCTGATGGCAATGGAGCGATGACGAGCGTAGGAGATCCACACGGTGAGTTGTCTGTGTCCGGGATCGTGTCCATTGTCTCGTGCAGTGTTTTTCTGTAGGTAGTGTCTTCGTCGACTTGGGTATCATCGTCGACGTCGCTTTCATCACCATCGCTATGGGACATGATCATTGTCCAGGAATCATCATCGTCAATGGGCGACGGCGGTAGCGGCAAACATTCCGGTGGTATCTCTGAAGCCGTAGGATAATTTTTAGGAGAGGAAAATGGGGGTAGATCTCCAGAACAAACTTCAGATAGAGGAGTAGATGAGGTGTGGGAGCGCTGGGGTTGTATGAGAAGTGGAGATAGTGCGATCGACCTTGGCTGTGGTTGCGAGTTGGCATTCTCAGCAACAATTCCAAAAGAAGGGGGAGGTGCCATCGCCAATGTCGGGACGTTGTGGTAGTGGGAATGATTGAGTGGCAATGACGTTTAATGGAGTGATGACTGCAGCGCTTAAGGGAGTAGATGCAGGGACAGATACTGACCGGGCTTCGGAATCCTCGACAGCCGGTGCTCTTTGGTGAGTTGAAATCGGGCGTCCTGGATTCCTCGAAGGGCGAGCGGGAGGGACGAACACAGGAGCTCGAGGAGAATCAGGGGGGGTCAGAGGAGTATGTGTCTTTGATGATGATGACTCGGGCAAAACGTGAGCCGACACAAGTGATGGAACGTCCCTCGGTGGGGATTTTGCCGGGGCGTTCGGACTAGTAGACAACGTCAGCGTTGGTCGTCCTGTTTGATTCGCCCTTGGACCTCGCTTGCTCATCGAGCTGATTTTCGCTTCGTACGCTCTCACCACATCGTGTAATTCGTCAACAACCCCTTGGAGTCGTGAGACCTCGTCCCTTGGCCCTAAACCCGTGCTTTTCTTGTAGTTCCTGGCAAAGCGTGGTCGCCATAGCGTGTATCAAATCGTGGAGTTCAGAGTGTTCGCGTATCCACCACTGTCCGGGCCATTGTGCAATGACTAGAAGTAAGGGATGATATGGTGTTCACAGCCTTATCAGCTATCAATATCGACCATACGGTGGAACCAAGGGCGTAGGAAAGCCAAGGCTAACGCCAAGGAGCCCGCCGTGGTATCCGCTAAGCGTTCTTCAGCACCTAAGCCAAGAAACCGGTTGGACATGTCGCGGCAAAAGCGTCGATAGCTGGGTTTCTTCTCTGTGAAGTCCCATCCAATTCCGACGAGCGGATTTTCGCGATTAAGCGCGTGATATCCATGCTGCAACATATATGAGGGTAGATGTTGCAGGATGGCAAGAAGAGGTATTGATGCAAGGACGGCTGTCCCCGGTATTGAACCATAGACAAGGACCGATTGTGATTCTTGTGAGAAGCGATACCACTTCCAATAGTCACGGTTTCGGCTGGAGTATACGATTAGCAGAGCCCAGCGCCATGGGAATGTTCAGGAGGCTTACTCTTTCGGTGAACCTTTTCGTAAGAGTTGCACCGCCGTCATGGCTCGGTCAGAAACAGTCCGCCCATCAATGATAGCAACCTGGACATCCTTCTTTACTCCCTGATGAAAGCGACGCAGGGCATCCCAGATGCACCATGCGAAGCTGAATGATGTTGAGATGAATGGTGATGACATCCTTGTCGTCCAGTCCATGTGCTTCGCAACATCAGAATAGTCTGCCACCCATGAGTCGATGAGTTGCTGGTGATCTCTTATCTCCACCGGGGAGCGAGCGTATTGTTCGTTGAATTTGGGAGCGAGGAAATACGGATCGGTGTCATCGAAGAAAGGGGATCGCTCTTTGGGAGTGTATATACGGAATAAGTAGGGGTTATCTCTGAGAAGAGATACGAAATCGATATCGGCGCCAAATCCGTATTGAGGGAGGGTGCCATTGTCGCTAGCGATTGGAGAGCAGATGGTCATGGCGGTAACAAACGACGATGGAGTCGGTTCTTTCGTGTTTTGTAAGTTCAGCGGACGAGCCTCATGGACGTCGAGCGCAGCTGAAACGAGGGGCGATGCAAAGTTAATCTTTCGCGGGTGTACCTGGGTATGGGGATGGCCATCCAACACGTGTCTTCCACAAGGTTCAGGCGTGGCTCCGGAAAGGCAAGTCTGAGGTTATCGATGGCCTTTTGTGCATCGCAGGCCCCATTTCTCGAAGTGCTGAAGTTGCCAATACGCTCGCTTCAACATACTGGATGCCTCCAGACGACTCGGGCCTGTTGTAGTCCGTTGTCCAGTGAGATCAGCAGATTCTTGTTCATGACGAGCATGGCTCCAATTAGGACCCTACTCAACCTTGTTAGTTCTTGCGTTATGAATGAACACCATTGAGAGTTTCAGCGTTCAAACGTCTCAGTCCAACTGCAGATGAACTTTTCGGGCGTCGATGAACGTCAAGAGTCTGATTTCATGCCCGACTGTGGGAAAGGACGGGCAATCACAAAAGACACAAACAACGTAAAACAGAGTACTTGTTCGATGACTTCCACGCTACACTGTAAAGCACACAATTGAGCACCGGATTTCCACCGTTCTTGCTCATCTACAGGCGTCTGTTCTTGGCAGACATCATGTTATGTACTCTCCGAGTTCCACGGCCGCAAGTGATTCTTGTGCGCTTGGATCGAATCCAGGTTCTAGCTCTTCCTAGGACACGCGGTTACCCCTCAATATCCCAGCTGCTCCTAATCGCACAAAGATAATCACGCACTTTACCCAAGGTGGCTCAATTGTTCCAAGGACTGGCCAGAGAACCGGAGTTCTCTAAGCTATCGCTGCCTTCCTGCTAAGTGGAACATAACCTTGGGTCTCTATCCCATGCTGGCGCATGTGGACGTGGAAACCCTCCCACCAGGTATTTTCCTCGGTGGCTTGCCGGCGAGATACCAACAAAACAGGTTATCCGCTCGTTCATGCTCATATCAATCACCACGGCAAATTTCTTTATCAACCGGGTTGCGATCCTTCCACCCAAACCGTCGTTTATTACTCAAAGTCTCACAGATCGCCTGTACTGTTATGGTGTGGGACAAATCGACGCTCAGGGTGGCGTTTAAGCGGTAACCGGGCTTTTGATGTGCAAGATTCGTAGACTAGAGCGTCCGGAAGTCGTCTCCCTGCCACCTCAATCAACATCTTCCATTCATTTGGGTACCGGTTAGTACGTGGTCTGCTCCAACCAACGATTCTTGCCAAGGCCGAAGGCTATGCACCCAAGGCGACCAATCCCAGACTCAACATGGTGCCTTTATAATCACTCAATAGCCCATTCCACAATTCTCAAGCAATAGACCTCTATCTCCGCTCCATATCCGCTCAAAAAAACTCTTGGCGACTTCAAGTGAGCATCACATATAGCTGCTTAAACCGACAGCTGCCAAGAGTGATCAAAATAGGGAAAAATCAGAGTTATTCTTGTCCTCCATGCTCTCGTCAACGTCCGTTTTCATACACGAGGGAGCTGGTTGTAGGGCATACTAGACAACATTGACGTAGATCTATCCCAATCTAGGCGGATGCTTCCCGGCAAAAGTCAACTTTTTTCATGACTTCATGCGTTCTGACTCAATAAGATCTCCCGAACTTTCTTCGGCCGTACTCTTTATAAAAACCCTCCTAGTCCCCTCTGCTGGGTCCCTGGTGCCTCCTTGAAAGAACTCACCAGCCATGGCTAATCGTCAAGCTCTATCTCACCTTCGCAATGGCCTCGCATCACGGCTCGTCCACTCATCAGCACCGAGCCGGGCCACCGCCCTCCATGCCACTGCTGCACTCCCAATGGAAGAGCCTGAAGAGGTCGTCCTCGCCCCCATCTTCGACATCTTCGATGCACCTTCGAGGTTGGGCGAGAGCAGTAAATTCGTCCAGGAAACAATACGGGCCCGTCAACCGCGGGAGGCTGAGCCGAGCGCCACTCTCACCACCTCTTTACCACGCCCACCTCCCGCCTCCCTCCCTGCTCCCATCATGTTTGACGGACCGGCTCGTCCACGAAACCTGCCTCTTGCCTTCCAAAGGCGAGTGGAGCAGGCGTTAAGTTCAGTACCCGCCTCCACAAGGCATCACCACACTCCATCAGCTTCATCTCACGCTCCCGAACTACTTGTGGAGATGTTCGAGGGTCCCGCACGCATTACACGGTATTCCCACAGGCCATCGGGCCGACAAGGGGTAAGTCGCTCTCTAGCCATGCTCCCATACTGGCGTACTGAGTTTTTTTTTTCCGTCCAGAAAACTGGAAATCAGCTCCTATTCCTCGGACTCGCAGGCGCAGTCGGAGGCGCTGCGCTCCTCAGTAACGATAATTTTCCTATTTTACCTTCTAGCTCGAATTCTAGACGGTAGTTGACAAAGTACACTACCTAGCGTGCTTTACGTCGCAAGGCTGTGCTTATAGGCTGAGGGTTGCAGCCGAACAAAATGAGGAACGTTCTGGTCTCCTTCTGTATTATACTGCATTGGGCATTATGTAGACGGCATTCTAGATCAACGTTAGGGGTAAACAGGCGGAATTGATGCACTTGGGAACGTGTATGTTGATTATTGTCAAGGGCACGACCTGGTGGTTGAGATGAAACGAAGGGGCCCAGCGGTGGTCAGGTAAAGAGACGAGTAGCATGCACGTGTCAGATCAATATGACGGCAAAGCAGTTTAAACCTGTTGGGGCATGAACCAGCAAGGCCCGATTTCCCGGGTCGGACGGCGCTCGAGAATGGCAGAAAATGCTCGGGTTGTTGTCCTTTTGCGCTAGGTGATCTCTTTAAGTAGGGGGGGTCAGCAAGAACGGAGCTATGTTACCCACTGTCCAAATATGATTGCTATCTCTGATTGTCTTCAAGGTGGGTACTGCACTCATCAGGAAGTCGACATCGTCATGCGTGAGGTATCTCCCTGATTTATGCTGGGTATGAACGTTCACAATAACCCGTAGATTCTTTGCGAATGATACTGCCATCCCGAATTGACACTGTAAGAGGAATGACTCGGTGACGACGTAAGCTAAGCCATACAAAAGGCCTTACAAATTGTATCGGTTCTTTTATTGGTATAGGAACGCTTAGCCGTTCAAGTTTTGGACACCTCTTGCAGATAAGCTCGGTCGCTCCATCGGAGACATTACAATCAAGGAATAATAATTCCTGAAGACTATGCCCATAAGATTCCACAAGATCCTTGACGAATTCCATAGGGAGTACGGCCTTCTTTGAATAATTCTTGAGTTTGAAAGATGCCAATGGAAACGTTGTAGCCCGGAGATATGCGAGGATGGCGGAAAGGACGCCTTGGGCACCAGGTAGTCGTACATCGAGGGCAAGCCCGCGAAGATGACTGAGTTTGGAAGGGGGCAATGAATTCACTTCATTGGGTCCCTGAAAGGGAGGATCTCAGCAAGCCTCAACCAGAAAGTATGCAGAATGATGCACATACATAGATCGTCATAGACAGGTTTTCAAGAAGGGGCATGTAGCGTGTTACACGAAGAGTGCGCTGGTGACCAAGTTTAGGGCATCCAACAATATGCAAGCTACGAAGCCCATGCAACTGAGAAAGTGCAGCTTCCAGTATATCTCCATCGAGATCCATTCTCATCTACCCCACATAAGCCGATGAGGAAATAAGACATACTAGCAATCAAGGCTCACATATAGAGTCAAGTGTTTCAATGAAAGGCGCAAGCTGGCCTGTATCCACCCAGGGAGGGTTTCCGCAACACTCCATGAGCCTGACCAAATCTCGAGGGCCTTAATATTGAACAGACCGAGTAGACTTTCGGATTGCCTTGTTGTAAGGTTCGCGTACAAGGAGAGTCTCTCCAGCCTCGGTTTGTGGCATAAGGAGGAAAAGAAATAAGCTACCGTTCCTGGCACGGTTGTTTTGAAAGACACGAGGTTGTGACAGAGTTTGAGAGCTGCAGCACACTCGGGTATGAATCTGGCGTAGGGAATCACGAAAATCTCTGAAAATCAATTGAATAATGAGGCGAGTCCAGATATAACCTCGGGTTAACGCACCAATATTGTGTACGTATGCAGCGAGTTCAGGATGTACAGCGATCACCCTAAAAGGTGACATGATCTAAAAACTTGAAATTGGTGATTGAGTTCCGTCCAGACTCCAGCTTAGTGAACTGACCTTTCGATAGTGTCCAGCTGGCCTCGGATGGAGACAGATATTGGCGTATAACCGCGGAACTGCTACTTGCTGGAACGACCGACTGACCAAAGCCACTGATGCGAGATTAGATCCATGTGGAATGTACGCTAGTATTTCTTCAAGGACATCAAAGTTGAGATTTTGAGAAATTACCATGAGAGGAGGTGGAAGGGATGGGGACGAGGGGGTTTAAGCGGGCGTTTGACCAGTCGCGAGTCCACACACCCACGTCATAACGGTGTCATAGTGCAGGATAACACACCTTAAGTGTGGCGTGGACCTCCTGCGCTGACTTGTCGTCGTGGCATTGTCTGTCAGATATCCTACAATGACCTTGAGCACCCCGGCTTTTGTAGCCCGCCTTATTGCCTTATCTGGCCCTTCAAGAGGTCTATTCACTTCAGGCCCGGCGTTTCTGTGTGGTCGCCTGTTGTCGGTCGTCATATAATTAGTATAAAGAGTTGAGTGGGCGTCGACGGCCCTTCTATCTACTTACCCTATGTGTGTATTCCTGTAGGCGAGAGAAAGGGAAACAAGTGTAAAGAAAATTGGGTGCCCTATGAGTGACAGAAGTAGCCGTTCTACTACAGTTTGCCTCGGGCTCTACTAGCTTTACTTTTGGCCGCCTCTTCTTGTAATACACTGTTCATCTTGCCTCGTTCCACCGCGACCTTTGCCAATGCCTTCTCTTTCCTCCAACCAAAAACGCGTGCGTAGTCCTCAAACATTCTACGGGTTTTACTATCCGTGGCCCCTTCTGCAGCACATATTGCGGTGATCTCGTACTGCCCAGCTCTGAAACTCCGCCTTATCGCCTTATCTTGCAATTTTTTGATCTTCTCGAAACGATCCATTCACTTCAGGCCTGGTGTTTCTCTGGGGTCGACTGTTGTCGGTCGTCATATAATCAGTACTGTACAAAGGAAGTGATTAAGAAGATTCGATGACCCCGTTTTTTTCTTGCTCGTATGTGTTTCGTTGTTAATTGGTGTAGTACTTCTGCCAGTGACTGGCTGTAGCGATGGCAGGTGGCACCGGTGAGAGTGTTTCGAGGGGGTGATGTTTGGAGAAGGGAGGGCAGTGATTGCTTTTGTCTTTTTTACTGTGGTGCAGTGCCGAGATGCCGAAGATAAATCTCACATTTAGGGAATAATTGCCTCTTTTGTACTGTACGTGCAGATCATGGGTGTTGCCAGGTGTTGTCAAACTGAAAAACCCCCAGATTTTTCCAGATCTCCTACCCAGGTCATTCAGCACAAATCTTGACATCACGTCGTGCTTTTCATTGTGATCCCTAGTCGTCATTGGGCTCATAGTTAATGAAAACTAGATACACGCCGTTGGATGCCAGCAGCAGCCTTGCTTGCGGAGTTAATTTGGACTGAGCCGTGTCCAATGGGGGCCTTGCAAGGTAACTGCTTCAAAGACTCCATGAGAATATTTGAGATTAAAGGAGCAAGATTAGGGTGAGGGTAAACTAAGGAAGGGAGTATGCATAGCCCAAGTCTCTGCCCAGGTCAAGCAGCTGACATGGATGAGGAACAAACCCGGAGACGCATGCAAGTGCTAAATAGAGGTGACGGGCGGGCGATTAACCGTCTTGGGGCACGAACCAATAAGTCCCGGCTTTCCGGGTTGGACGGCGTTCAAGAATGACAGAAAGCGTCCGGGGTGACATCCGCTTGCACTAAGGTAATGTCGTTGAGTACGGAGTCAGGGAGTATCGGAAGGGATAGATAACTCACTGTCCATATACGGTTACCGTCTATGATAGTCTTCAAGCTTGGCACGGAAGCCATCAGGTAGTCGACATTGTCATGCGTCAGGTATGTCCGCAATCCATGCTGGGCATGGTTATCAACATCTATGATGATCTGTAGATGCTTTGCGTGCGATACCGCCTTCCCGAAGATATACTGAAAGAGAAGGGGAGCTAAGTGACAGTGGGAATTGAATCATACAAGAGGTCTTACAAGCTCTTTCATCGGTATAGCAACGTCCAGCCGTTCGAGTTTCGGACAGCCCTTGCAAATAATATCGATCACTTTAACGGGTACTTCACATTCAAGGAGTGATAACCTCTGAAGACTATGCCCATGGGATTCCACAAGATGCTTGACAAAGTCTACGGCGAGCACGACTTTTTTCTGATAATTTTTGAGTTTGAAGGATATCAATGGAAAGTACGTGGTCCGAAGGTATGTGAAGATAGCAGAAAGGGCATCTCGGGCGCCAGATGATCGTGCATCAAGAGCAAGTGTGCGAATATGACTGAGTTCCGAGGAGGGTAATGTGTTCACTTGATCCAGGTCCTGAAGGGGAACACCTCAGCCAACATTGACAATGCATCAAGCACGAAGAACCTACCGATACCGTCATAGACAGGTTTTCAAGAAGAGGTGTATGACGTGCTACGCGAAGAGTGCGGTTGTGGTCAACATTGGGGCATCCAATTACGTGTAAACTACGTAGTCCGGACAATTGAGAGAGCGCAGCCTCCAGTACGTCTTCATTGAGATCTTTTATCATCTATTGTACATAAGATGATGGTCGGAGGGGTAGACTAGCAGACGCGACTCACGTGTAACGTCAAGTGTCTGAGCGAATGATGCAAGCTGGCCTGAATCCACCTAGGTAGGGCATCCGCGACGCTCCAAGAACCTGACTGAATCTCCAGGGTCTTGATATTGGACAGGTTGAGTAAACTTTCGGTCTGCCTTGTTGTGAGGTTTGCACACAAGGAGAGCTTCTCCAGCCTCGGCTTGTGGCTTAAGGAAGAAAAAAAATAGGCGACCGCTCCAGGCACAGTTGTCATGAAAGACATGAGGTTGTGACAGAGGTTGAGTGCATCAGCACATTCGCGTATGAACCTGGGGTGGTTCAGTAACTTATTTGCTTTGAGGGCCTGAGGAATTGCGAAAATCTCTGCATTTCACATTAAGAACGACACAACTCGATGACCTAGAGTAACCGCACCGACGCTGCGCACATATGGAGCCAGCTCAGGATGCACCGCAATCGCTCCAAAGGGTGACATGATCTAATGTCCCCGAACCACTGAGATTGACAAGGGCGTTCCATTCCGATTCCAGGTTAACGATACTGACCTCTGGGTACTTCTTGGCTTGCCTCAGACGAAAACAGATGTTGGCGTATAGCCGCGAAACCACTGCTTCGAGGAACGACCGACTGACCAACGCTACCGATGCAAGATTGGAACCATGCGGAAGATACGTGAATATTTCTTCAAGAACATCGAAGTTGAGGTTGTCAGCAGCCACCATGTGAGAAAACAAAGGGATGAAGAGTCGAAGACAAAGACAAAGCGAGTGTGGTAAAGTTGTTTGGCTGTACAAATACATTACGTCATTATGTAAGTCTCGTTCAATCATGTTGGCTGCTGGGCAACGACGTGGAAGACCCTCCCGCTGAGGGTGGCGGAGTGTTCGCAGATATTCTAACTTTTGCTGCTAGTTCTGGGGGTAAGTGCGAGAGAAGCGTGTTATTGTGTTCCTCGACACTCTCCTATATGAAGCATTAATGAGACAACACTGGTCTACCACACCCACTTACTGTAAATATTCTAGGCCATTGGAGGGCAGAAGGTTCGCTGTTGTCAACATGGCGACTATATATTAGCATATATGGACCCGCGCCCAAATGAATGCCAGATGGATCAGAGAAAACAACTTCCTCTGAAACCTACAAGAATATAAGTACGTCATTTGTGCAAGCTTGGATGTATTCCCATCACCTCGGTGACAGCATAATCGACCGTTTTCCACCATGTTCCTTGGTTATCCTGAACGTATGAATACATCTGCTTGCGCCCAGGAAGACCCGTATGAATGAAAACAGCGCGAAGATCATACTGAACACAGCGTTAGCACGTAGAATGAACTTGGAGGGATATGGGGCCCACTCGGTGTTGCTGAAGCTCTGGACAATTGAAAACATCAGCTACTTCAGCTTGCAGTTTCTCGATCTCGTGATCGATCACTATGCGTCCGACTTGTTCAGAGGTAAATTTCCTGTAAGCTCCAGAATCACTTACTCTCGACCTTCCTCGAAATGCTTGCAAGCACATCCTTCAGTTTAGCTTTTGTTCTTTTCAAGATTTCTTCTCGCTCTTGATTATCTTCTGCTTGGGCCACATTTTCGTAATAATATAGAGTGTCCTCCAGGTCTTTGGTCGCATCTCTGTTCTATTCATTCGATCAGGTAGTGACACAGGGTATCATGTAGGTTACCCACATTATGACGAGTCAAACCCTGCTTTATCCGTGCAAGCTGCGATATATCGCTCGATAGCTTCCGCTCTGCCAAGCGTTTCTGGTTCGCTAAGTCCAAATTTTCGAAGAGAAACTGATCCAAATATATATGTTTTGAATAACTGAATGGTTCGGGATCCAACTTTCCAGACTGGTTCATACCACGCCTAAGATGAAAGCAAAAGACGTCTGAAGGTTCGATGATCACGTCATGCGAGGATCCCGTATCCGTCCATGTCGAGAGGATACCAGAGAGACAAGACATCAGGTCGGCATAAGGTGACTGATCTGTGCCAAGCTCGACCAGCACTACAGTGGCTATCGGTAGGATTTTTCCGAATTTGGCGAGGCATACGACGATGGAGCTCAACACGGCCATGAGTGAAGTTAAATAAGCGGGGACTGGAGGATGAGTTAGCCTGAGGTAAAAGCGGGGGAAGATTCAACACCATACGGTTGCCCTTCCTCGGCAGACTGCGCTTTCAGATGACTTTCAATAATGTTTGCAACATTCTTGGAAAAATCTAATGGAAGTAAAGATCATGGCCTGACTGCCAGTGTGTGGGGGGCTCGCCTGCTGTAAGTTCAGCCACTTGGCTATGATCAGTCAGTGGTTGGGCGATCAACGAGGGCAAGGCATCCGAGTCCACGATAGCTGATAATTGAGCCATGTCTAGGTTCACGAAAACCTCGATCAAGTTCCATATAGCTCTATCTGAATCACGGGCATAATCAGACAAAAACAGCACCGAAAATGAAGCAGTCCGACAAGCCTGGTGAGTTCCTCGGTAGGTCTTGAGGGATGTTGGGCAACTGGATGGTCGCGACACGTTCTCGAACTTGTGGTATAAAGAAAAGTGCCTGCACGAACTATGCACGGTATAAGCACTAACAACAATCCGAGAGAATGGGACACACCAAAGCTGCATAAGCCAATGAGGGAGTATCCGACCTTAAAGCCACAGGTCTGATCTCCGGGGAAAGCAGCAACGCAAAACGGATAGGCCGAACACGTCAGGTCGTCGACAGGAGCACAGGCCATCCACAAACCTTCCAGCTTCTCGGACAGTCGCGCAGAAATCTGATTCATTCCTCGATGCAAAGTCGTCCAGACTTGCCCGGATCGCGTCATGATAGGTCTTGTCTTCGTGTGATATCCCGGGATTATTATCAATTTGCTGGTTTCCCACAACTGGTTACTCGGTGCAGGAGGGCGGAAGGAAAGAGAACGCACCTTGGAAGGCACCATCGCCCAATTCGGATCCGAGGGACGATTGCTGGGACCAAAGGCAGGCCCGGGCTCCAGGGACATGGCCATAGCCCGATGCAGTTCCTCATCCGAGCCCGTGAGGTCAATGACCGTGGCCGATGGTTTGAGGGGCTGTGGACCAACTTGTTGCACGGTTTGCGTGTACCCTGGCGGTGTCGATTGGGCGTCATCCCAATTATAATCTTCACCCCTGTCACCAGAAAGGATTGCATCTGCCGCTCTCTCTACATCGCCCTTGTGCTTGCGGTAGACCCGCAAAGCTACTGTTCGGTCGTAGTAATTCCCCATCATCCCAAGCAGGAAATCCACCTGCTGAGATTCTTCCTGGGTCTCCGGAGGTATGTAAGGTGCGGTTTGCATATCGAGCCAACCTTCTGGATAGTGAAAGAGATTGATGTATCTTAATGTAGCCGCAGGAGATGGTAAAATAGGGAGCAAGGGGATGGCAACGGCGCGCCAAATTTCAAGCAACTTGACAAAGTCATCACATTGAATAAAGTCCAGAAAGCGTGACGACCAGGTCCAGTCACATGACTCAGTCTTGTGGAACAGGGCAAGAGTATCCAAGAATAGAGATTAGAATCTTAACCCTGGCTCTCATAGGAATTACTTTTATGCTTAGGAACAAAGACCCAGGACTCAGGGGCAGGTCCCAGAAACATCTCCGAAATCTTGATCCAGTCTCGACTGTCTCCACTCGAAAGAAGTGTTTCTTGACGCAACATTAGCCTTTCCTCGTCGTCATTTAGGCTACCCGTAAGCTCACCGAGATCACTGCGGCCATGGAAAGCCGGGGCTCGGTCATTTATTCTCCCAGGTAACCGTTCCAAAAGCCCGATGGGGACGTAACGATACTGGAAAGACAAGGCTTCACACAGATATCGTCTCGTTGTGTTCACGCCGGGAGTATCTGTTCCGAAGTGACTGCACGGGGTGAGACGCGGGACAGAATGTGGGACCAGAGAGCGTACTTAAGGCCATAATTCACATACTAATCAACGCGTTATGGTGGTTTCGATGTTAAAATGAAAATTCACACACATCTCTGATAAGATCTAGTCGTTCCCGAGCGCTAATGTCCCATTCACGGTGTTCCTTGATTTCTGTAAAGACCCACGGTTTGAGAAGGGCGCCCCGCCCTACCATAACACCATCAACCTTGCTCTCTTCCAGGTCGGAGTAATAGTCATGAGCTGAAAAGCAGTCCCCTCCACCGAATATCGGGATGGGAGGTACTAAAATAAGCTTTAGCAATCCAACCTTTGCACTAGGGCTGGAATCACACACAATCCTCTTCCTCCTCGCGGGCACGAATGGCCTCAACACATTTGCTAATGTAACCCCAATCTGCGAGGCGCGTGTAGCGCTGCTGACGAGTCCTGCCATGCAGCTGCAAGAAATAAGCACAAAACCAAGTAATGCCCGGGCATGAACCTTACAGTCAAACACGACGCTCCCCACTCGGTATCAATACGAGGCATGAGTTTGTGCGCAGTATTTTTCCCATCCTTCACGCCTGTCCTAAGCTTGACAGTCACAGGGACCTCTCCGAGGGCCTTGTTCATCCCAACAATAATTTTCCCCAGTTTTCCCGGAGCATCGATAACTACGGAGTTCAAATTCGTCGTCAATTTATCAAGGGATCATTCATGTAGATGGCAACGTACGTGCAGATCCGCTGCCTTGCTTGAAGACAAGGTCAATAGGGCATCCGCAGTTCAGGTCGACGAAATCAATGCCCCCTCCCAGCTCCTTAGCAATAACTTCCGCAGTTGGAACTAAGTTTGCAGGTTTGTTTCCTGCGACTTGCACACCAAAAATCCCCTCGGAGGGATGTCGACGGACCAGGGACCATTCTTCTTTTGATCCCGCCAAGAAAGAATTCGCGAGGCCCACTGGGACAGCTGTCAGCAGCACCGGACGAACATTTCCGATGCAACTTACTTTCCCCACATGTGATATCGGCTCCAAGAGATACACAGAGCCGACGGAATGGCTAGACACATGTTTAGTCACCATCACCACTTTTGCCTAAATCCGATTTCAACGTACAAGATTTCCAACAGTGGTCAAAGGGGCAAGATCTGTGAATAACAATTTAATAAGTCAGGGTGAGTCGACAAATATAAAACAAGGTTCAGTGCACATGTCTTTCCCGCCCAATTAAGTCTTCGCTTTTCACGGAACCGGATAGGGACATCACGGATGTCATTGCTTTGAGCGGCATCCCCAGTCCGACACTCGATTATTTGCTCTGCGTTTGTGGCTGTGGGCGCTTGTGGCTCTGGTGGCAACATCACAGCATCCACCACTTGCTCGGGCTCTGCCACCACGACGGAGTTTTCACCTTGAGCCGATGCGTTTTTATCTTCCTTATCCCCAACCCTCTTCAGCTCCTCAAGGTATGCGGTAGCTATTGGAAGGGGATACTATAAAATATTTCCCAGGACATTTAATCATAAGGACAGCGGCCATGCTGCGCACCCACCTTTTTTGTTCGCAGAGCATTCCGAACCTCAGCGCTGACAAAGTTCAGCTCATTCGCTGACAGTGCGGCTCTAGCCATTTTATCTTCGTCACCAACGAGTGCAATACCTCCATCGCTATCTAAGCGAATATGTGCCCCCAGGAACCTGCACTTGAAACCATACCTGAGAAAATTAGTTAGAGCTGCCGCGGTCCCGGAAACTCATTGCAGGGACATGCCTGCATTCACCCGTCTCAGAAAAAACTGGACAAGTCGTACTCAGATCTAGCGACGGGTGATTTGGGTGCATTTTCCCGATAGCCCCGTTCGTTGCGATAAAGGGAACGGACTCCGATATCTCCGAGGTATTAGGGATACGTAGGTCATATACTTTTGCAGCCAGATAGGTAGGTATGTCGTGAGCGTACTTGCATGCTCTGTGCGCCACGAAGTGTCAGCAGGGCGTGCTTGGCCTCGGGAGGCACCGAGATAACTCACTCTCCATATTCGCATTCAGCTCCATTAGCAAGCTTCCAGCACAAGTCCACTTCATCTCTTGTCTTTCCAAACCTCCGACCCTTGTTGGCGCCTCGGGTGGCCTTCTTCTCTTCTTTCCCCATGAATTTTCTCTGAGGTCCAGCACTTCTCTGGTAACCATCCTTTCCATCTCTTGTATTTCCTCGCGCCGTGCTGGTAGTTCCCTCAGCTGCGTCATCGTCCGGGATGCTTTGCGGCGCATATGAGATCAAATATCTGATCACAAGTCAAAAGCGGACTGTCAGAAATCTCAAGATTCAAGGCAGCCTCGAGAAAGTGCGATGGCAGCTTACTCTGCTTTCACGGGAGCGGTCCCAGGTGGGCAAGTAATGCTACTCGCCGCTGGCGTCGTGAAGTCCATCTCCGTCCTCCCAACCAGAGCGGGTGAAGTCCAGTAAAGATGCTCGGAGAATCTTATCACTATATTTGCGCCTATTTGTACTATCATGTGCCCGTGTGCCTGTCATTTATAAATTGTGTCACGCTAGGGAACAAGATAATGCAGCGTAAAATACACTAGGGTATGGATAATAATCTGCGCTAACTACGGATCATTAAAATCCGCTATCAGTGCAGCAAGAAGTTGGAGTCCAAGACCTGCAGTAAATGTCCCCTCAAAAAATTCATGCTCATTAGGCTCATACTTTTACCGATTACTGCGCTTTTGAGTTGTCATGGGGCAGTTCGATTGCGGGTCTACGGGCAGCGTGGCCCTTGCCGTTACGATAAAAGATAATGTCGCCTGTCATGGGAAAAAATATTCAAAGGTCAAAAATCGCCATGCCGTCCCCGAGGAAAAAATAGCACAACCTTCATCCTCGACAAACTGACAAAAATTATAATTGCGCCACAGCGCCTTGAAGGCGGGTGTGTCGTCACACACGTAGTGGTGACCTAGAAATGCCTTCAAATACCTGGTCGCCTCGGCCGTGTGATAAAAAGGCATTTTGGGGAAGAACTAAAAGGGGGACAATTAAAAAATGGCCATCAATACGCACAGCCAAATTACTCAGGGAAAGGTCATCCTACATGATGGATCACATGGAAGTGGGCTACGTCGTGCAGGAAGAACCGGCCTTGCCAGCCCAAGAACGGCCTGTCAACTGTCGCAGCTGCGCCGCGCTGAAAGTTCCATGCCTTTCCGCGGTAATGGGGCATCACGGGGTCGGTATGGTGAAGGTAGGTGATCATGATAACTAGAGGTGGAAGCTTGAGCAACGCGGCCTTTGAACAAAAAATGATGTTGTTTGGACACTTACACCAGTGTGTTACACCTAGCCAGGGTACTCCATAAAACTTTATCACGCTGGTGACGCCGACGAGCGTAGCTGTGTAAGTAACTGCCCAAATCATAAATGCGATGCCCATGTTGGAAATTATGACGGCGTTTCGCTGCGTTGCTGTAAATAGAACAGAATTTGCTAATACGGAGATTGAGTACCCCCTGCACTGCAAGTCATGGACTACCTACGATCGAAATGATTGGTCCATTTAGGGTAGGATTTCTGTCCCGAGACGTTATAGACTGAAGTGACCATAAAACGCTTATTAAAATATTGGTGAATCTGGGGTGGTAACGGCTCACGGAGGTATGCGGGGAGAAGCCAGGAGTTGCTGGCGGATCAGCATGAATAAGGTATAGATGGGGGTATCGCCGAAGACCTCGTCATAGTCAAGTGAAGAGTCGCCCTCCTTGGGCAAGCCAAGGTCAGACCTGGTCTTTGGTACGTAAACCTCGTCTCTTTCCATTGAGGCATGATTGCTGTGGTGGCGGTGGTGGGAAATCTTCCAGCTGAAATACGGAGTCCACAAAAAGGTATGTGTCACCTGGGTGTGATCACACATCAATCAAGTCAGTGGCGGGTATATGAGGTTGCAGCGGAGACGACGCACAAACCCGATAATGTCGTTGACAAGTTTGTGATCGGAAAAGGCACCATGTCCACACTTGAAGTTGGGAGACATCAATACATCCACTCCAGGTTTCAGTAAGTATCTTTTTTTACCTCATGTCCAATGACCCAGATACCAGTGAAAATGAGCCCTTGGAACCACCAACTGAAGATGTGATCAGTCCGTGTACTTCTGTAGCACAGGAATACTCTTACTAAGTTGACCAAGCACACCACCGAGCAACCTCAATACAGAGGGGAGGCAACAGTTGTCTCATTTTCGGGTGCTTGAACATGGGGTCTATGTGAAGGGCCAAAGACCATGCCGCGGCCGCCAGGATTAGGTCCCGGGCAAGATAGTAAAGCCCTCTCCACGTGTCACGCACGAAAAAATTGGTTGGAATAGCAGCGCGAATCTCTTTAAGCGACCTATTGTCCCGAAGTGAGTAACGCTACATTGCAAGTGGATGGTAGTGACATACCATTGCAGTGGAACAAAGGCGAGAAGGTCATTCTCGTTGTGCACTTTTTCGTGAGATCGAGGCATGAAAGCGGAGGTTGTCTTGAGCAGTCATTGCCAAAGGGAACACATAGTATTTATGTATTCGGAAGCATGATCTGGCGGAAGATCTAGCGCGCGTTGTAGTATTGCATTCTGTTGAGTCCATCAAAGGGGATATCACAAAGCCGAAGAGCTTAGGTTGGGCGTATCTAGTAAGTAGGGTGTTTAGGTGTTAGGCCGTTCATAGGATGAAAGGAGCTATCGTGTTACAGACGAGTGTGGGGTGGATCACACGGGAATACGCGGGGGACCCCTGGAAGTCCCGGGAGAACATCAACATCAAAAATGCGCGCAGTCACCCTAGTTCCATGAAAGGCAGGTGTACTTGGTTATAATGCATTGATATTTGTCAAGCGACGTCGACGGGAGGGGCCGTGACGACGGTATGATAAGTCAACGGGTTTGATGAGCCGAGGAGGAAGCGCGGGTTAGCCGATAGCAAAAATGAACCAGATAGCCAGTCAAGCAGCAAGTACGCCGTGACGAGCAAATGATAAAATGACAGGAATGGAGGCGCTATCGAAGCATGTGTTTCCTGTATGTGGAAACGCGAGATCGACATGGACTCAGTTCAATTGCTAACAGGATGCCTCTGGGGACAACGGAAGCTTGCAGATCCAAGCTTCGATTCTCCTAGGTCTCCGGGATCGGCGCTTCTTACCCGTAAGAACAAGCTGCTGAAAACTGGACCTTAACATTGTACCGGACGGCCATACAGCGGCGAGTCTAGACCAGGGTGCGGTTGCTGAGTCGGTGAATATGCTTGGGCTGATTGAGGTTCTCTAGGTTACCCACGCTGGCTGTATCAATACCTTACCTGACAAGCTTTCCAAGAAGGTTTCAGCGGAAGAACGAAAGTGCAAATCCAGAGAGCAAGAAAATGTCGTTTTCATCGGACGGCAAAGTCGTAAATGCCACCCCTTCCAAGTTCTCGAAGCAGTGTCCTCTTTGTCCCCTGAATTATGGAGCACATCAAAAATAGATAGCAAGCCACCTTTTGATGATTATGGAATGAGGTGAGCAAGGTATTATGATTAGTATAACCCCGAGCCATCTAACGACATGTTGATCGTTCGACGGTCGACACACCCTTTGCACACGACAGAAACCTGTTTTGCTGGATCAGTTTCGCGCTGAGCTGTGTACATCTTTGACCGAGACGGGGCCGCCCCTCGGGTGAGTTTTGCCTCCGATGCCCCTGGAATAAAGCATGATGACCAAGCTCTGTCGCGGAAAGCTCGCAAATGGTGATGGGTGGAGAGAGGGACTCGGGAGGGGCTGTGGGAGGGTGGAACTATCGCGCGTGATGGAGGAGGGTCTTCGGGGTCTCGGGCGGCCCTGGCTTGCAGGGCACCTCCGCCTTTACAGGAACCGGACTAACGTCACGGACATCTGAATCTGCATCATCCATCCCATCGACATAACGGCGACGTTGACAACCCTCTGACCCACTAGGTAATCCTCTTCAATACCCCATCTAACCATCACGCGTTCGGATCTCTCCCCCTGCGCTCCTTCCAGATCCCTAAGCATGGCCCCAATATTGCTCCTCGCGTATATAAGTTCATGGAGAAATCGGTGTTCATATACATAATCGAGTCCTATTGCTCGCATCTTCCAGAGCACACTAGTCGTCTGCATCGCCTGGTCCAATTCATGGCCATTTCGCTTTTCAAGGACTCACCCGAGTATGAGGTCAGGAAGCGCACTCCCTTCCGTCCTCCAAAGGTGAGGGTACTATCGACCATTCGTTTCTCGCCCTGACCCGCCCCGAGGCTACCGTTGCGGATATACGCTCCGCCATCCCTAAGCGGCTCTATGATAAATCAACCCTCAAGGGCCTCTACTATGTCTCTCGGAATATCATATATGCCCTCGTCTTGCACAATCTGGCTACGCGGATAGATGGCGTCATTACCGTGGTCACACCACCATCACCTCTGAAAAATTCGGGCTCTGTTGCTGCTGCAACTCTATTGCATACCGCCAAATGGGCCGCTTGGGGATGCTACTTCTACTGGCAGAGCCTCGTTTTCGCCGGCATGTGGTGCCTGGGCCACGAAGCCGGTCATGGAACACTTTCTGTTCATGCTTGGGTGAACACCGTTCTTGGCTTTACATTACACACTGTAAGCGATGACACCCCCCTCCAATTCAACTTGGGAACTGCACATGCACATTTTGCTGACAAACCGGACGTGCATACAGTTCCTTTTCGTTCCTTACTTTGCCTGGAGATCAACACATCATGCCCACCACGTGAGTGTTTCCCCTTTAATCAGGCATTCTGCGGATGTTTTAGTCCCGGATTGCTCTCGCGTATTTGTGATGATCAATTGAGCCGGTGCGGCGCGACGGACAAGGGTCCAGTTCTGCTCACTGGGCTCTTGCAATGAAATTCACAATGCTAACAATTTGGCAGAAGGCCACGATGTCGATGGAACGTGACGAGAATTATGTGCCCCGAACACGATCGGACTACAAGCTCCCGCCACGGGAGAAGGCCCGCGGAACTGACTACGAAGAAATTTTTGAGGAGATGCCGCTATACACACTCGGGAGAATGGTGATTATGCAGCTCCTAGGGATGCAATCTTACCTGTTGCGCAACTCTCTGGGATCTCCCATGTATCCTCCCAACACAAACGTAGGCGAGGCCTTCACACTATCCCTTTACAGTTGACGAAGATGGCTTCAGCATTTTAATCCTTCGTCATCACTCTTCAAGCCTCATGAGCGACGCGGAATCATATTGTCAGATATTGGCCTCGGCATTATGGCATCTCTGCTCTGCCTCTACGCCGACCGGGTGGGTTTCGGAGAACTTTTCCGGCTCTACACCGTGCCCTATCTTGTATGTCCCCTTTCCGCAACATCACCAATTCATCCACTCAAATGCGACAACCCCCTTTAGCTCGCTAACCACTGTGAGCCTCCCCTTGTTACGCATCGCACTATGTGTCCTGACTCCCCTCTCTACCGACTCAAGGGATAGTGATGATAACATATCTCCACCACTCTGATCCCACGATTCCTCATTATCGCAACAAAGAATGGTCTTTTCTTCGTGGGGCACTTGCCACTGTCGACCGACCCTTCCTTGGCTGGGTCGGCCGCTATTTCCTATATAACGTCTCTCATGATCATGTCAGTCCCCTTGTTTCCTTTATCTCCTTGGCGCAACATTTTCTCCCGCTCATCCTTAGTGGCCTCGCACCAATACAAAGCTCGGATACCGCTAAAACCCTACATCCTTTCTCTTACTTTCATCCAGTCACGTCATACCTGCGCTTACTCATGTATCAATCATAGATCGCACATCATACCAACTCGAGTATTCCCTTCTGTAGGTATCTTGATCCCTGGACATCCTCTGTTCTCTAACGCCCGCATCTTTCCATTCACGATGGTGTTGATGATAGATAATCTACCTCAAGCTACGCGAATTATCAAATCAGTTCTCGGAGAGGACTACAATTATGATACCACTGTAAGCATCGATCAAATTCCCCCGTCCCTCGCCCCTATCTACGACCCCTCAACCGATATACCCGAAACCCTTGCTCCTATTCTGTACCATCTTTACTGATGTCCCTTGGCCTTGGGTGGGAACAGAACTCTTTCCGTGCTCTCTACCGCACATTTACCGAATGCTGCTTCATCGAGGACGAGGGCGATATCGTATTCTATAAAAATCGATACGGAGAGGCTGCGCGTGTCGTCGCTGACGACATTGACAAGTGTGCATTCCAGCCTCCCAAGCTTGAAAGCGGTATATCAGTATCAACATGAGAACCGATGTCACCGGCCGGCGGAGATCAGTACGAGGGGGGAGGGGGGGTATACTTCTGGATGAATGACTGACTCTATCGTGATATGGGCGACTTGTTTGTGATTCAAGTAGGCGGGAAAGACCCGAACAGTTGGCTATGCAAGATTGAAACAAGGGAATGGTTTCATGTATTATTTTATGCTATATTTTACCATCACGTATCTTAATGGAAGATGTCAAAACGTGCTTAGTGAAGCCTCGAGCCAGGAGTGGATAAAGGGGGCGACATCTGCGTAGGCATAGCCTCCTGGCGGTCTAAGTATGTGGCACAAGGAACATCAAAGACCGCGTAAGTAAAATCATGGATTTTTCATTATCAATCACCAGCCGGCACTACAGCAGTCGTTGTCATTATCATAGCACCAGCTACAGAGATGAAGCAACATGTATGTACAATAAAAATAAAGGGAACGACATTATTTCATTACCCCCATCCCGATATAGCCACCACCGTCCATCTACATAGCAGCCAGCTCCACCGCCCTACTACAGACCTCATCTACACTCCATCTGTCACGTCTCCTGATACCATGCTTCAGATCCAGCACATCCCCTATCTCGTCACACGCTCTTAATACCGTATCCACATCTTCCTTCGTATGTGCCGCGCTCAAACAGAACCTCACTCGGCTCGTGACAAGCGGCGTTGCAGGGTAGGCCACAACGACGACGACGATCGGCGTCTGCCTGTCCTTCATCATGCGATGGAACATATTCATCTTTCCGGGGTTAAATAACAAAAGTGGCACAATAGGAGACGCTGAGTGACCGTATGTGATGAAACCAAGCTTATTAAGGCCATTGTGGAGGTATCGAGAATTGAATGCTAGGCGCCGGAGGCGGGTTGAGCCTTCTGCACCGGAGGAGAGTTGGGGAGGGAGGGTGAACCAGGAAGGGAGTGAACTGGGAGGTGCAGGGCCGGGGTGGGAATATTCTTCCTCAACAGCCGAGTTGGCTGCTGAAGTGAGGCGGAGGGTGGAGGTCGAGGATGACGGGCTAGTTATGGGTACAGCAATACCCATAATACTAGCCATACTAGCAACAACTTGAGTGAGCACAGAAGGTGTCATGGCTTCTGCATATGCACCCGAGTGCCCGAAAAGCCGCAGGCGGTCAATGAGAGCCTTGTTTCCTGCGATGTAGCCACCCGCAGCACCGAAGGATTTGGTGAAAGTGCCCATAAGGATGTCAATTGACCTGGGATTGATACCAAAATAGTCTGTGACACCGCGTCCGTGAGGGCCGAGAGCACCGATGGAGTGAGCCTCGTCGATGAACAAAGTAGAACTGCAAACCGCATGAGCAATCTTGATAGGTAAGTTTGTAAATAGGTTCATACTTTGTATCTCTTCTTCAATTCAACAATGGCTGGCAGATTGACCAGGGTTCCCTCCATGGAGTAGAGACCCTCAACGATGATCAAGATTTTCTTCCAAGGACGGTGGGTCTTGGGCTGGCCCTGGCTGATAACTTCCCGAAGAAGAGACTCCAAATTCTTCATATCATTGTGCTTGAACATTCTGACATTTGCCCCACTGAGTCTAACGCCAAATCGAATGGACGCATGGTTAAGCTCGTCGGAAATAACCAAACAGCCCTTCCCAACAAGTGCAGGAATGACAGTGGAGTTTGTCGCAAAACCCATGGAGCTAATAAGAGCGTCCTCCATGCCCACAAATTTAGCAACGAGGGCCTCGCTGATGGTGTGTAGCTCGCTGGAGCCACCAGCAAGTCTAGTGCCACAAGTGGAGATACCATACCGCCTGATCGATTCCTCGACAGCATCAGCACATCCACCGCGGGCTTGAGCGAAGCCGAGGTAATTATAGGAAGAGATATTGAGAGCGCGTGTGCGACTGCCGGTCAAAATCTGGGTGTGGTTGTAGTCGGGCGAGATACGGTCGAGAAGAACAATGGTACGGCCAGCTACGCCGGTGACAGGCTGAGAGAAGCACTCGTCCAGACGAGTTTTCAGGCGCCGGGTATAGAACGAATCGAAATCCGAGTTTAGTGGTGCATAACCCTGGGAGTAAAATTTCCAAGGTTAGCACCGAGATCATGATGCAGAGTTTAGCGAGGAGTTGCAATGTAAAGTGCATGGTGGGTGTGGACCGCAGTTGGGTGATGGCAGACATGGTACACGGTGGGCGAAGCCTCGGATGAGGATAGTGGAAGAGAGGGTAGTGGAGTAAAAGGAGAACTCACGTCTTTGGGTATCAGGTGGGTATAAACCGAGGGATTGAGGCGTTTTCCAATAAAGTCGCGCACATGTCCCAAGCAGATTAGAATAAGATAGCTAATGTAGGTTGAGAGGAGAATGTAGTATGGTGGGTCGTGGTCAACATGTCCTGGAACCTCTGTGCCAGGGACGTGAGCAGAGGTGGTACGGTACCGCTCATTAGCGCAGTGACCGAACTCGGTGTGCACGGTGGTGAAGACCTGCTCAGAGGTCGGGGGACGAGCGGGCAACGCGAGGCCGTCTGCATTGTTAAACTGGGCGTCGTATTCGTTGAGGATGGTGTCTTCAGATGACGAGGTGACGGAGGAAGAGAGAGAGAGAGCGGGGGTAGATGAAGGGGAGCGACCAATGTTGCTGCGGGCGCGTGCGTCAGCCTGGCTGAGAGCGTTGAGGTAGGAGGCAGCGGAGGGCATGGGGAGAGAGAGAACGTTTCTTGAAGATGGACGGGGACTGAGGCTTATTGAGGGCCATAGGCGAGAGTGGTAGGGGTGTGGTGGAGGTCATGTCTAAAGTCTATGGGCCTCGGTCGTCCACGACGGCAGAAGGGAGGCTGTCGTCGATGGTAGCAACGAGGAAGGGACAAAAGCAAGCGGGTGGGGAATGTTGGCAAAGTCAGGGTCGCGTTCATTTTTCCATTCCCACACAAACTTCCCCTAATCATAGCGAAACACTGATGTTTCATGCTACTACTACTACCATCTATCGTATCTAAAGCGTCCATGGAAGTCTTGTCTGTATCTTCATGTATTCTGGCTCGTTGTCGGGCGTGATGTAACCCAGCCGGATGAAAAGGTCGATGAGGACTAGCAACAGTCTAAGGGAAAAACATACTTTAACCGACAAACAAACCACTCACCAAGCGCGCAGTTGGGCTTGAACAGGCCAGCGCGGAGCTTCCCAACCACTTTGTCTTGGGTCATGAACTAGGTCATGGTTAGAAAAATCCAGCGTCATAAAAAGGGATACTTTTGCCTCGAAAGACTCGACCTCGCCATCGAGCGGCTTGGGTTCGAAAAGTGATGCATCCACGCCCGGTGGGATCGCAATATCGTACACGTACCTGCGGACAGTTAGTCAAAATATAAAAAAATTCACACAGGAGAGCGACATACTCTATTTCAGGTTGCAGCCATCCCTTGGAAGTTCTTGAGGGCTTTCATTAGTCCGCTGCGCAGATAAATCCGGCTGCTCTACCTGAAGAAGTAACTGATGGCACCGACCGCTCGTGCGTACCGCCTAACAGCCGCAGCATCGAGACTAGCTTCCTCCATACACTCCTTTACCATTGATTCAAATATTCCGATTCCACTCGGGATGCCCCCAGCCACGGTGTTGTCCAAAAGACCAGGGAACCTGTGATCAGAATCAAAACAGCCATCGACAAATGTGCCAACAAAACCTGCAGACGTTTGTTTCGTCCTTGCCCTGGTTGGCACCCAGATGTTCAAAGTCTTTTCCCCTTGTTCATCAAGCTTTTCCTCGTATATATTCATGTGCACCCCATACGTGACCACACCAAACAGCGCGCAGGCCGATCTTTCCATTTCAAACACATAGTTTAACTTCGTCTCGTCCCTCTCTTCGCTCGGATGATCATGGACCCCAAACGGGTCTGCATACACAGGGTATAACTCCCCCCTCCACTTGGTCGGCCCACACACCCCTGGAAACGCACCCGTGTCTCTCCACCGCTCAGAGAGTTCTTTGATCGTCCGCCGTGCGCTTCGTCGGTGTATCGAGCCAACTTTGGAAGCTTACGCTCGGGCCGACACTTCCATTCTTTAGTCGGGAGTACGTACTCCCGTCTACCTTGATATTCCACAATTCCTGAAGCCCCAGCTCCCGGCTTCGAGTATTCTCGGCCTTCAATTGCTCGACAATGACAGGCCGCAAGAGCCCAATGATCGCGCTGTTGGGAGAATCATTCAGGTAGAGTGGGACTAGTGGTTCTGCATCGAAGCCCGGGGAAGAACTCTGGCCAAGATGGACGTTGTCGCAGCGATCGATGAGGCTGAGATAGGAGAGCTCCAGTTTCGGTGCGGCACTCGCCATGTCGCAAATTGGAAACTTGAGACAATGATTTCAAATTACGTACCATTTGTCATGGGATTGTGCACGAGGATCTCACGATAGGCCTAGGCAACCGCCACATCTATTATTCCCCGTATGACTATGTTTGAACGTGAGATATCTTTTGATTATATGTTGAAATATCAGACAAAGGTATCACTACCTGGCCTTGAGCAATTGCATATTTATGATATTCATGGCTGTAATATCCTTGTCTGATATTTTAGCATATAATCAAAAAATATTGCACGCAGAAAAATAGTCATACCCTAGCAATGCTAGCGGGCTTCTGAAGACGAACCTGGTTCCTTTCCTTATCAGCTCCAGTCCAAATCGCGCAAAGCATTAGTAAAACCAATGACCACCTTGATTGGGTCTGTCTTTCATCCTTCCCCCCTCACCCCGCAGGTGCACAGTCACAACGAACGATGTTCATCCTATTCAAAATCCCTCATGACATCGGCCTCTTCGTCTGTGACATGGGCTTGACCCTTTACAACACCGTCACACCCAACAGACGTGAAGGGCATGTCACTCCCGAGGGTCACCCAGGATTCGGCGGTCAATGGCCAGAGTATATTCCTCCCAAGGACGGGGATAGCAGATGTTCATGTCCCGCTTTGAACGCTATGGCAAACCATGGTAGGCACCACTTGCTCCACTGCACCCACAACGCCCACGAATTGTCCTTTGTTACTATAGGCATTTTGCCGCGTGACGGGAAGAATATCCAGTTCAAGGAAATGGGCAGGCTCATTCAAAATACATACAACGTTTCTTCAACTTTCTGTCACTTTGTTCCCGAGTATGCTGCCAACATGCTGAAGAAGAGCTACCATAAGGATACCCTTGACCTCCAAGAGCTTGACCTGCATAATGGGATCGAGCACGACGGGTCTCTTTGTCGTAGGTATTGTCTATATTTGCTTCCCCCTTATCTCCCCACTCCACCCCTATCCCATGGCGCCCCTTTTTCTCCGCGGAAGGCTAACCCAAACTTCACATACAATAGGTGAAGATAGCGCGCTAGAACCTGATCAGAGCAAGCCTTCCGTTAAGTACATCAAAGAACTCCTTGCGTCTGCCACAGGAAAGGATAAAGACGGCAACGCACTTCTCACACCCAAGGACGTCTCAAAGTACTCCTCCAAGCGCCGTGCAGACGCCCGCGCTTACAACAAGGACTTTTCCTTATCCTTCTTCCACAAACTATTCGGTAGCACCAAGTCAGTCATATTTCCCACTACAAAGGTCGAGATACGACTGATATACTATTTGTTCGCTTTTTGATATTTCACAGTGCGTCCACGATGCTTACGGTTTTCGGCGGACGCGTCAAGGATCTCGAGTCTGTCCTCCTCGAGGAACGACTCCCCGAGGGCTGGGAATCGAGGATCAGGGGGCGTATGGGTCTAACCATACTCACCCTCAACTTGACTGTAGGCAGAGTTGAGTTTGGGATCAGTGAGAAGAAGTACCTTGCGGAGAGAGGGGCGGCGGAGGCGGCTGCTACTTCGACATCAGAGGCACGCGCTCCTGTCCCTGAAACTCCTTCCAAGGATGATGACGCATCGGATGAGAATTGATGTTTCGATAACTGCAAAGGCAGGGAACTAGGCTCGTGGAGTGGATCGAAGTACAGAGAGGGTCTTGTGTCAATAAGTGTTTGTGTCCGGCATGCAAAAGAACCTTTTCGCTATCACGACGAATGCACGGAGTTCTTCATCAGGGAGAGCAAAGAACTCATAGGTAGAGAGTCCTCAGCTACAAAAGAAACGGGAGATATCTGCTTGTATGCTTACGTGACTTTACCCCGAGCGCTTACTGAACATTCCACCCATCTCTAATTTCGGCTCCCCCCCCCCCCCATAAATCACCCCAAGAATAAGTAGCGCCAAATGACCTCTCTCTCTTCCTTCTCGCTTCATCTCTAGGCATCTCTCAATGTTCTTCTTGATCAAAATCCCTCATGACATCGGCCTCTTCGTCTGGGACATAGGCTTGACCCTTTACAACACCGTCACACCCAACAGACGTGAAGGGCATGTCACTCCCGAAGGTCACCCAGGATTCGGCGGTCAATGGCCAGAGTATATTCCCCCCTAAAGACGGAGACAGCAGATGCTCATGCCCCGCTTTGAATGCTTTGGCAAACCACGGTGAGCTCCACCCTGCCTCCTTATACCCACAATGTTCACAGATTTTCCTTCATTTTTGTAGGCATCCTGCCGCGTGACGGAAAGAATATCAAATTCACGGATATGGGTAGGCTCGTCCGGACAACATACAACTTCTCACCGACCTTCTGTCATTTCGTTCCGGAGTACGCTGCCAACATGTTGAAGAAGAGCTACCATAAGGATACCTTTGACCTCCAAGAGCTCGACCTGCATAACGGCATCGAACACGATGCATCTCTTTGCCGTGGGTATCATTCTTTGGGTATCATTCCTCCACTCTTCCTCCCGTGATCTTCTATCTCTCTACCCCTATCCCTACCTTGTGGCACCCCCCTTTCTACCTGCATAAGCTAATTCGAACCTCATACACTGTAGGTGAAGATAGCGCTTTGGAACCCGATCAAAGCAAACCCCACGTCAAATACATCAAAGAGCTCCTTGCATCCGCCACCGGAAAGGACAAAAATGGCGACCTACTTCTCACTCCCAAAGATCTCTCAAAGTACTCCTCCAAGCGCCGCGCAGACGCCCGTGCTTACAACAAGGACTTTTCCTTATCCTTCTTCCACAAGATGTTCGGCAGCTCCAAGTCAGTCCATATTATTTTTCACCACATAAGCAGAGCACACGGCTGACTTGCTGCTCACTTCACAGCTCCTCCACACTGCTCACTATTTTCGGTGGACGGATCAAGGATCTTGAGTCTATCCTCCTTAAAGAGCGAATCCCCGAGGGGTGGGAATCGAGGATCAGGAGGCGCATGGGTCTCACCATGCTCACCTTCAACTTAACCGTAAGCAGGGTCGAGTTTGGGACTAGTGAGAAGAAGTATCTTGCGGAGAAGGAGGCTGCAGCAGTAGCTACCTCGATGTCCGGGGCTAATACTTCTGTCCCCGAAACTCCTCCCGAGGCGGACAGCGTATCAGACTAGATTTGATACTTGGATGACGACAAGGGTACAAAAATCTGGCTTGTGGGGCGGTTCGCTTGCGGCCGGGAGTGGAGAGGGTGGAGTTCTTGTACCAAAAACCACTTGTGCTTGATTTTTTGTACAAAAGCATAACAGTACTGAATGCTACGCAACTGAACGATTTCTCCATCTATCAGTGAATGAAGGCCTTGATAATATCATCCTTGAATCTTGCAACATATGCACGGAGGTCTTCGTCAGGAAGAGCGGAATATTCATAAGCCTGTGTGAGTTGAGTTCGTAGCTGCAAAGAAGGGGGTTGTCAGACGAAAACTGAAATAGAGAGAAATTTCAAGATCACCCTAAGCAATGCCTTACGACGTTTCGCAATCCTGCTGCTCTCACTCTCTTCTTCGTTTTGAGCATCGACACGAGCCAGGTACTCGGCTACCCTTCTGGCTTCAGTAATAATATCCTCCGGAAGGTCAGCAAGTCGTGCAAGGTCTAGACCTAAAGGAAGCAGATGGAGCTAATCAAGCGTCTGCGGATCCTCCTGAACGGTAAGGTTTGTGAGGTACCATAATGCCCGAGGTCCTCTGAAACTCCATCGACGATCCTACAAAAGCCATAAATGTCAGCGTATGCGCTCCTGTTACCGTGTACTAACTTGTATTGAAAGGTCAACCCGAAGTTCGAAGTTGTTCTACGGGTTCGCTAAATGCCAGTGTCAACGTCATGAGAACAGAGAAGCTGGAACGACGGACGTTGACAGAGAGGTGTAAGCTATGAAAAACAGGGTGGGCAGGTACCTCGTGGAAGCAATCGAGCTGCTCACTTTATGACGGTAGGTTGACGGGAGAGTGTTGTTCTGAGCTCTTTATAGTGCCTGCAGTTCTCATTGAACGAGCAGAATCTTAGCGGGCAGAGGGAAGCCAGCTCACGTCGCAAAAAACACAAAGGACTAGTGTTAGTCCCATGGGATCAGTCAGATTGCCAAGAGAAAAGGTACACTCACTTTGGCGGCGATCAACGCTTCAGCAATCGCATGAGACATCCCGATACCATCCCGAGGCGATGTTCCACGGCCAAGTTCATCTACGAGTATGAGAGACATTGGAGTCGCCATACCTGACAACATGATAATCGGTCGTAACTCAACAGAACTTGTGACCAATCCTACCAAGTATCATGGCCGAAGTAGTCATCTCGCTCGTAAATGTACTCAGGCTCTTCTCCAGATCATCGTCGTTGGACAATCTCGTTAGGAGCGCATCATGGAGGCTACGGGCGGCTCTATAAACCTTGTCAAGAGTGGGTGGCCAAACTCACCGGAAGCTCGCGTACTCGGCAGGTACAAAACACCCACACATGGCCATGATTGTCAAGAGACCTATTTGTCTGAGGTACGTGCTTTTCCCTGACATGCTATAGTTGACTTTGAGCATAAAAACTATACGGCGGCTTGAGCCTAGCTACTTTGGTCCTTGTATGATCTGGAAGGACGAAGAATCGTCACAGTAGACGTCATTGGGGACCAATATGCCTGCAGCCTGCATTGTCTCAAGGACTGGGTGCCTTCCTGACTTGATTGCCAACGTTCCAGTAAACTCGGGTCGCCCTTGAATCAATGTCATTAGAGAACAAGTACAATATAATAGTAAATAGTCACCATAGCTCCTAACTATGTTCATAAGGATGCCAGTTTGTGATTGAGATTCCACGGAGATTATAACATACTGATCGATGCATGCGCAAAAGACCACAGCATATCCACTAGGGCAACCTATCCTTTCCACCAGTCAGACAACCGAGGATCTAGACATAGAAACAAACAGCTTCCGAGGCCTTGTACAGCGCTCCAATTTCTGTAATGATTTCTGCCACGAGGTCTTGGATGATCCTGGGGATCTTAATTAGACTTGTTTTCAGTTTGTACGTTGATGCGGTCATGTTACTTGTCACTTAGGATTAAGCTTTCGTCGAGAGCATCCTTCATCCTTGCATTCAGTTTTTTCTAGGCACAAAGTAGCTGCGGGTGAATGGTATAGGAACCGAAAACAGCTTACTAGTTCCATGCTCGAGAACAACCACTTCCCCTTGCGAGAGGAAACATTGATGAATCCCGTCGGCAGGTCGCCATGCAGAGCACTTTTTTTGAGCACGAAGGCAAAGCCATTATCTTGATATGTCAATGTCAAGGGCAATTCATGTTCCTCTGACAGGCTTTTGTTTAGCTGGTAAATATCTCCCACATTCTCTTTGTATGTCTCTCGCGCAACGTCGAGTAGTTTATTACGATTGGCCTTCGCAATGAGCCGAACAGCTGAAATAAAAAAAGGACACGTACCCTCACTGCGTACACACGAGCGTTCACAGCTCCTATGCCACCCTGAATATTTTCGTATCAGTGAGCGATCGGATTGATGACGTGCAGGGGTTTCCACTTTTGCGGTAATGGTTTCCTCATTCAAATTGGCACAAACGAGTTGTTCAATATGGGACAGCCTTTCATCTGAGATCATCTAATCCCGTTATGAGCATGATATCTATGACCATCCAAAATCACGTCGCTGGTACCTCGTGAACAATCTGTAGCAATTGTGAGTGGCTCCTCGATAAAGCCCTCCTCAATGCTGGAATATTCTTGACAATGTTTCTCAAATTCAGCATCTGAGAAACCCTAGCGGACGCCGATTTTGAAGTATTACTCGGTCGTACATCGGAAGAGGCCAACTAGGAATATCCTGGTGAGTTTCTCTAATGCGAGCCACAAGTCCGAATGGTCCAACCAAGACGATCAACTTATCAAAATCCATCTTGTTCAGTAACTTCAGGGCTTCGCGAACATCTGTGAAGCGATCTTCGTTTTGAACGAACTCTACAGAGCGAGTAAGTAGTACCCTCAAGGTGAGAGCGAGAACACGTACCCGCGACAACGTCGAGCCTGGCTTCGATAGCTTGATGCTCTGCAGAAAACATTTACACAACTCGAGCCCCTCAGCTGTCCGATTACTGACCCGTAATCGGGGATAAAATGTTGACCCTCAGTAATCTCGCCGCCATCGCCGTATAGGTATAGTTCAACACCCTATATTCAAATAGCACTGCCAGTTCAAAAGTCGAGCTCACCCAACATACCCAAAAAGAGTGTGAGAGGACTTCTTGCTCGTGATATTCCTCACGAGCTCCAAATTCTTTACTGTCTCTGGATCGATCATCATGGTACCCTCTACAGGCACACACCGTATTCTCAGAGAACCTGTGGCGAACCGGACGTTGAGCTGGCTCTCGGCGTACTTGAACAGCGCACACGCAGCAGCGAGGGCATAATACCTATATTTAGAAAATGATAGAAGATTGTCGACTTGATCTGTGGCGATATGCATGCTTACTTGCTTGATGCGGCGAGTATCGTTGCTGCCCGCTCATCATTTTCCACGCACAACTGCGTGAGGAACTCGAGTCCTGTCGGAGGAAAATGGGCAGTTTTGATTAATCAAAATGAGAGCAGGGGGAGGATAGATCAAACCTCCGGCATCATTCCAGTGTTTCCTCCCAACAGGCTCAACGCACACCGCCGGAAACTCTTCCCTCACATACTCAATCAATAACGATGTCATCGCACTCCCTCTTTTCCCGGAGGCAGTGGCGGACCCGACGAATGCAGCGTCCTGGACTGAGAGAAATGTATCTGGAACAAGTACCATGACAGGTGTATGCAGGTGGAGTTGGTGCAGTGTCTTGACATAGGTTTGGCAATCTGCTATCTGCGGAGCATACATTAAGGGAAAGCAGTAGCCTCTGAAGTCACAAAGATGGGCATGCCTGGACGAGGATACATTTGCCAGTGTCCTTATCTAAAGCCGCCATCCCTACTTCTCTGGACACGCCGCGTCCTTCGAGTAGTGCAATGACATAACTAGCTTCATGACGCGTTGAAGGGGCCGTTGTCGGCCTTCCCGTTGTTGGCCCTTGAGTGTGCGGTCCGAGGACGTGTCGTTGGTGCCGTCCTTGATCTACCCACACCTGCGGTGGTATTACTATTGGATCTAGAGTTCATGTATAACGAAGAGTAGAATCAACGTGATGGGTGATTTCATTTAACAGACAGACGGGGTTTCGTTCTGCAAAACAAAGATGTGATGAGAAGCGCGCGCTCAGGGTTAGCAGTCTTCGGGGTCTCACCGCTGCCTGTCACTCACAAGTGCACGTCGTCACATCCGTATTGCCATTTCCACTTACAACTCGCCATGGCATACGTCCAGGTCGAGGCAGACGACGTCGGTATTCTCCCATCCATCTATACATACACATGCTCATCCTATTCAGAGATTAGAGGAAGGCCCTGAGGGTCTCCAATTTAAGAGTCTGTTCTTCATCGCTCGTCCATATATCCTCGCTCATCCTGCGCAGCTTTCTTACCTTCCAATGGCCCAGCACCAGCTAGTGGACTAAGCAATACCGACAGAGGTCTGCATATACTCATGCCCTTTGATTCTTGCACTCACTCAATACAACAGGGTATTTACGTGACCAGAATACGCAAGCCAAAGGCGCTAGTGGTTTCTGGACACTGGAGTACTACCAACAGTATTTCGACGTCGACACGCGGGCTGTCCTCAAACGATGCTACATGACTATCATTCCTACCGCCGCCCCCACATATATCCCAACTTACCTCAACCCACCAGACATGTACGGTCCTTTCTGGACCCTTACCACCCTCATCTTCACCCTTTTCCTCTCTTCCTCCCTGGCCGCTTCTGTTTCTGCGTACCTCTCACCTGATAATACTGCCTACGACTATGACTTTCGTCTGCTCAGCATTGCAGTGCCCATTGTCTATGCATATGGTCTCGCTCTGCCGGTGTTGCTCTGGCTCGCGCTTCGATACATTGGAGTAGGAGAATGGAGCGTCATCGAAGCCATGGCAGTCTGGGGTTATGGACAGTTTGTCTGGATACCCGTTTCAGTGAGTTGATATTGTCTCCTGCTTGTATTCAGGTTTGATATTATTGTTGACCAGGTGCTCTGCGTGATCCCTGTGCCCATCGTCCGCTGGGTTCTTGTTGGAGCTGCCCTTGGTCTCTCCGGATGGTTCCTCGGTTCCAACATCTACCCAGTCCTAGCTACTGTACGTTGTTCTATCCCACGAGTTCGCGATGATCTCAATTCTATTCAAAAAGGCCGAGGCAAAGGCAACGCGACTTCTCATCATCGTACTCGCCGCGCTCCATTTCGGTCTTGCGCTCACCTTCAAGGTCTTATTTTTCAGTTATTACGTGGTAGAGAAAATTGGACCAGATGCGCCGCTTCCTGGAGGCGATACACCTAGTACGGGCAACTCGATGCCAGCATAAAATAGGATTGCTTGTAATATTTCTGAGATTTGAAATTCAAAGTCCGGTCAAGAGATGCCGAATGCTCTTCCGTTCTTTCATTCCAATGGCTCAGCAGCCTCTTCATCCGCGAGCCCAACGACTACGCACCATCATATGGTCACTGCCTCTGATGGTTGGCTCTGGTTGTGGGTTTCAATCGCCGAACTTACCAAAGCCGACTTTCTAAATTTCGAATCAGATATCCTTTACAAGCGTCTGGTCTGGGGCGAGAAGCAGCGCAAATTTGAAGCTAATGATTCCAAGCCAAAGCTCGGGCTAGTCACCAATATGCAGGAGGGACAAAACAGGCCATCTGAAAGTTGAAAGCACGCCCGTGCTTGCTCTCCAAGGAAAGCGAAGGAACTCTATTTGTCAGTGATATGTAACTTAACAGAGAATGTCTCTCACGAAACACATGCTCTTGACAACCTATAATGCAATTTGGCTATTTGTTCGTGTGGAGGGCAGAAGCCTCGGATTCTGAAAGGACACGAGTGCCAGGGATGCGGGCGGGATTAAAGGAGCGGTCGCAATCAGCGTATGCAGCGCCTGCGCCAAAACCAGTCGAGAGAGCGATGGGCCATGTCCGTCCTATGGTAGTGAGGTGAGTTTATAGATGTAGCAGGGGTGCGCAAGACGACATACGGCGGAAAAAGATGACCGACGCGACAACTCCGACGCCGAAGCCGACTCCACTGTAATGCGACGTCAGGGGTTGGTTGGAACCTTAGGAATAATTCAAGACGTACGACTTGACGAGAAGGTCTGCCACTGGGGATCACAAGCACGATTCAACATGAATCCGACACCAGGGAAGAAGAGTGAACATACAGCAGCGATCATACTGCAAAACGTAAGCTAGAATCTACACTGAAAACCGTTTCCACGTACCTTCTGGCCCAAGATATCTTCGCTTGACGTAGGCTTGGACATGGTTAAGCACTCCTGGTGAAACGATGAACTCGACAGAAATCAAGTGGCCGGGCGGGTCCGATACGTATTATTTGGTAACACCCTCTACGACAAACACACTGATGAGATTACTCTATCGTCGCAGCAACCACCACAGCCTGTCCTTTACCCACCACTACCACCACCTCCGCGCAATGGCGCATCAGTCGCCCATGATATGCATTCCCAGGAAGGGGACTGACGATGTTGATTGGACCACGCCTATCAGGAGTCTCATCGCCCAATCCTACGGTGAGAACCCGGACAATTACGCTACAGAGTGTCAAGCTCTACAGCGCTGTCGCCAGGATGCGGTCAAGGGCGCGGGCAGCGACTTTACTGGTGCGCAACCATTTCCCGTCTATATTACCTTTTGGGATTAATACTCTCCATTACGTAGCGAGGGACCTACTTTACAAGTATTTTGGCCAGCTAGAACTCCTCGAACTGCGTTTTCCAGAGATCCGCGTCAACTTTCCTTGGCGAGATGCGTTTACGAGCAAGCTTATTACACAGACGTCCATCGCATACGAGAAAGCATCTGTACTCTTCCAGATAGCCGCGGCACACAGCGCAATTGCTGCTTCCCAGTCGCGCTCTGACCCCGAAGGGACCAAACGGGCCTTTCATTATTTCAGGACATCTGCAGGAATGCTCAGCTATATTAATGAGAATTTCTTGCATGCTCCGTCGATAGATCTCGGTCGCGAGGTCGTCAAGTTTCTCATCGATGTTATTCTGGCGCAAGCCACGGAGGTTGCCTTTGAAAAATGTACCGAAGAGAAGAAAGGAAATGCTTTTGTGTCAAAGATTGGAGCTCAGGCGGCAGCAATGTATACTTCTTTGACGGAAGATGTTAAGGAGTTTATGGGAAAAGGGATATTTGATAGGAACTGGGTTACCATTATCCAGGTCAGATATGCCTCGTCATCAGTAGGAATCACTACTGACTTTGGTCATAGATTAAATCCAAGTACTTCCAGTCTCTCTCTCAATACTACCGTGGTCTCGCAGATGGGGCAGCAGGCAAGCATGGTGATGCCCTTGTCCGGTTCACTGTCGCCGAAAACCTCGCAAAAGAAGCGTCCAAATCTGCCAGCAGCTTTTCATCGATGTTTGTCTCCACTATGTCCCCGAATCTCCCCTCGGATGCTGGTACCTCAATCACCGAACGTACCAAAGCCCACCACGTAGTCTGCTCCGAACGCAAAATAGAAGCCCAGCGCGAAAATGACCTCATCTACAATGCCGTCTTACCTGCTCCGGAGGCGCTCCCTACAATTGAGAAGACTGTAGTGGCGACCCCTATACACATACACGAAGTATACGCTGCGCCAGAAGTCCAGAAGACGATCGGGCAGGACATTTTTATCAAGCTAGTGCCACTAAGCGTGCATGAGAGTGCGAGTGTGTACTCTGAGGAGAAAGCTAAGCTCGTGCGTGCGGAAGTCGAGAAAGCGGATGCGGCAGAGGGTGAAGCGAGAAGTGTCATTGAGGGTATGGGCGTCCGAGAGGGTCTTTCTCGTTTCAGGGCTATGGCAGAGGGCGAGGTTGCAGGTGGAGAGGAAGTTCCTCTGGAGGTCAATCGATGGAAAGAGGATATTTCTCTCGTGGAGGATAGGGAGGGTGTACAGGGCCTATTGACGGGTCTGGCAAGAGCCAGGGAGAATGTCACGAAAGATCTGGATAGCGTTGGGAGGGATTTGGAGATTGAATCGAGAGAGTGCGAGATGATGCGCGTGAAATACGAGCATCTCTGGACGCAGGACCCTTCAGCCGCCTTGACAAAAGATATGCGCCAGGATTTGAAGAGCCGCCTGTCGGATTTGGAAGCGGCTGCAAAGTCGGACCAGCAGATTCAAACCTTGTGGGATACTGTTCAGGGCGATATCCAGCTATTGTTAAGCCATGCAGTAGAGGCTGTCTTCCAGGAACGTGGAGGGTCGAGTGGCGATCACCTGCTGGACCTTGATGTTAGCTCAGAGCAGGAGGATGCAAGGGAAAGGAAGAAGATTAGAGGGCTCGTAGATGAGATCGAGGAGAGACTAACGCGATTGCATAAAATAAAGAAGGAGAGGAACGAGGTACTCAAGGACCTTAAAGAGAAGGTTAGCCCGGTCGGTTTCCACCTCTTATGTGGTCTCACGCTATCAATATAGGTTCAATCTGATGATGTCTCTCATCTCCTCCTTCTGAACCGCCGGAATACCGGCGTAGAATCGACCCTATTTGCGACCGAACTGGAAAAATTTAGGCCTTACCAACAACGTTTGACTTCGACGATACACGCCCAAGAAGCCGCTCTCCAGGAGGTCTCAACACTATGGAAGGGGCTCAGGGATCTTGCTGGAAAGGGGCCTGGAGCAAGGAAATGGGAGGAGAGGGAGAAAAGGAAGAAGGATCTTGTGAGGCGGTTCTCCAGGGCACGAGATGGCTATATGGAGGTCAGGGATGGTATCGCGTACGTTACACCGCTACGGTCCCTTGCATTCTACCTCATATTTTCTTCAGTAAAGGACTACAATTCTACTCTGAGCTCTCGCAGCTCGCAATTGAGCTCAAGAACAACGTTCGATCGTTCACTGCAAGGAGGGGAACTGAACGAGAAGCGCTGGCTGCGAAGCTCGAGACTGAAAAACGTCTCAGTGCGGCGACCCCTTCAGCACCCCCTCCCAAACCTCCGCCGCCCCCTGCAAAGCCGAGTTTGGATTCCGCTATGGCTGGTCTCAGTCTGCGTTCCGCGCCATCGCCACCGCCGCCGAACCCGTCATGGCAGAACAAACCCCCTCCACCCCCTCCCTCCCAACCGCAGAACCTTTTCAATACTTCGCAATACGCTTCTCCAGCCCAGCCGCAGCCACACCCACCTCCTCAACAACATCAGCCCCAGCAACACCAGTTCCCCCCTCCGCCTCAACATGCCCCTCAGCAACAATTCTCTCCGCCACCCTCCTCTCAATATTCACCCCCACGGACCCAGTCGTATTCTGGCTATCCATCATCATACCAGCCACCAGCACAAGGTTACGGTGCCCCCCCAGCTCCTCCGCCACAACAACCGGCTTACTCATTACCTCAAACTTTCTCGCTTCCACCTTCTTCACAGCCATATGGGAATAACACCTACAATTCCCCACCTCCCCAACCACCTTCGTCCTCTTTCCTACCTCCACCGCCACCTCGACCTGTTCAATCCTCAATGGCACCCAGCACACCGCAAAATGACCCTTACGCAAGCCTTGCCCTATTGACCTCCCCGAGTTTCCTCCCAAACTCCGGGCCTCCGCAAACGCAATCGCCACCTACTCAGGGCTTGAACAACTCATCACCATTCCCTCCAACACCACCGACACAACCACATTCTGGGTATTCCTATTCTCAGCAGCAGCAGCAACATCAGCATCAGCAACAACAGACGTTTGGAGGTGGTATACCTCCACCACCACATGGTGTTCCGTCGCAATATAGTGCCTATGGGTCTGCGCCGCCTCCGCCTCCGCCGCCATCTCAACAAGCCCACCAGCCCCCCCAGCAGCAGGGTGGGTATGAAGGGTACCAGCATAACTATGGTGGATATAGATATGGGCAGTGAATGAGTTTAAAGAGTTTTCCTTCGATATGGTGTTAGCCTGTAGCACTTGAAGTGTGCCTCGTACAGACTACTGATGCTTTGATGTTGCTGTGTTGTATTCATGTCATTATGTTGTGCCATGCCCCGCAAGAGCAGAGGATAGTAGTATCTATTGTCGAATCATACACCCCTATTATCTCTGGAGCGGGGCTGACCTCTGTGCTCCAACCTCTTCAAACTTCAAGACTATCTTTCCGGGTATCCGATCTCCGCTCACCGTACAACGCTTATCTACCCCGTGCCTTGAAATCCCACTGCTGGACTCCCGCCAACGGTACATTTGTTTTTATGAAATGCAGCGAACGTTGACGCTAAGTATGCCAGAGATTGTACCAACAGAGTCAATGAGGGCGCTTTCACAACATGCCAACTGAACACAAGCACGAATTTTTTGCGGGCAATCCGGACGGGGTGGCGGCCATTGTAAGCTAGCGATATCCAGGGATCCTCCATCGCAAGTTCTCGATAAAGGGTGATAGCATCAGCCACCATATCTAGTGCCTGACCCATATGACACAACCTACGTGGCAAGGCAGAGAGATACCCGGCGACCTCTGGGCTGTAGAGAGGATTTATGGCAAAGTGACCACCCAAAGCCATTCCCCGGGCCTGACAAAATAGATCAGACTCGTTAGACAGCCGTTCCATTTTCTGCCGTCCACGAGTCTCTGAAGTGTCCATCCAACCCGTGGATTGCCACGATACTGACAGAAGTTGTCACTGGTAATCCCATATAAAAGTAGGTTTTGTCATGTACTCAACCACAGGATCCCTTCCATCAGCGAAGATAGATATACCAAATGTGTTCTCTGAATATGGGGGGGGGGGGGAGCCAAACCAGATTTTCAATGGGTTGGGTAACGCTAAGTTATATTTGACCTGAAACATGATAGCCAGACAAACTATCAAGGCACTGGCAGTGAGAATCCTACGAAAAGTAAAAGCCATGCCCGAGATAGAGGGAGAGAGGAGGCAGAACGAGATGGTGCTGTAGTTAGTGCAGAAGAACCTTCTATATATCTAGCTAGTTATCAAGAGGCTGTCCTGCAAGAAAACGACGAACCGAACAGCTAGTGCTGTGTTTGGCCAGGCTGCTTCAAGAGTAACATTCACCGCAAGCGGCAAAAGCGACTCGGCGTGGTCGCTCAGCAACCACATTTCTCTTCCTCGCCTCCACGGACCCAGCAGCGTTACGGCCGTCCATCATTATATCGGCCGCTGCCACAAGGTTGTGCCACCCCTTTCCTTTAACAACGGACGGCCTGCTTGCCACCTCGAACTTCTTCAGGACATGCCTACAATTCCCCTCAGCTGCCTTTGTCCTCTTTCTTACCATTATCCTACCTCGACCTGTCCGATATCTGATGACAGCCGGTGCGCCTCAAAATGACCCTTGTGAAACCCTGCCCTATTTACTTCTCTGAGTCCCCCCCCCCATCTCTGGGCTTCCACAAACACAGTTAGCACATACACAGGGCTTGAATCACTCATCAGTACTTCCCCCATCACCACCGACACAACCACATTTGAGGTATTCCTTCAGCAGCGGCAACATCATCATTGTCATCAACACCAGCAATCATTTCGGGGCGGTATGCCTCTGCCGGCGCCCTCCTCCCTGTCCGTCCCAAACCCAAACGCCATGAATTCACGAGTGAAATACTACAACCAATCAGTTACGCGTGCATCATAACAATAATGAACAAGGAATTACCGGGATTTGTTTCCAGCTGACCTCAGTGTGTTCTTACCTCGTCCTGGCCGCACGAATTGCCGCCGTTTATACCTTTCGCCATTGCCTCTGCACTCGAAAATATTGCAGATCGTAAACGGCACGCTCCTGCTAATACTGCATAACAAAAGGGGTTCCCCTAGCCAAATGCGATCCCAAAGGTCGGGCTCGATGTTATGGCTGATGGGACCAGGGAAGAGATAAATGATCAGAAGCCAAAAGTACGCTAGTCATACCGGGATGTACCTACTTGCGGCAATTTTCTGCGGATAAAGTGATTTGACAGTGTGAGAAGGGTGATTATCAATGTTGTAGTCGTATCTTAGATAAATATGGTAGGGAGAGAAAATCACTATATCTAGGTGACAATACGAGAGGTGTCAAGGTGGCAGCCATGCTGGTCAACGAATTCGAAGCATATAGTGACTACATGTCCATGCTTGGTGGTCCAGGCATCTATATTAAAGCAGTGTTCATGAGAGGCCGCACCCCCGTCACTCTGCTGCTCGATGATCCCGCTATGGTATCCAAGCTCGGAAGAAAGATGAATGTAGTTGTCTCGGCATCTCATGAAATGACCTTCAACAAGCTTGAGTCGCACCTCTGAAGGTGCTTGGTACATTTCTAGGGTTTCCCCAATAAACACCAATGCTTCCTTCATGTGACCAAGCCTCGAAAGATATTCAGCATGATCGAGCAGGCATAAGGCAAGGTCATCTTCGGTGAGCCTGGGTTGCGTCTCTGAAAGTGCTCGGTACACTTTCAGGGCTTGCCAGCCGAACGCCAGTGCCTCTTCTGTGCAGCCAAGATCCGAAAGGTATTTGGCACGATTGAGCAGACATAGCGCGAACTTATGTTCAACGAGCCTGAGCCGTCCCTCGTGAAGTGCTCGGTATAGTTCCAGGGCTTCCTCGTTGAACACCAATGCCTTTTTGGCATGATAGAACAGGCACAATGCAAGTTTATCTTCGACGAGCATCAGTCGTGCCTCTGGGAGTGTTCGATATGCTTCCAGCGCTTCCCCACTGAACACCAATGCTTCTTCCATGCGGCAAAGCTCTGAGAGGTAAGAAGCATGGTTGAGCAGAGACAGGGCAAGTAGCTCTTCAACGAGCTTGAGTTGCGCCTCCGGAAGCCTCCAATACACTTCTAGCGCTTCCCCACTGAACAGCAATGCTTCTTTTGTGCGGTCAAGCTCCGAGAGGTAATAGGCATGATTGAGCAAGCATAGCACAAGGTTACCTCCGGCGAGCCCGGGTCGTGCCTCTGAAATCGCTCGATACACCTCCAGGGCTTCCCCACTGAACACTAAGGCCTCTCCTGTGTGGCCAAGCTCCGAGAGGTACTGGGCACGACTGGTCAAGCACCATGCAAAAAGCCCTTCAACAAGCTTGAGTCGTGCTTCCGGAAGTCTTCGGTATAATTCCAGGGCTTCCCCGTTGAATATTAGCGCTTCTTCTGAGCGGCCGAGCTTCCAAAGGTAATAGGCATGGTTGAGCAGACACAATGCATATGTGTCTTGCACGAGTTCAAATTGTGCCTCGTGAAGTGCTCGGTATGCTGCTAGGGCCTCTCCACTGAAGACCAATGCTTCTTCCGTGTGGCCAAGCTCCGAAAGGTAGGAGGCATGATTGAGCAGGTAAAGGGCAAGCAGGTCTTCAACGAGCTTGACTCGTGCCTCTGGGAGTGCTCGGTATGCTTCCAGGGCTTTCCCACTGAAAAGCAGCGCTTCTTCTGTGTGGCCGAGCTCTGAAAGATAAGCAGCATGGTTGAGCAGGCACCGCATAAAATTATCTTCAGTGAACCCGGGTCGCGTCCCCGCAAAAGCTTGGTATAATCTCAGGACTTCCGCATTCGACGCTAATGCTTCTTCGGGACGGTCAAGCTTCCCAAGGAATCTGGCATGATTGAGCAGGCACATCATGAGGCGGCCTTTGGTCCACTCGAGTTTCACCTCCCGGAATGCTCGGTATAATTTCACAACATGCCTACCGAGCGCCATTCCTTTTCTATGACCAATCCAACCTGGATGGAGGCTGTAATAGCCTAGCGATTTTGCGTATATCCAGGGGTCGCCCTTCACAAGCGGTCGATACAAGTCAATGGCTTCAGCCATCGCTTCTTGCGCCTCTCTCCAACGGCCCACGTCATCCAGCTTCAGTGACAAAAGTGAGAAATACCCGGCTACATCATGGCTATTGAGGGGATCTGTGACAGTGTGGTCGCTCGAAAGCTTTCCCTGAGAAAAAAAATCAGACTTTTTAAACAGTAATATTACTTACAAACCTACTTCAATCCAATATCTCACATTTGCAAGATCTATAAAATGCCCTGTGGCAGTCACCAATTCCATCCATATTCTAAGATGAGCCGATAGGAATGTTCGCAATGTATCGGTAAGCTCTCCCGTGGGCTAATCAATAGCAATAAGATGGTCAATCCAGAAGTGACATGCATATAAGAGCTCGGGTGAAACAACGTTTGGTGAGACTTGTGGAATTCCATACAAATCAGGGTTCTCAAGATATCCTAATCCCTCGATTGATGCCGCCGCACTCGGGAGTTCCTCATTCAGCATGGTGAGGCATAGATGCGAAAGTCGCTGATTGTGCCACGTTACATCGATATAAAAGCGCTTGCTACACGATGACCTAGCACGGTGTGTGAGGAATTCTTTGAGGGATTGATGCACGATCTGCACAGGCGCAGTCTCATTATTGATGTCGGAGAAAAGAGGTGCCATTTGTATGAGAATGCTCTGAACTAGAGTGTCCAGGGTGGGACGATAGAGCGATTGCAGGGTGGCGATGGAAAGCGGAGTCTTAACGGTCATTATCGCACCCATGATCTGGTGATATCCATCACTGAATCGCGGATCCTTCCAGTTACATTTGGAGAGAATCGTCGAATATAGCCCATCGATATTTTCTTCTGGAGAGCGATTGGTGGAATTACAAGATAAGATTAGCGATTGAAGATCTTTGTGTGGATCCACCGCCTCACGAAGGTAGGCATATACCATGGAAACCCAGATGAACAGGCCTTCTGACCTCCGAACGAAGGCATCGAGAAGGTATGGGCCTGGCCAATCCTCTCCTAGGCGTTTCCGTAGTGCAATGTCCCGCAGCTTGTGCTGGGAATAGATACGAACATCTTCAATGTTCTGCTCGTCATTTGTATCAATGAATGCAGTTCGTATATGAGCTTGGTCCTGGTCCAGGAGTTGGAATGCTAGCTCTTCTGTCATCCGCGTGGCGATAAAGATGCGGAAACTCCCCGGAAGTTTAGCAATGCCGTCACTCAGAACCTCGAGTAGTTGGGTCGTCTCCTTGGGATCAGCTTCATCTAATCCATCAATGATCATGGCCACGGGTCCGTGATAGCCAAGCGAACTAAACGGCTTCAGGATCAATTCGGAGAAATGCATGGACATTGCTGCCCCTGCCAGTCCCTTCCTCTCTTCGAGAACGCCAACGATTTCCTTCCGAAAAGCGGTATTCCTCTGAGCGAGGTCATATACCATGGTACTGAAGAGTAATGCAGGTCTGTCTCGTCCCGCAAAATCTTTATCAAAGAAGAAGACGGACGAAAGCAGTCCCGCCTCTCGACAGCGTTGGGCAATGGTGTGGGCAATGGCGGTCTTCCCTACGCCTGCCATGCCACTCAAGACATAAATTTCCGCAATGGACTCGCGGTCGGCCGTCCTGATCCATGCCATTATGTCGTCCAGAACCGAAATTCTAGTACCAGTCATGCAGACCTTCAGAGGGTCATACTCGGAAGCTCCACTGGCATAAGGGAGCCTCGACAAAATATCTAATTACGGACAGTGCGGGATGTTGGCCATCGTTGGATCAAAGATGGGGAAACAGACCTTTTTCAACTACAGATAACTAGATCAGGTATGAGTGAAGAAGCGAGGTGAAGGTATATACCGAAGTTCATCGTGGCTTCCCCGGCTTGCGATTTCGTGGTCACTTCTGTAAGCGTCGGATGCTGTGTATAATTGAAATATAAACAACCACAGTCACACTACATACCCTCATGTTGATCGCTAAGCTCCCATCGCTTTTCGATCTTGAGTGGGGCGTTCCTAACCATGTTGGATAAATGTCGAGCAACTGTTTGAAAGTCCCGATCGTTGTCACTCTCAAACTTTGACATCCCCACATGGTCCTTGTACAGACCAATTGACTCTACATCGATTGCACCTGGAAGACTGGCGGAATATTTGGGAACGAGCTAGACATACATACATCTGTTAGAACAGCCAACATCTAAACAATATAAAAGCGTACTTTTTTCCTGATTCCACCGCCCAACTGAGTATCAAATAGTTCAAAGAAGAACTTGATGTTATATTGCCTGCTTATCGCTGAGAATTGTGAGAGCTGTTGCTGTAGTACTGGGGAGTGGGGTCCGAGGTCACGAATAACAGCGTCATTGGTGTCAGAGTAGATTGAATGTATGTCCAGGAGCAATCGGCCAAGGTCTGTAGCATCGGTGCCTTGGTGAGGAGTTCCGAGAAAAGCGATTCCATAAGTTGAGAGGTCAATAGACCTGTGATACGAATTGTAGCCTTCCGGCGCCAAATGAGCAAGCACCAAGGCCTGATCCCAACGTTTGGGGTGAGCTATGCAAGCGACAGGAGTACAACATACTGATTTCAACACTATTCCACCGAGACTGTGTGCCACAAAGATAATCGGTCGTCGCACAGTCTACGTTATTGTAAGAAGGTGAGCATTGGATATAATAAACGTCACAACTGACCTGAGTTTCCCGTCGCACAGAGGCCAGTTCAACCACGAGCGCCTGGGCATGGATCGTGTATGGTCTGATGTGATAACTGTTTTCGTCCACGAGTATAAGCGTCGTAGCCATAGGACATAATCCGTGCCTGCGGAATCTTGTGAGGCAAAAGGTCCCTAAGCCAGAGTGTTCCATTATCTGCCATCCATGAGTTCCTGACGTGTCCATCTAATCCATGGATTGCTATGATACTAACAGAATTCATCAGTAATTCTATATAGAAGGAAGTGGGGTCACACACTCGACTACGGGGTTCTCCCCATCAACAAGAGTGAATATGCCAAACGTATTCTCGGAATGTGAGGAGGAGCCGAGCCAGACTTTCAACGGGTTGGGTAATGCTATGTTGTATTTGACCTGAGTTATGATAGCTAGAGATGCCACCAAGACGGTGTAAAACCCAAAGATGGTGAAACGCCTGCAAACGGGAGCCATGCATAAGATGGAGGGAGAGTGCTCGCGGATGCGAGAAACAAGGACGCAACGCCGTGGCTGTGGCCCGCACAGAATCATTGACGACGCTTGACAAGCTAATCAGTGCCACTTTGTACTTCCGCCACCCATGTGACACTCAGTTGCGCTCTGTACCTCTATGCTTCCCCCTCTCTCGCTTACAGATATGCCAAATAGGATAAAAGGCCATTGAGTCCATTCGACTCTTTTCATTGTTGTCAACCGTCGGCTTTCGTTCGAGTTAGGTATCTGGCTGTGACGCGACCCCGACTTGCTCGTGCTCGCTGTCACACTTCTGCATTGAGCTGTTGAGCGAATTCTGACAAGGCTGTTGTGGGAGCACCACCTCTGTAGTCTCAGTAATCTCGGCAGCAGGGGTGGCGGCATGTGTTTAATCACAATTTTCATTCTCTTTTTGATGCGACGTAGCTGCTAGCACTTGAAGCGCGTCTCCAACAGGCCACTGTATCGTTGTGTTCCGCGACAAGGAATGGCGGTGTTTGATATCCTAACGAATCACATACCCTACTATCTCTGAAATCCTGACCTCTAAGCTTCAAGACTGGTCTCCCCGGACATCCGACCTTTGTTCACCATACAACACCCGTCTACCCCATTCCGTTGCCTTTCGATCCCACTCCCGGACGCCAGCGAAGAGGTACGCGATTTCTTGGTTCCACCGCGATTCGAAGTAGGACGACCAGGGGTGTGAGGTGATGCGAGCTGCTGCGGAGGGTGGGGCATTGACGAGGGTTGGGTAGTCGGCTAGGCGTGTGCTGAGTATGCGGAGGCTAGGAGGGAGAAGGGGTGCCATGTTAGTGTGCTGGCCATGTGTATAAGAATTGCAAGGACGTACTCGCGGCGCAGTAGGTCCGTTCTGTGGCCATAATGGGGTGAGTCAGTGGTTGGGCTGACGGAGAGACTGGACGGAGTGAGGGGGAGACCTACCTTGTTTGAATGAGGTTGGAGAAGCCGTAGTATACCTGGATGATAAAAAGTTTAGTATGCGTGCGTTATGCACGAGCGGGCAGGTGGGCGTACCCCTCCTGCCACGAGGGCGCCAGCGACGGGCCCTACGAAAGCCATGTTCTGTGTGTTACTCAAGTCGAGTCGGGTGTGATCTCGGAAGTGTTTGATCGTGAGAACCCGGGCCTGGTTTGGAACAGCGATCCGTTGCTTCAAATATCTATCACCGTTGACTGACCTTGAATACCTTCGAATATGAGCTCACTTCGATGACGCCGCTCCTTGGATTCAATAATAAGGCAGGTGCAGAGAGCACGAGTCGTACTAGTATTCTGGATCCAAATTCTGACATAATCTCCCAGTACAAGAGTGGGTCTATCCTAACCTGCTCCCAGTGTCTTTCCGTCCTGCTACAGTGTTTAATTCCAGCAAACTCCATCGGCACAGTCCGTTCATTTATTCAATAATTTCGCCTAGCACTACAGATTCCCTGATAAAGTCATGGTATTGCACCTCATTGCAGCCCTACGTCTAACCAGCTTATATCTCTCGCACATCAATGACCGCATTATCAATTAAAGTCTCAACATCTTTGTGCCTCGGCTTGATAACAACCTTGAACGGTTTCGGGAACCTGAAGAGAATCCGAACGTTGGTTAACGGGGTTCACCTATTACCTATGGCCATGACTCACGCAACCAATGTAGAAGTGGTCATTTCATGGGAGAGTTTGATTCGGTTACCATCCTGATCAAGTGGCGGTTCGATAGTGTAAGATGCGAGTAGATTGACCACAATCGAATACAACATGTCCAGACTAAAATAACGACCAGGGCAGATCCTACAAGCGACCAAATCAGGGTTACTCTGCCTTTTTTTTTTTTTTTTGCATGAGTGACGCACCGACGCCCGTAGCCAAACGCAAACGTGACCGGATCCGGTACATCAAGATTCAACTGGCCATCCCGGATGAATCGATCTGAACTCGGAGCGCCCAGCTGAACAAAGCCATTATCATTTCGCAACATATCCCTTTCACTTGAAACCTCTTACATTCCCTACCAAATAAGTTTTCACTACTTTTCTATTCCTTTCCCTGAACTTGAACCATAGCATAAGTTTTTCTCCCTTATTTAGATCTTTCTGAGCTTCGCACACCACCCCGTTCACTAGTTCCCTTCAGCTTCCCTTATATCTGTTCTCGTAGCCATGAAAATTTCTCATTCTTCCCCTGTTTCACCTTCACTATCCCCAGATTTGTCCTAGCATAATTATATCTGAATTTTTCGGTCTGTTTCGGTACAGAAAACATAGTCAGTAAAATATTTTGCTTGTATATAAAGTTCTGAGCTCGCTTATGAGCTCGGCAGTGAACATAGGACCCAAAAACTCCCTCTCAGTCTCATTCTCCCTCTCTCTCTCTCGCTCTCTCGCAATTATCTCGTCTTTCCCGGTTTTCGAAGCCCAGTGGTTGTTCCGCCAATGAACTCGTATGGCTTCGGGTAGGTCTCTGGATTATGAGCTATCGACCTTGGGTGAAGATGTCTGATGTCAGCAGCTCATTCAAGTTCGGCGCGGTCCATATACGCACCATGTACACCCAACGACAACCGTTCCCTTAGGAATCAAGTGCCCTTGATAGATATCATCCTCGGAGACGACATGGGGGGCGGCTGCCACATCACAATCATACTGTGTTAGTCCTTGCGGACAGCCCAGAGATCGAGCGAAAACTGACAAATGGGTGCCACGTTTTGCCATCTCAGCAACTCCTTGATTACGGCGTTGACATAGGGAAGGTTTGCCCGATCGCTAAAGCTGGGCAGGCGGTCACGACCGACGATAGCATCAATTTCTGCATGGGCTTTTGACTGCACTTCCGGGTGGGAAGCCATAGCGACAAAAAATGTGTGCGTAGCGGATAAAGTCTGTGATGCAACGAAAGTAATCCACCATGGTTGGAACCAATGCCAAGTAGGTAACGTACTGTATCAACACCGCCTGTCGACGGGGCACAAGGGAATCAGGATCTGGACAGTACTCGATCGGGGGCGGCACGCTCACTTACCAGTATATGCGATGCCTGTGCAATTTTTTATCAATGTCTCCGCTTTCTTGAAGTCAGCCGCTGTCTCCGCTACGTCCCCCAGCATATCCACCACGACGCATCGCTTGGCCTCATTACGCGCCTACAAGTGATCATAAACAAAACGTCCCCAATTGCTTAAAGATGCTCACCATTTTTTCTCTCACTGCTTTGTATGGAATTTCTCTCATCGACTGAATAGTCGTGTTCCAGGCTTTCGCCTTTTTCTTGAATCCAGCGCCAGGAAACCAGTGTGGCATGTATTTCAACCACGGAAATATCTCAACGAAAACTGAACTGTTCCATTTGCAAATACCCTCCACCGCTTCCTCAACATTAGTGATATAAGGATCGTTGTCCTTTTGCACCTCAATGCCATAAAGAGAGACCATGATAGAATTGGTAAGGGCCCTGGAAGTAGATTGGAGCATGGAGCGACTAGCAAGGCGTGAATCACATACCGGCGAAGATGAGCAGTGAATCGATCCGGGGCGTGAAGCACATGGTGTAGGAGTAACCTTGTCTGCTTTCCGTGACAGTGGGTAATAGTTCCGAATTTTGTTCTGGCTGAAATACTGCTGGAAAAGCCGCCGGTGACTTTTCCAAAAATCGCCATACCGCATATGAGCCATGCTCCAGCTCATGTTAAGCCTACCCTGGCAGATTAAAGTATGGGCAGCGTATGGGGGAAGTGGGATTAACTCACACTTCAGTCATCATCCGGGTCGTGAAACGGTCTGAATATTTCTCGGATCTCTCCCCCAACAATTCATCGACTACCTTAGTGGAACCAAGAAGCATGACCCGTTTTCCCATCAAATTTATGGAAATGATATCGCCTGGCATGTGCAATCGATGTCTAGTCAGGATGATGGAGCTAATAATCATTAGAAATGCCTACCATATCGTTTAAACCACCCATCGAAAGTCAGCCACCAACCCTTTCGTGGCATGTCTAGTACATTCCCAATAAAAGGAAGAGGTCTCGGCCCTGGAAGATGAGGAAGCTGCTGGTTTGATGACTTTCTCCAGCTGTAGAGAAGTAGGCTCGACGCAACCAAGGATACGATGATACCGAGAGGACTGGCTTCTAGTATCATGGGGAGGATGGTTAAGGCACAACAGACCTGCGAGTATGAGAGATACCAGGAGCACCAAGGCTATAAAGCCCTCTGAACCAGGGCTCACGGCCATGTGGTACACGCTCGTTCGCGAAGGCTGATCGGAAAGGGCGGGCAAATAGTGGGAACTCGGAGGTACATCTCCGAAATGTGAATACTTGCTTCTTAAGCTCAGGTGACATTGAGAGCCGGAGAATTGAATCACTGCGGATATTGCAATGGGAATATTATATGGTCGAAAAAAGTAACGACTAAATAAAGCATGGGAGGACAATGCCACACACAATAATACCTTGGAACTTCCCGGATCCGAGATGAGGTGCACTTGGGCATTATCTTCGGCTTTGAATGCTTTCTTCAACTTGACGGGCGGTGTTCTAAGCCCCACTGTATGAACTCGACAAAAATATGGCGACCGGCTCCCTGGGACCTTGGTCTCGACTGATAGTACATGTTCTTCTAGGACCCCACGGCACGGGGGTCGGCGGAAGTCTCAGTCATCAGGAACATGATGCTGGCAGTGTTCACTAGCCCCTCCCTTGGCCAGAAATAGTCCCTCGCCCCTTGCAGGTTCATAAATACAAAAAAGTATCAATACCCTGGTGGGAGAAGAGCGCCCATGGTAGGATGAGTGAGACATAGATCATACAAAACATCGGGCAGAATGTGTACTAGGGGGCCACCCTGGTTGCCAATACCAGACACTTGTCACGAGCCACACACGCGAACATCACCTCATCTACGAGGGTGTGGGTTATGATGAAAGGGAATGATAGAAGCTATGTGGAAGCGGCTTTTGATTTTGATCCAAGGCATTCATCATGATGCACGTGTGGATGGTAAGTAGTCTCGAATTAGATAGGTACATAGTCCGGAGGTTAATCGGTGAGATGATGGTACGGTCACCTAAAGGGGGGATATGCAGTTGGACAGTGATAGAGGTCTACATGACCTTGGGTCCTCGGTTGTAGAATTGCGACGGTTTTCACCATGTTCATCAACCTTATATTGTTCTCGTTTCTTCTCACCTACCAGCACGTGGTTGGACAACTTATCACTCACGAAACCACCGCGCATATCTAACCATTGGTGTCCCCCGTTCAGGCACTGACCACTTTCCAGCTCGAGAACACCTCACCCTACTTATCGCTCGACAGTGTCACAAGTGTTCCTATCTATTCCCCTTCAGCGGATCGTAGCTTCCGATCCCGTGGACTGTCACATGTCCACAGACCCTGCCATGCTGTAGATATCGTACCGCCATGCCTCTGGATTCCAGTGACTCGATGGGCACACCAATAATAAGGGCAATTCGGGCAGGCGTCGGTCACTTTGCTTTAAACGATCTCTTTTTCTACCAAGTTCTGGAGTCCCCTCACCTTATTCATCTACCCTGAATTATGAATGAAAGGCGGCTTCAAGTTGGAAGTCTCGGAATTGAGTCCAACCGTGCCACGGATTCCAACATCGAGACCCTCCATTAAGTGCCTTCTGGTAGAATAGACCGGCGCCAAAGCGATTCGGAATCCTAATTGGATTAACTTATTATAGCGCTCAGAATCGGACATGAAGTTCTGGACGATGAGTAACAAACGATATCCCAAAACGCTTGGTGAGTATCCATTTCAGTTCGAACACACTCTAGCGAGTTTCCAGCCCAACCAGACAACATGGAACCAGAGCTAACCACACGAGCAGCCACATGACATTGTCAGGAACAACCATACCAAAATCTAGGCTTCTACGATACAACAACTCGTATGGAAGCAACAAGAGGAATATATTTACTTTGTATTTCATCCAACAATCAACGTAGAAACTTGTCAGCTATGGGTTGGTTTACGAATCAATTGCCTTGTCAAGATGACTTTGTCAACCGGTGTCAGGCCCTGCACAGCCGACAAAACATCCATCCCGCTCTTCTTTAGAAAAGCTGGAGAGTGCTTCAAGATATTCCTTGTTTTTGATACCGGCCTTCATAAAGGACTTCAAATGCTGACTCATTCGGGGCTTGCATGCGAGGAGGAAGTCCATAATTTCCTGAGGTTGGTCACCGGTGCTAGTTACAGGTGGGACTATTGATGCACTGAGCATGCCACCTGTTACGAGACGAACTACGGGTAAAGCTTGGGGACAATGGAGAGCGGACCCCGCTGACGTCCTTGGTTGCTGACGGTCGGTGGTCTCGCAAGACCTCGCACCCTCTCGGCACTGGGTAAGGGCACTGGCAGTATCGATCTGGCTCACTGGGCCATTGTTACCGAATCGTGACTGAGCCAATGATCCGAGGCTTGTTTCATTTGGACGTATTGCAAGTTGCGTTGAACCTGAGGACCCCTGAGGGCTACCTTCACCGAGGGTTTGGATTAAGTGATGCTTAATGGACGGTAGTTGTCTGGGGTTGGGAGTAATCTTCATAGGCAATTGCCCCTGCAGCAACCCGCCCGGAGATGCAACCTCCAGCTTTTCATTGAGGAGTCCTTTGCCATGCCCCCCCGGTTGCCGCTCGCCACTCGAAGACAAGGCACCCTGTGGGATTTCTAGGAAGTGGTGTCAACTCAGGACATCGGTGACTACAAGGAGATACCCACCGCAAATCTCGACAAAACAGGTCACCTTTGATTGCCTCTGTGCTGGAGATTCTGGGAGTGGAGACGGCGGGTGAGAGGACTTGTAAGGTGAAGATGACTGTTCCGAAGAGAACTCGGAAGATGAAGATGGGAAGTAAGATGACTCGGAACGTTGCCTCTTGCGGGGCCTTCTTTGTGCACTGAGAGACTCTTTGGTGCTCTCCCCCTCCTGTGCAGTCCTCCTTGTAGATATCTTCCGTCGTCGGTGGGCTCGGTGCCATCTCATCCTATTGAAAGAGTCTCTCCCAAATCTAACTGCCTGTTGTATACCGGCCCCATTACAAGCGAGCTGAGGGTAGCGTTTTAATATCTAAAGTAATGTGGTTCAGGGATTCGCTAATTCAGTTGTCCGAGGCTTGGAGACTTACTGCCGTCTTCAACTGCCGAACAGCTGCCTCTGGCTGATCGTACGCGCTTCGCCTCTCATCAAACTTCTCGCGGGTCAGTTGCCTAACGAATGCCTAACAATCAATTAAGTGCCAGTTGGGACTCGATATCGTCTGGTGAAGATCCTCACCTCCAGTTGCGTTTGGTTCACATTGACTCCGATCTCTTGTATCGTATTCCGGAGTTCTCTGCGGTATCCCATGTTTGTTGTGATCGTGCTGTCTTATGGAAGGGACCTGTGTTAACAAATCCAAAGCAAACTTCGCTCACCACACTGCCTGCTGAGCTCTTTATATAATAAGTTGAACAGAATCAGGGGCATGTCATCTACAGTCAAGCTCACAACCCTAAATTAAAGGCTTATGCAATGGCATGAGGTGCGCCTTCCCCCATTCCTTCTATGCAAGTTCAAAAGCTCATGCTGATGTTTAATCATAAGTTTCCTATCAACATAAAGGATCTTCAGTTTGCTCATGATTCGCATGGCGGTGAGATAGTAATGATGTGATTATGAAAGAGCAATTCCAGCCATCAAGAAACCACTCAAGGGCCCACTCGAATCGAGGCATTCACATCCCGCATTTAAGCAAACATGGCCATCTGAGGTGTCGTACCAAAGTTCCCCGATTTCCAAAGTACGTGATCTGCAAGAGTGCCAACTATGATGACTCTTATCACGTTGTTCCGGTCTCGTGCACAAGCAGCCACCAGTCGACAAAAATCGGCGCATGGGTTGAACTGACCAGAGGGCATTGAGCCTCTCTCATCTTGTTCGCGGACCCCCAAGCCCTACTAATAACACCTCCTACTTGTCCCATGGCTTGAGCATCAGGGGTTATCGTGGAACTAGCACCTATATCACGCAATGCGTGCTCGTTTCTGCTTTGATACACGACTCTGCAAATGCAAGATCTTCAGGTATGTGTCCAGGTGATGGTGAACCATGAGCATAGATTCACGTCAGTCTGTATGTACACTTTCATAGTGACTCAAACTCTGACATCAGGTCTGTCTACGAAGGATCAGCACTAGCAAATCGAAGCGAAAGCAAAATGCATTTTACCTCACCATGCTCAATTTCAATCCACAACGCGACATCACCCCACCTCGCTCTATCCCCAACCTTATCTCCAAACACGCCTCTCTCCCAATCGTAGTATCCACAGTGACCTCCAAAGCACCCGATTCTGGCATCTTCCCAGCCCTCCCTCCCGCCGAAGCTTCTCGCGCCTGCCTTCTCCTTTTCATTCATTTACCTCGTGGTCAATCCAGAAATCAGCTTATCTCCTGCGCTCAATAAAGAATCGCAATCTTCGTGTCGCCGGGCTCAAAGCTCATCACGGTGCCAGCAGGTAACATCCAATCGCTTTCCATATGCTCTAAGCCGGTCAAACCAGAGCGCGCCGTTTGTCTCGATAAAATGGTAATGCCACTCAACTTGAGTGGGTCTGTCGCCCTTGTTCGTAACGCGGAGCTAGACTTGCTCCCATTCTTCGTTGGGGATGAGATTTTATAACGGCATCGAGGCTCTTTTGGAGTGCCTAATCGCGTTCAGGTGTTGTTATGACGAGGTTTAGGGAAGGAAGAGTGGGAAAGGAGCCATAGAGGGCTGCCTCCAGGTCGGCATCTTCTGTGCTTGTGGAGGTCGTGGGGAGTGGACCCGTCAGCGATACTACAGGTTGGAGAAAGGAGGAGTGGTCCCACTAGTCAGATGTCCCCTTCAATGACCGAACGAATTGATCGTAATACTCGTGTTCTCATATTGAGACAGCTGGAGTGGTAATGAGACCATGTACATACACCCAGCGAAGCTCCAGGACCCACGCTGCCGGTTACTCGAATGGATGTTAAGGAGAGCTGTCCAGGACGCTCCCCAGAAACCCAAGAGGCGCTGCAGCCCATCAATCGGACTGTTCAGCCATCAGGATAAGTTAGTGAATGAGTTTGCAACGAACTTCGATTTATGTAGCCGCTAGCACTTGAAGCGTACCTCACACGCGCCGCTGGTCTTGTAATATACGTTTATGTTATGATTTAATGCAGAGAATTGCGAAAGGTCTTTCTGGGGACAAGGAACGGTGGCGTTTCTTTTTCGAGTTAGGAGTTTCGTGCTGAGTTGAGTGGGTGGTTGGTGTATAGTTTAGGGATAGTTAGCCCGTTTTGTACCATGGATGGGCGATGGTAGAGACGCCTTGGAGTGTGAGGGCATGTTCGATTGGATGTTGTTGGAACAATCGTAAGGCACGGAACAATGAGGACTGGATTGCCGGAGTAGTGTGGTGTACATATCTCTCTTGCAGCGAGGGCAACGGTCGCCCTACGACCGCAACGGCCTACCCATGTGGTACTGGCTGAATCAGATCGTGGTAAACGGTCTGGGCTTGAAATAGGGGCTCATCTATGAAATTTGGTGTTTTATAGATGGTCACGGAATGTCATTTCTGTCTGTGTGCAACACGATCGTGATTCGGAAGAGCTGGGTACAACGAAAATACCACCTGGTTCAAGCGTCCTTAAGTGTCCTCTCACGCCGCTCCTCGTCAATACTCCCAATATTAACTCAACTATCCTCGCTGCTGCCTTGTTCCCATGGGAAAATAGGCCTGAATGCAGGAATTGGAGAAGCACTGTACTTCACCAGATCGTGATCAGGTGAATGGTATTCGCACATGGTTTTCTCAAAATCAAGACAAATAAAACATAGGGGGGCAGCCAGGACCTCCCGCTAGCGGCGATGGCCTCTTCCACGAGGGTGTATTTGTTGCTTGTGCTTTGCTCTTGGTTCTGCACCTTTGTCTCGGCAAATGACTTTGCTGGGGCTAATTCGTATTTCTTGTGGGCATTGTCCGTGGGTTGATCCCCCCCTAAAGAAATACCCCCTCTCATCATGGAATTATAGAAAGCCGATCGCATCGCGGTCCTCGATGCGATGCAGAGTGCGGATATGAAGCGAATGTATCCCCATGACACTACTCAACCCCTCTAACTAACAATACTGCAGTTCTCCGTATCTTTATAGCTAGGGTTTTTGGTGGCAGCAAGGGTACTAGCGCGACCACAATCAATGACTTGGAAACGGTTGCCGGTAAGTCGCCGGTAGATGTTCCAAGAGAACGTGCAAGCTACTGACCAAGCGCAGTTGGGACTTACGACGACACTGTCCTTCGCAAGATTGATCAACTTGCTGTCGAGGCCCACGCCAGGGGTATGAATGCGGTTCTTTTCTCATCGAGTCATTTCGATGCCATGAGTTGTTTTCAGATATTAAACTGGTGATTGCTATGCACGACCGGTAAGCCAGTGACATCTCGCTGCCTTCAAGACCCTGTTGATTCGTGCAATGCAGCTATGCTCTTGGCTGTTGGGATACGGATGCCTATGTGGCCAAGTACCGCTTGCCGACGACAAATTGCGTCAATGGAGTCCCGGACTCGTCGATTTTCTATACGAATCCGAATGCCATAGCTGACGTGGGTTCGGGTTGTCCTTCTCTAAATTTCAGAAGAGCTAACCTTCGGTAGTTTGATAATAGGTTGAGGCATATCCTAAATTTCCAGTCGCCCAATTTTGGCGTTCCATGGCATCAGTTGACTAGTGAGGTCGCTCGAGTCCGTGTCAGATTCTGATCCCTCAGCTTTCTGTCAGACGCAATATTTGCCTTTGAAGTCCAGAATGAAGGAATGGGGCACATGAACCAAGTCGCTCCTAACTGGTGGTGCAATCGCGCAAATGCCATTCGTTCTGTCCTGGGGAGTGCAGGAATTTTGGTCTCTACGGGTGGGGGAACCGACCTTCCGACATCGTTGCAGAACCAATTCTGGAGGTACGATCTCGTAGTCTCGTCTCGGCCTGGCCGATTGGCCTGACGGTTCAACGTTTCAGTTGCAAGAATCTACAAGTCATAGCCCTGCATGATTACAACTTGGATACGAACTATGTCGCCTCCCATGTCGACGCCGCGAAACCACTTGCATTAGCCAATGGAAAGCGGATGATATACGAGGAGTTTGGTGCCGCTGGCTCGAGCAAGCAGAGTCAGATACAATCGGTCACGAACCTCCTGATTGCGGTGAGTGACGCGGAATTAGGCTTTAGTCTCGACACGACTGATGCATGGCCTAGACTGGTATACCCTGGATGTACTGGGAGGTGAGCACTCGCATGTATCTAGTATTATGTAACAAAGTAATGTTCGGTCCAGGTCATGAAACCAGGACAGGGGAGTAACGATTACGAGGTAATGGTTTGTGCTGCTGTATGCATATCGAAGGGTCACTGAAGCAGCCACCTGTTGCGAAGGTCTGGACAGATGAGCCAACTTGGTCAACTCTTTCTTCGCAATCGAGAGCAACCAGGATCCACGTTGGAGAATTCGGATGGTCTGAGATCGATGGAGGAAGCTAGAGCACAACCCGCTGGTTGCGTATTGTCATAAGTTGTAGTTCTGAACATCCAATTTGGGTTAGATATTACATAATCAAGAAAGCCAATGTCGTATCACGTGAGGGGAATCGCCCGGCCAATGTTCCTGTAAGGGCAGGTCAAGTTGCAATATACACGTACATTTCTTTCCCTAATACCACCGCCATGGAACCTGAAGAAGGATATCCACCAGAAGTTTTGCATAATGAAGACGATGAAGAAGTAGAAGAGGAAGCGTACGACGAGCCGCGAAAGAATCCAAAACATAGGGACTACGATGAGGAGGAGGACGAAGAAGATGACGAAGACGAGGAGGGGGAGGAGGAGGAGGGAGATTCCGGAAGGAAACGGAAAAGGGCAAAGGTGAGTTATTGCAGGTGCATTCCAAGAAAATTATTTACACCGAGTCACTGGAATGTAGCATCGTCACAAACGTCCTGGCGCTAGCCGCTTCCTCGATATTGAAGCCGAGGTTAGCGACGACGATGAAGAAGAAGATGAGGAAGACGATACGGGGGCAGGTATGTTTCTTTTCGCAAGTGCTGTTGATAAATCAGGCTCACTGGTCGTACCCAGATCCGTTCATTGAGACGGGTGAGGACATGGATGAGGATATGACAAGAGGACACCACGCCTTGCTGGATGCAAAGCGACATTTTGATGAAGAGCAGAGTCCAGAAGAGATCGCTAAGAACTTGAGCGAACGATACGCTCACCGCGCTGCGGTCCGCTACACTGGGGATATGAACGAGATTCCACAGCGCCTGCTTATGCCCTCGGTACAAGATGCTAGCTTATGGCAAGTCCGTGTTAAGGTAAGTCAATATCAACTTTTGTCTATCTCACGGGTACTGACACTTATCCAGCCAGGACGAGAGCGTGATATCGTGTTCAGCTTGATGCGTAAAGCTATAGACGTCGAGTTCACCGCCAAACCCCTCAACATCCTCTCCGCGTTCCAACGAGACTCTCTCCCTGGAATGATATATGTGGAAGCCCGTAGCTCAAAACAGGTCACCGAGGCCTGTGCTGGCCTTGTCGGAGTTTATCCCAGTCGTGGTATTCAACTTGTGCCCATCGAAGAAATGGCTAGCCTTTTGCAAATCAAAAAGCAAGAGCAGACAGTGACACCGGGTAGCTGGGTACGCATCCGTCGCGGAAAATATGCTGGAGACCTCGCTCAGGTCATGGATATCACGGATACCGGCGAGGATGTTGGGCTCAAGTTCATTCCACGTATCGACCTCAACCCTCGGGATGACGCTGCATTAGACGGCACCAAGAAGAGAAAGAAGGCAGCTGCTGGGACAGCAGCTATGCGCCCACCCCAACGTCTCTTCAACTATGAAGAGGTTGCGAAGGTGTATGGGCGGAAATCCGTTGCTCGCCGAAACGACGTTTATGTTTTCCAAAACGACACATATCGTGACGGTTTTATTGAAAAGGATTTCAAGCTAAGCGCATTAATCTTGGAAGACGTGAACCCTACTTTAGACGAAATCACTCAGTTCACCCGGCGGCAGGATGGGGAGGGTGAAAACCCAGTGGACCTCTCGATCATTGCAGAAGCCTCTCGAAAGGCCGCAATTTCTGTTTTGCAGCCCGGTGATCACGTCGAAGTATTCGAGGGTGAGCAGGCAGGTGTGCACGGTGTTGTAGAGGAGATTTCCCAGGATGTGGTGACTATCAGCGCCATCGGTGTGGATATTGAAGGGCAAAAGATCGAATTACCTGCTCGCAGCGTAAGGAAGCGGTTCAAGCCTGGCGACCATGTCAAAGTCATGACGGGTCAGAATGCGGATGAGACGGGTTTGGTGGTCTCGGTTACCGAAAATATCGTAACGTTCTTGTCAGATATGTCGATGCAAGAGGTAAATTACCTCTATTGCGATTCTCCTGTGCGCTCGTTAACAGTGTGATCAGGTTTCCGTGTTCTCAAAAGATCTGCGCGAAGCTGCAGAGGTTGGTTCAGGGACGAACGTTGTTGGAAACTATGAACTGCATGACCTGGTTCAGCTCGAGTGCGTCACTTCTTTGTCTTCCGCCAGCATAGACCTAACTTTTATTCTGTAGCGCACAAACTGTTGGTGTCATTTTCAAGACAGAACGCGACTCCTTCCGTGTGTTGGATCAGAACGGCCAGGTGCGTCTGGTGCAACCCCACCAGATCTCCATGCGCCGCGACTCGAATAGGGCTGTTGCTACCGACCGCGATGGTCATGAAATTCGTATCAATGATAACATGAAGGAGGCCGAAGGAGAGGTGCGCCGATATTTTTCGAAATTGACTGAATGATGACTCTAATTTCGTGACAGGGAAGAAAAGGACGCGTATTGCACATATATCAATCATTTTATGCTTTCCTGCACAACCGCGACATCGTTGAGAATGGTGGTGTCTTTGTCACTCGAGCCCGGGCACTGGTGTCTTTAGCGCCGAAGGGCACACTCATTAAGCCAGGCGCCGACCTCTCGAAGATGAATCCTGCTCTTGTAGCACCCACGGGAGGTATGGTTGGGTCAGGGAACATGGGACGTGGTCCTCGGGACAGGCATATCGGCGTAACAGTGGTTGTGATCAAAGGACCCCATAAAGGTTATGCTGGCACCATAAAAGATACAAATGGCAACATCGCGCGAGTGGAGCTGCGGACAGGAAACAAACTCATCATGATTGAGAAAGAAAAACTTTATCGTCGACTGTAGGTCTCTGTCCATTTAAAGCGCGAAACCTGCCAAACTGCATTCCTAGACCCGATGGCAAACTCGAACCACTCGATAAACCTGGGGGAGGGCGTGGTGGGGGATACTGGTCCCGGTGGCGGACGAACTGCAAACCCGTATACTAGCTCTGGCACCCCCAATTTTGGCGCAAACGGCGGTCGTACATCATTCGGCGTCGCGGGCCGTACACCAAACCCCTACGCGTCTGGCGAGGGTCGTACGCCAGCCTGGAACGTCTCGTCGCGGACGCCCAACCCCTATGCGGATGGCGGAAAGACACCTGCATGGAATGCGAGTTCACGGACGCCAAACCCCTACGCGGATGGAGGCAAGACACCTGCGTGGAACGCAGCTTCAAGAACGCCAAATCCTTATGCTGCAGGTGGTGGTTCAAGCGGCTGGGGTGGTGCCACGCCTGGACAAGCAGCGGGGTCGAGTTCGTGGGGAGGTGCTACACCTGGGAGGACCTCTGCTTGGGGGGGGACCACCGACGGATGGACTTCACCCCGGAACACTGGATGGAACGCTGATGCAACACCATGGGTAAGTCATGATGATAGTGGTCCGAGGTCACGGCGACTCAAGGGGTTATAGAGTGCACCGACACCAGCGGCAGCACCAACACCAGCAGCAGCGCCCACACCTGCTGTTGCTGCTACGCCGGCGTTCAGCAGCGGCCCCACCCCAGCACCTATGCACACACCTGGCCCTAGTAATGCTCGCACACCCGCATACTGGCCTGGCAATTCAGCTCCTACGCCGTTTACTAATTACAACTACGCGATTACTCCTAATACTGATGGCTATGGTTCGTGGCTACTATTTTTTCTCCTGCGCATTTTTTCTTGTTCTAACCTGATGGAATATTTAGTGTTGGATGAAGATTGGATGTTTGAGTCCATCGTGGCCAACTACCTGATCCGAATCAAAGTTAAGGTGCAAGGTACCAAAGCGGAGGGCTTCAAAGAAGGGGTGCTGGATGACAAGACAGGATACATCCTATCTGCGCACCGAACTCAAGGCGGATACACGCAAGAGGTTACGGTAGTGTTTGATGATGGAACACAAGAGGAGACGCTGGCCGCCAAGTTTGTTAAGCCTATTGAAGCGTCAAGGAACGGAGAGGAGGCGTTAGCGATGGATGGGCCGAATGAGGTGAAGGGACGTGCGGTGCTTTTGCGCGCAAACCCAGACTCTCCGATGGTTGAGGTATCACCCAAGGGTGATTCGAGCGTGTATGAGGTGTCCCGATCGGCGCTATTGGCGTTGTATGAGGAGAAGGAGTGAGGGTTGTATTTAATGTATTGTGTCATTTTGATGGCTATGACAAACATATCATCCTTGCCTCACGACTACTATGTCTCCTGAACTCCCACTCGAGCTGCTTCCTGAAATCCTGGACCACTTGCCAAAGGTGCACTATCTGACCAAGACAGCACTGGTCAGCAGCACCTTTTACCAGTCGACGGTGCCAAAGTTGTACGCTAGAGCATCAATTTATTCCTGGCATAAAGAGGCCAAGACAAGGGTACGTGTCATGTAAAGTGGTGACAACGGCGAATAACTCTTGAGCGATGTTGGGCAGGTCATCCAGTTATTTCAAACTCTGGCTACAAGTCCGCACCTTGCACGATACGTCCGCAGACTCGGTCTGTGTGTCTCATAACCCGTCCAGCTGGGCTCTCGCTCACGAACCACCAGAAATTCGTGCATTTCCAAAGACCCAACTTACAGACGAAACCACAGGATACATATACAGAGGTCTTAGAAACTGCGTTGGCTTGCGTTCGTGTACGTGGACACGCGACGGTTCTCTAACGTCTGATATCCTCCTTGCGCTCCTGTTTCCATCCACTCCGGATTTGCACCAGTCGCCGACTACAGCAATACCAAGTCTCCGAGAGCTAGAAATTAATGGACACCATTCGCATCTCTATGACCCAAGGTTACTGCTTCGGTTTGGGTGGTTGACGAGGATAAGCATTATCATGCCCACTGCTGACGTCGTACGGGTTCTGGAGGAATGGATAGGGATTGTGCAGGGGACGTTGAGGAGTTTGAGTGTGATATGTAAGGTGTGCCACTACTGCCTTATTGCCATGTTTCATCAGGACTCATAGTTGGCGTAATTGTAGATGTCACCATTGATCACAGACGATATGTTGATCCGCGTCGCGCCCTCCCTGAGAAATCTAGATTTCTTCCATCTGACTGGGTGTCCCAAGGTTACCCACAAAGGCGTCAGAGCCGTCCTTGCGGAGAACAAGCGAGGCATAGTGAACCTCGGGCTTGAAGGTGTCTCTCCGCGAATCGTAAGGGACAATTTCTACCTACACGCACGATACACAACCAACTGATGTCACAATCTCCTTAGAACCTCACGCACCTCCTTTCCACCACCGGCACTTCCGCACACATCCTCCAAAACCTTCGTGCGATAACGCTCTCAATCCCACCGCCCCAGCTTCACCTCCCTCTCCTCCCTTCCGATACCATACCTAGTGGAGCCGACCACCTCTCACACTACACGCACACTCTCCTCAACCTCCTCTCACATTCTCCCCATCTCGAGGTCTTCCAAATTTACTCTCCCCACACCTTTTTCGAACCTTGTGCCGCGACGTCGGCACTCTTCCGTGGGCTTGTGCGTAATCATGGAGAACGGCTGCGTAGGATTAGTGTGCACCGCATGTTGGTAGGTATGGAGGTGATACGGGAGATATGTATGGGATGTAGAGCAATGGAGGAGTTTTTTGTCGTGGTGGAGCCGGGGAGTCTCGTGGGTTACAACCCTTGTTGTGATCTGTTCATGGGCTTAATTGCTATCTGCTTAGGACGAGTTGGCGGGATTGCATACGACTTGCACCGCGTCTCCGAACAGTACACGTTAATTACCCACTTGAAGCACATGCTGACGAGGGTGGAGTGCCTGCCCTCTTACGGATGGATGACGCGGTCCGGTTCGTACGCCGATGCCAGAGTGCGACTTTGACGCAGTTTGGGTGTAATGCGCGTGTGTGGCATGTTCGTGGGGCACTTGTGTGTTTACTAATTGTTAATTGTTTACTCATCAAAGTTGGTCGTTTGCAGGTGAATAGAAGGGTTGTCATGCGTGAGGATGGGGAGAAGGAGTGTGAGGTTTGTCTTGGTCCATATGAGAGTCCGGATGTGCCGGAGCAATTCCTGGTTGTCCGGACGTAGATAATATATTACATGTATCTACCAGGGAGTGCCAGTGGGGAAGATCATTGGCCCCGCGATCTCCTTTCTCTTCTCTGCGCCGGCGAGGAGCTCGACGAGGGTGAGGGCAAAGGGGAATGTGGTGCCTAAGAGGGGGTAATTAGATGCATCAGAGAAGGAAACAATAACATAGACGGCTTACCCGGCCCACGACTAGTAAAATATATTAGAATTGGTTACTCTCAGAAATTTGTATTTTCTTTACCTAGTGATGAGTTTGCCAGAGACGACGACCGGCTGGTCAGAGTACTCGAACACTGATGAGATCGATTACAAATGCAGAACCCGGAAGGGTCTTGGTACGCACAGTGATCAAGCTCGGTCTGAACGCTTGGGTGGGATGTAAGCGGTTGAGAAGGTAATCCTGATGTCTTTGCCGCGAGACTCCCTATAATTCGTAACTTGTGAATAATTTTTACAAACAAAAAAAAAAAGGGCGAAATATGGACGGACCGGCACAGATCATCCCAACATACTTTCCCTCCTCCAAATACGTCTTTACAAGTTTCTGCACGCCAAGATCTGTGGAAATCCTCTCTGCGCCTTTAGCTCCTCCGGGGATAACGAGAAGATCATATTTGTCCTGTGCATATAAAACATTTGATTCGTTGAAACGGGTGGATACGGAGATGATGTGACATAAAAAAGAAAAGAAAAAAAAAAAAAAAGAGAGAGAGAGAAGAGAAAGAAAAAAAAAAAAAAACAACGTACGGGTCCGAAGCCTTCGCCCGAAGACTCGAAGTAGGTATCAGGTATGATCCTGACTCCGCGAGAACACGTGGCTGCGGGTGGGGGCGAGTTGATGATGGTGAGTGTGCCGGAACCCGCACCGAGGGTGGTGGTGGGCGTGTCTGCTGCAGGGAGGATTGGCGGAAGGTAAGCCGAGACGGTTGTGATACCTGCGCGGACAAGGGTGTCATAGGTGATTGTGCTTTTTATTTTGAGAGTTTTTGTCAAGAGCAGCTTGTAAAAAAAGAGTTGAAGAACTGACAATTCCATTTCCTCTGTGCCGTCTGCGATGAGGACGAGAGCTTTCATAGTGATGATGATGATGATGGTGGTGGTTTGGAGATAAGTCTGAGGGGGGTCTGACGTCATTTGATATTTGATATAATATGGCTACAAAATTGACAAGCGGCGGTAATTATGGGTGGAGGTATGGTAGAGAGGGTATAGATCAGAACGAAAAAACAGAAGAGCGGGGGGGGGGGGAGAGAATACAGTTTGGTCTATCCGGGTAACCCTATGATACAGTAAAATGTTCAGTGTGTGTCGTTTGCAAAACAGTTCTTCATAACAACCATAAGAAAAATTGGAGACAAAGGACGAAACGCGAGCCAGATGCGCATGTTCGTTTGAGATGGTATCGTTGTTTGATTTTTGTTGTTGCTTTTGTTTTGTGCGGCAACACGTCACTGGTTGGCAGTCGCAGCGAGGTTGAGTGCGCCAAGTACAATCTCCCAGGCGAGATCGAGGGTATCCCAAAGCTCGGGCTCGTATAGGCCCAAGCTGACAAGATCTTGCCAAAGCTCCTTGACATGTGCGGCATGGCTGGTAAGTGTCCTGAGGTTGCCCGACGCGTTCGAGCAGAGGAAGAGGGAAAGTTGGTGGAGGGTGTCCGATGACTGGAGAGCAGATCTAACCGCGGGATGAGTGAGAGTCTGAAGGAAACCCGTAGGTAATGGGAAGAGAGCTTTCATGACGGCGTCGAGGCGGTGGGTGTAGAGGTAGGAGTGGATGACGGAGAAAGCAGCAGGAGACGGAAGAGAGAGAGGCAGGACGGGGAGGGTTATGGTGCCGTTGGATGCAGGTGCGGCATTCGAAGGTGAGAGGCGGGGAAGGAGAGCACAGTTTGCGGCCAGGGTGAGTGCATGGACAGGGAAGAGCGAGAGCTGGTCTGATGAAGAGGCCGATTTTGAGGAGGAAATGGCGAGGATGTGGGTTGGGTGCGAGGTCTCACCAGAAGAACCTCGCAGAGGAACTGTCATCGTCAACGAAAGCTGGGAGCGGGGTAGAGAAGACGGCATGTGTGAGGCGGAGAGGGCACTGAGGCCAGCTAGCATCGGCTGTGGCTTGGCGCGCAAACCGCGACGGATGTACTCGGAGGGCACGCCAGCAAGGTCTGGAGACGCAGCATGGATGGCGTCGCGAGAGACCTCGGTGAACTTTGGACGAGCGAGGGTGCGGGGAAGCTGGATGGCAGCGGAGGGCTGTGGTGCGTGGTGCTGGGTATGGGCCGAGTACTGGCCGTGGGAGTGGAGAGCAAAGGCAGATGGATGGGATGCGACGTGGAACATGAGAGTAGGTGGTAGAGTAGAGTAGAGTAGTGCAAGAGCGAGGCTTATATGTTCAGAAATCCGACATATCGAGAACAAGATCCAACTGCTCTTTTCGGTCATTCCTTTGTCGCATCCCCTCCCACACTTGGCCATCCTTGTTTACTTCCCGTCATCCCTGCTCTTGCCTTGTATTTTTATGATTATTATTATTATTTGCTTCTCCCAGCCTCTCCCCTTGAAACAAAAGAATAATATATATAACAATAAAATACAAGAAAAAAGACAGAAAAACAGAAGATGTTTGTTGAGTTTCCAAAACGGGGAGGAGGCTTAATGAGGTTTCCTAAAATAGCAATGGCCTTGTTCTATCGTGGGTGGTTCCCTTTCACACTGAATCCGACTCAAAGACTCGACGCGTGGTCTGTTCTTTGTTCCCTCTTCATCCTCGCAACCATCGCTCTCTCTCTCTCTCTTGCTTTCTCAATACCATCTCTCGCCGCACATCACCGCTCCATCTCATCAATCCAGCATGTCTCCAACACAAACGTCATTACAGCAGCCCAAAAACAATAGCCGCACGCTCTATATTAAGTCTTTGCAGTCTAACTCACCATATTTCCATCCGTACTACAACTCGCCTGCCCTACCCCCCCTGCAAAATGGAGAGTCAGGGAATGGAGGCACACCGCAGCAGTGTTCAGTCCATGCTGGCCGCCTGCTTCTCGAATATTTCCATGCTCCCCACACTCAGAGTGACGTTTCCCATCACGCTCGCATGCATATCCCAGTCATTGCAACTCATGCCGTCACCGGGCGTCTCTTGCCCCCTATGTGCCACAACAGCTATTTTCTCCTTCTCCGACGGGATTTCCACGCACACCCCCGATTAAAACAAATCCGCGCTCTCAATTCCTTCCTCCACGCGTCGACTCACGAACCTACGCCGGACGATACAAGGTAAGCACGAGGTACTTTCCCACACATTATCCTGGGCTCGACCTGGATTCATCTCTCAGCTTTTCGTTCTGCCTTCTCGACGATAAGCTTTCAACAGCAATTGTTTTTTTTTTTTAGCCCCATTCATTCCCCCTTGGCCTCTCCTCAAAACCATTCTTATTATATTTCACCCCAACCCCCTCAACCTCCGTGTGTATCATGTGCTTAAGCTTTGGGAACAACGTTGCTCCATTCCATCTCTTCTGCTTTCGTCTTCGGTTCCTCTCCGCGGCCTGCTCCATTGATGCCCCGCCAGGCCGAACCCCTCCCTGCTTACTGGTGGCGTGAGGGATTGCGACATGCACAGCTCCTGGGAAATAGACGCTAATTTACCGCTCGCCATTTTCTGCTAGAATGATGATGGTGGCTTGTTGGCCCACCTTTACCTCCTTCTGTCATTCTTTTTTCAGGGCGCTTGGCTCTTCGAACATGAGACCCCCACGAATCCCGTTATTCTTTGCCATTCTGGGATCAATGGCACCTAGCCTTTTTCTCATCGTGTTGTCGTCTCAGACGAAAGGCCCCTCTTTCTCTCTCTACGTCGATCACGAGATCAGCCGATCACTGATGGCATACAGCTACTACACCGCCACTGCGGGGAATATGTTTGTGCAGCGCGCTGTAGCCGCACCCTCTAGTACCTCTAATCGGTCCCCACCATCACTGCGGCCCTTATTGCTTGGCTTTTCCCACACCTGACCATCCCCTACTGCTCCTCGACCGACAGTTTCGGAATCACCTGCTCATCATATTAACTCGGGCGACGAACCGACTTCCCCGCTATCACGGTTGTAAGTAGCCCCCAAGTCACGAGTCCACGGGGCAAGCATTCTATGACGTCTCACCATATGACTTTGCTCGCCTCCGGATCTCAATGGGTTCCTGGGGAATAACCCCGTGGTGATCGACTAATCTCTTGTACAAATGATCCGGTTCATTTAGCATCGTGTGTACCACCCCCCAACCCCGTTCAGCAGGATAATATTGGCACCGACCCACGTCGCTTCCCGACCTCGTAATCACCTTTTATACCCCTGAACGCAGTTCACGGTGTTTTTGGTCCCCTCAAAGGTTCCCTCTGACACTCGGGGTCCCTATCCTCGCTGGATAATAATTTCCACCCGCCCGCGGAAGTACTCAGTCCACCTCCCCTCGAGTCCAGAATCAACCACTGCTTGCGACGGGAACCCTGAAACCCTGCCGGCGGCCTTTGTGTACTGTACCTAACTGAATCATCTTCTCAGTCAGGGTAATCTTGTGTTGAACCCTTGTCTCTTCTTGCTTGCGAGTTGCCTTCGGTAGATACGGGGAGTTAACAAAACAAAACCCTTAGCTCGTCATCACTCCCTGGGCCCCCCGTCGTTGTCCGTGGTCATTGCGCGCCGTGGGGTCCCCTTCCACTGAGCCCAGTGATCGGTTCCTTCGTTCCCTGGCGCTCTCATTAGACCCTAGAGGGTTTCCAGGCTGCTTTTTTGATGACCTCATTGATTTACTCGGCGACCTTGATGTTCGCGACACATTGCAATGTTGTTGCTTGCCTGTTCCGCTCCCCCCCTTCCTTTCCACCCCGCGGAATGAGCTCCAAAGGCACAAGGACTTGTCTCCGACGGTCGGGAAAACTGCCGCCCTCCCGCCGACTAGCAAGATCCCCGCGGATAGTCAACGCGAGGGGTTACATCGAACACCTATGCGTCGGTGTTTGCGTCCAGGACATATACTCGCGGTCTTACTCCCGTTGTTAGGCGCTCATCAATGCACACATGGCAAAGCTGCATAGAAAGGATATAGTGTTACTGTACATCCATGTTACTTGGAAAAGATATTAATAGGCCGGAAATACCTTGACGATACCTCCCATCCAAAAAACCCTGACCGCAGCTCGGCCCCTCGGTTTACTATACATAAAGAACCCCCCAGCATGCCCAATCAAAGTTCAACGGCATTGATGAGCGCGAGAGCCTTCTCCGACCGCGGTGTAATCGAGCATTGGAACGGTGTCGGGTGGCTGCGTGAATGAGTATTGGTGTTTTTTTTTTTCTTTTTTTTCAGGGGAAACATTTTATCGTACCTAATGGTCCCAGTGGTTTGATCGACGTCGGGTTCGATCACTTTTCCGTTTTCTGTGTGCTTTGAGATGTTGAACACGGCCAAGGTCATGGCGCATGAGATAAAAATAGAAGCTTCAGCCAGCACTTGTCCTGAGTGGGGCCATCAGCAAATAAGAGACTGTGGTGTATACTATAGTCATGCGATCTCACCTGGGCAGGTTCTGCGGTTCAAGAAACAGGGGCGAGTGAGTGCTGGATCTCAAGCGATTCTGCGACAAGACTTTCTTACCTCCTACCGAACCCGAAACATACTTCACGGGGATCTTGTTCGGGATTGGGCCCAAGGAACCGGGCAGGGTTGAAATGTCATTGGGTCTGAGTAAATTTTTGAGTCGTGTAGCATTTGCCTGTCAATACTAGGTTAATTTCGATGTGCGGTTTAAGGATGAAAACGAACCAGAGGTTTGTGATGATGAGGGATCCCTTGGGAATGAGGTAGCCATTGTGGATGTTATCTTCCGTCGCGACATGAGGAACACCTTTTTGGTAACAAACTTTCCTTAACTTCTGTGGGATCCAAAGGAAGGGGGATGAAACATACCTGTTGGTACTACAGCATGCCATCGTAAAACCTCGAGTGCAAGCGCATGGGTGAATGGTAATGAGTCTCTGTCGGCAAACGAAGGGAGTCTATCTTGGCCCACAACGGCGTCAATCTCCGCTTGAGCTTTCGCCGCAACCTCGGGGAAAAGTATCATCGTTTTGAAGAATGCGTAGATGGATGAAACCGTCTGATTTGCGTTAGTAATTTTAGCATGAACTCGGGCCGGCCGAGCGGGGCAAGAACGACTTACGGTATCTGCACCTCCAGAATAGAGAGAACCCGCTGACCACTTGATATCAAACTCCTTCTGCGGAGTTAAATTAGGTTCTTCCAATAGTTTGCTTGTAAATGATGGTTCTGCGGTTCCAGAAGCCTGCAGGGGTGGCGAAATGTTAAGCGGCGTTGGTTGGACTTCTTTCCTGATCAAACCTACCAGTTGATCTTTGACAAATTGGTGAGGTTCTTCAATCATCCGGTTGAGGGTGCCAGCCCATTCCCGGGCAATCTTCTTAAAGTTGGTTCCAGGGAACCAGTCGGGAAGCCGGCTCACTAATCCAAGAAGGAAAATCAACGGTCCTGTTTCTTATCGTATGTTGTGTAGCAGTAGCACTTACACGCTGGCACCAGGTTTACCAAGAAACCCCCCGGCGCCGTCGATAGCGAAAACTGCTCTGTAGCGAGATCCGCCAGCTGTACGAACCGGTCATCTTTCCCTTTGACCTCGTAGCCATGTGAGATGCGGAGGATGACTGCACCAGCCGTTCTAACTCGTCGTATGAACAAAAAAGTGCTATTATCATCAGAAGAGCTCCACATAATACGTACTGGCGTATATGTGCGGCCAAGTCCTGCGGCGTGGAGAGTAAACGCTTGAGAAATCTACGAGTTTCGATCTCCTCGACAGGGTGGAATTGTGACATGGCGGCATGGCTACCGATGAGCCGGTGGAAGAGACGGCGATAATTACGGAAACGGTCTCCGTAAGGCACCAGAACGAGGGTGTTCTTCCATCCGACCATTTCGCCTCCCATTTGCATGACGGGACGGCCTGAGTAAATAGAGCTCTTCTTGTCGAGCATGTCCATTGCCACCTTGGCAGAGTTTACGATAAACATTCGTTGGCCAAAGACAGAGATGGATATTAATCCACCTGGTCTGTTGTCAGGACGGATCTTGTATAATATATACTACCCAGCTCACCCCATTTGTTGCCCCAGTCCGCAAAAGTTAGCCACTCTTTCGAGGTTGGCATGTCGAGAAGGTTTCCAAGTAGAGGCCATCCCCTTGGACCAGGAGGTAAGGGCAATGCTGAGGATTTCCGGCTATAAAGTCGACGAAGGAGGAAGAAGCCGAAGAGTGCAAGGCTAAGGTCAAGAGTTGTGAAGAACCCAGACATTAGGGGTGTGCGTAAGGTGAATAAGGGTGATGCAGAAGGTTGTAGGATGACAAGAAGGTATATATACCCAACGTACCCATCCCAGCGTCTTGAACCACAGAGGAGGAATCGAGATGGCTGGAGGTGATATGGGTTAAGTCCTCGGAGGAATGGCCAAGTGGTGCCTGACCTATTCAATCGCTCCCTTCCCTGAATCCTGGAGGCGTTTGACGGCCGCGCCGATCCAGACACCGGTGCCGTGCAACACGGTCGGAACTGCACGGGGCATAGCGATGGCCTCATGTTAATGCTTCTTTGACGCTCCTCCGCGTAATGTTTGCACCATTATGTCGAGTGTTCGGGTACTACTCACTGGAGGGGGGCTCGGAGTCACCACGGGGTGTTTACCGCTACTCTGCGATTGGATCTGCAGTGGGACCATGCGAATGGGTTGTCGTTGAGCGTCTGCTTTGATTTGTGGAAATTTGGAAATTTATTCGGCCCACAATCTCCGCTTTACCGTAACGATGACAAACAACTCCACACCCTCTCCAACCGTGGCGAGGTGGATACTTAATACAATCCTTTGGGCTAGAGCGGGTCGTTAGTGGAAGCATCGCGGTAGAGGAGGAAGCACACGATATCGCTCTTGAAGTTTTTGACACACGGTTGGACCGTGTGGACAAGTCGCACGTGGTTCTCGCAAACGACACCACCTCGAGAATAACAGATACTCGCTCATCACCTGACAAGGAGTGTCTCAAAGGATTGACACAAGGGGGTAGGGCTGGAGCACTTTTCTCAAATGTTAGTTGCAAGAGAATGATTATCTTAGCAGCTAACGACTCCCGAAAGTGGGCAGTGATCTCGCTGGATAGCTCGGCTGGTGGTGGTGAGTGGGCTGGATGTTCGGACATGTTCCAGGACTTTCTACTTTATTACGTAATACACACCCCGCAATATATGCGTCCCATAGAGACATCTCGTTTGCCCTAACCGCCATGTCTTCAGAGCGCCCGATCACCTACTTTGATATCGCAATCGGGGACAAACCTCCCAGTCGGATCGTTTTCTCCCTCTACAATGATCTTGTCCCCAAGACGGCAGAGAACTTTCGTATGCTTGACGCTTTCAATTTTGTGATCTGATCTTTCCAACAGACTTACCGCTTATTTTAGGTGCATTGTGCACGGGCGAGAAGGGTGTTGGCAAGTTGGGCAAGCCTTTGCATTACAAAGGGTCTACCTTCCATCGTGTAATTAAAGGGTACGTAAATCTGGATTAGCTCTCAACGGAGCATTTTTGTCTTGATACCATCGTCGGGCACAACAGGTTCATGTGCCAAGGTGGTGACTTCACTGCTGGCAATGGTATGCATCTTGCTCCATTTTCCCTCCCTCCATCATTGTAATATATTGGGTTGGATAGGCACCGGTGGCGAGTCGATTTATGGAGAAAAGTTTGAAGATGAGGCATTTCCCATGAAGCATTCCAAACCATTCCTACTTTCAATGGTACGCCCACATAATATGAACTCGGCACGGGACTTGTGAACTAAACAAACAAAAAAAATCCCTTGCAGGCGAATGCAGGCCCTAATACCAATGGCTCTCAATTTTTCATCACCGTGTCCCAAACTCCCCATCTAGACGGGAAGCACGTAGTTTTCGGCGAAGTCATCAAGGGAAAGTCAATTGGTAAGCCAACCTTCCTTTATTCACCCATACCTTTGCCATTTACCTCTCCACTAGTCCGACAGATCGAGAACAACCCGACCTCCTCTGGGGATATACCTACTGCGCCGGTCGTCGTCGTCGACTGTGGCGAGCTCTCCCCTGATGACCCTTCTCTTACCGACGAAGCTGCTGCTGCTGCTGACGGGGATCCTTATGAAGACTACCCAGATGACGAGGACCGTGATCTCAGCAAGCCTGAAACTGTAATCGAGATGGCCAAAGTGATAAGGGAAGCCGGGAATAAACTTTACAAAGAAGGAAAAATTGAGGGGGCATTCCAGAAATATCAGAGTGCGTGTTTGGCCGGACTTGTCTCATTATCATAAACTGAACCGGATCTCGTTGTTCCACGTGCCCACCTCCAGAATCCATCCGTTACCTTGATCTGCACCAAGAAATTCTAGAAGAGGATTCATCTCCAGAGTTGAAGGAAACCTACAAAGCCATCCTGGCTCCTTTATTACTCAACTCATCTTTGGCTGCTATCCGTACCGTTCCTCCATCTACGTCCAATGCATCAGTTGCCATATCAAATACCACACGCGCGTTGAACAACCTCGATTTGGACACCGCGGATAAAGGTCTGTACCGACGGTTCATTATATACGGAGCTTCATACTGATCCCCGCTATTTTTATTTATTTTTAAAAAAAGCCAAAGCAATGTATCGCCGGGCCATGGCTCATGGGATCATGAAGAATGACGAGGGTCAGGAAGCCGACCTTGTCACCGCGAGCAAGCTTGTACCCGACGACAAGCTCATTGCCGGTGAACTTGCGAAGCTTCACCAGCGAAAGAAGGAAGTGCGAGAAAAAGAGAAAAAGGCGTACAAGAAGCTCTTTTCATGACCCCTTACTTTCAACAAAGCTAGGAGATGGAAAGTTTAGATGCAATGTAATATCACGCATACCCTCAAGCAAATAATATATTTCCATGCATGAGGCATTCAGATATTCATGCTATTATATCAAGCCTCAAGTAATGAAATACAGGAAGAATTTCCGCTTTCCAATAGGTGAGACCGGGAACGCCGTCGAATCGGGGTCATTTCGCATCAGGACAGGAACAAATATACCGGCTACACAACAGCCACAGACGTAAACACCAAAGTTACACCCGAGGCTGCCGCGAATACAGACTCACCGATTTGCTCTGCATAGTTTGGATCACCAGAAGACTGGCAAATGTAGTGCAAGAACGCAGTAACAGTGATCCATACCTTGCAAGGATTGCGTATTAGTGAGTATCATCGTTATATCGACCAGGAGCATTTTCTTATCAGAGATGGAAAAGAGAAGCACTCACATTGACCGCCGCTGGTTGCAGTGCATCAAGAAGCTACGCCCCGTTAGTCAACACGTGTGCAAATAAAAATAGCTAGATCGGTCTAAACCACAAACCTCAAATGCCTCATCACGGCTCGTCATCTGGACGCACCGGGCGTGTAGAATGGGAGGTATAATTGGCTCAATCAACGAATCTAGAAGGCGAACAAGTGTGACAGCGAATGCATGCGGGGCTTTTGCCTCTGGCCCTGCCTCTCCAGGAGGCCAAGGAAACTCCTCGCCTGTATCGAGACACTGAAAGAAAAAAAGATTCAGGGGACTATCTCGTGCATCGCGTGGGTTGGCGATTACCCACCTCGCGGATAGTGTCAACCATCGCTTCGTCAGGGGGTAAAAGAAAGAGATCCTTCGGTGGCGTAACATTTCCCATGAGGTGATTCACCAAGCGCATGATCTCTCGCGGGGCGTTCAAGGGATGATTCTCTGAACGTAGATCTTTCGTCGAGCCCAGTGAACGTATAGGACCCGGCAGTCGGGTCAGGGTTGCTAGTTTGTTTCCGAAACATGATGGTACTTTGGCGGAACTATCAGGACGGGTTTTGTGAGTCCTCGCAGAAAGGAAGAACGTACGATATTCTCCAGATATTGAAATAAAGTGATCCGTTCCGAGAACAGTGTGGAGTATCAGTGTTCCACTTATGTCCCGAGGTCCTAAATTGAGTGAGGACGCGACACGACTATCGACCTCGGCGGTGAGAGTTATCTCTGTCTCCTCGTCTGGAGGGATCATCCCCTGCACATACTGGTGAGTGTGATTCATACTTGCAAGGGAAATGTCGCCCCACTGTCATTGGTTCGATGGACAACCACTCTGGGTCTATAAGGAATATATTAGTTTGGGAACAAGGGGGAACCAACGGGCTCACGTATTGGCGAATCAGACTGCACCGGCACGAACCTCCAGGCACATGGGACCTTGGTTTGCAGCATCAGAAAGGCCAGCGACAGCTCGGGAATGTAGTTACCTTCCCGACATTCTTAATCACTATCTTTTTCATAGAACGCGTATGATAACTGCCACTGATTCAGCTACAGGGCATAAGGAAATCCCATGCCACCTACCGGATTTCTCCAAATTCAAGAAAGTCTTGATCAATCTTGAGTTTTGGCCGTTCATGAGACATGTCCGAAGCATAGGCCTCACGGTACAACATCCTCACAACTGATTCATACCGCGACTTGTTATAGAAGTCAAACTATCCTCACGGCTGAGTCAGGCGCGATCACTTGAAGGAACCAATATACGTACATCAACTACAAAATCGGCAGCGACGGGTCGATGATCACTCATCGTTATTTGAGGATAGCTGATGTAGGAGTGTTGGGTAACTTTACAAAAAGGTCCGGGGATGTACAGCACACGGTCTGTCCAAGCTGGTCTCCGCCTAAGTTTCCTAGTGTTAGTGACTAGCCGAAGGCCTTGCATCTGGAAAGACTTCACTTCTGATCATAACCAAGGTCATCCATCCCAAGACCGGGGCTAAAGCGATACGTTCTGGCCGACATTAATCCTCAAGATCGCGTTCAAAATGAACCGACTCACGGAAGATATGCAATGGGATGCTCAATAAATCCATCGAATGCTCTTTGAGAGGCCATAGCCATTTTAAGCTAGAAAGCAGCCCTAAGCACTATACATGAACGTAGACCGGTGGAAATATAGTTACCTGGTCGCGCCGAATTAAAACTTCTAACCTGTCTTCCCAGTCTTTATCTGCGAGCATCCTGCGGAAATCGGGGTCTGGAAGATCCACGCGGTAGTTGAGGTCTACGTCGGAAAACGTCAGGGTGCGCTGCTAGACGGCTCTCAGGTGCTTGACAAACCTCCCTAGATAGTTTGGTCAATATTAAGGCACTTGAGGAAAAGAATGGGACTCACCATCCAAAATAATGCATCACTTTCATAGATACTAATAGTGGTAGGTAAAGCTGTCTCCGCTTCATAATACTCGTTATTGACTTCTATCTCTTCTGGCTCCTTCCCGAATTCCAGCCTCCTTGACAGATCATGGAACTCCTGATTACGCCTGTCCACCATTTCATCAAATGCCGCGAGGTGGGCATTGACAAAGGTTAGAGTGAGCGGTCCTGCAGTGTCTGTATCTTCCGCGGATTGTCGGTCCTGACTAGCTGGTGAAGAGGCTTCTGCTTTATCGCCGTGGGGTTCAGTTGGGGGCGTAAATGTCAGGCGAATCGCGGTCGCGCCCTTGTTTCCCTGAGCGCATGTCTGAGAGGGGACGCGTAAAGACAGCCATATACATACATACCATGACACCAAGAATCCCAGAACCGGCAGAAGATGCCCTGAGATCTCCAAAGCGATGTTTAAGAGCTTTTTTCGCAATGACAACTATCAGCATTCCAACGAGTTGCTTCGAAACTAACTGATTCGGGGTAGCGTCAGCCAAAAAAAAAAGCATCCTTTGCTGTCACTGCGAATGACCTTTTCATAACGAACAGCCTTTTCTCCAAGTGCAGCAAAGATTGCCATGCACCAAGCGTCTTCTCTCGCAGTGCTCGTCGAATAAATGAGCGCTTCTGTTGAGAGATCAAGTTCTTGGAATCCGAGGACAAACATATCTGGATCAGGGTCATCATCAACAGGTTGGGGTGTATGGGTACTGAGAACGTTGGAGTTCGTCCCTTGGGTATCTGATGGTCGTCGGACTGACATGCGTGAGAGGTTCCTTCGCACCTGAAATGATACACCACTCACGCCATTCTAGTGGGTTTCTCACCATATCCCCCAGAGATAGTGGAGACACATTCTTGAGGGGCGGCATAGAGGGTGAGGTGACATCCTCTGCTTTCATACTCAACGTGTGAGTTCCCTGTATCCACGGTGAAAGATCCTGAGATGGAAGCTTTCCGTTCACATTGAAAGTTCCCAGACGAAGTGATATTCTCCTCTTTCCTTGTCGAACAAGCGAACGAGCTTTATTTCGTACCCATTCATCTCGTATAAGTTGAATGTCTGCACCATCATTCCCGGCGAGACCAGCACTTGTAGGTGATAAACGCTGTAGAAGTGGCTTCTTGACAACTCGGAGGTCAGGCGGTATTGGAGACACTGGAAAGCATGAGTGTCGAGGGACGAATTTATTCCTTGCATTGAACTCACGAACGGACAGGTTGATGCGCTTGGAGAGATAAGGCCGTAACCAGGCAAAATGAGACGACGATTGAGAGGCATCCTCCGTATGTGGTATTTCGGCATCTGTGGATAATGTCAAATCAGGGGAAGGGGATACGAAGCGACGTGGGCCAAGCAAGAGTAAAACACACAAACCTGGCACTTCTTTCAGCCGCTTACATTCCGAAACCAGTGTGCCCAAACATTGCACATCGTTTGCATAGAAAGTCGGTGGTCCTGACCCGTGGAGTGCCCCTCCCGCGGGGTTGATGGTCAAACTGAACCCTGAATAGAAGAGTAATGTCATGTTCAAGGGTGCTGGCTCCGTCCGCAGCGGAAATACGAACCAGAGCGCGGTTGTTCGAGGACGGCTTTAGTATCAATGACTGCGCAGGTCGAGGGTGTTGCGACGCATCTGGCTCATGGCGATAGAGAAGTCTCCGTATATCGGATAAATGGATTGGACATCCATATCACCGTAGACGGGAGAACGTGCGGGAGAATTCGATTTGTAGACAAAGAGGCTGAGCCAGAGTCAAAATTGACTATGTTGGCTCTGTTTCCTAGGAGAATGTGACGTACGCGCCCTCCTCAGTCAGAGCCCACTCATCCTTGTGGGACACAACGGCCAGAAATCGTCGATCATGGGTACCTGACGACGGCTCAGGAATTGTGGAAGTGCTGGAAGATGGCTCTGAAACGATAAAGGCGTCTACAGCAACGATGACTGCCTCGGTAGACCGCAGAGAATATCTGATAGAGTCGGACAAGGAGCTCATGGTATTGGTCCAGAGAGTCCATGGTGGACGTCAGAAGGTCACGCATCAACCGTGTGAGATCAACCTTCCATTTTAGTGGCCGGAAATAGCCGAACAAGTATCCGCCCCCTGACGCCCCCTGTGTCATTGGAGCTTGTAGCTTTTAGCTTTTTAGTCGGAAAACATGGATTGCAGTCCTATATATCAGTTGTGGAGTCGTTGCTAGTGCTGTTCATAAAAAATGTCCCTGCGGAACGTGCGGGCTCATCAACACAAACCCAATGGTGAACGCTATTCGATCCTCTTTTACCAACATCTCCAAGAAACTCGGAAACACCTACGAGGCTTTTCATCAGACAACACGTCATCACCAACACCGCTTGTCCAGCCATCCATAATACGTTCCGAGCTGTGGACTTCAGTCGAAATGGACGCCTTTTTCCACGCACTCACGATTCATTCCCGCCTTCGTCCCGACCTGATTGCATCTTGCGTCGGAACGAAGAATGTCCTGGAGGTAACTGAATATTTACACCTGCTTGAAAAGGGCTCGAGGTGCTATGAACGCGAGTACCCGTATGGAAAGGGTTTTCCAACGGCGCATGAGGTGTCGGATTCCTGGGTCGCCTGGGAAGAGCGGAATGCGGACCAACTTGGGGCAAAAGAATCACTTCGGCTTGATGACGACAAAGAGGGGCAGAGGCCTAGCACTGTTTTCGAATCGTTTCATAATCTGTATGATGACGGGGTTATGCAAAGCCTATGTGGTGAACAAGGAAGCGCTGCAACCCCTACTCAGATGTGAGTACGACTGAACACAGGCCGTTAGCAAGAGATGACTTAATTATTGCAGACAACACGACGACAAAGGCGAAGATGATTCGGCATCACTGTCTCGTATGTTTCGTCGTCGTTTCCAGAAGCGTATGCATATGAGGCGCAAGCGGGCCGAGGAAAAGGGAGAAGAGATGAACATGTCTACAGCACTCCTGAAGCCTGGGCGACGACGCAAGAAACCGACTTCAGAGGGTTCGGGTTCAAGTGACGCGCCCGCAGTCTCAGGTAAGGACACTGTAGCAGTGCCCCCTTTAAATGTTGAAAGTAGTCTTGACTTCGGAGTAGACCAGAAAACAAGCAGAGATACAGAACCCAACGCTTCGCCTCCGACTCCATTATGTCATCCTACTGTGGACCCACCACCACCTGCCCGGGACGGTGGCCTTGAAGAAGATACGGGATTCTTCCACACCCAGAATCTTTCAAATGTGTTGAGGTGCTTTGCGTGCCGGCTGAGTGTCAGACAAACTACTGATCTGCAGAAGCGATTAGGGTATTTATTTCCATGTTTGGTCCAGGGCTTTCCGGCCAACAATGAACAGTGTATCGATCCTAACGTCACGAGTATACTCTTTGAATTGACAAGAGACTTTTTGCTCGAGGTTATTGGCCGTGTCCTCATCCTTGAAGAAGAGCAAAGGAAGATGAAAGGGGCAATCAGCGTGTGGAAAAAGGTCGGTGTGAGTTCAACAAAACCTGTTCCTTAGCCGGGAGCTGACCCCCCGTCATAGAGTGGCGCCATAACCATCAACCAGTCAGCTGTGCAACGTACCCTGGAATCCATGGGGATATCTGCGACAAGTAAAGCCCAGTATTTCAGGATGTTGTCCAGGAGACTCGGCGTGCAAGATGAGGATGGTGAATCAATTCAACCGGCCCGACATCCTAATTTTGTCGACTACCCTGACGATGGCTGCCAGTGCCTTGAGTCCGAGAACGACGTCCTGCTCCACGAAGACATTTGTGAAGACCAGTTGGTAGATCATCAGGATTCATTGGCTGACCAAGCATACGAAATGAGTCTGTGGAATGGAATATAGACTAGACCCATCCAGCCAGATCTCGATCAGTGGCTGACGTATAATTCCCCACATTTCCCCGCATTCTCGCGACTGGCTCTGTTCTAGGTTCTGAATGCTCGTATGCTGGGCTGATTAGACAGAAGATCAGAAAGATGAGTGTCCTGAAAGGCTCAGAGATGGAAGAGACCAGGCTGTTGGTAGAAGAGTCTAGAAATGGAATAGTCGTTCACAGTCACGAGACGTGTTGGTGCTTGCACCATCCGCTTATAACCCCACTCCTTCACCCCACTGCCCCCTTGTTCCATCCACAACCATATCCATCGAGAACCCTTACATATCCTCATCATGACTCGCACTGAGCGTGCTGCATATCCCAGAGCCTTGAATAGGGATCGTTCAGAGTCTCGCACTGGCCTCGATCCCAGCCTACGCAAGGGTGGTGCAGGTAGTCACAACTGGGGCAGCCTTGCTGATGAACAGCGTCTCGAGGCAAACGCCATGGACGATGAGACCATGGAGCCCCGGGCTGAACTAGAAGGCAAACAGAGCCTTGCCATAGGGCGTAAGTTTCCAACCCACGGCTCCCTCCAGATAACTTATATGCCCACAACAGTGGAACCATCTAACACGTCTCCTAAACCACCGCTGGAGCGGAATGGTAGGCGACAGTAGCGGTAGCGCCGTCGGCAATGGCCTCCCAGACGAACAACGGGAGATGGCAAGGAAGCTCCGCAAGAATGCATTTAAGAATAATGATCGTTCGTGTTCCCCCCCGCTTCATCCCGCCCTAGCTCTATGCTCACTCGCCTGCCTATAGAACTTGACCTTGCTGCAATCGCTCGCACTTCCGCCGCAGTATCTGGATCTCCTCCTAGAGCAGTCAAACTCGCCACCCGTACAGAACTCCCTGTCTAGTGGTATGTTCTCCTCCTCGGCAAATTCCGTCAGAGATCAACACTGCTTTCCTAAAGGTCATATTAACTTATTGTTGTTGCCATCGAAATGGGGCCCGAATGGTTCTAGTCAGTAAGCAGACAATTGGAAGTCGTTGTAATCTGTATCATTTTTTGTGCCATACATAATCCAACTTTGTAACATGTTGACAGAACGCTATCGCCGAAGATCAGCTGGCCTTCCGCTACTCGTTATAACCTGATTTGCCTCATGGACATCATGTGTCTCGATATTACTGATAATCCGCAGTTGCAAGTACTTCTAGGCTGAAAACGTTGCGCGGAATCTTGCTGCGGATGCCCAGTGGTAGATAGGTTATGCCTGGGGTTCGTCCCTATTTAACTGGTCGGCACCGGGGTTTCACTTCTTTGACATATAGATACTACTTCTAATCCCTCTACGGAAGCGCAGCTCTCGTGTAATGGCGCATTCAGAGCACAACGCCACTCAAAGTCCTACCTACGACGTTATGTAAGGAGGCACATTTGTACGGAGGACCTTTATAACTCAATTTTCCAGGGAAGTGAAGCAAAACAGTAAATATTACATTGACTACGACCCAATGGCCGTTTTTTTGGTAATACGGCTCGACGTTGCCCAAAGAAATGCTATAATTTTGAAACACAGGTCGAAAACCAACTGTTCAGAGTCCATCGCCATTTCCTTACACAGGGATCGGCGTTCTTCCGCAATATATTCAACTCCCTGACAGAAGTTGGAGCACCAGAAGCCTCAAATGTCGATTCGCTACCTATCCCACTGCAAGAAGTGACTGCGGGGGAATTCGAATCCCTTCTGGATTATTTCTATCAGCTGTCAGTAGTTTCCCATCTTGAAGTTGATATGCTCCTCAATTCATGATCTACGTACAGACCTCACCCGAGACCTACTGAGCTGCCATTACAAGTCTGTTTAGACTTGTTAAATGTCTCCCGTCACTTCCTCTTCGACGACATTATGCAGTTCTCCCTTCAAGGGTTAGAGGTCTTCACAGCTCACGTCAAGCCCCTAGACCGACTTCTTTTGGGGGACAAGTACCGGCTCGAGGGCTGGACTTCCTCTGCTTATGCTGAGATGCTCAATCGCAACGATAGTTTGACAGAAAAGGAAGCTGAGGCTCTTGGATATGAGCGTCTTGTTGGGTTCATAGCAGACAGGGACAAGCGGTTCAAGCAGGAGCTAGCCGCTGCAACGGAGTTGCTCAGGCTAGAAGACACACAAAGTACGAGTGAGGATTGTTTGGCCCCTCCGCCGTCTACGCTTGCACGTAGCAAGAAAAAGAAGGGGAAGAAATGAGACTCCAGCGGGCCCTTGAATATGCTAGGACTTTCCTCGGTTTCTGACATATATATAACATTTGGATCCTCTTCGCGTGGAGCCGGGATGACTGGAACATTCTGTAAATAGTGAAGTAAGTGAACACGTCATGCTTGAAACAAGGAGGAAATATAAGACGACAGTATGCCAGTACCTATTGAGTCTATCTCTTAATCATCATGGCCAAAACACCGTCCCAGCTCAATTCCAGCCCAGATCTCCAAGAAAATAGTACCGAGGATGATATTAGCATCACCATCATCATAGTGACTCTTTCCAAGGAATCCTCCGAAACGCAGTTCCACATACTACTTCGAGGACGATCCCATGGCCATCTTTCTAGTAAGTCGTCCGTGAGACCCTTTCTTTGACGATCATTTAAAAGTTTAAAACCACGTCCGGTAGGTTGAAGGTTGTCTCTTCAAGGTTTACCGCCACTATCTCGTGAAGGTGTTTGCTTTCCCAACGGGGGAAGGTAGAGAGCCCGATGGGATGACCGACGATCAACCTGTACTATTACCTGAAGTAACCGCAAAAGAATTCGAGGCACTTTTAAACTACTTCTATCTCCCGTCAGTCGGTTCTGCTCATCTCCGACTTACCCCTGACTGATCCTGTAGTATTACGATGATGCAGCCCTCATATCCAAGCGGACACACAAATGTCAAATTTCGAACTATATTTGGACCTGTTGAACATTTCCGAACGATTTTTCTACGACGAGATCATTCAGTTTTCACTCAAACGGCTACAACCCATGATAAGTCGGATTCCCATCACCAAAAGGATCATTTTGGGAGATAAGTATGGGCTCGAGGAGTGGTTATTCTCCGCATACGAAGAACTGCTCGACCGTGCAAGGACTTTGACAGTGGACGAAGCACAATTGTTGGGGTTTAAGAGGGTTGCTTGCTACCTGCAGGCAAAAGATGCCTCGTATAGAGACCGCCTGGATATCAAGAGCGAGGAATTGCCAAAAGCGAGGGGACTCGGGTGCCCCTTTGGTTACGTGACATCGAACAGTATTTCTCTAAAACATAGTTTTCCCTACTAATTGTTGTATTCTTCCACCAAACAATCCTCTTCGCGTGACCAACAGAACCCTTTGTCCCGTACTCAATTGCACGTGCTGGAATGCGAGAAATGTATTGCGCAAAGACATCGATAAACCTGGCGTCGTGGATAAGATCATCCCCGAAATACTTTGGGCCTGCCGCTTACCTTGTCTAGATATGAACCACCTCCACGGAACGAGCCTTAGTAGATAGGTCCCTGGTGGGGCATGCCATCCCGAGGTGCTATTGGGGGATAAGTACCGGCTTGAGGATTGGACTTCTTCTACTTATACTAAGATACTCGTTCGCAACGATAGGCTGATAGAAAAGGAAGCCGAGGTTCTTGGATATGAGTGTCTTGTTGGTTCATAGCGGATAGGGACGAGCGGTTTGGGCAGGAGCTAGTCGCTGCAACGGAGCTACACAGGCTAGAAGATACACAAAGTAGGGGCGAAGATGGTTTGCCCTCTTCGTCGTCTACGTCCGCACGTCTCAAGAAAAAGAAGGGGTAGCAGTGAAAGCAGGGATGAGGGTCGGTGGCCCAAATTTCAGCATGGAGTGTGCTAGGACTTTCTTCAGGTTGCGACACATCTAGCATTTGGATCCTCCTGGGGCAAACGGCGGAGAATAAAGCTCACAACAGAACGCAGGGTTAGGACAGCATGCAGCACCTCAACTCCCTCAATTAGCATGCCCAAAAAATCGTCCCAACTCACTTCCAGCTTGGATTCCCAAGGAATTAACACCGACATCACTATGTGCGATTGGTTATCTAATCTACTATGAATGATCGACGACGCTGAATCATGGTGGTGATTCTTCCCAGAAAACCTCCTAAGCGCAGTTCCACATACTACTTCGAGGACGATCCCATGGCCATCTTTCTAGTAAGTCGTCTGTGCGACCCTTTCTTTGACGGTTATTTAAAGGTTTAAACCCACATCCGGTAGGTTGAAGGTTGTCTCTTCAAGGTTCACCGCCACTATCTCGTGAAGGGATCAGATGTCTTTAGTAATATGTTTGCTTTCCCAGCGGAGGAAGGCAAAAGGCCCGACGGGATGACCGACGATCGGCCTATACTATTACCTGAGGTGACCGTACAAGAATTCGAAGCACTTTTAAATTACTTCTACCTCCCGTCAGTCGTTTCTGTTCATTGTGCTCAACCCATCTCTGACTGTGTCTGTGGGCCCACTACAATGCAGCTCTCATACCCAAGGAGACATGCAAACGTCGAACCCCAAACTATATCTAGATCTGTTGAGCATCTCCCACCGATATTTCTTCGACGGAATCATTCGGTTCTCGCTCAAACGGCTGCAGCCTATGATAAGTCAGATTCCCATTTCTCAAAGGATCATTCTGGGAGATAAGTATGGGATTAAGGAGTGGCTATTCTCCGCATACGAAGAACTGCTCGACCGCACGGAGACTTTGACAGTGGGTGAAGCAAAACTATTGGGGATTGAGAGGGTTGTTCGCTACCTACAGGCCAGGGACGCTTTACATAGAGACCGTCTAGAGGCCCAGATCAAGACTTCGCAAAGAGCGAAGGGCGGATACATGTATGGCCCGGAATTTGTAGTGCGATCTTCCAAAACCCTGGTGGAAGTGTATTTCCCAACAACATAGTTTCTCTTACTAGCCGATTATGTTCTTCTACGTAGTGCCAAACAATGAATTACTCTCGCGTGGCCAACAACAGTCGCCTTTCTGTCCCACATCCTCAGAATTGACATGTGCTTGAATGCGAGAAGTGCAATGTGCAAAGGCATCGATAAACCCGGCATCGTGGATAAGATCATCCCCGAGATACATTGGGTCTGTCCCTTACCTTGCCTGGATATGAGGCACCTCTACTGAACGAGCCCTAGCAGATAGGTCCCTCGTGGGGAATTCATGCCGTCCTGAGGTCCTATATTGCTCCACCCGAAAGTTCGAGAGTCATCTGTATATCGATCGACATTAGAACTTCTCCGAAGGCTACATACCATACAACTGCGGAAGATCGAAGCTGTTCGCTGAAGAGGCCAAACGGCACGAGGCAGCTATCACTGCATCAAAGGCTGCACGCATCGGGTCTGCCCAACTGATTCCTGAACTGTGGATACTACACACGCCAGCCACTGAGGCTCTGAACTGGACCAAGTACATGCAGATTCCGAGCCCATATTGAGGGTTGAACCCGTCCAACCAAAAGGATCATCCGGGGGGGGCAAACGGGTTCTCGGATGGTAAAAACTTGGGATCCAGAGCTCAATCGAGCGAAGGCGGAGACGGTCAGCAGGACCGCTACGGATGCTTGGGCGACACTGAAGACGGAGAACTGGCCGCTATGTGAGTGCCCAGGCTATCATTCCTACTCACCGAACCAAACATCGTACCTCGTGGATGTGCCACATTCCATCTTTAGATCTCGAAAACAATACTACATATTTCACCTTGAATTCAGAGGCAGAAGGCACACGTGTTGGGCGTTGAGTGCAAAAAGCGATACCCTGATGACCTCATGCTGCGGCGGTAATACCATCCCAAATGGTATATAAGAGCCTATCTGATCTGAGCCGCAGAACCAAGCATCCTCACAATGGCTGACCCCGAATGTCCATTGACACCAACCACTCTCCCAGCCGACGCTGGATGTCACACTTCCAATGCCAGATGACCGCCCGCGAACTATCACATCGGGCTACCGGACCCAAATTGAAGTGTGACAATACGTATTTCTTTGAAGATGATCCTATGGCTATTTTCCTCGTAAGTGACCTAGAAATTAGGGACCCCGCCCACACTCTCATCCATGGTCCCGTAGGTCGAGAATACTTTCTTCAAAGTTCATCGATATTTTCTCATCAAGAATTCCCCTGTCTTCGAAACCATGTTTACGTGCCCTGCAGGGAATGCCGGGCCAGAGGGGTTCAGCAAAGAGCATCCAATATGCCTGCGAGGGACTCTAGCACAAGAGTTTCGTGACCTCCTCAACTACTTCTATGAATCAGGGCCGTACGTGAACATCAGTTGATGGTGGATCTCTGCTTATGTGACGCGCCGACAGGCTCAACACTCATTCGCTCTCCTTGAAAGAATTAGATAGACAGCTCCGTCTTCTCTCCATATCGACGCGATTCGAGTTCTCCAAAATACGTCAAGAAGCGATCTCTTTGCTCACTGCCTGGGCGGACCATATTGATTCTTTCGAGCGCATTCTCCTGGCTGACAAATATGATATACCTCAATGGCTTGTACCAGCATACCGAGATATCTGTCAGAGGGTGGAACCCCTCGAGGAGCATGAAGCGATGAGATTAGGGTACAAGCGAACAGTTTTGCTTGCCCGCGCAAGGGAGGTGGTCAGGCGAGACGTCCCTGAGGCTCAGGACCCCTTTGATTCGCCCATCAAGCGCTCAAAAGTTAAACGGTCAAAACAATCCGTGTCCCTGAACCCACAGTATGACATCGAAGGCGTGACTGCAGTCGTTCGGAAAATATTTGGGATTGACGACCCACAAGTGCCCTCCGTTGGGTCAGAAAATGATTAAGTTGCAAATTACCTTTCCTCATTGTCCTTTACTTGAGTAAATACACAGACAATAATCGTGTAGCCGAATATTCACAAGTGCTCGCACCATTTAATCACCCGCCTTCCTACCCTCTCCAAGAGTCCGTCATAGTCGAGGTTCTGTCCCCTGATGAACAACCCGCAATGCGCAGCAACCTCATCTTCCACCCCACCGATAATTACCTTCTCCCAATTTTCCCCACCACCCAACCGGCTACCCATTCCCGTCGGAAGCACAATGAAATGCCTTGCACCCCCAGTTTTCTCTTTCACATTCTTGTCCTTATCTCCAGACCGGCCAGCCTTCGCGATTTCTTTCATCCACTCCCTCTCGATTGGTGATTGACCTTCAGCAGATGCATTCACAATACCAGATTCCACCAATGCATAATCGTTATACGCCAGCTGCTCCTTTTTCTGCTCTTCTCCTCCCTCACGTGTCCGAGCACCGTCAGAGCTCCTCGGTACTGTCTGTGTCCAGTAATTGACCCACATTCCGTGTCTCCAATTCACCAGTCGGATATACCGCTCTTTCAGGCCAGACGGATCGAGCACTAGCGCCACCGAATTGCAATCGCTCGACAACCCATCGCTTTCCTGCTCCAAGAGGATCATCCGAGTGTTTCATGACCCAACGGACGAATGGCTTATCAGAATGTGAAGATGCGAAATTCAGAGCTCGGTCGAGCAAAAGGGAAGACGATGAGCGCTTGGAGGACGAAGAACTGGTCACGCTCGAGTGTGATGATGATCCATCATGCGAAGATTGTGGTCGGATACCTTCGAATACAGGAAAACGTCAAAGTCGACCTCGAGCCCCAGGTCAATAACAACTCACCTGCATCCCGTCTTAGTTCCTCCCAATCGTCAGTAACTTGTTCAGGGACGACCGTGATATCGGGATGGGCGTTCATCTCCTCTTCTGATTTCTTTTGCCCATCATCGCCCTTTGGAAAGAGTGAAACAATGCCGCTGATGACAACGTGAGGATGCATGCCGAGATAGGGTGTATCAAAGGCAATGACGCCTACAATGCGGCGTGGCTTCCCATTCGCTTCTTCGGCTGTCGAGATGTTGGAAGGATCTGTGGCTGCTTCCGCTGCGAGAAGCCCCCCCATGGAATGACCGAATAGGATGACGGGACCTGGGGGTTGAGTTTGCAACCTTGGTATCACTGAGTAGAGCTCCAGCTGTAGCAGGGCAGAGGAAGAAGACGGACCATTCCAAGAAATTCTTTGTAGCGTGGGACAGTGGTTTTACGCTCTTGTATGTGGGGTATAAACTGCTCTGGATCTTGATATTGAGGTGTTGAGGTATTATGTTGGGAAGATAGTTCTGTAGATCCAGTGGAAATGACTACGGAGGGGGGCTGGTGAGGCACGATCCACGGTTTCAGACTTGTTTGAGATCTAGCTTACCTGAAATGTGGTATCGTTCCCTGGTCATCCGTTAGCAGAAGGCCCCTTGCTGACAATCACAAAGGAATACCTTGAAACCCGTGAATATAGATCAAATGCACCAACTTTGACATTGTGGCCGCACACGGAGTCTAGCCTCAGTGGATAAGATGTCGCCTTATCATGCGACTACTTAACGACAAGCGTGGGTTTTACACGCACCGCCATGTCCCTGAGTTACCCAATTCGCACTGTTTCGACAAATGACATTGAACCGATGCAAGAATCAAATTTGACAGGAGATGCGGCTACCTAGGGATGCTACAGTGATACAAAGACTGAGCTCAATGAAAGGCAGATGGACAAAGCTACATGATACAACTCGATTTTCACTGCGGCCAAATTAAAGATAAAAGGGGGTATAATGATCAGATAAGGACTGCTGTTGGATATCATACTCTCTATCCATACGCCTTTCCCAAAAAAAGAAACAGTCACTCAGCTCCGCGTCGGAATTGAAAATATACAGTGTTGGGCCGTCAATCGACACACTTGGCTTTTCAGCCTTGTTAGTTACCGCATATATTCTGATAAATCCAGGATAAATACATCTTGTATGTAGCTATAACAGGATTAAATATTGTAATCATTGAGGCAAGATACATAAAGGTATAAGTGATTCTTTACCTGAAATCTATCAAAATGGGACCAAACAACATTGATTGCAAGGTCAGTTCAAGTTTGAATGGGTAATACTGTATATCTTGGCTTGCCTTTGAGCTAGTTTTGTTGATATGCATATTATGTACCCCTCCAAGACATTTCAGAAGCATAGCTATTGGGATTGTAGAGCAATATTGATTCTTCGGGAGCATGATATTTAGGATAAAGGAAGAGGTACCCAAAAAGCAAAATATTCTCCCCCTCCCAAATCTCCTCTCCTGCTACTCGGAAAGCCTGTAACTAGTTTCTATGGTTGCTCATGCAGACTCAGAGGCTGTCAAAAATGGAAGGCTCATGATATAATTGACAAGAACCTTGACAGTGCTGCAGAAGCTTATCACCTGGAAAAACAGACTATGGCAGAGCCTTGGGGCCTCCGGGTACTTGCAAAGCAGTTTGGAGTTGTATTGAAGAGCTTACAATATTGCATAAATGGGGAGAAAACTCAGGAAGAATATTTGGCAACATTAAAAGGACCCAGCCCAGTGAAGGAACAAGTTCTCCTTGACTTCATTCTCCAGTCAGCTGACTGTGGGCTACCCTTGAAAGACAACAAGGTGATGGATTGATAAGGCTTTGTCACAGATTGGTCACAGTGTGTCAATTGATGGTCTTCTCTGCTTTTTGGTGCCAATAGTTGGAAAAAAACATAACAAATAATCATGCACTACAGCTCTCTATAATACCATTTCATGTGATGTAGAATACCATTTAGCATACAACTATCTAATTTCTGTTGGGATTTGGAGCAATGCGGAAGTACAAAAAAATGATTTCAATCTGGTGTGTCGATTGACAGTCCAACACTGTAGTAAGTAGCTTATAGAATCTGCGTGCCTCTCCTCCTGGCGACCAAGTTCCTAGCAACGAGAAACCACACCCCGGCGAAGAAAACAAAGATCTACACCATGTGATAAGTATGGACCTCGAAAGAGAGACATATAGCCAATAACATACCCCAGCAAACAGGGTTGCAGGAATCCAGTGGTAGTTGGGGGTCAGCAGCGCACCAGATATTGGCGTAGCTGATGGAAGTCAGAAACGGTTCAACCAACTCTCAACCCTAGCTTGCTCACTCACCCACAAGACCGAGGAGACCTTCAGCAATGCTCGTCAGCACTCGACAACCTCAATTCACGCTTCGAACACTCACTTCCGGAGAAGAAAAATATGCCCAGTCGGGCTCCATATTCCTTCGGATCGTCAATCAAGGGGACTAGGGAAATTCTCAAAACCCAAATTCAAAGAGTGTTTCCCTACCATTGACGCACCCATCATTGCTGCCGTCAGCGCGATGGCTAGAGAGGATCGCTCAATGGTATGCATAATAATGATACTGAGGGACCCGCGCACCTCCACCTGAAATGAAACCATAAAATGCCGCATAGATAATTAGTCCTGTGGCACCTGTAACAACGCTCATGCACGCGGTTACCACTCCAGTGCCTGACATGAAAAGTACGGCTAAATTGAGAGACCCAAGCTTATGCGTGATGAAACCTGGGAACATGCGGCCAAAAATGCTAGCTGCGTTCAATATCGAGAGCTGATAACCCCCGTTAACGTCTGGTCAGAGGATGTGGGTGGAAGCGACTTACAGAATAGAATGCAAGATTTTCATCAATCCCATGTGTTACAGCATATAATTGCAGGTAGAACATCGTAAAAAAGAGGCCTAAAAAGGCACAAAGGCTGCTGGATGTTCCGCATCAGCATTCGAGAATCTACCAATTTGAGGGCCGCTCACCCGATCAGGGTAAAGACATATGGACACATCCGAGAGGAAACGCTTCAGAGGGAACAGCGGTCCAGCTCGATGAGGAGGAAGGCGGGTCCGCATAAGACAATTTGCAACTATCAGTAGGAAAACGTTGAGGGCTCCGCTGATGCGAACGCCCCTGATGGAAACCAATTTTTCCAGAGAAGAGATGATTGAGCATCAATGGGTGGATAGTCGCACCTAAGAGGGTTGAACTCAATCCATGGACCACATTCGGACTTGGACTCACCAAGGGCCGATCCAGCTGACACAATGCCTATGGCAAGAGGTCGTCTGCGCCTGAAGTAGTGGCCGACGATACTTAGGCTTGGGATATAGGACAGCCCGGATGCAAGACCCAACGCGATACCGTGGGCGAGTAATACTTGGTAGTATTGATTCTGTTTGGAAATAGAAAGCATGAACACTGGCCGAAAAGTTTAGAGTGTATGCTCATGGTGCCCATTACAAAGTCACACACAGGAAATAGCATAGAACAGGAGACTGGTCGCGTTAAGCCAGTAGCTGGTTCAAAGAGTAAGTTAGCGTATGCAGATAAAATCCAATGTTTGGAATAAACGCACAAATACCCCATATCGAATAGTCTCCCAGTGAAGATCCCCATCGAGAACGTGAGGCATATTTGGACACCACCAATCCACCTGCCAGGACAAGATTCAAGGACCGCTACAGCATGTCATTGTTGGACAGGACAGACCCTATTTCACTCGGGGTCGACTGGTTAAGGTATTCTCGTACATAGAAATCCTGATATGCACCGAAAGCATTGACATATCTTTGTGAGCCAGTAAAGGTTAAGAGTGTGATCGGGAGGCAAGCGCGAACTGTACGCGCCCAAATGTCGTGAACTGGATTAGCCAGCTAGAGTAAAATTCAATACATGGGACGAACGGGGGAAAAAAGAACGGACTCACGCGCCTATGACCGTACACCAGCCACGGAAGCCTCCTTCCGGGAACTCGGGGACTGGAGCAGGGGCAAGGGACAACTGCTCAACCACGACCGAGACAGTTGAACTGTCCCGCGTTACATCGTTCTTTTCGGTACCGGTCTGGGTTCTAGAGTCCATGAGAATAGAGAAATTGGTTTAGGTAGAGGGACTGTGAATGGGCTGTACAAGGTAGAGCGGGCATTTAGCACCTTTAAGATTGAGATGCAAGCCAGTGCGATGAGGCTTCGGGCATATGCCCGAAGCTGATAGTATTTCAGACGATTTCCATTCCATTAGTCAACATTACCGCTAGTCTTGTATCCGGATGAAACTCAAGCTCGCAGCTCCTCTGTCCGGTTACCACTGGCCTTGCTTCTGGCCGGCCATGATACGGCATGGCTCATCAAGCTTCAAGCCCGGCGTGAGGCACAAATCATTAAAGCAGAAGTGAATCCCATTCTCGGCGACGCCGCAAGAGCCTGATGGGCCGAGGTTGTACCGCTTGCGCACATGAATCCCTTTTCGGGGACATCGCTAAAATTCTAAAAATCAGGGAAATGATTACACCGCCTGAATTCACAATAAGATGCCCCAAACTCTAGGCGAAAGGAGTATCAACGACCCCCCAACCCGAATACCATATCCCCGTCAGGGAACACTAATCGCCACTCGAGCACGACATCCGGCCTACATGACGTTGATGCCCTGTTACTATCCCCACTCGTTCCAAGTTGCTACTGTTCAATAAGCCCGACGTCAGAACCACTTATGACGAGCGAGATCTTCAGGATATAATTACAAAGGGTCCAGCAAATCGAAAAGGCTATCGGTAAACGCGCACCACCCGGAATCGGACATACTTATCTCCAGCGAGACACACGTGTTTGGTACTTAGGGACCATCGAGTCTAGTTTCAGCAGTCTCAAAGCCGTTTCGGTCGAATACTTGGGTGTCCATCGAAAGCAAGTTCTCGAAGCCCTCATCCGCATACAGCATGGCCTGATAGGGATGAGTATGCGCCGCAGATAGGATGGCGTAAACCAACTGGTCCTTGGCTTCCCGTTGTCGGAGACAGTGATCTCAGGTTCACTTTGTCATGGCCTCGAAATGCCCTTGAAGGTAACAAACCTAGTCATGACGGATAGTAGCTCAGGATATGATATCTTCTCTGAGCACATGACCTCCCTTCATCGATTCATCAATCACGCCAAGTCATCTATCTGCGTAGCTCCGCGGCCCTTGGCGGGTACATATGGTAATATTGACACCAACAGTTGCATTCCAAGAACACTCAGCGGTGCTATGACAATGTCTTCCCAACACTTGTAGGTGCACACTAATGCTCTCAACAACCAGTATATACAGTACACTTTCTCATAATGCATAAGGGGAGGGCAAGAACCCTATGCATTATGACAATTATGCGCTACCATAATAGACGAGTAACATCACATGATATGTAACAGATGTGACAGCTGTGATCTCCTCTCCACATCTGGCCGTGTGACAGTATGAGGCTATTTGGATGACAACGTGTTTTGGAGAGTCTCGTTGACACGGGCCTCAAGGACTGGCCGCTGTTGTAACTTGTGTGTGAGAGTGTCTCCTGGGTAAAGATCAATGTTCCTGCCTGAGACTTGAAAATGGTCATCAACAAAGCAAAAGACTGTCATCTAGCCATGTACATGAGGTGAGGTTAGAATGTGTTTCCTTTTGCTTCGTAGGATGAGCAGATGTCTTTGGGGCATCTTTATTCAGTCTGGTGACTTTAGCCTGTGGTTTGCATGGTCTGGGAGGGGGGTGAGGCTTCCGAGTGGGCTCCTGGTGCTTCATGCATTGTTTGAAGCAGAAAGGAGGACACCTCAGAGGTTACCTTACCCGTTGCCTGAACCATTCAGGAGAAAAAAATTCATATTTATTGGGCTTATACCATATCCCTGGATGCCAAATTAGGGCAATGGGTCCAAATCACTGATAGTGCATAACTGCCCCAAAATTCTATGCATAATTTAGTTTACTCGACAAGTGCCAAGAAATTGCATCATCTGGAATACTGGTTATGTTCATCACGCCGTGACGCGAGATCGGTTATTTGCCTTGCACAAATTATCTTCCCGGCCCGCAAGGCCATTGTGGGGAACGAGTCGGCCAGGGGTAGGAGCCTGCATATTTGAATCGTTTGCTGATAGAAACAAGCGTATTTCTATTTGAGTCTCTTATTAAGCCATGGGAGGAAGAAGGGTCACGGCGGCCACATCAGACTAAATCAGACTCTTTGTGTCCCCTTTCTCCGGGCTCGTAGCATGCGGGTGGTGCAGAAACACAGAGTTCCAGAGAGAATACAAAGGCCCGAAAAGAGCACTGGTCGCCACCACAAAAAGTGGGACGAGAGGAGTGCGCCAGCAATTGGTGTACCTACAAGCCCGCCCAGCCCTGGGATTCGCGTTGGTTTACATATGCGTTCCCTAACATAATGATACATACCAGTAAATGTGAAACACACACCCAGGCGCACACCTATTTCACTGTCCGTGTCGGCTAGGGAACTCACCATTGGAGCCAACATGCCGACGTCTACAAGAGGACATATATTCAGGAGGAGAACAGGCAGGATATTTCGAACACGGCTTACAAGCACCAGAGAAAAACCCAAAGAGGGCAATGAAAATTAGGGTCCCGGCGAGGTCCTTGACAGCGAAGGTACAGAAAACCAGCAGGGCACATGAGAATACACAAGGTATTACGACGTTGAAGATCCCTAGACGAGGTACAAGGAGGCTGGGCAATACTCTTCCGAAAAGACTGGTGCCATTCAAGATTGCAACCTTTTCGAAAGCGTAGGTGACAGAGCTTGTGTGAGGGAAGTAACCTACTGTGTAGAATGCCAATGTTGGACTAGCTCCGTTTTTAATCGCCTCAAGCTGGACAAAAAAAAAGGGGTAGTACAATCCCGCCAAGACCACGACCGTTCTTGAAAAGGATGTATTCCAGCGAAAACCCACAGACCGGAATGCTTACATACCCCATAACCATGATCGCATACGCGGGCTCTCGCAAGAATGTTTTCATACTTGTAATTGTGTTCCGTGCTGCGTCAGATGGTGGCAGTCTTGTCTTCATGAGAAGCAAGGCTATAGCGAGAAGGCCACCGTTGAGTCCAGCACTCACGCGGACGCCTGTGCGAAAGCCCAGGGAGCCGTAAAACCACTTGTTGAGCATAATTGGGTGAAGTAGTCCACCAACGGCTGAACCCTAGCCGAGTGTCACGTCAATCATATACCCGGGGGAAAGGGGGGTATCAACGGACAGAAGTCGCGAGCCCAATAGCTAGTGGTCGACGTTTTTGGAACCAGTGAGAGATGACTGCTAGCCCTGGTACATACGTCACACCTGCTGCGGCTCCAACACCAAGGCCATGGGCAAGAAAAACCTAGGAAAACGATAGAAGAGACAGATGCCAAGGAGGTTCAGGTTTAGCAATGGTTTGGAGCTTACCTGGTAGTACTGTTCAGGCTGAGTGAGTGACAGCATGAAAAGACAGAAAACAAACAACACCGTCCCTCCCGTCATCACATGGAAACTATAAATCCATTACGAGACAATTCAATTAGAACTCCCTGCACCTGCATACTCACAAGTATCCTGCATCAAACGCCCTGCCTGTAAAGAGGCCAGCGGACAACAGAAAGAATAATTGAATGCTGCCTATCCAACTGGCGTGGGGAGGCAAGGGGTGAACGAGGGCACTAGTCCCGTAATCGAAACATATACCTGATCTGAGAAGAATTGTAGTTGTGGAGATATTCGCGAACGTAAAAGTCTATCACCCATCAGTAAGGACTGATGAAAGATGAAGCGAGAACATTTCTCACCATTGTAAACACCAAATGCATTGGTATACCTTACACGGGTGAGTCGAGGGTTTCTGGGAAAGGCCATGGCACTGACCCAAAAGAACTGAATTGCACAATCCACCTAAAGGCCCCCATAAGTTGTGGGGAGATAGATCAAGGTGCGAAGAACGCTGACACCCCAAGAACCACGAAGCCACGCTCGCCATCCACCATCAGGGTATACAGGCACCGACTCAAGACGGATGTTTGTGTTTATGGGGCTCTTGTCTAGATATGTAATGGTGGCATTTGCAGCACGGTTATCGATGGAGCCGGCGCTTTCGGATTCGGTTGTCATTTGTCGTCGAGTGGACACAACAAGGAACAGGATTGATGTGGAAAGGAGCTCCTTGAAGCCGTGCAGTGGTGGTACGAGGTCAAGAGTGGCTCGAGCGTTGTCTGCCGGCAAGCTTTGGCAGCTGACCCAAGCTGACATTCTCAACGATGAGTAAGGCGAAGCCGGCGGCAGAGTGCGGCAGCGTGGGTTCATGTAGCCATAGCAGGATAGAGTAGTCGCAACTGGTCCCAAGCAGTGAGCTTGTGCCACAGATCCAATATTTGCTTCGTCCGACTCGCACGCTTGCGTCAATTTATGGGGGGCCAAAATAGGAACTTGAACATCGAACGGGGATAATAGGTCCTTTTTGGATGCACTCCCGTACCTCACCAGATCTACAAGGTTTGGGCTGCTACGGAGAGAGGCTTGGACGAGGATATGAATGCGTCACCTGCGCGACGCAGCGTAGGCATAACGAGGGCTGGAAGAGAGGGAGAGAGAGGGGGGAAGATGGCTATGTATAATACCTAGATCAGATGCGATATCGGGCCTCCCGTTGTAGACTGGTACGCGTAATTTGCCGTCGCGGAGCTTGTGATGATCTCAGGGCCAGTCCCATCTTGGATTGAGATTTACCCCATTACATTTCGCTCAGACCTATCCCTGCAGTAACAATCTCAAAGTCCGTACTTATAGCGACAAGTAATGTTCAAGTCCACCTATCCTTCCCCCGTCCCTCATAGGTCAATCTGTGTCATCTTCATCCTGCCGCCGCCTACTCAGTATGTCGTGCAAGTCGTTTGCTTCTAGCAATGATTTCTCGACTAACAGAAGACCAAATGGAGAAAGCATTACCAGCTGGTAGCATCACCCAGAACCCCAATAACGAGGTACCTGAGGAAGGCGGATGGCGAGCCTGGTTGACCTTGGCTGGCGCGTAAGCATCCTTTATTCCCCACATACCTTTCGGCTTTTCAACCAGCATTTTAGCTTCCTGATACAAGTTTCGACATTCGGGTATGCCACTGCTTTGTTTTTTTTTCTTGAGAGGTGCTGTTACTTATGAGCATAAGCTATACACTCGCTTTTGGAGCTTACCAAGGGTAAGGACCTCAGCTGCCGTGACCAAACCAACCCTCTGACTCGTTTCTTGCAGTGATCAATGATACTCTTTAAACCTGCACACCACTGAACTATGTCTAGATTACTACACCCGTTACTACCTTAGCGATTTTTCTCCTACCCAGATCGGGTACGTTTTCTGTCATTTGCCTTGGATCATAGCTTCACTGTTAGCAGGTGGATCGGCGGTGTGCAGCTATGCCTCGTATTTTCGGCGGGCGTTCTACAGGCAGACTATTCGATCGAGGCTACTTGTGAGCTTCATTCCTCTCCTTAGCCCTCCTCTTAATTTACTTCCCTTGACCCAGCCGGCACATGATGATCGGCGGAACATTCCTACATGCCTTCTCATGTGAGCCTGCTCATCTCGGCCTAATTCTGGGCTAAATACTCTTAGTCTTCATGCTTTCGTTGAGCAAGGAAAATCAATGGTACCAGGTAAGACTACCAGTACTACCCACGATGAATCCATTGAACCCATCTCCCTCCAGGTTTTTTTAGCTCATGGCATTGGCGGAGGACTCGCCTCGGGAATTGTATACATTCCATGTGCGTATATTCAAACCTCAATGGTGACCTTTTGTTCATTAATTCTTTCTCAGGTCTCGCAGTCGTATCCCATCATTTCAAACGTCACCGTGCCCTAGCGATGGGAATTGTCGCTGCTGGGACAGCTTCAGGTTTGTTCTACCCTGGAGAGAACCAACCCGGTTATCATTCAACTTCATTCGCCCCTAGGTGCAACCGTACACCCAATTCTGCTCAACCATCTTTTCCACACGAGTATCGGTTTTCACAACGGCGTTCGCATCAGTGCAGGGCATTAACAGCATATGTTTCGTGTTGGCGAACCTCATGATGCGCACGCGCCAAGTATCCAAGCCTTCCACAACCTACATACCCTTGACGAAGCTGTTCCGCGATCCCGCATATGGACTCATGGTCATCTCGTGGGTATTTACTGAATGTATTGCTGTCCAACCTTAATGGACCAAACCGCCAGAGCAATGCTGTCAAATTTTGGCATGTTCTTCCCGCACTTCTTCATCCAGCTGAGCGCGGTCTTGCGTGGGATAGACCGTAAAACGGCTTTCTACTATGTTCGTAACAGATCCGGTTTTCTCATCCTCGCGTTGACGCTTATACCAAATAGCTGTCCATCATGAGTGGATCATCCGTCTTTGGGCGATCACTGGTCCCCCTGCTTTGCCCCAAAATCGGAGTCATCAATCTTAATATCATCTTCGCATTCGTTATGAGCATCAGTGTCTTTTGTCTCTATGTGGTAAATACCCCGACGGGGTACATCGTGTTCGCTGTGTCATTTGGTTTTATCTCAGGAGGAAGTGCGTATCTCGCAGGTATTTGGCACCCTCTAGTTTATGCTTATATTGGTTTTAGACGTCGCCCTCGTCCCTCCAATGATCGGTATGCATTTCTTGCCTTGCCACTATTCTGATAGGACAACTAATTTGATTATCGACGATACTATAGCTTCGCTTGCGGAGTCCGTCGACGAAATAGGTGCACGGATGGGGGTTGCATTCGCGTCTTCTGGTATGATTTATCCTCCACACTCAACGAGCTCAAGACTGACAACACCCCTGCTACAGGTATTATCGCACTATTTGGTATGTTACACACACGAAGGGGAGTATTTGTCCATTCCTCACTCTCTTGGCTCGTAGCGACTCCAATTGCGGGCGCACTCCTCACAAATAACTTTTACTGGGGGCAAGTAGCCTATCCCTCCGACGTTAATGACGTTTAGCTGACAGCCTCTACTCCCTCCGCAGGCGACCGGTTCTATTCGCTGGGGTCAGTGTTTCCGTTTCCGTATTTCCATTCCTGAATCTAATTCTCCCTATCCAGATCTCTTTGATGTCCAGTGCAGTGTGCGTTGTCATTGCCCGATATTTTGTTGTGCGAAGGACGGGCTCCCAGCGTGTATAATTCATGCTACACAACACTTTACACTGGCATTGGTATCAATCAGCATCCGCATTTAACATCGCATTATACACACTTTCATTGGTTTTTAGACTCATCACCATATTCGCAGTTTTCGTAATCTATAATAAACCTATCGCATACTCAGGACAGCATTACACGAGACAGTCGGACCGATGTGCGGTGAAATAGGCTTGTTACACAACAAGGTAAGCAACGATGACCATTTTACCTCCGCTATAGAACCAGAACAGAGACTCCATCCGAATGCGGTATTTTCAGGTTCTACATCAGGATCTTTGTCGGATGCAAATCACTCCTGAATCGCTCACGTCTAATCCGACCCGGTAAGGGGTCGCTACAAGGGAAATTATCAACTGTCAAACGTCGGTTTCTATTAAAGTGAACTTTTTCTCGTGCTTCTTGCAAGGTCATAGCGACCTGGTCCTTGATGTTGTCCAGTGACCCTACCCTTGGGGAACAAACAGACTCCTTTTTCACTCAAGACCCAAGATACTGGACTGGGCGTACATATCGTCATTATACAGGTGGGGGGGGGGGACCGAGACGCAATAAATGCAATTACAAGGGTCCAAGACAAACGTGATCCCACGGTCCGCTGCAGTCTTCTCATTGGGTGCTCTGGGTAGGCAACACCATCGAGGAATGGAGGGCTGCTTACGTTTGACTCAGGCCAGTGGAAAGAAGGTGGGCGTCGGAGTGTAAGCTCGACTTTTTCACACATATTCTCAGGCGTACCCTTCCCCGATATGCGGAACCGTTTGGTCGGGATGACTGTCTATGCTTCTTTGATAATTCCGAGAGGAGGCGACAAAAGGTTTGTTGGCCGCCCTTGGTTTTGAAGTGGGTCAGGATGCCCCAAGTAGCTTCTTGTATGGGTGGCTGACGTTCGACCCCGCGCCCTATGCTTGGTCTGATGATATCTTTCCGATCATCGCTGGACCGCTGCGCGCGTTCCAAATGAGACCCTTTCCAACCCCCTCCCCCCTTTATCCCCCTCCATCGCTAACGGGAAAATCTATTGGTGATCCAAAAATGTATTCCGACAGCTAGGGTGACAGTAGGATTCTAACGAGTGGGTGGGTGAGGAAAGGACTTATAATGTGATCCTACGTTTCAACCGTACACATATGCCATCATCGTTTCCTCGATTACATATCAGAAGTTCTGATCGTATTGTGAGATGTTTTATCAATGCAGGGCAGGGGTCTTAATCCAGCGTAAGCTTTACTTTAAAACTTTTAATTTCTACCGGTCGCTAGGAGCCACTAGGACGGTCCCGCTAATAGGTATTCCAGTGACAGGTTCCTTCAAGTTAGAATAGCGTCAGCAGGGGTTAGCGCGGAGGTTTGACCTCTTAACGTTTACGCGAATTTTGAGCCTGTTCTAAACGCTGCCAATGGTGGAAATCGCCGTGTCGGGATCCTATATAGAACTCTTGTGATAACTTCACCAAGTCAGAGAAACGGTCCTGAGAACAGTGGAGCTCAGGCAGTTACTGCGATTATTACCATGTGGGTGGCGGAGAAAAAGGCCGGTTTCGCCACGGGTTCTGGGGGCGATGCAGGTGTTCTCTACCCCGGGTTCAGTGGATAGAGTTTGTCCTTTTGCGGATGCCTCCTGAACACCATTGGCTATGACTCCTAATTAGGCTTTAGTAGTTTTCCCGTTCATCTGCTAAGTACGCGGGTGTCTCACACTCAGGTAATGGATGAGTCAACGTTTGATTTTGGGCTCACTGACTACAAGATACAAATGAGTTCTCGCACGCCGGCCCTGGTGGACAAGCCAAAACAAGTCACCGGCCCAGATCTTTGGGTACCTGACTGGGGCTTTCTCACGAGGAATCTGTTAGCCTCGTAAGAGGGAAGGCGTTTTCACAATCATCAGGTGCTGATCGGTGGGGGAGGAGCTAAACAAGGAGTAAGGAATTAGGTGGTCTCAATCTGGAGTACTATGTAACATAAGAAGGGGACGTTCGGGGAAATAGGGCGGTGCCAAGCGCGTTCACGATTCCCAGGACGCATACTCGGCACGGTACTCGAGAGAAAAAAACTGCGCTAGGCCGGAACTTGGGGCGATACCGAGGTTATGTTTCCTCTGTTTCTGGTTTGGTGTCTAATGAAGGATCACCAAAGGCATGATCGCATTTAGTGCAAACAAAAAAGAGAATCATTCGGGTTTCTTTTCGTTTGGACTGATCCTGGAAGAAGACGGCACTGATGAAATTCGTCAACTTAGGGATGGGGGAGAGGGGTTCAGGTATCGATGCCGACGAACTCTTCGTTGCCACAGCGCGGACATGGAACATTTGAGTGTGCCTAAAAGGGTGTATAAGAACCCACACACAGGATAGCAGGCAAGCGAGTCGGCGCACAAGGGTAGGGTCTGCACCAAGATCTGTTGTTATGCCGACTTGTTCTCTAGAGTTGTGTTGGGGGGCGTTCGTCAAATCCAATGGAATGGATGAGATGCGTACTTTGTGACCGTTAGATGATCGTTCCTGTACACACATTTGTTTTCTCCAATCTCGTCGTAGTTGCATATGCGGCAGGCGTAGACCATGATCCTGCGTTGTTGGTCTGCCTTGGGGTATAGAAGGTTGTTGCATTCGGAGCAAAAATGCAGAGAGGCCTGTTATATGTTGGTCAAAGGAAACATCAAGGAAAGGAATCTGAGTACCATGCTATCTCAGACGGGTGTCTTGGGAGTATGAGATTGAGTTGGTGAATAAGTGAGCGGTGGATCATCACACGGACACGTGATAACCAGTGCACAAACGCCACTGATCTACGGCTAACACTGCTGGGGTATGACGATTTCTGTGCGTGCAATATCCGTTGATAATATTCTAAAATATCAGACAAGGATATTACAGCAATGGATATCATAAATATGCAATTGCTCAAGGCCAGGTAGTAATTAGGTATTAATTATATTTACAGTAGTGATACCCTCGCCTGATATTTCAGTATATAATCAATAGATGTCTCACGTTCAAATATAGTCATACGCCAGCAGTGTATAAGTAGCATTCTATAAGTTAATTCTTCGCACATTATATCTAGCAGGTTAAAGTGGGAATAATTTATCTAGGTGAGAAGGTGTGAGGTTATGTGCAAACAATCAGTGGGCGATTGTTTGGGTTGCGGAGGACACGGCGGCTGGGAGGCGTAAGCCTCTGGTTATCACGTGACTAACAGGAGATGGTCTCGTGAGGGCTGAGAGGATCTCCAGGCAAGGAGGCAAAGTGGGGAATGGCTGCCACCTTGCTGAGAGGTAGTCTGAGGGAGGAAACCGCTGGGCCTGAGCGATTGGTAGGGCTGACTGAGCAGTCCGAAACGGATGCCGAGTGGCTGTACCACATCACTGGGGAGTAGGTGGGTGGGAGCAAAAAACTTGCAAGGATTGGGCGCAAGGAGAAAATCTGAGCAGAGAAGGTAGAGAAAAATTTTCTCAGGTTTGGTGAGGGGTAGTATTTGTGAGTGTATAGATTAGACGGGCTAGGTCATCTAGTGCTTCGATAACTTATCCATTGATGAGGAAACAAGTTTCCTCATCTTGGAACACGCTTTGCGCCAAGACCATGTCTGCTCTCAACCCGTTGATCTTCACGAGTTTGGATCACAAGATATACTGCTAAGCTACGACAGGAGCAGGAACACTGAACTTCAAGATTTGTTGGCATGCACACCTGCACTGCTGTCTTTACAGCCGCTTTTTCTGCCAAGGCTACAATGTCGTTCAAGCTTACTTACTACCATAGTATGATTCTCACTGTTGGGCTATGGTTACGGCGGAGTCCCTGACGAGGCCATCGTGTGTCAACTGTACCGCAATCTTGAAGGTAGGTGAAGTACGTGGCAGAACTTTGCGGGTGGCACTCAGCTCGAGCTGGAGCGATGCGAGCGTGTCATCTATCTGTGGCTGACATGCCGCGGACCTATAACAATGCAGTAAAGGTACTAGCCTGTCGTTTTCAGGTTCGAATGCTCGTGCGACGACACCGTTCGTTCTTGGATTGAAGGTTGAGCCTGTCTGGCTAGGCTCAGCCGCAAACTGGGGGGACATGGGAGGAAAGATGGTTATCCATGGAGTGGTTATCAGTCTTATTGACAGTTGCAATTCATTCCCACCAACGTGCCATCAAACGTCTTTGATGGCAAGGCTGACGCTTGGGTGATCGCGGTTTCGTGGGGTTCGATGCGTTTTATCGTGGCGGGTGATTCTAACTATCTAGGTACTCTGTCATGGAGACAGCGAGGCACATGTACATACTATGCATGACCATTTCTTGCTGGACCTTGAATGGTCCGCAGGTGGTGCCCACTACCGAGTTGGTAGTCTCAGTTTGACGAAATAAGGGTTTGGTTGCCCTATTGAATCCCGAGAGTGGTTTGCGGCGAGCATTTCACGCCGAATTCGCCCGCATCGCATCATAGAGTGGAGCGCTCTGCGTCCTGACACTACGTTATGTGTGTGGGCGCTTCTTCTTGGCGCCAAGTCTCAAGCCAAACGTTTTGTCTCTTCCGAAAGCCTGGAGCGGAGACGCACGAGTTGACCTTGTAGATCGTCAAGGTCGTTGCCAGCGTGTTCATTTTTCAAGGTGATCTCGACAACCGGATAGTATTAGTGTTGAGATTCAGGGTTGCCGATAAGGGTCCGACAAGCGCGATAGAAATGCATGACACTTCCGTTTTCGTATTCAGTTTATTAATATATTGGTATTGATGTGAGCCACCTGGCGTTGGATCGCTGATGTGTGCTGTTGGATGTAGTGCCAGGAAAATTGTGGACGTGTCCTGACAGAGCCATGTTAGCAACCGAGAGGAAGAGAGGAGAGGAGCGGCGGAATTGCAAATTGGGATGCCGTACACGGAGGTGCAAAACGGGTCAAGTGCAATTACGTATGAAAGAAGCCGGCCGTTTTCCATAATAGTCTCGAGACATCCCGATCCCAACACTTATAAACCTCGGCACGTCCTTTTTTCTGGTCTTCCAACTTTTCTTCCATTCCAGTCATTCCCTTGCCCTCTCGTCGCGGCCAATCCCCCCTCCTCTCTGATAGTTAACCATGAAGTTCTCCACACTCGTTACTGTTCTCGCCGTCGCCGTTGCCTCTGTCTCTGCCAAGGCCCATGCCGAAACCAACGCGGCTCGTCTTGCCCGAGGTCTTCCTCCTAACCCGCCCGTTCGTCGTGGCTCTCCTACCGAGTGTATGCTCATTTTACTTTGAGACAATGTCTGTTCTAAATGTTTGTGTCTTAGTCGCCAGGCGGTCTCGTCCCTCTCACACATCCGATGGTAACTGCAATGTTGGTGGAAACACTGGAAAGATGCAGTGCTGCAACCAGGTCACCAAGAGTTCGGACAAGCATGCTAACCTTCTTGCGGGACTCTTGGGCATTGTCCTTCCCGCCGATCTCCTCGTTGGCATCACCTGCAGCCCTTTGTCTGTAATTGGGATTGGTGGCAACAGTTGGTAAGTGTTCGGCGTCAGTATCCACACTTCTAGGCTTGAACGTCATACAACCAGCAATGCCCAACCTGTTTGCTGCAAGAACAACAACTTCAACGGTCTCATTGCCGTTGGTTGCACCCCGAGTGAGGAATTAAATGTTCTTAGTCATAGCTGACACTAATGATCTCTGAACAGTCAATGTCAACTTGTGAGCTTGACTCTCGCCGCCGAATGAAAATGCATCGAGGGCGTGTACACGATGTGATCTTTGATGCTATCTCCGCTTTTTGATGGCTTAACTATTCTGCTGACGATTGGCCAATATCCCTTTCATACATACATCAGCCTCACTTTTCTGCTCTGTTTCGATGCTTCACTCTTTTGCCATATACCGCCCTTGGTTCACTCGTTTATCATGGGTCCCTGCTAGATGTAATCTCTATTAGCGTAATACCAGACTCGCGCTTTTGTGTTTGGAATGCGCTTTTGGACAATTCGATTTCTTGTGAATACGCTCGAGGCCGTGTGTTTTGACGGAGGACCTTGGATAGTGACATGCGGCCGCTAATGTGTGATGTGGCTGACGTGCACTTGAGTGTTTATACTGAGGATGTATTCATTCCTCTGATGAAACGAACTTTTATGAGCTATATACAGTATTGGTTATTGTCCTTTGTACTCAACTAGGTACGCGCTTAGTTGGATGATTGTTCACCGTCATCGATGCTAGACTATCACAGCAAGTTCGTCAGGGGTCAGTCAGTGGAATCGAGGATGAATCTAGAAGTTCTGCCAAAATATACGGGGATTAAAGGAAATGCGGGTCCCTGAGAAGACCTGACTTCGCGGTCCTGGAGGTGCGCCTCAAATGCTCTGCCAGCTGGAATTAAACTCGGCAGATTCCGATTACCGAGAATGGTAGCGGTAACCTTATTCTATAAACTAGCAAGCCACCACGGCGATTTCCGGGACAACGGGTCCTCTCCAAGCACTATTTCCTGCAGAGGGCGCAAATCAAGAGCTCGTCAAGGATGGTCAAAGGTATGTGAATTCGTGTGTTTTCGCATTGCTGAGAAGCCCTGACGAATTCCTGCCAGTATACAAGCCCGGTAAGGTGCGCGCTGGAGCAATTCTGTTAGGTCGGGGCACTATGTTTACACGGACCAGGTTGCAATCGTCCTCCAAGGTCGCCAGGCTGGCAAAAAGGTCGTCATTATCAAGCAGTTTGATGATGGCAATAAAACAAGGCAGTACCCCCACGCTATCGTCGCTGGTATTGAGCGCTACCCACGCAAGGTGACACGCAGAATGGGTCAAAAGAAGGTGGCATTGCGAAGCAAAGTGAAGCCCTTTATCAAAGTGCGTCGCGGAGTGGATCATGTTCAAGGGGAATTGGTTATAATCCGCAGCTACGGCAAGGTCGTCAATTACTCACACTTGTTCCCTACACGATACGCTCTTGAACTGGAGGGTCTTAAGAACTGTCTGGAAGTAGACACTTTCAAAGAGCCTTCACAGCGGGAGGATGCCAAGAAGAATATCAAGAAGCTCTTGGAAGATCGCTATACGTCTGGAAAGAACAAGTGGTTCTTCCAGCCGCTAAGAGTATGTTTCCAAAATCCTGTTGTGCCGAGTAACCCGCTCATCCCATGCCGCTTTTAGTTCTGAGCTGATCGTCTTGTTCTTCGTGTCTACCCTAAAACATTGTATGTAACATGACCATGCATACCAGCCCATTTCAGCCTTTGTCGTGTTGGGGGGGGGAGGCCCGCGGCGTGATTATAAAATACCTGACTGAGTGATTTGTTAAGAGAGATTTACTTTGCGAACTAAACACAAAATCACGTGACCAAAAGCATATACCGGCGATAGTGTCTTTTGCTGCAAAGTCTACATTCTTGACGCGTCAGGCCTTGGCTGTCTGGCCGTGTAACTGCTCAGCCTCGTCGTGACAACCTGAATATTTCCCTCTGTGGGTGGACTCTTTTTTTTCCAAGGGGAGATACTGATTGACATTTTACAATGAAGAAAATGACTCCGTTTGGTGGATTTGGTGGTCCTCAAAACACAACGCCTGTTACAGGCGGCATTTTTGGGGCGAACACCCAGACGCAATCGCAGCAGCAGCAACAGCAGCAACAGCAACAGCAGCAACAGCAACAGCAACAGCAACAGCAACAGCAACAGCAGCAGCCCACAGTTGGTGGTGTATTCGGAAACACACCACAATCAACGACGCAACCAACAACCTCTCTCTTTGGAAACACCGCTACCCAGCAGCATACCACTTCATTATTCGGAAACCAGGGTATGGGTGGGGCTGCAGGTGGTGGTAGCCTGTTCGGTGGTGGGACAACGGGTGGTCCGGCGGGGGGGCTCTTTGGGAACGCCGCGAACACTGGGACAACAGGGCCAACTGCTGGAGGGCTTTTTGGGAGCACTACGAACCAGACGCAGCAACCACAGCAGCAGTCTACGGGTACGACCGGGGGATTATTTGGGAGTACAACGACGACTCCTGCTGCTGCAGGTGGCAGCCTCTTCGGCGGCATGCAAAACCAACAGCAGCAGCCCAATACTGGGGGCAGTCTGTTTGGGGGCACCTCGACGACCCAGCCGACTACGACTGGAAGTTTATTTGGCAGTGCACAAACCGCGACGCAACCAGCGACTAGCGGGAGTTTATTTGGGAATGCGAGTACGACCCAGCCAGCGGGGGGTGGAGGGTTATTTGGAAGTGCGTTGAATACAACTACCCAACCTGGAACAGGGGGAGGCCTCTTCGGGAACGCTTCTACGACTGCCCAACCCAGCGCATCAGGGGGAAGCCTGTTTGGAAATACGTCCGCGACGACTCAACCAGCGACCGGCAGTTTGTTTGGCGGTACCACTGCAAACGCTGCTCAGCAGCCATCGGCAGGTACAGGCGGACTATTCGGAAGCACTGCAGGGACGAATAACTCAAGTGGTCTATTCGGAAACAAACCTGGGGGCCTGTTTGGCTCATCAACCACCGCTGCGCCTGGTCAAGGGCTTTTTGGTGGTGGCACCAACCCAGCTCAACAACAGCCCCAGGGAGCCGGTGCTTTTTTTGGAGGTACACCACAAGCCCAACCGTCTATGGGTCTTTTTGGGAATGCTCCCCAGAATATGGCCGCCGGAAGCCTCTTCGGTACCAAACCGCAACAGCCTGCTGGAAGTCTCTTTGGTAGCACTGGTGGAACTGGCAATAGCTTTAACACCTCGATGCTGCCTTCGAGTACTCTGTTAGGATCAAGAGCCGCGCTGACGCCGGCACAACAGCATGCCGATGCCCAAGTCCAGGCTCTCCAAGTCCAGCAGCAGGTCGAGTCGATCTACAACGCGTGGGATCCCAACTCGCCTCAATGCAGATTCCAAGTATGGTTCCCCCAATCGCACTTGAGACACAACTAACGTGACTCGAATCAAGCATTACTTTTACAACCTTGTCAATCCCAACCTCGTCAGCATGTATGCTCGCCCAGTCAACGCAAGGAACGACGCACTCTGGGAAAAAGCCGTGCGGGAGAACCCAGACCCGACGTGCCACATCCCAGTCCTCGCCATCGGTTTCGACGATCTCCGCACGCGCGTCGAAGCCCAAAACAAAAAGTCTGAAGAACACCAACAACATCTCCAGGAGCTCAAATCTCGGCTCGAGGGACTCACGTCTCAACATGCGTTATCCAATTCTTCGCGACTGCTTCGCGCGACGGCCGCGCAGACACAGTTGACTCAACGGTTGCTCAAGTTTGTGCAGCATCTACATTTGCTCATTCCGTCGGTGAGGTCTTCGTCGATACGACCCGAGGAAGAGCGGTTGAGGAGTGCGTTGGAGGAGGTGGAGGATGAGTTGAGGAGAGGAAGGATGAAGGGTAAGTTGAATGAGCTGTGGGCATTGCTTGGGGCAGTAAATGCGGCCAAGGAGAGGGCTAGATCTGGGACGGGTGAGTGGGCGGTGGTGGATGAGGATGGATTAGCGCAGCTTACCCAGGTATGCCCGCCCCCCCTTCTTTTTTCCCTCCCCATGTGCTTATGTTATAGATTCTATCCGAGCAACAAACGGGCTTAGCGCATTTGACCAAGATTCTGCAAAGGGCCCTCAAGGATGTGAGCATCATCATGGGAACCGGCAGTGCCCAATCCGACTACGAGGTAGAAAGCCTCCTTGGTTCTACAAACACCTTGGGTACCGGTCCGCTGCGGTAGCCCTTGAATACTACTGTATTTCTTGTGCAGCAAGTTTGATCCTTGTATATCAACTCGACTATTTGAAAGACTACATCCACTATCGTACAGAGAGGGCTGGGCCAACAACACACATTATCCAATGGTAGGTTATTCAATGAAACGAGGGCAAGAAAAGCCGAGTACAATAAACAGAAGAAATAAAAAAACAATAAATCTGGGATCATGGGAAGAAGACCAAAAAATGTAAATCAAATTATAAACACCAAGAAGAAAAAAATATATATCAAGAGGGATTTATGAGTTCAAATCACCCACATGAGTAAGTGCAACACGTCTCTTTTTTTTAGGCGGCGGCTGTTCCGCGGTCCCGTCCTTCTCCGAATCGGTAGTTGAAGTACTGGCAGCAGGGACGACGGCATTATTGCTTGGTGCAGCAAAGTACGAGGTAGCCTCGTCAACACTCGTAGCAGGTGTCAATGGCGGCTCACTGCGTTTCTTGGGCACCGTCACCGTCAGCGTTGGCGTATGATGCGGTAGACCAATAGTAGAAGTGGCAGGCGTGCTCGTTGCAGAACTGCTAACAAGCGGAACCGAATTATGATGCGCGATTGACTGGAGTTGGAGGGCATGCTGCTGTGTATGATGTGCGGGGAGGATTTCGTCAAGAATGATAATGGTACAGTAGCCATCTCGTGAAGAGAGTAAGAGGGTCTGACCATCGGATGACCTGGAGGAACGTTGCATCAGTTTCTCTAGTCATTTCCAGATGTAGGAGGAAAAGTTACCATGTCATGTCGGTAAATTCATCATAATGTAGCTTGGTCAAGAGGCAAACTGGACCCGTTTGCTGTGTATCATAGATGGCAACGGCATCCATCGTGACCACCGCGTACAACATCCTATACGGAAGCGCAAATACCGAAGCAGTACTCACAGGTGGTATTGTTGATGATTGGCTGTGGGCATGTGCCTGAGCCAGAGTGGATGTCTGGTGGTGAACACTGGGTGTCGAAGGCTTTGAAGCAGCGGGTGTAGGTGGCCGCAGGTCCATGGGCGACAACGCGGGCGAAGCTGGTATCGTATTTCCACCCTCTAATTGGGACGTAGAAAGCGCAAGGCGGGGAGAGGGTGAGGCAATAGATCCCTGTGATTGGCTCAGGGTGGTTGTGCGCTGGGGCGTCATCAGGGCAGTAGTGGTGGGCGCCTCGCTCGCAGAGTTCGTAATAACAGCGGGCCCAAGGACGTCAACCTCTAGATGACCCTCCATGCCCTTTTCCAAGGCAGCAGTCTTGGTGCTTTCAGAAGGCTCATAGTCCCCTGCTCCCACGCTGGGTCTCAGCTCGTACAAGATCGGAGAGAACCTGACGGCGATACTGGCTTTTCTATGACCGGGTAGCTGAGCAATAGGTGGCTTTGCAAAGTTGGCGCGCGAGTAGATATAAACGGAGGACGTAGATGAGGACGAGGACATCTCCGTAATCACAGTTGGCTTTCCCTTTCTCCCCCTAGCGGGTGTCGTTCCTCCTTCATCTTTGTTCGTCTTGTGTGACAAGCTGGAAGGGATGACGCTTGGATCTTCAAATTGCCCTGCCGGTGTCAATAGCAACCCGCCATCAGGACTAAATGTTAGACGCCTAAAGAAATTGGTAAAGCTCTCATCCCCATATAGCTTGACACTGGCCCAAGCTGAGGGGGTAGGAAGGCTTCTGATGGCAGGCAAGGGTGGCATGGGCGAGGGCGAGCGGCCATAACGGAAAGATGAATGGGGAGATCCAGGTGCATTGGAGCTAGGCGCTGAAAGACGACCGTCTGGACGATGGACCCTTGTCAACAATGGGTGGTGGAGGGAACATGGCGAGGGAGGGAGTGCTAGCAACGGAGGTTGCTGGGGTAAGAGGCGCATCGTCCTTCTCCTTGGCAGAATACGGGTGTTCGCTTATCGCAGACTCTGCGTCGCTGGTGCTGGATTCGCTTCTGAACATCTTGGGACGGCTTGAGCCAGCGCCGTGGGCACTTGGGGTCCGAGTATGTCTGGCAGGCATACGCGCGTTACGACCGACAGCGTGGGCCTCAAACGTTCCATTTTTTGTTGAGATGCGGTAGACGTGCATGGACCGGTCGCTGCTCTGGGTTGCGATGTACTCGTTGAGAGGGTCCCAGGCGACTCCTTGGACAAAATGGGAGTGCTCGGCAATTTCGCAAACACATTTGCCTGAACATGGATGAGTTCAAGGTCCACCTGCAGGAAGGTGAACACAAACCATCTGCCGAGGCAAAGACGCGTGCAGTATTGTCCGTGCTTCCGGCGATGATGTATTCTCCAGTCGGGCTCCACGCGAGGTCGTAGACCTGCATGGTAGTGCAACTAGACGGGGTTTCAGCTCTCCTGTGGAGGCGACTGGAAAGGGGGTCACTGACCGGAATGTTATCCGTGGTTTCCAAAACTCCTTATCCATTTGAAGCTCATCAGGTGGGATATCGCTCCCATAAGCGCCAGAGTGAGGGTTGGTGGACTGCGCCCAGATAATCACCATGCCATCTGCAACACCATTCCAATGAGGAAAGCGCGTCGCGAAAAAAGAAGAAGATACGAACCATCGCCAGCTGAAGCAATTAGTTCTCCTGCTTCAAAATCAATTCTCATGTCGTGTAAGGGATAGAAAAAAAAACACACCGTTGGGGGAGAATCGAACGACGTTAACAGCAGCAGAGTGACGGCTGAGGGTGGAGAGATACTCTATCCGGGGGGGACGCGGCGCGGCAGGATTGGGGTCGCCTTTGACGAGTTCGGTGGGTCTGATATTGGGATGGACCATCCAGACCTGTGTTTCAAGAGTGATAAGGTGAAATGCACGGTGGATAGAATGGGCTACTCACGCGGACGTGGTTGTCCTCGCCGCCAGTGGCTAATCGATAGGAGTGACCGGTGAACCTATCCTCCTGGCCGGTGGGAGGACGCGCACGCTTGAAGGACATGGGCTGGAAGTCGCAGGCAGATATTGGTTTGCTGTCGTGCCATCTTATTTCGAGGGTGCGGAAACGCATTTGTGGGATGGTGGTGGTAGTGGTGGTGGTGGTGGTTGGTGGTGAAAGAGGGTGTAATTGCCGTGAGAAGTCACATCTTCGATGCTTCCTCCACGGAGCAGGTCCTCTGCAAAACTCAAGTCCTTCCAAGTCCTCCATCCAGAAGATATGACTACACCAGACCCAGACGAGAACGACTCTGACATACAGGGTCTCGTCCCAGAGCTCACCACCAAGCCCGTCAAGGCTAAGCGCAAGAGGAGGCGCGGAACAGTAAAGAGGAGGCGCACCATGCGGCAAGACGATGCGAACGAGTCAGACGGCATCACCAGCCCTCCCTGCGACTCTCGAGGCCACAGGCCCAAGAGGCCAAAGCTGAAACTAAACCGTCGTTCGCTGACCAGTGCGTCCGCCCACGGCTCGCAGCCACCCTCGCCTATCCTACAGCAATCTCCTCCGCGACACACCCAGGCTGACACACCATCTACTGAAACACTACCTACATCACCCCCCCACACTCCCATCGCGGTCGACAACACCCCCCGTAGGTGCTATTTCTCTCTCTTATCAGCCCTGCACGTTTATCTTTGATCACCAGTGTCACCCGAGGCGATGTCGCGATGTATTTCTCTCCTCCTCGATCTGCTGGGCTGGAACGTCCCCCCAGAGTACATCGTCGACTCTGGATTTTCCCTCCCTGGCATCCTTTACCTATTTGCCAGACTACGGCTCCGATTAACCCCCGGCCTCGTTGAGCGTGCGCGATCCGCCAATGTCCCTTTGCCCCCATATTCCATCCTGCCCTTGCCCTCGTAATTGTACAAGATATAATATCGAAAAGTGTTTCATTATGACTCTAAGCTATGTTGTACCCTTTCAATGAATACCCATGGATTAGCCACCCACTGATACCAATCAGCAGCACCTAGGCAACAGACGATTCGGAAGCGAGACTCACAAGCGCCCAGACTGCTTCAACCAATTCTCTCTGCAATGGCCCCAATAAAGGATCGTCTCACCAAAAGCAGTACCTCACCAATATTGCTAGAACATTGCCGCCACAGCATGGAGCATCAATGATGATTTCAAGCGCTTCAAATCCGTGTGAGTGGTGACTGTATATCTCGTGCTGGCGGGAGCCGTCGGAACAATCGCAGCGAGGTGTTCTTGTTGGGAAGCTTGAAGAGATGTATCTAGTAACCGCAGACAAAGGGTCGTCGACGTCATCTCCCCAGACCTACCAGATCCGAATATATCAGACTATCGAGCTTTCTTCTCCAATGTCAAGGTCATGCAAGAGAAGAAATCTTCCAAAGATGCTCCAGCGAAGTCAGCGAAACGAGGGAGCAGTTTGCGGGGCTGTTTGTTAGTCGTGTCCAACTCCTACGCAAAGTGTCCTTGATGGTGAGTATACGTGATTCACTTCCCGGATTAATCATTTTTGAACACAGGTTATGGGCCTCCCTAGTCCTCGTTACCTTGGAAGGATGAGGATACATTTTCGCGGGCAAAATGCCTGTGCTCCTGTGGCTTCTCTGAGCTGGTTTCCACGTCTCGGAATGCGGATTTGGATCCTGTTATGCTGCACCACCTGAGCTTGCTGGCATCCACTGGCTCAGACTGCCCCTTCAGGTTGATAATGCCCACCATGCTTGGGAGAGCAATATTCTAAACTTCATTCAGGAGGTACACCTGACATTCTGGCGTCTTATCGCCTATTTAGTTTACAAGTCGCCGTTTCTTAGATGCCTCTTCGCTGGCGATTCAAAATCATACATCTACGTGCCCTCCAATGCTTCAGAGAATCATCCACCGCGCCGTGGATGAGATACGTCTTCCCAATTATATTCTGGGGAATGGCCTGAGGGCAAGAACAGTTGGGGAGGGATGCTATCGTTGGAGATGGTGAGTGAGTTTATACACTATATATGTACTGAGTAGTGATGTTGGCTCCAGAAGTAGATGGAGGTCAGGTATTCAAAGTATAAAAGGGAGTGATCTACTGGGAACAGGGCCAAGCATTCGTCAGTGTATTTGAATAATTGGGAATATCAATAGCACACTCCGCGGGTCCTTTGTCTTCCCATTCTCGAGTGAGCTTTCGGTATCGAAATATGCTTATGGCTGTTCAACGTCCCGATGACTGTCCCGCGATATTCCTGGTATTTCAACGGGTTGCTGGCACACTGGACACCGACCAGAAACATCAATGAGCCAGGGGTCCAAGCACGTTTTCTGTCGGAAACATATTAACATCACACAAGGTTAAGGGAACCACTAAGCCATCACGCACATGGAATATATGTCCGCAGGCCAGCAATCTTAGAGGTTGAGCAACTTCCCCCGCATCCTCAAGTCGAAGCTTATCAGTTGTTACCCTCTCCTCCAGAGCGATGCTGGAGCCCAAGCCCTTAATCACTGGTGTCTCCTCCTTCTCCATCTTCTCGTTCTTCTCTGTTTCCTCATTCTTCGTAGGCTCTTCTTTCTCACCTTGCTTGTTCTCCTTCGGGCACATATGTTCCGCCCCTAGTTTCCTCCTCGGCTCCTCAAAGTCCATCAAACAAATGGCACAAGCCGCCCTGTTTCCTTTAAGCACCACAAACGGATACTCACTTTCCTCCCAATAGTCGCTCCATATCAATGGTCCTCCACTTCTGGGATTTTTCTCTACATCAGCATATAAATTGCCATTCGGCGGATTGCTGCGATTGGCTCCTTTGTTCCTGAACGGTGGGATACCCTGAATGAACTTGAATCGCGGTTTTCGGGAATCGGTTGGCCTCTCTGTGGCTTTGGGCGGGTATGAATGAGGGCTAGCGATTACCTTTGATGACAGCGATTCGAGGTCCGACCCTTCGGGCGGTGGTGGGATGTACATTACAAGTGGAATCTTCTCGACGACGGACTTGGGTAAATTGCCGACATCAGGTTTGATGGTATCTGAGTCCTGAATTGGATAGCGACCGAGGCAGATAAGTAACCTGTTCCAGCAAAACTAATAATTACAATGAGCACAGTAGGCCAACGTAAAGCATGAAGGAGCTCACTGGAATGACGAATTTTATAACCAAGCTAGCAAACACGAACACGAAGCCTATGGAGATAGGTAACAGGACGCAGAGGATCCCGAATATCAGCCACCACAAATGGGGTGAGGCATGGCGACATGCATTGGTTGAAGTAAATTCCAATACATGAGCGGTCACGATCCAAAGTAGTGCCAACGCCAAATCAAGGTCACTGAGCCTAATTGCCTCGAGTCAAAGACACGAACGAATCATAGCTGTATGACTTACCGTGTAAAACATATATTTGGTGGGGGCACTACAACACCTTGCTGCCGGACTGGTTGGAGTTCTCTAGGATTACTGGCAGGAATGGTAGTCGTCGTGTCCCCTCTTCTAATCGTACTAGGACCTCCTTGGAGAAAGCCAGCAATACTTGGAATGTGTCGATGGGAGTTCAATCAGTATGCGACAACAATGGAACTCACGCAGCCCGTTGCCTCACATACATCCAAAACGAGAGCATCATTGTAAATATCGATCTGCCAACCCACAGACAAGCCCATACTCCGAGCGGCTTATCACAAGCAGTCCACTCAGAGACATTCGGGTCCAAAGGGCTCTTGAAAACGGTCGCAGAAAGCGCGACAATTGTCATTGTCGTGATGACCTGCTCAGCAACAATGAGCTGGTTCACTGCAAACGCTTAGACGCTTGACACGCACGTGGACAAATATTGGAATGACGTTCCGCAGCAACTCAATAATTGCCTTCCTCGTCTGTACCACGTCCCTTCCAAACCCAAAGTATGCCATTACCCGCACAATCCGATCTTGGCCCTGATCTTGGTCTTGGTCTTGATCTTGGTTTTGGCTCTGGGCTTGGTTTCGACTTTGGGTTTGGGTTTGGTCCTGGGTGGTGATGGTGGTAGATAGCGGCGTGGGTTGTATATGGATGTCCATCTCTCCCTCGGATTTTCTCCGAATGTGGGCAAGACCTTGACCATCGGGCGATACAGAAGACCCCTCCGGCCATCGAGGCATGTTCCCTGTCGACTTGACTCGTCGTAACGGCCCATAGTCAACGGCACGCGAGGCATTTGTGGACATAATGTTAGAACAAATGTGTGCAGGGGGTTTCGGCCCACCATGGGCTACTTGGCCGTTGTGGGCGTCGCCGCGTCCCTATACTGCATATCCCGTGCTGACGTCCACTCTCGGCACCTTTGTAGAGCCATTTGCAATTGTCCCGGAAATCGTCATTGCACGTGATAGATCGGTACGAGAAAAAATCAATCAAAGCTGATGGTGCCTTCTACATCCGAGTATGGCGAGCTTGACTGGAAATGAATCTATATCATATTCCGTGTCTTCCAATGCTGAACCAAATGCGACTCCGTTGTGCGCCGTTATCCCTGCATCGTTTTTTGGATGCTGTTTGTGTCTCGAAATGCCTATGTTTATGAGTGAGAGAGCGAGTAAAGCACTGGGAGTCACTGTCAGAAGAAACACTTTGGTTGTCAAGAATATTCGGGTTTGGATGCAGTTCATCTGATTTATTTATTCAAACTATTCGAGTTCTGGTGACAGACTGTGAGAGCTATACTCTAGAGGGTGTAGTTTGGCCAACTGATACAAGAGTCAGTCGCACACCGCATTAATGGGGTTCTTTCGATTGCTGGAGACTGATGGAAAGGAGCCCAATATGAGGAAGGAGGCCGGGGAATAACCCAAAGGATTTCAAGCAGTTAGGTGCTGACCTATCAACTTCAAGTACCAATATACACATTAAATTTGTCATATTATATCACTAATCAACTCGTGCACTATACTTCGAAATATTTATTCCTACTACTTACCTATCTAGACTCTAGAACCCGTTTAACTACACCAAGCCCAAGAGACGCGATTCCAGACCGAATCAACGCAGACAAAAAAAAAAAGGCCTGCGGGAAATACAGGAGAAAGCAAAGCAGGGGGGGAGAAAGGATGGAAACATTGTCCAACCAAAAGGCGGCTAGCAGAGAAGCGCGCACACAGAATCAAGCGGGGACTCACCCTGACCATGGGGTGATATAGTACAAGGATCAATGAGACGATAGGAGACAGGAGAGAAAAAAGGGAGCACATAATGTTGTCAATATGAGGTGCCACCTCTTAGAGGGATCTGCCATCAATATCGACGAAACGTCCAGACGAGGGAAACTGGGGGGCCTAGCCAGTGAGAAAAGAAACATGAACCGGTCAACAGAACGCGTGGGAAAAAGTAGAAACTCCCCCCTAAGGGAAAATAATTTAACCAAACCAGTTCGAAAAATCCTCCTCTCGCACTTCCTCAAGTGCAATATCCTCCCACCCTTCTCGTCCCCTCCAATCCATATCCTGATACCGCACAAATTCAAACCCAAACTCATTGACAGCTCCAACCGTAGCAGGGTCGTCCTCAGGATCAGGACTAAACGGTAAGAACGGCATCTGCCACAATCGCTGGCCGTTTGGCATCGCCAACTGCCGACTCAACGGGCTCAGCGGGCGCTCGCCCGAGACACTGCCAGGTGGTAGCGATGCGGGTGCCCAGATATGGTAGTTGGGGAGGATTGGCTGGGGTTGGAAGGTGGTAAGATTGAGAGTGTTGGCGTTGAGTGGGCTGGGTTGGACGGGCTGGGCTTGTGCTTGTGCTTGTGCTTGTGATAGATGGGGTGCAGGGGGCAAGATCGTCGCATCGAACATGGGACTATCTGTTTCCAAGTGATTCCATGGCTGGGGTGGAATCCCATTATGCGGCAAGGAATTGATCATGGGCTGAGGTGGAGGGTTCGGGGTTGACTGAAACGAAGACTGTGTGACAAGAGGTCGAGGGGAATAAGTAGCCGACGAGGACGTCAGTGAAGCGGGGGGATGCAAAGGTGTACCCTCGCTGGCGGATGGCGGGGGTGTAGACAGCAAGGGTTGTGACGAAGGAGGAGTGGGTAGTGCGGTGCTCCCACTGTGTTGACGGCAGCGACCCGTACCTGAAGTTTGGGCCTCTTTACTCGAACTGGGGGACCTGTGACGCTTTCGCGAAATGGATGTTCTCTTTCGCTTCGCAGCACCGTTGTTGGGGGTAGGAGGCTCCTCTATCTTCTTTGGAGGTAGGAACCCCGAAGCCGAGGGCGAAATGGTGCGACGCTCAACGATTGGTTTAACCTGTAGTTGCATCCAGTCCCATAAGATATCTGCAATGTTCGTAGCGCACTGCCACGAGCCTCCAACTTCCTTGAGATAATTAACGCAGAGCCGAGCGTTGTCCAGAGAGTGCTTAAGCTCCTTTACGGCGACTCGTACTCCCTGCGTTGCCTGAATTGCAGAAAGCAGATAGATGGTCCCAGCCGAGAATACGGTTTGCGCCAAGGTGACAGGAGCATACCTAAGCGTATATAACTTACGCCAGATGCCCAATAGCTCTATAATAGAGTCAGCGGCGCGCTTACAGTTCTACAAAAGATACTCAGTCGTTGTTGAAGGAAATCGAGGGTTAGCAAACCTTGACGTGATCGATGTCCTTGTCCCGGGAGACGATTGCTTTCGAGCGACGGTTAAAGAATGGCCGGTGTAATAAAATGAAGCACCAATGATAGGTCAGGTGTAACTGTAAGCGGTGAGGTGTGGAAGTTGCACGCGTCCGGATCGAGTTGTTGATTTCCTCGGGCAAGTTACTGTTCCAAGTATGCAACTGAATGCTGTACAAACTGTTCAAAGTGAAACCAACCAAAGATAGTGCAATGACATACTCGATGTCGCTAATCATTTTGTCGCAAATGACTTGTCGGTTTCCAGACGGGTTATCGAGAGTATTCCTGTCAGACCTCAGGAGTTAGCCGGATAGAACCGAAAGCAACGGACGTTTTACTGACACAACGTCCATAATGCACCTCCCAATTTGGAGTAGGTGGCACGAGACTTGGAATATCTTCGATAGGTAGCCAGGTTGAGGCTGGGTACCGGCGGGTCGATGTACCCAGTCCATCGTGTCAAAATCGGCATCGACGAATGGAATAGGGACACGGTGCGAGACATTTGAGATACAAAAATCGCGACCGACGTAGAGTGACCAACATACATCCTGAGGGGGTGTCAACCAGAAAACAAGACCCGAAAAGAATGAATCTCACCTGACAGAATGTCGTCCAGTAGACCCAGTTCCGGTCCATTTGGTCCTCCTCGGTGATCAGTTTGCTATCGACCCATGTGCTGCAGTCGACGCCCAAGCCCACTGAAGGCGCTTGATCAGTAACTAACCCTAACCCAAAATGGATGCTCACAAGCTTGGCTCATTCGGGCGCTCATACCTAGGAGGCGCACTCAGTATGGTACGATAGAGCATAGCACAATGCTTACCAAAATACATATAACCCAGCGTTTGGTCACCCTGACTGGAATGAAAACTTCCAATCAGACTGAGAGCTTGAACAACACATAGGTTTGGACTGGAGCATTCATCCTCGATGTAATCCTTGGCCCTTTGTGCGTAATACTGGCGTGATTTGAGGTCGCGAATGCGCGGATCGTCGGAAAACGCACTCGCCACTGCTATCAATGCATTATGAAGCATTGCCGAATAGTGGGAGGTGACTAGTGGAGGTTGATTCTTGGGCACGCTCAGGGCGCGGCACATATCACGTAGAAAAAGAGGAGGTACTATCCGCAAACACCAGCTAGTGAAGAACCCGAAGAGGAGGTCGAGAATCCTGGCGTATGGTAAGCGACATATCATGTCGAGCAAAAGGGTGACCAACTTGTCGTGTTCCCTCCTATCGAGGGGAACTTCGAGGGGAAGGTGTCTCGACCAGTCAAAGTTCGGATTGAAGTGCGACTCGTCGGCTCCTTCAGTCATCAGAGTATAACACTCGTCTGGGTTTTCCGAAATTTTTGACAACCGTAATCCCGTCGATCGAGTCCTCATAGGTTCGGCAATATAACGGAACGGAGCTGTAGCACCATGGAGAAGCGGAAGTCCACCTTCCTCAAGCAGCTAGCAAATAGCACTATTAGGGCCCGGGTGAAGCGTTATATATACCACACTAACTGTGAGGTTTTGTGTTGGTAGGCACAACTCGTTTGCGACATCACTACCATCACCACCTTCAGGCTCATCCTCCAAGGCCTCATTAATTTCATTCAACGCCTCTTCCGGGGAATCGGGGGACTCCTCCCAGTCTGGAGGTCTGCATTGTTGGTACGTATACACGGTGGAACCGGCATGCTCCTTCACGCAGATGTCCAGTAAGGACTCGAGATGTCTAATATATTCTTGAAGCGCGACGACCCGTTTGCGCATGGCCTCGAAATGGGCTTCAGTACGGGGGCGACGCCCAAGCTCCTTCCCATATGAGCACTATACGGGAAACGGAAGTGGGTATGGGATGTACTCATAGTGACTGAGAGCCTACCTCGCTACCTCGCCCACCGTTGACACAGGCATCACAGCTCGGCTTGTTACCATCACACTTTGTTTTCCTGCAAGTGGTGTTAATGGGTACGGGACATTGGAACGGAAGCATTGGGCACACTTCTGTCGGCAAACGGAACATGCTTGCTGGACATATGACCCAGGCCCGCGAGCCGAATGTGCCCCTGCTGAACGTCGAGAGTCTTTCATCTGGGGAATGACCAGAGGGAATACTGGTGGAGCAATTCGATGGTCCCGCAAAGAAAACAAAAGGACGCCTGCTATATATCAAGCTTCCAGAGAAGGCGGTATGATCAAAACCGCCTCGATTCCGTAGACTGTATAGGCTGTACAGGCGCGCGCTTTGCGGGACACACGCAACGTGTTTACCATGAGGCTTTGATTGTGACAATCTGATCTGTCTGCAAAAATATCATAAGTTATCAACATCTGATGGCCGTAGCTGACAAAGCTGTTATGAGCCTGCAAACCAGACCCTATCATCGGAACTGTCCACTGGAATAGGCGGACCGTTGGGTGCGTCTTACTGAGTGTAGGACATCCGTGTGAGAACAGTGCTTTTCTTGTGACATTTTAGGATATAGGGAAAGAGGGTCATGTATTCACAGACACCGCCCATCAGATATGTAATTCCCCACTTAGAACACCCAATCGCAATGCGTCGTAAATGCGTGTAACTGGCCTGGTTGCGACGATAACGGGGCATAGGAGAAAATGAGGTCTTCGACAGGGGTGAATGGAGGAAGTCTTTCCAGTAATCTTCAATCTGTTCCGCTTAAGGAATTGGACGCATCCCGAGCTGATATATTGCAGCAACCGATTGAAAGTAAATGCGTTGGGCGAGTATAACAGTGTACAGCGATCAGATGACCTAAGAGTTTTTATTCACAAGGGCCAACTCGGAAACATGCTTGAGTACGTACTTTGGGTGCTAAGCTGACAAGTTTCCCCCAACCTTTCATTCTAAGGTCGGCACTGACAAGCCCACCAATACGCGTGCCAAGCATCTCGCGTTTGTTATTTAGTAGGACAGCGGCATTATCGTCGAAGCGGATGATTCTGCCGTCTGGCCGTCGGACGGGTTTCCGTGTTCGGACAATGACGGCGCGTCGAACATCACCGCGTCGGACTTTAACAGCATTCACTGACGCCTGCGAGGCAGCAGAAATAGGCCGGGCCTTTTTCACGACACAGACGATTTCATCACCAACAGAACCCCAACCGTTGTTGACCTTTTGCTTGAGGATGTTCACACACTCCACAAGGAGTGCGCCAGAATTATCTATGACCTGGGATAAACATAAGTAAGCGTTGGATAGATTTACAAGTAACACACATTGAGAGTACTCTTGAGGCCAATCATAGGGAGGGAAAAAAGGTAGAAGCAATAAACTCGGGACAGCGAAGCAGTTCCCAAAATGTTCCCACGACTGGAAGTTCCAAAAGGGGACAAACGCGATAAAGAAAGGGACTGGAAGAAACGCTCCACCGCCTCGCCGAGTTTGCCCTCGAACCATCACCACCCATCGGCGCAGCGAGTTCATACCATGGTTCTTTCACGTCGAGGAAGCGGTAGCGTCACCCTGCCCAGCGGGCAGACCCTCGCGATACACACCAGGACACACGATGAGGAGGATCTACCCCACGCAACCAAGAAGTGCGCCGGATTCCCAGCGTTACAGCCCAGATGTCGCTGATATCTTCCAGAACAATGGCAGATCACCTCCGAAGGCTTGAAAGCCTGTAAGTTTACCTCCTCTGTGATTTCCAGCTCAATACACACGAGACGTCTACGCGTAGCTTTACACTGACTCCTCAGCGAATGCGGATGATCACTGACGCCTTCAAAGAAGCGCTCGAAAATGGTCTTGAAAAGCCCGATCAAGTTGTGGTATGTATAACCTCTCGAGTTATTGCTTGCTTCCTTCCCCGGCTCAGTTCACACACTAGCCGATGATTCCGACTTATGTGTTCGGGTGGCCCACCGCTAATGAACAAGGCGACTTCCTTGCCGTAGATCTCGGTACGCCAACAATCATATTTTCTCAATACTCCAACTGAGCCATGTATCCCCTATCCGGTTTCGCATCTCATAGGCGGAACAAACCTCCGTGTTTGCCTTGTAACCCTCCAAGGAGAGGGCAAATTTGAGATTACCCAGTCCAAGTATCGCCTCACCGAAGATCAGAAGCAAGACGATGGCCAGAAGCTCTTCGATTTTTGTGCAGAGTGTCTCAAGACATTCATTGATACTAGTCTTACCCAGGAAGGCGGAGGACTCGACCTGAAAGACGGGGCGACTCTACCCCTCGGATTTACTGTGAGTCGTATTACTTTTTTTTTGTTTTACTCTGGTCAGAGATGCTGACCACAAACTCAGTTCTCGTACCCCTGTTCGTACGTATGGCTCCGCTTCATCAAAAACGTTCCCCTAAACCCTGCCGACAGGCAGGCTAAGATTGATCATGGCGTCCTCATCCGCTGGACCAAAGGTTTCGGCGCGCTCGACACAGAGGGTCATGATGTTGCCGAAATGTTCCGCAAATCCCTCGTTAAATATGTCAGTACATGACTTCTTGTCGCTGTCTCCCTACTCTAACTACGTCCTCCATCTGGTTAACGTAGAAAGTACCTGTGACTCTCACAGCATTGATCAATGATACGACCGGAACTCTCATCGCTTCACATTATGTGAACCCTAAAACTAAAATTGCGTGCATATTCGGCACTGGTTGTAACGCCGCATACATGGAACACGTCAAAGATATTCCCAAGATGAGCAACCTGGGGATAGATCCGGCTGCTGACATGGCAATTAATTGCGAGTGGGTGAGTAGCTCGCCATCATCGGGGTGCCTGTGTAACTGGTTGTGATAGGGCGCTTTTGATTCCTTTGAACATGAACACCTGCCAAGAACAAAATACGATATCATTGTGGATGAAACGTCCAACAAACCCGGTGAACAATCCTTCGAGGTGGGTAGTTTATGATTTATGGGTAAAAAAACATGTTGCGTATATGATTTGGAATAGAAACTCATCTCAGGCCGATACTTGGGAGAGATCCTTCGTTTGATCATCTGCGAGCTCATAGATGAGGGTGTTCTCTTCTTGGGTCAGAATACATACAAACTCGAAGTCCCCTACTCGTTTGACACCGCCTTCTTGTCATTGATGGAAAGGTATGGTATCGATCCGCGTCCTCCTCACGAAGTGCTCACTGTCCCAGTGACCCAACAGATGAGCTTCTGATGATCATTGGCATCTTTACACACTTCTTCGCTGTCGAGACCACCCTTGCTGAACGGCAATTCTTCCGAGCGCTGGCTAAGCTCATCGGTAGGCGCGCTGCAAGACTCAGCGCTTGTGGCATTGCAGCCATTGCAGATAAGATGGGGTACCTTGAGGAGGGCTGCTCCGTTGGTGCTGATGGCAGTTTATACAATGTACGTGACTATTATCCGTAATTCGGAACTTTGGGGTCGATCACCTCCACCTTTCCTTGCTACCTCCTTGTCTTCACCCTCATCATAGAAATATCCGGGATTCGCGGACAAAATTCACGAGGGGCTCGTGGACATCTTTGGTGACAAGGGTCGGTAAGTACTCGTTTACTTGAGTCCCCTGCTTGGATGTTTCATCCAGTTGGGAAGCCTCAGGATGCCGTGCTGATGAGATACTTTGTATGTACAGGAATATAATCACATATCATGCCGAAGATGGAAGTGGTGTCGGAAGTGCTATCATTGCAGGTAAGCGCTCGCTTCCAGCTGAGTTATTCGCCCCCTGTACTCATCGCTACTCCAGCTATGACCAAAATCAGAAAGGATGCCGGGCTGTACACAGATCTCTGACACTGAGTCATCTATCCTTCATCGAGCCGGTGGTCCTACCCTGAACGCCTCTCGCGCTTGTACTTGTATATTTGTTAATGTACTTAGATTTCCCAATCCCAGTTCCGAGGTCATGTTTGAAGCGAGAAAAGAGGAACGCGAAGAACGATATATCAACCTACTACAGTGAAACAAAGGCAGGAGTAATTAACCAGTCTTGTTTTTGCTCCTCTTGCCAACTTGGGCCTGGAAACCGCTCTTGATGGTATTGACGGATCGTCTACTACCGCAGGACTCGCATGCCATGAAGAAAATACGGTTCTCTTTTGTAAGTAGCGTGTCGAGTGATTTGCATGTTTTGCAGGTAACATACTCCACTGCACCGGAAGTCAGCCCATGACCAAGAGATTCTTCGAAAGTGAACCCACCGATATAACGCCTCAGAACGTTCTCCACTTGTTTCTGTTGAAATCGACCTTTGATAACCAACCGACCAGCACCATCAACGCTTCCTGTTGTGCCCATCTCAGCGAATAGGAATTGAATAACGTGTTCCGGCTGCCAAGGGTGATCGTATAAGACACAAGGATACAATGATGGACAACGTCAAGAGCCCAAACCTGACGGTGCATTTTTTTGCAGATATCGGTGACATTAGCAAAGATTGTCTTCTTGTTTCCTTCCTTATGAATAGAGGGAGGTGCGATGGTGTATCGCTTTGAAGAGGCGGACAGGAGGGCGGGGTTGGCCGCATGAAGCGAGGCATAGAACCGGGTGAGCAGCTGGTCGAAGTTAGTGCTAATATATGTATGTTGGGGACTATGGCAACGTACCTCTGGGTATGCGTAATCCCGATCACTGGTCAGCCATGGCTCCGTTCCCGCATCAACACCTACGGGTGCATCTTGCCGTGAGAAGGGATTTTCGCCAAGTTCAGACTCATCAAGGTTGTCGAGATGTGATGTGTCTAGTTGTTCATCGTCATCGTCTCCATCATCCGGCTTTGATTTTGACCTAGCCTCTACAGACTCTTTCTTGGATTCGTTGAGCTCCTTCTCGAAAGCCTCGAGATCGAAAGCAGCCTTCTTCTTGCTCGACTTCTTTTTCTTCTTCATATCCGAGAAGTCGAGATCATCGGACGTGATTTGGGGTGCATCTGCGGATGGAGCAGCGGTTGTTAGTGTAGATGTCCCAGAGTCTTCGCCCTAGCACGAGATTTGTGAGTCGCGAGTCGATGAACAAACATTCGTGCACGCACAAGATCTAACGGAATCTCCTTCTTCTTTTTCTTTTTCTTGAGATCGCCGAACATCGCTTTGAACTCATCTTCCTCATCCTTCTTTTTCTCTTCGCCCACCTTCATAGCCTCGTGTGCGGTTGTTGGACCGAGATCTACTGCATCACCGTTGAGTGTCGTGCTTTCGATGGTATCAGGAGCGGGTGCAGTGGGATCTGCCTCAGGACCAAGGGGATCTTCTGTGAAAGCGACTGTCTTTTTCTTCCGTTTCTTGAGGGAAGGATCGAAGAGTGGTTCTTCCGACATTGTAATATGCTGAGTAGAGGCGAAAGGATGACTCACAAATCCAATCAATCACAATCGTGAGAACAATATTCCAAAAGTAAACGCGTGAGAATATGACCAAACGCGTCCGTTCGTGCCCGAGTGTGCTGCCAACGAACAGAACCTCCTCGCCGTCCTCCTCGTCTCCCTCCAATGTCGATGCTAGCCCGTCGAACCGTCCTCCGCGCGGCAATGCAGCAGCCTGCAGCTGCTGCCTCATCTCAGGCCCGCAACATGGCTACCCTTCGCGAAATCGAGCTGCGGCTCAAGTCCGTCAAGAACATCGAGAAAATTACAAAAGTCTGCTTTTCCCACTTGTATGCCCCCCTCTCTATGCTGAATACACCTGCAGTCGATGAAAATGATCGCTTCCACCAAACTTGCCAAGGCTCAGAAGGCAATGCAGGCTGGCAAGGAGTACGGTCTCGCCAACACGGGTATGCGTTCTGCTCCCTAGTCCACTGCCTCACCCACTCTTTTCACAGAGGTGTTTGCCAACACGCCCTCCGATAAACCCACGCCCGCAAAACTCTTCATCGTCATCTCCTCCGATAAGGGACTTTGCGGTGGTATTCACTCTTCTGTTTCAAAGGCAACACGAAGAGCCCTCGCCGGTGACCCTGAATCTCCCCTTGCGGCTGAAACTGAGGTCAACAAGGATTCACCTATTGCTATCATCGGTGACAAGTCCAAGAGTCAACTGCTCCGCCAACTCAGCCCCAACTACAGCATCACCTTTAACCAGATTGGCAGGGACATCCCGACCTTCGCTGACGCTGCTGGTGTTGCCGACCTCATTGTGAAAAGTGGCATTAAGTTCGACTCTGTTGTGATTGTCTACAATAAATTCGTCTCCGCTATCTCGTATCAGGCCGCTGTTATGGAAGTTAAGGGTGAGGAGGCATTGAAGGAGAGCGGTAAGTTTTGGATAACTTTCCTCGTTACTTTACTCACCCCCCGAGAGCTGGATACAATGCGTATGAGAACGAGGACGACGCGACAAAGGACTTGGTTGAATTTTCTCTGGCCAATGCTATCTATGCTGCTCTTGTTGAAGGTCACGCCTGTGAGCAGAGTGCTCGGTAAGCCACCAACCACAACTTGTCGTTCCGGTTGTCTTATATTGGTTCAGTCGCAATGCCATGGACAATGCCTCCAAGAACGCTTCTGATATGATTGCTTCTTTGACCATGCAATATAACCGTGGTCGCCAAGCTGCTATTACTAACGAGCTGGTCGACATTATCACCGGTATACCTCTTCTCTTTCTCACCAATCATTGCGTTTACCCTATTTTTAGGTGCCAGTGCTCTTTAGACAACCCGCATATCTATACATAAAACCTAGTAGACATTCAGATTGTTGTCATCGTGTTATGGCACGCAACAATTATTCCTTTGATCAAACTCTTGGAATGATTTGTGCACCGACCCCCAAAGCAAGGCAAGATCACACTCCGTCTGACTCACTCTGGAACGCTTCAACTATATCTGGTCAGCATCAACCGGCCAAGATGATCTCGCCAGCACGGTCGTTCAATTCCGCCCCATGAACCGCTATCTTCTCAAGTGACAAGGAGAGCTCGCTACAAATGGCGTGGACTTGCTGATACTACATGTTCACCTCTTCTCGATCACGACTCCCGAGAACTCCGTCGTTACATCTCTCAATGCTATTGAGGTTCGGCTGCCAGAAGTCCGGTATCTTATTCAGTCATGAGGGTGCTGAGGTCATGCCTATATACCAAGTCGTTCAATAACTAGGACCACGTACCTCATCAAGTCTTTCATCGATCACTGGCGCATAACCTGAAGAGCATACGAGGACAATATATTTAATGTGACGCCAACCTGGGCTGGCTTCTATTGATCTATCGTGGTCGTGAAGCAGTCCCTTCAGCATGTCCTATATTTGAGTGCTACCAAGGGTGTGCAATCCAAGTCCCGGATTGCATCTTGCCGCATATGACGACCAAGTCTATCATTCATCCGTTGGCGATGAAAGAGAGATATATTCAGTCGGGCCACCTTTAAATAGCCTTTACCTTGTACTCGTGAGTCGAGCTGGTCCAAAGGCGAAGCGCCGCGACGGTTCACCATATTGACCGGTTACGGTTGCCGACCAGCGTCAGGTCTATTTTTGACAGGTGCCATGGGTCCTGGGACCGCGTGACGCCCTGAAGCAAAGAATATTGGTGCACCAAGTGAGCTGGTTCACCGATACACTATCTGACAGTATACCAGATGTTTACGTATTGTTGACAATTTGTGATACGAAGTAGGGATTCTCTAAATATTGTCACTGTATCATCTTTTCTGTGCAAACTGAATGCATGTTACATTGGTGGTATCAAAATAACAGCGAGCTCAAGACCCAAGAAAAAGAGGGGTAAAGGATTCATGAAGAATACCCCAAGAAAGCTGAAATACATGACTAGTTTGTTAAGAATGAGATGTCATGTCGGCTAGGTGGTTTCTCTGCACTAGAGACTTGCTCAACCTCCAGATCCTTCAATGATAGCTTTTGGCACACCCAATTCTCAGCACAGTGGGGTTCATGCAGATCCAAGAAGTTCTTTATACCCACAGGACCGTGGTCCCAATATGCGAGGCGGTCATCCAAAAATTCTGCAGACCTGGAGTGTCACATGTCACAAAAGAGTGGGCTTGGATGAGTCGAAACTTACGTGTGTGCCTCAGGATCAAACAGGCACATCTTGCCGCGGGTGTCAAACATCCCTAGTGCTGCGTCTCAGCTTCATAGCAAGTGAGGAGTGTTGGAACCTACCCTGCAGATCACAGAAGACAGTGTGACTTGATGAATAGACAACAGAAAAGTGTGCAAAAGCATGGATAGCCTTGGTTAGGTTGTCCTTTGCTTCGCCAATTTCACCATTTCCAGTGAATTTCCTCAGCCAACCATCAGCCTTGTTGCAGGGGAGGAGTGGGGTGGCTATGAAGTGGTTATAGGGGAGATAAGCAACCTTTTCCAACCTTTCAGTGCCAGGATCATTGCAAAGCACCCCAAAAATCAAGTCTTTGAAATTGAAATAGAATGCTGGACTTATGTAATAAGAAAGAGGCCATAGACGCATCTGAAGAATGTACAGGGGATACCCTGGGCCTGGCAGTTGGTTGCATGCTTGTCAAACTCTGCTTTGAAATGGTCACATTGACATAAGAGCTTGTACTCAGCAAGCAAAAGGTTCTTGACCTCACTCTCTGAATAATCAGCATCATGCATCTGAGTCAGAGCATACTCTCGGGGACCAATGCGAGCCTGTAAATAATTATTTAATCAATAGCAGAATAAAATATTTTAGAATTTGCTTACATAAATTGCTTGCTTACTGTAACCCGATCCAATGTACCCTGTTAAACTCAGTGCAGCGCCAGACTCATTGCGCTCACCCGTCTTCCAGTCAGATGCAACCTGAATATCTTCAACGTCAGTCCCAGCCTGAACCTTGACATGTCCACCTCCATATTCAGTTAGGAAGCGCTTGAATTTGAGGACTATAAGAGGGGGATTTCGAGTCCATTGACTTGGAGGAAAGGCTTGGACACGTGCAACAGGAGGTCGAAAGGAGCTGGAAAGAACAATGCGAGTAGCTGAAGGTTGAGGTGCTGACTGAAACGGAATTTTTGAAGAGTGAGCTTGCATAGATTGTGGCAGATTCTGGGCATAGGTGTTGGAAGACCCAAGCCCACTTTTCAACCTTCGTCGCTTGTTGCTGCCACCGCTAGTACCTGACATCTGATAGCCCATATCTCCAGTGGAGAAATCCTTGTAATTATGAGAGTTAGCACATCAATACACAATGAGGTTCCAGTCTAAGACTAACCAGGTCCATCATGTTCAAACCTTTTCCATAGGTGAAACAAAGCTCTACAGTTCTTGCTTTGAGCAGACTATCACTCCCCCACTTGTGATTCATGACTAGCTGGAATAGCTTCCCAACCGTAAGCTCTTTGCCATGGTCCAGATACTCAAGAGATACTGGTTTGCTTGCTGACTCATGTGCGTGTAAGTAGATAGTGTCCCTAAGAATCCATATGATTTTGGGTGGATAAAAATTGATAACAGATCATAGAACCTACCAGCATAAGGGTGGGAGATGAGGCCAATGCGCAGCAAAGTCATCTTGTGCTCGACCAACTAATTTGTCAAGGGCAGCTTTGAGGTTCATCTGGAGTGGAAAGATTTCGCTAGCCCTTATGAGTTTGAGCTAACCAGGAAAATCAGAATCGGCTTTTTGGAGAGGAAAGTAAGTTTCAAACCTCTCGCATACGCTCAGGGCCTTCCAATCACCAGACACCAGCACTGATTTTAATTCCTTTCCCAGTATCTATCATCACCGTGCCTTTAGCAGCTTCTGCTTGGGTGGCTTTTACTATCCTTGCAGACCTTGCCTTTGCAAGGTTTGGGTACTGGCCTGCCGGACTCCCAACCTTAACCTTTTGTGCAAGGCGTCCAGCAGCCATAGAATCGTTCTGAAGTGCTCTTGCAAATTTGAGAAAGCCCGATCCAAACCCAGCCGTAGTGGGTTTCTCTAAAGTATGCTGTTCCCCCTGAGCCATAATAAGTTTGAAGGCACCTTGAAGCTCAAGGACTGCTTTTGGTATGCCTGATGATCATTCAGCTGTTATATATAATGTGATCAGGAAAATGAAGAATGCCCCAGGACACTAGCCAACTGCAATGTACAATAGTATTTTGCACAGCTATTACAAATTGCAGCCTCCAGTGATGGAGGCATGAGCCCACATGTTGCGTACTGTTGTTTGTTCTAAAAGCATGCACCAGATAATGTAGAGAAACACGTCAGATAGCAAAGTTGTTAAAAGTAGAATTGCGCCCTAGCCTGCAGCATTTCTAATGTAACAACATCCATCCCAGGCTTTTGTTGATGGCATTTGGCACAAGGTACATCTCCTTCAGCAAGTCGTTCAAAGGCATGGAAGCATTGAGGACAATGAACCATAGTTTTGGGGGAGTATAGAAATGAGTGAGTCAAGCCATCTACACTCTGCTACTTTTCAACCCTTTTTGCTTCCAACAGTTGTTGCTAACGTGTTTGGCACCCATCTGACCTGTCTGATAGCCTTTGCTTCCGGTATGAGGCCAACACCCGCAGATGTGTGTTGTATGGTCCTTCCTTGTACGTCAGACCCACATGGCCTGCCTTCTCCCAAACACCCACTCCTTGTGAACAGCGAACACCACAACAGCATCTGAGTCTCGGAAAGCATGTCCCATACCCTCCACAATGACTCTATCTTACCATGTGTCCACTTTGGTAGAGTAGCACTTGACGTAAATCATGCATTTCTCACTAGTGTACGTACGAACATTGATCAAAAGACAAGAGGATACATTTTCTCAAACACAATCCATACGCTCCCAAATGAGAGTTTAGGGGAACCTAAATCTTTGTACACCCCCTCACAGTGGTTAGCAAACTCACAGGTGACGAAATTCAAAAGCTCATCGCCTCCCATAGCTTTTTTGATTTCTTGGATCAGTGAGACATCAACCGGGAGCAGGCAATTCTTCCCATTCCATTTGTGATACAGCGTAAAGGCTTCATGCTTTGACATACCCGAGGGCCCTGCCTTCTGTTGTTGGAAACGACAGGGGAAAGAATTAGCCTCCTCAACAAACTCGGTAAGCAATTGCTGAAGGAATCTTGGCCAAAGCCATTGACAGAGTTCGCTGTAGTGAGTATGAGTGCTGTAACTGCTTCCAAGGTGTTTCAACGTACTACTGCTGAGGATTTTGAGGGTCATAGACACCGCTAATCACACCTTTTTCAAATACCAAAACGGCATCCTCCCCCCAATCCAGCTGCAATCTGAACCAAGACCGCTCAATAGAGATATTGTGTACACTCCTTAAAAACACGTGTGCTGGAAGCTCCTTGGTGGGATCAAAATCTGGATGAAAGATCTCCCTACAGGCAGCGTTAAAAGGTATCAAATTGTCCAAGAACCTAGGGAAATACCTGAGTGCATTCACAAGTCCGTAAATTGAGGTGGTCTCAGAGCCACAGTCTGTTGTCATCTGGTTGGGAATACCTGTTAAAGAAATATGGTGAGCATTTCACATATTGATGCACATACAAACACTGAACGACAGCTTCTCACCTCCATACTCCTCTACTGTGCACAGAAAGAGGTATCCAACAATAACTCCAAGACGATTGTTAGGTACAACCCATGCACCAAGCCACTTCCCTGTGGCATCGTCTACAATGGCCCATATGGGAAAACCAATCCTGTTGAGTTTATCGTGTCCATCGCCTGACCATCGGTCATGTATTCCAACCAGCGTCTTCTTACTCCATTGGATCTTCCGTGCACCTGGAGCTCTCTTCTGAAAATTTTCGTAGTCGTGTTTCTTCATTATCGCATCTACTGTGTCACGTCGGATATGATGCCTGGTCCTGTTAGCGACCGATTGACGGATCTTGCGTGGTCCCTTCTGGCCAGATGGGTTCTCAGCCATTATTCCAAGGACCACTTGTTCGATTTCATGCTGAGAATTGTTTGACTTGTTGGCTTGGCCCCCCAGCAGACCAAGTTCTTTTCTACGGTGTTCAACTGTCTTGGCTCTAGTATCAGAGTTCAGCTCTGGTGAGAAGATGTGAGATACCACTGAGTTTGAACTCACGACATTTCAATGCCGTAATCAACTGACAGGAACTCGGCAATTTTCTTGTTGTTCGTCAAAAGTCGGTGATGGTACTTGGTAAGTGCCTCAACGAGAACTGGATCATCGGCTTTAGCTAAAAAGTAACCTCACTCCTGTCAACTATTCGAATGAAGTGTTCAGAACCACTCACGTTTTGTGCCATGTTGGTTTTTGCCCTGGGGGTTACGGTTGTGCATGGCGGATGAAGACATCATTCGGCACCTAATAACTGGCCAGCAACGTTACTTGCTAGTCTACTTTGCTTTTACGTCCAGTAGCAGTAAATATTTCACCGTTCCGGCACCGACTTCAGGAGATAACGAATCAACGCTAGAGTCACCAGAAGATCCTGCCAATGAGACTATTTGCCTCGGGACTTACAAGGCTGTTGCTAAGCATTCCCATCTCTGAATCTATGATTCTCTGCAATAAAGTTTATCCTTCTGGCAAACCTTGTTCACACCTGTCCTTCATCGTCGGTGAGGCTTAAAACAACCAGTTGCAGGGCTATCCAAGTCTAAAGGCATCCAGTTATCGAGGCTGCCACTCCCAAGCCCAGCGATCAGATCCATGGTGGGATGATCCATATCATGCCCTTCGCTAGTGCACTTCAAAGTCGTTGAACCCAATGAGCCAAAGTGAGTATAAGTTGCCGAACTACGGCGGCACTTGTCACCTGAGACCTGCCACATTCGGTCCTATGGACAGGAGGTACAAAAGAATAATTACAAGAATCTGTTTCGTTTGTATACTTGGTACCCATCACATATTTTATAACAGAGCCTGCAGCCATGAAAGGTTCTGTATGTGGCACAGACAAACTTCGAAGGTTTAGCGTCTGTCATCATGACCGAAATAGGATCGGTTTATTGTCTCCCTCCCAACAATAGATATAATACATTAATCAGACACTATTCTACAATCTGTCCAGGTCACCGATTGTATCAACAAATCAGGACTGGTACAAGGTACAGAGTTGATGGCCCATGCGTGGGCCACTCAATCTGTAGAGGCTGCCGATTCTGAACTTTTGCTGACATAATCTGTAGATTGCACACATTACTGAATAGAATCTGATTAGCATATAACATCGATTATAGGTATAGAGACAATAAACCAATTCTATCTCGGTCATGGCGACAGATCCCAGATCTTTTAGGTTGATCTGTATCATGAACAGATCCTTTTATTGCGACAGACTCTGTCCTAAAACATGTGATGGGTATCGAGTGTACAAACAAAACAGATTCTTATAGCTATTCTTTTGTACCCTCTATCCATAGGACCGATTCTGACAGGTCTCAGGTGTGTGGAGACGACGGCGGTGATGCCACAAGCTGGGCCAGTTCGGCTGTGTGTCACAGGGAACGATACATGAATAAAAATACTACTGTGCGACTAGAGGACTGAGGTATTGGGACCCCGAAATATAAAAAAGGAAGCTGATGGTCTGGGCCTTCATCGAAAACAGGCCTGACGCTGGTCGGCAACCGTACCGGTGACCCTCCCCCACTTCCCCGTCTCTCATAGCTTCAACATCACCCCCTGTAATTGTTCCTCCACGCCAAGACAGGTTGACCAGTCGCTAAGTCGCCGCTCAGGAAGCCCGCGAATGACGGTTATGCAGAGCTTAAGTATATTGATTGCAACGCGGAATTGTCCGAGGTAAAGATGCCGAGCTGGTCGCCAGAATTGGCTGTTGATTGTCCGCCTCGTTCTGGCAACAAGCTGAAGACAGCAATCTTCGGACTTGTTGCCAACCACGATCCTCCGGTAAAATAAATTCGCGATGACACCCTCGGCGATTCGGAGGAGCCTTCGAAGAACTTGACCAAACCGTGATTTTTCTGAGGATCCCAAACTAAACTACGGACTTAAAGACCCAAAGTTTATACCAGGAAGATGCCGCCTCCGAGTTAGGGCAACTTAAATAACCTCACCGGCGATCAGCCACTGATCCTCTCATGGATTTTCCTCGTAGCAGTTCAGTCTACGACTTCTCCGCTCTTCGTGTTCATCCTGACGGTTCACGGGTTCGCAAAACCACCGATAATTTGGCACTTGGAAATCACACGAGTGTCATTCACACTCCTCACCGTGGTTGGATCGCGAAAGATGCAGGTGGTTCTCGCGGAATACCGTTATATGAGCTCAACAAAAAACACCGGCTGGCACCCGGCAATGAAAATAAATCGGAGAATGACAAAGTTGGCGAATTCGAAATAGGAGACGGCGACAGCGACAGCGAGAAACAGGAGGAAGAGGGTCGTTGCATCGATGGACGACCTGATAAAAGACGGAAGTTCTACCAGGATGATTCTTACATCTCCAAGGTTACTCGGATGGCTGGCGACTCCAAGGATAAACCTCCTTCTGTAAGCTGCACATAAATCATGTTTAGTGACTCAACTGGGACCTTTCTCTATAGGATCTCCTTAAGAGCATACATTGCCTCTCTTCGAATTATTACAAGAAGCGGGGGCTATTATCAAGCACACCCAAAAAGTATTTGCGAAAGGCAAACAAAGAAAAGTTTGTCCAGTGGGATTTTCCATCATCTGGAAGTAGCGGTAAACACGATGGAGCTGAAGAGGCCAATTCTTCAACCACAGAGCGGAGTGAGCTTGGCCCAGAGGTATCAAGCATAGAGCAACCTGAAACCCTAGCTCGAGCAGAGAACGACTCTATGTATCGAGTGTTTGAGGGTAGTTTATTATTGGAAATTGGTATGTCGTATTTCAATACCTACGAAATGCTCATTAATAGATCATGATAGGCGTCCTCGCACAGGAAAAAACCTCGCAATTGCTCCAGTTCAAAACTTCGCAGAGAGTCAGTCAGCACACTATATTATTAGACAAGTCAAAACAGGGGGTAGTGGACGAGGTCGAGAACGAACGGACAGAAACAGTGGATTTCGACAAAGAGTGGAACAAAATGCCAAGATCCGGAGCCACCACCGATGACGATCAGGAAGCACAGGTTTCGGCCGAACTTCTTGATAGCCTTGAATGCGAGTCGGAGGCAATGGTGATTAGCGATATTAGGGATTATTGGACTGAAATATACGATGATGGGTCTGACGAATTCACGGAGTACACCACAGAGGAGGAAAGAGACGAAATAGACTCGGATCGATAGCTTGTAAATCGACCCAGTCATTAGACCGAGAAATGGTTGCTCAGAATAGGGTCCTAGTATTATGTCTTTTGATCTGTATTGGTTTGAACACTCATGACTACTCCACAATTCTAGCACGGCCTGTCACCTCCTCGAATGCTGCGATGTCACTTAGTTTGCATTCTATATCACGAATAGCCTCCTCAGACCCCTGTTTCGACTGCAGTTCATAGCTCGGAAACTGATTCAGGATGTCGATCAGAACTTCTTGAACCGTTTGCCCACTCGCATTTCTCTGATTGCAGTCAAGAATTTTGACCCATTTAGTGTCTGGTCAAGAAGCTGAGCACTTGAACTTTCATAAGATGAAGGGATGCCCACGGAAGGATCTCATAATTCTACCTGATCCGACATTGGAGGCGCCACTGTGAACAGCAAGCAAATAAACTATGACTGCGTCTGCCAAGAACAACAGGCTACCCACCCGCAGAGAGGATTCTCAAGAAACAATTTCTCAAGGTCCACGCCACTCTGCAGCTTGATCCGGAATTCGCTAATACCACTTGTCTGTCCTACGCGCTTTGCAGCAGTTCAGCTTACAATCCACTGTTTGTAAAGTAGATGATTGACCTGGGAGGCGTTCAACGAGTAAGTTCCATGATCTTGGTGTACGTTGGAGGGATTGTAGAATTTGCGAGAGGGGGCTCATGTGCATGATGGCGGAGTTGCATGTGTGATTACTAACATGGTCACGCATGGCCATCTATCTATTTATATTTAGCATTTATAAATAGAATTGCAAGGTGGTCTCGTGACTGGTCTGGTTCTGATCTTGCAGCATTCTGACAGTGACTGTCCATGCACACTCTGGTGAACCGCGTTTGTATGTTTGCCATGAAAGGGGTTCGCCGAAAGTGCTATGTCACTGTTACTCCGGATCCAAATTTCCATATTTTAAGAAGAATTTGAAACCTGTCTTAATAGCTATCGGCCCGCCGACAAAACTGGTGTGTTTTATACAATGAAATTTCGGGGTGGGAAATGGTCCCGAATTGATAAGTGCTTGGTCATCAACCCTACCTTCGCGTGAGCATTCCTACTGTTTCTTGATGAAATTGCCTCAACCTGCGCAAGTTTTGGTTATAATTATAGTATAAAACGCCATGGCAAGATACTTGGGAGAGAAGTTCTGGGTCCGCTTTCCGGGCTGCGGAATATAGCCCAACATGGTCACAAGGGTGAGCTATCTTATGTCAGGTTCCCTTTTTCTTCCCTCTTTCTAGGCTCAGAATGGTATTTCTGCGAGAAACAGGGAAAAAGGATAGTCGAGGCCGTGGTCTGCCGGAGATAATTTTGTCTATTTTGGATGATTTCCAAGAGTATGACTTTGACTCGGCAGAAGAACGCAAAACTGCAGCGGAAGATATCAGGAATCGGCTTTCGGTGGTACTCGACACTGAGGAAAATGATCTTGATAGTCACAGGCATTAAACCATTATGCAGCACTCGGGGTTTGGCATATATTCGTGTATAGATGAACCATTATATCACGACGTGCTCCGATCTGCGCGAGGTTGGACAAGGATCTTCACTGTTAAAGTCAGGAAGGTGAGCACCGATAAGCGGCTTCCTCTGTGATAGGGATTACAGACCATGTTTATCTTTCTCTTTCAACAGGCTCTCGAACCCATCCTGAACTACACAGTCTAGGGTAATTCGTTTGGTGATCAGCTTTTCGATGCCAGTAATTTTTCCTGCAGCAACGATCGACAACACCTCCTCATGGACACGGTCGTAGCCAATAGTGCCTTCACATTTCTGGAGTGGCATCAGCTCCTAAAGCCAAGTGCATTCAGTCTCACCCGTGATATTTATTTCCCTCAACAAAACAAAGTTCATGTTGATAGCTGCGGTCTTCTCCCAGATGGCAACATTGACAAGAGTGCCCCGGGGGCGTAAACTGAAGAGAGAGGAATCGAGGGACTGTTGGATACCAGCCGCGTCGAATGCTACATGTACTCCAGGAGCGACAATGGCCCTGATGGAGGCAGCCACATTTTCTCGAGTCGGATCAAATACCTGAGTTGCACCGTGTTCAAGGGCGAAGTTTCGCCGAATCTCTGCTGGTTCTGACACGAAAATAGGAGACGCGTCGTCAATCAACCTAACAGTTGTGAGCAGGCCATCATTTTCATGACCGAGCCACTTTACCGAAGGACTTTGAGCAGGAAGAGGCCAACCTTGCGCTAAATTCAGGAAACATCTCAAGTAGTGTCAGACTAATCTCTTACGCACAGGACCGGCACCGACGACCAGAGCAGTTTGACCTCGAACATAACCGGATCTCTTCACGGCGTGGTACGCGACGGAGAGCGGCTCCATACATGCTCCAACTTCTACTGAAATATCCATGAGCGCAAGGGATGAAGGGTGCCAAAATGTTCGAGGACTGACATGAAATTTCTTTGGGAAGAACGTGAAGATATCGTACGTCAATCGCGATGAATTCTGCGAGCCCTCCACCCCAACCACCAATCCCCTAGTTTAAATCCCGTCGGGTCGGTCATAGTTGTTGAATGTCTATCACATGCTTACAATAAATGTAACGCTCGGACACACATTTCGAGTGTCGCTGGTGCAGGGTAAGCAGCTGGGCTTCATGCATGAGATCAGTGGTTCACTGGAGTGCCGTCGAAAGCTATTAAACTACCCAATAGGCAAGATGTGGAAATAGCCTACATCACGACATGGGTTCCGCAAGACCACTTGCTCGTGTCGACTCCTGACCCCAGCTCGACAATAGTCCCAGCGAATCTGGTATAATGATGATACATGCCGGTTCTTACTGCCGGAGCTAATCGCCTTACTCATGACCAAGCGTGGTAGGGAGGGTTTCCCCTGTAACAGCATTAGGCTTGTCTACCCTTCCATAACCACCGGCCATGGCTGGTTCTGCGTATGCATGAAGGTCACTTCCACATACTGGGAGCGCGACAATAGATGAATCTGTGTCAGATGAATCCGATGCCGCTCGAGCGTCGAAACTCACTTCCATTCCTGATAGCGGGCAATTCCAAAGTATAATGAGATTTCGGGGTTAATGCTAGAACTGCCAGCTTCACATACCATGCGATCTTGCAGGGTATGCCCCCAAGTTCAGTGGGGTGAGAATATGGGAGGGGACCCCTTACCTTGACCTTAACCTGCCCCTCTTTTGGCACTGGTTCGGGTATGTCTTCAACTCGCACGTCTCCTGATCCGTAGAATCGGGCAGCTTTCATTCTTGTGATCCCCTAGAGAGGAGGATGTTTCTAGCGTGTGGTGTGGGCCCAAGCGTTACTAATACTCCTCTGCTAGTGTAACCCGGAGTTTCAAACAACTTCCTGGACATGTGAATACATTTGTGAATCCGTCACGCTATGATGTATGGTAGAAAGAGTTGTGGGGACTTTTTTTTGGTCACGAGGTTGGTGAAATGCTCAACGAACACGTGGAAACAAGTAATTGGCCCAGTCATAGTGCCACCGTGGGCCTTGTTCGGATATGCATGTGAAATGGAGAAACTATTTCTAGTCTACGATTTCTATGAACTTGGACTTTGTTGACAGTCTCCTAGGTCTATCCGCCACTCCCGAGGGTTTAGGTGCATTTTCAGTACCAATCGTACCGTGCAGTTGAGCATCACTTGTTTTGATTCCCCTGTCTTTAGTTGCAGGGTCATCGCGCTCAAACTCTTCTTGGGATGCTCCTGCGTTTTCTTTCTCCTCCTCAAATTCCTCTTCTGTAGTGCTTGGCTCTTTTGGCGGCTCAAAGGGTCTCACAAGAATCTTAACTATGGAAAAATGAGACAGCGTAGTCCGCAGGGAAAACAAACGCACCGTGTTCGTCGCCATGGTTCAACAATCTTAGAAACCCTTTTTCCACAACGTCTTCAATTTGTATTTTATCGGTGATCAGTTCTTCGATGCCTTGTATTTTGCCTTGGGCGAGAGCTTCTATGACCTCCGGATGGATATTGTTATAGGCCATGGCTCCTGTACGTTGATCCTTGTCATTACTCAACCCACTATCGACCTCCAATTCTTACCTGTTACCGTGATTTCCTTGAAGAAAAAGTTCATGTTCATTGTCGCATTTCTCTTCCATACTACCATATTCACGAGCGTTCCGCCTGTACGGAGCGATAGCAACGCAGCATCGATTGTCACCTGCGCACCAACCGTATCAAACACCGCGTGAACCCCGAACCCCGCCGTCGCTTTGTAAATGACCCCGCTAGCACCAAAATCGGTGTGTAAAGGATCCAGCACATCCGAAGCTCCATGTCTTAGTGCAAGTGTCCTGCGGGAAGCAGAAGCTTCCGAAACGAGTACAAACGACGTCGGGGCCATTGACCTGCTCACGACGCGTAAGAATGCATTCATGCATGACAGGCTCCTCCTTACCGAAGCACACGGAGAATGAAGAGAGCAACCTGGAATTGTATGGTAATGTAGGTTCCTCAATGATGTTCAGGATAAACTTACAGGTCCTCCTCCCAAAATGAGTGCAGTATCACCTTCGCGGAATCCTGCGCGCTTCACTGCGTGCCAGGCAACGGCTAGAGAGTCAATACAAACCGCTACCTCCACTGTGTGTTAAGTGTGACTATTTTTTTCGATTTGGCAATTATATCCTAACTCACGGGGAATGTTATCTGGGAGCTTGTGCACATGTTGAATATCGATGGCCACATACTCTGCAAGCCCGCCACCCTTCCTATCTGCTGATTTGCCCTGGACGGACGTCTGGGTTGTGATGGATTTGGTAAGACATGAAAACGTACTATGAAGTTGATTTTGGGACATCGGTTACGGTGGCCAGACGCGCAGGCGTGGCATCTTGTGGTGATCATGCAGGATACTAGCGGTTCTCTGAGGTTGCATCTTAGCCATCTCTCCCAAAGATCGTAAGATGTTTCACATACACCACCACATTGGTTCCAACCTGCCACTCACTAGCGTCAATGGCCTTCCCTAATGCAACGATGGTTCCGGAGAACCTGGTGCACGGGTTAGTATCAGTTCCGACATTCATAGGCTGGGAATGGGAGGGATACACACTCGTGTCCTAACGGCGCGGGCCATGCCTTGAACCTGATACTAGGGAATAGATACGGCTGCACATCGTTGGTGCTCACTGCATAGTGTCCAGGGTCAACTTGTGAACTCCGCGAGAGTCATGCTACACAACTCACAAGCGCTCCTGTTAATCGAATTTTTCGGGCGTGTCGTTTGATCTTAGAGATAACGGAATGGTCTTACCATGCAACCTGGTGTAACAGGTTCGTGCGGGGGAGTCAGCCTAGGCCTTCAGCATCGCGTGGGTGCAAGTTACCTTGATTTTGACTTCTCCTGGGCCGGGTTCAGGTTCTTCAACCTCCTCCACGCGGACGTCTCGAGGACCGTACAGCCTCGCAGCTTTCATATCAGCCCGAGTTGAGTTCTAATAGGACGGTTTGGGAAGGGATGGTTGTATAGTGGCCTCTGCGCGCCAAACGTCGAAGATTGTGGAAGTCGTGTATGTCCGCACCGGCAAAATGATCGCTCCACTGGCGTTCCGTAATGATGAAACCCTTTGCGCGTCTTCGAGGGCGGCGAAGCAACCAACGCATTTAATATATATATATATACCCGTCTCTGGGGTGAATGCGAGCGTGTTCGACACCGACGAGGGGGTTGAAGCTTTAGATTAGGAGCTTTTTTGCGAAGACGTCGAGGGTCTGGTATGGACCTGATAGATGAGAAGTTTAGGAGGACTTGATGAACGACAAAACTATTCTTAGCAGCAAGGAGGCGAATGTGTTTGGAATGCTACGGGAGCAGAGGGGTGCAGGGGTAGATACGATTGTGTGTACGCTCTGGAATGGCCGGGTCGTCGCAACAGAACAGACATGACAGTCGCTCAGGAGGGGTAATAATCCGGCGTTGGTGTATAGAGTGGAGAGACGCTGCCGAGGTTTTGGAGAGGAAATTACGCTGTTCTGCGTGGGAAAGTAGTGCGTTATGGCCGGAGTCTGCCGAGGACTTAAGGCTGTTCTCACCTTGCTTCTTTTGGTTTCGCTGACCACGTTCGCACTTTCCGCCGCCGTCGTCGTCGTCGCCCCCGCTCTGCTCAACGCTCCCTTCGTTGAGCTCTCGGTCTTCCGCCATGTTCATTCGGTTATCCACCAGGCTGCAAATGTCCAATGTTTCCTTTCCCCCCTCAAGCCACGTATCAATCCTCTTATCGTTCCTCGCCTCCATCTTCCTCCTCGCCGTCATCCGAGCCGCCTTGCTCTTTCTACGGGCACGGACGTCGTCTTCGTCGCAGAAACAGACCATAGTGCAGAAACAACCAAAGAGCATTGAACGACAGTCGTCGTCCTCGTCGTCCTGGCGATGGGGTTTCTTCACATGGGATAACCTACCCACACTGCCAGTCTCACTCAAACTCAACGAAGACGACATGAAGGGGAGGGGCGTGGGATTTGTTGCGCCCGAGAAACCTACAGCTCAACCCTGGCAACCAGGTCGGAGGGGCGGTCCCGCTTTTGAACATCCTTGTATGTCCTTGTGGCTTTTTTGTCCACCATGTGTCTCTTACCTACTCGTCGGCTCATAGTGCCCGCACTGTATCAAACCGACGTTCCTGTCTCAATGGCAAAGATGATTATGTCAAGACATGTTCGTATCACTCCGTTTCTCCTCGCTTCCCACAGTATCTAATTGTTCCTCCTTCCAGACATACCGGAAGCCGACAATACGGCCCCCATCCAAGCCCGCAAGGGGTGGTTCCCAGATTCAATACATGCGTCGGCCAGCCTCCATGGTGTAGCTCTGTAGACATGCGTATCCCTTCCCACTCCAATACCACACTACGGCCTTCCCGCGCTACCCGCCATATTACCTCACGAAATCATTGAAAGACCCTCCTAAAGGAAGAAGATGATGACCCGCCATGTGCTTCACCATGACGCTATCACGCAATTGTGATGTTCGCTTCCCTTCGAACCTGTTCGACCTCACCCTTTGGACTTCCGTTTTTGTGTTTTCTTTATTTCTCTTTATCCTTTAGTATTCTTTGGGACTGTCAGGTCGTCCTTCCGCGTAGTGAGGTTGTTTGATTTAGTCTTGTACTTCGTTTTTGCTTTGAAATTAGTATTTATTCCCACTTTTCAAAGGACTAGGGACGGGGAGCTCTGAACACGCAAGCACATTCCTTACGGGACGCGCTTGCAGGTGGTTGCCACATGGGGCAGACCAAGAAGACATTCCATAAATCTCGCTGTCACTCAAGAATTGATGGAATCATGCTGTCTTGTTCGCAAGTATGCATTCTACTCGGAGCGGGTGACTAGAGGTGTCTGCTTGGTGGTTAGTGGTACAGTACAGTACAGGAAAGGTTCAGCCTGCCTCAGGAGCGCTCCATTTAGATTAAAGCAATTTCGGAGAGCCGGTTCATTCGGACAGGTGATGCGAGTACGTCTGTGCATATTATGAACTCACACGAGAATCCTTGGTCACAGGAACAAGTTTTTGTATTCGTTTTGGGTACAAGGGCGACACTGATATTCGTAGCGCTCAGGAGCCGAGGTCTCCGCGAGGGAAAAATCAGTTGATAATCAACCGTCCATTGTTCTGAGGTGCGCGCGTGGGTCTGGTATCAGTCTATCCGATGCCTTCGCAGCCAAACCGGGTTCTCAGGGTGTCAGGTCCCATTGTGACTGTCGTCCAAATCGTCAGGCTTGTGGACCACGATGTCCATCACTGATCTAGGGAAGAGTGATTCTGCTTAAGCGATCGGTGAGATATATTTGAACAGCATACATACCTGAGGTTGATCGAGAGTCCAGACTCAACGTCTGTGAGTGTTAGAGCCTCGATGGTGTGCACTCCTGGTGACACTGCTAGAAACTCCATGCGGACGGACTGACACGTCGACGGAAGCAGGGGCCTGAACGCATTTTCTGTGTCAAAGGGTTCTTTGCGCGTGGATACCGATAAGCTCACCCTACTCTTACGCGTCCCTCCATGGGTAGGATGCCTGGATAACCCATCTTCCTTCTGCCGCTGGTGCCATCCAGATTTCCAGTATCTCCGCCCTCTCGTTTCCTCCTTCGCCGTTCTAGACAGCTGACTTCGAATCGTCGTGTTCGCTCTGAACGGTTGAATACAAAAATATCCAAGGTAAAAGAGTCAAGGGGGTAGATCCTCCCAGGCCCCAACTCTGGAACATTTTGTATCTCTCGTAATTTTGAACAGACTCCCCCGCTCCGGATAACGGGCATGAGACCAACAGAAACAACTATCGTATCGCCACTATCAGCGCCTGCAGGAACGCTCGTCGCCGCGTTCTGCACTGCTTCAAATGAACTGCCATCCGTGTAGTATTGGACTGGCGTCAGTGGATCCAAACCTGGCGTAACAGAGGATCTACCCCTTTTCACCTCTACGCTGGGGCCAACAATACCCACTGAAGATTGGGATGCAATTGGTCCTTGAGATACAGGTGCAGGTGATGGCACAGATTTTGTTGGAAAAGCGGGATATGCAGGGGTAACAGGTGGGTCGAATACTGGTGTCTGAATAGCCGATGGCAATCCAGGGTATGGGCGGTCTTGCTCGGGTAGTGGAGGTGGGGCACTGTATGTTGTTGGCGAGCGGGGATACTGTGTTTGTACGGGCTGGGGGGTTGACATCCGGGCTGGGTTAGCGCTCATTGGGATAGAAGTGATCCTTGGAGTAAGTGATTTAATGATGCGACCAGCCAACAGTTGCAATTTGGCACCTTCGGTCGCCGTGATTGTTCCCTTGATAGGACTTAGTTTCGAGGTTTGCAGGCCAAATACTGGGAAAGGCGAAGGAGGTTCCGGAAGCACGCTCGGGTGCGCGCTAGATGGATCAGAAGGATCAAGACTGCGGAGGGCCTGGGACTGATGCGCGGAAAGGTCAAGCACACAGTTCCACTTGGAGGAGAATGTTTGTGTGAGATATAACACCGACTCTTGAGATTGTTGATATGGCTTTCCCTGAATATTAATTGAAACAGCTCGCTGCAAGTCAGTGTGGGGGCGGATACCAGATATCCGGGTGAAGGAAAATGCATCTAGCTCCTCGGGTGAGCGAAGAAAGGAGACAGCGTATAACAGGTTATACTGAGCCCGCTGAGCGACCTTGAGGGGAAATATCGTCTCTTCAGTCATCAAGGATTCGCTCCCCCAGGTGATCAAAGCGGCTCTGGCTTCGTCCCCACTGATGCTAACGTCAACTTTCTTGACTTCAAAACCTGTCGCTTGATCGGATTCTGCAAAGTTCTCAATTTCTACGCACAGCACGACCGTTCTTTCCTCGTTTCCAGCTGTCATTCTGTCGTGTTCTTCTTGTGTAGCATGAAGGACGACACTGGGAACAAAAACGGTCCTCATACGAACGCGAAACCCGGAGATAGTTTCAAGAGTTTTTCGATATGATTTGCGCAGTGTTGGATGCGCTTTTCGTGCTGCAGTCAACGGGGATGGAGAAATTGCGTTTGGAGTGGGAATGTTTACGGGTGGGAGAGAGAAAAGCTTTTGCCGAGAGACCGCACCCAGTCTAGTGGAAGGAAGGTTGAGTTCGGAAGAGCCCATCTTTGAAAAGGTAGGTCCTGACAGAACCATTAAAACACGAAATGTGCAATGTGTGAGCACACACCCGCCAGTAGTCCCTCGAGGAGATTGACTTCTTCAAACCCATCTAACTGGTCTGTGTCTTGTTGTGCTTGCACCTTATCCGTCACTGTAGGCGATTCCGGGATGATTATACAAGGATTTTGGTCGATGGACTTCAGAAAGCGGATAAATGGATGTTGAGATGATGTTGTAGTGACTGTCTTTTCCCGCAATGTCGCAGATACTGTCAAACATAATAGGGGGTCCGCAAAATTAAGTCGAATAAATGCTGGAAGCTGTGTTAGCATTATAGTGAACGGAATAACTAGGGTACCGTACAGACAGTCAGGGCCAGGCGATAGACAGCAACCCAAAGCCTTTCCTGCTCGGACCATACGAGTGCAAATTCCTCGGGGGAGTCTTCTGAAAGGTTTTGTCCCCATATACTTGTCAGGAGTATTGTTCCCTGGGCAACGACGTACTTTCTATCTTGGTCTGCGGTAGCGGGTGTGGGATTAGGCGTGTTTGGGGGCAAAATCGAAGGGTGGTATGCTCCTCCTCGAACGGAGGGCTTCAAACCCAGTGAGGCAGTGCGCGGGGGTGCTGAGAGACGGGAGGTTTGCGGCGTGTCTATAGGGGCAGGGGATATATAACTAGCTTCGAGAGAGATCTGAACGTGTGCCAAGAATCCTAGCAGAGCTGCTGGAGGATGATGAGAATCTGGATATTCGTCTGGGGTTGGATGTTCAATCCGCAACATCAAAAGCGAATGCAGCTGCTCGTCTGTTAACAGTTAGTTGATGACCAACGCAATGGTGAACACCCACCAAAGAATGCTTGCTTTCGTTCATGTGTGTTGGATCCCAGAGCTTGCAACCACTCATCTGATGGGGTCGTGGGTTGTAAATTGATAGATGTATTGGGTACTGACAAGGAGAGGACTGAGGTGGCGAACAGGTGTTCCAGCGACATTTCCGTCGTGTTCAGTGCTGAAGCGCTCTAAGTCGTTAAGTTGATTAGCACGCAGAAGGTATTTGACAACATCCCCTGGACCAAATACAATCACTTAACCACTGGCCACCACAGTCCACTCGTCAAAAATTCGAGCATCGAGCCTCAAGCTCAAGCCAATGGTCCTATCCACAGGAAAATGGAAATAATTGTGCACGGAATACTTGTTCTCTGCGACCCACTGTCACATGGACTTTTTTTCTCATTATCAGCTTCTTCTCTCCTTCGGACGGCCCGTTGGCCGCTGCTACCATTGTTATAAGACGTCAGCGCTAGGTACAAGGCTGGAGTGGAGAGCCATGTTTCCCCATCACATTGTCGCATGCTTGGCAATATTGCCGATAACCAATTCCCTCGCCTCCTCTGGTTACTTCCAGCCTGATGCGACCGGAATCAAGCTGCAGAACGGTTTCGAGCGTGTATATATACAGGTAACCTGCCTGATTAGCATACGGGAAACCGTTCTAAGGATAACTAGCCGTTCGGGAACCATGGATTTCGCATTCGTGCGAGCCTTCTCCGAGATCCAACTGGGCATGAGCCCTCTGCGCTTCTCGATCCACCCCTTGAGGGTCCAAGCTCCCGTGGTCTTGAACATTCAATAAATCTTCCATTTCAGGGGAATGGTGCCATCCGCAACGGGAATCTTGTAGCAAATGTGTCATCGGGCTTTATCAACTTCCTCCGAGTTGAGGCCAACGAAACACTATCACTCCTTACTGGTGAATTCAAAGATACCAAGGTCTTACCGCCTCGATCCTATATCCAGGATATTCGAGGCCTAGGGTTCAAAGCACAATTTGGGTTTTCCGCAGACCCGGATGAGATGTTCTTCGGCACGGGACAACAGGCGTGTTGCAAAGATCATTCTGTAAACAAGAAGGGACAAGTGGTGGACCTCATCAATTACAACTCTCATGTCACACTTCCCGTTTGGATGTCTAACAAGGCAACTTTGTCCTTGTACATGAGGGCTTGTCTGGTACTGAACATGTAACCCAGGGGTATATGATGTTTTTCAACTATCCCGGCCAAGGTCGCATTGGTAGGTACCGCCCATTGTCTATCGCAGGGAATTGACATTGGTCCTAGAATTTGATCGCCTGCGTACACGATTTGTTGCAGATGAAACCACCGTTGTTGATTATTACATGTAAGAATATCTCCCTGGGTATCACTCCCAGGCTGATTCGGCCTATCTTCGGTAGCACCACGGCTCCAGCCGGGGATTATGATGCCCTGCAAGAACAGTTTACTAGTGCAACTGGTAAGATGCACTCTCAGTCTCTGGGACTATCTTAGACATTTCTGCAGGCCGACAGCCGACCCCACCTGACTTTGCACTTGGCTATCAGCAATCTAAACTTAGATACTACAACCAGACCCAAATCATGGATCTAGCTCAGAGGTTCCATGATGAACGAGTACCCGTTTCGCTCATTGTCATTGGTAATTATACTACCTTTGAATCTGTCTGTGATCGATTTGAACAGATCCTCACAGACTTTTTTGCATGGAGATTTCAAGGCGATTGGTAAGGAACCCTCCCTTCTAGCGGGCCTTCGACTCAAAATGAAAAGGTCTTTCAATTCTGATGTTTGGCCTGATCCTGCTGGAATGGCAACGGAGGTGAAGCGACTCACGGGGGCAGAACTCATGGTCTCCTTATGGCCAAGCGTGGAAGATTTGTCAGAAAATTATCTTGCTCTCCAGCAACAGGGGCTGCTAGCAATCACGCGGGACGGATCTGGTGTGCAAGATTCTTTCCAAGGTGTCTATACAAGACTAGGTAGATTACAACGATAACGGCTGGATGCTTCATGCTAACATACACCAGTCGACTCGACAAATCCCGCTGCCAGAGAATTTCTTTGTGGGTCCAACCTGGCCTGTCTCCTTGATTTTAAGATCTTACCCGTGTGCCTGCCAGGGAAGCGACTAAATAATAGCTACTTTTCTAAGGGGATCCACAACTTCTGGATCGATCAAGCAGATGGTTCGGCTGTAACCGCTGGTTTTACTTGCCTTCCACTGATGGTTTGCAGGAGGGACGCTCGGAGAACCGTTCGAGAACAATGGTCAAACCATCTCTCCTATCCCTTACTCTCGAGCATTCGCACAGTATTTTGTTGGGTCGCAAGAGGGGGCGGGGAAGATGTATCCTTGGCTGCACCAACAAGCTATTGACGAAGGCTTCCACAACCTAACTGGCACAGATTCATCGAAGACTTCCTGTGAATTCATGTCCCTGACCAGGAGCACTTTTGTCGGAGGACAGCGCTTCTGCTCGTACTTATGGAGCGGTGATACAGATTCAAGGTTTGACGTATTGCTACAGCAAATTACAGCCGGTGTCTCTGTCGCTACCTCGGGAATCTCTTCCTGGACACTCGACATTGGCGGTTTTTCCGGGTTGAACATTGATACAGACGAGGCAAGCCGCTTCAAACTGTCCTGACCAGCTGCTTTGTGTAATCTTTGTCCCAGGGAAAGGAATTGTTTGTTCGGTGGTTTTCAATGGGCGTTTTTCTACCATACGTAAGTACTAAGATAGTTTGCATCAACCCGAAATACTGACCACGTCATGACCATAAGACCCGTGTGCATGGGTACACTTCCTTCTTTATGCATGCCCCTCAGGTCTTGGTCATTTATTATTCATTAGAACTCGATCATGCAACATACCGGTGACATCCAACCTCCCACATGCCAATCCCTGCCCGAATGAGGTAAATGGTTTATGATCAATGTCAACCGATAAATGACGTGCATCGCTACTATGATGCAGCCATGGTCGTATGGGGAAGAAAACTTTGTCATCCTCAAGAAGGTTTGGGCTTGTACCCAGTCGAATATCTGAGCACGCTAACCATCATTAGTACATCGCCCTTCGCTATCAATTGGTCCCCTACGTCCGGGAGCTTTTCCGAAGGCTACAAAAGACTGGGAGGGTCATCATGAGGCCCCTATACTTTGATTTTTCAGATTCCGATGATTTTGTACTAAAGGGGACGCGCGAAAATGATCCAGCCGTCGTCCATCAGTTTATGCTTGGTTCGTGGAACAACTAGTAGCTGAACGGTATGACTCATCTTTAGCCTAATCAGGTCCCCGACTCTTGGTCGCTCCCGTTGGAACGCTGGGTGCCACGACCCAGATGGTATATTTGCCAAAGTTAAACAAGTTGCAACGCGAGGCGAATATGACATGGAAACACTGGTATGCAGGACTAATTTGATGCACCAGGGTGGATGCAGTAATGATACCACCAGGTGGACGGACCGTGATTTAGGAGAAGGAGGAAGGCTCCTCAATATCAACGCCCCACTGGATCAAATTCCCGTATTCTATCTAGGGAAAAAGGAGGATATTCTTAATGGTGACATTTAACTGCTTCTGGGTGACTGTCGTGGCGTATGGTGTAAAGAGATTTTCAGAGAGTATGACGAATCTTGAGCGAAGGATTCTGACGGCATGGTACGAGTACAGTATGGTTGCGTGCAAGAACTTGGATAAGAGAAAAGAAAAAGAAACATTATTCTATAAGTGAAGCACACCAAAGGTGGGCATGTTAGCGTGAGTCCATTACCCGAACGTCAAGTACAGTGGGTAAGGTCAGTGCACCCTCAGTATCGCGGTGGTGTGATTGAAGGTTGTCGTCAGGCTATTTTGATACTAATAGAATGTCGGACAAATACCAAATTTATTCTAGCTGGCGTCTATCGCGAGCGACATGATGCATTTAGTAAATTGTGATAGCGGAGCACCCAAACGAACAAGTATGTTAATACATCAATGAATGCGTGGGGGGATAATAACGTGCGACGTGAATCGAAGCCAGGAGCTAAAATGGCCAAGCACCATCAGGGTGACAAAAAACTGGGTAAGGACAATGGACAATGAGTGGATAAGGAACCAGGAATAACCAGATGTGGAAGTGCTATGATCTAGCCAACAGCCCCATACCCAGTCCAATGCAGAATCCACCGAGAAGAGCGGCCCCGATGCTCCCTTCAGAACCAAATGATTCGAGAAATTCGTGAACAGACCTGCGCAGGCGCGTGCGAAGAGGATTAAGGAGAGATATCGAGAATAAGAATAAGGATGGTAGGTGGAGGGGGTCGAGCGAAGTACAGGAATCATGGGATGAGAGATCTGATTCGTCTGATTTGCTCAAGCCAAGCCGCGCTATTCGTTCTGATGTAATCGTGGCATGCCGCGTTCGTTTCGCAACATCATGGGAGAAAGAAGTGAGGTACTCGGATTCCCATTTCTCTTTGTCCCATGAAGATCTCTTGGGTTGTACATGACGAGACGACGACTGGACATGAGCTATTGCGCACTCCACCTCTCGCCATTTGAGGTAGCGGTCTGCGGCTTCATTGCGCAATAACGAAAGGGTTTCTGGAGAGTTGAAGAGGCCAGAGCGTAGCGCCACCGCCGTTGATGGTCGAAAGGAGGAATTTTTCTCCGAAAGCGACGGATCTCGGGGATTTGGATGCAGGCGCGGAAGCATGATCAAAGGTATTTGACTACCCAGTTCATTTATCAGAAGTCGATCAACAGTAGTTGGAGCTATATAGGAAACTAATTCAATCATGGCAATGTGAACATGAATCAAAACACACCAGATGGCAACAAGAACACCATAGCTGTGAACAGCGGGGTGGAAGACGATGAGAGAAGGTTGGCCACGAGGGACGAAGGTTGGCAGTCGGGATGTAGTACCTCAGAAAGAGTATGGAAGGGGGAGTGGATGATCGCTTGAATGTTTCGAAGGAGTTCGATACCCTGCAATCCGAGGTGCTGATCAGAGGCGGGTCGGAAATAAATGTAATGCACCTTACATCACTGGAATGGTCATAGCCCGGGAGTTCAAGAATCTCGATATTGCGAGTAGGTTCATGCCTATCTAACCCGTGGGCATCTTTATGTTCAATCCAGTCCGTGGAAGCATACAAGACTCTGCCGTATGCTGCGTCCTCCCAATTGCCGATTTCCACGACAGCTTCGTTGTCCTCTAACAGAATGTTCGTGAGGAAGCTTTTATTAGCGGTTTTGTTGCCCAGAACTAGCAGTCTCAGGTCCCCGATGGTCTGGCCATATTGTGTGGGACGCCTCAGGGCTGAAGGAAGGGTGAGAGAAGGGATGATGAGACCTTCGGTTAATTCGGGGAGGTGGTCTGAAGGTGGGTGAGAATGAGGAGGACTAGCAGCAGCAGAGCTAAAAAAGAACGAAGAGGAGACCGAGGGAAAAGATGAAACTGAGCCGGATGAGGGACTATCTGGTGGTGAAGGTAAGGCACTGGAGTGCGGCGAGTTCGCGACCGAGACTGAAGCTGACGGCAGCGTTGCCTCAACGGAGTGTTCTGCGAGGCGTCTATGAATGTTAACGTTCAATGTCGATGCACTGGAGCTTATGCTGTCCTCCATCGTTGTCCCGTACGAGCTGTACGAATGGTGGTGGGAGTTGGGAAGCGGCAGAATGCACGGCTCGTGGTCCATGCACGTGTACTTACTTACTTATCAGATAAGATAGCATTTGCATCTCATCTGAACTCCATGGTACCCGCGACTTCTTAGATATCTTTCCGGAGCTCATATGCAACCTAACAAACTGATCCTCTGATCCAAACCATCTCACCGCGCGTTGGGCTCCCATCATTGATCACACAAGGTCCTTAAGATGCAGGTCCCTTTAGCCCACCAGCCCCCCCAACTCTGATGTCAATCCCGTTCAAAACCCCCGACCCCTCACCCCTGGCTCCAGCCATTGACCTTGAACCCACAGTCGGCGCCTTCTTTATCGGCGCCATAGCGTCAGTAGGGTAAGCCTGTCCCTTTCCCGAAGCCGGAATGTCCTGAGGCTTTGAAATTAGGCTATCGGGTGTCACCACCGTACAGGCATGGTTATATTTCCTCAAATACCCGCAAGACACAGTCACCCTCAAGTTGATGGTCTGTCCACCCTCAGTCCACACATCGTCCAGACTTAATACCCCCCCCCCAGGTTGCTTTAGTATGGTAGATAACTCTGGTGCCATTGTTGTGTCGTATTGCTGAAAGTCTAGCAGGGTTCTTGAACTCCTCCGATCAGCCATCTCAATCCATGCGGGATACTACTATGCTGTGAAGCATTGGGGAAGTATTTTGTCCCTCCTAAACCCAATTTGGTAGGTATAGGGAGACGGTTATTCTTGGCAGATCTATTGAGCAACATCACAGGAGTATGAAGCTAATGATAATGCTGACTGTTAGTTTCTCTCGTCATCGCCTCATCCTTGATGCATCATTCTTTCTAGAATATGATTGAGCTGATTGTTCATGGCTTCTTCATTCACAAAGTCTGGAGAGGTAGGTTGAATAAGTTTTTCTTTTTGGGTCGTCCTGACACACTTTATGGCTCCCAGTCACAAATCAGCGGGCGAACTTCCTTTGCATAGCTATTGTAAGTACAATCACGTCGGCAAGAACATCCTGACAACATTCTCTCTTGATTTTAGGCTATTTTCGCACTCGGGGACTTTGCAATGGGAACAGGTACGAGAATCAGCATACCCGCGCGAGCAGACTCAAATGCCATCCACCGAAGGCGCCTATGTGACTGCGTGAGTGGCCACTTTTTTTTTTGGTTATCGGGGAGCTTCTGATTGATTCTGGAAAAGTTCCTTAGAATCAGACTATTTCAAAATTCTTTTGGGGACACCTCGGGCAGGTCCGGTGCTCAGTGTCCAGGAATTATGCTAATTCCCCTTTAGCACTTCGCAACTGCCGCTCTAGGCTGTGCCGTCGGAGCTGACTGGTTGATCACTGGGACGCTTGTGGGATTCCTCAAGGAGAACAAATCTGATTTTCCTCGGTACGCCTTAAGCAGCCTAGCCCTTCCCAGGTGCTCATTGTATGTCTTTATAGGACCAGTAACCTCGTCAAAAAGCTGATATTCTATGCTGTAAATTTGGGATTGCTGACCAGGTACAGCTGATCATCTCCAACTCCCATTCTTCTTTCCAACCCTTCAAACACAGCCTTGCGGATGTCGTTGTCCTAGTACTTGTAAACCGACCTTGTAATCCGTTTTCTGTGGCTGATCTTCAATTCATTCCAGACAAACGTCTCCTGGCCGATACTCAATTTCTACCAGCTCGCTGTTTTCGAGGTAGTGGGCAACTGTAAGTGCTGATAATTGTCCGGGAACATGCCATTCTGACTTCTTTCTAGTATATGCTAATTCGTTCCTCGCATGGTAAGTGGATGCGAAAAAAGAATAAAAAAATACTGCTCATTCAATGACAAGCTTAAATGCGAGAAGTATGGTAACGGAAGAACTAGGGAATCCACGTACCGTCCCAACACATCCACATGTCAGGTCAAGTATGATTGCTAGCATCGATGCGCATCAAAGCTTGGTCCAGGTCCAGGTGCCGTTGTTCACTTGCTGATGTATATGCAAACGTGTCAGTTGACCAATGGGTGATTGGTTCAGGGTGACCAGGCAACCTGCATCTCGAGACCAGTTTGGACTTGTCAGGTATTTTGATGTCGAGATGTTGACTTTTTGATGCGGCCTACTGATCTCACTGTTGTAGATGTTGGCCCAAAATTCGCCCGTCAAGGCAGAACCCACTTATGATTCCGTCGGGGAGGCGGTTTGAAAATTATTTTGATCCATTCCTTTAAAAGCAAGCTGTTTATTGTCTTATATTTAATGGCTGTAATATTATTTACCCTTCCTTCGTTCCAATTTCCAAGCGATACCACATAAAATCATACTGTAAAGAGCAAGTATCGACATCGCCCAAAAGTCGGAGGTATAGATGGTGGAAATGCTGAGGTTTACGCCACCGGTCAGCAAATTCGCCTGGTGAATGTGTCAGTGCTGTGGATATGTATATACAGGGTATTGGTGCCTCACCAATAGAAATACAGTTAGGCTGTGTCTGTTGATGGCTGAGAATAAGGAAGGGGTGTTGTCAACCTCGACGGAACGTGGTGGATTCGGCTCTTTCTTGCGCGGTGCGGGCTGGGGGTAGAAAAATATATCGAAAAGGACTAGGTACCCAAGAAGGAAGGACGTATTAAAAGCCGCCGTCCAGAGTATGTATGGTAAATTGACCTGAAACCCATGGTTTGCAGGCCTAAAAGTGACATGAAGGACGTGATGCGCACCATTCGTCGCGAAATCCCACCCTCAGGGCCCCAGGTTCCACCAATACGGAGAGTTTTAACGAGAAAAAGGAAGATCCACCATAAGGAGGAATAGGAGAATAACTCTGCAGCCGTTTTATTGACTTGTCGATAGTGAACGTCAGGGGGATCGTCAAACTCTTTGGGTTTTATTCCTGTTTTTCTGTACACAGCGATACCATTTTGATGTCGACGGAAGTAGGATGGAGAATGAGGGAGAATGATTGTTCCTACAGATAGGCCAAGCAGGTGGATGACGAAATAGCCCGGAAGAGAGATGATTCCTTCTCTGTTCGCACCAATGACATTGTTTCTAGAACCGGTCAAGACGTAGGATTGGAGGCCGAACTGGGTCAGCAGGATCTGTTGGCCTGAATGGGGTCTCAAATCGGGGGGGATGATAGAGGAGGGGAAGGAGTACCTATGGCGGCGAGGATGGCGACAAGAGAAATGGGGTATCTAGCCAAAACAGGATGAAGTATGACTTGGAAGATCGGAACTAGAGCAAGAGTAAGAAAGAAGTTCCAGTGAGCACCATATTCAGTAACGTGTTCCTGTCGGCAGTTGGTCAGTGTTGAATGGTTTTGGAAGTATTCACTTACGGGGTAGTCAGTTCCCTTCACGAGCAAGACACGGATCAAGCCTAGGATGAGAATAGGCAGTGACTTGCGGATGGTTTTGACCAGTTTTAGGGATGTGGGCTCAAGAAGGTGTGAAGGTTGGGATATAAAGGGAATGGCGGAAACCAAGCCTTGGGAAAACACGAAAGAACCCACACCAAGGTCCATCTACGGGAGAAGGGGTTCAGTGCCTGAGAACAGCCAAAGTATGGATAGAGCAAAGACGTACCAGGGATGCTCCGAAGGTTTCGCATTTAGCCAGCATGCGCGGGAATACAGGAAAATCGACGGCAAGGATGGCAAGAACGGTCATAAGCATCATGTGGGCTCGGTATATCGTGAGTGATGGTAGAAATGGGAATCTGTTCCTCCCAGCACTTAGGGTTGGGCGTCTTGACGGAAGCGGGGAAGCAACATCCCGACGGGGTAGGAAGAGAACAAAAACGGTTGGTGTGGCCAAGAGAGCGGAGAGGGTGGAGGGTGCGGTGGCAAAAAGGGTCATGGAGAGCAGCAGAGGCAAGACCAGTAGAGCCCATTGCACGAGAAACCCACGGCTGCGAGTTGACGAGAGCCGAGTACTCAGCGACGCGTAGAGTGCAACGGATGCCTAGTGGGTTATGAGATGGGACGGTGTATGTATGTGCATGTGTGTACTCACAAGAGCAACGAGAGATAAAGAATTGACATGGTGAACAGAAGAGCCTGCTGTTCCAGACACAAAAGAGACTTTTTCCGATTTGTAGCTGCTCATCGCTGACGTTGTTGTGTGCTCTCGGCAAACGCCGTCGTATGTTGTTTTCTTGTATGTCCACCCTAATTGGGGCAGGTGTTTTCATTCTTCCCCATGACTCCCCCTCTACCCGCCTCCATCCATGCCCCCGCCTAATCCACTTCTCCTCAAGCACAGGCCCAGCTCGTCAAATATCCATGACCCTCCCACTCCTTCCAATCCCCATGGCTTCCGCGCGCAGATAAACCAGCTCATTCCCAAACACTCCTATTTCCGTGTCCGCGTACACATCCACCAAATTCACAACATCCCCTTCGTCAGCGGCGAATTTTCTGTCCGCTGGAAGTTCAAAAATACCCGTCCCCTCCCCGGTGCTCGTCACGGTCTCTTAAGCATCGTCAGGACAAGATCAAAAGCTGGAGACCACTCAAAAGACAGTCTTGACAATGGCCCTACCACCGTTGCCCCAGTTCCCTCCGTGCTTATTTCCGGCAGTGAACGAGATCCCTCAAGCAGTTCTCGCATTCCCTCCTTCTCCAGTTCCTCCTCCAGCTCTTTTGGCATACCCACTCTGCAAGCCGCCTACCACACAACCTCCAGTCAAAGCGTGCAGCCCGAGCCCATCTCTCCTCATTCCCCATCTCCATTTTCATCCAATAGCGCAAATGTATCTCGCACGACTCTTCACCTCCCTACTGTGAGCGCCGATACCACACTTACTTCCACCACCACCCCAACCCCTACATTCTCATCATACCCAGACAACCCCGCCTTTCTGGCTTCAAACACGCCTTCCCGCGGCAGTACATCCTACTTGGAGCTCAAGGACCATTCAGTCCATTGGAATCAGTCCTTGTTTACAGTCATTCGATTTGACGTTGAGCGTGACACGGGCTATCTGCTACCTTGTCCCCTTAAACTCGTCGTTATGCAACGCGTTAAACATGATGATTCCATGGGGAATCCCCAAAATCCACGTCTGGGCGCTGTTTACATCAACCTCTCAGAATACGTCGGACGAGGGCCCGTTGAGAGGCGTTACCTCCTCAGGGAGAGTAGGACGAATGCCACACTCAAGGTGCGTCCGTTGGATTTCCTCGTCAACTTTGTTCTCATTACCCTCAGTTGACTATTGAATTGGACTATATATCCGGCGAAACCAAATACACTGCGCCGCCGCTGCCCAAGGGAGAGATTCTAAACGGGCTAGCAGGCTACTTGGAGGAGGAGCTCAGTCGAACCCGGGGCCAGGTTGCCCACGGCGTCGACATGTATGGACCTTATCGAGACCAGGAAGAACTCGAATTGGATTTGTTTGGTATCAGGCGCGCTAACAAACGTTCCTGGTCAACGCATCCACTCAATCCGCGTGACGACTACGAAAGTGATGGTGACGGCAGCGATTCTGATACCGAGGCGCCCGCGTTTGATGTTGAGCGCCTTCCATCAGCATACGGAACGAAGACAACCGAGACCCTGATCGAGGCAATATTCAACCCTGTCAGGACCAACGAAAAGAGGTGTGAGAGCCCCTTCACGATTTTTGTACCGTCAGTGCCACCATCTAGGGCCAAGAGCGGAGATAGAGATATGGAGCTGGGCTTCCGCACGAATTTAGATGTGCGCTCGGAATCCGTGAAGCAGGAAGAAGTGGCGTCGGTTTATAGCACGGAGAGCAGCAGTGGTAGCTCGGGTGCCATGTCGAGGAGTACACACTCCCAACACTCGCAAAGTAGTTCAGAGCCCAGGGGCCTTGGAGGCGGTCGTGTAAAGGAGTGGTGGAGAAGAATGGCTTCCCGACCCGAAACGCCCGTTGGACGGCTATGAGCTGCTTCGACGGATAGCGTGGTTTCATATTTCGCCTTGTTCCATCTTCAGTCGCTTTCAAGTGGTTCCATCACTCCTTCCTGCCATGTTCCTCACCTTCCCGTATTATTTCAACTCCCCTCGTTTAACCGCCTATCCTCTAGCACCTCGCCGGCACAACCATCCTTGTGTTACTTATTTTCATCCTCAGTTGTATTAATCAGCACTCTCATCATTCCCTTACCCGTAAGTGCATCTCCTTTGACGTGGTGTGCCCGTTCAGATATCAGTAGCAGTAGTCATAGGATTTATTTACAAGTCGTTTATCAGCATGTCTAATCGTCTTCATTAATTTACAGAACCAGTGCAGCAAATGCACTACATCCCTTGCGGTAGGACCCAATACCTGGGTTAACGGAAGCCGGAAATCACTAGTGCCATCAGGTCAAGCGGATGCGTGGTTATCTGATGTATAGGCCTGAAACAACATTTATAAGATGGTGCAATCAAGAAGATGGTGCAATCAAGCAGTCAGACATACTCGATAGTCGCCTTCAACTGAACGGAAACGTGTAGATGCTTCGTTGATCGAGGTCGGGTGAGGATTATGGGCGTGATAATGTTCAATGGCCACACCACGAGCATTGAGACTGGAAAGATTATAGCAAATATCAGAAGTGAGAAGGATCGAGTTGGGTGCAAAAGAGCGCACAATGCGAGCATACAGTTAGCGTAAACTATAGGAATGTTCGAACCATCAGATTGATGCCAGTTTCAAAACAATGCACTTACAGTTTCCGAGTACCTCGTATAAGCCTAGCTGATAGAGGTTGGGTCCAGTCCAGGGAACGTTATTCTTGGCAGGATGGCATAAGCCAGAGCTGGCACATAGGGGAATCACACTAAGTCGCTCACAATAATCAGCATGGCAAGGTCTGTGAGGCTGACGAAAAATGAAGTTGTGAGCGCACTGGTCACTACTAGGCAAGAGCATGCGAACCTGATTAAGAGGCCAAAATTGACGGAGTAGAGTATGCAAGTCTGCACAAAGGTGCGGGACCTTCAGGTTAGAACCATTGAGAATCTCGAGATGGGATCCATCACAATATCCTCCATACCTTTCAGTCTTGTTCTTTTGAAGGAAATGTACCAACGACCCGGTGATGGTCCAATCTGTGATGATAGCGCACCCTAGTGCGGCGGTGGCGATATGCTAGTAGTAACAGCGGTTCATGTCGGTTTTGTGATGGTTCAAAGACCACGCACGTACACGCAAGGTTTCGGATGCAATTCTGACGAAGGATTTCTGCAACACGCTGATGATTTTTCTCAGCAAGGAGTTTTTTGACAGGGATGGGAGCCTCACGCGACAACGAATAATGCTGAAATGTAGAATGTGAGTCCTCAAATTGCCGGGGTCTGGCCAGTGCCGGAATACTCACCAATACCGAATGCTCCAAGGAGGTCTCGATCATGGTTCCATCAAAAAATAGACCGAAATCTCACTCACCAAAGTCACCTATGGAGAAGACAACCTAATCCAGGAATCGTTACTATAGCACGACTTGGGGTCACAAAGTTTGAACATACGATTATGTAGAAGAGAATGCGATGCGACCCCTTGGTTACTAGAGCATCCTATGAACTTCTCAACCAGAGATAAGGGCGCGGGTAGGAACGTACTGCTCCAGACTTGGCGGGCAAAGAACGATTGGACTAGTAATCCTATCGGAGCCTACATCACGATTAGGTCGGCTCCTGGGCGTTGTGGCGGCGATAGCAGGCTTACCGTGAAAGGCACCATTGCCTTAAGCAAGGGGGGGGGGATTATCAAACACTATAATGCGCACGAGCGAATGTGTTCTATTCACCGGAAAGCTCCTGTATTCAGATCAGTACCTAGTTATGCGAGCCCGCTTGAGACTTACCAATTTGGCTTCGAAGTGAGAGACAGAATATCTCCCCAGTGTTGAACAGCATAGTAATATCCTCCATAGGCGCACACTGCGGTGCGAGAAACTTCCAGACACCTACCGACATTCAACGATCATGTTGAGGCTTCAGTCCAGTCACTAACACACCATAGTAACAGTACCTGAAAAAAAACATCAGCGATAGGCCAGTTTGAAGCGGCGAGGGTCAGCATACAAGAGCCTTTAAGTAAACACTGTCTCTTGGGGATCTGGAATAATATATCCAACATTGCAACGTCGTAACGCCGAGAAAACTGTATATAAGAAAATGAGAGTTGTTGGAGTTGCGTCATACGACATAGAATTACCCGATAGATGCCATGGCGCCGATTAACCATGACCCAATGGTGGGCTCGATAACATTGCGCAAGCTTGAATTCATCGAATGGGATCTGTGCTGGCTAGAAATGTACAAAGGATCAGCCTGGTTATGAGGGAACGCGCACTTGGGGTATACCCATATACGCATGTGAAAGATGGAAAGAATATGTTGTCACAATGCATCGCCTAAGTGATGGTTTGGATCTGCAAAGCTGTAACTGCAAGCGAGATAGACCGGGAGCTGATTGGGGGTCGGATTACCATCGAAGAACAAGGAGGCTGTTGTATATCAGCACTACACAGAACTAACGCTGTTGGGAGATGAAGCGTTTCACCCCAAATATAGTACCCGCGGTGGGACAGACTCGGGAACTCCCGTCAAGATACAAGACGACTCAATGTAAGTGGGAAGATGGATTTGGGGAAGACAGGTTATGAAGATACTGGGCTACGCAATCGAGAATTCGCTCTCCTGGGCCTATGAGCATTGAGACTCCCGGGTGACGACGCCCGATGTCTGTCTTATACGGGTAGAAAAAGCACGGCGGTCCACCTCAAGTTCCTTTGCAGACAACTAGCCCAACAACTTGAACGTCGCCCGTTGGTCCCGGTAACGTTCTGGTACTGATATACTATTTTTCCCGCTGGAGCCTGCTGGAATCTGTTCAATCGCTCAATGTCTCCATATGCCGCTCTGCCATAGGTCAGACGAAGTTTGGGCCGTCAGAATGTCGGAGGGTTCCAGAGGTCCACCAGATCCACTCCAGGCTCTAGTTTCATCTCCAATTTCAACCAGAATTGGAGGAAGGCAAACAACTACTACTCTGGTTATACCCTCGATGACGGCTGAAAGAATAATAAGGACAACCCCTTGGAGGGGAGTTAAGAGGTGTAATAGTTAAGCTGGTCCGGGCAATCGGCCTGGAGCGTGGTCGTGTCAGCGATAGTTGTTCCGGCTTGGGAGCATTGCAATAACAAGCGGTAACTGGGGATTATGGCATCGATATACCAATAGGGCCACGCACGAACCTGCCCGGACTCTGGTTCCTAACTTTTTATTAGTTACGGCCCAGCGCGGGTACTATCATTGCGGGTAAATTCGGCCCCCCGGTTCCGAGCCGCGTGGGGTAACGCACTGTGGATAAGGGAGGGTAGACGGGGTTTCAGATGTAAAATAAAATAGCCATGTAGTTCTATTCCATTGTTGGTATGACTTGGGGTACTTACACAGCGGCGGAGACATGCCAGGTTAATGAATTATTTCTTTAACCCGGTTCGGTTTCGACGAGTTTCATGTGGCATTGATCTTAACAAACATAAGGTTGACCTTGTTATCAACATTCCATAGATGATTGTAAAGCGATTGATGATTTGACCCTTGAA